>CM072792.1:7569472-8827815 GCA_036983795.1 Megachile lagopoda
CCGTACGGTGAATAATGAGTATTTGGAAACGCTAAATATCGCCTGAGCTATTGAACGTACACAATTGGAATCATGCGCACGAATAAATAAGGTAGCCATTAGCGTTTAGCGTAATTACTTTTGGTAGAGATGTCCACATCTTTGCATAGGTCTCTACACTTTTGGAACTGCCTACACTTACATTTCTATTGCGTTAGGTCCTAGATAGATCACTATAGCCCTCTAGGTTCCTACGTTAGATCCTATAAATGTAGATCTCAACGCTTTTAAGATTCTGAACCCCTAGATCTGTACGTCCATTCCCAAATTCATAGATCTCTATATCCCATCTTCTACACCCTAGATATCTTCACTACTAGATCACCCCTGGATCTCTACATTTTTAAAATCTCTACAATTTTAAATTTCTAGGCCACCAGGTCTTCACACTCGTAGATTACTACACCCCTAGATCTCTGCATTCGTAGATACCTATAACCCTAGATCTTTGCACTCGTAGATCCCTACATCCCTAGATTTCCACACACCTCAAATCTCTACACTTCTAAACCCCTAGATTTCTACACCCCCAAGTTTGTACATCCCTAAGTTTCTATTCCTCCACATTTCTACATCCATAGATCTACAGCCCCATACTTATAGATTTCTATATTTATATCTCTATATTTTCGTTTCCGTATTTTTCTATGGACACCTTGAACCTCCAACATTCCTATTCGAACATCACCATGTCCCTATATCTCTATATCTCCATATCCCTATATCCCCTATATCCCTCAGTTTCTCCTACATGTCTATATACCCAGTAAATAAAATGGAATCTAGCAATATATGTCTAGATAGATGGGAAACACCCCATGAGTCACACCATAGAAATTATTGCTTTCTCGGAACTTCGCAATCGATTTAGCGGGGGAGATTACGAAATACATTGGCAATTGTGCATCGAAGATATTTTTATAATTGCGTTCGAAGAGTTAAACAAGTAATGATTTCCTCGATTTTTTTCGCCCTGACAGTCGTCGTCCTCAGTAACAGACACCCGATGGTAACACGTTTAAAACGGAACAAAGTTTACTCTCTTCGACGTTCTGGCAGTTGCGTTGCATCCATCATTCTGAGAAGTTTACCAAGGTCTGTTTCTCGACCGCCAAAACATGACTTGCCCACCGAAATATTCTGTTTTCTCTGAATTATTCAATAATAATAAATCGCCAGCCTCGCCGAACGATTTCTTTTTGTCATTTCTGTCACGCTCTCGTAAACATTAGCAATTCTTAAATAAAATTGCAATTTTATTTGTCGAATCGTCTGATTACTACAAAATTTTTAGTAATTTGTGATATAAAATGGGAAGCTTTTTGTATGATTACCTCTACAAGTACACATACATGGACAATTAGTTTGCTTTTAAATTATTCAACAGTATGTCACGTGTAATAAGTTCTTTTAAGATTTATACAATCCTCACACATTTAAGATGGGTCTTAATTACACCGACATTTTGAATCATTTCTTTTCCTAACCTCAAAAGATCTCCATGAAATATTACAATGTTACAAGTTAAAAAAATATTGTAGAAATAGAGAATATTATATAATATTACTGAAATATAAAGTGGTAATATAATATCTGAAGTTACATGATAACAGTGTTCACATGAAAATACAAGCTGAAATTTTAATCCTGTGAAATACATCCCATGAATATATGAATATATAAAATACATCACATGAATATATGAAATATATGATTAAAATTTGTGCATAAATTGAAGAAGCAAGATAGTTTGCTCTTCTGATGTTCATCAGTTGCAATTGTTCCATTATTACGCATCTCCGTAGTAAGAGGTTATGGATCATTAAGCGTTCACAAGGAACAACGAATGTTCCTTGTTCTTCAGGTTTAAGCGACAAAGCTTAAGGGCTTCCTTTGTGCGAGTCTAGGCGCCAGACCAGCCAATGGGGCTGTTTTATTGTAATGGTTTCGTGCATTTACAGTATGATCCTTGTACTCTTTCCTCGTTTCTACCGCCATTTTATGCGAAACGTAATGTAGCAAGCAATAACAGACACGATTAGATACGAACTGAAAGTGTGAATAAGACTTAATTCCGAACACCAGATCTGCGAAATCTTTGTTGCGTTTACGATCGACATTAAGATCGTGTTACAGGACGTCTCAAAACATGTGCAACGATATTATTTTTTAATAAGTGTGAAAAATTCTTGTATCGTACTGCTGTTCATCTCTAGTTTATTTGTCAAAAATTTTTGTGGTAGGATTGTATAGGAAATTGTAGAATTATACAGGATGTTTCAAAGTACATGATCAGATTTATAAACGTGGGTTTAAAGAGACTTGAATTTCATTTCTAGTTTATTCATTACATTCTTCATATTTTGTGATTGTAAATTGACTGCATACAGGATGTTTCAAAAGATGGTCACTTTCCACTTAATAGAAAGTTATCAAGACTGAACTTCAAATTTGATTTATTAACACAACTCCACACTTTGTAATTGTAATTACACTTGATTGTCTATACAAGATGTTTCAAAAAAGATTCTATTTAACGAGTAGTTAGATACAAAGAAAATTGAGCTTCAACTTTCATTACGTTCATAAAAGTTCACACAGGATGTTTCAAAACACGTGATCAAATATATCGTAAATCGTTTCGACTATTTGTGAAACACTCTATAGGAAATTTGCAAATAAAGGAATATGAGATACATGTTTTACCCTCGAATGAAAATTGGTACACGATAAACAATCCCCTACGTCCCGAAAAAGATTGAAATACCATCGCAATAAGATTTCAATCGGCGGAATAAAAGCGCGTAACTTTTGCCATGCAGTAGGAGGGTGAGCACTTTCTCTGAAAGAGGCATTATCGTACCTGTCACCGCGGTTTTCATTCTATTCGAAAGGGATACGATTCTTCTATTGTCGCTTTGCTCGGGTGGTTCCCTCTGAACTGGTTTCAAAATAATAAAGGGCAACCCTTTCTGCCCGTACAAAAGACAGCGACCCAAATTCGCCGCTCCGTTCGTGGGTTCACGTGACCTCGAAATGCAAACGCACATCGGATCCATGAAAAATATTCCGATTTTTCACAAATTACTCCCCCGTTTCAAAAATACCCCAATAATATATTACATCGTGTGAAATTTAATTTACGTATTAGATCCATATGTGTGTATCCATATATGCAATAATATAAATTCACGTATGGTCATGTGAATATCAAATTGGATCGACCTTTGAGCATTGCAAAATTTCAAAATTTACACATAGCTTTCAATTGTACCGAACATATGGTTCTAGGGGGTGCCTAGGGGTGTAGAGATTTAGGGGTGTACGGACCTAGGGGTGTAGAGATCTGCAACGTGTACTACTCTAAGGGTGTAGAGATCTGGAGAATGTAGATCTAGGGGTGGAGGTTTAGGGGATAGATCTAGGGGTGTAGAGATCTGGAAGATGTGTAGATCAATAAGTGTATTGATCTGGAATGTGTAGATCTGGGAGCGTAGAGATTTGGGAAGTGTTTAGATCTAGAGCTGTATCTAGGAGATGTTGGTATTTAGGAAGCCAGAATAAAGCAATCTAGAGACCTGGGATGCAGACATTTAGAGATCTATAAATCCATGGGCATACCAATCCATGAACATACCTATCTCTGAACCCAGATATCTAATTTCAGAAATATATGTTCCAATTCACCAGCCCCTTCCGCAAACATCGAACCCTAGAATCCTCCATTCAATTACATCCCGCCAGCTTATCGATCGCGGTGCAATAAATCTTCGCAGTGTGTGTCACCATTGCACTAACGAACGGTCGTTCATTTAATTACCCATAGTGTCTCATCTGCACCCCCAAGAATTATCCTTCCACCCCAATTGTCGGTGCTTATCAACGTCGGGGTATTACTCGATCCCAATTAGCCAGTGATTCACGCGAAATGGCCTTGAACTTCCATCTCCGTCGCTATTAATTAAACGAGGTCCGGCCTACAAGGGGAAAAGCACGGTCACATGGGACGGTATTAGGGCGCAGGGAAACAGACACCTGCGAAAACGCATTACAACCAAAAAACTGGTGGATGTGGGGATGATGGTGGCCATGGCGTTACCGGTGTATGACAGCTGCTGTCACGGCTGCCGCTTTGACCATGTGCTTTATGTTATATATTCCCATTATGATAGCAAATATAGTATTTAATTTGTGTAAATATGAACAGTGTAATTTGTGAGGTGACATTTTTTTATCTGTGATTTCTCTACACGAATATGACACAAGCATACAAATATTCAAAGAGTGGCTTCAAAAGGATCATTGACAGGGTGAGTCTTTAAATGTATCAAAATGTAATATTACTAGTCCCTCGATACCAAATAATTTTGCCTGATGCATTTTCTCAATCATCAATAGCAGGCAAGTTATTCACGTGGCCGAAGTGCCTCGCCCTGAATGTGCATAATAGAAACCCAGAATTCGTTGACATTGACAGAAGAATACCGAGATACAGTCCGCCATTAGCGAAATAAGAAATGTGTGTCGAAAGAAAACAGGTTTCAACTCTAAATACGATTCCAACCTTAATACCATTTAGCGCAAATGTGCAAAGTGTCCTACGCAGACCCGAAGCACGTTCCATAAATGAAATTCCAGAGCAAATTGCATTTTCCAGACAGAGTGACATCGTTTACCCTTTGTCCTTCAAGTACAATAACCTTCCCGTCGATTTCCCTCGAATACCGCGTTGACCGAAGGCTGCAATTCGTCCAAGTTGCAGCGATATTTTCTAATCTCTGGAGTAATAATAATCGACGGGAAAAGGCAGGGTCGAGTAATCCGGAGGGTTCGAAGCGAAAGAGGAGCAACGGGCGCGATATTAGCAATGGGGGAGAAGCAAAGCGTAAGAAACGTAATGCCTTGCAAAGTCAACGCCCTGGCAGCTCGATGCTCGCTGTATTATGCAACCCTCCCAGAACGACCAGTCGAAGCGCCTTCCACCACCACAACCGCCTCCACCGCCTCCACCGGAAGCATTACCACCATCGGCACCAGCAACTTTACCTACGCTTCAATCGTATGGCTACCCAACCGTTCTCTGCAATTTTAAATTACTTGATTGCCAATTTTCCTGTCATTTCATAACCAAACGGATCGTTAGAGTATAGTTAATTCAGGTACTGTAGTAACAGGGATTTAGTAATTCGTTAGGGATGTTTCTTTGGAGATTGTGGTAGTCGCAGTTAAGGACATTTGGTGATTGTGGTAGAACTACATATAGAGATATTTGATTGTGGTGGGTCTAGATACATTTGATGATTGTGGTAGATCTAGGGACATTTGACAATTGTGGTGGGTCTACATAGGGATATTTGATGATTGTGGTAGGTCTACATAGGAAAATTTGATGATTGTACTGGAGCTACGTAGGAACACTCGATAAATATGGTATACCTACATAGGGACATTTCATAATTCTGGTAGACCTACATAGGGATATTTGGCAATTATGGTATACCTACATAGGGATATTTGGCAATTATGGTATACCTACATAGGGACATTTCATAATTCTAGTAGACCTAGATAGGGATATTTGACAATTGTGGTAGACCTACCTAGGGATATTTGGCAATTGTAGCAGGTCTACATAGGCAAATTTAATAATTGTGCTAGACCTACATAGGAACACTCCACAATTATAGTATACCCCCATAGTGACATTTCACGACTATGGTAATATCATTTGATGATTACGTTAGGTATGTCTAGGGACATGTGACGATAAACTTCCGTAGGAGAAATGGCGATATAACAAGAGAGCATTACAAATACAATTTACTTAAAGGAAAAGGTCCATCGCTTCAATTTTTTCTTAGGAAAGTCCCCAATATTGATTATTTTCCCTAGAACGTCTCACCCATCGCTTCCCATTTTCCCTAGAAGTCATTACCCAATATTACCATTTATTTTCCCTAGAAACGAAGATCATTGTACCCAATAAAACTTAATACGGTAAAGTGTAATTTCCTTTATTGTACTGTAATAACAGTGGCATCTTTGTTCTCACAGAAAAATAATCGAGATTTGTTGAATCGAAAGAAAGAACTGCAGTTTGTTACAGTTTGAACGAGGTTACGTCACGAAAGGGTGACAATGAATAATGCGTCTGTTTCTCGAACAAGGGTTGTTCAACTAGCAATAACCGTCCGCCGTGTTTCTGTTTGTTCATACGTTTCCCTCTAACCCTTCTTCTTCTTTCTGTTTGCACACCCTTAATGCACTTAGCAATTGCGAAAACACGTATATCTATAATTCTTTCCGGTAGGGTCGTTTAAATTTACGAGGAGAGAGAACGAAGAATTCAGGACGTTTCTTCTTGAAACGCAAAAAGAGATGGGAGAAGCTGTACTCTTATAAATTATTACTCTATTTTTAAAATCGGATAACACGGTAAAAACATCGTCCTTTCTTGTAATATAAATGTTTCTGTACAAAATGGACAAGTGATTAATTTTGACCCATAAATGAGATATTCCTGCAGTGTGTACAAAAGTATTCGAAATCTTGCAATTATTTTACAAATTCGCTGCAATAAATTTACGCACCGACAGCAACTGGGTCCAAATGACCCTACGTTTTCTGCAAGAGGATTGATTGCTTTCGAACTAAAGGCCCGTAACGGATCGATCGAATTGTTTGCAATGGAATTAGCCTGAAAAGGAGAGAAGCGATTTTAACGCCAGCAAACAATCGATATTCGATGAATGGGATTAAACTTTCAATTCTACGTTCGTTTAACACCGTTCCGACGAACGAAGGTCTTCGTTCTCTTTACAATCGAGCATTCCGACGATGAAATATTTGTTTCAACACCGTGGATGTCGAGTTCATCGAAGAACTATAGAATTTGAGTCTATCGATTGGCGATGACGCTGCGTTCCCTTCTACCTATATTACGATGAGTCTGAATCTTCTTGGTCTAGCAAATATTACTGTCGGTTCGTAGCCTGTCAATTTTTCCCCATTAATACCGGAGAAACGCTTACTTCATCCCGGAATTACGATTCCATGGAATGCATTGATGGCTGGAACAAAGGGGGTTGTAACGATTTATGGGGTTGGATTCCAAAATGTGGACAGGGTACATGTGGACTGCACCAGGGATAGTCAAGCTATTACACTATTTTATATAGATTTTAGATTAATTTTTACTATTACTTTAACAATTGCAGTTTAATTTTTTATCATTCACTAAGGGATTCAGCTTCATCTCTTCAGTTTAGATGTGAGCGCCATTTTTGCCTATTTGAGGTCTTAGCCTCAGTCTTCCTCCTAGTTCATGATCTGGAAGATAAAGCTCCAAGGTTGAAAGCTCAAAAATTTCTCCACACCATGACTTCAAAATTCTCCATCTTCACCAAAGACATCACTCACATTTTTAAAGCTTGCATATCACCAGGGTGAACCAAAGATAATTACAACACAAGGTTGTAATTAAACAAGTTCAGCTATGATCGTATAAGTTTCGAGTATAATAATCAAAGGACCAGGTCGATTTCATCCTGTATCGATCCGAGCTTGTGGGCGAGCTTGTTCGAGCAACAGAGCCACGGCTTGCGAAACGTGATATCACACGGTCGATTTACAGGCTCAGAGGCGATTTGTAAGCTCGGTGAAGTCAATGCCCTTCGATTACGTTGCCACAACCCCGTTCCTTCGAAAAGCGGTTACGTTATCGGGTTACTAGCACTGCGACCGCAGCGCCATCTATGTGGAGGATACTCTTGGAAACTGTCATTCTCGTCGTTACTTCTCATGAATATATTCATTGCAATTCTTGCGGGCTGCTATATGGGTGATATGCGTGGAGATATGACGTGTAGAAATAGGGCGTGGAGATATAACGCGTGGAAATATGACGCGGAGTGATCTTAATGAGTGGAAATAGGGCGCGTGGAGATTCGACAAGAGGAAATACGACGCGTAGTAATCTCAACGCGCTGAGATACAATGCGTGGAAGATACGGCGCGTGGAAATACGACGCGTGGAGATACGGCGCGTGAAAGTACAGCGCGTGGAGATTCAACGCGTGAAAATACGGCGCGTGGAGATTCGACGCGTGGAAACACTTCGCGCAGTAATCTCAACGCGCTGAGGTACAATGCGTGGAACATACGGTGCGTGGAAATACGACGCATGGAGATACGGCGCGTGAAAGTACAACGCGTGGAGATACGGCGCGTGAAAGTACAACACGTGGAGATTCTACGCGTGGAAGTACGGCACGTGGAGATTCGACGCGTGGAAATACGGCGCGTAGTAATCTCAACGCACTAAAATATGACGCGTTGTAATCTCAATGCGCTGAAATACGACGCGTGGAGATACGGCGCGTGGAAATACAGCGCGTGGAGATTCGACGCGTTGAAATATGGGGCGTGGAGAGTCCACGCGTGGAAATACAATGCGTGGAGGTACTACGCGTAGAAATACGGCGCATGGTAACCTCAATGCGTAGGAATACGGCGCCTAGAAGTGTAACGCGTGGAAATACGACGTGTAGTAACCTTGACGCGTGGAAATACAGGACGTAGTAACCCCGACGCGCGGAAGTACTAGTAATCTCAATTTGTGCAAATACTTCCGTGGAGATAAAACGCGTAGAAATACGACGTGTAATGGTCTAAACACGTGATATTCCGTATAACATTCCCTAATTTAAACGCGTTAAATCACGTAATGATAGCACATATCGAAGGGTTAAAAGGGTAGCGTCTCTGTGGAGGTCCTATCGAGTCGGTTCGGTGTTCTCACGATTTGGCGGCGCGAAATCGCCCGCATCGATCGTGACATCATCGACAGGGAATTCGGCTATCGAAGTGCCGAAGCTTGACACCGACACAAAGAGGTGGTTGTCTGGTCCCAACGTCGGTCTGTCAGCCAACGTTTGATCTATTGCCAAATCAACCGGCCAATATTACTTCCATTTAAGAACGTCGTCGGCTCGCTATTCTACACGCGTCGAATTCTGCTCGTATCAATAAGTAATATGACATCCAGCGAGGACATAGCACCGTATATATGCGGAGGTCACGGACCGACGTAGAGGTCGATCGTGGCTCCGTGCGAATCAATTCATTCATTTTCTTTTTTGCATATCAGTTTCATCGTCTCTTTTGTTCCATTCTCTTTGTTAACATTCACGTTTCAAGGATGTTGAATTTGTTACAATTAATTAATTTGCTGCACGATGGACGTAACGTGACCTAAAATACTTGAAATGTCAAACACATTTTTCCAATATTTGCAATCAGAGCACATCTTTTGAAGCTATCAGGAAATGATAGGCTGAAATTTGATTTTAGTTCGGAATCGAGGTGACTTAGGTTGCCTTCAACCTTACCGCGTATCGATCTGTTCCTGGTAAATGCAATTCATCGCATCGATTTTTCGTCGTAACTGCAGTTTATCGCGAGTTTACCTGGCGACGTTTGTCCAATCGATCGAGACTGTCAGCTGGAAACAAGAGTCGATTTTTCAACCACAACGATCTTGTTGGAAACCTAACCTAACGTAAACTATAATATATGATTTAATCTCTCAACTGCCAGTAGCAGTTGTGTTTCAATTTCCTAGAAGAAATGTGGGTTCACTAAATAAGTCGACAGTAACCTAACCTCCAAATATTTTAGACCACTGTTTCTAATATAATAAATGGACAGTAACCTAACCTCCAAATATTTTAGGCAAATGTTTCCAATATAATAAGTCCAAAGAAGTAACCTAACCTTCAAATATCTGAGACAACTGTCCAATATAAGTCGACAGTAACCTAACCTCCAAATATCTTAGACAACCAATATCCGCAAAAAGAGTTGTTCCATAAGTAATAAGAAAACGTAACCCAATTCTAAATATCTTGAACAACGACGTTATAAGAATGTCAATTAAGGGCACCGAGCCCCAATTTCATCATGTAACCCAAAGAAGAAGAAGAAGAAGAAGAAGAAATGAGAGTAGTAGAAAGAAAGTTTCCAAGATTGAAAGCAGTCCGATAAAAGAATTTCCCGTGGCTCAAGAAAGAATCAAGAGAAAGAGACGCGAGTGTCGAGGCAAAGAAAGCTTTCGGGGTTTTAAGGGGATAGAGAGGCAAGATGGCAGGTGTGGGTGATTGGGGGCGATCGATGAACCCCCGAGAAAAAGCTGGGCTTGCGACGGTGGTGAGGGGGTGAGCGGGAGACAGCAGGGGGTGGAGGGGCGTATGCCACGAGGGTGCCACGAGGAGAACGGTGGATGTAAGGGGTGATAGGCCGGGGGCAGGAGGTCACTCGACTCTACCTACCTTACTTATACGATTCCTTCGTTTCTCCCTTCAACCGATTCATACTATTCGAGAATAACTCGTTTCTAATAAAAACCTAACCTCCACGACATTCTTCTCTTCTCTGTAATTCCACGCTCTTTGACACAAAATAGATTAAACATTTTCTTCAGGATCAGTGTCCATCTTGTGAAAATTTTTAGCAAAATTTGTATTCGTACTGTTAAATGACAAGAACCTGCAATTTACGATAACTTGAAAAATTACTTTGTGACCAACATTGGAATATCATTCCCTAAATTTCCGCACGAAATATCTGCAAACAAAAAAGAATAAGAGGTGAAATTTTGGATTCTAACGAACAATTGACGCATGTATTTTTCCTGGACAAACTTCCCTGGAAATCGCACAAATCTTTTAAAGACAATAATCGTTGACCGCGATTTTAATTGGCACTCGGTGGTCCCTTTTGTTTCAACGTTTCCATTCTCTGCATTCTTTCGGTCCTTTGAGAAAACGAACCTCGGTTGGTCTCTTTATCTTGCGCAAACAGCAAAGTTTCATTTCACGGCTTTGTTCTCGCTCCTCATCCCTTATTCCGTTCCCGGTATCGGTCGACCCGTCGCTCTATCTTACTTTCCATCGAAATTAGCTTTTCCTTCTGGATTGTTCGCACTCGAACGGCGAGAAAAGCAAACGTTTATTCATCCTCTATCTCCTACAATTCTCCCTGCATTTAAACCTTTCGAAATTTACTAAAATCAATAATTACTGCAATAAGAAAAATATTACGATATCAAAATCTACGGTTTTGAGATCTGGAGATCTAGGGATTTGTCGATATAGAAATTTAAGAAGGTAGGAATCTAGGAATCTGGGGATATTATAGGGATCTAGGAATCTAGGAATCTAGGGATATTCTGGAGATCTAGGAATCTAGGAATCTAGGGATATAGGAATCTGCAGATATAGGAATTTGGGGATATGGAAATCTAGAAAACTAGAGATTTGGGAATGTAGGAATCTAGAAATATTGGAAATTTCAGAATGTGGAGATCTGGAGATATAGAAATCTAGGGATATAGAAATGTGGGGCATATAGGAATCTAGGGATATAGAAATGTGGGGGATATAGAAATCTAGAGATATAGGGATCTAGGGATATAGGGGTCTAGGGATATAGAAATGTGGGGGATATAGGGATTTAGGGACATAAGAATGTAGGAGATATAGAAATCTAAGAATATAGGATCTAGGGTTGCAGAAATTCGGAGACTTTCGAATCTAGTAATATAGGAACCTAGGTGTTTAGAAATGTAGATATCTAGGGATATAAAAACCTAATGCCAAAATCCAAAGAGATACAAGGACAAACTATAGAAACTGAGGGTTTCAGAAATATCTGAACGTCCCCCACATGTCCCACTTTTATGGAATATATCGCCACGCGTTATATCCACAAAATAAAGAATTCCCAGTGTGCACGATGTTGGCCCCAATAAGAAGTTAAAGACAGTCGATCGGTGCCGATCGGAAAAAGGAGAAGTCGAATTCCACGAATCGTGACCGACAGAAATTGCGATCAATCAATGGTCAAAAGCGGCCGATGGTTGACGGGGTCACCGAGGATATCGATGAGGCCCGAATATTAATGGCGTCGACGACGGTGAGGGCAATTGCTGCTAATTAGCGGCACGCATCCTCCGTCGATCGTGGCACGTCTCTGCGCCACCCTTCGCCACCGTGCTACAACACGCCTCGGCCCACACGCATTCGGTAAGGTCACGGTCGCCAACAAGCCGTGCTTCAGAAATTTCACCGCTGCCTGCCTGACTCTTTGACTGCTGACTGCTCCATTCCAACCCAGTTACTTTTCTTTCATAACCCTCGCGACTGCCTGGACGATTTCCAAACGGCCCAACAAATTCATTCGAACGGGATGACACACGCGGAAACACCTTGTCACGATGAGAACCCTATGAATTTTCTATGCTGATTAATTGCGACGTGGCTGGAAACTTTCCGCGACGAATAATGGCCTTTCTGACACCGCTCTACTCTACTTGCTACCACTTTATGATATATGGCTCTTATGTTCAGTTTCACTTCTCAACCGACTGGGCGGATTCTCTGTCTTCTTCGGAAAATTACTAGTTTTACCTTTTTCTCAACGAATATGTTATTTATGGTCTTCTCTAATAGAATCTGCTCGGCTTTTGAACAATGTTTCACTTCCGAACCGACTAGGCATGGTTTCTTTTTTGGAAAAAGAATACTCTTTTTCTGAACGAATATTATTTATGATGTGCTCTAATAGAACATAGCCTTTTGGTGTTTGAACAATGTTTCACTTCTGAACCGATTAGGCATGGTTTCTTCTTTGGAAAAAGACTAGCCTTTTTCTGAACGAATATTATTTATGATGTTCTCTAATAGAACATGGTGTTTGAACAAAGTTGGTTCTGAACCGACTGAGCTGAATTTCTGTACCTTCTTTTGAGAATCTTAGACGAACTGTACCTTTGTCTGTCTGAATATACGTGTATTATTTATGATGTTCTTTAATAGAATGTGCTTAGCTTTTGATGCTTGTACAAACTTCAGATTCTGAACCGACGATTAGAAGATTTTTTCAGCTTCTCCAAAAGCTTCATAGCCTAATTGTGTCTTTATTTGCAAGAATGTCTAGTATTTAACAAATTGTAATCGAATTTTTATAAATTTTGAACTTTGAACCGACTAAGCAGATTTGTTCACCTCTCCCAAACCTTTTACTTCAATACTTTCCTATCCCGTCGTTATTTTCGCATTGAAACTTTGATTTCGAACCTACTGGTCCGCTTTTCATGTTCTGCACTCGTTTCTCGCACTCGTCCCACTATACGCGACCAAAGTAATCGATACGAAGGTCGAATTCATAACTAAAAAATTATGCAAGCATTCGAAAAGTCACGCAATAATCGAAACTGATACGTGATAGAACTGAATCCAAGAACGCAGAGAACCGGAAACGATAATCAATATTTTCCAGCGGATCGTGCTACCACCATGAGGGTGACGGACGTACATATTCCCGCGATAATTATCCCATATCTTCGTTGTTTTAAAACGCCATAGATATGCCTCGTCCGCTTTATGGGTAGCCATTAATTAAACGAATGTCAAAGAACATACTACTATTACAAAATGGCGCTGATTTTATCCAGTACCCTTATAAAATGGTTGATGTTACACAATTAATTCCATAAAATGGAGGTGATTTTATACCGAATCGATGCAAAACTGTTATACAATTAAATTGTTATACAATGCAATTATTATACAATGCAATTATTATACAATATTCAGTGATAACAGTTATTGATGCAGTAAATTATTGTTCAGCAATTTCGATTGCGATTTAAAGAGAGCAGACTGGAGTCCAGAGGTACCAATGGGAGTTGGAACCATCGTGAGACGTTCTGGTACTTCCGGTCGCAGTATTCGGCGAGACGCGTCGCTATATATGGCTAGCGTCTGTCACGTTGCGACGGATACGACGCACGCAATTTTCTAGGTCGACACGACGCAGCAGGGAAGGTCAGGATTGGTTCAAGTCCAAGCGAGTGGTCGTCGCGGCCGTCGGCGTCGACGGTAAACGCGTTCACCTCGCTTCGCGTCGCTAGTCGATCTATAATTAGCGAATTTCCGACGTTCCCTGGAAAGAGAGCGATCTGCGATTCCTCCTTCTCTATCCTTCTCGCTTAACAGACCGGGCTTGTTCGAGTGCTAATTGCAAAACAGGAAATGAATTTCAAACGAATCGTCCAATCACATAAACTCGTCAATACATTACTTCCATCAACAATCTTTTAACATAAGATAAAACATAAGCACAATTATAAAACAAAATTGTACGTCTGTTTGTAGGAATACCCGAGTAATATTACTCACATCAGCAACGATCTTTTTAAGCTCGTTAAACCCGGACACTAAAAGTTAGGTGGAAAATGGCCAGGGCGTGTTGCAGAGTGGCAATATACCGAAATGGAATGTCGAAATAGGCCGTTGAAGTCTAGAACGCAGTTCCGAGCTGGAACATCAATCGACCGCTTAATTTATAACTTCTGTACACCTGTTCGAGGATCGAACGTGTTAATGAGCTACACCTTGCACGAAAGCGAAAGGATGGTTCATCGACGTCATGGTTCCATGTGCGTTGGCAGCTCTTGAGAATCTCGACGGCTCTTCCTTTTGCACTTGGCGACCCACGCTCGCGTTGAAGCTCCGCAGGTGGCCGGATGCCTTTGAAACCACCATCCGACCCTATGATAACCGTTTCCTCTTGCGAATTCGCCGAAGAACAAAGAAATCTCTTCTGACGAGGATTCTCAAATTAACAGAGCTCGTTTTGCGTTCTGGGGTTGCCAAGTGACGGGCAGATCCCATCGAGCTCCGGGCAATTGTGTGCGCGGTTGGTGGCTCAAGAGACCCAAGAAGGTCCTAGAGCCTGGAGAAACCTAAAACCGCAAGTTGTCGAATATAGCGTGATGTAGAAACGATATGTGTGAGGTAATATTACCATACGGACAAGTAACTCCGATTGGAAGTCGACGTGGGCTTGCAGGGCAGTTCAGGGCCACATTTCAGCGAGCAGTGATCGTTCGTATCCGATTTTACTAGGGCCAGAGGTGTCCGTTGAAATATGAGTTATAGTACCGTACTCCTACCGGAAATTTCGATCGCAAGCAGCGACATGTTGTAACATGGGAAACACCGGTAATATTGCTCTTCTGGCACGGTCGTTTCGCGCTCGCGTGCGCAACACATCGTGAAAAATCCTAGCCAGCACTATTTCAGCCCACGTGGTTTCCAGCTAGACTAATAAAGTAGACTGATAATAGAGGCTGGCCACCGTATGACGTTTCTCGAAATATTATTTCGAAGGACACGTCGTATTTCGTGCCTTTGTCGCTGCTCTCCGTTTCGAAATAATGCTGGAGCGAATGGAAATTAGCAGTAATTCTCGCGAACGTTGACGCGCCGAAAAATGGAAATTTTTCGCAATTTTCCTTTATCACTTTCACTCTCGATTCGAGAGGGCGAGAACATTTTAATAATCCCGATATTCCCGCCTCGGTAGATGCGGAGCCTAGAGTGGCGTGCTACAGAAAATATGAGGGAATTATGCCACGGTTCCTTTTTTTTTTGTTTTTTTCGTTTCCCTTTGTTTGCCACCCTGGCTACGATGCAATTTCAGAAAGAGCGCCGGAAAGCGATGCAAATTGAATCAGCGTGGAAGTCCCGTCGAAACGTTTGAAATATTAGCTGCGAGAGGCGATGTAATTCTGAATCGCGAACCCGACCGCTTTGGTTTCCAAGATTCCCTCCAGAAATTTATGGATATATCATTTTCGTTTTAATATTAGCGTCTAGTTGCTGCCAACTAACAGACTAACGTTTCGGTGATTTACACAATTCTAGAGGGTGACTTGATGGAAATACATTTTCGATTTTTTCGTTAATTCCGTTCGCAATTTATGAATTTTAAGCTACAATGTTTAATTTCACAATGTTTTATAAGTTCCCAATGTTTAAGATACGATTGATTGTCACAACTTTCCTGAACCGACTAAGCGGGAACAATTTTCGAATTTTCTTCAAAATGACAGTGCATGAATATTATATCGTTTTTCTTACAAGTGTAAAGGCAATACAAGTCTTGTACTTGTGAATGATTGTCACAACATTGATTACCGAACCGGTACGATGAGTTTTTCGACTTTAAGAGCTCGCAACGGCGTGTCCAAGTCAGTAGTAAGAAATCAAGGTGAAAAATAACGATTTTAACAATAATTTATTCCCCGAATAGATAAGAGGCGACACGATCTGGATAGACAGTAAATATTACCTCCCGGTATCTTTCGATCAAACAACATCGGCGGAATACATTCGATAGATATTTCGAGGTCGTAAGTTGAATTCTATCCTTTGCGACAAACGATGCAACTCGGAGCACGATCGAAGGACCTCGACTTACGTAAAACCCGATTCGCGCTCGATCGAATTTCCTGGTCACCCGACGGAGGCCTATACGACCGTGCACGCCTATTACGTCGCCTTTACGATCTCCTCGTAAACGTCCAGGCCCGCGAAATTGATAGACCACTATGTTACACGTACACGTACACCCGCACACGCGACACACCTCATCTTACCCGACGCTTCATTGCTCGATGTCTTCTTCCACTGGTCTAGCCAGCCTCTCGATCTCCTCGATTTTCTCTCGTAAATAGCCCGATAGTCGTCAGGACGAGGATTTTTCAAGCGTATCTGGACGCTGATCTGGCGATAAAGATGTTCCAGACGAAAGTGGAATGGACGTTTCCGTTTCTGCCAGACGTGGAGGTACAGCCGTGATACGAGATGTTGCGTGTCTCGATGCAGTACTCCTTTTTCTTCTTTTCTTTATGCTCTCTGTCTCACCTTGGACGTACCTTTTTATTAGTTCATTCAGTCCTGCAATTTTACCTTTTGTTTTCCTCGAACAAATTGTACCGACAATAATTTTTAGGTGGTTATATAAAATCGATGTTAAATCTCTGTATAATTTTATGTGCTTTTTGTAAGCCTCTTTCGCCTGATTTATTGATGCGTTTACCATATTGGGGCAACTGATAATCTCTCCTCGTAACTGTGTTCGAGCTTGGTACTTTTATAAGTCTCCCCTAAGTTTTATAAAAAGGTTGCACAAAGAAATGACATCCCAAATTTTACGTTGCTCAAAATATATTACAAATCGAACTTCTGATGGCCACAGACTAGCAAAGAATTTTATGACAACAGTTAAGAGTTATAAGCTACGATTAATCAAAGATATTTATGCGTCTAAGTGGCACTTTTAGACATTCTCTAAATAGCAGTTTTGAGGGGTCGTAGGACGAAGCTTTATTATTCTCCACGTAAATTATAAATTATGCTGTCTGCACCTCGTTGACCCACGGGTGCCAACGCTCAGACGGGGATTTCATCAGCTCGATAGTGGTCACCGGTGACCCAGAGATCGTGAGTTACAATGAAGCCTGTGCGAACGAGACAGCCCGAAAGTGGAGGCTCGTAAAAAGCGCGTAATCGCTTCACGCCGGCCAATTCTGCTCGGGATCGATGATTTTACGAGCGAGACGCGGCTCCAGACGCCGAGCAGACGCGAGTTGTTCAGCGCGAATAAATCTAGCTCGCCTACGCCCCCGTTGAAACGGCGCCGGTGTCGCAAAAAAGCGTAAAAAAATTATTTGCTACTAGGAGAAGCAGACGACTTTGTTTAAAAATACGGCGTCCAGCCTGGACGATTTTGGAACACGGACCACCCAGCATTTTCATGGATAATGAAACGTTCTGTGCGGTCCTCTTGTTCGGCGCCATCTTCTCTTTTTATCATTCTGCAAATTAAACTTTTCACTTCATTCAATTTTATGGACGAGATAATTGGATATTTCATATGGACATTCTTCCCATCGTATAAATTATTTATTCATCGGTTGAAAACGTGTATTAAATCTTGTGCAGAGAAACAGGTATATATGGTTATTGAAATTAATTAACATAAGGTCTTTTCTTATTCAACTAGTCACAAGTGAAAATTAAAAGTTAAAAGTTTAAACGAGGTCATCAAGTTTAATTCTTTCTAGAATTTAGAAGAACGTTTATTAGAAGCACGTGATCTACGATTTGTGAACTACAGTTAAAAACAAAAAGCAGAATGTAATAGAAATATCAAAGAGGAGTCTAAAAATGTTCTACACTTTCACGCTCTTAGCACCTCGTTTCCTGTTCGTATAAATCAAATCACTTCGCCGGTTTTAATTGTCCCGTTAACGATGCAAAGTAAGGTTAACGAGCCGCGCGTTGGCGCGCGCGCCAAATTTAAATCGCCAGACGTTCGCGGAGGCGCGTTAAAGAGCAGCGAGTTGAAGCGAGCGACAAAAAGGGAGTTGTAAAGCCGTCATAATTGATTGCATTTTTTGCGGGCGGAGAAGTTTTAAAGAGGAAGCGAAGACAGCGGAAGAGTGGTGCTTTAGCCGATACGAAAGCCATTGACATTAGCATGTTGCTCCACGCGTCGATCGCCATGATTTTTATTCCGGCTGGCAATAAACAGATACATCGTCTCTTTCTTCCTTTTTGCCGGTTATTTATGAGTCGCCTCTTCCTTGACGGCGCCTCGGCACACCAAATTCTATCGTGAAATATTTGTTTTTGACCGGCTCTTTATATTTATTCAATTACAAACATGCAATTTTTATTTGTGCAGATAGCGGAGAGAAATAAATGTTCTATTTCGAATGTTTTCAACTTTCGATGATTTTTAACAATAGACACGAGCGGACAGCGTTTTTCTTCTCGCTTCGTGTTTGTCGCGTCGCATCAAGGACGATTCGTCTGGTCCAAAGTGTTCGGCAGACAAATTTGTGAGACATTTTGCGATCGGCCACGAAAACACGGAGAAAACTACCCGTTCGAAAAACTTCCACTGCCAACGATTTTTATCGTTTTATTACCGCAGTTATCCTCCGGATAATTTACAATATACAATTTCTAAATCAAGCATAACTGCATTCGGTATCCCAATCCAAAGTTTATACAGCAATTTTCATTAAATCTTCAATTTTAAACTGATGTGTCTTAAGTGCTATTTTATCGCCAGCATCAAATGCCTGAAAATTTTATACGCAAAAACATCCGAGCAGTAAACTTAAGTGGTGAAAGTATTAAGAGTTCTTATATAGTCATTTTCATCAAGCTTCAAGCTTATGATCATAAGTGTTTGCATTACTTGATCAGCCATAGCTATGCAACAAGCTGATGCCTCAATAAAAAGCTTCTTAATCAAATGCAACGGAGAAAGAACTGATAAGCAATTGAAAGTTAGCCTTGACATTCGTCCTGTCCCTTCTCCGTCTCCATTAGCGGCAAAAGGATTCATTGGAACTCGTTGCGACTCCTTCAGTTCGGAATCTTTCGCAGAAGTGGACGTGATTAGCACCCCTGCGGTGTCTCGTTTTCACGGACCACGTCTTCGAGGGCGACCTCGACTCATCAAGGACGTGTTCCCTATCGCGGTAATAATCGGATTTTCGCGAGTGCCGATCTAGGGGAAAAAAACGCAACGAGTCGACAGGATCCCAGCAAATGGAGCACCCTCGTCAACAACAATTTCCCATCGAGCTTCTTTCTGTTGGTCTCACCGTTCAAGGTCGTCGAGCCTGTTCCCCTCGAGGATGATTGTCGCGTATTGTGGACGGGATCGCGACCACTGGGAAAATTTCATCAAGGGACGACAGATTGCCGCGAATTTCTTGCAATCGTTGGATTAATCGCGAGGTCGAACGACGTTACATGTTGAATGCTTTTGCAGGATCATCGTTGATGATTACAAATCGTACCTTGTGCAATACGAATTTTCAATGTTTTTCGTATGTGTTAATGTTAGAAAATAGATGTGTAGATACGAAAGTCACGTGTCATGACATCTTTGTTAACCTATGATGTGTTTGCAGACTTGTAAATATTCTTTGGTCCAAGATCGAAGCTGCGTGCAGTATTGTTGAAGACATTTAATTTCAGTATCGTACAGGAGTTCGAACAAACATTGGGTTAACTTCGTGGTTAACTCAGGTATGGTTAATTCTATCAACTATAATATCCTAGCATAAGAGCACTTCAGAATATTATACATTTTTGTATACAGCATAACTTGCAAATGAAATGCGATGAATGAGATAAAGGTGATCTCTGAACGAAATTGATTGACGCCTGAAATAGAAAATGTATGTTAGAGATTGTTTTCAGGATTAGAGGAATTTATGAGCGAGTATTTCCGTTATCAACAGGAAACACGACTAATCCACAAATAGAAGCCATTCGTCCTGGCACTGTTTCCCTTGCTCAACGGCCACCGTGGCCCCCGAAGTAAAAGAAACAGGCTGCAGGTGGTGTTCGATAAGCAAAAGGGGAGCCGCGAGGGAGCCGAAGGAAAACACGAAAGATGGCCGCCACGAAATTACGGTCGAACGAAAGCGAATGCAATTACCCCGGGAGGCCGTGGAAACGGGAAATAATGAATTCAAGCCCCGTTTCTGCCACGCTCCCGAGGGACTGGAGGGGGCGTGCGACAGAAGGGAAAAAGGCGAGAGATTATTCCAAATCTGGAAGCTATGACCTACTTCGATCTTCGATCACATTCGACCCTCGTGTTTCATGATTTTTACTACTGACATAGTTGCTGGAACGACAGAGGTTAGGGCTGTCTTGTAAAAACTCGAACATTTATCAACCTTGATTATTTTAGTAATGATCTTGTAAGATGTTCAAACATTGGACAATCTTGATTATTTTTGTAAGAGGTTCTCTTTTAAAAATTGAAGCACATAACCTAACATTTTAACAACACTTTACATTGTAAGAGATTAATTTTTGACAGTTTTCTGTCGACCGTGCTAGACATAAAATGGCAGCAACCACAACATGGGCTGTTCCAACCTTAACAAAATTAATTACAACACAAAACTAAGGATAATTTTGCTCAAAGTTATATCAGCAATTGCAAACAGTTAAAACAGTATTATAAAATTTGAGTAATTAATGAATATTTAATATAATAATGTCTTAAAAAATGAAGAAGTAGAGATGAGTAAAATCATCGAATAAATAAATTCGAGGGGACATTATTTTTGGCGCCTGATTTCTTTACACGCGTCTCTGTTGGTTCTGGATTCGATAGATGGGCCCATACTTGTAAATTCACCGACGATCTCATCTTCGACGACTACTTTAGATTGTTTATTCCTTGTGTGCTTTATGTGTCGCTGGGTGTGTGTCTAGGACCCCCTTAAAATAGACCCGGTTTTTTGATTCTATACGAAATCTTGTTGCTGTTTGTTTTTCGTGGCGCATTCTTTTTTTAGCCCCTCTTTCACCCCTCTTTTCGACACTTTTGAACGATGATGAAGTCCCGTGAGGCTTCATGTGGTATTTTCGTATGTGGAAACAGAGACAATTTTTAATCAATTTTTGTAAATGAGCAGACTCATTTTTCTTTATTATTACTATCTTAGTTATATTAATATCTTCTGTATATGAGATGTAGTTTATTTGTGTGAGTAGTCATTGAAATCACATATAAAATTTAATGTATACTTCACAAAAATTTATGATAAAATATTCTTATATGTAGGACGTTAAAGCTATGTTATTTGTGAATAAGTTTGCAATAAGTATTCGTTTATCAAGAGAATACGTGAAAGTATGTATAATTTATGAGAATTCCATGGGTGTACCTCCCGCAAGGCAGGTGTTACATAAGCAGATCGCCTTGCAACACCTGGCGCCCCATACATTCCCCATATGACAACGCAGACGGTCCTCCCTCTTACTGTTAAATATAACAGGAACTACAATTTCTGCCTCGTTAAGGAACTAATTACTAGGAAAATCCGGAAAACTGCTCCCCAGGGTGAGTACAACTTCTCTCCCACAATTTATGCGCCGCAGTTCTCAAGTAATCTCCTCTTCCCTTACTTTGGTCAAGTAAATACTCTTGCCGGAAGTGTAATTAACAAAAACTTGTTGGATGCTGGGTTCTTGAGGTCTTTGGGGATCTTTTGGGGATGCTGGAATTATCGAATTTTGGTCATTAGAAAGTTGGGGCTTTTGGAAATTTGGGGAATTTGGGAAATTGGGAAATTGGGAATTTGGGAATTTGGGGAATTTGGGGATTTGGAGAATTTGAGGAATTTAGAAAATTGGGGAATTTGGGAATTCGGGGAAATTGGGAATTTGGGGAAATTGGAAAATTGGGAAATAGGAAATTTGGGGAATTTGGGAATTCGGGGAAATTGGAAAATTGGAAAATTGAGAATTTAGAAATTTGGAAATTGGGAAATTGGGGACGAAGGTGAGAAATTTGGAAATTTGGTAATTTGAAAATTTGAGAATTCGGTAACTTGGGAATTTGAGAATTATAAAGATGGGAAGTTATGAAATTATAAAATTCAAAGAATCTAAAAATGACAAAAGTTCCCAATTTTCAAAGAGAGAGCTTGAAATCTCCCCAGCAGCCAATCCCACCACTCTCACCGAAGCATGCCAATATGATCAATGCGACAGAAGAAAGTGATAGTACACGATAAAATGGAGGGATGAAACAAGTTGGACGCGTCCAGTTATCCCCGTTTTATCGACTGCGGTAACAAGGACGAAAAGGCAAGGATCTCTCCAGGATTCTAGACCCCATTAGCGTAACCACGAGCCGTGGCACGGAAACCGTTTCAGTCTGGCTGCATCCGCTGTAGCGGCACCGCGGCTGATCCGCGTCTGAAATTGATTCGGACTGTGTTTTTTCCGCGAGTATTTGCCCTAAAATCCGATCCGCATCGCTGGAACTAGGCTGAAGGGGGTGAAAACGAGGACGAGTCCTGGGGAGGAGACGCTGTATCCGCTCGAGGGAGAAGAAAGTTGGACAATAGAGGTGCAGTCGATCGGAGACGTATAATTTTGAGGTTATGTAAGTCGCCAAGTAGCTGAACACGAATATATCGGACATCAAACAATTTTTACACTATTTTATTACCGTACTCGTTCTACTACTACCTTAGACGCTGATTTATAAACGTTTTACGCAGAATAACTTCGTATATTAAGTATATCATCCATTGGCGGGAAATTTGAATCTTCAAACACACGTTTTTGATTATAGTTACTTGTACAAGATTTATATTCATATAACTGTATCAGTTATTTAATTATTAGTCGTACTATTACCGTAGAAGATTTATAAACTATATATGATTATGTATATCACCCATGGCGGGAAATTTGAAATTTGAAATACTCGTTTCTATCATGGTGCAACTTGTACAAGATTTATATTAATATAACCGTGTAATTATTTGATCTAGTATTTCCAGAAGTACTCCCAGTAATTTAAATTCTCAGTTTTAAAGATGGTAAGGCTAGTCAAGGTTTATTGGATTGCCTTCCTCGTTCTTGCTCTTTCTTCCGCGTGTCAAAGACGCACCACCAATTTACATCGGCAATGCACAAACCACTCATATTCAAAATAGCATAACTTTGATCTCGTAGGAACCGGTCGATTCCTTAAGCCTAAGGCGGTTACGTCACATTGTAACTAACCCATTCACTATACAAATGCAAATCCGTTAATTCTGACAGTGCTCATAAATAAGCATTGTGCAGACCTTTATACATTTTTATTCAGTTCGAACGCCATTCATCGAACCCCATTTATTACGCTGCAAATTGTGGCCCGATGTCTGCTGCCCGAAACGGAATTATTTCATATATCGCCGAGGAATGTTTTGATGTATTTCTGGCGTGAGCTATGGCGGAGATAGTTTCGCGAAAAGGGTATCGAGTGAAAGATACGGGTGGCCGGGTTGTGTCCGGGATTTTGCCGAGTTCACTGGCGCAATGCGGGGCGGCCAGACAACATGGCGCACCCTTCCCTTCGCACGTTCTATCGCACGCACACACTCACACACCACTCGTTACGTTCGTTTTCAGTCGACGTACCCTCGATTGGTTCTTCGGTCGTTGGAGTTACGAGCAACTTTGTGGAAGTTCCTCCGTTAACTTTTATACTATCAGACAGGATTGTAATTATCCGTTCACATTATGTACTTCGTACCACTACTCTTTACGTAGGACCTGTTTGGATGAAGTTTGCGAAGATAGGGTTCTAATGTACAGAATGTTGCAAAAATGGATAATCGTAATTCATGTCATTAACATCTTTTCTGGAACCACTTTATCTGAAGGATAAAGAAGTTTGCTTCAGGTTCTTATACAAGATGTTTCAAAAGTGGGTAATCGTAATTAAATACAATTAAGATCTACTCTTCACTTAGGACCAATTAGAATTATCTCAAACGAGGATAAAGAAGTTTTAAATTAGCGTAGATAGTGAAACTTTAATATACAGGACGTTTCAGAAATGGATAGTCCACATGTGATCTACTTATCACTTAGGACCAGTTCGAATTATCTCAAACGAGGATAAAGAAGATTTAAATTGGCGTAGATAGTGAAATTTTAATATACAAGACGTTTCAGAAGTGGATAGTCCTAAGTGCAATTGAGAATTACTCTGCACTTAGGAGTAGTTAGAATCATCTTGAACGAGGATAAAGAAGTTATAGATTAGTGTGGATGGCAAAATTTTAATGTACAGTGTGTTCCACAAATGGATAATCGTAATTAAACGCAATGGTCTGCTTAGAATCACTTTGAATTATCTAAAACAAGAGTAAAGAAACCTAGAATTACATAGTTAGGTTTCGATATACAGAATGATTCAAAAATAGTAACTTAAATCCAATATTCAGAACAACATTTCTCCTCCTATTTAATATAACCTTACTAATAATATTTTTATTATTTTTAATCTTACTAATAGTACTTTTATATCATACGTTCATGTCGTTCATTCTAAAAAAGGACTTTTGATATACAGGGCGTTTCAAGAATGTAAAGTATGTAATGATTATAACATTTTTTGCGAAAATTGAATTTATTTCGTCGTGGAGAACGTAGAGAATGTTCATTTTCACGATGAAAGAATTAATTTAGCGCTGGATCCCACCAGGGGATTCAGCTTCACGCACCGCTACCTTTCAAGCACTTTTCTTCCTTGGCACGTGCCTGATGAGACCCTTCGTTCCCTTCCTGTCATGAATTCCCTTTCTTATAAAACACCGCTGCTAATTCGAAACAGATGTTAAACGAGCTGTTCGCGCCCGCTAATTACGCTCCATACGTGATGAGAAACTTAAGCTAAACATCACCATTTGTCTTCGTTCAATTCACACGATTTCAATATTTTTTACTATTTTCTCCCAATTTATATTAATATTTTCGTTACAATCCATCGTCTCGAGATCTGTCTGAGGGTGCGGCTCACGCTCCTGGCGCGTGAGGTTCAACATCAAGGTTCATTAATTTCCTGACAAAATATATCAATAAAAGTGTTAATATTAATTAGTAGAAATGTTACAGTAAAAAGGTCTAGTAACAATATGCTGCCATTACTAATAGTAATAATCCTTGAATGTTAAATTAACCTACTGGATACTTTTACAAACCAACGGAAAACGATGAAATTGAAATAATCGAAAGGTATTAAACATTTTATTTCAGGAGAAAAGCGAGCTAATTGCCGGCAATTGACGCGTGCTAGCAAAATGTCGAGCGCTAATAAAAATTTCCGTTTCACGATCGTACGCCGACTTTTTACTGAAAATTGTATCCGTACATGCACACACGTGTACGAACACAGGCCGACGAGATTTTTAACGAGCAAATCTGTTGGTTGCGGGGCTGAAAAGGGTTCGTGAGCGCAATTATCGAGAGCTGTTCGAACTCTTTTCATCACGAACAGCCGTTTTAACCAATTACTTCGACCTTGACCCAGGCTCAGGTTACCGGCACTCGAATTATTCGGCGCAAAGTGGTGTGCTTGAATTTTCATCAATAACCTATAAATCACTTCATCTGCATCTTGGGTTAATCGTTCGCACCTTTGTTTCAATTAAACCTCCTTTAGATAAAGAAAGTCATGTTCAAATAAAATATACAAACTCGACTATACGAACATAAATTGGTAATCATTCAGAATTTTCATGACTAACAATTTTTTAAAATATTCAATTAATTTAGTTGATCAGAAATTTTTAATACAACATGGAGATTTTTTAATGTAAGACTGAGTATTTACTTGATCTTTTCATAATTGGTACAAGTACAAATATTTGAAGAAACAGAATGACCTAGATGCAGCTGACAATTGAAAAATTCACTAGTAGTTGCCAACAATCGAACAACTATTATTTATTCAGACCATGTCATAGTATTTACCTACATTTTCTTCGTTGACCATCAATCACCATCAATATCGTATACACTATCGAGGACGACGGACATCCTTTAAATAATCGAGCAATTTTTCCTTCAATAATCGATGGACATTTCCCGTTACGTACTCCGGCTGAAAATGTTTATAGGAAGCGAATCACTGGGCTAAAAGTGGCCGCATGAAATTGTAATACACTTTCTTGTCGGGGCAAACAACGAACGAAGAAAATGTTTATTTCGATAAATAAGTTACTGCAATTCATTTTTTAGATATGTTGTGCGGTATGTACTCTCGATATATTGCCATATTTAGTAGGACACTAAATAGGATGTTAATCAAGTAGATTAATTGTGATTGTTTTCTTTAATAAGAAATACTAAATTATTGCTTACTATAACAGGCTTTCTATTGTAGTATACAAAAAAATCTTGAGTTAAATTTACTCAGTTGGTGAACGCAGAATATTGAACTTCTTTTCATAAGAAAAAACATTTGCATAGTCTCAGCCCATTTTCCCGAAATACCCCTGAAATACCGTGCACATTCGCTATCTAGAGAGTTGTGATCGATTTTGTGCGCATCAAACAACCCCCGGATGGTTAAACAACCAGCTGTTCCCGTCGAAAAATGCTAGCACCCCCATGCACGCGTCTCCATCAGGAAGCTCTAATCCCGTTCCAAGGTCCCCGAAATCCCGTTGATCCGACGAAATTTCGTCCTTTCACCCTTAACGAAACGCCAAGTTAACGAACACACAGTGTGTCCCGAAGGAGCCGAGAGGGGGGTGGTGTGTCCGTGGCACGCGTCAACAAAGGGCGGCACAAAAGGCTGGGAAATGGAGAGCGAATTGCTCATTATCGAGTGGCCAGCATCCAGGGGTTCCCGTTCGTTCCTAAGGGATGAAAAGCTCTGCCTCGAGTATCTGCGACCGGCTACACGAAGAGGGGTGCGGAATGAATCGCGCGAAAATTGTCTCTGTCGACTCCCCTCTTTCTCCGCAGCTGCGCCGTCCCTAGGGATTTTCTGGCCTTCTTAGGGAACCTTTAAGCGACCACGTTTAGACTCTGCCGCGTCTTTGTTCTTCCCGCAGGATCAATCGAGCTGGAACACACCCTCGATGCATCCTAGAGGGTGGCTAACGGAAGTGATTCGTACGAATTTACGAATGGAACCCCACTGGAACCATCCCCCTTTTATCAATGTCGATAGGGTGGTTCTGCTTCGGTGAATTTAATTCAGTCTTCGAAGATGTTCTTGATTGTTCTTCATTTGGAAGGTGCTTCAAAGGTGGATTATTGGTAGATATTGGCAATATCGAAATTATTAATAATTTGATACATCAGTCATGTGATTTCGATATGATGAGAGGGGGATGATGTTACATTTATATAAATTCCCAAATTTCTAAATTACGTTTCTAGTCAGAATATTAAATCACCTACACGTTGTATTATAGTATACATGTTATATTGCGACACATGTTATATTGCCACGCGTCATATTACCTATGAACTGTATCACCATTCATATTACACATATCGTCACATGTGGTATCCACGTATTGTATTACTGGCATGCTATATGGTCTCAAATAGTATTACCTTCATGTACCACTGATAGTATTACCTACATGCTGTATGATAGTATAACCTATGCGTTATATCACCATGCATGGTATCATCACACGTACCTCCACTCTGTTAAACCTACAAGGTACTACCTAATCATCGTACGAACTATCACCCACGCATTATATCCTATTCCCCTCGTTATATCGCCATAAAATTTCGGAATTCCGGCGCATAACGAGAATATAAAAGTTAAGAATAAAAATGTAAATTCCCACGAGTAGTCGCGGAGGGTTGAAAGGTCAAAGTCATCGACGAAAGGCGTCGTGGCGCCGATGTGTAAGAGACGTTGGTCGACGGACAGACAGAAAAGAAACGAGACGAGAGGAAAGCCCGGGGACGACGCGATGAGAATGCGACGTTTCGCGGTCGCAACAAAAGACTTTACGAGCCCGGCTACTATTTTCGAGGCGTGTTTCGCGAGTCCGCTTGAACGACGGCCGTTTCACAAGAGACAGGAGACCGTTATCCTCTCCTCGTTCCTCTCCGCCGTGAGACGAAGGTGTTCCCCGCGTTCCAGACCAACGAAACGCCGCCCCTTTCTCGTTTCATTCTGTACTATTAATGGTACCGTCGCTGGTACCATTGCTGGCAACCTTTGATCTATATATTGCCAGAACGTCCATCGCTGGACGATCTATGAACGACGCTATTGTTTATTCAGGGACGATTCATTTAAAGGGATGCCTAATTTCAACGATAACCGAGCTGATTCAGATACTCTCAAAATTTGGATAATTTTGGAACCTTCTGGATGGTATACATTTCAACCTCATCTGTTGGGTACATAGATTCAGCTGTGTTTATACCATGGGTACGATTATTTATCGAACAAGCGTGTATTCTTCAATGAGCGTCATCCTTCGGAAGTTACAAAATGGCCGACTGCACAAGGTGGCTGATTTTGGAACTTGCAATGCAACTAATGCAAGAGAAAATTTTTTAGAAGAAATTCTCATAGGTTAGGTTTCTATAGTCTCTTTAGAAGTTACAAAATGGACGACTACACAAGATGGCCGATTTTTGAACTTCCAATACAAGAGACAATTTTGTAGAAGAAATTCTCATAGGTTAGGTTTCTATAGAGTCTCTTCAGAAATACCAAAATGGCCGACTACACAAAATGACCGATTATGGAACTTACAAAGCAAGAGAAAATTATGTAGACGAAATTTTTATAGGTTAAGTAGTTACAGACTTAAAAAAAATGACGAGTAATTAATGCAAGGAAGAATGTTCCAACAATAATTTTCTATAAATTTAAAAAGAACGAGATTACAAAAAATATTGAGAGTTTGTTCGTATTTACTGAGTTATATTAGTGAATAATTTTCACATATTATGATATTAAAAAGAGAAGAATAATTAACTAACAATATTATTTAAGTAATGGATTATTATTAATTGTGATATAATTCCATAAATTTCGAGGGAAGTTTCGAGTGTTACTTTTGTCTTCGATCGATCGTTAGCATAGAATTATCGGGCGATTGTTCGAAGAGAAGTATGAATGGGACACGGTTCCATTCGAATCAGCATTTTTGCTCCATCAGGATCAGGCGAAACCCAACGATCCGTAATAGGCGTCAGGTGCACGCGTCGTTGCAATTCGCCTGCGTTTGCACTCTGTCACGAGCACAGCAACGAGATATCGTGAACCAAAGCGTGTCATTGACAACGAGCAACGAGCTTCCTATTCGTAATCCCGTTTGCATTTCTCTTAGTCGACGTGGTTAGTTTTTTACATTTATTCCCTTTTGATACTCTGTGAAAGGAGAGATATTAGAGAAAGTGAAGCCCGATTTAATCTGCTTGCTTTGGTACTCATTATAATACGCCTCTGAGATAGCTCCGTACAATTCTCGTGGGCATAATTGTCGATATGGAGATTTGACAGATTTCTAAACTTTTGTTTCCAAAGATAGATTTGTAAATTATTTATTTAATATTTAATATTAATATTCCATTTTCAAAGATTCAGATTATCAAATTATCAAATTTTCAAATACTCAACCCCCAAATTCTCAAATTTCCAAATCTCTAAATCCCCAAATTCTCAACCCCCAAATTCTGAAATTTTCAAACACTCAACCCTTAAATTCCCAAATTTCCAATTCCCAAATTCTCCAAATTCTCAAATCCCCAAATTGCTAAATTCCTAAATCTCCAAATCCTCAACTTCCCAATTGCACAATTTCTAAATTTCCTCAAACTCAACCACGGACATAAATTTCTAAATGCAAGGTGTGCTTTAACCGCGTAACACGAAGCTTCATTTATCAATGTAACGGTGCTATAAAAATTGAAGACTGCTCTCTGCATTTAGCGTCGACGATGCAAGAAAAGGAGTAGCGTAGAGGCAAGGCCAAGCGACCTCGTACGATGGAGTCAAATTTTTATCGTGCAATCCACTTCGTGGTCGCGTGCCACCTTTACGTTACGAAACAACACGAAAAGTCCCTGTGAAAAATTTATGGTTACACCGGTCGTTACGTAAATGAACAGTGTATTTTTATCCAACCGATCAATGGAATACCCATACAACATCTCCATAGAAACTTCATTAACAATTTCTTTTCGACGATTTAGAACAAGTCATGCGTGTTGGGCGACAATTTCAAACGCTGAAATTAGTCTTCGGTTATATTGCCGTTCCCGTGTGGTCTTTATCTTTCGAATTTTAGGATGCATACATTTATTATTTTAGGAGTCAAGATTTCTTATATCTAATTTCAAACTTATACATTTGTTAAATAAACTCATTTGTTAAATAAATTTATGGACTTGTTAAATAATTTCATACAAATGCAAACATAATTGAATAATTCAGAAATATTAAGTGACATCAGTTTCCAAATTGTGCAAATTCATAAATGAAGTCTTCAGAATTTTTAGAACCGCAGCCTCTCAAGTTTAAATATTTCCAAATTCCCTTTGCAAACTTCAGAAATACTAAAAGTAAAAAATTCTGAAATTGTGGAAGTTTACAAAATTGTACTAGATTACAAATGTTCAGCTTCTCAGATTAAAGTACGTGTAAATGGAGAAGTCATCCAATTGTCAAAGGTGCAGGTGTCAAGATGTGGAGTCTCGCTATATGGCCAGCTACAGTACCGTCAGTGATGTTTGAAAAAAATGTGCGATGACAATAAAGTTATACGTTAATACAGTTAGTCAACTAACACATAAATTTTGTAATTTCCGAAGAAATAGAATTGTGGGGTGTTTGAATTGATTCGATTGCTCGCAACCCTTAAACGATAATCACAGACGATTTTAAAGGAATTCAGTGCTTCAATTTCCAAGCATGCTTTTAGCAAGCTTCCGGATTGACTCGTTCCCCGGAAGTGCTTTCCTTTTACGCACGAACGAATTCCAAATGGCCGCACTTCAGGGAACTACTTTAGAACACACGAGCCTCTTTTCATACACGAGTACACTTCCACGAAAGTGTACTATCGCGTTCGTTCAAGAAGAAAGTAACCTGTCATTGTCTGGGCCGGCTGTTTGACAAATCTTAACGCGTACAAAAGCATCAACAATGTTTTGTTAACTAATGAAACATCGTGAAAAGGTTTTCATTCAGCTTTCTTCGCATAGAAACGCAGAATGAGAATTAAAATTAGTAGGAATAATGAATAACTACGTCGTTTGTCGCCGAGTCACGTGATTTCCTTCAGGATACGATACTCGGTTTGAATATTATCTAGCTGGTGTTTCCACGCGAGGAATCTTCTCTCGTGTGCAACGGCATAGATTACACTGGAATTTTTCCTGGTTTCATATTCATGTGACCTTTGGGAATTTATGGGAGATTCGATCTCGATGACTGAACTCTTCATCTATCATTTCACTTTACGTTTGCCAATTTTTATTTTACTTTCAATTATTTCAATATTTCATTATTATTTTTCTTTCAGTTTCAATTCTAGCGTTATACTTGTCGTTCTTCTAATAGATAAATTATTGATAATTATAAGCTTAATAGATAAATATATTCAACATTAATTTTTATTTGGGTCAGAAATTTTATCAAAGTCATTCACGATATTAAAACAGTCATGGAAATTAAAAACTTGAGGAATCGATGAATTTTCAGTAGGACAATTAATAATGGTCGTCAGTGACACGTGTACGTGTAATTTTCGCGTTTAATTTCAACGAGCCACTATTAATAAACGTGATAACCCTCGTCAATTTAAATACAATGAACCCGTTATGATCCCTTTAAAAGGAGAGCTTTTTTTCATTGCCTTCTGCCGACCAATAAACGTTTGATCGATAGCCAACCCTTTTACGATCACGGATATTATTAAATTCCTCGTTCATGTCTTTTGCGAATCGCTTCATCTCGTGATTCACGGATCGTATAAAACGGTAATGGGCAGATCGAGTGCCCTATAAGGAGGTCACGGGCAACTGTGTGCAGGGTGCGATGAAATGAAGGAGATACATGAATTTCGAATTTTTTAGTTTGGAGAGTTGTGAAGTTGGAAATCTGGAACTTGTGGAGATTTAGGGATGTGAGAATTTGGAGATATAGGGATTTGGGGATGTGAGAATTTGGGGATTTACGTATTCAGGAATGTGAGAATTTGGGGATATAGGGGTTTGGGAATTTAGGATATTGGGAAGTTAGGGACTTGGGGATTTAGCAATTTAAAGATATGAGAATTTGGAGATTTAGGGATTCAGAGATGTGAGAATTTGGAGATTTAGGGATTTGAGAATTTAGGAAATTTGGAATTTAGGGATTTGGAAATTTAGTAATTCAGAAGTATGAGATTTTGGAGATTTGGGGGTATGAAAGTTTGGGGATTTAGGGATTTGGGATGTAAGAATTTGGGATTTGGGGACTTCCAGATTTGAGAATTTAGGAAATTAGGAATTTTTAAGGGTTGGAAGTGTGAAGATTCTGAGATTTGAAAATTTAGGGATTTGCAGATTTTGTGAAAGTTATGATTTTGGGTCTTTAGGGACTTGGGAATTTAGAAATTTGAAGAATTAAGAAATAGTAACTTAGGGAAGTTAAAATTGCACATATTTAAACTGTGGTCAATGAACAGCTAAATATGCAACCTCTAAATATTGCAATATTGCAATAGTTAGCAATATGCAAACTACTATAACAGTCCAGATTCCAGAAGTCTCCAGAGATTCTACATTAATATAAATAATGTGAAGCGTTATGGGATCATGCAACGAGCATCGTACATAGGTCTAAATGCCATGGAGCCCAACGCTAAAGTAACGACGGTGAAATTCCCTCGCGAGTGTCCGATCGAGCACCTCCATTAAGAATAGCACAAGGTGGACTTAAATATCCCTTGGGGCTTTCGTCGAGCGTAGCACCTGACGCACGCACGCGCGCACGAGCAAAATAGGCTTAATCTCTTTGGGCAAACGTGTGCACAGTGCCGACTATCGCCAAATATTGACGCGTCACGTTAACGCTCTGGTCTGACCGGTGAAACAGCCGCGGGAAACGTCGGGGCTCTTCCTGTTCCTCTTATCGCCGCGTATTTTTCTCGCGCTATCATCGAGATCTCGCTGAGAGATGCTTGTCTCTACGACTGGTTCTGCCTCTCACCAGATAACGCTCTTAAACTACCGATAACGCCTTTTTTTATGATGTTTGAGTTTCTCTGACTCGTCGCTGATGTCCTTTTGTCGTTGGCAATGTTTGAATTTACACGGCGCTAAATTCCTTTCGGCTGATTTGGATTTGTTGAAAATTGTGTCTTTTCGATTGGTGAAACTTTTGAGTTTTAGCTGATGGCTTAGAGATATGTGGATCTTGTAGTGTTGTGGGAGGGAGTTGTGGGAGATGATTGTGGGAGCAATTTTAAAGGCGGTTCCATAACCTACCCATGTAGGTTATAGTCAACTGTGCTACTCGTGCTATATGGTCACTGCATGCTGAGTATTGCTGTATAGTTGTCAAGGTGGTACTGTTGTAATAGTGATTCTAGTAATGGCGATTATAATCCTTCATAGTGATAGGTGGTTGTTTGCTACATATCACTACAGTCACCACATTACTGCTATACTACTGTACAGCAACTATCAAGATGACAACATGTCACCATCACATATGACTGTGAACGATGCCTTTGTGATTGCTATAGCTTCAAGATGAATTTTATTTCTCTTCTCATGATTCTCGTAATAATTTCTGTTCTTTGAGATGTACAATCATGAGGTACTACAATTAGGGTGGTTAGTAAGGGTTGTTTTTCACTCCTGACTATTCAAGTTATATTAGTGATGTTAATTACCGCTTGCTTTTTAGTAATTCTTCTTTTATGAACGTACTCTAAAGGAACAATAATTAGCATGGTTATTAAGGGCTGCTTTTGTACTTGCAATTATTATCACCTTCAAATTTCTTTTTAGTCATAATGTTTCATTTGTGCATTTTTATGTAATGTTTTATGTCTTCATTTTTATATAGTGCTTTGTATGTGCATTTTTATGTAGTGTGTCATGTATTCATTTCTACACAATGTGTCACATATTCATCCCTACATAATGTGTCATATATTCATTTTTATGTAATGTGTCACATATTCATCCCTACATAATGTGTCATATATTCATTTCTATATAATGTTTCATATATTCATTTCTATATAATGTTTCATATATTCATTTCTATAATAATGTGTCATATATTCATTTCCATAATACTGTGTCATATATTCATTTCTATAATAGTGTGTCACATATTCATTTTTATATAGTGTATCATATATTCATTCCTACATAATGCGTCATGACTTCATTTCTATATAACGTTACACGTCTTCATTTCTACATAATGCTTCATGTCTTCATTTCTATATAATGTGTCATGTCTGCATTTCTATATAATGTTTCATGACTTCATTTCTATATAATGTTTGATATCATCATCTGTACTTGATGTTCCACATCTTTGCTCTTACAGAATGTTCCATATCTTCATTTTTATACAACGTATCACATCTTCATTTCTGCACAATGTCTTATACCTTCATTTTTATATAATGTCCCACATCTTCATCTTAACTCAATGTTCCACATCTTCGTCTAAACTTAATGTTTTACATGTTCGTTTCTACAAAATGTTTCCTATCTTCATTAGCACTGTTCCTCTTTGAGCCCAATATATCCGTATGATTTGAAAAGGCAATCGACAAAGGAGCGTTGACCGTGAAGAGTAGCGTGCGTGGCACGCGAGAAGGTTTTTGTCGTCGCGGCAGAATTCCATCGAATAGATATCCGATGGCCGTGGCGGTGTGTTTCTCACGTGTCGTCTCTGGTTGTCGAGGAAATTTCAATGATCTCGCGAAATTCGGTGCTATCGGTCACGCCAGCCGCGTTCGCACGCCTCGAAATCCGATCGTGAGTGGCCGGTTGGCGGCGCGTGAATCGAAAAAGCGACGCATGCCAGTCGAACGCGGCACCGTTTACGTCGATAGGGCTGTTCGACTAGTGTCGCTTTGGCCACCGGAACGATCGCTTTTCGGTTATGTCGATTTCGTTCATCCTGCTCGTCTCCGTTCTCTGTTGGCTGGTCCTGATACCGATCAGCCTCACGTTCGCCGGCTCTCAATCGAAAAACCGACCGACCAACAGTGAGTACCTCATCCATTGTTCGTTGCACGTGAAACTGTTTTGGATTTGCGCCGTGGAAAATTGTGTTTGTGTGCATGTCAGTGATTATTTCTACCGATTTTATCGTGGCGATACGGATTTTTGAGGTTCGTTATCTGGGTGTTTATGTAGCGTGGTCAGATAATCGTTGCGAACTGAGTATGTGCGAGAGTAGATATTGTTTATTTTTAGAATAGTATTCCGTTTGGGGAAATATCTTTTGAAATATATTCGTGATTAAAGGAAGAACTCTGATCCACCTTGAGTTAAGAGATTTCTAATGTTTTTGTAATTACTTTTAAAATAGTGTACTAATATTTAGAGAATCATTGTCAAATTATGTAAATGCATAGTCATTTTTAGATTTCAATTGAAATACACAAAATTTATTGCAATTTTTGTTTTATCTTTGTTCAGAATGAACTATTAGATAATAAGTAAAATAATTCAAAATTATAGAGTAATTGAAGCAATTGAAAAAGAATTGAAAAATAATTGAAAAAATAATTGAAAGATAATTGAAAAATAAATAATTGAAGCAATGAATGTACAAATAATGAGGGAAGCAAAATGATTATAATTATATTTGGAAAGCATTGCATTCGTTAATAGTGTACCACAAGTAACTTATTTAAACACAATTCAATTATTTTCCATATAATTGAATAATTTACAATACTTAAAATTTTGTGATAGTATATGTACCTATTTAAAAATACCTACAGCATTCAAATGAACTAAATTTAAGACGATTCCAACCACATTAGCACTAGCTAATTGTGCATATCAAGACAATTAAAGTTACCATAACTAAACGATAGAAAAATACCAGTATGAATAGTTACCAAGATGAAACTTTTATTTCCGACCAATTACCCCATACCACAATAATCGAATTACTTCGCCAATCGATACTTTCTTAATTATCCTACAATTATCATGTCCAGCGATATAAATGATAGGAGAATTTGGAAGCGTTGCGTGCCGAGTAAGCGACCTAATACTTATAATACAATCGGTCGAATTACGTTTAGCTTGTTTTTCTAGGAAGTTTCGTGTCCAGTCGAACTTCCAAATAATACATAACTCCGCCACCAATCATTATTACCAACTGAAGCAAACAAACTCTAGCAACATTAATATGCACACTTGTCGTGAAATATTTACAAACTGGCACGTGAAGTAGTACACTGAACCATTACCCATGTAATTAAATATCCATAGCTTCGATTCAACTTTCCACGAAGTTCAAGAGTCTCTGACAAACTTCAAATCGTGAATCACTGTTTTAGCAAGGTTCTTTCCGTAACAAGGTTCCGCAAAGGGATACGATCTTTCGACAATTCTACTCCTTGTATTTTCTTGTAGATACATCCATGAATTCTCAGGGGTGTATTGCCAATTTTTAATTTCGAGGTTTGGCAGATTTTTCAATTTTCCTACTTTCCAGATTTCTAATCTTTACTACTATTTCTACATTCTCGTATAGATCAGAAGCTGCGAGAAACCTCACCATAGTTTTGAAGGTTGGCAATTTCAAATTTCTCTCATTATCGAATTACCTTACAGTAATTTTCCCAAGTTCCGAATTTCTTCACAGTCCAAACACCTTCAATGTCCATCCTTCAAATTCACTAAGGACCAAAGACCAATGAATCAAGGACCAATATTCACCCCCTCCTTAAATTCTCAAATTTGTATAACTATGTTAGAAAAATAACATCGAGTTTCCAAATGAATTCCAAGATTCAACCCCTTGAATCTACCCCACCCTGGGATCGATCCAACGAAATTACCTCGCCGAAATTTCACTGTACGCTAATGACGATAATCGGCGACTGTCCGTCTGTCTGTCGCGTGATGCACAGCAAGTCTCCCCGAGGGTGAACGGGCATTTCTTCCAGGAAGTCGCGTACGTCTGGGTCTCCGCGGACGGTTACGTGCGTATCTAACGAAATTCATCGACGTTTCCGGGGGTCGTTTCGCCGGCTTGGTGTGCGTGGAACGCTTTCAACTCCCGTGGATCGATGGGGGTCGTGCAACACGAGCACGAGCTTTTCTATGCCGGACACACGAGGCTTGACCGTCGCGCAATATCGATTCGACCAGTTCCTGGCATTCGTCCACGCGAATCGTTTCTTTCGTTCGTGTTTCCTTCGCTCTGTGTGAATGAAAATTGCTAACCGTCACCACCCCGCACAATATTCGATCAAATTGCGTTTATGCAATATAGGGAGAGGTAGACGCAAAACTCATTGGACCTCTCTTGTTATTTTGGTATTATTTCGGTGTTGTATAAGTCTGTTAGTTTTGGACATTTTGTGTGCAACAGGCAACTTGGGCGACTATAAGTACCATGTATAGTCACCTTCAGTATATTGCTCTTTACATAAGATTCTAATTGCTATTTGTATAATAGTAACTATAGGTGTTAGTATAAGTGTGTAATTATAGTCACTTATATGTGTAATTATAGTCTTTATTATGATTGTCCTTCAGGCACGATAGTATGACTATACACGCAATTGATATATGTATTCTTCATGTATACCCTTGATATACGTGAATGGGTGTATACTTAATAGTACATGTACAATTATAGTCACCATCTATGTATAGTCTCCTTCCAGGTAAAATAGTATGTGACTATAATTATCATTGATATAACTATGACTATCACATTTTAAGTCAATGGTAATTTCAGTAAATTCGTACTGGGTACTTATAGTCATCCTTAATGTACATCGATCATCGTCACAATGGTGTGTGACTATAGTCGTCTTTAATATAAGTGAATGAGTCAATAGTAATTTCAGTAAATTAGTACTATTTAATTATAGTCATTCTTAACGTACAACCATTGATCAACCCATTAGTACGTGACTATAGTCGTCTTTGATATAAGTGAATAGTATAATAGCAGTGAATGATATAAGTCAATAATTTCAGTAAACTAGTATTATGTAATTATAGTCATACTTGTATGACCAACCTAATGCTGTGACTATAGTCACCTCGGTATAACTGTAAAATAACTTTGACAATACTGAGCGATTATAGTCACTGATGTAATGATCATAATCAATGACTATAAACGCTGGATCTACTAATGACAACAATAGCACCATTTTTCGTAGTCTACCTCCAAAAAATAAATTCAAATCAGTAACTACCAAACGAATACAATCACCAATCAAATTGTAGACTCTGTTTTCCAAATGCACCCCACAGAAAAACATTTCCAACCCAGTTCCCACCAACCAAAGCATAAACAAGTACATAAACATATATCGAATAATTTACCACCTCAGCAACGAGCCGTGAAAGACCACCCAAAGAGCACCGAAAAGGGCAGCCAATCAAATGACACAAAACCCTTTGGCATCCACTCAAGCTCATCATCCGACGATGAACTTGACACTGGCATCAACGATCATTTCAGTCAAAGTCAATCTTCACCCGGAAGTCATCCGCTGTGCAAACACCTGCGAAACACATCGTACAAAACGGTCGAAGAATCCCGAGAATCTGTGGAAGCTCGTTAATCATCATCATTCGTAGACATTCGTATTGATTGGCTGACGAGAATCATTTTCAGAGACGTATATCCTGCTCCACCCCTCTGTTGGTCTTCGTCGCACACCTAACTGAACGATAATACCGCGTACGGTTCAATAGCGGGCGTCGCGACGCCCGGCAGTCTGCCACCGTTTCGTTCCATCCTGTTTCGTCGTACACACACACGTATACATAGATACTCTGGCGCATACTTTCACGAGCAAACCCGCAGAGAGAGGGAACCGAGTTTTCGGACGCAAGAAAGCGTGTACAGTCAATAGCAAATCTAGCTTCCCTAGGGAAAATATGGCAAAGAGGAAGGAAGAGGTTTTTGGAAATTTTTGGAGGCAAATTTGGGGTGGGTTAATTTTCGAATATAGGAATTTGGGGATCTAGGAATTTGGAGATCTAGAGATTTTGGGACGTAGGAGTTTTGAAATCTAGGGATTTGTGGATCTAGGAATTTTGGGAACTAGGAATTTTGGGGTCTAGAAATTTGGAGTCATAGGAATTTGGAGAACTAGGGATTTGGGGGTACAGAAATTTGGAGACATAGAAATTTGGGGAACTAGGGATTTGTGGATCTAGGAATTTTGGGAACTAGGAATTTTGGGGTCTAGAAATTTGGAGTCATAGGAATTTGGAGAACTAGGGATTTGGGGGTACAGAAATTTGGAGACATAGAAATTTGGGGAACTAGGGATTTGGGGGCTACGAATTTGGAAATCTAGAAATTTCGAAATGTAGGAATTTGGGAACTAGTAATTTTGGAATCTAGGAATTTCAGGGACTAGGAACTTAACGACCTACAAGAGAAGAATTTATAGATTCGAGCATTTAGGAATCTGGGAATGTGGAGAATTGAAAATTTACGACTTGAGATGTGAAAATGTCAGAATTGTGAATTTAGGAGTTCTAAAGTTTGCATACGTGTTATCGAAGGAAAGTTGGATTGCACCCGAGTGTACGTTGGCGCACGATCTTAGATGAGCATAGGCGCCGCCTTTCGGAAATTCGACGTCGGTTCGTTAACCTCCTGTGACGGGGTTGGCGAATCGATCAGGCTTGCACCACTTTTCCGTTCTCTGGTTTACGCTTGCGACGACTTTGCTCGTAATGGAAGGCAACAGAGATGTAGAAAACGTTTTGAAAATTTAATACTTAAAAACATGTCACTTAATTCTATTTCACGTAGTAAACTTGTTATTATAATTATTACGATTCTGTGTGGTTAGATATACAAGTTCAGTAGATTTAGTTTTGATTCTAACAGAGAAGATATGATGCCAGAACGATGGAGCACCAGCGAGAAACGATTGAAGTGCATTGCCCTCTAGCGGCAAGTTTAGAAACTACCAACTATACAACTTCGTATCATAAAAACTCGCAAGTTTACAATCATCAATTGTAAAGCTACAATATCCCAGTAATTTCTCCATTGCACCATATTTAACAAAGAATTTACAAGATATAACATGAAGCAGCAGAGAAAGATTGTCGCACAGTTATAACTTGAATCTAAAAATATGAATGCCTCGTCAAAATAGAAGCGTAAACGCGAAAATAATTTTCTCGGGGCGTTAAACGGAATTAGCCGAGAAATTAGCGATGAAAGGGCAAGACAGGGTACCCAACAAAACGGCTACGTCGATGGATCAAAGATGCGGCAAGCACGCGTCCGTCTCGGAACGCTTTTAGCCGCGAAAGCTAGCGTGCGCCGCCATTAATTTACCGGACGATTTGGTCCGATTAATGCCTGCTCGCAAAATCCCGCGATTGTTCTCGCGGTCGAAAGGGGACAGGGATTTTCCACGGTGTCTCTTTGTCTTTTCGTCTGCCTCGTTCGTTACGCAATTAAAAAGCGACTCCGCTGCCTCCCTCCCTCGCTTTAGCCTGAGGAAACCGATTCACGGACCGTTTTAGATACGACCGTACCGTTGTTTACGTCTTGTTGTCGCTACCTTCGCGTCTCTTCAATGGCTCGCTTAATTCGTCACTGAGGAACATCTCAATCGCAGTCAATTAGCGTTCGAGCATCTCTGGAATTCGCTTTTTAATGGTGTGCTCTTCTTTTGTGGACGTTCAAACAGCTTAGGACTCTCTCGTCAAGCTTTTAGACAGCTCAGAGGGGTTTGTACTATTTTCAGCTTACGATTCTTTAGTTGGACTCTTCAATGGTGCAGCGAGGATCATGTGATCAGAGTAGTGGGAAGTTTTCGACCTGGGAGAATCTACGACTTCCAGAAAGTTTAGGACCTAGCAGGAACGTAGATGTTATAGAAAGTTCAGAATCTACATCTTATGAGCTAGATCTCATGAATGGTTTGGGACTTAAGAGTGTAGAACGTGTAAGAAGGTTAAGACCTAGGGACGATTTTAGAGAAGTTTGAAACCTGTGCAAAACCTAGGGAAGCTAAGGTTAGATTAGGACATGAGAACTACTTATGGACATAAGGCTTATGTGAAGTTTAGGACCTATGCCTAGGATTTGTGAGGAATCTACCTGGGGGACCTTAGGTCATATGGAGATCCTAGGACCTGGAGGGTGTTTAGGATTTATAGGCAGTTCCAGAGTCTATATGAAGGTGACTACTTGGAACTAAGTGTTTAGAGAGGGCCTAGGACCTACAGAGGACCTGGAGACCCAAGAACAGCTTAGGACCTATGGTGATCCTAGGACCTGGGGGGTGTTCAGGACTTATGAGTAGCTCCAGAATCTACATGAAGGCGACTATGTGAAACTAAGGATTCAGAGCCTAGGACCTACGGACCTGGGGACCTATGGAGCCTATGGAGATCCTAGGACTTGATCCTATAACCAAAAAATATTTTAGAGTGGACCTACAAAAGTGCCTACAGAGGACTTATTACTTGAAAAGAGCCGAAACAACATAGGAGATCCAGAATCCTTCGGTAAAATGAACAGAGTGCAAATTTGCGCCATCTTTAAACATCTAAGAGAACACGAGCAAATAGTATGGGTGTTTACCGGATGAAGGGGATGAGAAGGCTCGAAGGAAACGAGGAAAAGTGAGGAAAGACCGATAACGAGCGTCGACCGAGTCGATCGATAGTAGCACGTTTCGAGAGGACTACCTTGCCTCTCTTCTTTCCTACCGCCTTATCTTCGTTTCTTCCGTTCGATCGAGACCCGTCTCTTCCCTCTGCCATTCTCTCGCTCTCGCGACGATAGTCGATGATGGATGCTCCTCCTCGAATGGCTCTTAGCATTTTTCAGGGGGACAGAGAGTGGAAATACGCCATTGAACTTTATTGCTGTTCGAGTGGAGGCTCCGTTCACTCGAGCTGGCTCGAGTCGGAAAGGGGTGAAAAGTGGGCTTTGGGAAATCGTTTGCCGATCTCGCATGCAAGCTTGAGATGTTGTCGGGCTTTTCGTCTATTATTCTCCTACCGCCATTTTTCTATTTGCATCTTGCATATTCATCGTCAAAACTTATATCATCTTTTCTGTTTAATAATTCATTTTGTTGGTTTACTGAGAACTGGTCACATCCTTGGTAAGGGTGACTATTATATAGATACAGTTATGCTCCCTTCAGAATGACTATAGCTACAATTGTGTAACTACTCGACTCTTGTGGCAAATCATTGTCCATTGAAGATGACTATAACATCACAAGTGATCGCTTCATACTTAAGATAACTATAGCCACATCCTCCAGGTGGACATGAAACTCTTCACTAAGGATGCTAATGTTCTAGATACAATTATGGTGTTTTGCACTCAGAATGACTATACAATTGTAGGGTAACTATTCCACTCTTGTGGCAAATCATTGTCCATTGAAGGCGACTATACCATCACAAGTGATTGCTTCATACTTAAGATAACTATAGTCATACTATGAATGAGCTCTGATCACTGAGTAAAGATGCCTATAGTCATAGATGCTTACACATGACACTTCAAGGTCATTCACTTCCGTTCACATATACATGACACGTCAGTTAATACGTCCATAGTCGTGAGAGAACATGTTTAACAAGTGTCTAACGAGCTGTGATGCGGTTTGGTTCCAGTGTCCGGCACGACAAACAAGAAAGAGGAAGCGACGGCGGCGGTGGCCAATGTTGGCGTCACAGAAGAGACTTCCGGTGTCCTGGCCACGAGACCCAGAACTGGCAGCGATCCTGGAGGAGGTATAGACCTGTTGGCAGCGTTACAGCTGCACAATACGACCCGACAGGGTGTTACACAGGTGCCAGGCCTAGTTAGGTTAAAGCCAGCCTATTACCTTCAGGGTGAGTCGTCCGTCAAAATATTTTATTCAACGATATTATCACCTTTCAACTGACTTGAATATTTGCCAAGTGTCGAGTTTAGCTGATTGAATCGAATGAAAAATTAAACTGGGTCAAACTTCACAATTATTTACTGACATTTTTATCGAATTCAATTTTTTTATACCAACCCCTACGTTTTGTGTACTTTTGAAGGATATAATGACTGGTTACCAGAAGTTTGTTGGGTATGTTACTAAAATGTCCCAGGCGTTTGTTTAAATGAGTCAAATGAAAAATTAAGGAATAGATCAACCACTAAAAATTTAATACATTTACAACCATTTTTATTTATCGTATTAAATTTGTTTAGACCAACCCCTAAGTTTTGTGTACTTTAGAGATGCAATTATTAATGTTAGAAGCCAAAGTTTGAACCCAATGTTACTCGTATTAGTCGGAGGGTGGTGAAACACGATGATAAATCATTTCGCACAATTTACACCGGAGCGATGTATTGCATGCAGATTGCACGGGGCAGTAAATTTCGTGACGAGCGCAGAAACGAAAAGCACTTCAGGAGGGTTCTCTTAACCCGAATATAGCCTTATTTGCATATCGAAGAGGGTCGTTTCTAACGCGAGCTATCTTTCTCGACCGCTGTGACTGGTAATCATTGCTGGCAGTAAACTCGATTATTGCTTTTCGTAAATCACCGACCACTTCCTTCACTGTTTTTTTCCTGTATTAGGGCTTGAAATAGCATATGCAGTATAATCGAACGAAACATATTGGAATCGTAATGGCCCTCTAGGGATAAAGGGGATGAAAGTTTGGGGCATTCAATGACACGTGAAAATCCTTAAACACATTTCTGATATATAACTTCCTGATTATTGATCTTCTATACTTTCATTATGAAACTTTTAAGTTTCTTGAAATTTTTATTTTCAAACCTTTGTACGATTTTAAATATCGATTTCTGGTCGAATCCTCTTTTCTTCAGTTCTTCATTTTTAAACAAGTTCTATCTTTAATCGAGCAATTTTTAATCTAGTAGGTTAATCTTGAAACGTTTTGAAGAAATTAATCTTGAAATGAACAGTTTAATTTTTAGTCAGGTTTTCAAGCAATTTTGAATCAAGTTTTTAATCAAGTCCCCTTTGAAAAGTGATCTAATTTCAAGCTGAATTAGTTGACAATAGAACTGAAATTAATTTATAACGATCGACTGTGCAAATAGTTCCAATTCATAAATTCGAGGATTCGATAAAAACACTCAACAGAAGCAAAGTATTTTATCGACACAGTGTTTCGCTATCTGTTCCCTTTCCTTCCGAATGGATCCAATAAATCCGATTTTAATGGCTCTCGAAAGAGTCACTTCTGTTCAAAAAGCCGATACAAATAACGTTTCGTTGTTCGAAGCATGAAAGTGATCAACTAGAAAAACAATTGGTGCTTATCACAGGTACACGATGGTTACATAACGACCGATTAATCGATATTGTGAAAGGTCAGTTTTATAGACGGTCTCTATTGGTAGACCAGAGGGAATTCCCTCGTGCTATCGATTCTCCTCTCGCATTTCACATCTTCTGTTTTTTATATTTAATGCAGGAAGACCTTTTTTAATATAACGTGAAGTTACTTTGATTAAAGTTCTTACAAAATAAAAATAATTTAATTCAACTGCACTTACCACCCCTTCATTTTCTATTTTAACAAATCAACCTCAAATAAAAATGTACCATAAAAAAATAATTGTCATTAAAAATAATCTACTTTAAACATATCATCCGTAACTTTCTATTTTGACAAATTGAAAATTTTACACCCTCAAAAATATAATGTAATTCAACCATCTGTAAATCCACTTCCTATTTTAACAAGTCAAAAAAAAAATGCTGTACCATAAAAAAAATAATGCACCCTCTCCCCAAAAAAATTAAAAATAATCTGATTCAATTTGTAAACAAACTATTTTAACAAGTGAAAAAAATCGCCCTGAAAGAAATGAAAAAATGCAACTAAAGCAATCAATCAAAATACCAGAATATCGAGGGGTGCAATGGAATAAATAGAATGCAACGCGTAAAATAAAAAGTATTCGCGTATCCAATTTACGGGGTAGTTTCAACCCCCGTAAACGCTGCACCCTACCGTGTTCCGCTTTCACGCAGTCGATCGACGAGAAACAGAGGGTGGGTGGGGGTTGCAAAAGCGTGGGCGACGGTGCAACGTCCGCGAAAAGCGACGAGAATGGGGGTGGTTGGCCCAAGGGTGACCGTCAGCAGGGCTTTCCCCGAAAGAAATTTCAATTACCTAACCCAGACCACCCCTGCACACTCTCTGTCGATGGTTTCATGGAAGTAACCGAACATTCTCCATGGTTTTCAACCATCGAATACGCTCTTTATTTCTCGTTCGATCGTGCACCCCTTTCTTTCACTTTCAGTCCTTTGTTCGGGTTATTCGTCGACTTTTTACGACTTTGAATTGTCTCTGATGTTTCGGGGAATTGTTTTCGATGGTACAATGGCGATGGGTGTTTCTGCAAATTGCAGTTGTTGAGTTCGTTTTATGGTTATTGTGGGTGGCCGTTAAAGGTTGATTCTGTTAACGACTTTATTTGTTGGCGAACTTCTTCATGGGAGAATAGTTATGTATTTTGTATAAAATTAACCAGACTATGTTGTATTAATAAATAATTAATGGGTTTCGTATTAGTTTGAATAGCAAAGGGTTGATTTACAAAATTAAAGAGTACGACGATTTTGGTTAGAGTTCATAAATTTATTGAATAAGTAATAATAATTCTACACAGTATTTTGTTATGTATTCAGTTAATTTAAGGGATGAAATGCCCTTTTCATAAAACCACCCCTTGAAGCTATAATAATTAACAAATATTTACAAGTCAACTTGAAAGTACTAGACCAACATCAAAATCCTGCACTTTCAAATCTATATTCTTATATCTATGAAATTATAAATTATAAAAGAACATTAATGAAATTAAAACCTAAACAAATAATCTGTCCGTACATCCCCAAAAGAGAAACCGTAATAACACACCCGTTTCAGAATTGATGTATCTCCGAAAGAGATCCCCCAAAGATAACACCCTTTACGCAGCCTCAAAAGGAAACATTCCGAACGTTTATCCCACAGTAAGGGTTCCCAGAACTTCGATCACGGCCGGATGATCAAAGAGAAAAACTTCAGCATCCGCCGTTAATTCACCATCTGCGAAGACGGTCGGCCAGAAAGTTATTCGTTTTGGAAATAAACAGCGTACAGATGAAATCAACCGACCAATCCCCTGAAGGGTGGACGAAGACAAGGGTCACCCAATTCCAGTATGTCTCCCTATCCTGCTACAAAGGGGGATTTTGTTTTCCATGTTTAGAGAAAACTCTGCACACGTGTCCAATGTATACACACATATCTATATGTATGCTATATACTCCTCTTTTGTTCGAGGCAGATTACAATGGCTCCCATCCCCGGCTCAGTTCAATTTCATAAACTGAATTTCGTGTATTATACAGGGGCAATTGTTATGATTGATGATATGTGGTTGGGAAAGTAAAATACAGAGGGGTAATTTGTATATGTGAATAGTAGTGCTGCGTTGGCATTTGACAATTTTATTTTTGATGGGGATACAATGCAAGAGGAATACAACGCATAGGAATACAGCGAGTGAGAGATACGATGCGTAGGAATATAGTGCATAGCGGTATCTCACACGTGAGAGATCCCACTCGTGGGGATACAGCACGTGAGAGACCCTATGTGTGGGGATATAGCACGTGAGAAATCCCACGCGTGGGAATACAGCGCGTGAGGAATTCTACGCGTGGGGATACAGCGCGTGTGGAACTCCATGCGTGGGGATACAGCGCGTCAGGGGTCCTACGCGTGGGGATACAGCGTGTGAGGGGCCCTACGCGTGGGGATACAGCGCGTGAGAGGTCCTACGCGTGGGGATACAGCGCGAGAGGGGTCCTATGCGTGGGGATACAGCGCGTGAGGGGTCCTACGCGTGGGGGACCCTACGCGTGGGGATACGGCGCGTGGGGGAGACGGTGCGTGGGGATACGGCGCGTGGGGAAGACGGTGCGTGGGGATACAGCGTGTCAGGGGTCCTATGCGTGGGTATACGGCGCGTGGGGGACCCTACTCGTGGGGATACGGCGCGTGGGGAGACGGTGCGCGTGAGGAATCCTACGTGTGGGGATACAGCGCGTGAGGAACCCCACGCGTGGTAATATAGCGCGTAGCGATCTCTAATTCGTAGTAATCTATCGCGTAGTAATCTAATGGGTGGCAATTTATCTCGTAGGAATCTAACGCGTAGTAATCTATCATGTAGTGATCCTTAACTTATACTGATCTCCAATGCAACAGTAATCTGCCATGTAGTGATCCTTAACTCACACTGATCTCCAACGCAACAGTAATCTACCATGTAGTGATCCAACGCGTAATATTATAACATGCGGTAATTTAACGCGTGCCCACCAGCATGCGTTCATACAGCACGTGCCCACACGAGCCTCCGCCTCACCCCCACACAAAAAAATGTAAAACGCGAACATCCTCTCTGCCATTGCCCCCCGTAATTCGACACCGTACGCATCCAACAAACCGTGCACCATTAGGTCGCATCAAACACGGGCGATAAAGTTTCTCCTACGGGGTATCATAACGCTTGTAACAACCGATCCTAGGTCCTTCGATTAACCACACGCGAAATTAATTCCCGTGACTAGTCAGCGAACCGTATAATCCTGTGCAACTGCAGCCAAGGACAAAAACGTTGTTGACCGAGGCGCAAGGTGCACACGTGTTCCTCGGCTGCTGTCAGGCTTCTTTTCGCGAGCCTCGAGTTTCAGGCACGCCGCGAGCTTAATAAAGTAACTGGACACCGAAGGAGGGGTCCGTAACGACCCAACGCCAGCTCGAGGACCATCGAACGCGTTCAACGTCAATTATCTACGTCCACGCTTCGTTAGAATCTAATGGACGAAATGGAAGGCGTGCAGAACTATGGTCTGTGCGTAATCGTTTTTCAAGTGCCACACGTATCGAAATGTTGATGGGGTGGATGGGCACTTTTCTTGCAGGTGTCGGAGGGCGGTTCGAGTGTCTGAGAGATGCAGCCTGTGGTTGATGGATGTTTAATGACGGAGAGGCGGTGATTTAGGTTAGCGTGCTTTTGAGGTTGGGGGAATCGTTCGGGGCAATGGGGTGCGACTCGCTTCTTCTGCATCAGGATGAAAATTTCACAGTTCTTTTATTCTGAAGTTCTCAAATTTTCTAGATGTTTAAGTCTAGGTCGAATACCTATATTTTAAAATTCTTAAACCATCTCCAAAGATCCCTAAAGATCAATGACTGGGATCTTCTATGGTTATCACATGTCCTCTAGGACAACCAGATTTGCTCTTGACTGTATATTACAGGTTAGGTTATCCTCTGTTTTAGCAAAACAGAGATTTACACAGATATTAAATTTAGATCTCTATTAAACACAGCGTTGGACCACGTGTCATATTCTAACCTCGTCAACAGGAGCTAGATTATATTTGCAGTAACTAATGTTTTTGATCGTTCAAAAGGAAATTGTATTCGTGTCAAACGATATAAAGATACTATCAGAATTTCATGGAATTGTCAGGAACGTAATAGAGCCAGCAACTGTGGCCAATCGAATCTCCATGTGGCTGCGATTACGTAACGGTGCGAGCACGAACCGTGAATCGGACAAATCGATGCGACCCAGCAAAAATTTCGGCTGACCTACATCCACCGACTGTTTTGTCGTCGGATGGAACATTGTTCTCAGACTTCTACGACTCCATTGAACTTCGATGATGTATTTTATCAAACCCTTATCAGAAATCCACTCCACAATACATTTATTTTAATAATATTGTTAAATGTCTCTTTACATGATTATTAGAAAGTACTTACAAGGTCCTGTAAGTGCTGAGAGGATTCTAAAATTGTTACTCAATTTTCCTCGATACAAGGTTAAATCAAGGTCGAATATCAGTATTCCACCCTGGAAGAAACAAATAAAAGAGCAGATTTAGTGAAACAAATGCAAAATTGCTTTAATAAAATTATTTAGTAAAATTAACCCAAAATCCCTTAGGTAATTAGAGCTGGTTACTTATTGAAACTGTACTTAAATATTACTTAAACCACCAAGAGCAGTATAACCCAATCAAATAAAAAAGACCTTTCTCTCAAAGTACCAAATATCAGAAGCTGCAAAGCAATAATTTGAACAATCATCTATGACACACATTACTCCATTTTCAATACCCTGACCTACAAAATCTTCTACATAAAAATATATTTTTGTATAAATTTTCCCAGTTAAATGTTAAGAAGAATAAAGTAGAATATTGTTGGAGAAACGATGGTTGTTATAATCGATAAAGGAGTGTTGTAAGGTAATAAAAAATGGCGATGTCGGAGGAATGATCGAGTTTTACTACTTCAGGCGAGGAGAGGGAGCTGCGACTGAACGAGGCGAGCTTCGAACGAGCGGCCACGCTACTCCGGCGGGTTCCGGAATTCACTATAGCAGCCGCTTTGCGACAAGAGGAGGCCAATTCCGGGACGATCGTCGCCTTTTCACATGGGAACAATAGGTATGGACCACGTGTAATTTCATTCCTCGCACGTTTTCGCTCGGAATTCGTGCGATGAACAACACCAGGCCGTCAGGAAACGCGCGTCGATGGAATTTCCTGATAAATTCCTCGCGCCTTTTGTTATTTCCACGGCGAATGTGGTGCGAAAAGTAACAGCTAGCGTTCTGCGAATTTGGGATTCTGGGAGAAGGACGGTGAAATTAGGGAATTTTGGGACTTTAGGGTCTGAGGACGCTGGAATTTTGGGAGTTTGAGAGATCAGAAATTTGAGATTTTGGGATTAGATTTTGGGAAGGTAGGATTTTGGGACTTTAGGACCCTAGGATTGTGGGATTTTGGGACTTTAGGACTCTAGGATTGTGGGATTTTGGGACTTTAGTATTCTGAAATTGTGGGATTTGGAGAAGGAAGGATTTTGGGACTTTAGGACCCTAGGATTGTGGGATTTTGGGACTTAAGCATTTTGAAATTGTTTGACTTGAGAATTGCAAGATTCTGAAACTGCAGGGCTTTGCAAGTGTGTGACTTTGGGGCTATGGGATTTTACGGTAGAGTTGTGGGATTTTGGGACTAGTGGACTTGGAAGTGTGTGGCTTTGGGACTGTGGAACTTTAGGGTATACTTGTGGGATGTTGGTACTTCAGGACTTTGGAAGTGCGACTTTGGGACTGTGGGACTTTAGAGTAGATTTGTGAGATTTTGGGACTTGTGGACTTCGAAGTATATGACTTTGGGACTGAGACTTTACGGTATAGTTGTGGGATTTTGGGACTTGTGGACTTGGAAGTGTGTGACTTTGGGACTGAGACTTTAAGGTAGACTTGTGGGATTTTGGGACTTGTGGACTTGTAAATGTGTGACTTTGAGACTGTGGGACTTTAGGGTAGACTTGTGGGATTTTGTTACTTCAGGAAGTAACTTTGGGACTTAAGAGTAGAATTGTGGGATTTTGGGACTACATTTTAGATATACTTTCCCTCCCATCTTGACCACTTCAACATCCTACAAATCCATATCACCAATAATTCCCCATCCAATTGCCCATTCCATTTCTCCACCTTATGTTCCTACAGTCGCAATCCTGAACGGTACCTAAGCGTTTCTGTAAAGGCAGTAAAAGCATGAGCTCTATTCACCGAACGTAATTACAATCGGGAAACGAATTACCGAAGGCTTGAAGGGAACGAAGTGAAAAAGGTAAGAAGGAAGTTACTGTGTCAATTGTTGAGCCGGGACGAAGGAGAACACTTAACCCCAAAGTAGTCGCACCCTCTGCTGGCACGTGAGTAGCGCAGTCTAGTCGTTTTGACCTGGCTGACACAAATTGGATGCATGCATCCTCTATGTGTCCGCGTATTAGGCGGTAATTAACATGCTCTGCTGAGCAGAAACCACGGCCAGTTTAAGCGGAATTAAATGTTTATTTAGCCCCGCTATCCGGAAGTCATGAAACGCTGCCATTTTGTACCTTGCGGATTTACCTTATCCTCGTGTAACATATTGCCGATTCTATTCATGCGAAATACTGGGGCTATGTCGCTCAAACTGATTGGAAGTAATCGAAACGTAATTGAGAGAGAAATCCGATGATCCTTTGATCAACGTTTGAATGAAGTGTTCTAAATATCCGTGAAAGTTCCACAAGTGTTCATTTTTGAAAATAATGACCCAGTTCGAGGAAAGATACGTGGACACATTGCGACCCTGAATCGGAGATGAAACGCCGAAAGCGTTCGGAGTAGACATTTAATAGTTCTAAATCGAGAGTTTGAATGACATAATTGGGATTTTGGCGTACATTAACGATCGGATAATCTTGCTCTGTATCAAGTTGGAGAGCGATGATCTACGTTAAGCTTAAAATGGATATCGCAAGCACGCAACCCACTCCCTACCGATTGAATCACGTAATCTATTTAATACTGTATACACGTTTCAATTAAGAGCTCGAAACCGGTTCTAATCGATCTACAAACGTTGCTCGTGTACCACAGTCTGTAACCGCGTTATTGAATTGCACGGTCTGTTAAGTTATTCGATTATGTAGTTATACGGCAACTCATGCAGTTAATTATCGAACCGATTATATCGCTACAATGCGTAGTATGTCTACACGAATTTACTGCATTGGAACATTTATCAGGTTTTGTATCATCTGTTTAGGTCTGCACATGATCCTTTGTGTTGGTTAACTTAGGTCACTTAACTGAAAAGATCTACATTATGTCCAGAGTGACAGTAAACTTCATATAGGTCTAGGTCCTAATCCAGACCTAAGTGACGTTTGACTTATACCTAGTGTAAACCTAGTGTGTACAGACCTATTCCAAATGAAAGTAATAACTCATATGTGTAGACCTAAATGCTGTCCACAACATGACTTTCCAATTCACCCAATCTAGAACTCTACCTATAACCCAAGTGCTCCACATTCTAACTTCCACATCAAATCGGACCTAATCGAGTTGCACCCAGTTGATCGACTTCTATTCAGACCTTAGACCCAACCCAGATCCATTTAAGACCAGGTGCTGACGCGCCTGAAAACAAAGGATCCTAAATGAGTTTTTCCATTTGCAGATATTTGGAGCTGCAGAGCAGCGGTCGTAAGGACGAGCTTCGACTTCATTACGTGTCCCGTCGTGACGGGACTGTCCACGTGGAGGCGTTTCCTTTCCGACTGGCCGACGGTGCCTGGCACAGGGTCGCCCTAAGCGTAAGCGGCTCGCAGGTCGAGCTGCTCGTCGACTGTCATCCCTTGTACAGGCGGTTGCTCAGGCCTGGACCACCTGACACCAATTTCACTCTGCCTCAACTTCAGCTCTGGGTAGGACAGAGAAACGTCAGGCACTTTCTCTTCAAGGTACGGCTGTCCTCTTCCCTATCCCCTTTACCCAGTTTTATCTGGTACAGTGTCAACAGTCATTTCGCGAAGACACAATTACTGCCTTGTCTTGTTAAACGTCTTGGATCATCTTTCTTAACACGTTCACTCACATGTGCTTGTACTTTGCAACACATGGGGATCTCGAACAATATTTTCACATACGTAAACAGATACATAAGCACCTAATTGATCACACAGCTAGGTTGATCACAGTACAATTAGATTGTTAAGGTGATCACAGTTAGGGTGTTAAGATGATCACATGGTCCAAGGTTCAGCTTCATAAATAATTTATGCTTTACCTAATGTTACTGATGCATGGTTATATGATTTCACAGGGTGCTTTACAGGATGTGAAGTTGATACCCGGCCCTCATGGCTACCTTTCACAGTGTCCCCAACTCGATTCGTCCTGTCCCACCTGCGGTCAATTTTCTATACTACAAAACACAGTCGAGCAGCTGATGCATAACCTCAACGAACTATCACGTAGGGTGAGTACAGTCTCCATATAAAATGTTTCTGAACCTTCAGTTTTAGCTCACTGACATCCTTCCTTTTAGCTAGCCGCTGCAGAGGGCAGAATAAGCAAAGTGGAGGAGTGCGAGTGCCAAAAAGCGTGCAGGGCAAACGGCACGGTTCACGAGGACGGCGCCACTTGGGAGAAGGGCTGTCAACAGTGTTCGTGCGTCCACGGCGAAATAGAATGCCGGCCAACGCCCTGTGCCGCTGTCACTTGCAAGAATCCCGTCATTCCTCAAGGACAATGTTGTCCGATCTGTTTGAGTAAGCTTCTCACCGATATTCGACGATACTTTGCTTGTCATCTGCTTATGAGCTTCATAGCGGTCCCAAAATCTTGGGTCTCAACCCCTTCGCTACTAGGAGTGACCATAACCACACGCCATAAAACGTTCACCATGTGCTATGGGCGACTACAGTCATCCACATACGTTTACTTCCAGAAGTAGCACAAGTAATCTTCTCCCTGGTACGGATGACTATGGTCGCTTAGCGGGTTAGGCTGGGTTAGGTACAGCGGAAGTTTTCAAATGACAATTAACACTTTCGCTGCCTAAGAGCTATCCAGAGTTCACACATTTGCGTCACCGGCTTAATTTTTATAGTACGTTTAAATTATTAAAACTTGATGAGTAGAATACAGACAGTATTTTCTTAAAATGGCGGCAGCGAACGTGTTAATAAAATGGCCGTAGCGAACGGGTGGTATAAACGACAAATGACCTTTGGGCAAATTTATGAAATCGAACTACGTATGTGTATCACTAAAACAAAATTTCTCACGATGCTAATTAATTTCGAATATTGCTCGTTGTCTGCAGAACAATGTTACTTGCATGGCGTGATTTACGATCACGGCGAGAAAGTCTCGCCGAAACAGTGCGTCGAGTGCGACTGTTTCGACGGCAGTTTCACTTGCCAGAGATTTGACACGGAAACCAGATGTCCGCCATTGCCTTGTCCTCCTAGCGAACAGATCAGCGTAGCCGAGGAATGCTGCAAATTCTGTCCAGGTACGTTCATCGCTTCGTCATTAACCTTCGAACATCCGAGCTTAGTATTACGAAGGGTCATAGCGTCCGGACCCACAGTTCATTGACTATCGAAAGAGCGATGCATGTCATTCCATGTCATTTAGTATCAGAGGTATCTGATCCTATTCTGTTTCGTGACCCCTCACCGAATGGCAAGCATGCCGACCATTTAACAAAAAAGGGGTTAACCTCTGAGCAACGACTCTGCCTATATCGCTAAATCAACTACTAAATCGCTAATCCAATGTTCTATAACTGTCTCTGCATTCGCCTTGGCTAACCAAATTTAACCAGGGGTGGACTACTGCGCGAAGGGCCACAAGTGTCACGCTAATGCATCCTGCCTGAACCTGCAGACAACGTACGCCTGCCACTGCGATATCGGTTTCCAAGGGGACGGTCATAACTGTCACGGTACCTAATTGATCTCTAACTTTTTCTCTAACTGTGCTATTAACAACCTATGTGTCCGATCGAATGGTCCAATCGATTGGAAACTTCTTGCGATCTCGACGCTGCAGGAGTGTCAAGATTCGCGGTTACACGGTTGCGACAATCCTCGGTGATAAACTTTAAACAATTTCGATTAACAGTCGCAACTTTGTAACCTGAATGTTTCAAAGCTTATACAGGGTGTTTCATTAGTGTTAACCGCCTGAAGCATGTTAATCGCTTAAATGCTGTCGCTAAGTCCAAGAGTGGATCCTACAGTTGTGAGGTGGTGTCTGTCCCCTGATCGATGGGATCTAACCGAAATTAAATAACCTCTCCACATTACACGAAGACTTGAAACCGTGATGACCCTCAGATCCCACCTCAGCAATTAAGTCTCACGGACAACATGAATTATGTGAAGTATCAAAAGGCAATTGTCTCTAGTTCACACGAACAAAATGAAGCATCCTGTATGGCATCGTACAAATTAACCAACGACCGTTGCTGATCCGGTTAACCTGTTGACACCACAGACATAGACGAGTGTAAACAACAAGGTGGCTCGGAAGGTCATCACTGCAACGCTAATACAAAATGCGTGAACGTGATCGGCTCGTACACGTGCGAGTGTCTTCCGGGCTACCATAGAGTGGACAAATTCAACTGCGCCGAACTCGACGAGTGTGCGACTGGCCACCACGCGTGCGACGAACACGCGACCTGTGTGAACACCGCGGGCAGTTACTATTGCATCTGCAAGGATGGCTACACTGGCGATGGCTACACCTGCAAACGTACAGTATTCCATTTCCTCGCTTCATTTTATATCACTCGCTCGTTCCTTCTGTCGCTACTACTAGTCCCGGTTCTTCATGTAACAAGTCTAACATGCCTCTTCTCTTCGCCTCCGCTTTCTTCAGCCGTCTGCAATCAGACCTGTCAGAACGGCGGCGAGTGCGTGGCGCCAGGAAGATGTTCCTGTCGTCGCGGTTACATAGGCAACAGTTGCGAGCTCGACCTGGATGAATGCGCCAGCGATCTCCATCGCTGTCATCAGTCGTCCACTTGTTTCAATATGCCTGGATGGTATTACTGCCGTTGCAAGCCCGGATACAGGAGCGCCCTTCACGACAGCACCCAGGGCACGCAGTGTCTCGACATCGACGAGTGCAACGATCAGACGATCGAGAGGAGGCACACGTGTCACCCCAGCGCCAAGTGCGTCAACACCGAGGGTGGATACGAGTGCATGTGTCCGCCTCAGGAGGACAATCACACCGCCGAGGAGTGTAGATTGAGTAAGTGTCCTCTATCACTCGTCCTTTCTATTCGTACGTAATGCAATGGACGTTCTACGACAGGTTGTTGGTTCGAGAGTCGAGAGGTTAAGAATGGAGAGACCTTGGCACCAGCCGGCAATCCTTGCAGAAGATGCACCTGCAAGGACGGAGTCATCACATGCAGGGACCCCATCTGCGACTGCAGTGCCCCGGGGAGTCACAGGGACAAGTGCTGCCCGCAGTGTGATCCTGCAGCCTCATGCAGGCACCAGGAACTCCATCACCTAGTCTTCAGGAGCGGTGAACGATGGATTTATCAGTGTCAGACTTGCGAATGCCTGGTAACGATTGTTTATCTTTGCCAGATCACTCATTTACTTATGATAACTAGCCCATTGCAGTTCATACAACCTAGGTCTGGGGTACATGTGCTAAGTTAGCTAAGTCTCCTATACTCCCAATTAGCGTTACCTGTAATTTTCAAGATCAATCACTGAAAATATGATGATAGTTACTCATAAAGTGTCCTTCACAAATGATCCGCCGTAACAAAGTCTATTGTAACGTTCCCAAGTTGTGATTCTTATATCATCCAATGACAATGACTTCCTGGTTGCAGTACGGTGAGATAGACTGCTGGCAGATGGAGTGTCCACCGGTGAGCTGTTCGAACCCCGTGACGGAAGACGGGGACTGTTGTCCACGTTGCGAGGACGATCCCTGTGCGAGAGAGCTACCAGGAAACGGTACTTCTCTCTCGTTGCTGACTCGACCAAGGCCTTGCAGTTACTCCGGCATCATCCACGACAGTGGCAGCTCCTGGCAGGATCCCCATGACAAGTGCACCACGTGCGAGTGCAAGGTAAGGAGGGCGTCAGGCCTCGACGCGTCGAAGGGCCGAAGAATCGTCGGTCACACAGGATTCGGATAGGATAGGGGGGTTCGTGGGGGAAGAGAGGGGCGAATGACGGAGAATAAACGATAGACATTGTCTACAGAATCGTTGATCTTTGGCTTGTAGATTCATAAATTCATTTGATCTCATAGACATGTTTCATTTGTACTCTTTTTTGGGACTATACAGGGCGGTTGGTACACTTGTCTAGAAAGTATTTGAAAGTAACCTAGTAAGCTAAACTTCTGTGTAGCACTCTGTGCCAAATCACGGATGAGAGAGTACGATTCCAGAAAGTCGTTTATTTTCGTCGCGCTCTCTTTTCGCGCGAAATCAAGAGCTCAAGGTCAGTAAATGAAGAAACTGTTAAGTATCGCCTTCATTTAGCCGTGAATCTGTGATGTACATATTTGAACAGTTGCGTTCACTGTGTCACGTCGAGGTGCGAGCAGTTGCTGTGCGGCAGGCGTCCATCGTGAAAAAGAAACATCAGTGTACATATAACTACACGTGGCGGATCACACACTTATCTTCTTTCTCTTTAATTTCCCTTTCTTTGTTCCCCGCTTTCGTTGTGACGAACATGGAAACGCTGAATTAACATCGCTTGCGTGTTGCATGAGCAGCATTAACTAACTTAACCAAACAATTGTAAATATCGCGTGTTATTTCAGAAAATGTTGACTTAAAAAATCTTCAACCGTTATCTTTTCGATCGTTTTATTTTGCAGATACAGATGTAATTTTAGAGAATAGTGTTTACCTTCGTGACATTCTTTTTTTCGAGATTACACAGATAATCGATCAGTCATCACACTTATCGCAATATAAATTGTCCGCCACGTGTACGACGCCACACACCACCAGCCATATGTATACCGTTGTTCTCTCTCTCGCTCTTTCTTTCTTTCTATCTCTTTCCGTCTATCTGCCATTTGTTTACCGTGTCAGTAGGTAATCCTCGTGCAATACAAGGTACCGCACTGACTCTGATTTGTTTCCAGTATGCCATTTATTTTTGCGGTGTGTATAACGCGAGTCAACATTGCAAAGCTGTTTGCGCTGAATTCTTGGTGTTTCGCTGGGAGAAAAATTATTCAATTACTTCTGAGCATTTAGGTTTCAGTCGAAAACTCATCTTTGGAATTAAAATATTTCTAACCTCAAAACTCAAATTCACCCAAGTTGCAAGTTTCTGATGTTCGATCAAATTTGAAACTCCAGGTAAAAGTAGGATCTAGGTCAAGTTAGGTTGCTCTCTAAATTTATTGATTTAAATAATGCTAAATGTAATTTAGATCAAGATAGCGATTAAGGGTCAATTTTGCATAATGTCCTGGGTTTCAAATTCCATTGCAGTACCTCTAACCTAACGATCTAATCTGAACTTCGAATGAAACTCAAGATAGACTATAATTTACCCAATTTCTATAAACGTAAAATTCAGTTTAATTTATAGCTTCAAAACTTTGCACAAGGAAATGAAAGGAAATAATTCTCTCAGCGTGAACAACCATTGCGTGACGCTAGTCTTGTCATAATGCGATCTAAAGCTGTACTCACATGTAAATTACTCCAAGATCTTTGTTCTGGAGGTACTAGCGTTCAGCGACACGTTCAGGGGCGTCCCTAAGCTAGCCTTAACATCTTTTTTTTTTCTTAGATTATGTGTACTATTCTTTTTCTTTCGTTGGCTGCCTTGCACGCGGCAGTGTTCATATTATTTATTAGTATTTCACGTACAGTACGATTCAAAGAGATTTCAAGCTCAGCACCGTATACATATACGTACTGTTCTGCATGTTCTCTCCAACGATCAGAATAATTACACTATCCGTAACGTAGAAACGAGAATCATTATTATTGTTCTTATTATTATTCTTATCGTTATTATTGTTTATGTAGCGACGATTGATTTGGACAATCGTACGATCCGTTTTTTCGTTTCACCCTCGCTCACTGTATGGACCAGGTGCTAAATAGCTTGGACGAAAACAATACAGCTCTCGCGAACTATTTTATCGGTGTGTTGGTTTCTCAGACATTTTATAGTTAATCCCATGATTTCATCTTTAATCCCATTATTTATATTTAATTCGATCAAATAACAAATATACAGTTAGTCGAGAATTTTTAAAATGTACCTAAATGTATTAAATGTATCCTTGATGTACTGTAATGGCGCCATCTTCATTGCAATGGTGAAGCTTCCCTAGGGAAATTAGCAAGCGATGAAATTTTTGTCCCCAGAAAAAATAAGTATTGTAACATTTCTTACAAATTTTCCTACATGGCCATTCTCTGTATTATGCATAATTTTGAAGTCCTTACGCCGCCATTTTCCCTAATACAGTACAATAAAATCCCTAATCATTAGTAACATTCTGAACATAAGAAGAGTAATAAACGCAATGAAATTTAAGCACAATCGATTAAGAAATATCTAAGAAACCAACACCTAAACGGAAATTAACGAGCGGACATAAATTGAACACTGCCGCGGAAACGCAGACACGAAGAAAAGAACAAGAAACTGATCAGTCAGGCTCAATGTTTAAAATCTCACTGCTTCGGGTCGGCCCTGCATGGATCGTATTTTTACATACGCATTTGCCTCGTAACGAAAGCGGAACTTCATGGCGTGTGACATAACCTCATTCTCGTCGATCCATGCATCATCATTCCAGAGATTACATAAAAAAACCTCAAATCCACATAAGCACAAGAACTTATAGGTTGCTGGGTATACCTAGAAGTGACATAACCAAAAATAACCAGATGGAATTTAACAGATGACTAATTTGTAATTACGAGTGAAATGTAGGACTTATGATTATAACATGCAGGACTATTCTAATTATAAATGACTATAATTGCAAGTGGAAATGATAGCAAACGGAATGTATGATGGAAATGGATCGACGAAATGTGGTGCGCAGACACGAAAGAGCGAAAGTGCTGTACAAAAGATGCTGCGAAATTTGTTAACCCGTCACTTACAAACACGCACACGTACACGCATAACACAGTGACACATCTATACATATTTACATTCACACATTGCCCGTGAACGACTAACCTGACTAGCCTAACGATGGGTATCCTTGCAGGTGCCGTACTGCGCCCAATTGGTGAGCAATAGCGCGTGTTGTGTGCATCGGTAATCACGTCACTTCTACCTCACCTATAATCTCTTCTACCCGCCTATTCTTCTTTTTTGATTAATGTCTATCTTCTTACTGTTATTGTTTACTGTCCATGACTAAATCACGAGCTCGAGTGCTTTCGTTTCTTCCTTTGCCTGCTTGGCCCTGGGTGGCCTGCGCCATGAACGTAAGAACGCCATTTGCAAAACGCTCTGAAGGTTTCGATGGCGCAAGATTACCACATTGGAACGGTCTGTAACGAGTGGCTATATAATCAGAGTACATCCAGTTCATAGATTCTTACGTCCATGGGTCAACCGGTGCTTGATTCTCTTCTTTTCTTTTCGTTTCACTTTATTCTGTGTATCGTTGATTTAGATTTTACATTGTAGTGCGTGTAACCTGATTAGAGGTCTCGGTTCGCACGCTGGACTATAACGACCCGGGATTCCCAACCTGTGGGTCGCGACACTCGAACCCACAAATATTTGCAATTACATTGTACTATTTTACAGAAAATATTTTAGTAACATTGCAACATTCTACTAGTATTTATATCATAAGGTAATTTAAGATCATGGAGACTAGTTAGGTTAGAATTGTGACTGTGAATTAGGTTTATTAAGTTGAAATGAAGTATCAGGTTAAAATTTAATCTGTGATTTTCTTATGTGCTTATTCCATCAAAAATGCTCTTTTGCACAATTACAAAGTGATTTGTAAATTATTTGATTTGAGGTTGCGATTCCAAAAGGTTGGGAACACTGATAGAAGGTGTTCGCTGTTTCTGGACACTGGGTTTGCATGAGTCATTTTATGCCATTTGGGGAAAATATTTGAGTAAATCTTGAAACTACAAACTTTCTTGTGTAACTTGGTTCATAGGGATTTTGATGACTTTAGTTGGCATGCTCAACATGGTTACTTTTTCAGTGTTACTATTTGAGTTTGAAAAAATGTTAGAATACAAATATTATTTAATTTAAATAAAATTATTAGTAAACTTCTTGGATTAATCCTTGAGTGACTAGATGGGATCAATTATAATCCAAATCTCAAAGACAGTAAAATTTTTAATTGAAATATTTTCGTACACTGAACAATATAGAATAAAGTGCAGATCTGATGTTTTAGTATTCTGCTTTTTATATACAAAATGGCGTGGACTCACTGTGAACCCACCCTAAAAGAAACGTTAATGCCAAGGGTGAATCGCGAGCACGTCGCATGTTTCATTAAAATCTTACAAAACTGTTCTTGATCGACGCATCAACGATTTTTAAATTGCATTCACATTATCATAAAAATCTTCACATAGTACACCTTAAGTCCTCCACAAGAAATCTTTAGTTTTCAATTGTAATATTCCTTCAACTCCGGCAATTCTTTTAAATTCGACAAAATCATGCAATATTAGATTTATTTCCTATTTTTACATAATTTGTCCATTCGCATTAACGATGTAATTAAAAGAACGTCGATCGATCGATCAAGACACGATCCTCCATCTTGGTACTCACTGGCTGACTGCACGTTTACAAAGATTCGCATGCACCGACTCACCCCACGCTCTTCCGGCTAAATTCAAGTATCTAATTCAAACAACACGAGTCATTCGTTTCGGGCACACTCGATGATCGATAATATACAATAAAACGAGACAAAGATTTCAATTTGGTATCGGTCGGGGCGCACGGCGCACGTGGTGACAGACGCACGCACACGCACACGAGCGAACACACAGATTGCATTTTGGTTCGTTTCTCTTTTATTTCGATCTTCTTTTTTATTTCAATTATGGTTTCGTTACACTTGAGCCTCTTTTGCACCCTCCTCTGATCTGCATTCGAGATTCGATAGAAGCACCAAGAGTCTCTTTCTCTCTGTCTATCGATTTTCCCTCTGCGATTCTGGCAACAACAAATCTTTCTAAACTGATTCAATTCAAACATTTATTCGATAAGGTTTAATTGTCATTCACACGTTCATCATTGCAATTATTTGGAATAAGATCATTTTACCTGGCAGTTTAACTAGTGAGTAGATCTGACGCGTTGGGGATACTGGTGGATGGGGATTTTAACGCTTGACGGATAATAACATATATGGGGATTTGAGCGCGTGAGGATTTCTGCACGCAAGGATCTCAGCGCGTGAGATTTTGACGAGTAGGGATTTCAACGCGTAGAAATTCTAATTTATGGGGAATCCTAGACGTAGGAATTCCAGCACATGAGGACTCCCAGCGCGTAGGAATTCTACCACGTGGAGAATCCCAGCGCGTAGGAATTCCAGTGCGTGGAGAATCCCAACGCGTAGAAATTCTAGTGTGTGAAGAATCTCACGCGTAGGAATTCCAGCACGTGTGGAATCCCAGCGCGTGGGGAATCCTGACGAGTAGAAATTTCAACGCGTGGAGAATCTAACCCGTGAGTAATCCTTGCGAGTAGAAATTCCAAAGCGTAGAGAATGTCAGCGCGTAGAAATTCCAAAGCGTGGAGAATGCCAACTAGAAGTGAGTCCTAACAAGAGACCCCAACGTGAGACATCGCAACCAGAAATCCCAAAGCGTCCAGCCATCTGCATCCCGACAAGTGACCAATGCACCTAAAATTCCATAACATTGCCAGAATCGCGACGGAACGTAGTGGAAACCTAGACACGTTGTATTCAGGTGTCAGATACATACTATGGAAATTCATTGTTTTGTCCCCCGAATGTCAGAGCATGATTGTCATGAGTCGATTTCTTGTAATTGTGATCGTGATGCATTGTCGAGAGCGAAAGGCATCGTACCGGACTTCAGCAAAGGTGAACGACGGATATTCACGTGGGTCTTCTGTCTCCACAGCGGAACACACCGTGTGCTGTTTCAACGAAACAATGAATTACATATTATGTGGAGGATTACCTAAATGAACCGCCCTTTCGCGAACGCGAAAAGTCTTGGAGTCACGTTGTGATCTGTTAAAGGGTGACTCTTCAAATTCGCGGACACTTACGGTCGCTAGAATCGCTGTGCACGAAGGTACACGCAAGGTGCACTCCCAGTTTCAGACACCCGTACACGTTTAGATATGGTGTTTAAGATAGCTGCCAAAACACTTTCAAAAGTCAACGAGGAACACGTATTCACTTGCGCATCAATTTCGGACGATACTGAATTAGACGCAAACTACAGAAAATGCAAGGTGTTTCACGTAACTGGTCAAGAATTTCATTTTACTCTGATATTGCTTTCGGTTCTTAACCGTTTTGAAGATATAGCTTTAACCAGGTGTGTGAAACAGTCTCAGAGGTACCAAGTAGCTCCAAGGTTCTGCATTCTCTCTGTATATTTTCTCCATGTAAATTATGTGAGTGGAAAATAAAGACAAATTATACTCTATATCCACATTGGAATCTTGAAGAGAAAGTACACGAAGTATGAGACTTGGAACTCTCTTGAACTCTCTCTTAGAACTTGCCAGACTGGACAAGTAGCTTAAGAAGCTATTGAGGCTTCTTGAGGCAGAAGCTATTTGCTCTGTCTGAAATAGCCCCAACATTCCTAGTTATGTTCCTTCCTCAAGTACCGCACATTGCACCCGAAAAAGATGCACGCAATCGCAGCGCCAAGACTTTTCGTTTCGAGAGGGTGGAGTGTCCCGCGAATACGGAAGAAGGCGAAAGAACCAAAAAGAAAAAAGAACGAACAACAAAAGCCGGTTGGTTCGTTGGTTCCGGCGTTGGCTAACCCAGTGTCCAACGAACCTCTCCGTAGGACGGGCAGCTATGCTGTAGCTACGATTACGGCTGCGCTGGCGATCTGGGCAGCAACGAGCAGCAACGTCCTCCAGTCGTTGTTCCTGAGCCTGACGTACGCGGCCTATCGAGCGCTGCGGGGTCACCGATGGCTGACGGTGCACCGGAAGCAGCTCTATCAGCGGTTACCGCTTCCAGCACAGCTGGTGCAACGATCACCAGCAGCGCCTACCTCCTGTCACCCTCGTCTTCTTCCTCGTCCGTCGGCACCGGAAGCGGGTCCAGCGTGGCCAGGAAAGCCCACCGGAGCCTGCAGGACAGCCTGCCAAAGCAGCCGATGCAACGACAGAGGGACGATCCTCGTGTCGGAACGCAACGGCAACAAGTCGTGCCTACAGACAGGTACCAGCTGCTCCCCGGAGCAGCGACGGCGTCGTCGTCGACGCACGAACGCGTTGCACCCACGTCGACGTCGTCGTCGACGACGGCCAAAGCTCCGGCCAAGTCTCAAGCGCCTACGCTCGCGCCGCGACGGCAGCGTCCTAAAGCTGCGACCAACCTCACCAACCATCGAGGCAACGCGTCCTACTTCTCCTCCCCTCCCTCGTCCTCCTCGTCACCGTCGTCTTCGCCGCCTATCACGATGCTGGTGCCCTCCGAGGACACCGTCTCGTTCACCAGCACCACCAGCGACAGCGACGCCGACGGACACCGTCAGACATCCAGCGGTCGCCATCGGAGAAGCGACGACGGCGACACCATGGCGCGGGACAGCGCCACCTGAGCCCGTTGCTTCCGTGGACAGCTAGAAGAGACAGAAATTCTGCATTGGCAAGGCATTCCAGGGGGTGTAGCACGAGGACTGGCCCGCGGGCCGACGTAGTAGCGAGAGGCGTTGTTCTCTAATGGTCGGCCGACCGCGACGGAAGCGAGTGCCGGAAGAGGAACGCGAGCAGGAACGAAGAGAGAGAACCTTTGACGATCACGGACTACGGCCAAATCGTCGCGCTTTTCGTTGTCCGTGGTCTGTGCTCACCGACCGGAGATAGGACACGTGTGCGCGAACTGGTCGGATCCTAACCTCTAGTCCGCCTACCGGATAGTCAGAGGGCTTCGAGGCTGGTGTTCAGCGAGATAGCGGTCTGGCCTCGTGTATCGTCGGTGAAACGTAGCGGAGAGTTAGGTGTGTGCCAAATACGAGGCTGCCAACGACGACACCACCGGGACGCCATCGAACGCGATGGACTCGAAGACGTACGCCGATGGGTCATGCATAACGGGTCAGACGTGTCCTGAACGGACTTCCGCTCGGCTTGAATCGAGAAACTGAGCCCCGCACGCGCGTTCCATGCTTTCGCGACCACTTTCTTCGCGTATGTACTTTCCATCGTCGAACTAAAGGTAGCGCACAATATTTGGGCCTTATAAAATTATGAAATTTTTGCCGTGGTACCCGACGCCGTCGGCCGGGAGCAGCACCAGCGGAACCCCGTGATTGTCAACGATGTGCCCCTGTTCCATGAACGGCGGACCACGCGAGAAACGATATAAATAGAGTAATTATCGTAAGGAATTGAATGTCCGACGGGAAGGAAAATCGTTATACATACGAGAGCTCCGTACTATATATATAATATAACTTATTACTATACACGCAAATATATATATGTATATTATATATGTATATATATATATGATGTATATTGGATACGGATCACGCGTGAAATATTGACGAGTCATTTATTCAGACGATCTTTATTATTATATTATATTAAAAGAGTATCGTGGATGATCATATCTCGGTAACGATATAGGTAAACGCGCGATACAATACCGGGTGGCCATTACACGGACATGCAACATTGTAGCCCTGCGAAGGAAAATGATTAAACGTAATTAGTGTACGCTTTGGAAAATCGTAACGTTTAAGGATCGTTATTTAGGATAACGCGGTTAAATTATTCTTGGGGACACTTTCGGGAGAGAGTTATTTAGTCAGGATTAAGGTAGGGAAGTAACAAACGGACGGTTCAGTTTCTCCGGTTCCGAACGCTGACTGGTTTATGCCTGATCCACATGCAATCGAGTCATCAGACGCGCAACCTGTGCCTCCGAGGACAACGAGGCCTTTCATTGGCCCTCGGATCCTTTTTGCGATCGATGAAAATCGGACGTACTCAAACGTTCACTTATTAACATATTAAATTTCAAAAATTAATTCGAAATTTTATATAAATTTGTTCTCTTTCTCTGTAAATTCAGTTTAATTCAAGTCAACTTAAGTTTTGCAAGGTTATAAGAGAAGTTATAATTCACTTTGGTTCTTTTCGACTCAATAGAGAACTGAAATTTTTAGAGATAACGTCCGATTTTTGATCGAAGCAATCAGGTCTCCTGTTCAATTATTAGTTGTACACCGGACGATGAACGTGCCGGCTCGCTCGAAAGATTCTTTATCTCGCTCAACCCAATGCGACCACTACGACTACATTCCTCCTTGATTAACAATAAGTAGGCACTACAAATGAGAGAAACATAAATATAAATATATATACATATATAGATATATATATGTATAAAAGAGACGTTTGAATCAGTAAGCAGCAGAAAGCGGATAAATAAGTATATAATAAATGAATGAATGAATATATAAAGCATATGCACACGAAAAAAAGATACGAATATATACATGTATGTATACATATATATATATATGAAAAACGGTGAAGCACACACGAACGAATATACTGTCGAAAAGAGAAATGAAGCATGCAAAGAGGGACTTGTATAATGTGCATTCGTAATCGTTTGTTCAATGTGCAATAACTAAACGGTAACGGCTTAATTTGTAAAGGAAACTCCTATTAATCGCGCGGAAACCAGTGCTGCTTCATGTCCGATGGTGGATTTCATTTAACCTAAAAAATCTCTTGAATCTCGTGGCTGTCGCTTTCATTCCGTCAACTATTTTTCGCTGAATTCTCTCAATTTTTACATTAACTCTTTAGAAAGAATTACTCTTTAGAAAGAATTTTGATCGGGTATGTCTGCTTCCATTTTGATGACGTCCGTCGGTAAAGAAGGTCTCTGCTTCTCTCGAAACATTTTCGCATTTACGTTTTGGTTACCAAATTTAGCTTATTTACTGTACATTACTTAAAGGTTTAAACAAATTGATAAGCAACGAAATCGAAGGAATTAGAAATCAGCCACGTGATCCAAGTAACACGCGTACGAAGTGGCGATTTGTTCAAAATCTTAGTACACTCAAAGGCTTCCCTCGGTTAATGAGTAGTAAAGAACCTAATTCACATGTATGACATGGCAGAAACCAGGAGCTCAACATGGAGCACAATTCGGTAAAATTTGTTTGAAAGCTCTAGTTCTGTATAATCAAAAGTTGAACAGTGAGACAACAAATAACGTGATCTCGAAAAGTGGATTTCTGCCCTACGCTAATCTTTGATCAAAGGAAGCTTGGAGTGTACACAAACCCATCTTTGAGATGGCAATTAATCTTCCCAAAGACTTTCAGAATCTATATTCTTCGTGTACGAGACGTCGAGAGCGGAAGAAGAGAACGTAGTTCCTCGAATAAATGAGAAAAGATTCACTTCGTACGTATGTACTAACCCAGTGATGGGCAGATGAAGTGCCCAAGCGCTCGAGGGCGCTTTGCGGGCACGGTCGTCCATCGCTGTACTACGCGTATTTACATATACATGTTGTGTATAAAGAAGCGTGTGCATCGGCCTGAGATCGTAAATTAATTACCATTGATCGCCATTGATCGACAGGTACGTGTTGCTATGATTGTATATAGGAACGTGTAACGTGTTATATAGTGACAACCTATTAACAGGGCGTACGTATTATACATACATACATACACACATATTATACAACCGAGACTATTCGCCGTGCGATTTTGATTACGAATTAAACGACACCAACCACGTGTAACATGAATTTATCGCCGAACGACAAGGATGACAAAGGACAAAGTTAGGCCAACTCTTTTCTCCCTCTCCTTTCGGCGAGATCGGCGCGTATCGTATAAACTAGCATACAATTAAACGATAAATAAATAGAATCGTATTACCTATTGTATTATCGATATCGTGTTAAGCATTTACGACGACTAATCTCGAGGGGAGGCACGCGTTTGGCACAAAGAAAACGAGAAACGTCGGTGATTAGACATACTAATTAAAAGTGTACATTAGATGTAACACGCGGCCGCGTCTGGACGGGGAGAGGAGACGAGTAGAATGTCCCGTTGCCAGCTAACCTAGTTCCATCAGGCTCTTTGATATCGCGTAGATCTAGGGACATTTGCAACGAAATTTCACCGAATTTGCAAGTAATTGGAATTTCCTATTTCCTCGTTTCGTATGAATTTAGAACTTTTGCTCAACTTTCATTACTAATTATGCTATCGCATAAAGTTGGGGGGCCTAAGTCGGGCCGAGGAATTATTTTTAGAGTCACAGAAATTGTCCTGAGATCAGCTGATCTGGCAGCGAGTCATTTGGCCGCCATCATCCTTGCGTCGTTCGTCGTCCGATTAGACAAGATAGAGAAGACAGGTCTCGTAATCAGGTAGGTAGGATAGGTAGGTCGGTAGATAGGTAGAATACCTGGAAGCAGGGCGGCGATAGGCAGAGCCAATGTCGCGTATCATAGCGGATCTAACTGTATAGTGTTCACTGGTTACTTCGTACTTTTTGAATAAGACGACGACTTTTCTTGGATAGAAGTTGACCTACCCGGGGGCTGAACAGGAACAAAAAAATATCGAGAACACTGGTGAGAGGACTATTAAGGGAAAAGAAACGAGAAAAAACTGTAGTTAAGAGAACACCGAGATCAACCCAGAAAGACTTCTTTTATAGTGTGTTACCTAATATTAATAACAGTTTTACCGTTACTCCTGACTACCGCTAGTTAACGCCTAATTACTTATTTACCGAGGTAACTAACTAACAACGACTAAACTAGTAAGCGCTTTAAATTAAACGAGATTAACGAGGATCTAACTGCAGCCAGCCTAGTCCCTTAATCTGTGCTAACCGTAGACGTTACTACCGTTACTAATCTACTGGCACTAATGTTACCGTCATCGTCACCGTTTCGCTCGATTTCGAAGCGATCGATGGTCCACGATGCTCCTCCTGGCGTGTAGCAACAAATTCCATCGTGATAACGTTTGGTCGGGAACGACGTTGAACGCGTTCGGGCCCGAGCTAGCAGGAACCTCCGCCGCGTTGCGACACGGTCGGGTCCGAAGACGTAGACCGTCGTTTCGAGTTTGTTTATCCGGGTGGTGACACAGGGGCCAAGAGGAGAGCAACGCCATCGGTCGCCAAAGAAAACGAACTCAGCGAAGTGCTGCTAGCGTTTATTGTCTTGATACACGTGCTAGTGGCTGGCGCGATCGTCACTGCCGGGACTATCATCATCTTCCTTCATTCGATCATTCCGATCAGGGTACAGGCGGCCGACACTCGTGCACGTCGAGTTTCTAATTGTTAACCACGCGCTGCTAACGTTCTACTAATTATTAACTCTATCGTCGAGCGTTATTAATCCCCGCGGATACCACGTCGCCGATTACGTAGGAGCCGTTTTCGTACATAGCCGCCACGCGATAGTGGCCGGGGCTTCGAACCGACGAGACTGGGAGGTAGACGAACGAGTGCTTGCGTCTGCGCCGCCCTTCGCATAGGTGTACCGCTACCTGGTGATGTGATGTCGGTTCAATTCTGTTGGAAAAAACGAGAAACGTGGAATCTCGCTCTTCCAGTTTATCTTATCACCCTTCGACTGCCGTACTTTAGAACTTTCGTCGCTATCTTGTCCAATTCATACGTCGTTAGGTACACTTTCATTTAGGTTTCGTGGATTTCGACTATTTGCGTTCTATTCTGGACACGTAACTGGGACGCGGGTGGATCTGACCCTCCTGTGGATCAGGTCTCATCTGTGAGGAATTTTCAAGTTTATTGGTCAATTACTTAAATGTCTGAGTTTGAATTCTCCAGTTTCCTAATTCCCCGAGTCTTATTGTCCAGTTACATAATTTCCTAATTCCGAACTCTCTAGTTCCCCGTGTCTCTTATCGTCCAGTTACATAATTCTGCAATTTCCTAACTCTCTAACTCCCTAATTCAGTTCCACATAACTATGTCTAGATTAACTAATGTAGGGAATCTGATTCACCCCGGAAAGGTCCTAGTTACGGTAACACTTCACCGACGATATCATGTCACTATCGCGCTACTCCGCCATTTCCGCCTATCTCGTCCTTCCTCCATCCATCTTCCTTAAAATCGTAGACACCGAGTGATTTTATTTCTTTCGCTCACGATTAATCCACGTAATCATGAGACTGTCAACCAGTATGATTCGATAATCGATTCACCGACTGAAATAACTCCGTTAACCCTTTATAGAGTATAGTTCCTAATGATATTCATTTGTAACCCTAGCCGACTTAACCTCAACTCGACACAGACTTAAACCTGATGCCTAGAATTTGGATCTAAGACGATCAAAACTGACCTAACTATAACTTATTCTAAAGAAATGTTGACTTCGGCCTAATCTAGTTCTAGGAGAACTTAAGTCCATCTTCTTCTGTAACCTCGAATGTACTTTAAACGAGCTGGAGCTCAATATGTCTTAGCTTCGTGACATCTAGCTCAGTTAGCTTAGACTGTGTCCAGTTTAACTCGAAATCCAACTCAGACCCGGTCTAGACCTAACCTAGAAGCGTCTGCTTATCGTACGTTAAGTCTATAAAGGGTTAATCGATCGAGGCGAAGTATCGAATCGTTTTTTATTGGTCAAATCAGTTACGAAGTATACGTTACGAATCGAGACTTGGTGCAGAAAAGTTCGGGCGAATTGCGGATACACAGAATGCCATATAACGAGAGCGTGTTTCGATTGTCGCAAGTCGAACAAGATGGTTATTGAATCTTCGACGTGTTTGTCCTCGTTCATTTTATTCATCGGATCAGATTTTTTTTAGCGAAAGAAAATTCATAAAAATTCCACGGCGACGTCCATCATGTTCCCATGCTTGTTGTGCGACGAATGTTTCTATGTACGTGTACAACTTTAACTCGATAGCCTACGAATAGGTACGAATCCAGCATTCTCGAAACGAAGAAAAAAATGGTGGGGGAAAGTTGTAACCTCGAATCGTGTTCGATCAGCATCGAATTAACAGAGGCATAATTTGATCGTTAACGGGTATTGTTCTTTAGCCAGAACGTTTTGTTTCGCGTTTTCAGCGTCGAGCGGTTTTGAACCGTTCGGCGTTTCCCGCCTTTCCCCCACCACCTCAGCTGGATCCGTGCTTGCCTACGAATTATTGTACGGTATCGCCGTGTTAAGAAACGTAAGGGAGTTGATTTTTTCTAGTCAGATACGATTATAAATAATTTTACGTTTAAACAGTTGGGTAAACATTTTTTACATCGCTGTGAATATGTAAGATGTTTCGCCTTTTTCTCTATTTCTGTCTGATTTTCCTTGTGTTGTTTCTTCGAGTCGAGCGCGGTTCGTCGTCGATGGACGAGCGAAATAAATTATACGCGACACCCAGCGATGACGATTATAACATACGGATTTCGATTAATATATTAATTACCAATCGATCATTATTGTAATTCTTATTATTCTTATTATTATTATTATTATTATTATTGCGATGATTATGGTTATTATTGATTACTACCATCAACGATTATTAGTTACTATCACTACAGTCATATAATACCTTTGTAAATGAGAATCAAGACACTGACGGCTAGGGAAGAAACTTAATAAATTGAAATTCTATTAACCCAAACGCGTTCAATCATTCGTTTCGAATCCCTCCTCTAGAAAACGTAAGGCAATGAATTCGACGTTTGAATTTCCCGCGCTCTCTCCATAATTCAAACTTCCGTAATTTGTGAAAGCCTTACTGAACCTATTGCACAAATTATTGGCCAGAAACTCAACTACAAGTTATTCCCCCTTCATTTAATTTGAAATTAATTTAATTTTGCATTTAATTTTAAATAGAACAAATTATATTGATTTGAAATTCCCGCGCTTTCTATAACTCTCATAGCACAAACTGGTCGTAAGATTTATTAAACTTATTTCGAAATAATTTGCGAATACAGACAATTGCACAATTTTTTCTTGTAAAATTGATCAACTGCAAATGTAGATAACTACAAATATTAGTTATAATATACTATCTCCATTTTAATACAGGCAAATATCGTACCTTGTAGCATGTTAATGTACACTCGTAACGTATTTGCAATTCAAATGTTAATTTTTTATCATTTAAAACACATAATTTGCACAGTCATAGCTGAGTACAAAATGAACATGATGTTCATAATGATAGCTCATTAATGTAAAAACGAGCGGTTATGTCCGCTTACATGCAGTAGGTCAAAACGTTTTAAATTCAATTTTGCCGTGTTTAATTCTTTAAAATATTCATATGTATCTCATGTAATGTCTTAAGTTAACACAAATTAATATTAATGCAATTTCATTTACGCAAGAGTTAAGAGAATATGTAATAACGTTGTTCTCAGTTACGTTGTAATCTATGAATACGTGATCGAATCTATTACTGTTCTGTCACTCGACTGTTATCGGTCCAGGTTATCGACTACACCTTGAACATTGTTCCCCTGCCAAAAGCTTCGAATTCGTAAATTCTATGAGGTCACGACATCCGCTCTTTTGTCAGCATCTCGGTAGTCTTAAATGTCTGACTCATATTTTGGATCTCCACCGTTTATAATACAAATCCCCATAACAAAATTAATTCTCGTTCATTTTTACATTTTGCATGTTCAATTATTTTATGTCAATTTGGCAGACCATGTTCGTAAAAAAAAGCTGTTCGAATAAAGCAAATATTTTTGTACCCAGACTTGGTCAAAATGCTTAACCACGAATGGTAAGTACCCTGACCTCACTTTTAGATTATGTAATAATACACATGTTATCGTGAACGTGTTGAATAAAGAAATACAACGTGGGAGATATGTTGCTAACTCCTGCAAGTGTACCTATACACCAGACTTAGTATATCCCTCTAACACCTCACTCGTAACAAAGTGTCTGACCAAATTATACATCTTCACCCAACACTTCGCTCTGACTAAATGTTAAACAAAGAAATATAATATGGAAGATATGTTGCAGGTGTATCTATATTCTAACAAAGTGTCTGACCAAATAAATTATACATCTTCACCCTGACTAAGTGTACCCTAAAGAAATAATATAGGTTTTGCTGTATCGAAACTTGACTAAACGATACACCTTCATCAGTATTAAATTTCCGATAATGCAGGTAAGGTATATTCTCCACACATCCGCAGCATCCACACCGAATTGGCTCCACATGTTTCAAGCATGCGCCCAGCGCAGGCATCTGAGAATTATCGCAGTCCTTGGTCACAGTCGACGCATAGTCAAATTGAAAAGCATAGCGAAGATGATAACCGTTCGTGCACGTCACTGCTTATCAGTAACGTTATCGTATAACTTCGAGGTTCGTCTGGTGGTAGGTCGTAGTTGTCCGTGTTAGTCAGCCTGCATCGACCGGTCCACGTGGTACGCCAGTGCAGACGATACCCCGTGACGAGAAGCAGCTCCAAACACTAGCCGTCAGCTGATCGCCATGTCCGCCATCAGGAATCTGGCGTTGTTGAGCAAGAAACAGGTGCAGGGTTTCTTGAATTCGTTCGATGTCGTCATGTCGGACTGCGATGGCGAGTTTTTATAGATTTCTGCCCGATGGACCCTCTCCGGTGATCAATACGATGATGGCCTGCTCTGGTTGTTGGAACAGGTGTCATTTGGTATCTGGAGAAGCCGATCTCGGGCGCGATCGACACCCTGAAGAGCCTGCAGGACAATGGCAAGAGGCTGTACCTTGTGACCAACAACAGCAACAGCAGCGTCGAACACTACTGTGACAAATTACGGTTAAATGGACTAGAAGCCAAGTCGGTGAGTCCTATCACCTCATCTCAATGTAGGAAACACTCTAGGTTTAACCCAGGTATATCTCGAGGATGTCACTCCACATTAATACACTCTATGTTTCTAACCACTGTCCAATAGAGAAATAAGTTCTAAATAAGTTCTACTTATGGAGGAACTTACTGCTTCCATAAGTAGAACTTATTTAGGTAGCAAGTTAGAGTCAAACAATTGTAGAGTCAGAACAATGACCTATGTAGGGCAACTTGAAACAATACAATCTCTCGGTACGATCAGATAACTGATAACATCGTGTGATTGATCACATATTTCCTTCTCAATTTGTAAACAAATTATCAACCTTGCAATACTGCAATCAGACCTTGACATTGATTCTATTTTCAAACTTGAACTATTTGTGACCTATCCTGTGACCTATCTTGTGACCTACCTTGTGAGCAATGTCGCATGAATGTCTGCAGGAACAAGTAATAAATACAGCGAAGGTGATCACCTGGTACCTGAAGAAGATCGAGTTCAAAGACGAGGCGTTCGTGATCGCCACGAAGTCATTTCGAAGAACATTGATCGACGCAGGCATCAAATTGTCCCCAGCAGATGTGAGAAACGATAACCGGTATATTTGCATGGTCTAATTATTTATGTGCACGCATATTTTCAGCTGGACATTTCTGAAGGGGATGTGTTTGCCACGATAAAGGCGCTTCAGGATCGACCATCAATCAAGGCGATCATTGCCGATTTTTCTATGTTTTTCGATTGGTCGAAATTGACGTTTGCTATATCTTGTTTGAAGAGAAACGACGTTCTTTATCTTTGCGGAGCTCAGGATGAGTGGATTGTTTATGGCCTAGATAAAAGATTTTTAGGTAAACAACACTCTGCTATGAATCAAGTAGTCATTTAATTGTATGACTGGTAATATATCATTGTTATGTTTAGTAGAATATTCAGGGTTGGTGAGGAAAATTTACTAGGAGATTTTGGGTGGAGAAATTCTACGCTTCCTGCTTTTAGTTCTTAGGGTGATAGTAAAGTGATAAGTTGAAGATTTATATGGTAAAATAGCAAGAGTAGAATTCTACATGTAGCAAACTCTCACATGTAGAATTACACATATAGCAATTTCTCACATGTGGAATTCTACACATGGCAAATCTTCATGTATAGAATTACACGTATAGCAATTTCTCAGATGTGGAATTCTACGTATGGCAAATTCTCATATGTAGAATTCTACATATAGCTAATTCTCACCTGTAGAATTCCACATATTGCAAATTCTCACATGTAGAATTCTACATATAGCTAATTCTCATATGTAGAATTCCACATATAGCAAATTCTCACATATAAAATTTCGCACATAGCAAATTCTCATATGCAGAATTCCACATATAGCGAATTCCCACGTGTAGAATTTCTCATATAGCAAATTCCAAGCGTTTGATGTCACATATAGCAAATTCTCATGTGTACAATTTCTCCTATATCAAATTCCAAGCGATGAATTTCACATATAGCAAATTCTCACGTGTAGAATTCCTCATACAGCAATTTCCAAGTGTAAAATTCCACATATAGCAAGTTTTGTTATGCAGAAGTCCACAGTGAAATCTCACATATAGAATTCCACACATAAAATGCAAAATATAAAATATTCCACCCATTCCACATATCTCACTCCAGCCCCAATATCCATATCCTAGTTACTTGTTAATGACTATAGCTGTCCTTAACAACGATATCAGCAGTATCCTAGTTATCCTAACTGGGTCAGATCAGAATTAGGTCAATCTTTATATGGACATTGACTCTATAGCAATCTACAAGGTATAATATCGCAAACATCAGATGTACATTATCCATTACAAGATTTACATCCACAAAATTGTCCACATCCCAATTGTGTCACTTACAACTATATCCTAATCACCCAGGATAACCTAATGCGATTGAAATACTTTCAGGACCAGGTCCCCTGATCGAAATAATCACCAAGCACAGTGGAAAGACACCAATCCCCTGTGCAAAACCCAGCGAAGTACTAAAAAGCTACGTTCTAGAAAACTGCAAAGTAGGCGACCCAAAAAGATGTTTGTTCATCGGCGATACGTGAGTAAATAAAAAGAAATATTTCGGTTTAAGTGTGATTTTATTCCGATTATAATGATTTCAGGATCAATTACGACATGAAATTCGCGACGATGTGCGGGTTCCAGAAATTACTGGTTGACACTGGTCTCGATAATATCAAGGACGCGGAACTGAACGAGGAAACGCGTCCGGATTACTACATCCCCAGTTTGGGGTTGTTGCACCCCATTATCGATTCGCTGCAGAATGACTCTGTGAACGGAGAGAAATGCACGACGCCGCAACCCCGCCATTTTTAATAACAGAAACTCCCTCGGGAGTGTAGCAATTTTTGGGTACAATGTAAATATCGATAATGTTCCTCGAGAGGATTCTTTAACTTTAACCTCGTAAATTTTAGGATGTTCCATATATCATGCAACGGATCTGTGAAAGAGGTACAATAACTATCGAGTATTTGTAAATACGAATTATCAAGAGAAAGATGGTAGAAAATTGCAGTGCGATCTATTGTCAAATGTCGGAAGTTCGAGCTTTCGTGTGTCGATGACAGATGACGCCAGTATTGCTCATAGTGATATTACATACAAAATATTGTTACCGTATTTGAATAATTAGCTCACCGAACTTTCTATCGTAATAGACATTTTTGACACGATGTACAATGGCCTTGTAAAATAAAGAGAAGTGACCTTGACTCGTTTTGCTTCGAAAGTAATCCACGAGCGCTTACTAATTAGTCTGTACGTTTGAACTTCGCCAATTAGCATAAGAATCGTAATTTCGTAATTAGGTTACCGGTTGGTTTACATACATTATTGATTAGAAATGAATTATTTAGTCCGGAACGAAGTCTCTTTATTGACTGTTTCACACGATACAGCCACACAAAACAATTATTTATAGAACGAGCTAAAAATTGCTGAATCTACTATTGAATAACCGTTCTTCAGCTATTTTCAATCTACACCTCACTTTGACGTAATAGAGCGAGTTATGGAATTGCTAGACTTCTCACGCTATTTTTTCTCTAAACTCTATGGGTCTTTCGGTTATCCTTAGAATACATACTCTAGGCGTTCTTAGGTACTAAATTTATGGGTCCTAGGACTTCTTAGGTACTATGCTTATTGTGGGTCCTAGATTTTCTTAAACATTAGGTTTATTATGGGTACTTAGGCTCTTCCTAGCTCCCAGACTTTACTAGGTTCTATATTCCCCAAGGACCTGTATTTTCCTTGGGCTCTAGATCCTCCCTAAACACCTAGGTTCCAAAATTAATCCTATGTACCCCTAAGTCCTACGTTTACTATGGGTTACAGGTCCTCCTTAGGCTCCCAGTAGGCCCCACATTCCTTCTAGGCTCTAAATTCTCCCTAGGTTCTAAACTTCCCTAGAATATACATCTTTTATGAGATCCAAGTCCTTTGTAACCTCTGCATAGATTGTAATCTTCCTAGAGGTCATAAGTTCTCTTAGGTCCCAATTGTGGATCCTAGGTCCTCCTTAAGCTCTCCCTAGGACCTAGACTCTCCCCAGATTTTAGATTCCCTAGGACCTAATTTTTCCTTGAATTCTAAGTCCTTTGCAACCTCTCCCTGGGTTGTAATCTTCCGTGAGGTCATAAATTCTCTTGGGTCCTGTTTATTGTAGGTCCCAGGTCCTCCTTAAGCACTCTACAGGTCCTAGACTCTCCCCAGATTTTAGATTCCCTAGGACCTAATTTTTCCTTGAATTCTAAGTCCTTTGCAACCTCTCCCTGGGTTGTAATCTTCCGTGAGGTCATAAATTCTCTTCGGATTATTGTGGGTCCCAGGTCCTCCTGAAGCACTCTCCAAGTCCTAGACTCCCCCTACGTTCTAAATTCCCCTAGGAGTTTGATCATCTTAGGACCTTGAGTTCTATGTCTCCTTTAGGCTATACCTTTTGTCTAAAAAATTCCCTAGGTTATAAGATTCCCTAGGTCCGAGATTTTCTCAAGGTCATAAGCCTTCCTTAGACTCATACTAAGTCCTTAGGCTCCTCCCAAAATCTCCCTAAATCCTAGTCCGTTTCAATATATCCCTACTTTAGCTTCCTACCCTCATAACCCTCTCGCATCCCCATCTACAAACCCACGTCAACAAAAGTCAAATGTATTTTGTCATAGTTGACATTTTAAAGATGTACTAAAAATTCTACATACACTTGTCCGAAAAATGAAGGAAGGCGAAACCAGAGCATCGAACGGCTCATCGTCTCGATTGCCAAATCTTTCTGGCTCGGTCTTGAACCCGGTCGTTCGATTCTGATAAAAAGTTATCGCGGAAGAGGCGGAGACGACAGATGTGGTGTTACGCGGACGCATTGGCGTCGCTTATATGACTCCTGGACAACGACGCCGCGCATAATCGTCGCCGGCGAAGGCCTGCGCCTGATAAACTGATCGCGCCGCCTCGAGAAGAGGGAGGCGAGCGTGCCGGAGCGTTGCATAATCGCCGAGCGGGTAACAGACGCGAGTCGGAAATGAAAGAGGAACACGGCTGAAACTCCTAAGCCGCGCATCGGTCAGGATCATCGTCTGCAGGTGCGCGAAGATCATGCAATCACATTCGGTACGATTTTTATACTATTCTAGCAATTTTATTTTTAAATTATTAATTTGTGGGACTGTCATCACTTGGGACAATAACTTTAGGTTTGGAACAATAACTAGTAATTGTGAATGGTTAGTGTAATTTTTTTAATTTTTCTGTACCAGGTATCTTGGATATTAATTTTAGCGCTGACAGAATTTTGTTTCATTTTATTATCGTGCCGCTGGTATCCGGATCGAACAAGTGTTAGCTCTGGAAGAAATCTCCGAGTTCTCAATTCAAAATTTTCAGAATTTGGAGTTCTCAGTTCAAATTTCTGACATTTTATTTTAGCAGCAGGAAATTTTAATCGCGTGTGAAATTTTCATTAAAGATAACTGGAGCCGACCGGTTAATGAATAACTTTTCTGAAATTTATTTTAAAAACTTGATGTGTAATAGTACGATATAACTAAAAAAGACTTTAACAAGTGTCTCGAAACTTGTCACTTTTAGAATACATGAAAGTTAGCAAGTTAACGCGAACAACCGATTATGTCGAAATGTGCAGAACGTGGAAGTGTTTAACACAATTATATTTCCAGTGTCTAATTCTCGGAACGTTTATATAAAATTTGTGTGAAATGCACCAGGTGATCTTTTGAATAATACAAAATTGAAGGTGAAAGGTGTCAATGTGTAATGGGTTGTTATTGTTAAGTGACATAAAATTTTCATAGCATGTTAAAGTACATTAACGGAATTTTACAAGCTTCCTACTTACAACGTCATAATGCAGAGAAACTTTAATTAAATTTTATTGAAACGAATATCAACACCCCCTGTGCACTTGAAAGGACTCATTTTTTAATACAACAATTTCGAATATTTTTTACCTAAATTGTGTTTAAACACAATGAAACAATAGTAACAATTAATAGAAAAACTTCAACAGAATTTATCAATCTTTTCAACTAAAAAAGTTGCTGTCTGCCAACAACCAAATAATAATAATTATTTCGTCATTAAATTTGCAGGATTGGCGCTCGACAATAATCGTAACATGCAGTTTTGCGATAGTTTTCATGGCACTGGTGTGGACAGTAAAAAGAAACTCAGAAAAGGAAAAAAGATCGAAGAGCGAAAAAGAGAAACCAGAGATCGTTAACGGAGTCGTGCATTCACCCGATGCTGATCCGCAACCGGAAGTGGAGGACCAGAACGATGACACGATTCCTGAATTGCCTGATCCCAACTGGGTGAAGGTGGGTCAAGTTCGAGAACTGTACGTGTACCCTCTAAAATCTGGTCGAGGGAAAGAATTGAGGGAATGCAACTTCACTCAATATGGAATTTGCGAGGAAAGCGAAGGGAAACTCACCCTTCGAGACAGGTAATTTTACTATTTTATTTATTTCACAATCGCTCTGCTCAAAAAGTCTTCTGTTGTCACACGTGTGCTTCATTGAGATTTTATCTTCCATTCATTATCTCTTAATTATCACTGTGTAAACAGTACTCAGTAAACCTTCACAATGTACTCTTTTTAATATAATTCTTATTTACATTTGTTGCATTTAAAAAACTCAATTACTTTTTAACCACTTGTACTATTGAGTCTCGTGACGCACTCGTACAACTGTAATCAATTTTACCGAAATTTTTCATACGTTTCAATTTGGAGTAAATCATAGTCCAATGTACTACATTCATAATTTATTGATTCGCAAATTATTAACCTAGTATTAGGATGGTTTTTAGAGGATTTTCACTAAATAGAATACATAGAAAGAATTGTTATATTTGACGACTCCTTTTGAATCTATCCAACAAGTCACAAACCAGTCTTTCACTGTTCATCAGAATGTTTCTAGTGTACAACGAGGAGACCGGTCGTTTCCAAACTGGAAGGCAATTTCCGACCTTGATTTTGATCAGCCTGTCAGCGGTGGACGAGTCTAGGGTGAAACTGGAGGCGCTAGGGATGCCCAGGGTGGTGTTCCACGTGCCGAAGAGTTCGGGGAACGATGTCGAAGCCGTTCAGTGCAAAATGTGGTGGGGTGAGCCGGTGAAGTGTATCGATTGTGGCCCGGAAGCTGCTGAATGGCTATCGAGGTTTGCAGACCTTCGTTTTCATTCTGATACCGTAGATACAGCATACGCTAGATAGCATAAATATACATATAATATAGCAAGTGTAGAGATCAAGAAATATGGAACATGTGGGATTTAATGAAGGTAGGGTAGCAGAAGTTGTGGTGGATGATTTAGCGATTATAGCAGATCATAACAGATATAGCATAATTTTGATTGGAGTACGATACAGAGTATGGTAGAGCTAAGTGATAGTAAATGAAGTTATAGCAATCTAAAGTTATAATAGATGTAGCAAATATAGCAAGCATCTCTTGATTATAGCAAGTATAGTGCAGAATGTTTTGATTATAGCAGGTATATGACATACATCCATACCATTTCACTTATAGCAACTGCTAGAGCACACTATAGCTCATATAGCAATCTATATAACGTCCTTTTCAGATTCTTAACCGGAACCAGTTCAGGTCTCCGCTTAGGCTACACCATGATGGACAACCGCGACCTGTTCAAAGAACCCTGGAAAAAGTTCACGGAAGTGTACTCCACGCTCCGAAACGAAGACACTGTACATATCGTTTCTCCACCCGAATAAAAATCCGCTAGAAATTAAACAAACCTCTTTTTCCAGGGTCTCTTCTGCGACCTGGCAAGCTACATGCTGATGACCGTGCAGTCCGTCGAGCATCTAAACGAGAAGTTAGAGCAACCGGTACCAGCTTTACAATTCCGTCCAAACATTTTGGTCTTCACGAAAGAGGCCTTCTCGGAAGATGACTGGGAGTGGATAAGAATTGGCGAACGAGCTGTGATCAGAAACGTTAAACCCTGCACACGGTATAGTACATCTTTTGATGTGGTTGTGTAGGCTTCTTTGTAGAGCACGCTTTTTGCAAACTGTGTCTGTTAAGTAGAATGTCAAGATTTGTGGCGATTTGTCTGATCCAGGTGTAAATTTGTGCTTGTGAATCCAGATAGTGGAATAGTGGACGAGGAAGAGCCATTGAAGACTCTGAAAACGTACGACTCTTTATTTTTATTTTTTTTTTTGGTGGATATTTCAGAGGCTGTTAGAATATTATAGTAAGTTTGCTCTTATTTCTCTCCGTGATTTTTTATTTTCGCAAGCTTTTGCTTCAGCTCTGTTTTGTTACGCGAATTTTGTTGCTAAATGTTCCTAATCTTTTACCGCTGATCAGATTTAGACAACACACGGACCCAGATCGAATTTCGCTGGAGGGAACAGCGCCCGTCATGGGTATCTACTGTGGACTATACGTCCCTGGCAAAGTGCGGATCGACGACGACGTCTTCGTCCACATTCCCAAATCTTCCCTGAATCACCGTGAAGAGACAAAATAACTGCGATCAGTAACTCGCTTCCAATGGCCTTCTGTGAAAGTAGAGTTGAAATTGAATTTTTGCAAGCGTCGAAAAATAGTATTTTATAAACGATTCCTATGAGGAACAGCGAAAGACAATATTATACAAGCAACGATTTTTACTATGAATTGTTATTGAAAGCTTTGTAATCGTTGTATACACCGGGTGTCCCAAAAAAGATGTTCCAATATTTTACGACACCCTATAGATGTTAAAAAATCGTTACGACAAATAAACTTTGTTATAGAATTATTCGTTCACTTTCACTACGAATCCCGTCCTGATTAGCGAATGAGGTCTCTAGAGTAAGTGATGCTGTCGCCGTAATTGCAACTCTTGACAGCCGTACTGGTCAGAGGCCTGATAAGATATGCAGAAATGGTTGAAGAGTAGGGGGACACGTTATACGATCAATACTCGTCTCATTCAGTCAGTTCATTCTTTGGACGCGTTACGTTCATCCACGATGCTGCTCCATTCATTGTTACCTATATTCCTCATTCTTTGGGTCGTCGACCTGTCGTCTCAGGATGGTAAGCAAAAATTTCGTTTCAAATAGCATCTGGATCCTAGGTTCTAACTTTCAAATTCTTTTTCTACGTCTTAGAGTATATTTAGGTTCTAACTGTAGATCTTTTGTGGATCTAGGACTCAGGCTAATCTGGGTCCTAGGCTTTGGGATTATTTTCCGAGGATTCATCTATGATAGGTTATTGTACTCTCGTAGATCCACATTTCTTTGGGTCATATTCTACGTCTTACACTCTGGGTTCTATATTCCTCGGGAACTTACACTCCTTGAAGTCCTATACCTAGGTTCTATACTGCTGTAGCTCCTACCCTCCTAGGTCCTATACTCCTCTAAGTCTTACACTCTCCTGGGTCTTATACTCTTCTGAGTCCTATACTCTCCTGGGTCCTACTCTCCTAGACCATATTCTCCTCTAAGTCTTACACTCTCTTAGGCCCTACTCTTCAAGGTCCTGCGCTCTTCTAGATCCTACTCCTTCTGTGTTCTATATTCACCTAGATCCTAACTCTACTGAGTCTTATACTCTCCTGGGCCTTATACTTTTCTAGGTTCTAACTCTCCTGAGTCCAATACTCTTCTAGGTTCCTACTCCCCTAGGCCCTACATTGATTTACGTACAACACTCTAAGTCTCCCACTCTCCCAGATCCTACACTCTTCTGGGTTCTAACCTTTCATACTCAAATATGTCCTACTTAATAGAAACTTGCCTTCACATCATTCTAACGCGTTCTAAATAAAAAAGAAGCAATCAAAGATGAAACTTGTACAGCATTTCATACCACTCTCGGCCACGTAAAACCACAAACTTCGCCGGAAGTGCAGGCTGCAGCAGCTAAGGGTGTCGCTGAAAGGCTTCTGGGCGTCGAACGAGCTCGGTTGTTCGTTATAAATGTGGATCCTGATTGTGGACCCGTTGGAAAAGACACCTTCTTGGTAACTATTACGTAATACTCTGCTATTTATATCTTCCATATCTCTATAAGACATCATGGTCAATCTGATTATACGAAGTAAAAGTGAACTTAATCAGATCAGCCAAACTGTGATTTAATCTCCGAAAGTAGCTCTATCATAAAGTACACAGGAACGATTGCAAATGGGATTACAAATAACAAGTAGATCACAAATGAACTCTAACAAATAGAACGATTGTAGATACGATTGTAGAACGATTGTAATATCGATATTTTCATAAAGTGTTTCAATCTGCCATCAGATAGAGAAGACTTCGTCGAACCAAATCAAGATCGTCGGCACTTCCGGCGTGGCTGCATCCTGGGGTTTGCATTACTACCTGAAACACTATTGCAACGCCCACATATCATGGGAGGGCAATCAGCTGCATCTCCCAAGCACCTTACCGGACGTTCAGGTGAAGGTGACATCGAACGACAGGTAACATATCCTTCATTTTGTCGTTATAATTCCTCGTGTGCTCATTTCTCATGAGTTCTTCGCTTGTACTGATTTTTCATGAGTTCTTCACTCGTACTAATTTTTCAAGAGTTCTTCACCTGTACTCATTTTTCATGACTTCTTCATGTAATCATTTTTCAAGAGTTCTTCGTGTACTCATTTCTCACGAGTTCTTCACTCGTACTCATTTTTCATCAGTTCTTCACTTGTACTCAAGTTTTTAAACTTTTTACAGGTTCAGGTATTACCAGAACGTGTGCACCCTGGGCTACACGTCCGCCTGGTGGCAATGGGACGATTGGGAAAGGAGCATCGACTGGATGGCCCTTAATGGGTTCAATTTGGCTCTTGCTTTCACTGGCCAAGAGGCTATCTGGGAACGAGTGTACCACCAATTGAATTTCACTCAATTCGAGATCAACGAGCACTTCGGCGGACCCGCGTTTTTACCTTGGTAAACACGTGAATCGTATTTTAGTCGTACGTGACGTTGCGATCGTCGATTATTTGTTTCAATGACAAGTTGGATACTTATTTGCCTGCGTTCGATAAGACACGATCGACTATCGATCGTCACATCTGTATGGAAAAACTTTCCTAACGCTGCGCTCGGTGTGTAGTGACCAATCACTTTCCTTCGTTATATCTATTTCGGTCAAAGTTCGACATATTCGATGATTGATTTGTTTTAATCTTTTCTTTCTTCTTTGATTTGTAGATAGCGTTAATTAGCAAATTTTGATGACATCTTTATCGAATTTTGTGCAATCTTTGAGATATTATCAAAAAGGGAATTATGAAGCACTCTAGGCAATTATAGGCCGTCTCCATGAACTCTAGGGAGTTATAAGACACCTTGATAAACCCTAGGGAATTATAGGACACCTTGGTAAACCCTAGGGAATCATAAGACACCTTGATAACCCCTAGGGAATTATAGGACACCTGGGTAAACCCTAGGGAATTATAAGACACCTTAATGAACCCTAGGGAATTATAGGACACCTTGGTAAACCCTAGCGAATCATAAGACACCTTGATAACCCCTAGGGAATTATAGGACACCTGGGTAAACCCTAGGGAATTATAAGACACCTTAATGAACCCTAGGGAATTATAGGACACCTTAATAACCCCTAGGGAATCATAAGACACCTTAATGAATCCTAGGGAATTATAGGACACCTTAATGAATCCTAGGGAATTACAGGTCACCTTGATAACCCCTAGGGAATTATAGGACGTCTCAATAAACCCTAGGGAATCATAAAATATATTAACAAACTTCACAATTAGGGAATTTTGCAACCCTAGTTCTAGGGACCTATACAAATCTCTGGAACCCCCAGGTATCCCTAAAGACTATAATTCTAATTATCTGTAAGTCTCTAAAATCTCTAAACATCAATTGCAGCCAACTATGGTAAACCCTAGCAATCCTAGGGAATTCCACCTATAATTTACTATATGTTTAGGTCCAGAATGGGGAACATCCGCGCTTTCGGTGGTCCGTTGAGTGCCTCCTGGCACGAACAATCCGTTAATCTGCAACATCAGATACTTAAAAGAATGAGGAGCCTAGGGATAATTCCCGTTCTACCCGCATTCGCAGGACACGTGCCCAGGGCATTCCCTAGGTTATTCCCTAATGCTAATGTCACTAAACTTTCACCCTGGAACAACTTCCCGGATGTGTATTGTTGGTAAGCAACCGTAATCCTACTCGGATAAGCTATTGAAACAAGATAATGTTGAAGTAATTCTTCTGTAATCTTCCTTACGTACCGGGTGGCTCAAATGTAGACACCGCGTTAATTTATTATGATTCTTACACTTTAGTAAGTTTTGCTTGAAATGTTGACAAATTTTGTTTAGTAGACATTACATTGCATTATTTTGTTATATAATTTATTATATTGTATTAATTTATTATTATATATTTTAGAAATGTTTTGTTTGAGATGTTGAGCTAGACATAACACTGTCAATTTATTATGATTCTCATATTACAGTGAGGTTTTATTCGAAATGTTGCAAATGACAAATTTTGTTGCAGTCCTTACCTCCTGACACCGACAGACCCACTCTTCCAGCAGATCGGACAACTGTTTCTGAAGACCGTAAGTAATAGCCAAAATATGTAAGGCAGTTTTTACATTCACCATTTGTGTTTTAGTACATCGAGGAATTTGGTACCGACCATATTTACAACTGCGACACCTTCAATGAGAACGAGCCTCACACCAGCGAACTCAAGTTCCTTAGGAACGTCGGCCACGCCATCTTCGAGGCCATGAACAGCGTCGATCCAAATGCAATATGGTAATGCACGACAAATAATATACGTGCAATTGTTCAATTATGGAATTGCACATGGTTACACGTGGAATTGGAAATGATTGTTAAACGTGGAATTGTTAAAGGTTAATGCAAGGCTGGCTGTTCACACACGACATGCTGTTCTGGACAGAACCCAGGGTCGAAGCTTTCCTAACTTCAGTTCCAGCGGTTAGTCACAATATAAATTGTCACTCCCTCTAATTTAGTTACAGTTTTTAAATTGTTTTCTACAATCTCTTCCAGGGGAAAATGATAGTACTGGACCTCCAATCTGAACAGTTCCCGCAATACGGCAGACTGAAATCCTATTTCGGGCAGCCATTCATTTGGTGCATGTTGCACAACTTCGGTGGCACCCTGGGAATGTTTGGATCTGCTCAAATTATCAACCAAGTGAGTTTACCTAGAATATATGGATGATGTATGAGAACTATGGACATTACTGAGAATGATTTGCAGAGAGTTTTCGAAGGAAGAAACATGAAGAACAGCACGATGGTGGGAACTGGCCTAACACCCGAAGGGATAAATCAGAATTATGTTATTTACGAACTGATGAACGAGATGGCCTATCGGAAGAAACCCGTCAATTTAAATAAGTGGTAAAATTATAAATTATCAGTTGGTAATTTTAAATAGTTTATGCAAATATTTATATAGAGTGAAGCAATTAAAATCGACTTGAGTAACTTGGCTATTATTGCTGATAGGTAAAAATGCATCAAGCTAAAATTTTCTGGTTAGGTTAGGTTAAGTCAGTCCCTCGATATTAAATAATTTTTGTGTCCCATCCTGTATAATAATTTCCAACATCTCTACTGTGAATCTTTGTATTTTTCGGAACATCGTCAACAAAATTCGTATGATATGCGATTTTTAGGTTCGAGAATTATGCGAGTAGAAGATACGGGGTTTGGAACGAGTACGCAGTGGCAGCCTGGCAGAGTTTGGGAAGAACCGTTTACAGTTTCTCTGGTTCCTACAAGATTAGGGGCAAATACGTGATCAGTAGACGTCCGAGTTTAAATCTGTCGTCATGGGTTAGCATATTTCACAGCTTTCACATTTTCAGAATGTTTTAACACTAAATCTACCAAACTGCTCCATAAGTTTATTGTAAGTTACACAATTTAAGGTGCTTTCCTTAAAATTTGCATTTTTATGGAGATACGAATTTTTGTGTTTATCTTTATTTATTTGACAACTTCAGTTTTAATTTTAAATTAAGTGCATGGACTGGTAGGTTTAATGATAACATTCTGAATTATTTAAGAGAACATTTCACAATTTTTTTGTATATTTAATTTGTTAAATTATTACCAACTGTGCAGACGTGGTATGATCGCGAGACGTTGTACAACACGTGGTCCGTGTTTCTTCAAGCCAGACACGGGAGAAGAAACAGCACCCTGTATCGACACGACGTGGTCGATTTGACCCGGCAGGTTCTTCAAGCGAAGGCGGAAGAAATCTACCCTGCCTTGATCGATTCGTTTAATAAAAAGAATCTTACTGCCTTCAAGTAAGTGTAATTAGCATAATTCTCCCTGAGTTAACGATGTCTCTGGGAACTAGATTCTGGATATTTCTAGGAAATTTTAGAAAAAGAAATTACACAGAGAAGTTCTTAATTTTTAATTTTTAATTCCTCCACAGATATCATGCTGACAAGCTTCTAGAATTATTCGACGACTTAGAATTGATACTGGCATCCGGAAAAGACTTTCTGTTAGGTAAATGGTTGGATGCAGCGAAGAAGTTGGCCAGCAACGACGAAGAACTGCTATTGTACGAACGGAACGCAAGGTTCCAGATTACTCTGTGGGGACCACGCGGAGAAATAAGAGATTATGCGAATAAACAATGGGCCGGAGTGGTGGCGGATTATTTCAAACCCCGTTGGGCCATTTTCCTCGAGAGCCTCGAAAATGTTCTGAACAATCGAACGATATTGGACATCAACAAAATTAACGAGAGAATATTTAGCGAAGTCGAGTCGACGTTCGCGGAGGACATCAAACTTTACCCGACGGAGGAAATCGGTATTGACTCAAAATTTCTTGTTTAAATTACTTTTTGTAATAGCAAGATTTTTGTTTATAGTATTGTCATGTAGTAACACGTCAGTTTGTAAGACGAAAGTCTTGTGCCATTCTAAACTTTGGTAAAATTAAAATTTTTGTATTCGGTGATGTTAAGAAAAATCTGTTATAGGTGACTGTGTTGACATAGCAGTGCAACTTCTGTCAAAATGGCATAATCCATCGAACCAAGGAAGGACGTTGAGAAACAGAGGAAGTGGAGATAGATCAAAGATATTTTAAGGAATTGAACCTAGTATATATTTGAACATAATTTATAACTGAACCTAGTTTATATTCATCTAATTGATACAATTGTGTAAAAATTCATATACTGTTCAGAGATACTGGAACGTTTTTATTAAATTAAAGAAAGAAAATATTTACGGACCCACGGAATATATTCTAAACAGTATAAAATCAATGTTAATCAATATATAATAAATATATAGCATATTAATCAATAAAATCATTATTAATTTAATTTTTTTAGGAAAATTGAACTAGTGGCGCCATCTCTTCTGTGAACAGGGTGAACTACACACTTTTGAAACTGTGGTTTCGTTAGTTCCCATCTTTTACCACTAGATGGCACCACATAAGATAGAAACCCATAGGGTAATTAGTATTAGTCTAAGGTTAAAAATTGGCATTTGGGTAAAGTGAAAACATTCCGAATTAGTCTTGCACTTCGATGTAATTTCATGCATATTATAGTAAATTAAGCTAATAAAATTAACTAATTAAACCGAAATGTGGCGCCTCTAGCGGCCATAATTGGAACTAACGAAACTACAGTTTCAAAACCGTGTAGTTCACCCTGTTCGCAGGAGAGATGGCGCCACTAGTTGAATTTCCGAAAAACTCCAATTAATATCGATTTTATTGATTAATACGCTATATATTCATTATATATTGATTAATATTGATTCTCTGCTGTTTAGAATATACTCCGTATGTCCGAAAATGCGATTTATGTGTTAAGAACAGTTCGCACAATTTTCTGTTTGGTCCAGTAACCGCAAGATGACGCTGCGTGAAAAAGCGCGGGAACGTATGGGTTTTAAAAAAGAAATGCGAATGAGACTTTCAAAGTCTTAACTTGTCAAATTAATTTAACAAACTTCTTGTATCACAGTGGTGGGATAACAATTAAAACATATAGAAATTACTTTGTAAAGATCATTATTATTGATAAAAGGGCGCTCTACATCTGTCGAATAAAATTACAGAATGGAAACAACAACAGGACAAACGTGACGAGTAACGGGAGAAGGTCCCTAGTAATTTATTCCTAGGATTTATAAAAATAAGTAGTGGAGTTACACGTTAGTAGATTTGTGTCGAAAGTATAATTAGTGAGATATCGGGGAAAACGGATAATTCGCTCCTCATCAACGTTCACTGGTCGTACAATATGGCAGTATAGACGACTGTAACCTCGCTCGAATCGACTGCCTTTCGTTCGCAATTTTAACGAGAAACGAAGTCAATCGGTTTGATTGTCGAGGAAACGAATTCGAAAGATGACTCGACGGTTCGATTTAGTTTGATATTTTTGGTCGTCTAGTCCAGTCGATGCCCTCTCAACGATCACGCTTCGACGATCGATTTATTAAGCACTCGATCAATGATGGACCCTCGATTGACCAATCTCGGACAATCTAGCAGTGGAAAATTTTTAGTTCAGACTTCTATCTTTACGATCACGATGAACATGCCAGAAGCTTATCTTTTCCGATCGATTTGGATACTATTTTATTTCATTTACAATCTTACAAAATTTGATACAACATCAATTTATTATAATTTGATTCTGTTAAATTTTAAACTATCAAAGACATTTGTTAATTACCGATTACAATTATTTAGTACAATTATTGTGTAGAATTCCAAGAGTGATTAATAGAGAATATAATATCAATCGAGAGTCAATCAACTTACACACAGTTCTAGTAGATTAAATGGTGCATATCTAGTAAGAGGTACAAAATATCTTGTGCATTTCGTAAGAATATTCCGAACGTGTGAGCACACCTATCACTATACAATGGTAAATGGTGGACAAATTGTTTACAATATAACGCTTCTGTCCACGAGCATAGGCTGTACACGTACTTCTGGAGATACGTAATATCGAAGAGAAATTTTTCATACATATACACCTTACATTCTATTACGAACATTTTGAGCATCACGAACTTGAAGAGTACAGTTAAGTTTTATCTCCGGAAATTCGATAAGAATTTTTAACTAGAGAAGATTAGTAAGTAGTTTTTAAAATGTCCAAGAAGAAAAGCGTATGGTTTGGTACATAGAAAGCAAGTATTATAGCGATTTGAAATCGATTTTATTTTGTAAGGAATATTATGTACCTTCAGAAATATCGTAAAATACTAGTCTTTTAACATATATACCCGTAACGATTAAACAGAGATGGTCTACCAATGGGCAATGTGTGAAATGAATGAAGTGTAGGTTTGAATAGCGCGCGCTTGGAACGCGCGAAATTTGAATCTCCTGTGTAAGACTGAAACGCGAACTTGTACAGTAAAGGCACTTCTATGACACTTTCATACTTTAATACGAATTTGCGTAATCTGACTTGTTTCAGAAGTTTGGAATTTTGGAATGTGGGAGTTTGGTTGTTTGAACTATTAATTGTAGACTTTGGCGATTTGGGGAATTGTACATTTTGAAATTTAAAAGTTTAGGAATGCAAGGATTTGGGGGTTTAGGTATTTGGGGATGGAGAATTTAGGGATTCAGAGAGTTGGTTAGTTAGGAATTTGGCGATTTAGTAATTAGGAAAATTAGGAATTTGGGGATTTACAGATTTGCAAATTTAGAAATTTGGAAAGGTAGGAATTTTGAGATTTAGGTATTTTGGGATATAGAAATTTGCGAATTTAGAGATTTGGTAATTTCTGTATCTGAGGATATAAGAATTTAGGAATTCAGAGAACTGATAATTTAGAAATTTTTGAATTTAGAAGTTTAGGGTTTTGAGGGCATGGAAATATAGGAATTTGGGATTTCCAGAATTCGCAAATTTGAAAATTTGAAAATTAGTAAAATTACAAGATCTCAATTTTTGCTAAAAAATAAATCCACCCAAAATCAAGCTTCAAAGAATGCAAAATTTCCTCCCTAATCTCCCTGTAAATAAAAATTCGATAATTGCCCATCGGTAGACGATCCCCGCATATGGAAAAAGTACCTATTCTTACAAACAGTAAGAACCATCGATAAACGTCGATAACAGTATTGAATTCGGATGTCTAGTTTCCTGTAAGGACCCGTAAATCTGTGCAGTTTTCCGAAGGAATTCGTGAAGTCAGGACGTGATATGATCGTCGAACGTTTTATAGTCGCGAGGTTCGACGGATATCGATTAAATTCAATACGCGTTTCTGGTCCCCCGGATAATATAGAGAGTTAAGGTCCAACGAAATCACGAATCTAACTTTGGTTTGAGTTCCCTTGGTCGCATGCTTCGTACTCAACGAATTCTAACAATTATTCAATCTTTATATACTTTTAATTACGCTAATTACGCTTTATCACGCTAGTTTATGTACACTCGATTCTTCGGTGACTTTGTTTCGTCTGGTTCGGTAAAGACGATCACCATCATTCACAGTTCATTCCTTTTATACAGGGTGTTTCAATAAAATGTTCCAATAAAATACATAAATATGAAGATCAAATACAAAGATAATTGTCTAAGACTATTGGGTGACGTTGACTTCAAGTGTGGTCGTTTTAAACATTTATGAATATCTAAAATATTTAACCATGCAACTTAAATGTTTAACATTTGTTACAAAACTTAAATGAGACACTTTAAATGTTTGCTGTTTGTTGTAAAAGTCAAACGTTCCCATCTATACATTTTAAATGTACATTTGTTGCAAGACATGTTAAATTTATTGTATTACATGAGTGTGTACATATTTTATCAGAACACCATGTGTACAAATATTAAAAGTGACATACTGATTGGACAATTACATATCTTTCGCTCATGCAATGTTTCAGTAAACAGACCACTTTTGAGTCGTCCTGTAGAATAATGTGTATACATTTTACCAGAACACCATGTGTACAAATTTCAAAAGTGACATACTGATTGTACAATTACATATCTTTCGCTCATGCAATGTTTTACTAAATAAACCACTTTTGAGTCGCCCTGTAGAATTACAGAAATCCAATTAAATTTTTTGCATACAACAGTAATATCTTTTTTATTAAAAATTGCAACAAGCTTTTCCCAAACAATAAATTACTAAAACAAAATTATTACAAAAATGTATTCGAACATTTCATTTAAACAATCGCAAGTGTTCGTGACAAAAAATGGAGAATGTAAAACAACGAGCGTGAAAATAATTACAGAGGTTTCAGATTCATTAAAATTTTCCGTGACTAGCGTGTTTGACGAATGGCTTTTCCCTGAGTCTTAGCATCAACATCTTGTTTCGCCTCGAACAAAGCAGTTTTTGTGCAAACAATCCTGCAGATGGCGAAGCAAATTAAGACGACCTCGTTACTTCTCGCAGCGAGACGAAACTTCTGTGGAAATTAGCTGTGCGAATTTCGTGGAACGCGTTCTGAGACGTGTACCTGGCCATTAGGACCTTTTGTGGCTATAACATGTATATGGAAATTTGGTCTTGTAAAATTATTACTGAATACATAACGATATATAGCAAATTACTGACGATAATAATCAAATTCATGAGCGATTAAGGGTTAGGCTCGAGTATGGGGCGTCAGGTGTTTGGTGAACGTCAAAATGGCGTCTGCTGGTCATACAAAATGGAGTCTACTAGTTTACAACTCTCCACGTTATCTGTGTTACTGTTGTTCTTTTATTCTCTGTTATTCGTGTTAATGTTATGTAGTGTATGTTAGTATATCGTCACAATTTGAACGGGTCTCTTAATTTTATAGAAAACGTGAAAATGTTAAAAATTGATAGTGGTCCAATGGCCAGGATCGTCTTACAATTCTTGTAGAAAATTCGGTGATCGTCTTCGAACCTGTGTGGACCACGGACATTAAAAATTTGGTGAAACTACACTTGTCAAACATAGGTTAGATCAAAATCGATTCCGCGTTTCCATTCTGTGTCGCACAGAAGAACCTTTGACGTTTTCAATATGTTCCAATCGGAAATATACAATTTCTCAAAAAAACAAATAAAGCTCTTTCCATGCGTATTCGATATTGCTTCGGTCGATGTAAAAATTGAACGGAAAGCACGATACGTTCATTTTTCAAACAAAACAAATGAAATACCGGTTTTTGCAGCTGTATTTTCAACGAAACGGCTGGAATTACAGTGACTTTCAGGAGGTGGGTTCGAAATGACGGAAAATTAAAACTGTCGACGGACACGTTAAACGAGGTTCGTGTAAAAGTATGAAAATCGCATCACAGAATAATCGAGCATTATCGAAGCATTATCGAAGCGTCGATAAATTGTTTTCTGCAATGTCGTTGTCTCAACGGGCTTTGTATTCTTAGCCTCTTTTCGTTACGAAGTACTTGCTAAAGTGCATATAAAATACATCTAGTTATAAGAACTCTATTACTAGTTTACGCTAAAATTCGTAAGTAAAACGCCGTTCCGGAAACGCCAGTCACCTTTCAAATATCCTGTTAACCCTTTCAAACTTTATCCTTCGAAATTTCACAATTGAAACTTAATTTTGACAAATTTACTCTTCTAATTTTATTGAAATTTTATTTCTGAAATTTGGGTTTCAAATTTAATTTAAAATTTATTTATAAAATTTCGGATTTCAAATTTAATCTTAAATATCAAAAGTTGAAATTTCGAAAGGATAAGATACGAAAGGATTACACAGAACGATCAGAAGTACCTAAATCCGCTTAAAAGCATCGTTACAATGTACATTAAGTTGTTTACATCCCGTTTCCAACACCGCGACAGTCCCCATTAAATCGGCCCGCGTTTACAACGAGAAGTTCCCGTACTGTCCGAGTTGTCTGTAAATTCGTTACTTTCGAGTTTCAAGAATCGTGCAGGTGTTCGCTGACGCGTTTAAGGCGGATTTTCAACGACGTGGCTCGCAATCAGATCGTTTGTCAGTTACAAACACGACATGGCAATTATCGCGCGACACGCGCGTGAAAAATTGTTCTGCGAGCTTAATTCAACGCTTTCCAACCGAACAAGATTATCGCTCGATAGCGTTCATCGATAAGATAAAATCAGTGCACTTTTTCTGCCGTGTATAAAAGTTCCTGTACAATTACGCTTCTAATAACGTTACTACAAATTATCCATTACAATCGACTATAACTCCTTGCACTATTTTGACGAGTCTCGTGACGCACTTCATGCGTCAATTTTACTCTTCAATTTTGAGTTCAATTATTTGCATAGATATACCAATTTGACATAACATTTCAACTTTCTTTGTCTTAACCCCTCATAGTATCAGACTCGTGACGCACATTGCAGTTAAAATCTGACAAATTACAGTTCAAATGTGACAAACCTTGTTCAAATTTTAAATACTCTTCAACTAGTTTAAATTCAATTGGTAGCCAAGGATCGCTGAATATAAAACACTCACATTTTAATTTTTTTTAATATTATAACTGTGAACAATTTTTGACTGACGTATCTCATAAATTGGACAAATAGCTATGATTAGTTCACCTGGCAAATAATAGTGCAAGGGGTTAAAATTCGAATAAAATAAGAACGTTGAAAGAAGATGGGATTCATGGTAGATTTTTCGATTTGTGACACGTGTTCGACGTTGCCTGGTCGTGAATCATGAATTCGGCTCATACCGTGTTTGTCAACCAATCCGGTTGCTCATGGTTCCTTTTATGTTCATCCGAGTTTCTCAGCAGTATCACCGTTTCTCAATTTCCGCCTCCTGAGTGGACGCCTCTGTCACGGGTGGCAGAGGACTGTCTATAGATATTTGTCTGCAAGTAGTTTGGAGAAAATTGGGTCGAGGTTATTACAGTTTAGATATACATTACTGAAATTAATAATAAAATGTAACATTTATCGAAAAAATTCGTGGAGTTAACTTGGTAGAGTAGTATGGACTAGAGCGATACAATTTTGAATAGAGCAGTACATCATATAGTATCAAGTTTATAGCACAATGTATGTTGGAAAGTATGAAGCAATATCAGAATACTATTGCTACTAGAGAGGTAGTAAAACGTTATAATCTAGAGCATTATAAAATGACCTAGTAAAGTACTAAAATATTAATATAACCTAGAGTACATCATAGAGTATCATAATCTACAGTACTACATTCTAGAGTATCAATATAGAGTAACATAGCCTAGAGTACTATAGAGTATCATAATCTACAGTACTACATCCTAGAGTATCAATATAGTGTAACAGCCTAGAGTACTATAGAGTATCATAATCTACAGTACTACATCTTAGAGTATCAGTAGAGTAATGTAACCTAGAGTACACCATAGAGTATCATAATCTACAGTGCTACATCTTAGAGTATCAGTAGAGTAATATAACGTAGAGTACACAATAGAGTATCATAATCTACAGTACTACATCCTAGAGTATCAATACAGAGTCATATAGCCTAGAGTACTATAGAGTACTACCTGAACTATTATAACCTATAATATTATAACGCTAGGTCCAGAGTTTTATGACCTATAGTATCATAGCCTAGAGTACTATATCCTGCAGTGCTATATTTTGTAATATTGTGGACTAGAGTATAGTATCCACAATCTAGAGTAATGTAGTTCAGTGCCATCTAGAGTACTATAGTCTGAACTGTTATAGCCTAAACTCTAGAGCCTTATTCCCTAACCTAGAATACTATAACCTCAACTCTAGAAGGTCTATAGAATATAGGACTACCCTAAGCTACTATAGTCTAAACTCTAGAGCCTATATTATGAAGTATCTATAGCCTAGGATACAGTCTAAACTCTAGAGTCCTATGGCCTACAATACTATATCCTAAACTCTAAAGCCCTAAAGCCTCTAAAAGTTAATATCCTACAAAATACTATAACCAATACTAAACATTGAAATCCACCAGTGTATAACCTAGAATAATCTAATAACAGTAATCTAATATTGCAATCCACAATATTACGATAGAGCAATCTAGAGTCCAGCAAAGTCCACAGAATGTTCTAAAATATCATAGCACAGTACACAATGGAAATACCAACACTCCCAAGTATCGTATTCCCTTAATGGGATCAGCTCTATCTACAGAATGATTAAGATTGTTTACCTGCCGTTCGTATGCCAATCGTAAGAGTCCGGAGCGGAATTGCTTCTGCCCGCCCTTTGGAACCGTTCCGATTTCAAGTTCCTGATCCTCTCCCTAGACGCCATACCCTCGTCCACTCTTCCTGACGGGGATAATTCGATGCTATCCGTCGGGGTATCGACACACGCTGCTTTTCCGCTCTTCTTCGGCAGAAAGGGATTCTGGCAACGACATAATCCGACGTTTCATCGTTAAAACGATATCGTTTTGATCGCTACATTTGATGGCTGCCCGAGGCTATTTCCTCGTCAATTACCTCAACCTTCGACAACCCTCGATTTATTGACTTTAGGATACTCTTCGTATATTATTCTCAGAAATTATTCTTGTCGTAATCGTTAAAAATTCTCATCAGTCTAAAAATTGTCTTGAGAAGTAATTCATAATACTTAAAGAATGGCAAGATGAGTTTGAAATGGATAAACTTGATGAATGAGCAGAAATGGTAGGGTGAACTTAATTCTGTTCCAAAGTCGTAAACGTACCCTAAAGCCTAGCAGTAAAAAGACTCATCAACTTCTGAGAGGTTCTAGAATGAATTTAAAATAAAATATTAATCATCATCTATCCAATTGCATCCTAACCTATGATCTCTAACAGCACCCAATAATTTAATTGTCCAAATTATTTTAGCTCGAACACGTGGAAATAATAGAATGAATGCAAAAATTCGTAGAAATTCCGCAAAATCATCGCCATCGTCAGCTGTCCAGACCCTAACTCATAATTTCTAACAGCACCTTAATTTTTGAATTGTCCAAATCATTTCAACCTAAACAATAGCAGCTTGAAATAATGAAATCGTTGAACACATTCGCAGAAATTCCGACAAAAATCCGTGCTCGGAAAAGGGAGAGGTGAAAAAGGAAGGAGAAAATGGAGGTTGGAGGTTTATGACGCCACGAGGCACAGCGTTATTGCCGTGTTTACGGAGCCGTCAACCTTCCTTGAACTCGACTGATATTGACTGGCTGCTCATCAAATAATAAGGCCAGAGACGTGGCGCCGTGGCGAGAGCAAGAGGCAGCTTTTCCACGCAATGAGATCGTCTACGAGAGAGTGGTGGCCACGTCACGAACAGAGAAACGGAGGCTTGACCTCTCGGTGATGCTCCACGCGACGAGAGATCAAATATCGGTCGCAATTGGAATTCAATGGACGTGGAACCATGGCGCGATAATACCGATACCAATTATTTACCCCACCGAAATTTATATCTGCGGAAAGTTTAGACGTTCTTTTGTATCTGATCAAGGTTGGTATTATGGGATGAGGGATATGGGGTAAGTAGATAGTTTGGATTAAGAGGGTACATGGTTTACGAGGAAGTACGCACACGTTACTTCTCAAATTTCCAAAATTCGAACCCTTAAAGTCCACAAATGCCTAAATCTCTAAATCCCTACATCACCAAATCTCTACAACCCCGAATCCCTACATCCCCAAATTACCAAACTCCTTGAACTCCACCCCAAAGTCCATAAATCTCCACATTCCAACCACTATCTGCCATAACTCCCAAACAGGAAATCTACGATAACTAAGACCATCATCGATTTCCTCAATCAATAATCTCGACGCTGCACCTTGACCCAAATAATTCTCCCACAAATCGCCTCACCGACTCAAAACGATAATCGCGGAATGAACGCATTATCAAAAGATCCAAAAACGACGGGTTACGCAGTTATTAACTAAATCCCCCGTACGAAGTTCATCGAGAGTTTTCGACCATCCCAGTTTAATCCATCGTTTATCGGATACCGATAATTGACGTTCTCGATTCGCGGTCAAACTTTGAACTTCGATGCAAAATCGAGCGGAACTGATGCGCGCGACTCACCTGGAAGCTGTGCTGCTTCAACATCGTCTTGATGAGGATCAGGGTGTCGAGCTTCGGTATCCTGGTGACGACCCGTTCCACCTCCTCGTCGGTGACGGTCACCGGAAGTCGACAGTTGTCGACCTCGCTGGGCAACGGTTCGACACCGTTGTTCGTCAGCCATGGATCTTCCTTTATTTCCGATAGGCTGATACGGTTTGCGGGATCTTTGGCCAACATTTTTGAGATCAATTCACGCAGACTCTCGGAGAGGACTGGTTTCTCGGGGAATTTTAGGGGCTCGGTACGCACTGCGGCCTGCACGCCGATTATACTTCCGGCGCCGTCCCATGGCACCCTTCCGGTTACCAGCGAGTAGAGGGTCACTCCCATTGACCACACGTCGCACAACTGCAACACGATACGGGTGCATTTGGTTAATTAAGTTTAGTTGTTACCCTCAATTTTTAATTTGTATGTGGTTTAGAGACATTTTAGAGCAATTCTAGAGCAAATACAGAACATTTATAGAATAAAATATAGAGCAATTATATAGCAAATATATAGCAAATTTAGAACATATGTACAGCAAATATGCAGCAAATGTAGAGCACATTTAGAGTAAAATATAGAGTAATTGTAGAGCAAATGTAAGCAAATATAGAGCACTTATACAGTAAAATATAGAACAATTATAGAGCAAATATATAGCAAATTTAGAGCAAATATAGAGCAAATATGTAGCAAATTTAGAGCACTTATAGAGTAAAATATAGAGCAATTATAGAGCGAATATATAGCAAATTTAGAGCAAATTTAAAGTAAATATAGAGCAGTTGTAGAGCAAAAATAGAGTGGTTATAGATCATTTATAGAGTAAATATAGAACCATGCTGAAACACAACGAATTGAAATAGTGCGTCCTACAATATAGTACTACAAAATATAGCGTTATAATCTGCAGAGATATACGAAGTGGCAATATATCCAGCGGTCGATGTAGAGAAAAGACGAGTATTAACCCGATTCCCTCTAGGAGACAAGTTTTCGTACTTCAAGTTCACCTGCATATTTCACGAGCACGCGAGAAATCGATGCTGGCTCGCGAGCGACGCGGCTCGTTTCCGGTGACGCGTTCCGTTTCTTCGCGTGTGTACCTCCACGTTAAACGTGCCCTCAAACTTTTCGATAAGAAACGTGGATTTGTTAGTTCACCGTTCATCACGACTCGACCCTGACCCTATCGACTGCCAGATCGTCCGATTACATCAAACGACCACGCGATATATCACCGTTACTTTCGAGCCTATCGACATTTCGGATAAAGAATTTGCTTGAATTGTTGATGAATTCTATTAACGGTGTTATGGGACACGTACACAGAGTGAATATTTATGAACATGCAAATCGTCGATCGGTTCCAGTTACCCTATTTTTCGGGGAACGTAATTTGACGATGGAGGAGGATACATCGTGAATCGATTAACTCTTTGATCAACAGAGCTCCTCATGAATATTAATTACGGTTATTACAACGTTTTTCGTTGCGTACGGTAGTAAAAGGAATTTTTGACGACGCGCTAACAGGATTTCGATGAAGGCCTCCTGAACAGGATTTGAGGTATGCGATTTTTGTCGCCATATTAATACTAGTGTGCTCAGCAGAATTTTTTAGAAATTTTGACTAAAATGTTACTTGTTTCGCAGCTATATTTTTCAACGTGACTTATATCATCGCTATAATTTGGACACCGTGTTAAAAGTTTACATCATCGCTACATTCTTTAATTTAGCTTGTGTTTCAAGATTCTGAATCTTTAACACTGTGCTGACTGTCCAACTTCATCATTAACCCAGTTAAAAATTAAACTTGTGTCATCATTGAGAATGAAACTTATTGAAACATCGCAATTAAAAAGTTTTATTATAATATTCTGTAAAATCGTGTTAGAGGAATATTTAAGGATTTGTAACAGTTGGAAGAGCAACGGTAGGGTATGAAGACATCAAACGATCGAACGAGCCGCGTCATAATTCTTCAACGTTCGCGTGAAATGGAAAATCGATCGGCCGATGGGCCGAACAACCCGTGGATATTATATCTCGGCGATGCTACTTACAGTTCCGGAATAATGGGCGCCAGGTGTGGTCGTTTCTGGTGCCGCGAATGCCGGGGTACCAGCTGGTCCGGATAATAATTCACCGGAAGCTCTCAGCTCAGCGCTGACACCCAGATCCGCGACCTTGATGCGGCCATCACTGTCCACCAACAAGTTACTCGGCTTTATATCGCGATGGACTATTCTCTGGTAGTGCACTGCAAAAAGAAAATACCATGTTCAAGATTAAACCAAACTGAATTATTGTCAAAGTATTGAATTCTTTTTTATCTTGTGCCACTTTTATGTCATCACTTTGCACGAGACTTATCATTTGAAATGAGCTATAGATTCAATATAAAGTCTCTATTTGTCTTGCAACAGTTATCAGCCATTTTGTACTAAAAATAATTACGAACCATGAATATAGACATATTCTCTAAACTTCTACCTTCAATTTGACATATCACAAGTGCCATTTTGTGATACTTTTATGTCATGAAAATAATCATGAAGATCTGAATGCTTACAATATGTCTGACTAATCACCCTTATTTCTACTGCCAATCAACTGACTCAAATTACTTCTAATAATTACCAGATAAATATCAAAATTGATTTTCTCAAAAGCTTGTGCCTTACAAAAGAGACAATACTAGTAATTATTGCAAGACTGCAATTATAACGAGAACTTACGATATTCCACCCCCATTACAACGTCACGAAAGTTCTTCCTAGCGGTTTCTTCGTCGAGAGGTTTGTCAGTCGGTATCTGAAGAATTTCACCCCTTTGGACCAGTTCGAAAACAAGGTAAAGATTGTCTTCGTCCGGGTCGTCGAGCACCTCCACCAGTTTCACAACATTAGGGTGATCCAATTTCTTCAACAAAGCAATTTCCCGGTAGACCTTCGCCAAAGGGTTGGCTGCACCCTTCCTACCGGGCGCCATTCTACCGAAAATTCCAGCCTTCTTCATCAGCTTCTTCTTGCTGAGAATCTTCATCGCGTAGTGGGTGTCGTCCTCCTCGTTGTAAGCCAACTTTACGATCCCGTAGGAACCCTGTAACCAAATACGCAAACACTTTTCACATATTCCACCCCTAAAATTCGCTTTACTTCATTTTCTATCCGTCCAATTTTCCATAAATTATTCTTGAAATAATTATGAATATCTAATATTTTACATTTATTAATTTTACACGACAAGGTAATCGTGATTTCAACCCTCTGTAGCAATTGATGGGGATGTTAATAATTGTAAGTAGTTCACCACCGTCACGATATCGCGATTCAATCAATAGCTCGTTGCAGAATTCCGTTCACGTAGAACTACTTCATCGAGCAAGAACGTCGCGAAAATTAGCAGGGAGTGGAAACGGGGGTGGAAACCCACCTAACTTCGAAACTTTCTTGCGGAACGAATTCAACTTGTCTCAGCCAAAAAGGAGGAAAAAGTATCGTACTTTCACGGTGACGTTCGATTCGCTCTTTTCAAATTGCGGATCAAATTACCGGCACTTGAGCGTCCAACGGGGTGGAAAACCATCCCCGTCAATACCATTCAATGTTTTCTGATTCGATAGTTTTCAATTTTTTCATTTGCAGATTGAGACATCAACTCGTGAGACTAACAAGGCTTTGCCTTATAATTCTATAACTTTTTAATTTGAAAATTTTAGTTGTCAGGAATATTTACGGTCAGAAATTCTCAAGAAGATAGTTGTCATCAGTTCTCAAATCAAATTAGAAATTTGCACCCACCCCTAAATCCAGCTGCCCTAAAAACTGCAAGATCCCCTGTCACGTTTGAAACAGGCATTCCATCTCACCTGACCAATGTTATCCAGCAGCTTATACTGGTTCAGCTGCAAAGCCCCTTGCCTATTATCAATGGAGACCCTCCTGCTCTCCCTGAGGGGTCTCCTCCTGTTTCTGGGTGATCCCTGCGGGCTGCCGTAGGGCGAATATGGGCAGTAAGGATAAATGGGTCTGACTGTCACGTTGGATGTGTCCCCGAGGAACCTCTGGCTCGTCCCAACCTCCCCGGACGAGCAAACTGTCCTGACAGATGAATCGTCCGCGTCTTCGTTCAACGCTCGTATATCGCTGGAGACGCTGTTCTTCAGCATCGAGACGTTCGTGGATCGACTCGGTGATCGGGAAGAATCCCTAGGCTCTTTGCAGGAACCCGTAACGTCCTGCTTAGTCATCTGGAAGGATATCCTCCTGTCCAGCTCGCCGTCTATCCTGTCCTCGGACTGGGTGGACATTAATCGGTACATTTTGATTGATCGTGGAAGAACACTGAGCCGAGTGTCCTCTTTCTGGATAGAGTCTTTGGTCTGAAGCGGAGATTCGTTGATCGATTTATCTTCGATAGGCTGCTCGATCGCTTTCGAACGATCGGTAGACCCGTTGTCCAGGGGTGAAGGGAACCGATGGACCTGGTTTGATGGACTTCTTGAAGACGGAGTCGAGAGACGACTGATCGACTCGTTGAACGAGACGCCCGAGGACACATCTGGCCTGCATATTGCGACCACCTCCGTGTCCTTTGTAATGTGGGCGTCCATTGGGTCGCCTAGAAGACGACAGCGTGTCAGCTCCTCTGTAAACATAAAATCGTTGCTGAAGAATCGAGAACATGATTAACACATGGCAAACATACCTTGTGTCATAATATATGTCAACCTATCAGTGACAACTTACCTGTGCTAACTTGCGTCATCAGGCTGCACAGGTTATCCAGACTCTCCAGTCTGGAGGGCACATCGTCCCTCAGCAGCTCTTTCACCTCCTCGATGTTGGGCATCTCGAGCCCGGCACCCGATACCTTTCTGTGAATCTCCGTGGTAGGCATCCTCTCTTCAGGGTCCACCTCCGTCAAGTCCTCGGTCCTCCCAATGAGCGTTCTGTTCAAACGTTTGGGTCCCACGGAGGATCTCCGTCTCTCCTTCAGGAACGAGGACAGGTCCTGCAGGACGTCCACGGACGACGAGTTCCTTCTGTCCTCGTCGAAAGTGCCCAGGTTGCTCGCGTACCCGCTGCTCTCTCTTCTGGGTCTGATGACCCTGGGTGCTCTGGACCTTAAGATCTCGCGAAGCGCGGGCAGCCCCTCGGCCTCCTCCAGGAACAGGGCGCTGTCTTTGCGAACCTCGACGATCTCCTGGTCGGAGGTGTCTTCAGGGCTGGACGGAATCCTGGAGGAGTCCTCTCGGTCGCTGGACTTCAAAAGAGTCGACTCTCGGAGAACAGGCAACTTGATCGTGACCCTGCTCTCGAAATCGCCTGGTTTCTCCGGTTCCGGCTCCTTCGGACTGGTCAGACTCGGTAACTTCCTGGTGAGATCCTCCTGGACGAAATACCTGGATCTCCGTTCGGAATCTCGACCTCTCGACAAATTCGGAGGCTCCGCTGTGGTCGAGTGTCGCAATCGAACGGCTTCTTTGGACAGGCTACCGCCTTTCTTTCCTTCGAGCTTCCGAAGTGGCGCGAACTGGTCGGCGGACGTACCCGAGTCTAATGGAAAGACTATGTTTCCGGAAGTGTCCAGTGGCAGGCTCAAGTCCCTCGAGTCGGAGGAGGCTGTCAGCGACTTGGAGATGGACCCTGGTGACTCTTCGTCGATTGCGCTGTGTCTGAAACAGGTAGCAGTTTAGATTAGTTCGGGAGAAGCTCGTTGTATTGTCAGAGATAGGAATGTTGAAGTGGACGATTTGTGGTGATATGGGGCGTAGCATGTACCAAGCGTGGTGATTTGGGTTGTACCGAGTATCAAACGTGGTGATATGGGGTATAGCCAGTACCAAGCGTGGTAATTTGAGTTGTACCGAGTACCAAGCGTGGTAATTTGAGTTGTAGCGAGTACCAAGCGTGGTGATATGGGTTGTACCGAGTAGCAAGCGTGGTGATATGGGGCGTAACGAGTACCAAGCGTAGTGATATGGGGTATAGAGAGTTCCGAGCGTAGTGATATGGGGTATAGAGAGTACCAAGCGTGGTGATATGGGGTATAGAGAGTACCAAGCGTGGTGGTATGGGGTATAGAGAGTACCAAGCGTGGTGATATGGGGCGTAACGAATACCAAGCGTGGTGATTTGGGTTGTAGCGAGTACCAAGCGTGGTGATATGGGGTGTGATGAATACCAAGCGTGCTGAATTAGACTGTAGTGAGTACCAAGCATGATAGTATGGGGCATAGCAAATACCAAGCGTGGTAATACATAATATAGAAAGTATCAAGCTTGCTGATATGAAGTGCAACGAATATTGCGCGTAATGATATGGGATATATTGGCTACCAAGCTTGGTGACATGGAATATACAGAGTACCAGGCGTGGTATACACGTATCGAATATGAAACGTGGTAATATTGGTTTATAGTATGTACACACCATAATGATGTGACTCACGGCAAATATGCAGCGTTGCAAATGTAAGGTGTGGTATGAAACAATGTGGGGCGTGGTTCAAAGTGGCGATATAAAGCGCAGCAATATAACGAGATTCTATTACATTTGTGTATGAATAAATAGTATATGTCTATTTCATTTTATAGTGATAATTGATATAAAAGAATAAAAACGAGAATATTGTAAATCAATGCAAAGGTGCGAAAGTAATAGTAACAAAGTAACAATCGAGCAAGTGGCATTACGTACGACAGGCACGTAACGAAAACGGAATGTGCATCGCGTTTGCACCTGCCTCAGTCATGAATGCGATTCACGTCCGCGCGTGAGCGTAACATTTGCCTAACAGAAAAAATTACGCCAGGCCGCGAGCATACGTGCATTTTTATTCTCCTCTTTCATTTTTTTTTTGGTCGTCAAAACAGGTCTCTAGCGAATTCTATCTGATTGTCACCTCGAACGAAACCGGGAATTTTTGGACAAATTATTTTCCGACGAGAACGAAGTCGTTAACGCGTCTATCGTCATTTGAATTGGAAATGTTTGCAAAATGAAGTAATTTAACTTCGCTGAATTCTAGCTTCGTGTCTCAATTAAATGAATAGTAATTAACGATCTCTAATTATCTTTTTAATGAATGTAGATTGCTCGCTAAGTCGACAGCAATTGAAATACAATTATAGTTTAGGAAGAGCGTGCAGGATGTCTCATGTCATGACGATGCAAATATCTCTTAATTATGTAAACGCAGAAGCTGATTCATAATGCTCAGTATTCGCTGATTAATACCACTGAAAACATACACGTGAACGTGTTAGATAAGCAGGTAAAGTTGCTAGACAATTAGATAGAAAATAGATAGATAACTAACTGGTACATATGGACCGGTAGATAGACAAGTAGTCTATCTACTTAGATACACATGCAGTCCCATAAGTGGCCAGACCAGTAGATAGACATGTAGTCTGATAAATGGCTAGACAAGTAGGTGGACCACTAGCTATACAAATAGCTAGACAAGTTGCTAGGTAACTAGATTAATTGTTAGACAAGTAGCTAGACAAGTAGCCAGGCAACTATCAAACCTATAAAATAAATCAACTAGCTAAATAGTTAGCTGTCCAGGCTAAGTAACTAGCCAAGTATTCATGTAGCCACATAAATAACTAACCACACATCCAAACAAATTGTCAGACAACCCAGGCAAGTTACAAAACGAATAACTACACAATTCCACATACATGAAACTTTGTACATTTTCGCAATTAAAAAAGGTATCCATGGAGTCGCTTTAATTGTTGTTCAAAAACTCGTGACACAGAGTGTCCGTGGTAGCCGTAATTTCATGGACATTCAATTAGCAAGTTCCGTTCGCACCTTAATAACGCATCCACATTGTAGTTTCTGTAACGAAGCAGAACTTTGCCAAAACGAGTTAACACGTCGCGAGACTCCGAATTCGCGTAACTCTCAAAGAATCCGAGCGGAGGCTCGTAGAATCTCAATGATCCACACTAATTGTACCGGGATCCAACGGTCTAATTCGGCCGAATACGACGATGACAAACGAGGAAGCTGTAACTCGTACGAGACCCTATGAATGCAGATTCTCTGCCATCCCTCGTATTCATTGGCCTAGTTCTAGCCGAACAATTGATCCGCGTAGCAGCCGTTATTTCCAAGTCAAATCGGACCCTTATCGGAGCTGAAAAATCCTGATTCGTGGTCATCGTTCCCTTCGATCATTTGTATTATCCGATCGGGGGGAAATCAGGATGCTTGACCTTGTGATTGCTTATAATTTTATGGGCAGATGTTTGGGAAGGTCTGAATATTTGAAGATGACAGATTTGAAAGGGTACTTGGGTAAGTCTGAAGCTTGCGATCTTGAGACTTGGGAAGATGTGAACTAAAGAGTTTGAAACTTGGAGAACTTGGACCTTGAAGATCTTTCAACTTATGAGGTACAAACTTAGTGAGCTTGGAACTTAGACAACTTGGATCTTGGAGATCTTTGAATTTGGGAAGTTGAAATTAGTGACCTTGGAACTGAGAGAATTTGCATCTTAAGGGATTTGGAACTTGTGAACATAAAATTTGTGCAGTTTGGAACTTGAAGAACATATAACTTGAGGAGCTTGGGACTTGGGGAGCTTGGAACTTGGAGAGCTTGAAACTTGAGAAGCTTAGGACTTGTGGAGCTTGAAACTTGGAGAGCTTGAGACTTGGGGAGCGTAGAACTTGGGGAGCTTAGGACTTGAGGAGCTTGGAACTTGGAGAGCTTGAAATTTGGGGAGCTTAGAACTTGGAGAGCTTGAGACTTGGGGAGCTTGGAACTTGGAGAGCTTTGAACTTTGAGTGCTTGGAACTTGAGAATGTTTAAACTTTGCAAGCTTGGAACTTTGGAAAGTTCAAACTTTGCAAGCTTACAACTTGGTGAAATTTGAACTTTAATAGATGGAGCTTGAGAAAGTTCGCACTTTGCAAGCTGAGAACTTGGTGAAGTTTGAACTTTGCAAGCTTGGAACTTGGTAAAGTTTGAACTTTGTAAGCTTGGAACTTGGAAAAATTTAAACTTTGAGAGACTGAAACACAGTGAACTCTAAATAACCAAAATCTTCATACAGATCGTTTCAAAATACGTATCCCAATAAGTCGCAGCTTTCTCAGAAATTCTAGTAACCGAAGGTACATTTACGATTGACCAGGGATTCGCGATTGTTCGACGAGTTTCGTGAGCAATCCAGAAGTTTCGTCCTCCAGGGATCGAAGCTCATTGAATCCGCAACGACCCGCGGACCCGTCTTGGAGTAAAGGTGATTTGCAATTGAGATCTGCTCGGTTAGAACGACGAAAATATGAAATTTAGATATCGTCCGCCTGTAATCCTCGATAAAAATACGGTTCCAGTCAGAGATACGATGTTCGGGAAATTGAGGAAGATCTGCTGAAAACCCAAATTATAACGAAGTCGAGCGAGGAACGTCTGTTAAATGTCAAACACAGATTGAATCGTTCAGTTTCGAACTCGTGTCTCTCGAAAATGTTCGGCTTGTTTTCCCGAGAAATTCAATTGGTCCCGGATTCGTGAATCCGTTTCTCTGACATTTGTCACGTTATTCCCTCGAATGCATGTGTTCGTCTCTGCAAAAACGTATCGACATCTATATAAATCGTCACGTTCTATTTTCCTCTCACGGGGAGAATCGCATAACTTACCCAAATACTTGTCGAAGTATGTGCAATACATGCTGGTGATAAACATGTAGGTACAAGAGGTGCATGTAGATAAATATGGTGCATGTCATAGGTACATATACTGTATTTTTCAAAATAAGCTGTTTGCGACGTTTGGTAAACAAAGAGACATATGTATGAAAGTTTGCAAGGCAAAGTTATATATGATTTATTTGAATTATGTAAAATTTTGAAAATGCGGTTCTTGAAAATGTGTGTCGAAACTTCAGTCGCTAGAGTCTGTAATCGGCCCATAAACGTTAACGTACGCTAACGAAGTTAGAGGCAAACGTCTGAAATCTTTGACGTTCTGGCATTTAATGGAACAGGCGGAAGGAGGCACCGAAACACGAACTGCGCTCCGGAACGAGCGAGGACGCCCATTCGGAAATTGGATCGCTTCGCGATAATTTACGAGGCCCTTAGGAAATTCAGGCGGTGAGTTCGACGCGTGTACGCGACGGAACGCGTCCTCGTCTCCCGCGAGAAATATGATCGCAAACTTTGCTCGGAAGGAACGTGATGCACCGCCCACGTCCTTAAAACCGAACGAGTATCGCTTTCTAACCAACCACTGATCCGCTTACATTCAGCGAGTAGACATGCAAGCACTCGGACGAATATCGGGACAAATATGCAGACAACTAGCTGGAAAAGAAGCTAGATATGCAACTACACAAGAAGAAAAGCAATTAGACAGTGAGCTAAATGATAGACAGGTAGTTGGGTGAGTGGTTAGGTAACTATTTAGATAATTGACTAGAGAAATGGGTATGTAGACAGACATGTAGCTAGGCATGTGATCAAACAAGTAGCTAGGTATGTAGTCAGACAAGTAGCTCAGTAACTGGTCAGACACGTAGCCGAACCTGTAGTCAGACAAGTAACTGAGTAAGTGGTCAGACAAGCAGCTAGACCTGTAGTCAGACAAGTAGCTCAGTAAGAGATCAGACAAGTAGCTAGACTTGTAGTCAGACAAGTAGCTCAGTAAGAGTTCAGACATGTAGCTAGGCATGTAGTCAGACAAGTAGCTTTGTAAGTGATCAGACAAGTAGATAGAGATGTAGTCAGACCAGTAGCTGAGTAGGTGATCAAACAAGCAGCTAGGCACGTGATTAAACAAGTAGATGAACAGGTGACCACTATACAAATGTCCAGACTATACAAATATCCAGATAAGTGATCACATAGGTACCTAGACAAGCTTCCAGGCAAGTAGCTAGACTAGTCTCTAGACAAGTCGCTAGGTATCACAAGCATCTATGCAACTTTTTATTATGGAAAGAGGTCGTAAGAACAATTTTAATGGGTAATTGTGTTAAGGTCTTGCCTATACATTCACCGACAGAGTGTTCTATTATTTCATGGAATTCTATTAACGAACATGTACATTTATCTCGAAAGATTGATTCGCAGATGTAAATTCTATTCATAGCCGTCACTGGCAGATCTTCAACACGATTTAGCGAGTGTGCTGCTGCGTCAATACCATCCACGACGCGTTACCAGCTTCTTAATCACAATCTCATCGCCCACGTCTGCGACAGTTAATTAAACGGCGACATTTCTAGACGACCAGCCCTAGGGAGGATTCTTTTCGGTCCGAATTGCGTTGTGTTTACGCGATCCCACGTACGATATATGTCAGACGCGTTGCCTTGTTTGTTCACCTCGTTTATCTACGCGTCAAAAGTGAGGTCAGAACATCGTACGCTGCTGTTAACGTCGATACTAATTATCGCTCGGGAATTATCGGGGTTACGTGTACCAATGGCGGCAGCTTTGAAACTTTGCTAGCTTATAACTTCGCTACTATAGAATTCTAGTTCACTGGCAACTATGAAGGCCTTAGAAGGCTTTGAAGCTTGGAAACCTTTATGCATCGCAAATTTTTAGCTTTCGGCATTGGGGAGTTGCCGTTGGGGTTTGAGGGTGGTCGAACTTTCCTAGCTCTGTAGTTCTGCTATTTTGGAAGGGATGTTGGAACTTTTGGGTGGGGAAAGCTTTGGGAGTTTTGGAGAAGCTTAGGTTCTTAGAAACTTGCAAGATCTGAGTAACTGTGGGAACTTGGAGACATCAGAAGTTGCAACTTTTGGAGCTTGGAGCTTTTGGAACTTAGAAAAATCGAGACTTCAAAAGCTTAAGAGCTTGAAAAGCTCAACAATTTGAACTTTCAAGCTCTAAAACTTCAGAAAATGGGTGTTTCAGTTCTCCAAAAGCTAGTACATCCAAAAATTTGGAACTCTCCCGGTTTTAAACCATCGCAATCTGGATGAAAGCTCTCAGTATAACTTAAGTAATACCGATAAACAATTTGCCTACATCGCCGTTATCTCTGTAATTGTTTCCAAGTATGGTCACGGAGTTATCCACGCAGCAACAAGGTCGTCAATAACGTAACACCGCCAAAATGTGTTTTGTCCAAGGTTGACATTCGTCGACGTCACCGACGACAATAGGCACTTTCGTTCGTAAAACTGTGATTAAGAAGCGTTTACGATGGCGATATCGACAGTTTAATGGTAGTGAAGCAATAGACCGGAGGTTATCGCATTAGGCACGTCGTCACAACAAGATTAATCATCCGCGCATTCCATTATTTAGACTAACGTCCATTTTGTTATGGGCTGTCCTAACTGACGATAAAATCGGCATAGTTAAAAATGTCATAAATCGTGCCCGCCATATATCAAGATTATATCTACATCTACATATTTCCACATTTCCAGGTCCCTAGGTCTCTAGAGATCATAAATTCTACACAATCTCTTGATACTTGGCAATATTAACATTTTCTTACTGATTTTTGTCATTTGTTTGATTTTAACAATTTCTGTAATCGCCTTGTCAAACACATTTTTGGATATACCTCTGAAAATATTGGCGATAGGTAATTATATGTATAGAGAAAAATTATTCAAAATACCGCACTTGATAAGATATTTCAAGGTCATTAAAATCGGTCCAGCGGCTTTCAAGATAAGTGGTTTTTAAGCAGATACAGACTTCTCCAAACTTGGACAAACATGTGTAAACTTGTGCAAACATGTTCAAACTTGTATAAACTTGTGAATGATTTTAATTGTAATTAAATATACGTTTTGTGGACATTATGAAGAATAGACAAAGTACGCAGGAGTGCACGTATTGATCAGATATCGGGAGTAAACAGCCGGAGTAGTTAATAGGTTCGGTAAAAAGTTGGAAGAAACATGTGCAACTTTACACCGGATGCCGACCCATTATCCGCTTTCCAACAGAATTTCTGTCCTCCTATTGTCGAGAACTTGATGTACAGCTATTCGAGAGGTCGTTTAGGATGATAGAATCTCCTGAAGTATTGAAATTCTCGGAACTTTTCGAACTCCTATTCCGTATTACTGCTGCCGGGTATTCTATTGTGTTTGCAGCGTGCTCTTGCCCAAACTTCGTTAACGTTATTGATATTCCATCGATCGGGATCTCTTAACGCGGCGAACTTCTCCGTTATTTCGACGAAAACGATATTAATATACCTTGTTAGTTTCCGTGGAAACTTTACATATTTTTTTCCTCGGTAAAAACACAATTTTATGAAGAATATTTATGCAGTAGCTAGTAGCTGATTTATTTTGTATGCTGTTTTATACTTTTATACTTTGTATTTATTTATGAGCTTATCTTCTGATTTATATTTGTATAAACTGTATTTACTTATGCATTAATCCTCGTGAAAGCCGATTTATCTTTGTGTGTAAGACGTTACGTCAATTAACTTGCAGAAAATAATTGCTTCGCTAAATACGTGAATAATTGCTTCATTATATACATTAATAATTGCGATATTAAATACATAAATAATTGCTTCGTTAAATATACAAAATAATATTAAATATATAAATATCTAAAATAGTGAACTTTCGAAATGTTCTACATTTGCGATGGTACCCGATTCCGAGAACACGTACGAAATCATGAAATTCAAATCTCTATTAAGCTCTTGAGGGTCTTTTCGAGCATTCCTTTTAGCAAATGCTTATTGCGGCACAAGTGACCGACGGATTACAGTCAGACTGTAATGCGCTTATCGTTCGATCAACTTGAGGTTGAGATTTAAAGCCAACAGGCAGAAGCACTCGAAATCACATCTGTTTCACGAGAGTGATCTCCATCTTACTGAAAACACGTACACGGCATTCGGGGAAATTTGGACCTCCAAAATTATAGAACTCACCTAATTCAACCTAATCTTGAATTCCAGTTCCTATTCCAGAATTTTTGATCACCGACAGCAACCGAAGAATTATAAAATTTGGTAGACCGTGAAGGTCTACAAGGACCGCAATGCCTTCTTTTACCTGCGTTTCACCTTTAACACCCGATTGGAAATGAATTCTAGCGGAATTTTGCACGATTCATTGGTCGCTGAACGATCAATCGCCTTGTATGTTGCACTCCGTTTTATTGGTGCCGTAATAAATTACGGAATGCGATGAGTAGCACTGGCAGAACGACGCGTATCGATTACGCATGACACCATTTGTCTTTTCCCGTGGCAGATTCAATAAAGTTCTGTCGATGCACCGATTAAACTAATACCAATGTATTCACAACATCCGCAACGCCTCTACAAACAATTAACATTTTTTTTTCTTTTAATTAATCTGCTTTCGCGATTATACTCCTTTCCATCAAGAATTCAATCTCGATTATCTATTTAATCTCCTATCGGAAGTTTAAGGTTCTCGAATCAAATTTATTAATTACTCTTCTATTCTCAAATTTACGGTTCATTTTAATTACCTTTAATTCCAGGGACAAAATAATTAATTAGATGGAGGAAATGTTGGATTAAAATGAACTTTAATTTTGTCTTGATATTATATTAAATTTCTAAGAATTGAAAATAATATGAATTTGCAGAAATTTCGTACAATACAAATTCCCAAAATTTTAATTAAATCACCTAATTGAAATTTAAGCTCGAATCAAATTTGCCAAGTCAAACACGTACGTCCATTTCAATTACCGTTAATTGCAGTAGTCGAATTAATTAATTCTAATGGTGAAAATTCTCCTTGTGCTTAAGTAAATTTACTCTGAATATTAAACTAAATTCCCAAAAATTCATACTACACATTTGCAAAATTAATATCTCCAATCGCATAAAGTTCTGATGACTAAAAATTTCAATTCCATAAGTTTACTAAGTTTTCAGATATTCTTATTCAGTAGAATATTTACGAAGACCTTTGCGCATTATCTTAAAACATTTCAGCGTCCTGAAAAGCGATACGAACTTTCCGCGGCTGAGAGGCTGAACGTTCAGCAAGATGGGAAAATATCTTTGCATACAAATCGACGGTATACATACAAATAAGTCGCGACGAATTAGCTATCAAGACCGGCAGCCGCGAAACTTTGACCCTGTCGTTTTCGAAGTTTAATTAATGCAGAATGGCAGGTCGTAATCGCGAAATAATAAGGTGTCCCACGAAAATCATTTGCATCCATCGGCATTTCTCTTAACCTTTCGCTCTCTCCTCGGCTACGTTTTCTTCGCGCGATAAAATGTATTTCAGCCTCGAACAAGGATTTTGATTTCTTCTGTTCCCGGCTCATGGTTTATACATAAGACCCCAGGGAAAATGTTTTCGTTTTTATTTCGGGATACGTTTCAAGTGCATTGAATAACTTTTAACGATCATACTTTGAAATGATGCATTACGCAAAATTGATGGACAATTCGGGTATACAAGTGCTTTGTACGTGTTCGGAATCATCGAATATTTTTTACGCGAAATTCATTCTGTTCAGTTTCGAATTACTGAATTAGTAGTTTCGATTTTTACTAAATTATTATCGAGATTAACTTCCAAGTCGGTCAAATGCTCCACAAGTTTCTTATTTTAAGTTGCACAACGTAAGTGCTTTTCTTGAAATCGAATTTCATTCAAATACAGTATCAACGTGTGTAATTTATACGTATAAGTAAATTTTAGAACTTGAGCTTTGAAACATCGAATCTTGAAAGCTCGCAATTTAAAAAATTTAGAAACTCAGAAAATTTTACAACTTCAAAGCTTCAATGCACAACTGAACTTCCCTAAATAACCCTAAAATTTCTCAAATCCCAAAAATTTCCCAAATACCTGAAATTCCTCAAATCCCTAAAATTCCTCAAATCCCAAAAATTCCCCAGATCCCAAAAATTCCCTAAAGCCCTCAAACTCCCCAAATCCCACAAATTTCAAAAATCCCCCAAATTCCCCAAATTCCCTAGATCCCAAAAATTCCCCAAATCTCTCAAACTCCCCAAATCACGAAAATTTCAAAAATCCCCCAAATTCCCCAAATTCCCTAGATCCCCAAAATTTCCCAAACCCCCAAAATTCCCCAAATCCCTAAAATTCCTCAGATCCCACAAATTCTCTAAATCCCCAGATCTCTGTAATCATAGTACAAAAGTGCAGAATGACTATAATTGCAGAATTGAGCGATTACTCATTTCCTAATCGTCCACACATGCATGTACTTGGCACTTTTCGTAACAGTTAGTATCGCACGGTTTCATTATCTGCAACACTTGTGTAAACATAAGCGTCACATGTACCGGACACAAACACGTGAAAGTTAAGCAAACCGTACAGCGCGGTATCAATTATTGACGCGAATGTATTCACTCGTTAAGGACGATCCTCCGTCACGCGTTCTTTTAATTACTTGACCTCGTGTCGTGCATATCAAACGATACACGCAGAGTCGAAGATCTCCCGTGCGAGATCCGATTTTCAAAGGGAACGATGCTTTTTATTTGAGCACATGTTCATCGTTATGTTAGCAAATAATTCGACGCGTATGCTGCAAATATTGGTTGCGTAATGTGGAAGCAATCGGTTGGAAATTTCGAAAGGAAAATAAATATTTGAGAATTCTCCGCGTACGTCGACGTAACGAGAATGTTTCGTATTTTTCCTCGGTTCAGTTACGGTTAGGTTCACAATTCGGATTATTAAAGTGTTTACGTTCGCCTCGACCATGTCGTCATTTCAAATTTTACGATATTACAGTTTCTAATTTTTCAACTTTAGAACGTTCACTTTACAACTTTTTATCGGACTGGAACTTCAAACTGAAGCGTATTTTCAAGTAAAGTTAATCACCCCTAAAGGAGTGCGTCACGAGACTCGTCAAAATAGTGCAAGGGATAAATGGTTCTTTAAATGAGTTAATTATTCTTCGAACGGAAAAATTAAATAATTATTAGTATGAGTATTATAGATACTAGGAAATTTTAAAAGAGCCGGTATCATGAAAAATGTAGATTTACATGAATATCCGTGAATCATATCCGCGAATTCAACGAACCGAGTTTTTCCGCAGAATTTCAAGAGCAAAGGGAATCAACGATCTTTTACCGGAGTTCATCTTTTCAAATTCAAACAGGTTGCATTACCATAGTCGAAGAGAAAGAACCTAGAGGTTTGGTATTCAGAATCGAGATAAATGTTATCTCGTTTCGTTAAATTTCGCTAAAAATCCGCAAGGAAGCAGACACGTGCAAGATCGCGAAAGTGAGTTCGTCCTTTTCCAGGTCAAACTACTGAACCGTATTCAGTCTTCGATATTCAATCAATTTTTCGATATTTCTTATCCTGTTTGGAACTCAGTAACACGGACAGAAATTAAACTTTTAATTGCTGCTGCTGAAGACGCAGTCTGTAAATAAATATGTGGAACGAGTTCGTTGGGATTTGTGGTCTTGCATGATTTGGAATTTTTAATTTGGCGATTTTGGGAGATGGGGAATTAAGGATTTAGGGATTTGAGATTTGGAAATTCATAAAAATGGAAAAGTAACATAAAAACTTGAAAGTTTGAATATCTAGGAATTTAGAAATTTCTAAACCTGAGAGCTAGCTCATACCTCCACATTAAATCACACTCTCATAAATGTCACTTCACATACTCCTAAACTCTCTAAACCCACTAAACTCCCCACTCCCTAAACTCACTAATATATCCACACCTCCTATCAACAGAAATAAAACCTCGCGATCAACCCAAAAAGTCAGCATCACAACTCACCTCTAATCAATCACCAAGATGATATAAATCCAACACTCCTCCAACATCCACCATCCAAGTGCAACCATAAAAAATGACAATCCCCCAAAACCACCGTGGCACATCAAATAATCGTTCTCACATAAACGCGAAAGTGCAGACGTTCCGAGCCAGATGGACACTTGGATAAACACAGAAGATAGACTATTTCTATGTTTCAACACATATCGAGATATCCTCGATGGCAGAAGCCGGTGCTTCCGGCCGGTAGCCTCACCAGAGACAGACTCAACGGTGTTCCTCTGTGTCGTACGTGGCAGACCGTCCGAGAGGACCGCGTGTTAATCCCACCACCGCTTCGCGATCATCGCCTCGTGCACTGTGTTTCTGGCCTATCGTAGCCTCTGAACCTCTGCTAGGCTCCTAGGGACTATTGCGTAACCACGAAATATGGAGAGAGCGGATAACAGCGCACGCCGAGCGTCTCTTTCGCTGCGCTTTCAAGGTCGCAGGTCTAACTCGCCGTTAGATACCACCATAAATTTTCAACATTTTTTCAAATAGCCTGTTCACATTGTAATTGTATAATTTAGCTACTGACATGATACACTACTACATAACATTAACACATGTTAATATCTTGTATACCCTTTGGTTACATCCATGCTCTGTATACATCATGCTTTATATCTTCTTGAGCAAGAAATTTTGTTAAAGAGTATGAAGTATCACATAATCTCTGTGATGTGATATTTAACATAATCAGACATTATGTACTTAGATGTGGTACTTAGTATCACATAATCTCTGATAGTGATACTTAACATAATCAGAGATTAGGTGATAAGCAAGAGATTTTTCGAAAGAGTCCATCTGACACGTTGTCAGTTGACGTTTCGAGCGCAAGCATCAATCCCACATTTTACGAGCTCATAATAGTTAGCTAGAATTAGAACCTGTCTGGGGTCTAATAAACCTCGAGCCACTTTTCCTCCGTCTTATGACAGACGGAGGCACAAATAATTTTTAAAACAGTTTTACGATCTAAATTAATCCCTTCTAGGAAGGATACACCCACTGCCGGTAGTGGCGCTAAGTATAGAAATCCTTGGTCCTTGCGGTGGATATCCACGTTAATACCAGTCACAAATGGAACTAAGGCAGCTTTATCCTTCTCTACGCTCCATGGTAACAGTAGAATCAACAGATTCTCATGGGAAGTAATCAGTCATCACGCAATCCACGTTCCTCGCGCATGTGTAACATCGAACTTACCGCGTTCCGACTAATGAAACCGTAATGAAGGAAGCTTTATAAGCCTGGGAATTTAGCAGAGATAGAGGAGCTAACGATTCATTTGCGTATCTAACGATTTGCAACGCCATTGCATATTTATCCTCTCAAATCTCGATCTGTCCAATAACGCATTAGTCATTGTGTAGTAATTAGTGTCGTACACGTAAATGTACTAAAACCGTCAATTATGGAACGAAGGAAGTCGTTTATATAATTGTCATAAACGATGCGCAACGGCAAGCATCGATAAGATGCGAGTAATGAAAAACCGCGACGGAATTTCAACGTGGGTCACGCAACATGTAAATGCGGACTTATGCTTCGTATTGTGAGCGAGCACGACTTGGAAACACGCGGAATCATAAATCCTGATAAATTACGCCTACTCGCGTTACTCGTTTACTCGAATGAACGAGCACTCAGGGAGACGAACATGTCACATGTTAGAGAAACGCGTGGATGTGGCAGAGTGAACTACTTTTGCGTACGAGTTGAGGGAGGAGCATCTGATATTTCACTTCAAGTTTTCACTTCAGGAGGAACCTTGAGATTTAAAACTTTCCAGATTTTCATCTTTGAAGATATGGAATGTTGAAAAGTTACTTTGGAGCTAGGAACTTCGACGTTCGAGATTTGAGCCATGGGAGATTATAGACCTGGATTTGAAGCTAATAAACTTTATACGGTTGGAAGCTTGAGGAAGCCTTGAACGTTAGATGTCAGGATGTGGAGCCTTGAGGAACCTTGACGAACCTTGACACTTTGAAACTTGATAATTTTGAACCTGATAAACTTTGTAGGGTTGGAAGCTTGAGGATGTGAAGCCTTGAAGGTTAGGTGTCAAGATGTGGAACCTTGAGGAGCCTCGAGGAAGCTTTGAAACTTGATGTTAAACCATTAGGTTTAACAGCCATCAAATCCAGGTGCTGCAGAATCTTATGACTTCGGAACATCGGTACCTTGAGTCCCAGAATCTTGCAACCTTGACATCTGTTCCGAACCCTAGAACCTTATTTCCTTCAGAGTTCTATAAATCCTACGATCAAAATGGTCAAAATAAGCTTGAAAAAACTCCTTGACATTTGTAAACCAGATGCATAAGAGCAAAATCCACAAAGGATTGCGAAACGCGTAAGAAATCTCTAAATCGTATCGTAGCTCTGGTAAAAAACGAGCAGTCTCTAACTATTTTTGGCGACGATCGTTCGGTAGCCTACGGCTATTCAACGTGAGACAGAAAGATGGGATGGCGACGTGTCGGCGTAGCTGAAATGGGATTACCCCTCGTATATGGGCGAGCACGTTCGTGAAAAGCTCGCTTTAACGCGCTCCATCGAGCCGGAAGCACTGCGATGGCTGACTGAAAAGTGAAACACAGAGAAACGTGGCTGGAGACATATCCTGTACACGTGGTTAACCCTTCCGGTTCTAGTTGTTCATTTCGACGAGTATCGCAGCGCGAGTTTCGTGATCGAAACAATCTCGGTTTGGTTAGCTGTGCTATTAACCGTTCGTGTATCGCCTAACGTGCGCTGTCTCTGTCGAGGCTGCGTGGACGTGCAACGAGATCCTTGAATCAGAAATGGAAATCCTGGCTGTGTACGTGCGCTCGGTTAGGTAACGAAAGCATCGGTAAATCCGGGTCAAACGAAGAAACACGTTCGATTGTGCGAGAAAAATGGAGAACGTAATAGGTACATCCTTTTTGAGATGAACCATCTTTTTTAGAGGACGGTGCGATCGACTGAAATGGAGATTGGCAAGCTGCAATTTTGATACTTTAGTTGGAGTTTTTTCGATTGATTGTTTATGGACGTCATTTGTGGACGTCAGATTTATCGATCATTAAATAGTGGAAAAAACTGGATGTCAGTAGGCTACCTATCTTCGCAACTGACCACATACCAGTAGTCAACCTATGATCCCCTACAAGATTTACACTTTCCAGTCAAAATAAAGCAATAAATTTTTCCAAAAGATATCCCAAAAATTGATCAATCGCAAAATAACGATGTAAAATGAAAAATGTAAGTGTAGATCCATCTAAAAATTTCTATGAACACGTCAGTCCAGACATCCGAGTGTTTTTCCTCTTTGGAGAGCGACAGACACCGATGTTATCGTACAGAGTTGAAAGTGCCAGAATTTGACAAATATGCGGCACGAATGCGGGCCAACTGGTAGAACGTGTAACCGGGAACGATATTAATCATCGCGACCCGATAATTCACACCACCGTAGACAAAATGCATGAAGTCCCGTGCAGGAAACAGAGAATAGAATAGAAATTCCAGCGCCGCGACGCGACGCGTTTGCGAACGATAACTCAACTCGTCTGGCGTTGATTCTCCCTTTAGATGTATACGGTGATTCGCCTAACTCAACGCTGTCCACGGGTGATTTTGGAGGCCTTTTACTCGGTTCACCCTCCACTTAGTTTCTTTTGATGTTTTTATACGTCTCCAGAGTTATTTGCAGTGGAATTCGAAGATATATAGCTGTGCTTAATATTACAACCAATCCGTCATGTGACAAAACATTATTATACAAGAAAATTGCAAAATAAATAGATTTTGTGTAAATATGTGTTGATTTTCATTGAGATAAATTAGTGGGAATATTAATTATTTTATGCTGTACTCATTTATTTTTATACTTTATTACAAATTTTAATATGTTCATTATATGTCGATAGTTGAGTGGGTTTAGGGACCAAATGAGCACTGACGTAACTCGATGTCCTTGAATAACATTAAATTATTTCTGGAAGAGTGGTATTGTGAACCGTGGAAATATATAGCGTGGAATTGTGAACGATAACATGAAGCGTGAAAGTGTGAAGCAATGTTATCTGAAGCGTAAAACTGTGAACCAACGATGTTAAACGTGACAAACTGGAACACGATGATGTGAAGCGTGCAAACAGCGTGACGATATGGAGCGTGGAAATAGTAAGCGTAGCGATAAGTAGCGTGGAAATATGAATCAGACGATGTGGAAATATCAAACTTACCATTATGTAGAGTGAAGGTATGAAACGTTGCAGTATGAAGCGTAAAAATATGAAGCGTAGCAATGTGAAGCGTGAAAATAAATAGCGTGACAATATGAAGCGTGGAAACATCAAGCGTGGCAGTATGAAGTGTGCAAATATCAAGCGGGTCTATGTAAAGCCTGGAAATATGAATCATGGCGATGTGAACCGTGCAAAATGTAAAACCTAGCGAACCAATGCGTGAGAGTATGAAGCGTGAAGATGTGAAACGTGAAATTATGAAGGGTGACGATATGAAATATGAAGATATGAAGCGTGACGATGTAAAACGTGGAAGTATGAAGTATGACAACACAAATCAAGTGAATCTAAAGCGTAATAAACTAAATCGCGATGTGAACCGTGAGAATGTAAAGTCTAGCGACCCAATGCGTGAAAGTATGAAGCGTGACGATATGAAACGTGAAAATACGAAGCGTGACGATATGCAACGTGAAGATATGATGCGTGACGATGTGAAACGTGGTAACATGAATCATGGAAATATACATCGAGTGAATCTAAAGCGTCACAAAGTAAATCGTGGCGGTAGAAAGCGCGGTAACATAAAACACAGTACGTCCAACGCGAAGAAAATTAACCAAGAAATATAATGAGAGCAGCAAAAAAGATGTAGACGTCCTTGATGGATAACAAAACGAAAAAAAACCATCCGAATGTCTAAACGCGAGGCACACGAAGCGTTCTGCGACTGACGTCGAGGAGCAATTATTTAGACGAGCTCGGTGCTGCCTTCGCGACTATCGATCGTCTTCGAAACAAGGTTAAAAATATCTATTTGCATGTCGAGATGCATTATGGCAGATTAGAGGCGTGCTTCTTGATTCCGGACGCCGTCGAGACTTTTTTTTCTCGCGGCCATAGTCCGCTCGCGAAGGTCGGGGTCAATCGAAGAGAAATTTATCGCTCGAGAAATGGTCTTCTTAGCTTCTGATGAACAATTAGGCGAATTGTAGCGACCCCGAAAATATTTTCGCTAATTAGCGTTTAACATTTTACTCTTTTATCTGTTGCCTCATTACTCATTCCTTTTGATAATACATTTACTCTTCGTACAGCTTTCAATTTTATAGTCTATTAAGGTACTTTGCAAAAAACTGATTTACGTTCATTGTGCAATATGTACAGGGCGATTCAAAATTAGTTGACTTAAATTAATATATGAATTGTTGAAATATTCGAATTTGTGGATTGAACTCGAAGTGAATTACAAAAGTGAAGAATGAAGATAACTCACTTTGGTATATCGCCGATCTTTGGTGGCCGACATTTCCTCGGAGGAACATCGCCCCATATATTGTACGCTGAAACATAACAGAAATATTTTAATAATTCAACTTTGAACAAATTACGTAAGTATTTCAAAAATAATCGAACGGATCAAACTGTAACTAAACGAAGTGATCAGACCATCTTGATTAAAGTATATTTCGTTTTTTCGATCAGGTAATTATTATCCTTCCACGAAATTGAAAATCGACGATGATCAAAGCCCGGCGCCTTCCCACCAAGCCCTATCCGTGCAATTTATCGAAGGTAATTGGATCAGGAATGAAATCAAGCCAATGATTAGAAGCGGATACGAAGATAGTGACTAATGAACCGAGTGCTCTCCGTATCGATTAGTAGACTCGTTAGAAGTTGACGAAAACGGAAGTGGTCACGACTTTTGCCAATTCGAAACTCGAAAGTTGAAGATTTCTCTGTCCCTCATTCGCTTTCGCGTTCCAATGAACTTCGTTACCACGTTATTGCACACGCTGAGCGGTAATTAATTGAAAGGGGTCGGTGATCAAAGCCAGACAACCCTCTCCTTAGATCGACGCGATATTGAGTCATCCGATCTTACTATTACCGGCTATTTATCTCGGAGACGGGTTAATCTTGACCTAGACCTAACACCTGATGGCTGCCTCGAATGTCAACTAACACAAACTTTCACACAATATTGAAATTTTCTCAAGTGAGAAACAATTTGGAACATTTTCAAATATACAAGATTTCTAAGGGCTCAGGATTTGAAATCTTTCCAGAGTACAGACTTTAAAATAGGTGGTGATTTGGAATATTTGCACAAATTTGAATCTTTTGCGAATATAAATCACACATTTGAGACATTTCCAAATACAAATTAAAAGTTACTTTGCCAGATATAAAGCGTACAGAAAGTATATTTCCAAATACAAGTCAAATAAAATTTGCAACATTGCCAAATATACAGCTTGCAGAAGGTGTAATATTTCCAAATATAAAATGTACAGAAATATTTTTAAATATAGGGCAGGAAGCGTAATATTTATTGCAATTGAAAGTGAAAGAAAAATGTCTAATTCAAAGAACTTGAGGGTGTTAATATAATCCTTGGATACAGAGTCAACACCGTCCTTCGACAGCAGTAAATTTACCCTATGGTAATATTCGTTAACTAACCCAATTAAAAAACTTCTCACCGACTGGTCGACGTCGATCGAGTCTCGAAGGTTACCTGTTACCCCGTTCACCACTTCTACCCCTTGCTCGGCGTCGAAATTTTGTTAGTACCTCGATGTAGCCACCAGACGATAATTATACGATAATTAATCCCCCGGAGGATCGGTGACGCGAGAGCTTTCGTGTTTTCCGTCACGCCACTCGTCGAAAATCACTACGCTTAGAAAGCGACGATCAACGTTACATACTCGGTGTCTCGATAAACATCAATAATTAACAATTCAAATTCAAGTTCTGAAATTTTCACATTTTCACAGATGTGAAATTTAACAGATTACAAGATAAATCAATTGATTAACACCCACCAAATCTAGAACTTTCCCAAATTCCATAACTCTCAAATTTCCACGCATTCCTCAAATCCTAAATTCCCCAAATTCTGCAACTTCGCGAGTTTCCAAAACTTGCCAAATCCGAAAATTTCTAAACCCACCATGTAAACTAAACATGAGTGAAAAATGAAGTGTCCCTATTTCCAACTCGCGAATCTCTGTTCCGCGTTAATCACAACGGGTACCAAAAGAAAGCGCACAAAGAATCGGTAAACCCCGGTTTTCGACTTGACGAAGCACAAAGAGCGACTGTATGAAAGCACCAAAGTACAAGACGTGTGTCGAACTGTTAAACAGAAAAATGAGAACGTCGCAGCAAGTGTGGGTCACTTGCAATTACTCCGCAGACGACTCCTAGGCACAAGTCAATTGTTAAATCGCCAAGGGACCACGAATCGCTTGAAGCCGGACCCGCATTATCTCGGTCATATCCTCTTTTCCGTCTATAACCAGCGTCGGCTAACTCCAGCCGGACCGTTGGAATCGTTTCAGTGACACATAGAGCACACGTACACGGTGTACACACACGCGTGACACACAGATATCGATCCGAATGACGATGGAAAAATAATTGCCGAGATTGCGATCGCTCTACTTCGCGAGTGCTTCTGTTCGAGATCGTTTCCTTCCTCGTCGCTTCCGAAGGTTCTAAAGGTAACACTGTTTACCTGTTTATTTACCGATTAAGGGATCAAAAGATGATCTCCGATTAGTTAGGGATGGGGACGGAAATTTTTCTGTTTTCCTTGGATATTGGGTTATTAAGATGCTATAGAGCTCTAGATAATGCTATATTGATATTAGTTTTGAATTTAGTACTATATGAAACGTGTTAGAGTATGTTTATAGTGCTATATTGCTTCATTAGTATACTTGCTGTGCTCTAAATTGTTATATTGCTATATTTAGAGGCGCTTGATAAATTAGTTTAATAGTAGTGTTATGTATGTTGCGCCCCGACCACTCATGCCTATACACGTACAGGCCAAACCGTGAGAGATACGACTTTTTGTCAGAGAATCAAATTTTCTCAAAATGGGCCAAAACCACAAGAAAAATTGTTAAGGGAGGTAATGAGGGCGGAGAAACTCCCTAGCGAGCGAAAGCGAGTCAAAGCACTATGAATCCCATCCCGACTACTCATGCCTATACACGTACAGGCCAAACCGTGAGAGATACGACTTTTTGTCAGAGAATCAAACTTCCTCAAAATGGGCCAAAACCCCAGAAAAATTGTCAAAAGTGCCGAAAGGTGCCTAACGGGGGTTTGTGGGCGAAGCGCCCCAAGCGTGCGTGAGCCGGTACTGACTAGAGTGCTTGTATTTCTCTATTGCGATATCAACTAGTTTTTGAACAAAACTTATTTCTAATATTACTGTATTTTTACTATATTTGCATATTAATATATTCGCACATTACCGCATTCCTGTATTAGTCATAGTAAACGCACCTATTATCTAACTATAAATCGATTCAAGTTTTTTGCCATCGTTGCAAAACAGGTTGATAAAAACGGACAGAAATGATTGATTATGCGCATCCTGTATCTCCGCGTCGGAGAACAATAATTTCCATGCCGTACGGTATGAATTTTTGTAAATCAAACAGAACAACGTGTATCCGCATATATGCATGTGTGTATTACCTTGACACGCTTCCGGAATTAAAGGGATGCGTACGCGCCAGCAAATACGCGGGCTTGTTAATCATCTCGCTATCCAATGCAATATATCGCACAAAGCATTCGGAAACGAGCGGTGTAGAATATTATGCGAAATTTCAAACTTCAACGACTTTGGATAACGTTTCAAACTCTGCCAAAAAGTGGAGTAACCCGCGAACTTCGAAAGCTCGTAAACTTTCGCCGAAACGCTTCCCAGACATTAATGTTAGTCCGTGAATATTTCAGACATGAATTTGTGATGGATGACAAAGTTATGAAGTGACGAAGTTATTTCTTTTTAATATCGATATAAGATATTACGTGAAATAACTTAGAGATTGTAACGATAGAGGAAGGGATAATGCGTTAAGGTGAACGTCACGGTTAATCGATTAAGAGCTCGACATCTGAAGCAACTTTCGTGTATCGACCGTGAAGAGTGTTTGACAAGCCCCGACCCTATCGAACAAGTGGATATTCAAATATTCGACGTCGTCATCGATCGTTCTTAACGCGTTCACGAGGATCTAAGGACGGAATAATGTTGACGCAAGGCCATCAATATTAACCGTATCCTTGCGTCTTTTATAAATCATTCGTGACGAAAGTACTTATGCGCGTTCTCTTCATGCATGTTTTATAAATCTGCTGTGAAACATTAAGCGACTCGGGTTGAGCTTCAACGTTTTCAAATGTTAATAGATGTTGCGATAACTCTCATTAATTTTAATGCACTATTTCCTGAAGTGCAGTCACATTTATCTTGATTTTTTCCTCGATCTGATATTAGATACACAACTTACTTTTAGAACATTATACGGGCAATTGATGACTTTGCAAGTTTCTATAAATATGCGCATCATATTCAAATGCAACTTTTTTACTGCATTTGCATTTCGATTTTAACTCTTTATCATCGTGGTATGTGTTATTACGCTCTGTAACTGCTGATACGCTGTGAATAGGTACGTGCTATATTGACACGGTGCAAATCGATGCTATATTGACGCGTTGTAAATTAGCACGTGTTATTTCGGGGTGTTGTAAATCAACAAGTGTTATTTCGATGCGCTGTAAATGAACGCGTTGTAAATAAACGCGCTGCAAACGCACTGTACATACAGACGCTATAGATCGATCTGTGCTATATTGGCGCGCTTTAAATCAACCCATGCCATATCAACGCGTTGTAAGTCAAAGTATTATAAATCAGTGCGCTATAGATCGACGCGTTGTAATGCAAGACTCTATAGACCGACGCGTTCTGCTATATCTGCGCGCCATGTACCCAATTTATGCGAACACGAGTGTATCGAATCGTAAATGTTGTTTACGCGTTGTGGTACCAAGACCTGCGATCGACAAGCAACTTCATTAATCAGTGCAAACACGATTAAGAATCACGGAACACCTCTCCCTTTCGATCTGCCGACCTTCTGACCCGTTTTCTCGACCCTCGTCGACTCGTGTGTACTTTGAGGGGCGAGAACACCGGGATCAGTGGTAGCTAATTGAAATCTACAAATTTTCGACGACATGGATTCGCGTTCGGATATCGATTCGTGTTCCAATTCAGGACTCGTTGTCTGTTTGTTTATAGAATAATGATGAGGGGGTTGGTTCAGCGGAAATTAGAGGGTCGCTGCTTGTTTAATTCACTCGAATATCAATTAAAATTCGCGCGGATGTAACGTTTAATCAGAGAAAACGTTATTGTACGATATTATTGCACCCCTCGAATTCCGACTAATCATAATATTGCAGTTACGTTGCATTTTACTTTCGCGTATTTATTCGTCCCGGAGACAACAGATACTGTTTGAACAGAAATTCTAGGTAGCGTTTAAAGTAGGCAATTTAAATTCTGAGGAAGGCTAAGTTGGCGAAAGGAACCGTTTTAATTATAGCCTTCTGAAAAAGTCGCCTCGAAAGAGAATCGTTTCGAACGGAGACAACTTAATTGTTTTCTCTTTATTGATTCGGCGAACGTAGCCACGTTTTCTCGTCGACGATTCGCAAACAGTCCAGTCTCCCTCATTAGACCTGCTCCGTCATCCGAATATTCAAATAACACTCTAACCCAGCGAATTACGCTGTTTACAGAATGCTGGAAAACATGGTCGGAACGTGATCCCTGTACCTAAATTTTCCCCATCAAAAATTCAGTGCTTTTGGTAACTCGGCTCTCGAACTTAAATTAATTTATAGAACTGGTCAAATTCGTTTTGATTCGTATTTTCTTTATTTTCATACTGAAATTATTACGCTGACTATATCACCGCTCTCAACGTGTTCTATATGGACACCCTCCATATAAGTAAAACTAAGTTATCTAAATATAAGTTAAACGAATGAAATTTTTATTTAAATTGATTTTTATTATCTCTCTACTGTACTTACGATCTCCACGAGATAGAGGTAATAGTTGTTTTGTGGACAGAACGACAAACAATTTTCGCTCGTGGAAACGCATACGACTCGACCTATTATATCCTCGGTTCTCAAACGATATCACCATTGGGGAATTACCAGAAAATAATCAACTGCAACCGGTTGGATCCGCCGTGCACAGGTTTGTGAATATGCACCGCGTACTCGAACGCAATGAAACGACGTTATTGATTATCGGCAATCCAATCGGCCGCGTATATTACTCGCCGGCAAGTCAATTAAATGATATTAATTAATCTAAAGCCTTTCGAAGTGCTGTCCCTCGTGAACGAAATAATTCCGATTTCGTTTCGATCGCTTAGATCCATCTGCCACTAAGTTCCGAATGCTGCTTACCGATCGACTGAAAGATTTTTTTATAAAATACGAGATGTGAAATGTTAAGAACGAACCTTCCATAGTCATATTATCACCCAGCTTCATTTCGATGCTTCTAATGGTCCCACGTTATCCCAGCGTCTGGTCAAACGAGTCTTCTCGTTAATCGAACATCGATCTCGATCCGTCCTCGACGGGAACGTAGCCGTTTCAACGTGTCAACGTCACTCGGCTCTGGATTGCCTCTAAATCACAGGCTATCCAATTAGCTGATGCCCATTTCCGACCTCTACGTCCGTTTTTTTGCCGAACGAGCTTTCTTCGCGTTCGTTACACGATCTGGCGCTGTAACGGCGATCGAGCGCTCGTACCGACCCATAATTAACGTTGTTCCTGGTCGACCAATCGAATTATCGACCGATCGAACGTTCCACTTGGCCACTGACAGTCGAACGAACCGATAAATCGTGATTTCCCTCGATCCTGGCTACCTTTGAACGGCACGAGGTCATCGTAACGAGACATTGGTCGTTTATGGCCACTGCAACTCGATCTTTCCGATTTCGAACGTCCACTTGCTGTGCTCGATTTATTGTTCTCGTCGAGAGTGATCGTCGATAGTGGTCATCCACCTGGTAACAAAAGAATTAGAGCACACATCAATATTTGGAAGACGGTGAATGATATAGGGGTGCTATAAATCGTTGCGTGTTTTATCGACGCGCTGGGAATTGTTGGGTTATATTGACGCGATTTATTTAGGCGGGTGTTGTATCGATGCGTTCGATATCGACCCGTGCTATATCGACCCGTGCTATATCGACCCGTGCTATATCGACCCGTGCTATACCGACGCGCTCTAAATCAGCTCTATGGACCCGTTGTAGATGGATGCATTCAACATCGACGCGTAGTTATCGACACAGTTTAAACCGACGTGCTCTAAATCGATCCGTGCTATATCGACTGTATATAACTCAGCGCTTGCTATATCTACTCGTTCTAGATGGACGCGTGGTATATCGACTCGTTCTAAATGGACGCATTCTACATCAACACGTTCTAAAACAACGAATGTTACTTCGACTGCGTGTAAAATGGCGAGTGTTATATCAACACCTGTTATATGAACGCGTTCTAAATAGACATCTGCTATATAAACGCTCCTTAAATCACCATATTCTGTATGAAGAAGCAGTAAATCACCACATGCATCAATACTCTCTAAATCAGTCCATGCACGCTCTGAAACAACTCCATCCTCGCACTATGTCGCCATCAAATCTTGAAAGTGCGAAAGGTAAAACTTCGTTACTTGTAGTATAAATATCCAATAAATGCAAAATCCGAAGCGGGAACATTGCCAGCAATTTTCAAGCATATCTCACGAACTTTTCCCTCGGTATTAAAGTTTTGTTATTAAAATGAAATGAAAAAGGGAAAGCGATTAACGCGGTCATGTTGATCTTTTTCTTTCACGGTGTCAAGGAATATATTTTACGTTCCCGTAACAATGTTTCGCTGTAAAAGCACTTCTATCCACGCGATATTTCATCGTTTGTCCCTAGGTGGGCGTTGTACAGGCGTCTAATCTTAAGATACGAGATTGTTTAATAAACAACACAGAATAACATAAAATTTAGAAGGCCACTAAGTAAACGAGGCCATTTATCTTGATATTTCGAGCGATTCGTATTTCTGCGAACGCGTTTGCATAAAATTTAAAAAGCATTCGAGAGCCAGTGTCGTAAAAGTAAATCGTGATAAGCAAAAATATTCACAGTGTACCGGTGATAACGTTGTATGTTAACGTTCAAAGGAAGCTCGCTTTTAATATCTACCGACGACGGGGAGGGTTTTCATTTCTCGCGAATAAACGCTAGGAATTAATTAAGAAATAAAAAATATAAATTTAAGGACGTCGGCGGAAGATCAGCTTCGCAGATACTCGCCAAAAAGCAACGATCGTAAATATCGAATACCCTCTTTAAAATTTCGTGCACATTTTCGTGGTACGTACATATTAATCGTGATCGATAGACGAAATCGGGGAAGAAAGAGAAAAAAATTGATGCGATTTTATTAGGTATCGATAGGGAAGCGGATCATAATTGAACAGAATTAAGACCAAATTCGTCGAGCTGTCGCTTCGCGTTGGAATAAAACTGGGTTAGGTCACGTTAATTGAACCGATATTTATTTTTAATTGACCCCAATGCCTCGACGTTTTCTTTCTCTCCTTCACTGTGACGTGGAAATTTCTGAAAACGCGTATGCACACGCTCGACATTTTCAACGGTCAGATTTTCAACGTTCGCTACACGATTGTTGAACAAACTCTCGCTGAAAAAGTACACGAAGATCCTCTTTCTTCCATAAAGTTGAGTATCTTGATGCTGCACTCAGGGCAAGAATTACAATCCGAACAAAAATTTCGAGATAAGAATATTGTAGAATAACAGAGGCAAACTAACGCGCGTGCAAGGGAATTTGAGCAAGTATGCGTTTCCACGTTCGAGGGAAACTTTTACGAGCTTTCTGGCCGCGTTTCCTCACGATATCCTTCAGGGTTAAGCCGCAAGGTAAAGGCAAGAGACAAGATAGCCGCAAGCACGAAGGGTGCGCAACACCCTCTTTGGCTGCGGCTTCCTTTTCGAGCGAGTTACGTGCACGATAAGCGTATCGTTGCAGAGCTCTTTCGTATTCCATGAACGTTTCTGACTTCCTCGTAAATTCAGACCGTGAGATGGTTTGTAAGTACGTACATCGAACAGACTGCTGTATCTGGAAACGGTACAGATACATCGGACAACTTGCAGATGTGTGCAACCGAGGTGCAACGTAGACATCACTCGGAATAGGATAAGTGAATGGGTGTCTTCTGTCGGATGTCTTTAACTTTGGGGATGAAATATTCTGATTTCAATATAAGCTTAGGAGTCTCAAACTTCTTGAATTTATTGAACTGGATGAATTTTTGTGAATTCAGATCTCCAAACCCCTACATTTGCATATTTATATATTCTCAAATTTACAAATTTTCAAATTTCTAAAATCCAAAATTTCGCAAATTTAAAATTACCCAAATTCCAAATCCTTCAAGTTCCAAATCCCCCAAATTTCAAATTCCCCAAAGCACAAGTTCCCCAAATTCCAAATTCCCCAAATCTCAAGTTCCCCAAATTCCAAATTCCCTAGGTCCCAAATTCCCCAAATCCCAAATTCCTTAGATCCCAAATCCTCCGAATTCCAAATTCCCTAGGTCCCAAATCCCAAATTCTCCAAATCCCAAATTCTCCAAATCCCAAATTCTCCAGATCCCAAATTCCCCAAATCCAGAATACCCAAATCCCAAATTCCCCAAGTTCCAACCCCTCAAAACTCCAAATTCCCCAAATCTTGAATCCTCGAAATTTCGAATTCCCCAAATCCCAGATTTCCCAAATCTGAAATTCCCCAACTTCCCAAACTCCTATATCTTGAAATCCCCAAATTCCCAAATCTCCAAGTTTCCATGTAGGAATACGTTAGATCGTGACAGGAGAAATGACGACCGAACGTCATAAAAACAAAAGGCTGGTCCCGTTTATAACACCTACACTCGTCCCACCCCTTTCGCCATTTTATATCCTGCAATTTCTCTTCTTTCGTTTGCTTTATCGCTTCGTCTTTTGTTTCCGTGCTCCGTTTCCAAACACCCTCTTTCCCATTCCTCTTTTCCGTCGGTTCATCGTCCCTCCATCTTTCTCTAGCCCCTCGGTTACCCGGATAAATTTCTCCTTTTTCGACACATTCGAGCCCTCGTATCCTTTCCTCTTACTGTCAAACACGAGGAATAGCAACGAGGTCGAGGTTCAAGGCTGTCTACCATACACGTTATACTTTTTCGCCGTTTGTTTTTGTTAAAATGACTATATATTGCAGCGTTCCTTGTACTTCACAACTGCTTTTCTACCTCCTCTAACTTTCATCCAACTCGAATCATTCCGTCCGATAAAACAGTACGAACCATTTTATTACCATGAATCAACTGACGCTCTATAAATAATTGCTGTCGCTATTAATTCTAACTCTAATCATAATCGAGGTAAAAAAATTTGAAATTATTTCAACTCCCAGGAAATTGAAGTCACTCTAATTACAAGCAAAAGATAACTCCCTTGAGCTCGAACTGAAAAAAACATCATTAACCACGAAAAATATAAATGTAGAGCGCGATCATTAAAAATTGTAAGTAGTAATGAAGATTCCTAAATATATGAAAGTTTAAGAAACCGCGTAAAGCATATGGAAATGCGAGAAAAGGGGACGTTTTCTGTTTTGACAAGAAATCATAGAGAAACGAGGCGAAAAACACGAGCAGAAGCTGGATGGAAATTTATAAGCAAAACCTACCCACTTTGCCGGCGGAGAAAAAGAGACGGCAGTGTTTATTTGAATTTCTTTCGTCGGATGCATAAAGTAGAGCTGCGGTAGCCACTCGAGAGATTTTCATGAATTTTAATGCTGTTTAGCTGTGCAAATCGGGCTGGTTACGAGCACGCATGTCGTGTACTACAAATGAAAGTAGATTGCCTGACGAGTTGTCTTTCAGCTTGTTAAAAACGTTGTTCTCTTTACGACACTCGCGTCTTGTTTATCTCGAACAGATACTCCTGGTCCGCAACAATTTATCGCAGCTCCTTGCACTCCCTTAATGTAATGAACCGTTTTTGTTCTCACTCGAAAATATGAAACGTTAAATGTAATGACTTGCGTCTTCTCTTCGTTTCGTTTTCATACACGGTTCCGTTCTTTTACGGGGATTATTACTACCTTGCTCAACTTGCAACTTCGAGAGTAAGGTAAAATTATATTTCAAGGGAGAGTTGAAAATATCTTATTTAATATTCCTTAATATGCGCTGAAATTTTTCGAAGCATTCTCTGAATTTATCAAATTTCCGTTCTCTCCGGTTTTAAATATCACGGTTAGTCGTAAATTGTATTACCAGGAAGGGGTGCAAAAAGAATTATTAATACGTGGATTGTCACAGTGGGCCGTGCACTACAGTTTAATAAGAATTATTAAGGACAGTTTTATTACATTTTTCGTCGCAGGAAATTGCTACTGTAATATTAATTGTACTAAAAATTCGACATCGCTGTAAAAGTTGTCAATTAACTTACAAATTCTACAGAACCATATAGTCAAAGGAAAATAATATTGCAAGTTTCCTTATGAAATACAACTACGAATAAGCTGTAGTTTTAATACAAAAAAGCTTGGACTAAAAGTAGATGCTGAAACTTCCAAGAAATATCTGCAGGGCTTAAAATTTTATATTGCGTATTATTCTACGAGAATTAAACGAAAAAATAAGAGGACCAAATTAAAAGATAAAACCTGTTACAGTTTGATACGTATCAAATGGATATATGAACGTGTTAACTATAGTGTAAAGTCTAGTGTTCCACATTGCCAAAAACATCATTGTTCTCGTCGAACAAAGAACTGACGCAGCAAGCCGCCATTATTAAAGGAACGAGTACCATCGGACGGAATAATACATCAAACGGAAACGCAAGAAGAGAATTGTAGACGTATATGATGCTCTATAGGGGGCATCCGATCGAATACCGTTCAATTATCAATGAATTACGTCACTGGGTCGTTTATTTGTCCGTGGCAAATGTCAAAAACAAGAAGGCAGAAGTCTGTCTGGTGACGCAAGAACACGCGAGCGGCAAAAGGTGACTGTCCACCACCCATCGTGTAACAAAAGGGAAAACTAAAGGATAGAGACCCTGAAGAACCCTCCTCGCGCCGCTAACGCCTCGAGGCCAGTAGTTTCATCCGTGCAAGGTCAGCCACGATTCAATAAGTGCCGGATACGAGAGCTCAAAGGTCAAGTATTTTAGGCAACTCCTTTTATAATTGAATGGACACTAAACGAAGGGATTCAGTCACGGACAACACACTGGGCACTTTCTTTTTTCAAATTGTGCCATCTGGGTTACGCAAAATCTGTGTATTTTGGTACTGAACAAGTAATCTAATAAGCGGAAATTGAGGTACGGAAATATCAGAAAGTGCAATGTTGCGAAAGCACTGAAATTTGAAAAGGGAAAATTGTAATGAATTCTGAAATTTGAAGAATTAAGTAAGGTGAAAGTTCTAAAATTTGGAAGTTGAAAATTGTGGTATGGAAAATGAGAAATTTGAAAAAAAAATTGCAAAGTCCTCCAATTTAAGATCTGAAAACTGTGATATAATATAATATAATTGTAAAAATAAAGAATTGTGAATTGCATCGAGAACGTAATAAAAAAATGTCAACTGCGGATTGAATTCAATACAGAACGAATGAAATAAAATTTTTAAGTTAATTTCAAGAGAGACACGTCCTCGAGTGCAGAAAACAATTATTTGAACGTTCATTCGGTTTCAGGGAACACCGATGGAAAGCGTTCTGGGTATATCGATCGATCAACCTCATCTCGATATGTAACTCGTTTTATTACGAACCGATACATCATGTAAGAGGCAGCCAAAGGGAAAGGCGAAAGAAGATTCTCGGAATGGATGAGTTTTTCCTTTGAAGGGTCAGCAATCTCTAACGACGCTGAGAACTGCAAACAATCCTTCGGTTACACAAATGAAAACCATAAAGGAGACATGATAAATCACGTTATGATATTACTTTTTCATTATATTAACCCTTCACCTGATATAAGTTTATCTTCGGATTGAAAATTAAACACAAGGGAAATCGATAGAGGGGACAGTTGTGTCTGCAATTCTTTACTTTTATAAAATTCAAGCATCTCTAGAAAAGTATATCAACTTCTTCAATTTATTTTGTTAGAAGTATTATTTAAAATGAATTGTATAATTTTAATGTTAAGTCGACATCTTTACATTCTTTTAATTCAAAATTGCGCGGCAAAATGCAAATTCGCTAAAGTTACAGTCAAAGCGAGTAGCATCCGAATCAACAATTTCCAGTCACGACCGCAAGAATTTATGGTAATTTCTATTTTAATATCGTACAGCAACATTTTCACGTAGCTTCATAAAATGTTACGAACTTCATCAAGCGTTCTGGTGTACATAACTCATTCCCTTTTTCTAAAACTGCTCAAACTTCGCGGAGGAAAAGTCGTTTATCGCTCAAGGCGAAACTCGTTCGTGTTATCGCATTCGAGAAACGGAAGTCCTCAGGATAACGATCACGTGAGGCAGTGGTTAAATACAGAATCTTATTCAAAATGGCTATTGATAACGTGTTAGCAAAAAGACAGACAATCCTTTAATTTGGTTGATATTCCTTGAAACAGTAATAAATCATTGTACACGTTTGGATTTACAGACGATATTAAATCAACAGTGAATATCTGACGGAATTGTTATAAAATTTTATTGAACAAAGTATGAAATTCCTGTATAATAAAAATTATACGAGTTTCGAAGAATCTTTTTCCAGTGCGTAACGCAAACATCGCTCGGTGATTTTTATTACCTTTAATGGACACTTTGAGGATTGCAGAAAAATTCAGCAGTTTTCCGTTATCGGAATTTCTGCCAATAATAATACTTTTCTCGCTGAATCTCGCGTTTCCCGTGACCACTTTCGCAGTTGCAATATCAAATTGCACACAACAGGGAAGTTCGAGCGATGAAAAGCGGCGAAAAAAAGGAAGAAAGGAAAAAAACGATAAAATTGTTTGTCGAGTAAATTTGAATCGACCGAAATTTAATTTCGATGACTAGTCGAACGAATAACTGTTCAAAGCTCCTTCACGATCGGAATCGTTCGTATCGATTGGTCAGACCGTGTTGTAACGCAAACTTTTTCCAATTTTCATGGTCCCTGCGGTGAATGTTGAATAGTTGCTCGATATTTTGCATAAAATGTTTGTTTCCTGCTTGCATTCTCTCGAAAGGTTGCTCTGAGAGAATAGTCGTCCCGAAAGAAGGGAAAACAATCGAACAACTGCCGGAAATAATGCTACGATCAGCGCCAAATATTCCAGGAAACTGTACACCGGAAGCTATACGATTGTCACTGTTAACGATGAAGTTTCCGTTTGATTATAAATCCTGCTGAACCCAAAAAAGAACAGATTTATCATAGCCATTATACAATGAAATATTATTCCAACGAAACTGAACGGAACAATAACTGAATTTACGTAAACAATAAATAAATCATATGTAATTAAATCTGGTACAATGAAAGGTTTCCTTGTGAAAAGCATTGTTAAGGATATTATTTAATCCGTTAATAAATTGATAAAACAGTTATCGATTACTCCGTTAATATCTGGTTATTCTATTAATCTATCGGATCAGAGTTAATTAATTGCTCATACATAATCGATTAATTCGTCTGTCAATACGTGATCAATTACCTCGTTAATTAAATAGCGAATATATCTGTTAAATAGAGATGGTGTTAAACGGAAATTTTACGATAATAGAATTCCGATAATGTCATAGTTGAATAACAGAAAAGTGATGTAATAGATAAGTACCCTGAATAATTCATAATATATAAAAATATGTTAAAACTGATACTAAAGACTTAATAAAAATACAGCAAAAGTTGCAATCATGGAAATTAAATGTCAATTATTACTGGAAGATAAACCTAACCCAACCTAATTTCAAATCTCAAAATCCCGCGCATTCGTCCGGCCGCCATGTTGCTTTTCAAACTACCTATATCGTTCCTCTCGCAGAACGCTTAGAATAAAATATCTGCCGCATCCGCACGACACTTCTTACACACGCAATACGTACGTATTCCAATGAGAACGGCAACAAAGAAATTAATAATAAAACGTGGTTCTTACCCTTTACGAAGGAAGCAACTCTCAGCCCCTTTCCGCGCTGCCCCAGAGCTTTCTTTCTCTTTCATCCTCCTCGAACGAACAAACGCGTCCCTTTTTCTCTAGTCGAAAGGGAAAGGGATCGTTCCAGTAGCACGGTCGATTAACCGAGTTCCGATTCGGTACGGGATACACCGACACAGTAGAACGAAACAAAAAACACGCGACGATAAAACTTCGAGTGATTTGTTGTACGCGAAATATACTGTCACTCGAATTTAACTTTCTCGTGTTTGTACACCGTACGCGTCTCGTTTTTGTACACGTTGTTTATCACGCGTTCGAACCGAGAGCAACGACGCGTGTACTGCTCGGTCGACTGACAAGCCTCGACTGCCGCCCCTCGCGCTACAACCGTAACTACTGCCCCACCATTACTAGACCACCCCACCCCCAACCACTCCCCCTTCATATGTATTCTATGAGGCGATATCATCACGTTGAATTTGTCAACCCTTTCCCATTTCCAGGAAGATAGAAATGGGGTTTCTTTGATGATAGAAGTGGAGATTAATTGTGTCCTATTTAGAATAGAACACTAACGTATACCACGAAACGTGTGCGTTATGTAGAAACGTATGTTCATCATTTCTAAACTCCCATATACGTTCCTTTATCCCTATACTATCTTAGGTCCATGTATTACAGACTTTGAATTGTTATATCTCGACATCTGTACCGTGAGATACCTCAAGATATCTACATCACAATATCCATACATCGTCCCGTATATACCTCTATGTAATCAAATCACTATGAGTCTTTGTGTCCCTAAATCCTTATGTCCATTTCTGCGTCCCCAAATCTTGAGATCTCAATCCATAGATCATCAATTCCTAGATCCTCAATTGTTAGATTTTAGTATTCCTAAATCCCAACTTCTTAAATCCCTAATCCCCCAAATGTCTAGACACCCATATCCCTATATCTCCAAATGTCTAAGCCCTACATTCTTAGGTCCCCAAATACCTACATCCCCAAATCTGTAGTAACCCAAATCCCTATATCTCCAAATCTCTAAACCCCAAATCTCTACATTTCCAAATCTCTAAACCCTCAGTCTTTACGTCCCCAAATCCCTAGGTCCCCAACTCCTTAACAGGCCAAATTCCTATATCCCAAAGTACCTAGACCTCTCTACGTCTCCAGATCCCTAGATTTCCAAACCGTACACCCCAACACTCTAAGCCTCCCTGAACGATAAATCTCTAAATCCGTAAACCCCAAACTTGCATAAATTGCAAAGTACCTAAACCGCAAAATCCCTAATCCCCAAAATCCTCAACTACTAAACCTAATTAAGGAACACACAACATCAGACAAAAACCGCGTGTCCCACTTGACGTGTATGCATCGCGGCAAATACAAGAAGCGAAGAACTTTCGTACCGTCCAATTTGTGCAATAATTACACCGTTAATTACACTCCGTCACAAAGGGGAATCAACGAGACTGCACTCGGGCCGACTGAACTCCATCTCGCAGAGACTCCGGCTAATTGTCTAATCTCCCTGTTAATTCCACGCGATAACGACAGCCAGAGGTGGCGTGGCTAATCCGGCAACGTTCTTCCGGGGTTAAGCAGCGAAACAGTCGCCACGAAGCAGGCGACTTCCGGTGCATTATGGTCCGACTCTCGAAAACCTGGCCGCGAGATGATCCTCGAATTTTTGGACGTCGGCTACGATTTCGCAAGGTGCTCGCCACGAAAATGGACGTTCCATCTTTTATCGATTAACGCCTACGTTATTAAAGCCCTGACGCTGTTTCGCCGCGTTTTTAAGCGAGCTTCCGCGCTAACGGTGCAGCAAACGTGCCCGTTGTTCGAAACGATTCACACCTTTTTTTTCTTCGGCGCAACCTAACGAGCGAATTGTTTGGCCGTGATTTCCAATTGTAACTCTTCTCGTACCGATGCTGATTTTTTATGATCTTTATATTTTAATTGCAAGGGTAGTAATTGTTCAAAAATTCAAACTTGACTTCATATAGAAGGGAGAAAATTGAATGAATTGGGTTGGAATTTTTATAAATTAGCGTCTGTACATGTTGCTAAACATTCAATGAGTTTAATCATCGTCACGCATTATTTAGCCACGTGTAGTATATCCCACGCGTTCTACATCCCACACGTTGCATACTTTATGAATTGTATGCATCACCTGACGTGTATTGTATGCTTTGTATCGCTACGAGATGTGCATTCCACGCGTTATATTGCCTCGCATTACATTGCCACGCGTTGCATATTCTACGCATTGTGTCACACGTTGCATATTCCATACATAACACATTCTACGTATTGTATATCTGACACGTTACATATCCCTCGCGTTATAACGCCGTATCCCACACGCTGTACATCGTCTACGTTGTATATCTGAAATATTGACAATATTCATGACTTCATGACTCACACATTATTAGCATACATCTAGTTTTGGCTACTAAACGACAAGATATTCTAGTCACTGAATCCTCCGTCAATGAAAAATAAAACCAGACGAGTAAACGAATCTCTGATTGGTTTAAGCTTTTCCTTTTTGCGCTCGTGAATGACCACGTACCAACACACCCACACGATATATTTGCGCAGTAATTAAATGTCATTTCAGCGCTGCCAACCTCAAAACGAGGGAATTGAAAACTTTCAATGGGCGAACAAAGAGGTCCGTAAACAAATTGTTTTTAAATTCAAAAGCTTTGTGGAAAATAGATACGAAAATTGTGAATGATTAAACTGATATTTTATTACTCGCGTTTGAACACCATTCTTTTCCACAAGAATAATACACTTTTAAACCGTGAAATTGTTTTGATAGAAAATGGCGAAAATTTTGCAAGTTTTATGGTTATTGTTTGTATAATGGAGAGTCGAAGTGATAAAAAAAACGCCATATAAAATGGAAAAGCATTTCTTCGCCAGCTCGAAAGCTGCTTATTTATTGAAAGCTTTCTCATGGGTCTCCATCTAAACCTAACAGACACAAGCGAGAGTATTTCCACTTTTATCTCACACGTTCCACGAGAATTATCAGCTTACTTTATTTGCACTCTATATCTCCTTTCTTTCTCCACCTTCAATCTGTCTGTTTATTCCCCTCTTTCGTACGTCTTTAGTTAATAGGTACAACAGTTTCAATTAATTTCGGTCATTATGTGCTCATTTACTTTATTTATTGCCACTCATTCGACACTGTTGGTAATTAACTACCATTTTGTTTCTTATCTTTTCTACTTTCAATTATTTTTAACTGAAGCAGTAGATGTTGAAAGATATTGAAGAAATAATGATCAGGTGTCATATGGCGATGTGTTGGAAATTTAGAGATTTTTAATTTTTAGATTAGATTAGGTCACATTTCCAACTTCTCAGAGTTGTCGAATTCTTATTTTTTTAAATTTCTGATTTTCCATATTTCCATATTCCCAAATTTCTACATCCCCACATTCTATTTCCAAATTTCTAAATTTTCAAATCTCCATTTTCCAAATGTACAAATCCCCGAAGTTTTCACACCCCTAAATTTCCAAACTCCCCAAACTTGCAATATCCCAAAATTTTTACATCCCCCAGTCCCTACATCTCCAAATTCTTATATTCCCAAATTTCCAAATTTTCAAATCTCCATTCCCCAAATTTCTAAACCCCCAAATTTCCACAATTCCAAATTTTTACACCCCCAAGTTTGCAGTGTCCCAAATTTCCAAGCGCCCAAATTTCTACAATTCCAAATTCTCACACCCCCAAATTTGCAATATCCCAAATTTCTACAATTCCAAATTCTCACACCCCCAAGTTTGCAATGTCCCAAATTTCCAAGCGCCCAAATTTCTACAATTCCAAATTCTCACACCCCCAAATTTGCAATATCCCAAATTTCTACAATTCCAAATTCTCACACCCCCAAGTTTGCAATGTCCCAAATTTCCAAGCGCCCAAATTTCCACAATTCCAAATTCTCACACCCCCAAATTTGCAGTGTCCCAAATTTCCAAGCCCGCAAATTTCCACAATTCCAAATTCTCACACCCCCAAATTTGCAATATCCCAAATTTCTACAATTCCAAATTCTCACACCCCCAAGTTTGCAGTGTCCCAAATTTCCAAGCGCCCAAATTTCCACAATTCCAAATTCTCACACCCCCAAATTTGCAGTGTCCCAAATTTCCAAGCCCGCAAATTTCCACAATTCCAAATTCTCACACCCCCAAATTTGCAATGTCCCAAATTTCTACAATTCCAAATTCTCACACCCCCAAATTTGCAATGTCCCAAATTTTCACACCCCCAAATTTGCAATGTCCCAATTTTCTAAACCCCCAAATTTCTATAATTCCAAATTCTCACACCCCCAAATTTGCAATGTCCCACATTTCCACCCCCACAAATGTACAATATCTCCAAATTTCAACCCCCTTCGACTACTCAAACCCCCAAGTCCCATTTCCAACATCCCAAACCCCAAGCTTCCCAACTTTCCAAATTCCGGAAGTCTGAAATATGTCTCTACTTCCTATACGCGGTACCATCCGCAAACGGGCTGCCGTTCTTCTGCAGCCAAGCATTGCCACGAAAAGGTCCCGTAGGTTCCAATCTGTTAGCGTCGAATCCTGGCTCGTCTCTGTCCGCAGCCTGCAGCAAATTATCCGAAATGGTCAGTTGTTTGGCTTTAATATTCTCGCTAGTCCCGAAGCCAAGATTATTCAGAGTTTCTTTTAGTTGGGTCACGCCATTTTGCAGCAGAGATTGGGGGTTGATCAGGCTCTGAGCCAACGGCGTTAGCAGCCAAGCGAGGAAGCCTGGTTTCATGGTGGTGGGTCCTTCCGTCTGTAAATTGTAGGGAAACAAGCTTTTTCATATTGTATGTTGTATATGTGACAAAATTGTGCAAATATTTGCAGTTTTATTCATTGTTACAGGGATAAACTTTAAAAATATACACGATTACATATTTTATGTACCTGATATCACACGTTTGCAGAATGATCCAGATTTTACATAAATTTGTTTAATTATCGTGTAAATTGTTTAAATAATCGTTGGTACTTACAATTTGAATCGTCAAAGTAGACGTGGAGTCATCCTCGTTTTCTACCTGCGCTGCACGATCGACTCTGTTGATGGACTCGACGATCGATTGATCGATGGGCTTCGTGTACACCCCAACAATCTAAATATTTAGCATAGGAAGCATTAATAAGAAGTGTTCAACCTCGGAAATGTTATAAAAATACCCTAGATTGTATAATAAAATTTGAAATAGCGCTGTTACCGTGAGGATGAACAGTGAAACTGTGCAGAACATCGTTTTCGGAAATCTCTTTATTCCCAGAATAGAACTCGTCAGGCTCGAAACTACTCGGAGTTTCCACGAAAAGCAATAATCGAAATGCAACTACGTAAGCGTTGCTCTCACCGCGAGCCTTCAATATATAGCATTTCGTACACACATGATTCTCCTTATCGAATGGTGGTACCCTCATGCTTGTCGGATAAGAGCATATTGCCAAATTATGTATACATTTTGCATCGACGTTGAAAACGATGAAACATGAGGTTATAACCTCATCGCACTAACAAATATTTATACACGTGTTCGAAAGTGAAATTAAGTATTAGAAATTAAAATTGAGCTATTAGAAATTCAAGCCACCTATTAAAACTGAAATAACTTAGTAATGAATTAAATTATTAGTCATTAAAATGAAGGATTATGTATTAAAATAAATTACTGAAGATTGAAACAAGTATTGAATTATTGAAAATTAAAATAGATGATTATTGTTGGGTTACATTATTAAAAATGGAGACAAATGATCAAGTATTGAATTAAATTCTTAAAAAATGAAATAAGGTGTTTACAATAGAATGTCACTGGTATGTATAATATATAGTTAATCGAAGACACGTGTTGAGAACCGGTTGGCATTTCTCCCGATTCCGTTCTATCCAGAGCCATAACCGAATCGCCTTGAAGACCCCTGTCTTCGACACTCGTTCTTTTTCATTCGTGAAGAAATCCTCTGTCACGGCCTTTACAAGGTCGCAGTCTTCCGAGAACGAAAGTACAGATCACTGCCTACCGAATTCGTTTTCTCTGATTCACTTTCCGTACAATCGGTACTGTTGTAGTGAACATCGCAGTGGTGGTAAAGGTAAACGAGGCGTGCACATAAATATATGCACATAAATGGATCAAGTACATATGCAGATGCAGCGAATGATATCGGTAGCAATGGTGACATTAGTAATAGCAATGGTGGCATTAGAAATAATAGTAACAGTAAGAAATTTAAATGTTGGCAGTAATCAAAATATTATGGGGAATGTGGGGATTCATGGTTTTGTAGTGTGTGGAACTAAATGGAAAAGGTATGGAAAATAATTTAGTATGGTTTATTCAAGGATTTCTCAGATTTCCATGGTTCCTAGCTTCTCAAATCCTTAAACCTCCAAATGTCTATATCTCCAAGTACTTATATCTCCAAATGCCTATATCTCCAAATGCTTATATCTCCAAACTCTTATATCTCCAAATGCCTATATCTCAAAATATCTATATCTCCAAATGCCTATATCTCCAAAGGTCTACATCTCCAAACGCTTATATCTCCAAATGCCTATATCTCCAAATCCCTAAATCTCCAAATCCCTAAATCTCCAAATGCCTATATCTCCAAATGCCTAAATCTCCAAATTTCTAAATCTCCAAATGCCTATATCTCCAAGTCCTCATATTTCCAAGTCCCCACATCTCCAAATCCCAAACTCCCCAAGTCCCTTACTCTCAAAATCCTACAATTTCCAAACTCCCAAATCGCAAAATCCCCAAATGGACCCTCGCCCAACCAACAAAATCCGTGAAACGACACCAAAAGCGTCGACGAAAAACAAGAAGTTCGCGGAACGAGCTCGCATAGCGGGAAGAGGATGGTTGTCCACGTACGGCAGACCGTCCGCGATGCATACCGATCGCAACTTAATTTAAGTGTCACGATGGCCGGCTACGACTCGTTCTTCCTCGTCTAGAGCGATCGTCGACACACTCCTGCGAACCGCGATCGTTCGCGTGTGCGATCGAGCATGATATAGGTGTGCGAGCAACCGAGGACGAGCTGGAACCGTTACGAGCCTTTTCGAGACCAGTCTCGTGGCGACGCTCGACCGCGAACCTTGATCCGGACGAGGAAAATAGAGGAATCCGAGGACCCTGTGCTTTTTTTCCCCAGACGACCTCCGACGCTACTTGCGATTCGCGACGACAGTCTGGCGCAGTCTGATCGCGCTTTGAGGACTGCGGGTCGATAATGGGATCGAGCTGGCGCTCACTTTGAAATCTTCTCTTCAATTTTCCATTTGTGTATAATAACTGCGAAATATAGTTTTTTTAAATAGCGAAGACATTTTGGAGGGAGAACATGAAGGTGGCTTACAGTTTCGTTGTCATTCTACTGTTTAGACAGGTAAGTTTCTATGTTAATGTGTGCAGAGGAGCTATAGTGTAATGTAATAGTATAGTTGTGCAGCAGTATGGTATTGTAGTATAGTAGCATAGTATTATAGTTGTATAATGGTATAGTATTAATAGTATAGTATAGTATTATGGTGTAGTAGTATAATAATATGGGAGTATAGCAACACACGAGTACAATGGTATAGTAGTATAGTGGTATAACAGTTTAATAGTATAACGATGCAGCAGTGTAATGTTATAGTAGTGTTGTAGTATAGTAATATGGTAGTAGAATACTATAGAAGTACAATAGTATAATACTACACTATTACAGTATTATTATAATATGAAAGTCTATGTCTGTAGCAGTATAATAGTATAGAAATAAGTCCAGGAATGTTAATTAACTATAACAATAATTACGTTCGTTTAAACTCCTCTCGTCAACTTTCTTCCTCAAAGAATCATGGGACACGATTTCCCCAACTTTTCCAAGAACCGACTTAATTATCCTCTGAACTTGACACCAGGCTAGTTCTACTTCGAACCGTCATTCGAACGTTTTTACGGACATTCTTTCCCTGTTTTATAGCATCATAGCTACGTGGTCGTACTAATGGAGAAAAACTTGGTTGAAGAACTCTGTCACAACTCCATTTATTAGAATAATCTCACCGTATCTTGACGTAGCCATTAATTAATATTCGTTGCTCCAGGCGATCGGCGGGATCATTAGAAATTCCCCGGCGTTTTCGAAGCCCGTGTACTCGGACTCGTATCTTCCGGCTGCTATGCAGGTAAGTGTTACGTTCAATTAAACGAATATGTTAGAATGTGTAGGACAGTGTATTGTAACTTTGAGATTTGGAAATTTGAGAATTTGGTAGATTCAGTAGAAAGTTATCTACGTTATCAAGGTTCCAAATTACCACTGTTACAAATATCTAAGGTTCCAAAGTCCCAAATTTTCAAGATCTCGAAATGCAACGTCCCAAATTCTCAAGGGTCCAAATACTAATCGTTCCAAATTCCTAACATTCTAATTTTCCAAAGTCCCAAATTACTACGCTCCAAATTCTCAAGGTTCCAAAGTCCCACCATCCCAACTCCTCAAGGTCCAAAATTCCTAAGGACATAAATTTTCTAAAGTCCCAAATTCCCATCGTCCCTAATTCTCAAGGTCCCAAATTTCTAAGATCCCAAATTCCCACCATCCCGACTCCTCAAAGTCCCAAATTCTCAAGGTCTCAAATTTCTAACATCCCAAATTCTTAAAATCCCAAACTCCCAACGTCCTAAATTCCCAAGTCCAATATTTCAGAATAGATACCATCTTGATCCCTATCTAATCATCCCAATATTACAAAATTTAAACATTATTAACAAAAATTGATGCATAATTTCATCAACAGGTAATATTTCACGCAGTAGAGCAACTCAAACTCATCCAATCGGAAGAAAGTTCAGAAGCCTCCGTAACATCTTCATCTCCAACCACTAATCGTCCACAAACTCAGTCAACCGTTCAAGATGTCCAAAGTACAACTGCAAGTACGACCCCACACGAGAACATAAAAATTGACGCAGAAGAATCAGCATCGAACGAAACATTAATTGACGAAATCTCGACGAGGACGAGCGAAGTCGATGAAGGATCGATAAACAAAACTTCGGATGAATCGATCGGTGACTCCAGTCACCAGGAATCGCCAGAGATCAACCAGGAAACACCGGAAGTGAACTACGCGACGCCAGAATCGAATTACGAGGTGTCGGAGGAGGTGCATCTCGCCGAAGAGGCGAATCAAGAAGTTCCTGAAGAAAATCACGAACCGACTGCTTCCTCTCTGGCTGTAGAAACTTCGTTTATCAAGGAGGTAAACTTTGAAGCAACCACAAAGAGCGTGAACTCTTCCGCTCTAGAACATCCATCAACCGAAGATAAGAAACCAAGCATTGATAGCGTGGTGCAGGATATTTACGAAATTATAAAACCTACTACGTCCAAGTTTGTTGACGATGTCGAAGTTTCTGGAGAGTCGAAGAGTATCTTGGGAATTCCTGTGGAGCTGGAAACTGTGGAAGACGACCAAGATGAGACCAGGTGAGGAATTTTTTGATACATGTGTTATAGTTTTTATGATGTTTGAAGTGGTAGCAATATTATTAAGATGTCAATGTTTAACATGAACAATATAATTTAGACTTATATTAATCAAAGTTAACAATTATCTTGTGAAGAGTAGCGTGAGGTTATCCAAAAACCTTACTCACGAACTTAATTTGTGTTAATAATTAATTATCCTTGCATTTTCCACATAACGAGACAATTAACCTTGGTTTTCCTCGCTGCAGGTTCACGCGTTTAGGTGAAAAGGTGACGCAAGTTCCAAGGCCAAGTTTGAGCAGCTACTTGCGGCGTTCCAACGTGCGACCAAGCGTAACTCTTCAGCAACTGGCGAACCTTTACGACTCCCTGAGCAAGGACGCCAGGAAGCAAGGATTCGGCAAATACACAGGATACTCCGACGAAGTTTTGAACACCCTCGAAACGTCCGCAGAGGGTGGAATCGGGTCGCAGTTGAAGAAGATACTGGACAAAGTGTTGGAAAGAAACGAGTTGACGAGGGACGACGCGAAAACGAGGACTCATCAAGCTGTACGCGATCTTAATAATCCTTCGAGCACGCTCAACAAGGACTTGAGACCCCTGTTGCCTTTACGATATTCACCCTAATTGTAATACCTTCGATTTTCGATTAACAAGAATTTCTTTCGTACCCGATTGCGAGCAAAGTGGAAATAAAGTATAAGTAACAAATTTTGCATAAGCACTCTTGTCAAGTGTCTGTAAAAAGATCTCGATGTTCAGCGATAATTATCATGTAATTGATAATGATTAATATTCCTGTACGATTAATACTCAATAAAGGTTTTAAGACGATTTGTTGACTCACTGAACCGCAATGCTGATTATTGAATAGGCGGATACGACGATAATGACTCATGTTCGATTTTTTGGCAATGTGATTCATGCGTTTCGTTAGAACTTTGCTATTGAAATAACCTAACACATGAGTAATCGAATACTGCAGGGTTAATGGTCCTTACGTCCCTCTAATTAGGTCCTTCGAACGAATAGGATAGTCTCAAACCTTTAAGTCTCAAAATTCTCAAGGTTCCAAAATCTTACGATCCAAAGTCACGGTCTTGAATTTCCTAGAGTCTCAAGTTCCTCACGTCTTAAATTTCTAAGATCTTCAATTAAGGTCCCAAATTTGTAAGGTCGTAATTTACCAAAATCCCAAATTGTTATGGTCCCAAATTCCTCACACCCCAAATACCTCACGTCCTAAATTCCTAAGGTCAAAATCTCAAGGTTCCAAATACTCAACTTAGTTTAGCAAAATCCCAAATCTCTAAAGTCCCAAATTCCTCACGTCCCAAATCCTTAAGATCCTTATTTGCAAAAATCCCAAATTCTAATGGTCCCAAATTCCTCACATTCCAAACACCTCATGCCCCAAATTCCTAAGGTTCTAAATTCTCAAGGTCGAAATTCACCAAAATCCCAAATTCCTCACGTCCCAAATCCTTAAGGTTTTAATTTAAAAAAATCCCAAATTCTTATGGTCTCAAATTCCTCACATTCCAAACACCTCATGCCCCAAATTCCTAAGGTCCTAAATTCTCAAGGTCCAAATTCACCAAAATCCCAAATCTGCTCACCCCAAAATTCCCAACTTCCACAATTCAAAAATTCCAAAAATCCTAGTACCTGAAAATCCCAAATTTCCAAATCCGTATACACTCGCGCACAAAATTACAAACAAATCTTACAACACCTCGATATTTCGCAACTTCCACCCAAACGAAGGTCCGGCCATCAATTTCGCCGTGTATCACATGCAAAATACCAAACAGATCTACATACGGTGTTTCGCAGCGAGATGTCCATCGTAACCCGCGAATTTTTCTACGATTCACCTTGACCCAAGGGACGATATTGTTTATTGGTTGGACAATATGAGCTGGCACAGTCCACGGAACAGATATACGTGCCTCGTATAACAATTTTCGTTGGGTAACGCAGTGTCAATGGTTTGTCCACAAGACAACGACGTAGACGCAGAACAATAGGAACAGGTACTTCATTGAATTAGGTATATCGAGACCCTACGCCATTGTATTGCACGTTGGTATAAATGGATTTTGAAATCAATGGGTCTTTCAGTCGTTGCGTTGCTTCGTTGGAATCGAATCACTGAAAGAGAATAGGTGATCGACGACCCACCCTTGGGGAACCATGAAAATTGTTCTTCTGGGATATTGCCTTCTTTGCGTGAGTTATTGTTTTACTATATTACCACACTTAAGAAACCTCTGATTGAAAATTCGACTAAACTGAAACTGTTGTGTAATTGCCAATTATGAGACAATTACATTTCATTGAAAACTTCGTGTTAAATATTATATAATATTCAAGTATTATTCATTTAACCATCTGTCTTTTGCATACAGTTTAAAGTTCTGCTATGAGAAAGTTTCACTTCTGTCTTTTGCATGATACAGCTTAAAGTGCTGGGAACTGCATATTGAATTGAAATATGTAATATTCAAATGTGAAAAGTTATTCCATTCTGCAGAGTTCAAAATTTTGCTCTACTTCATGCTAAATTGAAATATTATGTAATATTCATGTACGATACATTTTATTTCTACGTTTCGTATTCGACATTTAAAGTTTTTCATGGAACTTTGATCTTGCTCTTTATACCTTGCACATATTCTACACAGCGTAAAATAAACGTTCCCCTAATTCCGCCAGCAAATACGACAAAGTTTGCTGCAAATTTTCAGCTCTCCACGATGAGAGTGCACTCGAAGCCCCAGATAACGCGGCTGTACCCGATCCAAGAAGCGATGGAGCCTCAGCAAATGGACGAGACGAAGCCGTTGGACAAATTACTGGGAAAATTGCGAGCCACGTACAACTTCGTGTTTCGAAAGCCAGAGAACACTAGCAACGTGGAGAAAATTTTGGCCAAGGATGCGCCTGACCCCGACGTGCAAGCGTTAAAATCGATCTGGCGCGATCGAATGGTGCAGAACTTGAGGATCATCGAGGACACTAAATCTCGCGAACCGACGTATTTGTCTAACGACGACTGGGTGAATGATATTCAGCCGCTGGATCGTTTGGAACCGTTGGACATAGACGAGGAAGAAACTGGAGACAAAAATCGAGAAGTGGAGTTTGTCACTCCGAGAAACGGCTTCCAACTTCCGGTCACGCTGAGTCGCCATCTTGTCGACTGGCTTGGCTCGCTCTTGGGGATTACTTATGGTGTTTACTCGAAATTGGCTAGAGCTATTTACAGTAATAACACAGGGACAAGTAATTAGAGGTTCATTTATTTATTATGATTTGGTATCTTGTATATTTGTGTTTGAATAAAAGAAACTTATTTGCATACTTTTGTATTTTATATTGTGGGATTTATGGCGAGAGGTGCAGGATAATGTACGTCAATATTTTCTTTACACTTATTTTATTCAAAAATATCTTGGTCTGAAAAATACATGTGTTACCTCTTGTTCATTCATCTTCTTTTTTTCTCTCTCTTTTGGCATTGTATCATACAATAACAATCGTTCGTCGAGTAACACGTAGTTGCAAATGCAATGTATCCATTGTTAAAATAATTCATCATTGTATCTTAACTATAAATGCCCACGCGAATGGCCAGACGCGTGAACATATTCTTACGCTAATCAATTAACATTCGTGGAAAGATCAATCGCCATTTTCTTAACCCAAGATGGTAAGATGCGGAATCTTTCGGACATGAAAAGGTTCTTCAATATTTTTCGATCGTTACCCTCTTGGGTTAAGGGGATCAGGTGGTTGAAAGAAGTTTAGAAGGAAGAGACAAAATACTGCTATTTTCACGAACATTCAAAATCTTTGGTTCTATGATAACGCGGTAGAAGCCTTATGTTAGTGCAGGCCTGCTCAGCAAGTTGCTCAATGGACATTTTTTACTCAAACCTGAGTAATTAGAACACAAGTAGAAAAAGTTTGGAATTGAAAGAAAACTGCCCTAATGAGCAGTTGACTTATGGGCAATATTTGATCATTAGAGGATTTAACACTGAAGAGTAACTTCTCTACTGAATAAATTGACCCATGGGTAATATGATAGGAATTTAACCATACTAGAGAAATATTGCCCAGAGTATCTACTTAAAATCATAGTATGATTTATTTATAATAGTAAATAGTAAGGAAGTGAGGAAAAAGTTGCTCCAACTGCAGTTGCTGTGCAGGCCTGTCTTAGTGCCATCCGCAATTATTCTTGTTATAATCTCAAATGTTCAAACACTTCGAAGATCCTTGTCGAAATTGTTTAAACAGTCGCACGTGGAAGGTTTCAACGTAGACACTGTCTTGCATCGTTGATTTACACTAGGTTGTCAAGAAATTAGCATTAACACTACGATGATGCAAGGATGGGATAAAGTTTCAACAATTTCATAACATTAGCCCCCGTCGATGAACTGCTGGAAATAGATTAAAATATACACTTTCGATAATGAATAAAATGCGAGATAAAAGATAACTGGTTTTTTAAAATCCTAATTTTTCGACAACCAATTTTCAGATCGTTTTCTTGAGCAACGTTATCTCCGTTCGCATTCGTAAAACTATCGATAATAAATAAGAGAACCGAGTCTGGCGAAAGATTTTACAAACTGTTTCGACAAAAGCGCCAGTGAACGGTCTGTTTAACCCTTTCATGCATGATACCGTGTAACAAAAACTTCTCTGAAATATAAAATCCCAAAATTACATGCGATCGATGATTCTTTGGTACGCAGGAACAAAAGACCTTCCATAAAGTACAGCTATCACCTGTAAAACCCTGGTAAAACAATAAAATTCCATTTACGGATAAATTAATCTAAAAAAAATCAATAAAAAAAGTTCCTTGTGCATGAAAAAGTTAAAAATGAGAAACGGAATATGACGAGTGAAGACGCATGATTACGATAAATGAACACGGACGAATCAGAGATCAAAGACAGTCTGAACAACGCACCCATCGAGTCTTCTTCAGGTAAAATTTGTAATAGCACTTATATACACGAAATTATCCTACAAATTTCATAACATTTATCGGCAGTATGCTATTATTTTCTATTGGTACTCGTTCAGAGATATCGTTATCCTAATGGCAGATTGGCTTTTCGTTACCATTGCTAGTTAAAAAAAAAAGACTGCACTCGAAACTCGTACTCACGAAGAAAAAAAAAGAAAACCTTTGTACGAAATTCGAGTTGCATCCCCATTGTTGTCATCGTCATAGACTAGAGTCAGTAAACAAACTGTATTTTTAAAGCTAGTTTACACGAGACAGTCACGGTGTGTACTTAATAGTTACTTAATTTCCTTTCTTTTCGTACAACGAATTGATATTTTTTTATGCATTTCTTGTAACGCGATTACTAAAAGCGTGGATCGTTCTGTATCTCGAAAAGTTGAATTCTGGGACGAGATGGAAGTTCGGGTGAAATCGGACAAGATCGGCTGCGTTCGGTCAAGATCGGAAAAAGATTACGATCAAAATTTACCCGATTTTGTCCGAAGTTCCTATCCCGTCTAGATTTCAAAAATTCGAGATTCAGCACGACCCCAGCGTTCACTAATTTAAGACTCACTCAGGCTCTATTAGCGGACGATCCCGAAGAATGAAATATCGATATTTCATGCAAGCGACAGAACTTAACTGCAGTTCATAGCTCTTCAAGGCGTGTCCGCTTTGAATACAAATATAAGGTACTGCTCGCTTGAATACTAATTGCTAAATCGTGTTCGAAAGTTTCTCGGATTTTCCCCTCTTAGAATGAAAACTAATGCTTTAAACGTCGAAGAATTTGAATTAATTTTCATTAGAAATTCGCATCATTTAATGCCAATTAGAAATTCGCTCAGTCGCACCCGAATATTTAGGTGCTACTTTCGTTCCCCGTTCAAATTCTAGAATACACTCCAATTCCTAGTACACGTCTAACACGTAATTTTCTATTTTGTGCTAACTCCAACGCTCCACGTTAAACAGCCTTTATTGCTTTGGATTTTAGACGAGTTTTGTCTACGACTAAGATGGCATTAAGTACCTTGTATTCTGAGGCAGAATCTCATTCATGTTGACCGCCTGTTGTTGCAACACGTTTGCCTCTTTCATCGCTTGCTCCTTGAACGAGGAGAACGTGTGCAACAGATTCTGATCCTTCTGAAGGTTCTGAATGTATTGAAGGAAATTAGGCTCTTGCTTGATAAAGCTACCGTCCTTCAATACGAAGCTCACTTCTTGCTTAGGCATATTGGAAACCTCGGGAGCCTTCTCGAAGGATTCTTTCTGCTCGACGAAGAATGGCTCCTTCTTCATTCGATTTCTTCTGATCCCTAAATGCGTTTGAGTATGTTTGTTCAGGTGATCCTTCCTGGAGAACGCTTTTTGGCACACGGAGCAAGAGAAATTCTTATCACCGGAGTGTATCACATAATGCCTCGTTAAATGCTCGTTCCTTTTGAACGCTTTCTGACAGACTGGACATTTGAACGGCCTCTCGTCCGAATGGCCACGCATGTGTTGGTCCAGGTGCTCTTTCCGCTTTAACATGGCGCCACATTCTTTGCATTGATACTTACGTTCCTGAAAAACGAAATCCCTGTTAATTTAATGAACTTTACTTGTACAGGAACCGTGAACGAAACCTAAAGACCTCAGGAAAAGTCTATGAAACACATAGAACCTTAAGATATATTATACTTACTTGTATATGAGCCTGTATGTGTTGTTCGATTTCCGTCTTATCTGGAAATGCTAAACTGCACTCTGGACAACAATAAAGAGTCGAACCGTCTAACGCGACGCTAATTTTTATTTCGCCGGTTTTCGCGCGGAATTTCATTTTCTTTTCAGTTTTTGGTGAATCCGTTTGTATCTGTTGCTCGACCTTAATAGTTTGTACTGTATTGTCATTCTCTTGCTGGTTGTCCAAGTGCACATTTAAATCATTCGGATTAATAGACACCATCATTTGATCAGAACTCATGAAAGCATTCCCATTTTGCAACTGAGTATTTCTGAACACTGGAACACTGGGAATGTTAAGAATGTTGTTCTGAGAGTGTTCCACCTTCTCCTCCTCTGTCTTTTCTTTCTTCACTTGTTCAGTTTGCAACTTAATCAACTGTTGCAATGTTAATGGAAGAGTAGTAGCTTGTAGCTTTTGAAAGTACTCAGCCATGGCACTTTGTTGTTGAAGTTGAGCTTGAGAATCTTGCTAGAATGTTATATTTTTCATTTAATATGTTTAATTAATAGGACAGTAAATCCATAAAACAAAATGCTGTACCACTGTTGGAGATTTCACTTCATTCTCAGTCCTTGTATCCAAGTCTTGTTTGATATTCTCAGGTTGAGACGTCGATGGCAAGTACATATTAGGTATAATTCTTACTGGCAAACTATTTGATTGAACGCTGAGTATTGAATTGTTTTGATTGTAATTAGGAATGTTAATAGTTTGAATGCCCTGCTTCTCGCAAAGTTGCATCAAAGTGTTTGGATCTGGCCATGCAAGTATTGGTCCAGTATATTTATTCGTAGAATTCACCTTAAATGAAAAATCAAATTAGACAAGTGGAATTCATCAAAGACAATAAATCTCGTGGGTTCAGTAAAAACATAAATCTTACAAACAAACTCTGTTTCGTGTGATTCGACCCGGGAGCAGTTGTATAAACAAGCGTTTGTTCTGCTTGAGTATGATCACCGCTCGTGAATTTGGACATTGGAATTATGTTCGATCGGGACGTTAATTCAGAAAATTGTGGGAGAGATCCGTGGACAACGTTGTTCCCAGAAAAATCCATTTTGCAGCCAAGGAAAGATACGCGCCTTCGCGATTAAAACATGCGAACCTTTCTAACCTATAATATCTACCGCGAATAACGAATACGCGTACTGGCTGTGATCAAGTTTTCAGTCTCATATTTCTCGAGTCGCGTTAAAATGCACGGAACACCGTCGAGATCAAACATCGATGGATAATAAACACGAGACACTAATTAAATTAAAAAAGTCTTGCGGACCGACGATACGTTATAACGTACGCCGCGTCCTACACACTGCTCCAACATGGCTGCAATAAAGCACTATCTCCGAGACTGCATCTTCTATTTTCCAATATGCGCAAGCTTCTCTGAAAAATATTACTCAGAACACATTGCATTTTGCGTAATTTAAACGCTTGTATCTTCTAAAAAAATTAATGCAAACCAACGAAACACATATGTTCATTTCGAAAAAAAATTTTGCAAAGAAAAAATGAATTTATTACTTTGGTAGAACTGCGATGCACTTTTTTTATGATCTCTCATTGGACAGAGTATACAATAGACGCTTGACAAACTTCAATTACTATAGAAGAAAAATAAATAAACATTTTATCAAATTTGTTTTTTTTAAACAGGTCAAATGAGGATGAAGATGATTCCAAGTCCTTCAGAGAACATAAACGTACGTGATTTTGATTAAGGATAAATATTGATGTATGAATTAAAAACATTTTATCAGCAGATAAATATGGTATTTTATGGATGAAAGTTTGAACGAACGAATAAATAGGTTACGAGAAAAAAGTCGAACTCTGTTAGCACAAGCAGATCGGAATTCTAGAAAAGTTAAGGAACTTAGAAGACTATATTCTCAAAATTTGTGAGTATTAGTTGTCATTATATTCCATTTAATAGCCATTTCTAATATCATGTATCTTATTTGCAGGACACCAAATGAAAGTTATAAAAATGTGGGTGAATCTACCTTGCCCTGTAAAAGAAATATTAAGTCATGGAAACTAAGAAATGATTCCAGAGGAGTTGGTGGTGCTCTATGTTCAGATTACTTCTGTAATAGCCCAAGACAAACACCTGCATCAATGCCTAATATACAGTCAACTAAAAGAGTACTAACATCTACAAAGAAACATTCTGAAAATCAATGCTGCTTAGAGAGCATTAACAGAAAACCAGTAAAAGGCTGTTATTGCAATACTAATACTAGAAAAGTTCTACTGAGATCAGGGAAAACTCAACATAAGCAGCATTCTCCTTGCAAGCGCTGTAAAAGTCACACTTATACCAGTGCAGTGGTTGTGGAAGATAATGAGAAACAACTCTTAAGTTCTCCAATAAGCTGTGAAACTTTGAGAAGGTTACAGAAGATAGACTATGCACCTAGATCTCAATTCTTGCGCAATGTGCAGAGCAAAGTCTCCCTCTTACAAACAAATGCAAGAGGGGATTGCCCAGAAACATGTTCCAGATCACAATGCTATCATGAAGTTATGTCTAGAAGAAACAAGTACGACATTGATGCTGCACATACATTTAGAGTTGATCAGAAATCAGAAAGAAATGATCACTTGACAAGACATCAATCGCTACCTAAAATGCCTGTAACTTTGGAATCTAGTAAAGATAAAACTTCTGAAGTTAAGAATGTAGATAAGTCTAGCATAGGAATTCAAGTGTCTTTGAAGAAGCAATCGAAACCAAAAGTTGTGGTCAAAAGAACACTTTCCTCTAAGAAATCTGTACCTGATTTAAAAAAGTCAAGTCAATCCACTAAAAGGTCGCCCATTAGCAAGGATTGCCCATGTTGCCATAATAAATCAAAATATTCTAAAACTGTAGAAGATAATACTGCTTCAGGAGATTACCAACCTACAATCTGCACAAACAAAGACCCTGAAGAAATTGATACGTCCCTTTCCGACGAAGAAGTCAGAGAACTAAGAAAATTTCGTGAACAGAACTACTTTGACACCCACGGATCCAATCATACTTTATCAACTAAATCCTCCGGTTCACTCGAACAATATTTCTTGAATGATAGACTGTTTCCTGAACCTGCAAGGAGGGTTCACAAGAAAGATTTAGTTGTAACGATGCCGCCTTGCGCCAACGTGCAACGAAAACGCGTGCACTATTTCCCTCGCTATGTTGTTCGTCAAGAGAGAAACAGCACCACCTGCAAAAAGAAACGTTTTCACACCTGCCCTCTGACTGGTCACGCCATTGATCTTGGAATCACAAAAATTAGGCCTCCTTTGAATAGTTTAGCTCTTAAATATCAGAAGCGGCTGCCGTGATGAATCTACTCTTTTATATTTATATAACATTGAAAAATGATCATGTTCTGTAGCACGAAACTTTTGTATAGAATTTTGTATGTATATTGTGATAATAAAGTGCTATGTCCACTGAATGTTTCTTCGAATTTGTCTTAATGATGTTAATGTCTCTTTTTATAGTACTAAAGTGACTATGATACCAGAAATATGTCGCATATGTTCTACGATGGTCTACGTGATCTCATCCACGACAAAAAGTCCTGTAGAATCGGTCGTTCGTCATGATGACTCCTGACCTGTAACGAATTCATGCTCGCAAGATGCAAATTTCTATTGAATAAAAGATGCTTCTTGTTCTACCGCATTGGCGAAACAAAGATCGTTGAATCACTTGCACCATGCTTACAGATATCAAGGATGCCTTCAGAGACGGCTTACAAAACGCACGTATCTAAATTCTAAAGATCCAAAATCTTAAAGTTAGGAAATTAACAAATTCTAAATTCAGCGTTTTATGATTGTAATTTTCTAGCGATTACAAGTAAAAGTCTGTAATGGAACGTGACATTTGCATGAACACTTATAAACAATGAGAGATATTTATCTATTCATCTGCGAGATATTGTTTCATTATGCGCGTAGCGAAGTAGGAAACATGATTTGATGTTAGCATGCAGCTCGAGCATCCGAAGAAAAAAGCACGAAGAATTGTTCTTTGGTAAATTACAACTACGTGATGACCATGACTAAACACGTGACCAATATATGCACCTTCGTGACCTTCATTCCCCAAGATGAAAAATTTGTCTTCTTCACGACATATTTTTTATTCCATCATTTGAATAATAGTACGAATATATTATTAATATAAGCATTATTTCGACTGATTTATAGAATCATTAATAATCAACGGCTTGTTAATTTTCTGAGGTCGCCGTTAGATAAATATAATTAAATGTTCGTTTATGGAATATTGAACCTGTAGGACGTCAAGCTCATTAAACACGTCGTTAATGAAATACTTCATACACACGAAAACTGGTTTCTTGGTTTCTCAACGAAACCGAAATTGAGAAATAGTCCAGCAAGTCCATGTTTGTTCCAAGATACAATTGTGATATTTTTATTTAAATACAAGCATCCAGTGAGAATCGCGAGAAAGGGGTTCTTTCCTCTTATCGGGATAAGGGGAGTTATGATCAAAAGTATGTTGTGGAAAAAATTTAATGGAAGCTATTTCATTACACTAAACACAGAATTATCATCGCCCAACTGGCAAGTCTTACATAACATGTTTTTATTCGATAATAGCGCAAAGCTGTTAAAACATCTAGTGCCTGTAATAACAGTGTTCTAGTGCATGTTAAAAGTGAGCTTGTAAACAATCAGCATGCATAATATATTCATTTTGTGTCACATAAATAAATGCTGTTTGAAAATGATAATTCTGCTCATTCAAATATATCTTTAGGAGTGAGAATTTGATTTTCTAACAGTCTTTCAATGCTCCCTCCAATACTATCCCTTACCATTTGTTGCAAAAGATTGCCATTCTGCAGAAACATCGAAATCATTCAAATGATGAGTTGAATTAATATAATTCCTTTTGATTTTATTGCCCAGCTGCCCTATCAGTCATGTTTTCTAGAACCTAACAACTTCTTTCGTAGAATTTCGAGAAGAACGTGTTGTTGAAAACGATGGGAGTAAATGCATTTCGTTGTTGAATACATTAAAGCTAGAACATCCGTATTTACTTATCCGTGATTCATTCGGAATCGCGTGCTATCTTAAACGTTTACGTGAAAATGCGAGTGTTTGAGCTTTTAAGAGTCACGAAACCTGTAGCCCTTGTGGGGCTATTGTGATGACTCGGTTAGGTTCAATTTACTGTATTGTACAATTAACGTCAAGTTTTGTGAACGTGGTTTCATGTTTCGTAACATTATTTAATAGGTAATTGTGACTGGACTTTGTGGTCACCTTGCTGTTGTTTTCATACGTGAAGGAGAATTTTTTATATAATTGTTTATAGCTCTATAAACTAATGACGTGGTTAGGTGTTCGACTTGAACATAAATTGAAGTGAAGGGCCAAGGAGGGTAAACTAAAAAAACAAGGCTGTGGTCGATGACATTTGACAAGGCAAAGTCTTTTTTTATTTTTGTGGAGATGACCGTGACGATCGAAACAACTTTCATATTGTCCACCGGAAATTTTTGATTATCTTTCTGTCAGAATTCTTACGTCGTTTCCTTGTATCCGAGTAAGTGTGGTAATTGGCAGAGTTAAAATGTCATATGTAAACATTTCGACAAATATAGCCATCGTTATACGTTTTCAATTTTCTCAATTTTGTCTCGTTTCTGTTTATTCTTATTTCGAAATCAAATTTTCTACAATATCTGGAGACTTCGTTATAACAATTGGATTTGACCGAGTCATCATTTCAAATCATTGAAATCATTACTTCCAGTTATTTTTCTGTCTCTGATGTCTCCATTTCAGTGAACATCTCTTAGCTCTACGTGTGTTGACAGTAAAATTAGACATCGACAAATTAAATATGGTAGTACCGCAACGTCCACTAAGTTATTTAACAACAATTCGGTAGTATACAAAATTGAACCCAGTGGAAATTTTGTATGAATTATCAAGAACAAATAAAAACCATTACTAATTTCCGTTACATAAAATTAATATCCAGATAAGATCTGTACGTTGTTCACACACTTCAATTTAAATTTCAAATTTATTGATCATGTATTCCGGTCAATATTTATTCACATCGTATTGAAAAAAAAACAATATGAATCGATGAATGTTAAGTCATGTACATTGCTAATTGCCATTCAATTATGCGCTGATCTAATTATCTTGATGGTTATAAAAGCAAATAAATAAAACAGATCGTTATAAAGACAGATGATAATCATAGAACAGTGTTCATGGAGAATCTGGAGTGTGGCAGGAAAGAACGTGCGAGAAATTGCCAGATTTGGAGATCATTGAACCTCGGCCCTTGAACTGGTAACCTTGGTCATCTTCTAACTAATAGAAAGTTGTGCATATTTAATCGACCATAGCGTGTTCAGGGAATAAACCGAGAATCGTTTTATCCTTCCCACGGCATATGATCGCCTTTACGTCATAGGTCGTAGGATCAGTCCTCTCGCTGGTGAATGCACTCTGCGGAAGGATCTGGGTCTCGGCTACCAATACCCGTTTCAATGTCGTCTGAATTGTCAGAAAAACGATCGGATATGCTCTGATTAAAATGATATATATCATAGGAAGACTTGTGGGTGGATAGATGAGACATGTGAAGATTTGGGGGAGCAAGGGTTTTGGGGTGTAGATATTTAGGGATGTGGAAATTTGGGGATGTAGGAATTTGGGGATACAGGGATTTGTGGATGTAGTGATCTGGAGATGTAGAGATTTGGTGATGTAGGGATTTGGGGATGTAGAGAATTGGGGACGTAGGGATTTGGGGGTGTAGGAATTTGGGGATGTAGGGATTTGGAGATACAGGGATTTGGGGATATAGTGATCTGGAGATGTAGGGATTTGATGATGTAGGGATTTGGGGATGTAGAGAATTGGGGATGTAGGGAATTGGGGGTGTAGGTACTTGTAGGAATTTGGGGATGTAGAGAATTGGGGACGTAGGGATTTGGGGGTGTAGGGATTTGGGAATATAGGAATTTGGAGATGTAGTGATCTGGAGATGTAGGGATTTGGTGATGTAGGGATTTGGGGATGTAGAGAATGGGGGACGTAGGGAGTTGGGGGTGTAGGTACTTGGAAATATAGGAATTTGGGGATGTAGTGATCTGGAGATATAAGGATGAGGGGATGTACAGATTTGGGAGTGTAGGAATTTGGAAATGTAGGGACTTAAGGGTGTAGGTACTTGGAAATATAGGAATTTGGGGATGTAGGAATTTGTGAGACACACAGTGTCCTCCATCTTGTGAAGCATCGATTCTAACGGGGTTAGTTTACCCTTCCCCTTATAATTACGCCACTGACCAAGACGCATGTATAAACACTCTGTTGCATTCCAGTACAAGCAATTATGCAAGGCGTCATAGTACAATAAATTGTCTCATGCAGTGTAATGCGACAAGTTGTTTATCATACTATTAAGTAGGTACAATTTTTCTTCCTTGGAAAGGTCATACACGTATATGCGTCAAAGAGAACGCATAAAAACAGCAGAAATTCTACGCATGAATCTTTTTTTGATAGCACAAAAAACTAAAAATACGGCAGTCGTCAACCGTGTCTTTCTATAAGATTGTTATCGACTTGATTGTTTCGCAAATGACCAATCTCTTTTACAAAACATATCATTTTAATAAAAAAAATGTTGTGGAAGACGGCAGTAAACGAGGTGGAATTCTCTGAAACGGAAACTGGCAACTGGCCATTTGGAACAACAAAAGACACGTAAGCATATACATGATAGAATTAATTTTTTAAAGGTCATTTTTGTATTTAACACCGACGGAACAACTGTGAGTGAGTAGGCACACATGCAAAATGGAGGAAATTCTAGGATGCGAAATATGGAGATGCTCCTTGGACAACGTTTCTTAATGGATCTAGCAGGAAAGAATTCGAAGTTCGTCTTCGATAATTATTTTTATTGTTATTTTGCGATATGTGACCGGTTTAGATTCCTATTGTGAGAAAGTGTTAAATTCCGAGTAGAAAGCTGTTAGCCATTTCTCGTTACAACATGCGGTTAATAAAATACTTTAATGAAGTTTTAAGAACACGTTATTAACTATGAATTAGCATGAAATAGTGTTATTAGTAGAACTTTAACTTCACGTTACCTTTTTTTGGATGGGTTCAGGATTGGATTGAGTTTTTTGGAGAATCTAAATTCTTACATTCTCTAATATTTGTAAATCCTTATATCGCCGAATACCTATTTTTGCTCTACGTTCCTAGATATCGGTATCCCCAAATTTTTACTTTTTCAGATATCTGCAATTCCTTGGACCCCTAATTCTTATTTTCCCAAATCCGTACATTTCCAAATCCCAATTATCCCAAATCTCTACGTCCCCAAATACCTATATCCCCAAATTTCTACCTTCCCAAATCTCTATATCTCCTAATTCTTATTTTCCCAAATCCCTATATTTCCAAATCCCAATTACCCCAAATCTCTACATCCCCAAATCTCAATTGCCCCAAATACCTATATCTCCAAATTTCTACCTTCCCAAATCCCTATATCCCTAAATCCTTAGATCCCCAAATCCCTATATTCCCAAATTTCTACCTCCCCAAATTCCTATATCCCCAAATTCAATATCACAATATCACGAAAAATAATGATTTCAGCAATTCTCAGTTCGCAGAAGTTTGTTCCAGTTTCGGAGTGGCAGAAATTAATTCGGTCAATCAACGCCCGGCTCGCGAGGCTCAAAAGGAAGAAAAGAGCAAAAGCAAACTCCTGAGAAAAACACTTTTACTTTCAAAGTGAATGCTTTCAACCACCAAGTTGGAGTAATGACCAAAAGGTCTCACACTTTAACCCCTTTCACACAAGTGTGAAACACTACCCTATACATTTTTTCGTATCCATTAAAATTACTAAACAATATTAAACAGTTACCAAAACTACCACAGTCAATAATAACTACGTAAATAATTATAATAATTATGTCGATAATAATCTGTAGCATAAAACGAAGACCATTACCTCAAGAATGAAAATTGTGAAGAACGTGGATGAATCGCAACATTAAATTCGAGGGTAGAGTTCGCGAACGAGAGCACGTACAACGAAAAAATGTTCAAAATCATCTCGACTGGATATCAAATCGTTTTACATATAATACTAAAGGATTCGTTTTGTTCATAATCGTACAGGAAAGAGGCAAAGTTTCCTGGTTAGCCAGATGGTGGGGTGATGGTGCTGCTTAAATAGACTGCATCAATGACCGTTTCTTTCAGTCCACATTCAGCTGTCCCGAGGAATTTTCATCGGGAAGAAGCTACAGAAATTCGTGAAACGTTTCGTTGAAGGGATTACAAGGGATCATGAAGAGGATTTTCGTTGCATTGGTCGCAACCATTGCGGTGTCGGCCATTGCTGTCGAATTACGTGAGTTATTTATTTTTTTCAACTTTATAATAATTTTATGATGATAGAATTCTGTGACACTCACGGTTTGGTCTAACTTTGCGAAATTTCATTTTTGGCCAATTTTTAATTGTGAGTAACGTGGGAGTGTCAGGGTAGTTTCTGTTTACGGCTGTTTAGGGTGCCACTTTAGGGTGCTTTCAGTTTGTACGGTTAGTTTATCTTGTAAGAGTAGTTCACCGATTGTTATGATATAACACATTTTTGGAGGTGACATTTCAAATTTTGTTCAAACAAATAGTGATGCAAGAATGAAAAGTAACTTTGATATTACGTTATTTATTGTAGTCAGTGAAAGTACTAAATTGTCGAAAATATTATAAGTCAAGGTACTCTACAAGCTTTATAGTAAATTTAGGGTCCTGCAGGCATTTTATAGAGTATTTAAGGTACTCAAGACACTTATAAGGTACTTAAAGTACTATATTATTAGTGGCATGACTTCAAACTTGACAATATCAAGATCATAAGATATTTAGAATATTCAAGACACTGTACAGGGTACTTAAGGTACTCCATAAGGTACTAGAAGTATGTAAGATAATTTATCAGAAATAATATCAGGTACTTTAAACTAGATAATCTAAGGGAAAGCATTTTATTAGATAAAGATATGAAGATATTTATGAATCAATTTAACAGCCACGTGTTGCTCAAGAGTCGAGGATTAAGGTCAGTGTCAAAGGATGGTCCATGAGAGCTTTGAAATATAGTAATTTAGAGGACATTAGTATTTGGTCATGTAGGGATTTTGGGGTGTAGAGATTTGGGGATGTAAGGATTTGGGGATATAGGAATTTGGGAATGTAAGAATTTGGGGGTGTAGGTACTTAGAAATATAGAAATTTGGGGATGTAGGGATTTGGGAATATAGGTATTTGGGAATGTAGTGATTTGGGAGTGTAGGGATTTGGGGATATAGAGATTTGGGGGTGTAGGTACTTGGAAATATAGGAATTTGGAAGTATAGGAATTTGGAAATGTAGGGATTTGGGAATGTAGAGATTTGGGGGTGTAGGTACTTGGAAATATAGGAATTTGGGGATGTAGGGAATTGGGAATATAGGTATTTGGGGATGTAGTGATTTGGGAGTGTAGGGACTTGGCGATGTAGAGACTTGGGGGTGTAGGGATTTGGTAATATAGGTATTTGGGGATGTACAGATTTGGGGATATAGGGATTTGGGAATATAGGGGTTTGAGGATGCATCGATTTGGGAATGTAGGAATTTGGGACTCTAGCAATTTGGGGATATAGAATTTTAGGAACATAGGTTTACAGACATACATATTTTGAAACATAGATATTCTAAAATGTAACAATTCGAGAGTACAATTTGAAGACAAAAAATATCTCAATATAACAATTCAATAATTCCAACACCAAAAAATTACTCAATTCCCAAATGTACAAATTGTAAAGAAAAAGGTGATTCGTTTAAAAAATTTGAAAGCTTGAAAATTCAAAGATCTCTTTAAAAACTTGAATGTTTAGAAAACCTGAGCATCAAATACCATCGTTTTCTAAATACTCGATCTCCCGAAATGCAAATGGCGGAGTACCACGCTTTCCGTTGTTCAAACAAATTGTGCACCGAAGGGTATTTACAAGGTATTCCCGTGAAACGGTCAATCGATTTTTGCGATTCGGTCGAAAAGTCATTAGACCACGGGGACACGCTTAAAGAGAAAGTCAATTCCGAGCTTCAGTTCGGCTGCTCGTAACTGGTGCTGCACTTTATTGGATCCACTGCAACGCTTATGTAACTCTTGTTCGCTGTATTTTCTCACCTGTTTTTTTTTCTTTCGTTATTTTTCAGCGAGCACCTTCAAAGTATGCGATAGATCGTTACCGGAGAAAGAATACTATGATTGCATCAGTCAGTCAGCGAAAGATGCCATTGTTTCTTTAGCTGGAGGTGAGTGACCATTTTGTTTTTTCTTAACACGTGAGGTCAAGTATTGTTTACTTCTTCTTGCTTAAGTTTGTACTATTATAATTTGTTAACTTGTTCTTATGATTTGTAAACTTCTTTTTATAATTTAACTGAGTCAATTTTTAATCGACAATTTTTAGTTTCCATAAAGTGTGCAAGTATGAACTTGCGTTTGTCAAATTGTGACAACTCATAAATGATTTTAATGATAACTTTAACTTCGGTAAAAATTCGCGTGACATTTTCTTGCACTTTGGTCAATCTAGTATGTCACTTCGATGGAACAAGTTTTAAATAAATACTAATTTAATAATAAATAATATATAGTACACCTATACTTCTTGTTAAAATAACTGTCCATGTAAATTATTAATTAAATAGGTTTTTGGTTGGTTTTATTGTTAAGTGTAATTTTTCGATATTTAATTTACCAAATGATGGTAATCATTTACCATCACTTTACAAGAAATTCACTTAATTCCATTGAGTTTAACAATGAAATAAAAATAGAAAAATATTTCCAGGACAAATTGCTCAATCAGTGTACCAGTAAATGAACTGTTAAATTTAACGATCAAATCATAGTTATTATCTCGATGCTGTACGGTTAACGTTGAACAGTTGTCATTATGCCACCGGTTACATAACTATTTCACCTGACCGATTCTCCCACTCTCTCGCGGAATTTTCATTGAGAAACTGGTATCTCCCTTTTACTATCAAACCTTGCGTGATATTTCACATTTTATTATACACACAATTCTAATATTTACCTCCATTATCATTAGAGTACTTTTGCAATCAGATCAGTCACGTTCTCTTATTTATTAACTATATTTTATACTCTTTGTTGTAGCAGTCTTCATTAATATTTCATCACGTCTTCTTTACAATTTCGAGAAATTCTTTGGAAGTTTGTTCATATTTTATTTTATTATTAAATATCCAGTTTTTAATTCCAGTACAAGTTTTTATTTTATCATTAATATTTCATGACGTCTTGTTTTACAATTTCGAGAAATTCTTTGGAACTTTGTTCATATTTTATTTTATTATTAAATATCCAGTTTTTAATTCCAGTACAAGTTTTTATTTTGTCATTAATATTTCATGACGTCTTGTTTTACAATTTCGAGAAATTCTTTGGAAGTTTGTTCATATTTTATTCTATTATTAATATGCAGTTTTTAATTGCAGTACAAGTTTTTATTTTGTCATTAATATTTCATGACGTCTTGTTTTACAATTTCGCGGAATTCTTTGGAATTTTATTCATCTTTTTTTTATTATTGAATACGTAGTTTTTAATTGCAGTACAAGTTTTTATTTCCTCATTTGTATTTTATGGACATCTTGTTCCTCCATTTTACATCGACATTTATTTTCATTTTATTCATTCTTCATTTTATTTAATCATTAAATTTGTATATATAATTCTTAATAACAGTACAAGTTTTTATTTCGTTATTTATATTTTGGTGAGACATTAATTTTCATCCATTTCTTCAAAATTTTTTGAATTTTATTCATCCCTCGTTTTATATAATTATTAAATTTGTATACTACCTTAATTCTAGCAGAAATTCTTTTCATTTATATTGCATAGGGACAGCAATTTTGTTCCTCAATTTTACATAGATATTTAATTCCATTAAATTTTCGTTTTATTTTATTCACAGAATTGTTATATAATTTTTTATTTGTTTTGCAGTAGCAATATTTTGCCACCAAAGACACTCACAAAGAACAAGAGTGTCCAGTATCACAATTCCCATTTCGTACAATTCTACAAAAAAAGAAAAGTGTCGAATATGTTTCAAATATTTCCCCTCGGTCTGAAATCGAAAACAAAATGGAATTCCGAGCGAAACGTTTCCTTTCTTTAACAAACAGCAATACTCGCCACTTTTTAGAACGTTTTCTTTTTCCTTTCTTGATTGTCTGATGCCACGAACAGATTACTGCGTTGATTTCACCGGAGCAATGCACGGTTACGCATTTCCTCAAAACGGGCATTAGTTTCACCGACATAATCGCGCCTAGTAATTTGCAGAGGTTCTCCTTGACTCGGACAACTGTCCCTTTACTTTCTTACTTCGATTGAAATGTGCACTTTAACCAGGTACAATTATACGTACTGTGGTTCAAAGTGTCAGAAGATGAAGAAATCTTTCATTACTCAACAAAGTCAAATTTTAAATTAATACTGTAATGTATTAGTACTTGTACTTGTTGTTAGTACTTGTAATATGTAGTTGATTAGCTACTTATCATGGAGCAAAATGAAATATAAATTTATCTATTATATGAACATTGTATTTTAATACTAATATATTAGGTTCCATCATAGGTTCCATCTGTACACCTTCTAATTTTATACATTTTTATATTTGCACAATTTCACGACCTTCCATCTTACAAAATTGCTATCTGAGCGACATGTGTTTTAAAACACAGTCGACAATGTAAATCCAGTAGTGGACACAGAATGTCACATACTTCAGTATATTACAACTGTGTGTTTGTCAATAATGTAATAAATGTTTTGTAATATAGAATTATATCTGATCTTTCGTTCAGATTTTTGGTTAGTTTTGAATTAGGTAGGTTTTTGGTTAATGTGTGTAATTATTGCAGGTATGAAGAGTTTCAAAATCCTTCCATTAGAACCTTTGGCTGTGGACAGCGTGAAAATTGGCGAATCTCAGGGATCGGTTACTTTGAGGCAAGAATACAAAAACATCAAACTGTATGGTCTTACGAAGAACCTTGAAATCGAAAATTACCAGTAAGTTATTGATTTAATACAATTTGCAAATTCTTCAGGGATCGAACTCCGAATTTCTACATTCTCCAATTCCAGAAGTTCCAAATCTACAAACCACAAATTCTCAAATTACCAATCTCCAAAATTGTGAAGTTGGTGACCCCCAAATTCCTAAATTCCCAATTCTACAAACCCCCAGATTTAAAACATTCAAGTCACTAACCTTAAAATTCCTAAATTCCCAATTCTACAAAGCCCCAAATTCTCAAATTACCAATTTCCAAAATTGTAAAGTTACTGACCCCCAAATTAGTAAATTTCCAAATCTACAAAGCCTCAGATTTAAAACATTCAAGTCATTAACCTTAAAAATTCCTAAATTATTCTACGAAGCCCCAAATTCTCAAATTACCAATTTCCCAAAATTGTAAAATTAGTAACCCCCAAATTCCTAAATTCCCAATTCTACGAAGCCCCAAATTCTCACGTGTCCCACTTGCCAAAATTCTCAAAATACCAAATTTCTAAATTTCCAAACATCCTATTCCACAAATTCCAAACCTCCATCTGGCAAATTAACCTAACCGGACCTAACAAACCACAAACTTGCATGTCGATCTAGAAACCAATAAAGCATCCTGTACAACGAGTCAGTTATTTATTATCCACGAAGAAATCACGAGGAAAAAGACTACAAAAACGTCTCGTAAATAAAATGAATCCCCTCGAATGAGCACCGGTTAACGTTTGCGTAATTGTTCGTGAAAAGACTCGACGATGTGCATCGACCATCTTGTCTGCTCGAATCCTCCAAATATAGCGGCCATAACGCGTCAGATTATGAGTTCACACATGACTGCGTTTAGACGTCATTCGAACGCAAAGAACAGCAAAGAAAAAGTGAATTAATAAGGTGTCATTAGAGTTGATTGAATACGAGATACTTATATTATAATTAACAGAGTTATTTGCTTTTTACAGCATCGACTGGGATAAATGTTTGCTGTCGTCGGACTCTTTGAATCCTCAAGTAGATTTCGTCGCTGATTACAAAGTTGATGGTAGAATATTGTTGTTGCCTGTCAGGGGATCTGGCAAATCGAATATTACAATGTGTAAGTGTATCTATTTCCTTTAACAATCTCTTTTTTAATCGTTCTTCTGCATTTTTTAATTTTGTGTGTTCACAAGAGAGGCACAAAGATTAATAAGTAACGATAAGCAAGTAACAATATATTCTTCTTGAATGAAGAATCAGATGCTTGATTTTTTATTTAAACTTGTAAACTTATGTAAACTTGTTTCTAGACAATTTACGGACGCACAATGATATATACTGCGAGAAGTACCAGAAGAATGGAGAGACTTACTTGAGGGTGAAGAAATTCGACGTAAAATTCTCGCCTTCTCGAGTCACGTTACAATTTGATAATCTTTTTGATGGAGACACTCTGTTAGGTAGGTGTAAGAGTACTATGTAATTATGTATTTCTGGAATGGGCACTGTGCTAAGATAATGCGTGGCGTCACAACGTGTCACGATGTAATATATGGTGTTATCCGTGGTGATGCTTGGTGTGGGTATTAAAACGCGTGGAGTTATCGACGCGTAGAGGTACAGCGCGTGGAATTACAGCGCGTGGGGTTGCGACGCGTGGAGTTACAGCGCGTGGAGTTATCTACGCGTGGAGTTGTCACTCGTAGAATCAATAACGCGTGGAACTACGACGCGTGGTATTGCGGCGCGTGGAATTACGACGCGTGGAATTACAGCGCGTGGGATTGCGACGCGTGGAATTATCTACGCGTGGAGTTACAGCGCGTGGAGTTATCTACGCGTGGAGTTGTCACTCGTAGAATCAATAACGCGTGGAACTACGACGCGTAGAATTACGACGCGTGGTATTGCGGCGCGTGGAATTACAGCGCGTGGAGTTGCGGCGCGTGGAATTATCTACGCGTGGAGTTATCTACGCGTCGTATTGTGACCCGTAGAATCAATAACGCGTGGAACTACGATGCGTCGAATTACGACGCGTGGTATTGCGGCGCGTTGAATAACGACGCGTGGAATTACAGGGCGTGGAGTTACGACGCGTGGAGTCACAGCGCGTGGAGTTATCTACCCGTGGAATTACAGCATGTAGAGTTATCTACGCGTAGAATTTCAGCGCGTGGAACTACCTATGCATGGAGTTACAGCGCATGGAGTTACAACGCGTGGAAGTACCTACGCGTGGAGTTACAACGCGTGGAGTTATCTACGCATAGGTTTACCGCGCGTGGAATTAGAGCGCATAGAGTTATACCGCAAAGATCTATCAACACGTGATCTATCAACTGCAGAGTAATAATCCCATAAATTATTCTTCTGCTTCACCTAATAATTCATTGCAACTGAAAAGTACAAGTATCATTGATCTGTCAATCAAGTATCCTACTATTTAAACCCGCAGGATGCTCGACAATAAAAATAATGGTTATTTAACTCAAAGACAAATCGTAACCGAGCGAGGTCATCGTTTCGATTAAAGAACACTGTCGCGATGTTACATTCGCTGTTTATAAAACACAGTTGCCTCATTATAACATGACTCATGCGTCGTATTCAATGGTTTACACTCATTTCCATGTTCCGCTGTTGCAGGTGAGCAAATGAATCGCTTCCTCAACCAGAACTCTGATCTGCTGTTCAAAGAACTTCAGGCACCGTACGAGGAAACGTTCGGTTTGGTATTCGCGAAGATCAGCAACGAAATTTACAGTCGTGTGCCGTTCAACAAAATCTTCCCACCGCCGTAAAATCGCCTCTGAAGAAGTGACTCCTGTTTTGTAAAATAAATCCGAATTAATTCGAATTATTTCGACGTGCCAAAAATGTATTTATGTATATGTGTAAGGAACAGCTGTTACCGTCAATGATTTATAGCGTTGACTTTTTCAACGCGAGGAATTAAAATAAAAAGATTGTTGTACAGGTATTACTGTGACAGTGATTGATACCTTCATTTCCATTCCCGTTCTTGAGATAATTGTTCGTGTTTACAATTCAAAAAATTTAATCATTATCATTAAGGAATGTCGGTAATATTTTAATTAGTAACCTTGCGATGGATACAGGAATGTAAAATAGGATGTTGAATTATTTATTCTGGTCGATGAGAACATCTTTGTGGTGTTGTAACGCCATTGTTTTTTCTTTTACTGAATTACAATTTGAATTTTCATTTAATAAAATGGCAGATAGTAATTTTTGTTTAATTTTGAAAGATTACTATGGACTTCTAAGAAATTTAGTGTATTTTTTATGTGGAATAGTGTTCCAGTTAAATCTTCTAACACAAATTATGGGTTGCAGAACATTTTAAAGTCTAACTTGATGTTTTGGAATTTTAAATTACGCGCGCTTTGGAATGTACAGGTGGCGACATCTAGCGGTGAAAGTTGGAACTAACAAAACATAAAATTCCATTTTTCTTCGAAATTAATAACTTCTGACAATAATTAACGCCAGAAATGAAATCTACGACCTCAATTCTATTAAATTAGTGGCATTTCAAGTCGCTGAGAACGCTAGAATAGATTTTGAAAAAAATGTCGATTTATGGACCAAAAAATTGGCCAGCATCTAGCGGTGAAAGTTGGAACTAACAAAATATAAAATTCCGTTTTTCTCCAAAACTATTAACTTTTGAGTACAAATAAGACTAGAATAGTGATCTACAACCTCAATTCTATTAGATTAACATCATTTTAATTTGCTAGAAGCGTTAGAATAGATTTTGAAAAAAATGTCGATTTATGGACTAAAAAATTGACCAGCATCTAGCGGTGAAAGTTGGAACTAACGGAACAAAATTTTCGTACCTTCAGCCGTAACACAAGTTTACATAATTGACCTTTTCAACCTCTTACAGTTAATAAAACATAACAACGATGTGTTAAACGATAGAATGAACAATAATTAATCATAAAATACTAAATATTTTAATTTTACTTCGTTAAAATAGCAGTGACAACATTGTGAAGTGTTCGACAATCGATAACATGATTCAAAGACGTTTATTTTATTATATTTATCGTTTTTTAGTTTGTATGGTGATTTTACATGAAGTACATAACTCATTTTTAACATTTTGTTAAGTGTAACACGTTAAAAATGCCAATTTTCGAAAGTGTAATTTGGAAAATTTATTTTTTTTAGTTCCGAGTTTCACCGCTAGATGCTGGCCAATTTTTTGGTCCATAAATCGACAATTTTTTCAAAATCTATTTTAACATTCTCAGCGACTTGAAATGCGACTAATCTAATAGATTTGAGGTCGTAGATTTCATTTCTGGCGTTAATTATTGTCAGAAGTTATTAATTTTGAAGAAAAATGGAATTTTATGTTTTGTTAGTTCCAACTTTCACCGCTAGATGCTGGCCAATTTTTTGGTCCATAAATCGACATTTTTTTCAAAATCTATTCTAGCGCTCTCAGCGACTTGAAATGCCATTAATATTATTAATTAGTGATTGTATAACGATTTTCTAGCGTTAATTATCCACGGAAGTTCATAATTTTGGAGAAAAATGGAATTTTATATTTTGTTAGTTCCAACTTTCACCGCTAGATGCTGGCCAATTTTTTGGTCCATAAATCGACAATTTTTTCAAAATCTATTCTAGCGTTTTCAGCGACTTGAAATGCCACTAATCTAATAGAATTGAGGTCGTAGATTTCATTTCTGGCGTTAATTATTGTCAAAAGTTATTAATTTTGAAGAAAAATGCAATTTTATATTTCGTTAGTTCCAACTTTCACCGCTAGATGCTGGCCAATTTTTTGGTCCATAAATCGACAATTCTTTAAAATTCAATTCCCACGCTTCCAGCCCACCGAATTTACATTAATCTACTAAAATTATGATCGCAGGTTATTCTACTATTCTCAAAAATAACTAAAAGTCTATAATCTTTCTTAAAAATACAATTTTGACTTACCTTAGTTCCCTGCTTCTTTACGAGATGCTGCTAATAGTACTGTTGTCAATTTGCGCGCTAATGTAAAATTAAAGAATGCGTTTCTCGCTTAATAAATCATTTGCTGTTAGCACTATATCTTCCCTACCTTTTACACTAATTATATAATTAATTATGGATACAAATTTGAGACTGAAACTTATAAATGAATGGTAATGTAGACTATTTAAATATCAATTAAATTTCTAAATATAGACAAGATTGAAGTAAACATTCTTTTGAACGTAGCACTTTACCATCATAAATATTTAAATTATTATATCCATTTTGTAAGATGTTGAATATGAAACTGTACATACCTGTTTAAATAAGTGGTGTCTAGACGGTATTTGATAATGAAACATTACATGAAAATACTTTCTGGTAAATGATTTATTGAACCAACTAATATGTACAGAATAATTGTACAAATTTTAAATAATTAAGACTACTGGTATCCACAAAATAATATTGAACATGTGATTACAAGTACAAGTATATACAAAATAGGTACAATACAAAGTAAGTACAAGTACAATTAGTATATACAAAATAATATTAAAAATCTGATTAATTAAAACTGATAGTATGTACAAAATAATATTAAAATTATAATTAATTAATACAACTAGCACATACAAAATAATATTAAAAGTGCCATAAACTAAAACAGCTAGCACATAAAAATAATATTAAAAATCTAACTAATTAATACAATTAATATACACAAATAAGTTCCATTAACAGTCAAGAATATATATCTCACGCAGCCCCTCCTATAGTCCCTTACGTAACAGCCTCAAACTTTTTTGCGGGATAAAGCAGTCTCGGAACATACGCTTTACAGCCAAACGACAAATAAAGGTTTATTGTCGCGCGACGTTTTTTTGTCGAACTTTGTTTTTACAAAGCCGTATGTAGGTCCCGGGAATGACCACCGCAAATTGAGCAATTCCGATGCCGAATCGATAATGAGCCCATCCATGTGCCTCATTTCCCCGTATCGACGATTGTATCTCCGACATTGAGACCTTTTTGGCAACGACCACTTTTTTCACCCCCTTCCATTCTGCCCTCCTCGTCGCACGTAAAGCACTCTCACGGCGTCGCGTTTTTAGGATCACCTCTCTCACCGGGTGGTGTCGAACTTCGACGATAAAATGCGCCCTGATGCGAACCCGCCATAAATATTACACTAGGGAAGATGAAAATGCCATGTCTTCATAACGTTACGCTTGAAACTTTTCCTAGATGCGTACTATTGATTTTTGCTTGATTAAAACATTCGTTTTTTGTATTGAAATTGTAGTACTGCATTCGGGAGAAGTTTTGGGGGTGAAGTGTTGCGTAATTGGGAAAGTGATGGCGATATAATGCGTGGAAATATGAGGTATGGTGATACAATGCGGGTGGATGTAACGAGAGACAAAATGTGTGGAGAATACGCGTAACAAATATAGGGCTTGGTGAATGCTACGTATGACAAATACAGCGCGTAAGAAATACAACATATGGTGAACACAGCGCGTGAGAATTACAACGCGTAGCGAATACAACGTGTGACTATTACAGCGCGTAGCAAATACAAAGCGTGATAAATACAGCGCGAGGAGCACACAACGCGTGGAGTACACGACGCATGGAGTACATAACGCGTGGAGTACACAAGGCGTAGAGTACACAACGCGTGGAGCACACAACGCGTAAGAAATACAGCGCGTGGGGTACACAACGCATAGAGTATACAACGCATGGAGTACACAACACATGAAGTACACAACGCGTGTTAAATACAGCGCGTGGAGTACACAACGCGTGACAAATACAGCGCATGGAGTACACAACGCGTGACAAATACAGCGCGTAGCAAATACAACGCGTCACAAATACAACATGTGGACAATATAATGCGTAGATGATACAATACGTGACGATACGTGTATAGTATCACGTAGATGATACAGGTAATATAATACATATGGATGAGTGTATCATCTACATGATGCAATACAATGCAAGGCAAGTCCACCGTAAATACACATAACAAATACAACATACATTACATACAATCTGTAACAGTTCCATCAACATCTAACAAACACAACATACATTACAACATCGCATGACAGAAAGAGTACTCGCAGACTCCCCGTTGTATCCCAGTTCTCTCTATCTCAGTCTATCCCGATTAGTAATCCACCATTAGGCAACCATGTCCGTACATTAATTTCTCGAAAGTATCCCAACAATCAAAGAAACGCATAAATAAAACAGTATAAACGCAACATGCAATCCAAGCGCGCCGACGGCATTTCCGCGAGCCAACAATAATCCACGTCTTCCGTGTCAGTCGAGAAGAAAAAAAATAATCCCCAGATGCAAAGAACGCGTTGGAGAATTCATCGAGCATGCACGTACACGCGTATATACAAGCATTCGAATTGTCACTTTCTAGAGAGGGCTGCTAGTCTCTAAGTCGAGACGGCCTTGCGAAAGGCAGGTCCGCGCATGAAGGCAGACAACCGGATATACGTTCGCAGGCATCGTGGGCAGCCTTGTCGCGACGTTCATGTCGGAAAACACCTGCGTTTCAGCGGCCTTAGAGCAGCAGACAATCCTTTACGTCGGCGACCTTCCGCGAACCGTTGCGAAACTAGCTGTATGCGTTAGAGATGTCCGATCGACTTCCACGGCTTTCCTGTTGCATTGTCACCGGATGATACAAGACATGGACCTGCAAAAACATATTATGTACAATTACCAAGTTTCAAGAAAGTCAGAAGTGGGATAGGTAGTTAGGACTACTACTAGGGTAGGACTAGGATTTTTATAGATATTCTGTCTATACTCATAGGTAGGTAAGTCCTAAGTTCTCAATAGGTACCACAGGTTCTAGCAACCACTTAGGTTCTATGACCATAGGACCTAAACTACATTCAGATGTTATAATCCTAAGTTCTAAGATATATCGACCCTAGGTTCTAAACTTCACTTGGGTTCTATGATCCTAGGTCCTAAACCTAGGTTCTATGACTCTAAATCCTAAGCTTCATAGGTTCCATAATTGTAAGTCCTTTACCTAGTTTCTACGACCCCAGAGCCTAAGCTTCACATATGTTCTATGATGCTATGTCCTAAACTTCACCTAAGTTAGATGACCCCTGAGCTCTCATAAGCTCTCACAGAAGTGTGACTCTAGATGTGATGGCACTAGGTTCAAAACTTCATCTAGGTTCCATGATCATAGGTTCTAAGCTTCCCTCAGGTTCTGCAACACTAATAAGTTTTAAGATCCACATAGGTTCTCTGATTGTAGGTTTTAGGAACTTTTATGATGCTAAGTTTGTGAGATCTTAAGTTCATTCTAGGTCTAACTCCAGGTTTTATGTATAAATTCTTAGTCTTCCCTTACAGTGCTCCACCCTATGCTTCACACTTCATAGATTGTGTGAAACATGACCCCACCTCTATAATTGTATTCCATAATTGTAAATTTTATAATGCCAAATTCTCGACAATCAAGTTCCACGATTCCGACGCACCTTTCTCTTCCTAGTTTCTCCCTAGCATATTTGAACCCACCAGATCCATTACCGCATCTACCCATCCTCCTGAACCGCATGTTGACGACACAGCCTTAAGTATCCGAAGAATTTATGTAGGAACAAAAGAGATCAAAAATAGAAACCGGTCTTGACGATATAATCTTTGATGCTCCGTTTCAACTGCACCCCGAAGAACGACAAACGCGCATTCGCATGCGTGCTCACGTCCCCGTTTCGTTTGCCATAACATAGAAATTTCCATGCGCATTCCGTATGCTCGGAATGTTCGCCGAAATTTCGCGGACGAAGGTTGTCTTCTCGCCTCTTCCTCGGATCCTGTAAGGTTAGGACTCGAACTTAATCGCTGGACTAAGCGCCATATTCGGTCACGTGACTCACGGATGCATTATCGGTAAAAACGACCGCAAAACGGCCTCTGCCGGTATCCTTGATGTTCCTCTAGATCGTGAAAGTCGGGTGCCCCATGTTTATAGCGTCTTCGAAAGTTTCCGACGAAATGAAAAGCCGAAGTCGCGAAAGAACGACTATCGAGCGTAATCTACATTTCGATTAGTCCGAGCTACTGGAGACACTCTTACTAATCACGACTTTCACCTTTCCGCATAATCGCAAATCAAACGACTGCCAGTAGCTCTGGTCAGGCGCCTGCTACCTTGTTTACTCGAAAACCCTGGTTCGATCTTAAATCCCGCTCCGCTCCAATTTTGTAGCAGGAAGCAATTCACCATCGCTGATTAACATCGGCGCAGCTGATTTGCATCATGAAAGTTTCTCTCTACGCTCGTCCCACTATGCTCATGCTCATAAATCGCATTTTCGCGCGTTCGGAGGCAACTTTTGTTGGGATACGCTGCTAGTTCTGGGTACGAATGTGGACTATTCACGAAAACGGACCCTCCTACGTAGAAAAGTTATAGGACCTTTTTTGTAGAGAATTTCTCGAGCTAAAAATTTTGTAATAACCATGTTTGTCGTGGAAGTGACAGAAACGGAGATATTCGCGAGGGAATGGTACTTTCGTCTCTAACGTCAAACTTTAGGCTTCGCATGTGAATATCTTTGGACATTTTTAAGTATGTACATTTTTAACCTTGACATTAAGATGATAAAAGTTCACATAGATCCTAATTTTCTTGGACTTCCTTGAACCGCAAGGATGCCGGCGGCACGATGTGTCTATAAACCACGTTAAACGTGTAAGCTTGGCCGCTCTCACTTTTTCTGCCTGGCCTAGCCCGGATCAGGCTCTATTTACCCGTTGTTCGCGATAGCGGTCGAGAGAACAGGAAGAAGAAGGAAGGAAGGCAGAGAGAGCCGACTCGGCGAGGCAGGAGGCAGCCTAGGCGTGAGTCATCGCGAGACAAGATCTCGGGTAAGGAGGCGGCCTTGATGCCGCAAAACTGTTCGTAATATCGGCACGGGTCCATGGATCGCTGGCTTCGATCGTCGTCACGCCGCTCCAATAGCGCCGTCAGGTCTGCCCCTCGGGCAGACACTGGGAGATCCCGTCTCTCCCTGGGAGGTGCAGGGAACTATGCTTTATGTACACCTTGCTGAGAATTAGAACGATTCTTAGGCGATTGCAACCTGGGAGATTGCAACCGTGACATGAGGACTGAAGCTTTTAATACAGATCAACCTTCGCAAATGGGCACACGGATAATAAGATACATGATGGATATGATGCATGAGTGATAGATGAGTGAATAATACGTGAGTGATGGACGTCATCTAAACAAGCTTTCAGTAATGAGTACAGTTCCTATCGTGCACTCGTAATAAGACACTCGTATCGGGATAAAAAATCGAGAGCTTCCACGCTTTACCCTAAAATTTGACATAGTTTGAAAGCAACAACTTTTCAGCAGAAAATCTGCGCTAGAAAGGCAGCTTTTCTCCGAGCGTAAAAATTGCTGGCACATAAATTCATGCTGCGGTTTACATACCTGGTAGCTAAAAGTCACATTGAGAAGCATTAAGGCGAGCGAATCGAACGTACACGCTGGAACCTGTGCGCTGGATTAAAAACGAATTAAGTTCACGTTCAATATTTTTTCACCCCTTTGCGGCTTAAATCACCGTTATTCCTTTAATCCGGTGCTTTTTTCTATTTCAATGAACTGTAATGATGTTCAAACGCGAGAAGTGTGCTGTAATGTAGATCTTGGGGACTTATGAAGACATTTATGCACATTATTGATAATTATTGGGGGACTGTGTATTGGATACCTTTCTTTCATAATACTCGTGCATAGAGACATGTTTAACTAAATATTTTATAACCAATTCGATCTCGAGATAACCGAGATGCGTAGTTGCACAACTTTTCCGCGCAGGATTGTCCGTGCGCATGCGTACGCCGTTTGCGCATGCGTAGGAGTAAGCCACTACAGCGAACGATATCTGCTGAACAGGTGCAAACAAAATTTATAGACGAGTGAAGAAGAACAAACCAGTATTAGACAGTAATACTAAGTATATTTAGATTAATTCCAACAGAAAAAGAAAATAACTATTCGTGAAAAAAGTTAAAAGTGAACCAGCGTGAAACCTGTCGCCAAACCTATCCCGCACATTTTCCCTGCAACCGGTGAAAAAGATTGTTAAAGCTCGCGTAGAAAAAGCGTGCTCATTACGGTGCGGCAAGTTACACGTTCCTCAGCCGGCAAAAAGCGGTAAGAATCCCCTAGACGAGATCCGGGGATGCTCCAGCCAAACGCACGGTCACGGATGCAGCTAGAAAACTCGGAGAGGGATTATACCGCGCACTTTTTCGCCGGCTAACGATCGTGATCTGCGAGAGAAAAAAAAAGGAGTAAAAAGGCGGCAAGCGGTTCTGGTTTCTTGCGATCGGTGCCCTTCAATTACCCGAGTGTATTTTAAGAAACTGCCGCCTCCCTTTTCCCGGAGCATGACTTTTCGCATTCCGCTCCCTCCGCGCTCGATTAATGGATACACGAGGCTGCCGGCGAGCTACCTTCGCGGCTCGTACCGTTGAATCGCAATAAAAGGAGCAACCTTAGGGGGCGGCGGGGCAAACAGGGAGAGGTTCGTCAGGAGGAGCGATAATTGGCACTCGCTTTAAGGCTCCTCGTACCGAGTGCCATTATAAACCGCGAACCCCTCCTGCATCGCGACAAATGAGGCGAAACGCCGCCAAACCTTGCCGCCAGGCTACCACCGACTCGATTTACGATTTTTTAACGGCCTACGTGGACCAGTTCGGGTTTACAGCCGCGGCACTTTGTCGTTCATATTGTACTCCAGCTGTGCTCTTTGCGAACATGTATAATATACAAATTTGTTATATCTGTGTTACCAGATTCTCCAGATTCCAGGCTTCCAATGTTACCATGTGATAACATTACGCTACAAAGTTACATGTTGCTAAGATCTAAGTACCTAGCTTCTTAGACCACATATCTGGACTCCTACATTTCTACATCCACATCATTACATCCCCAAATCCCATCTGCACAAATTCTCCCTGAAATCTGCAGGTACCTGCCCTTAATCACTACGGGCACTCGATGCATCAGTTAGCCAGCAGTATGAAGAACGTGTCCTCTCAAGGCACGATTTGACGTGGATCGTCGTGGACACCGTGTGTACGAGTCATCGAAGCCGTCCTTCGTGCCACGCTGACCGCGTGACTAATTTTAAGAATCGCTCGCGATTCTTTCGACCGGCATGGAGGACACGGTGTTGCCGAGAGAACGGAGAGAAAGAGAGATAGTCGGGCGGTCCTTAGGACTCCCCTAGAAGGCAGGATTTTTTCTGCGGAATTACCTCCGGAGGCCGAGAACGGATCACCTGGCAAGGATACACTTCCTATTAGCGCCACCGTGCCCGCCCGTATATGGCTTAAGGCGTATCTCGCGGGTCAACCGGTCGTGTATCGGCTCGACTGCACGAAGGTCACTTCCGAAATATCACAAACTGCTTCCAAACTTCCTTTCTCGAGCTACGTTTCTACTTCGCTGCAATTCTTTTTTATTCTACCGGTTTATTGCACTGTTTCGAATTAGGGCTACTTATGTCACGCGTGGATTAGCAAGTTCTGCTGAAAGTTCTGAGATGAGATTTCATATTATTGTACTAGACTTCACATTATTGTGAATTTGAATCTTTCAACCTTACCTTGTTAGGTACTAAGTTCAGGAATTCAATTTGAAGCTAAAGTTTGTGCATTACCAAACACTTGTGCATCGCAAACATTTTTGTATGTGGACGCATGTTCAAGATCTGAAGACGTAGCACAATATTTTACCTTGCATTCTTGCATCAAATTTTGCACTACATAAAAGAATAAAATACATGAATAATATATTCAAGAAATGCACACAAAACTTGAATATCGTTAAATTGCATCGTGATTTCGACGATAAACCAGAAACTCGAATTATAAAATCAAATAGTGTTGAGCAACGACGGAACACGAGGAAACAAATGGTTCGTTATCGTAGTTACAGCTGGAGCGTGATAAAAATCACCGTACGTAACCCTCATGTAATTTCATGAGATCTCTTTATTACTCTCGTAGCAGGCAGATCTGTAATGGAAAACGAGCTAGAATCGTAAAAGATCGCTCTCGATTATCCTTACATAGGTGTCCTCGGATACGACTGCGTTACCACCCGAGTTACGGCCACTTTGTTGCCTGTTTTCACCCACAGATCTACTTACACTATTTATATCTACGTTTTATTTATTCCATTTTTTCCATCGCCGTATTAGGAGGCACTCGACTAATTTCGAACTGCCTTCTGTTTATTTCTTCGAGATAAACTAGCAATTCCTGGATAAACAAAATTACGGGTCTAGCCTTTAAATGCATTTTCAGAAACATAACCTCAAAGAGGTAGCTGCTGAAGATGTCTAGTTGTCAAGCTGAACTTGTCTAGTTTAGAAGAATCTGAAAACTAACCTCCAAGAAATATACGTTCATATACATGGTGTATACGTACAGCATATACGTACATACATGGACACAGCGTATACTCCTCACATATAAATATATTTATAGATACACTAAAGCGTATATACAGGGTGTTTCACAACTAGTACCCCAAAAAGGGGTTGTAGAGAACATTATTCTAATTCAGAAACGAAGCTACAACCCCATATTTTCGAAGGAAAAATTTGTTGAGGATCACTATAATCCTTGTTCAAGAGTAACACTAGTTGTGAGACACCCTGTACACCTTGCATATATGAATACACGTATACATATGTATGCGCGTAGAGTATCAATAGACTTTCGCAGTAAAAGTTAAGTGTCCAAAGCGGAGTCGTAAGGTTTCGCTAATTGGAGATTCGTAAGAAGGTGTCGCTAATCGATAGGTAGATTGGTCTCGTCCAGTTCGACATTTACCGCGTACGATGGCACTTCCGGCACGCTGGTCGACCAGCCGGTATGCAAAGTTGTGCTCGTCTTTTCGTCGTTCCCCTTTTGGCGCATACGCCGCAGGTCGAAAGTTCGTGCGACCGTGCCGATTATTTTCAACCCGGAACGAACCGGCCTTTAGAATTCCCTGACGTGTCTCGTCAGCCTATCTTGCATCTTCCTAGAGAATATCTGACCTATCGACTGACCGTCTTCAACGACGTTCACCGTAAAAATGCCAGAGGTCGAACAAAGTATTTTGGAAGTCAAATTGACAATCGGTTAATTCCCTGTTTTTTGTACGGATTAATTGCATGTCGATTGAACACCTTCACGCCGGCTACTTTCATAGGTACGGTGTGTAATACTGTATGATTGCAAAATTGCAATGGTAATTTGAGAAACTGCAAATTGGAGTCGATCTAGTTTCCTCTCACATTCCGCCATCCATCTCTTAAGCAATTCTTCTCCGCTCGATGGAATTTACATTCGGTCTCCGTTTCCTACTTTTCCTCCTTTTAATTAATTAGTGTTATAAAACATAGCTGTCCATCTGGCAATCGATCTTTTCTAGCTTTCGCTCTTCAAACGAAAAAATTGCGATAAATACCGGTATCTGTAGAAATTATATTACTCTACAGTTAATTTCTGTATAGTTAAATTCCGTATAGATAAATTTCGTACAGTTAATTTTCGTATAGTTAATATATTACTGTACAGTTAATCTTTGTTACATCGACATCCAAATTTGACAAATTATAATTTGTACAACAGCGGCAGCCACTCTATAATTCCCCCCCTTCGGGGCTGTTAGCTCGTTAGTAATAGAATGTTCGTATATCGAAGTCTGCAATCATGTAATTTATGTATGGACTACTAGTAAATTTAGTAGAATTTGATATATTACATATTATAGTTCGCTAATTCCCCAATTTTAAAACTGTACACGCTATTTAATCCTGTATTAACTCCACATCACGTACTGTTACAAAAGTACCGGCAGAAAGTTCGATCCCAACGACGTATATTTACCACACCTTTTACTCCGAAACGAGCAAATAAACACAGCTCACAAATTGGTCGGACCACATTATCTGATCCGGTAGCTTAACCGGCAGCTAGTTAATCGGTAAACCGAGCGATTTAAATTCATCGTACCGGCAAGCTTAACCGAGCAAGTTTCCCACGCGTTTTCCAGTGTCCAAGCATTCATCATTCTGCGTATTCTCTTAACCGTGAAGCAATAAGTTAGTGAAAACCGATCGAAGAGAAAAAACGAAGAGAGAGAAGGAGCTAATTAACATATTACCGAGACCGATTTAATATCTTCTTTCAGCCGTGGCCACGGTGACACCAGGCTAAAGGAGGACCGGTCTCCGGGTCCGCTTGTCGCCACTTATTGCCGCAACTGGCCAATAACAAATCAACGACCAAGTAAAAACGTCAATGGACCACGGACTCGTCCAGCAACAGGGACGCTAACTGGTCCTGTTTGTAAACTAGTTCTTCTACGTCCTGCGTGATGTATTAACCTCGTAGCACGGTTTCCTCTTCTTTGGACAGGTGTGGAAAGTTAATGAAGAGCTCCTCTGATTAAGCGTGGTACAAATACATTTGTGGAGAAGAGATGCTGGATCGAGGTTATTTTAGATTCTTATGGCGTCAAGCTGCTAGGAATTTACATATATACTTGTATTTGTCGCTGCAGATATCTTTGTCATTTGACACATCTTTGTCAACGATATTTGCATGACACATTTGCATAAGATCAACTGATTTGTTATTCGCGTCAGATAGAGGATTAAGGTTGCGTCGACAAAATGGCGTCGATGGCTTATTGAGAGTTGCAGCTAGATCCTTAAACATCTGTCAGTTCAATGTTGGAGGTACATGTTTGCCACTCATATCATTTCCTTATCCTTAACCTTGGGTCCTGGGTTAGCTTGATAGGTTAACTTGACGAGTTAGGTTGATAAGGTGCAATGTAGTGTTTAGTCAAATTTCCTTGTCCTTAACCTCGCGTCCTGCGTTAGGTTAGCTTGAGTTACGTTAATAAGGTGCAATGGAGTGTTTGGTCAAATACCGGTACTCGGATGAAGTAGGTTGATGAGGCATTAGGATATTGGAGTAGTGAGGTACTAGGTAACTAGGTGTTTACCTGGATCGAATTAGGACTACGTAATTTCACTGTTGTGGCTATAACATGTCATATGTGAACAATGTTATGTATATCACGTTAGCTAAATTATATCAGAAATTGAACAGGTCGTTTCGTGAAAACTAGTGGTCCATTAGAAAGAAATATGGAGTGAGAATCCGGTGAAAGGCACGCAGTAGGGTCGGATTGAAGTTCGCCGGTCTATTTTTGCGCGGTACGGCGTCGCCTCGAATGGCTCGGCTCGATTAAATCGAGCTTAATCGTCATCGCGACACGATGACACGAGGCGCGAGCGCGTGTTGGCGCCGGTAGAAGCGTATATGGCGAGACGAAGGTCCCGGCGCGCGAAGCTGTTCGCGCGATCACGGGAGAGGAACGCGCGAAACTCCGCGGAACGGGAGGAAACCAGGAGAAAAAAAGAAGGGACACGCGGAAGTGAGGAACCTTGGACCAACCATTTCGGGACGTAGTCCTCGTGTCGAGCCGTATAAAGCCTCCGGGCTCACCTGCCGACATAATCCTGCCTAGAATTAGTTCTCGCGAGGGTCAGCGATTTTAAAAAAGGAAGCAATCGGACCTTGGTGGGGATAAATACATGGCTACGTTTCTTGATAAACCAATTACTGTTAGGAAATTACGAAAGAGGAGGAAAGAGGAAGACACGAGTGGAGACATTTCAGGAAGACACAAGAGGAGACACTTCTGAATTCGTAGATTTGTCAAATCATTTTTCAAACTTCCTCCAACATGTTCAAATTTCTGAATTCCTAAATTGTCGGATGTATACTTGATGCTCTGGAAACTTGAGAATTTAGGAACTGAGACAAGTTTCAAGATTTTCAAGCAGCCATATGTTCAAGTTTATAAGTTCCTAAATTGTCTGATGTATAGTTGATGATCTGGAAACTTGAGAATTTAGGAACTGAGACAAGTTTCAAGATTTTCAAGCAGTCATATGTTCAAGTTTATAAGTTCCTAAATTGTCTGATGTATAGTTGATGATCTGGAAACTTGAGAATTTAGGAACTGAGACAAGTATCAAAATTTCTAAGCAACCACATGTTCAAGTTTATAAGTTCCAAAATTGTGCGATATTTAAAATGGAAGAATTCCAAAAAACCTTATTCAAAGAAAACCAGTGTTTCAGCTATAAATGACCTATAACCTAGAACAATATTATTACCCGTAATAAAATAGGTTAAGTCCGTCGCAGGTTCGTAGAACGTTTTATCCACGGTTCTCAAAAGTTTCCGAGTTATCCGTATTATGACAGTCGGCGCCAATTACTCGATGACCGTAGAACTCCAGCAGGTTGGCAGGCGTGAACAAACGATTTGTCGGAGCGAGATGTGTGTACGAACATGCGAGTTGCACGCGATCGAATTGCGTGCGAGAAAAGCGTACACGGCGGATCAAAACGGAAACGGCAACACGACTCGTATTTATTAGCCGGAATATATCTCGCGACGAAATCGAGGCGTGTCTATCGGCCGCGTCGGGCATACATCATCGACGTCAATCACTCGAGTCGGTGTTCGAGTGCATGCAAATAATCAACGATATCGCGGACGGTTAATTAAGAAACACGATAGAAAACGTACGTGCCGTGGAAATGAATTTTTCCGATGGTAGACGGTCGCTTCGAGCTACTCACTTGATTACCTGGAGATCTGCAGTTCTCCATTTTGTTGGTATTTTATGTAGGACATATTTACTGGTGCATTAAATTACATTGTTAATTGAGTTACTCTATTTGATGGGTTCATTAATAGCAGAGAATTTTTTATGAAATTTGAAATGTACTGCAGAATTGACAAATAGGGAAGTTGGGTCGTGGTCTAACGCCGCCATTTTGTTGATACTTCGCACGGAATCCGCCGGTGAATCAAACTGAACTATTAGTTCATTTAACTGTGACATTTAATGTGTCCACATCAGAGAATTGCTTAAATTCAGAATATACTACAGAGTGCATACATAATATAAATAATATACTACATAATATACGATATAAATGAGAAAGTTTATCTGCCATTTTAAACATGTACCATGTACCCCATTTTAAACAGCTTCGTTCAAAAGTTGAATGAACCCAGTTCAGAAGTTTGTCAGAACTGAAACACCGTCTACCATGTTGGTAGAGAACATGAGAATATTGTATGACGAAATGCGACTATGACGAATCGAAACCTGCTTCGTTAAAATTCCCCTGAAAGTAAGGTTTGATCAGAGGGAATTTACAGCTGTCTTTCGAGCCACCCATGCAAGATTTGAGCGTAATTCCACCAGCTTTCGATGCCATTTACGACCGTCTTAATCCAGCCCCGTCTGGTGTTCCGGGTCGTTCGGATGAAAAAATCGATCGAATCAGCTTCCTACGATCGGCAGGGGAACCTGTTATTAGCACACCGAGGTACACGTAGAAAACTGGGTCTTCGATGTCGACATCCGGTCCCCGGTAACCAGATTACGATACGCTCGGGATCGTTTGCCTAAAAATTCCGATCCGATGCCGCGTGGGCCGGCAACCTTAGCGGTTCCTAGCGGCAGAAAACGTAATCTAAAAGCGCCATTGTTCCGTCTGTCAATTCTAATTGCGCGAACGATGCCAACGATATTCATTGAAATCTCGCTCGCTGCCTCCGCGTTCGGCTTGGAACGCGTGGTACCATCGAGCCTGTATTAATCATTTTCAGGCACCTGGTTCCCTGCGGTACTCTCTGCTCTTTGCTCCATGATCAATTTTATTCGCCGTGTACACTGTTTAGGAACACCTAATAGCGGCAATTAGTAACCGTGATTAGTTGCTTGTTGGTTTTGAGAGCTGGTAGATTAGGACAATATTGTCTGATTTTAGGTTAGGAACTATGTGCACAAGTTATGCTATGAGGAACTTGTGTGTATTTTATGTTAACACAATTTCTATAATTTCTACATATGTGCATACGTGGATACTCATGTCCACAGGTACCTAAATAGCTAAGTCCTCAAAGGGACTTTATAATGATCATAAAATATGTCCTCAGTTCATGTCCTCCACCTGACAAAGGAGTAAACAGTTTGAAAAGTACTTTCAAGTTCTCCAGACTACTTGAAGTGGTTCAGACCTAATCCGAGTTCTCTGAAAGGATCTAAATTAATCTATTTAAAGACGATTTTTCTCTGAACCATAGTTGAAATTCCACGTCTGAAGCTGTTTGGAGAACAGAGAGCTTCAGGGTCGCCGATGACAGGCGGTAAAGGATGAGGCTCGTAGTAGGTTACGTGCTTGCCATATCGGTCGAAAGAACAGGCAACCTTGGAGGTCCTTGCTCGAACGAAGGCCTACGAAATCGCAAACAACCACCGATCTGACAAGCTGCTGCCATTTTACTTCGGATCGTGAATTTGCCAACGACAGCGTTAACTTATGAATGGAAAAAACCCTTCGTAAATCACGCTGCGCTCGAACGGTTTAATGCGTGGCAATATAACGAGACTGCGTCGTACCATGGGGTTCTTCGAGGTTTGGAAATTTCGCGGAGAAACGAAGATTTGTGGATGTGGGAATTTGGGGATTCGGGAATCTTGGAGTTTGGGGATTTAGGAATGTAGGAATCCAGTACTTTGGAAACCTAAGAATTTGGGAGCTCAGAAATTTGGAAGTCTAGGATGTAGAAATTTGAAGAGGTGTGTGTTGAAAGGAGGTGTATGGATTTGAAGGTCCAGAAATCTGTAGACCTAGTATCATGGGATTTGAGACCCTAGAAAAGCAATGTTAGATATTTAGAAACCTATGAGTTTAAAGATCTGAAAATTTGCCAACTTTGTGAATTGTAAACCTTTACAAATGAAGTCTTGCACACGTGTCCATATGAAGCCTAAGTTTGCCGAGCGTACAAGACTTAGAGACGGAAAGATACGTAATATTGTAATGCTTCCCGGTTCGAAGACTTAGAGAGGCACGAGTTCTCGAAGAAGATTCGGAAATCTGAAGGAAACCAACAGAGTTCTAAACGAGCCGAGGACAAAGGCACACCTGCGCGTTGCGCAACACCTGGACATTTATTCAAGATAAGTGAAACTCCAAGGTTCTATTTCTGGCGAAATTTTCAAAGTGTCCTGACGAGCGTCAGCGGATGAAAATTGTGACGCAAATTCGGTCGAACTTGAGGTCATCGCTGCGGGAGCGTGGGAGTACTTTCACCTGGTCGGCTTAAGCGTTTTATCACGGACCATGGGGGAAAAAACGCGAAACATAATACCGAGAGCGCAGTCCTCCTCCACCTCCGCGGTTGTCGACCATTAAAATTCCAAACGTTGACAAATTGTCTCCAGTACGATAGTGGCCGCTGATCTCTGGACCGTGAACGATACACCTTGCATCGCCACTGCATCAATCACAATTATTCAATTTATTCTTACGTTCATACTCTCCTCAACAGTTTACAATCGAGGCGTCTTGATTTTTGGAGGAGGCTCTGAAGATGTCCATTTTTCTGAGTGCATCTACTTCTGGAGTACTACATTCAGGAGCGAGGACTCAGTTATTTGAATGCACTCTTCAAGACACTTGTGCAAGGTTTGGAATACTGACTCTTTGATTGAGATGTTATAATAATTTTGCATTGGTAGTACTATTAATTGGGTTGCTAGGTAAGGTAGATTGATCAGAGGTAGATGGGGTCTCTTCTCCATGTGTCATCTCTGAAGGTCTTCTGAACGTTGACACCCTAACTGAGACTTTATGATCATCTTCAGTTGGTAGCAAATGGAAATAGTCTCAGTGTTCGAATCCTGAAGAAATCAACCCTGAATTTGATTTTTCTGAACCAACATCCTCAGCAGCTAGGGAGAGCAATGTAACTTCTTGTCTATTATAATGAACTATGGTCATTTTCAATTGAATAAAATGATCAGAGTATAAGTCCCCAAACCTCGAAGAAGACATTTCAATTTTTCCGAAGTATTTCTTCAGCAATATAATGAATACAGTAATAATTGACAAATAAAATGAAGAGGGTAGACAAACCTTGAAGAAGTCGGTTCGACGTTTCTGGCCGAGGAGTTTCAAGAAGGAGAAGGACGCGTCGATATTCGTTGAAAATGCGATTACTCATTTCGCAGACTGGCAAGAGTTAATTTATGGACAGGCCTAATAACATCGTTCCGGTGCCGCCCCCTGGATCGCAAGAAAATGGCCGGTTAAAGTGGCGTAACGGATATGATATATTAGCCAGTTAAGGGTTAAGATGTTCACCGTTTCCTCGAGTAATATCGAACGACCGACATCCGTCGATGTTCTCCCTAGTGGGCGGCGTGCAGGTGCCTCTGGTTCCTCTCGACGGTCATCCTGACCCTGTAACAACCGCCTACGTCCTTCCCGCGGGTAATCGTTGCACCTTCAGGAACGATGGAACAGTCTTTACGATCGGCTTTCTTTTCTCGCGTCGCGTTTTATGTTCCTTTGTGTCCGGTATCCTGCTGGAATGTGGTTTTCATTGATGGAAACGCTTCTGGACGTAATATAAATAGAACATTCTTTCATGTGGATTTTAGAGATTATTAATTGCTACGCACCTGGTGCGTCATCGAGGACAACTTCGGACTTTGATATTGTGATGCATTGCAGTTAGGTGGGAGTCTCTTTAGGTATTTGGGGTGGAGGAGGGTGATGTATTGTGGAGATGGGGTATTTGGTGTGGGGATGATGGAGATAGGAGTCTTTGCTCTGGGGATAGTGGAGATGGGGTATTTGCTGTGGGGATAGTGGAGATAGGGGTATTTGGTGTGGGGATAGTGGAGATGGGGGTATTTGGTGTGGGGATAGTGGGGATGGTGGTATTTGGTGTGGAAATAGTGGAGATAGGGGTATTTGGTATGGAGGTAATGGAGGTGGGGGTATTTTCTGTGGGAGTAATGAAGGTGGGGACATTTGCTGTGGATGTAATGGAGATGGGGGTATTTGATGTGTAGGTAATGGAGATGGGGGCATTTGATGTGTAGGCAATGGAGATGGGGTATTTGGTGTGTACCCATTTGATAATATTATACATAATACCAATTTGATAGTACATAGTACCAATTTGAAAATATACATAGTACCAACTTGACAATATTATACCTAGTATACCTAACTTTGATAGTCTGAGTGACATCAAGACACTGTCACATTACAATATTTGGTATTCAAACTAAACTTACTGAAGTGATATGAAATATGTAAAAGTGACGTATTGCAGTACCATAAGATACATATCTACTCGGTGAATCCCCAAATGCAAATAGCATAATTGAATGACTGAGAATGACGAGGTATTGCATAGGAGTATGTGTCGTTAACGAGTCACGGCATGCCAGGCTTTAGGGTGACTATCGTCCGTCGTAGGTCTTCAAGGCAGGGTCTTGCTTCTTCGAGTAATCGACTTGAATCGAACTTTCTCGAGGAGGCAAGCGTGGCACGATTTCTCAGCCTATTATCATGTAAAGTCGATTAACAGTGGGTCGTTGACATCGGTTTGTCGTAGGTCGGGGTACGAAGAATCTTGTAACCTAACCTCCTCGTATCAATCATGCGCGATTATAATATTCTATTAATACATCGACTCGGATTAATAATTCCATGAGTTCAATTACATAATTAATCAAGCAATATTTATTACACTGTCTCTATCAGAACTTATATTATGACGAGTATTTATGTATATATTTATATATCATAAAATTAATTGTAATATTAATTACAAATGTGATAAATATGTTGTAATATTCCTCATTATTAAATTTTCATATTTCATATAAGATTATGAGTTGAAGTATTAGTTGAAGCTCCAATAATTTACATATTAAATAAGTTACAATATTCATTAAAATACTTGAAGATCCCAAGACGAATTATAACCTTCATGATTCAAAGATATGATTAAATTACAAGCTCCATGATTTAATACACGATTCAACGGTATATCAATAATATCAGAGCAGCGTCCATGGTTCGCAGACAAGTATGATACGTTTCCGGTACGACAAAGCCACAAGCTTACCCGGAAGCGGCGGCTAAAAACATAATTGAGAGAAAAAGATACGAACGGTGAGGCTTTACAAGCATGTCCGCCGGTTGCAGTAAACAACGATAACATATTATGATATAAAACAGAGACTCGGCATCGACTCGTATTTTCCATGGAGTCGTGGGAGAAGCGTTTTTTCCATGGACTCGCCCAATCATTTCACGCGTTTCCGCGTGTCTAGCAGCCATCATGCGGTCCCGCGATGCGGATCGGTCAATGTTCCACCGTTTATTATTTGCATATTCCTCTCGTTTCGATATCTGTCTGTGTTGCACATCTGGCGATTCGAGCTGCGACCAGCTGCGATTTTCACCTGAAATTACCTTTCGATCAGTAACGTCGATAGTGAGGTCTAAACGTGGCACTTGATTTAGGATCTAGAGATTTAATTTTTCATATTTTTTAAGGTGGGAAAATTCGAGGTTTGAAGTTAGGGGAATTTAGAATTTGGGATATTTGGGATTTGGGAAGTTTAAGATTTGGGAGATTTGAGAATTGGGAAATTTGGGATTTGGGGAATTTGGAATTTGCGGATTTTGTAACTAGGGAAATTTGAAATTTGGGGAAATTGGAACTTGGGGAATTTGGAACTTGAGAAATTTGGAATTTGGGGAATTTGGAACTAGGGAAATTTGGAACTAGAAAAATTTCGAATTCGGGGAATTCGGAACTAGGGGAATTTGGAACTTGGGGAATTTGGAACTAGGGGAATTTGGAATTCATAACTTCACAAATTTACAAGTTATAAAAGTTTGGAATCTGACAATTAAATCTCAAATTAAAGAATTTGAGAGTTTGACAATTTGGTAACGTGAAAATTTGGTAATTAGGAATATTCAAAATTCCAAAATCCCAGGCCAGGTATAATTAAATGCTAATTAAAAATATGGAACAAATTGAATGTAAATTGAATGCGCAAATGAATTACGATCACGAAGGCGAACGTGTAAATCACACACTCGAGCTGGAAAGAGAATAATGAACCTGAATCTTTTTCGCATTTTTTTTCTTTTTCTTTATTCTGCAACCTTGTTGGATGACATTCAAAGTTTCTTTTTGAGACGCTGCAATTTACCACGTCATCAATAAACCGTATAAAGTTTCATTACGAGCATGTGTCGACGCGTAACGGCAATTATTATTAATCATTTTTTTCCCACCGTATTAACGCTATTAATCATTATCCTCGGGGAGGAAAGAACACGAAACTCAGCGAGTCAACCTCGCATCTCGCATTTGTCTCGAAAAGAAATAAATTTGCTAAGGGACATTCATAAATCAAGCTGAAAGGCTATTGCTTAATGAATATTCATAAACTTGCGCGACGACGAAATATGGTTACGATTAATTATTTCGTTGCGGAAGATTTGGCGCGAAATTCAAACTGCGAATTCGTTCAAATCCGATATCTACCTCTCTCGCTAAAAACTTCATAATAAATCAAAAGATAAATCAAATGTGGGTAAAAAATACACCTTAGCATCGATAGAAATCAAACTAGGAATATATTCTAGTTAATAAATATCGATTAGGTCGATTGAAGCATCACAAACCGAGTTCACGACCTCCCAATTAAAATGTCGACCTTCATACAGGGAAAAACGTCTACGAGGGAAGGTTCGTGGAAAGCGTCGGCATGGCGTCGCGACACTAATGAGAAGTTAATGACGCTACCCGCGAGTCTGTATGAACATCATAAGTGGCGTTAGTTCTTCAGACTTGAACAACGAGTCGCTAAAGAGGCCTTCCTGGGTGAAGATCAGAGACAAACGTCAGCGATGTACAAGAAGCTAATCCGTTAGCAACCTTTCTGGGTATTAACAATGTTGTAGATGTACGGTTGCGAGTATGGGGCGGGATTTATGAGTACGGGATGTTATGTAGAGGGAAAATTAATGGTAGGGAGGATAGATGAGAAATTGTGGATTAGTGTAGATTAGGGTTGTGTTTGGATGCGTTGTGTATTGATGAAGTTTGTATATGTGCGTTGTGTATTGATGCGTTGTATAATGACATGTTATGTATTCGTGCGTTGTACATTGGGGCGTTGTGTATCGACGCGTTGTGTATCGGCACATTGTGTATTGACGCGTTATGTATCGACGTGTGATATTTCGACACGTAGGATTTCAACGCGTTGTGTACCTACACGTGGTATTTCAATGCGTTGTGTATCTACGCGTGGTATTTCAACGCGTTGTGTATCGGCACATTGTATATTGACGCGTTGTGTATCGACGTGTGACATTTCGACACGTAGGATTTCAACGCGTTGTGCATCTGCGCTTGGTATTTCAATGCGTTGTGTATCGATGCGTTGTGCACCAATGCATTGTGTATCTATGCGTTGTGTATCAATGCATTGTGCATCAATGCGTTGTGTATCGATGCGTTGTGTATCAATGCGTTGTGTATCAGCACGACCTACTTCAACGTACTGTACATCAATAAGTGATGCTTCAACGCGTCATACAACTCCTTGTGTATCTACACATCATATACCAATACAAGCTACTTCAACGCGTTGTATTCTGACAATCTGTATATATATATCTGTACCAATAGTGTACATCAAACTGTATATCAGCTGTTATCACCCTTTACCATTACTCCATCCACCCCCACACCATTGTATGCAATCTGTACTCCATCTCTACCCACGGCAATATAACGAAAGTCCACAATTTCTTTCAATTCCACATCACAAGCATAGATCCATGGAAAACATTAGCAGCGTTGATGTACAAGAATATATTATCTGTCGAGGGAGTAAGGGTATCTCGAAATGATCGGTATTGCGCGAGGATTAAGCATGCAACCGGTCTCGAGAGCTAGAAACGCGACGAAACGCGAAAACTCCGGTATGCATCGCAGGATCTTGTGTACATAGCACGTACGATGCAATTTCCATGAGGCTGCAAACCGTCCAGTACGAAGAGAATGCGAAATGAACGGCGTAGCCGTTGCATACTGTTCGTCGCGTTAAACCAGAATCATTAAAACGATTTAAATGGATTTTCTAATTGTCAGTCATTATTTCAGCGCTGCCTTCGACAATCGCGAACAGCCTGCAAGCGATTCGCCGCGGTATTCGCAGCTGCGGACCAGATTGTATCGCTGTCGCAACACTCACACGCGATAAAGGCGAATTACAGGCTGGACGATCTCCGATCTGTCTTTACGATCGGGCTTTACTTCTTTCAGACCGGATTGAACGGCAATTTGTTAAACGCGGAACAATTACGATGTGTTGATGATTGTTGATCAAGCATAGGATCGTAGTCTGGGTAGAGAACTTATTGTACTTTGCTATTTTCACTTTGATTCACTATTTCAATGGGGTTTGAACTGAAATAGTATTTCAATCTTGGAGTTGATGATTTGGGTATTTAGGTACCTTTTACTGAATATCTGAGCACCTCGATATCTAGTCCCTGCCCAGCATTTTTCACGTTTTCCTTAAAATTATAAGGACTGTTCAAATTGTAATATCATTTATTAGCTGGTGGTATGTTACAATTCTACATGACATTATCAACACATGTTAATATCTTGTATTTCCACCATTTACTTTGGTGACAACTTGTATCACTAGTACTAGTACCTTACTACTCCAGTACCCTAATACCTCATCAACCTACTTGCCGACATCCGAGTATCGGTATTTGACCCAACCACTGCACCTTAACCTAACTGATCCAGATAAGCTAGCTGATCAACCTAACCTAACTCAATCAATCTGTAATGTCACCATAACCTGCAGAAACGTCCGTCGCAGTAGCGATGATGTAGCAAACTGTTCTTTAATCCCGTCCATTGTTCTATTAGAGAATCGCCAGTTATCGAGGCTAGCAGGGCTCATCATAAATCTACGCGTGCGAGAGTTTAAAAATGACCCCTTCCGAGATTCCTGGAGGCAGGCAAGCGAAACACGCTGAAAGAGCCGCGTGCTGACTCACGAACACGTGCAGACACACGATGTGGACCATTGTTGGCCGTTGCTTGTCACGGTCCGAGGAAGGAGAGCCGTCTCGCCATATGCGGCAAGGACGCCGATCACTGTTCTTTGCTGGACCTCGTGAGAGTGTTTACCTGCGCTTAGACCACCGGTCGAACCTTTGAAAAGCTTCTGCGGGAACAGTCGGGTCGCGTTCTGGGAAGTGGGGATTGTCTCTCAGGGAGGAGTATTTTAATCGTTTGGAGGAGTATCTATGTGACTGAGGCGCTGGGAGATAGAACTTAGAGAGAAGTTTCTTAGGTAGAAATAGCTAGGGCCTGACATTTCTACGTAGACTAATTTCACAATCCCCAAATTTAAAAATTTTTAGATCTCTAAATTCTCAAACTTCTAGACCCAAAATTACTAAATTTCTAGATCCCTAAATTCCCAAACTTTTAGACCCCAATTCCTACATTCCTAAATTTCTAAATTTCTAGACCACTAAGTTCCCAAACGTCTAGACTCCAAATTCCTAAACTTTCAAATTCCAATTTCCCCAAATTCCAAATTCCCCATATCCCCAAATTCCTAAATTCCTAAACCTGTAAATCCCAAAAGCCCAAAATTTCCAGAACCCCTCTAAGAATTAAAGAAAGGAACGCTATCTGAAAGGGGAAGAAATAAAAATATGCATATGTGCTTTTTATGAATTTTTTTTTAATGCAAGTTTTTCTCTTTCAATTTACAACTTCTCGTAGATAAAATGATATAACGTAACATACTCAACGTTGCATATAATAATCGTAATAATAATCAATTATCATTATTGCCTTGATAATAATGATAATAATAATAATCATCGCAATAATAATAATAATAATCGTAATTATAATAATAATAGCAATAGTTGCAAATTCTTTTGCAATAATAATATTAATATTGGTAATCATCGGTATTATTATTTGTCGTTGCGGCGAAACCGCAGCTGCTTGGGGTTACGAAGCTTAGGCTTAAAAAGACAGGGGTGTTCAACCCCATCCATCTCCAAACGTGAAATCTACGAGCAATTTTGTAATCGATCTTCCGGTACGCATTATGACCTTTCTTTGTTTTACGTCAAAATGTGATTCGAACGTTCCTCTATCGAAGATCGCGTTTTGTCCAATTGAATCCATCGAATTTCCAGTACCTTTGGATAAGTTCGCAATCTTTTTTATTTTGAACATTTGATTGTACAAAACAAGCATATAAAACACAATTTAAATTTCGTACAAAATTTAAAAAGTCGAGACGTTCCTTTGTCCAACCACATTACAATTTTTTAGAAATAAATGTTTATCTTTGGCATGCACCATGATTAGAAAACAAAACACCTTTGAAAGCGTAATCGTGGCTTGGAAAAGAAACATCTAAATTGTTCAAAATAATTTTGATTATCCAAAGATCAGTCCCTTCAGTCTTAAGAAAAAGAATATCAAAGTATATTTGATCAAAGGGTTCGAAAAGTAAAAAATCCACGCATCGTTCGAATGGCACAGGGTCGCTAAAGTCAACCGGAAGATCACCTAACCTGTTTCGCTAAAAAATAATTTCGTTTTCTTTAGTTTCTTGTTTTGTTCCGTTTCGCGTTACGATCTCGTCAACAAAATAAACCTCTTTTCTCTGCTTCCTTGGCGGAAGTGTACCTTAATTCGTAATAAACGGAAGTGACCTCGCTGGCGGGACCGCGAAATTCAAAGGCTCGAAACTTTTGAGGTTATGTTTAGGCCGCACGAACTATCTCTAGAACTGTTATAAAAAATAGCTGCTCGACACGTTTCGTTACTTCTACTTTTACGATTGCTAGGTTAATTCCTGAAATTTTGGAAGGACTTTGTATTTGGGGAAGAATCGTTCAAAAACTGGGGTACAAAATGTATGGAAAATATTTGAAACTTGAAAGTTATCGAATTCATAACTTTCCACGAAAATTGGATATCTACAAAATGAACGTTCGAAAAGTTACGTATAAAGTAAAGTTCATACAAAAATTCGTATACATCCCTACAAGCGTACAATCTCCCTAGAGAATCTACCGTATTAGTCTAGAAACACCTCATTATCCCAGTAAATCTCCGAAAATTGTGAAAGGGTCACGAGGTCCCGCCAGGAGCGCCATCTTGCCGCAGGACACTTGATAAAAAATGCCTACACTCGCGTTTGGTATAAAAAACAGTGAAACATTGGAATGGCGTATCGTCGCTATCTACATGCAGTCTGTTTTTCTTATTTATTTATTAATTTTTTTTGGGGGTTAATTTGATTTCTTGTCACGAAGAAATTCCTAACGAATCTCTCTGTCTCCTCGTCCTTCTGTGAAAGGATCTCCCGTTCTCCGTTTATCTCGTCTCCCTCCATCTTTCATCGAGCGAACTCGCAACGCGTAAATAAATCGTCTTCAATAAATACAACCGATAGACTATATAAAATAAATAATTTCTGTCGGCCAGCTAAGGCTGAGCCTCGCAAACGATCGAACATAGAAATTCTGACTGCGACACTCGAGATTTTCCTCGATCCCTCGACGAGCTTTTACGTCGGGGAGTCGATCGTCGTCGAGGGATCGAGATTTACGCTCGTCGATCGTGATGCTACCGAGCTAAGATCAACACGCACGTTGCTCTGCCTCCCTTTCCAACTCACGTAATCGATTACCGTTCCTTCCAATTTTTTTTAAGGATTTAAAAACTGGTCTTTGGATCTCTAGGGTATCTAAGGTTATCAGGATATCTAGGATTTTAGATATCTTGGGAGATAATCTTTGAGGTACCTAGGACTTTGGGGTTTCTAGGCATCCTCAGATTTTTAGGGACATTAGAGTTCCTAAAGATCTTGAGGTACCCTTGAGTCCATAAGGACTTTTTGGGTTTCTAGGCACCTTCGGATTTTTAGGGACATTGGAGTTCCTAAAGATCTTGAGGTATCTAGACTCCTTGGGTCCATATGGACTTTGGGGCTCTTAGGATCCTTATGGTACCTAGGAATCTTGGTACCTAGAGACTTTGAGATACCTAAGAACCTGTGGATACCTAAGTATCTTATAATACTCAAACCTTATAGTACCTTAGGTACCCTAGGATCCAAATCCTTTCTTTAAATTCTCTAGAAAGTCCCATTACCTTTGCCCATAACAACCAATTTAAAAAGAAGAGAACCACTATCAAAATACATGAAGTATCAGACTTTATCGCTGGGACACTTCAAAAAGAGTAATAAAAGATTAAAATAAGAAGAAGAAGAGGAAAGGCTATCGATCACGCAAAGTGTCGCGACGAAGATAACGAGCACACGTCGCGTGTGTGTCCACGTTGCAAGGTGTAATCTCTCGTCTCGGATCAATCGACGAGCTGTCAGCCGGGGTGCAATTAACTGACTGGAAGCAAATCGATTGGGAAGCCATTAACGCAAGACACCGGCACCAGCTAATTGCCCGCTCGAATTCCGTGTACGTGTGTGTGAGTGTGAGTGTGTACGTGTTCATCAACCGAAATCGTTGTCCGTCGACGAGACGAGTCTCTTCGTTCTTCGACCTTCCTTCTGCTCACCTTACAGTCTTATTCGCATCACGAACGTCATATCTCAGCACCATCCAAGCACCACCCCGAATTACGCGACTCCTCTAGAGCGCTCCTCCAACTGATTTCACCCCTTAAGGCCCGTTAAGGTTTCTGGTCGGACGCCTTTGATCTGCGATCCCGCGGAGAGGTGGAACGTGACGCGATTCGCGAACTTCAGGGTGAAAAATAATCTGTTCTACGAGGAAAGTTTCGGGTTTGAACCTTCGAGGTTTCAAATTTGATGGACTTTCAAAAATAGAGTCCCGGATTGTTCGCAAAGTCACATTTCTGGTAGTGTTAGGTGTTAGCTTTGCCCAAGGGCTCCACCTACCTGTCACAATTCCGAATCAGTCAAACCTCAATTCCGCAACAGTCTAAATTGTTCCTTGCTCCACCCCTCGAACCCCAGATCGCAGAAATCGAGGACGTCGCGACGAAGAGAACCCGACGTTAAGCTACGTGTTCGAACACCGGGAGAAGCTCAGCGAATTCGAGGACTCGCCCGAGCCTTCATCGAAAACCTGCCCGCCCTCTGTGCCCCCGCGAAGCTTCACACGCTGTCCGACGCCACGGACATGGGCCTTTTGTACACCGGCGCGGGTATCCTCGAGAATCCCCCCCTCTCCGACGCCGGTTTCGGGTCCTTCCTAGGACTGGCCGCCATTTGATTGTCCTGGGGCAACGCGACGGTCCCGTTGCCGTCGATCCACGCCCTGGTGAACTCCATGTTGGCGTCTCCCGACCCGTGAGCTTGGTAATCCCTCAGCAGGTCCTGGAGCTTCTGGACCACCTCGCGCTCGTCCTGCAGGTGGCCCACCTTCTGCAGGATCTGTTCCAGAAGAGGATTCGCCACCTTGGTAGGCGAGGACTGAAGGGACCCGGTGCTGGACGGCTTGATCCTTCGACCGTTTCTGTCGTACTGGATCCCGTTGGTGTTCTGCCTGGGCAGACTCTGCCTGGCGGGGCTCTTCCTGGAGAAGCTGGGCGTCGTGGCGCAGGTGGCGGGTGCCTGAGGATTCAGAAAGGTGTCCGACTGGATGCTAGGCCTTTGTTTAGCCTGTCTACCGTTCCAGGTGTTGCTGCCGCTCACGGGGGACTGACAGGATTTCGGTACGGGGGAGGATGCTTTGCTCAAACTACCGGTCGGAGGTTTTCGAAGACTGTTCCGGATGGGACCTCGTTTCAAGGGACTCCCTTCGGGGCTGGAGTTGCTGTCCCTGGGTGTTCTGCTACCGGACGAGGCTCTGGACACGTTGCTGTTCTCGCGGACTATGGAGCCAGCACGTGGGGTCCGGTCACCAGAGGAGGACGCTACGCTTCTGGACGGTGAGGCGCGAAGAGGACTCGCTGGACCTATTCGCGTCTTTCTTAGGCCGGTCTCGATGCTCTCGGTCTCCACACAGGACCTCTCCTCGTGGTCGGGCTTTGTGGGTTGCTCTGGAACAGCAAAGTTAACGGATACGTTGATGGGCTGCTGCGGAATGGGTCGAATTAATTCTAGTTTGTATTTAACTGCTTCCATCTTCGAACAATGTGTGCCGCTGGCAGGACTCTGTCTCGATAGTGACTATTCATCCAAGATTTCATTGTCATCAAGTGATATCATCTTGAATCCTTCGAATACTGAAAACTTGAATATGACTAATAAAACTTGTGGGTAATAAAATATTTCAAGTTGTTGGCAAATAATGTACCTCAGATGGCAGTCTGATGTCGAGGATTCGAAAGCGTGCCAATTCGGAAATTGAGACAGAGCCATCAGATGGCAATTAACCTCGAGGCACGAAATGTATGCACGCGAATCGAAGAAGTTAAAAGGTCCGATTATCATCTCGACTCGTTCCTTCGTTTTGCCCACGCAACGCGCTAAAACAGGAGATGTCTTCGGGCCCGTCGAATCCTAAATCGGACGATCCACTCGTGCAAACTTGAGCCGACACTTCAATTGACATTTCAGTGCGATTGCACGCGAAAACTATGCGAACGTTTGCGTAACGCGGGTTGCGTAAGCGGACGACAATCCTGCGTTTTGGATAAGCGCGTTTGACGACGTTTGAAAAGGTTGAAGGGCGTTTGAAGTCGCCCGGCGATGGTTGAGAAGTTTTATCACGGTCGAGAAAGTGATTCTCATACGTCTACCAGTTTGAACAGGGTGGGCCGAGCAGTTCGAGTCCGTTATGTAATCTCTTTAGTCAAATTATACGCGGGCAAGTGTCCGGACGATGTAGAAAACGATTACATTGTAAGTTTATTGGGCGTAAAAAGTTATTGGCAGAGTCATAGCCAATTAGACGGACATAAACGCGTTTTAAATCAGGGGAACCAGTTCGAAATCGCTGGTTGCATCTTAATGGACCGCAACATCCGCAGCACGGTGCCAAATCGAATTTTCAATTCTTTCCACTGGGAAACTTGTTCATTGCAGGAGACGTTTTGTGTAACATGGAAGCAGTCCAGGATAATATCGTTCGTCACGCGAGGAAGGACATGCTTGTTTTTTGGAATGATACTGGGCTTTTAGCAACTCGAGTGTACATCACTGCTTGTTATTAAGTACTCAATACATAGTACTTAGTACTCAGTATTCAATACTCATCAAATGCTATTTAGTACTCAGTAGTCAAGTACTCAAGACTCACTACACAGTATTAAATACTAAACACCCAGTACTCACTACTCAGCACTGGAGTCACTACTCACTACTCAGTATTCAATACTCAGTACTCATCGTTTAAGACCAATTACTCAGTCCTCAGTACCCCACATCTTTTCAGTACTCAGTACCTAGTACTCAGTATTCACTACTCAGGCTACTGAACACTTAAGTTAATTCCAGATGACATGTCTAGATGACATGTTTAGATGACATGTTTAGACGACATTGTCAGTGCAATCAAAGGTATACCATGATTCGAAAGCAGTAGCCTGGTGTGAGTGTCACAAAGAACTTTCCAAGAGCTACTGTTACTCAACATTTTGGACCACCCTATAACTAATTAATATTCAAAGTACACGAACACACGTTACGGAGGCGAGTACAGGTTGGCCTGACATTTAGCCGACTCCGAAGTATTCGACGGAGGAGGGGAACCGTACACGTGTGCGTGTCTGTGGAAGAGCGTGGGCGAACTTCAACAACAACCTGTCCTCGGAACAATCGCCAGCGGTCGATCCTCGATAACGCTTACACGCTTTGCTACGAATATAGCCCACTGCGCGCGTTCCACGCACTTGACACACGCGATCTTGCCCATGTGAATGATGCTTACGACCTCTTATTTTCGACACTGTTCGTTCTTTCTTCTTATTCTCACTCCCCTCGAATAAGATCAATTGGACTGCTCGGGTTAGTCAACATCTACCTACCTGTTTTACGAGACAAGGTGGTAGGTGAAGATGAATATGACAAAATTTAATAGAAGTGTAGAGGGAACTATTGAAGTTGTCAGCTGAAGAATTAGAGATTTTGAAGCTGATCATCGGGTTCACAGATTGAAAAGTTTGCGATCTCTGAATTTGTATGTTGTTGGGTTTCTGAAGCCACAGGTTCTTGAAGTTCAAGATACCTAAATATCACCTCAGATTTCTGAAGCTCTAAATTGTGAAATCAAGTCCCTAAATTGTACCTCTAAATTCCTAAATCCACAAATACCTAAATCGTTCAATTCCTAAGCTCACAAACTTAATCCCCGATTGCCAAATTTACAAACCCCGAAGTTCCTAACTTCCTAAGTCCCTATTCTCCCAAATCCCCAAATTCCTAACTCCTCGAGTACATAAACTCTTAAATTTCTAAGTCTCCAAGTTCCTGAATCCCCAAATTTCCAAATCCCGAACTTCCTAACTCCCTATACCCCCAAATCCCCAAATTCCTGCCTCATTAAATCCTCACCTCCTCAACTCCCAAATCCCCAAACACCCAACTTCCAAGACCCTCATCTTCGAATCACATCTTGATGGTGGCCTCCGAGCGGAATGAAAATGAATTTGACGGTAAAACGTTTCGACAACACCCACGAGTTCGAAGTAGGCCGCGCTAGAAAGCGAATAAGAAAAAACGTCGAAAGAGCCTGGAACCCATCGATCCCTATAGGAGCTGAAAACACAAGAGGAGGCCGCACAATACCGCCGTTTGTTCGTCCCCTTGTCCCCCGCCTCTGCGATCGCGACATCCACCCTCTCAGTTACCGCGTGCATATTAAACTGAATGACTGGCTTTGATCGAAAAGCCGCGAGTATTATGCGTTTTCACCGCAGCGGGACGCGATTATCGCGATCTTGAGACGATTTCACTTGTCTCCGCGAACAACACGCGAGCCTCTCGTTTGCGATTATGAAACGAGACGCTTCGATGCGGTGACTCTAGATTTTAATTGCTGCCTCGAGAAACATTAAAGCCGCGAAACCGACTTTTGTCGTATCTCAATGGCCGTGGCGAGTCGTTAATGCTTAACGGGTTGCTGTTTTTTTCTCTCCCAGACATTTTTTTGCGGGAATTAAATAAACTATGTGCGGTTTTAATTTTATAAAGTAGGTTGGTGGTTTTTAAGAGTACATTTTGTAAGACATACTCTTGCAAGGTGGGAGACATACTCTTGCAACGAAAATAGTCACGTTTGTCACATGTGAAGTGTGCGTCACGAGTGTGTCACGATATTGTCAGGCAAGGGGTGAGTTCTGAGTATCGATATGGATCAGACCTTCAGAATTGAGTATGAACTATTTACTACCAGTACTGAGAACTAGAGTAGTATCTAATTTTGTTGAGCACCAAGTGACAATATTAGATATTAAGCCTTCAAAGTTAGCATCGTTCAGTAATTAAATTTTTAGAATTAACTCAGTGTTCAAGTATCAGTGATTACCAAATCTCCAGAATTGAACTACGTATTTGACTCTAATATCTAATATTGTAATATGAGTGATACCTAATATTGAACCAACGTGGTCAACATCCATTAAATTATCCAACCCAAAAATCCCAAGTTTCAAATCAGACTTGGTAAAATGTCACCGTTTAAATCGAAGGTACCGTCTACTCAAGAGGCAGGTTACGTCAAGTCTCAACGCATTAACCAATATTACAATATTCACGTAAGAACCATCGAGAGCCCACGCATCCGTCGACCATAAATCAAGCCGCGAAACGGTCCGAACGAGATCGCGAAGAAAAAAGCGACCAACAAAAACCGGCGAAAAAGGACATGACAAACAGCACTCACTTTGACAATCGGCAACCGTGGGCGATCCCTGCGTGCACGTTCCAGGATTTCCGTTGCTGGGTGGCTGGACGGCTCCCAAACTTCGATAACCCTCGTCGGACATCTCGCTACAGTTGTCAGAATGTTCGCCATCGCCGTGGGGCGATTTGCTGCTGCCGTAATGCACTGTCTCTTTTCCAAAGTTCTCCAACACCGGCTCCTCTTTAATCGCTGGAGGACTCGGAGTTGGACTGCGACTGCTCGAGTCCTCGCGACATTTGTAATTGTAGATCGTCGGCTCGTACTTCGGGGTGTCGTCTTTTTCCACTGCTCTTCGCGCCACTCCACCCTCCACCACGTAACGCTTCGTGAATTCCTCCGAGAGAGGAGCTTTCGTGCGATTTTCTTGCACGTTCTTTGCATCCTGGAACAATCCGAAAACAATCATGGAACCAGAGGTCTAGACGGTATTTTTGGCGCCATCTTTGATTTATAGGTTTGGGTGGTGGAATTCTTCGGTTGAGTCGTTCGTAAATTTTTAGATTTGTAAGTCTCTGGGGGATTAAATTACCAAATTTCTAAATGTACCTATTGGACTAAAGGACCTAAGTGTCCAAATACTCAAATTCCCAAGTTCCAAATGTACAACCCATTTACCTAAGTACCTAAGTTCCCAAATACTCAAATCCCCAAGTGTCCACATATTCCAGAATCCACTCTCCCAAATCCCCACTTAGCAAGATTCTTAATTACCAAAGTCCCAAACTTCCAAACAAAGTTCGAAATGTGCAAACGTCCACAAACCCAATTACTTAGACAAGTTCCTACATTTCCAAATTTCCCACTTCCCCCATTCTTACATTACCAAATTCAGTTCCCAAATACTTAAATTTCCAAATTTCACAACTGTCCAAAGTTCCAACCCTCCCTGCCTACTTTGCCTTTCAAAATGATGAACCTAACTTAACCCAGAAGATCCCAGAGAACCCCAACGTGCCTTAATTGCTCGTCTTACCTTAGCTTCCTGATGCCTTCCATGGTGCGTCGGCGAGCCCGCATCCTCGAAAGTCCTAGCAGGCGAGTCAAGGACGGAGCATCCGGTCCTGACATGTTCCTTGGGGCTGATGGATCTGAAGTGCTGCGCCTTCGGGGTGGGCGATCTCGATCGCTGTTTCCCGAAATCGGCTGGCTGATGGCTGGGACTCGCGAGGAATTTCCTCTGCGGCGTGGGACTCCTCGAGCGATTAATCTTCCTGTGCTCCTCGTTGCCCTGATGTTTTCCTGGCTGGTGGGGCGTGGGCGATCGGGAGCGATTGCTGGAAACGCTTCTGGCCGCGTGCAGTTGCGTCGATTGCTGATTTTGCGTCGCACCGCCACAGGAACCGACGCTCGACGCCGAACTCCGCCGAGTTCTAGGAGGTGATCTGCGGATCAGTTTTGAGCTCTTTCTAAACCTATACGGGGCTGGCAATTTGTGCTAATCGATATCTAACCAGCGTTAGATATATTCATTGTGTGGCTAATTTGAATCGGAGGAACTGATTTGAGGTACTGTGAGGTCGCGGTAACTGATCGCGGCCGGGACTCAAACGATCAGTTAACGCGACCGTAATAATACTGGAAACTGAAGAATCTAATAGATTTTGGTGGTTGCAAGTTTTATATTTTGGAAAATTTCTTGGTACTTTCTAGCACATTTTGCCTGACCCTCTCTTTGTACAGTAAAGTTATCGCTGATGTATTGGATTGATTGTTTGAGTGATTGGTAGAAATTGTCGGTGGTCATCAAAATAATGTACAGAGAACTGATAGATGGGTGAGACTATTATGGAATAATATGTTACTACTATTGCTGTTATGGAACTACTGTTATGAAACGAAAGTGAAGTTTGATGTGATTTAAGTTTGAAAGAGAGAGTTAGTCAATGCTAGAAAGTTAGAAGTAGAAAATTGTTATGTTCTGAGATTTGGAAACAAATTGAGTCATTTGTAGATGAACAAAAGAGATTTCCAAATTCCATGATTCCTAAGTTCTGAAATGTCCAAGGTCCTAAATCTTTGATAACCAAATCCCTAAATCTCCAAATGTTCACAAAAATCACTAAATACAATCACCTACCACAAAGTGAACTCTGCAAATAATTTGTCGAACCGCTACCTCGAACGTACGGTAGAAAATCATGGCGTAATGAATGACTGCGGATAAATAAATGACACCTTAGAAGCAGAAAATTACTCACCTTTCGTAATGCACCTGCGCGCTTCCAAGGTCGAAGGACCCTCCAGCCTTTTGAATCAACTTCGCTGAGATCATCGAGCGATGCGCTGCAATCGAATTGAAAAAAAAAGAAAAATGAATATGTGGCTACACACGCGACACTCATCGAATGATTACACAATCGGACATGTTTTTATTTTCGTTTTCTTCCCAGAGGAAGTTTAACGTCACTTCAAATTGATATCCATAGAATGCGATTCTATGGGCCAGACGTTCTTTTCGATTTCAAAACGCGACATCTCTTTTGTTCTTTTATACTGAATTAAGTTTTCATTTTGACGGAACCGTTGATAAATGTGTGAATGTCAGATGACCAGAGAAAAGCTACTTATTTCAAATTGTCATACCTAGTCTGTAAAATTAATCTTTTAGTGATAACTAGGCTATTTCTTGGGTTGGGATGCAATATAACCAGGTGCAAAATTATATTAGCATCAAGGTAATGTGATGCTTTCAGTTAATGTACGAAGCTAATCGATTTTTCAGACTATAGCTGATGTATGATTAGGTCACAAACGAAAATAAAGTTCTAGCGTAATACGATGATGTGTGATGATGAAAAAATCGCAGGATATAGAAGGTTTACTTACAGGTACGGCACCGGCAGGGGTCATGCTTGTCCAGATAGTGGCTGAGGGTGTCCCATCCTCCACCGACTCGCACCATAACGTGACTTCGTAAAATTCTCACGAAAATCAACACCTTTGTGTCTCCAATTCGATATTTTCCTTCGGACACGCGGATCATGGGGAACTGTGTGGGACACGTACACCTTTCGACCAGATCTCGGACCTGAAACAAAGAAATTACGATTGTAATTAATACAAATGCTCTAATTATGTGACAGTTTACATAAATATTTGGTTTTTGGTATTTGAGAATTTGGGGATTTGGGAATTGGGGAATGTGGAAATTGGGAACTGTGGGAATTGGGAAATGTAGGAATTGGGAAATGTGGGAATTGACAAGTGTGGGAATTGGGAAATGTTACAATGGGGAAATTTGAGAATTTGAAAACTAATTAAATTAGAAAAAGATAAATATAGAAATCTATGAACCTTGAAACTTCAAAAACTACAAAGTTCCACCTTTCCAAACATCCACACCTAAAAATGTAAAAATCTATCAACGCACAAACGTAGAGTACAAAAACCATTTGGTTTTTCGCGTAACAAAAATTCCCTAGAGGTACGTAGCCGAGAAGGAAATTCAATAGCGTAGAACAAGTTTGACGGAACAAAGCAAAGCGAACACGAGTTTTCCGTCGCGTTCTTAACACGTTTTTTCAACGTTTTCAAACGCAAGGTGAAAGCAGAAACTCCGCGCCCTATCTGTCTGTCCGTCAAACACGCTCGCGTCGTAATTCCTCGCGAGTTTTATCCGCTCGCTTGTTAATTTCGTTCCGGCCGTCGTCGCGCGTGTGCTTCCTTCAACCGCGCATAAACGATTTTCTTTTCTTTCCTCCTCTTTTATTTATCGATCTTTTTCCCCTCCTCATTGGGACACGACGTCCGACTACGTGTCAATTCCACGCTCGAAAATTACATGCCTGGAAATTCGAGTTTCACGCGCATGATTTATGCTAACCAATTGATTTTTTACGCTTCTTGTTTCTTTACTTTTTTACTTCGGTTTAAACGTACACTTGACGATAATGAATTTGTTGATCGTAACGCACTCATGTCGCACTCGTGACGCACCTGTGACACACTTGTGACGTACTCGTGACGCACACCTAACAAATCAGTCCCATATTTACACTTCAATCGCATTTTGTGTTTCGATAGAAATATTTTTATGTTCTTTAACAATACAGGAATTTGAACATGAAGGTATATACTTATCAAACATTTGGGAGAAAATTGATATCATTTGAATAGAACAGAAATGGAATAGAATTATATAAAAAAATGTACTAAACATAAAAATACAAAGACGTTTAGCAAAAGAGAGACAGTATTCGGGCAATTACAGACGCAGAGACAAGGTGGTCCGTTATGGAAGAACTTTCCTCTCGGCGTATTAAGTCGGCCGCGTTATTGATTACGCTCCGTTATCGGCGCGTCGAATCGGCCGGTATAAATATATATCATTTACGTGCGAACACCCACAGGCAGGCGGTCTCCTGCCACGGTGAAAATTATTTATTACCGGATCATAGAGCCGCGGTGATTCTTGGCCACGGGCTGTCCCCACCCCTCCGAGCCCTCCCCTGTCTCTGCCGATGACATTTTTCTCTCCTCCGAATGATTTACAACGATCGCGTAAATGCTCGTCGGCACCACGGTCCCCGGAAATTTCCACGGAACACCCTCTGTTCCGATCGATCCGAAACCCTGTTCCCGGCTACCGCTGTCTGCAACGGCATTCAGACTTTCATTCCGATCGGAGAGGGTTGCAAGAATGAGACGAACAGGGAGACGTGTTTCATTCTGCGTTTAATTAGGGGACGATGAAGGTGTGGCTGTGTTTCTTCCGTTACTGCCACAGGGATTTCGGTGGCTCCCTTTGTGGAAGAGCCTTTTATGCGGATATGTGGGTTATGGAGGGTTGCGAGGATTCGGAGAGGAATTTTTTACCATTAGAGTATTGGTACTTAGGAGTGGTAGGTTAGGTCGATATGGCTGGGTCAGGATGCCGAGATTTTGGGATTTTAGGAATCTTGAACTGTAGAGTCATTAAATGATAGGGTACTCCACATTATAGCAGAGTATTGGTACTTAGGAGTGGTAGGTTAGTGTCACGAGTGCGTCAGGAGTGCGTCACGAGTGAGTCAGAAGTATATCACGAGTGCGTCAGGAGTGCGTCAGGAGTATGTCACGAGTGCGTCAGGAGTGCGTCAGAAGTATATCACGATTGCGTCAGGAGTGCGTCAGGAGTATGTCACGAGTGCGTCAGGGGTGCGTCACGAGTGCGTCAGGAGTGTGTCAGGAGTACGTCAGGAGTACGTCAGGAGTGCGTCACGAGTGCGTCAGGAGTGCGTCAGAAGTATATCACGATTGCGTCAGGAGTGCGTCAGGAGTATGTCACGAGTGCGTCAGGAGTGCGTCAGGAGTGCGTCACGAGTGCGTCAGGAGTGTGTCAGGAGTACGTCAGGAGTGCGTCAGGAGTGCGTCACGACATTGCCAAGGGGTTAATCTACATTATGTAGCTATTTCGAAAGTAATAAATGTCCACATGGATGATCAAGAAGAAGAAAGGAAATGATGAACGATTTTAATCGAGACGATCGCGAATGCCAGAAGCGTACTGGCTGTTCCTGTTGACGTGGATAGTTTGCGTCACGCCGTTTCTTGTTCCAAATATTTCATTTCTGGTGACGTTCGACACAGTATCTGTCCCATAATAATCAGCGAATTATGCAAACCCGTGAAAAGGTGTCGTGATTTGATCCGTTCATTACGATTACTCGATACACGCGTAACACCTGTTCGACACACTTTTGCAATATCGTGGTCTTCCTTCGTTTCTTTTTTTTTTTATAGAAGCTTGAATAAATTTTGCAGGGAGCGTCGACATCGATTTTAATAATGCTAATCTCGCTGGCGACCTTTCATGTCCGCTTTGCGACACACCAATTGTCTACGATCCGTTAACTTTGTAGGCTACATATTTCCTGCTCGACAGTAATTATTCTACGCTGAATTTTCACTGGGCTTTTTCGCAGTGTGAAGTATAATTCAATATGTCTCACGTTTCTAATTCACTTTAAACTCTTTGAGGATTTGTTATTAATTTACTTTTCTAATGTTATGATTTTGGATGGAATCGGAGGTTATGCCACAAGTTTGGGGATTAACCTAACCTATTTTCTGGACAGTGCGTCAAACACAGCTAATTAATTATTGACACAATGTTAAAGCAATCGAAGAAAGTTAAAATGTTAGGAACATTATGTGTTCAGGGAGTTTTGATTATGCAGAATATAAACAGAATCGAATACAAAATTCAATTGCAGTGAAAATACGAGTTTGGTTTATCACATTCGAACTGTAGGGTACGTCACGAGTGACGCCATATTGTAGTGCAAGATTAGGTTAGGTTACTTCAGGAATCTTCACATTCCACTTCTGCAATTACTTCATAACATGATTTCTTACAAAATTAATTATTACAAATTACACAAATAAATTCTATATTGTAAAATTATATATAGCAACAAAAATATGGTTAATGAATAAAAGATGTTGAAATTTGAAGGTTGAATCGTAAATGATCAAGTATGCGTTACATATCTCCATAAAAAAGTGCGATTGCAACCCAGCATGTGACACATCGAATGGAAATGGCTCGAGAAAGGAACGCAAATCGCGCACTTTACACCGGAAGTCGAACGCGAGAGGCAAACGATCTAGAATAATTCCACGGGTAAGCTGAAACTGTCGGGAGAAAAATCCAGGAATTAATTCGGTGCGTCTGTGTGGGTGGCATTCTCTATCCACGATGAGTAATCCAATATTATTTTTAGCCACATTATCCGCGATCCTGACCTCCGTTAACTAGCTGTATGAAACATCCTAACCTCCGATTACTCTAGGAAATTCGTTCGAATCACAGTCGCGATGAACGATTAATCGGCAAGAGGTCTATCGGTGGCAGGCAATAAACTCGCAAGACGCTTCTCGTTTGTTCAACAACCTTTCGCACTTGTGTCGCAACCATACTTCCGCGTGTCGACGTGTCTATTAACATAACAACGCCAGGAAACTAATCCTGCCAGGACTTTCCTCGCCACGTGACCTCTAGTGTTTCCTGCATCATCCAACTAGCGTGTAACCTTGGAATTATGGAATCTGAACTGTGTTCTTATTTAGCACACGATGTACTGTAGATTTTTACTGGGGACAACGGAATCTTCTGTTAAGTAATAGGGTGAACTTGGTACTTAAGGGTACAATAATAGGTTCCTAAATTTCAAGATACTCGAATTCCTAGATTCCCTAATTCTTATATCCCAAATTTCTAGATTGGCAAATTTCTATATCCCAAATTCCTATATCCCAAATTCCTATATCCCAGATCCCTATATCCCAGATCCCTATATCCCAAATTACTATATCCGAAATTTCTAGATTTCCAACTTCCTATATCCCAAATTCCTAAATTCCCAAATACCTATACCCCAGATTCCTATATCCCAAATTCCTAGATTCCCAAATTCTTATACCCCAGTTCCCTATATCCCAAATCCCTATATCCCAAATCCCTATATCCCAAATTACTATATCCGAAATTTCTAGATTTCCAACTTCCTATATCCCAAATTCCTAAATTCCCAAATACCTATACCCCAGATTCCTATATCCCAAATTCCTAGATTCCCAAATTCTTATACCCCAGTTCCCTATATCCCAAATCCCTATATCCCAAATCCCTATGTCCCAAATCCCTATATCCCCATATCCCTATATCCCCAAATCCCCATATCCCAAATCCCCATACCCCAAATCCCTAGTCATTCAAATTCCCACTTTCCCAAACTAGCAAATTCTAAAAAATCCCTAAAATTCAGCGTACGATGTCTTCCCCCTTCGTCACATTTTCCCCAAGGGAAGTTAAATTTGCTCCCGAGAGTCCGCACATCATTCGATTACGTGCACCCCCGTTGTCGTTCAAACGTAAACTAAATCCAACGTAAACTCCTTCGGTAGTCGAAGTAAAAGCAAAATATTTTGATCGGATTTCTCGTTTTTTTTTTTGCACAGAAACGGACGGTATTTGTTTTTAATCAACTCTGCACGCGCACGCGTCTATTTCCGTTGAGGTAAACGGCTCGTTTCTTAGAGGACGTATTATTATGTCGCAGAATCGGTTCGCGGAAGAGGCGTGCTGCTCTTTTTTAATAAGCAGAAAGCTCAGGATCATGGACATCTAAACGACACGGTAAAGCCGATTGCGAGATTTTTCGCGATCGAACGAGCAACGAAGAAGGAAGAGGACGACGATCGTAACAGCTATGCTCGCGACCGGTAATTACCCTGTGATACGAGGAATTATCCGGCTACCATTAGCTCGGTTACCAGTGCGACTCCACTCTTCCGTTTTCTCGTCAAACCGTTTTCTAAGACCTCCCAGTCGGACTTTCCCTACTGGTGATATCATTGGAAAATTTCGAACAAAAACCTCGCTTAATGGACGTTGCTAGGACGTTTACACTGTTGTGAAATCACTCAGAATGGTTAAGTTAAAATATGTTCTGTTAGGTATAGTTCTAGATATAGTTCTAGGTATAGTTCTTAGAATCAGTGGTAGTGTACTGTGTTGGGTAGTAGAGTGTTGTAGGTCTTTAGCTATTAGAGTATGTAGGTAGCTGAATATTTCAGCACTCAAATATTTGGGTCTTCAATGATCGACGTATAAAAGTTCTATGAAGCTACATATAGTTCTAGGTATAGTACCTAGGATCAGTGGATTGTTCTAGATAGTACACTGTTCTTTAGCTATTATCGTATGTAGGTAGCTGAATATTTTAGCACTCATTTGGGTCTTCAATGCTCCATGTGTCAAAGTGCTATTAGGCATAGTTCCCATCAGTGGTAATCGACTGTTCTAAGTAGTATTTTGTTGTAGTAAATAAAATATTGAAACGCAAAGGGTGAACAATTCTCGTATAGTCGTCACTGGTGTGCAGTCGCGTATCGTTGGAGAACAAGCAGCGTGTGGCGCATTGCAGGTGAGCGGACAGGATGAATGGTTATGATGCTATAATGCAAGGCCGCCACGGCTTACGTAATAGAGGCTAACCTAACGATACGGAATACGGTTCGTTATCGGTGCAATCGTTGAGAAAGGGGACGTAGAGGGGAACAGAAGAGTGATTGGGAAATTTTCGTCATCCTCCATTGGGTCCATCGACAGATCTTCCATCTTTCTTCCTTTGCAAATTATTTCTTTCATCGATCATTTTTTTTTATAACGATCGATACTGGGTTACAATAACACTCGTGTACATTCATCTAGTTTTTTATATTGTTACAACTTCGAATTTCTAAGAAATTTTGTATGTGTATATTCATTTACCTCTTCTTATTGTAACAACGTCGAATTGTCGAGAAATAATCAAGAAATTTCTTCCTTTGCAATTTACAGGAGTATTGGATTGAATCTTCATTTTAATGGAGTGTTACTATTGATAGCAGTGTAATTTCCTAGTCATTGATTTCCTAGTTATTGATTAATCGCAGAAATAGAATGCACGTAAAGGTTGCAGTCGAATTAACTTCGCCCCAAATGCTGAATTACATAACCTTTACTCGTTTGTACCAAATTTCTTCAAACGTCATAGTCCTAAAATTAGGTGTTCCAAGGTACCTTAGAGTCTCTAAATTTCCTAAGATCTCTACTTCCTCTAAAATATTACCCAGCAAAAATCGACCACCAAGTTAACTCGAGTTCAGCCTAGCAATGTCGTCTTGATCGAGGACGTTGAAGCTAGTTCCCTCAAAGAGTTACGTAAGGGAATAAAAAGTGTCGTCGACATTTAATAACACGGTGTATACACGGCAGAGAAAGTGATGGAACGCCTGAAGATCCTGATCGGTATCTCGTCGGTATCGCCGGCAGCCGATCTTCCCAGGAGAATCCGCACGAGGGGAGTTCGTGGGAAGTTGAAAAGAACGTTGCTGGTTCCGTGATCGCGATCCACCATGGCGTTTCTTGATCATGAAAATGAGTCGCGCTGCACGAGCTCGTTTCCCGGAGAAAATGAAAGTCCCTGGGGAGCTGCGAGGATCGATGTCTCGCTGTTCTCCCTAGTGTTCAACGCTACAGGTTGTCCGAGATCAATACGCCCGTACTAATCTTTTAGTATCCTTCGAAACTTGGACTCTTCCGGAAGATCAAAAGGCTCTATCTAGGACAAGTCCTTTGAATCGACCTATTCCCGTGTATCGCTACATTAATGAATCTAAGAGCCTGTCCAAATCTTTGTTCCAGTTATGCATTTTGTTCCAGAAAGCAGGCTCGAAGTTTTTAGATAGCATTTTTCTGCGATGCCTCAAGATTTTTCGACTGTTCTTATCTTCGGCGAGTGTACGCTTGGATAAACTTTACGATGGTGGAGGTTTACCATTGTTTCTGTGGGATTGTGATACAAATGTCCCTGATAGGGAATTTGGGTTATCCGATAGGGGATTTGGGTTAAGAGGTATTAAGCCTCTTTTTGGGCTCTTTTAATTAACTCGACCACTTCAAAGGAAATTTCAGAGTCGACTCAGTTTGATTTGAGTTTCGTCAGAGGGTATCGATAAGATATTGTACGTTAAAATATACAGACAAGTCTGATAAGTAGACTCTGGAGTATTTATGTATTTATAATACAAAGACTTCAAACATAGGTCATGTATGCAACCTCAGATTATGATTTTCTGCACAGCTCCACATGTGAATGCATGAACATCCACATATGAAGAAGATCCTTAAAAATTGTTATATCCTTAGAATATCCTTAGAATATCCTTAGAATATCCTTAGAAAAATACCTGCAATTTCCAAAAATATTTGTATTGGAAAGATTTGGAAGATCACAGGATTTTTGAACCGATTTGAAGAGGAAGATGAAGTACTGGAATATCGAGCAGAACAAGCCCCATAACGCGGGCAGCGAGCACAGTGAGAACGATAGCTGCTTACTAATTAGGGCCGGTGCATTGATAAATCGGGCCGATTATTAAAAGTCGTACGAACACGAAGGCGTGGCCCGCCTACGCGATCCTTTTCTTTCACGTTCGACGGCCTCCTTCTTTTTGTTATCCTGCCAGCCTTGCGGTTTTGCGGCGGGCAAAAATCGCGCGAGCGGAACGAGCTTCGATCCTTCTTCTTATTATTATTCTTAGCCGTGAATGGCGTGAAATTGAAAATACTTATTAATATTTAATAAGGACGGTGATTTATTATTGAACATTCACCAATTTTGGAACTTGAAATGTCTGATACGATTTGATGACATAAAAGTGTCTTTAAATTGAACTTGTGATACATCAATTTCAAGCTTGAAGTTTCAGGAAGATGTCCACATAGTGGTTTTGTCGATGTTCTTAGGACAAAATGGCTGACTGACTATTATATCGAACAACTACCTGTTTTGGAACTTAAAATGTCTGATAAAAATTGATGACATAAAAGTATCACTGAATGGCACTTGTGATACATCAATTTCAAGCTTAAAGTTTCAGGAAGATGTCCACATAGTGGTTTTGTCGATGTTCTTAGGACAAAATGGCTAACTGACTATTATATCGAACAACTACCTATTTTGGAACATGGAAAGTCTGACAAAATTTGATGACATAAAAGAGTCATTAAGAGACACTTGTGACACCTTAATTTAAAGCTGAATACTCGAGAAAAGTGTCTACATCAACATTTCATCGATATCTCCAACACAAAACATGTGACCACCAATTACATCAAAGCAACTTGCGAAACATAAAACTTCTAATAAAAGATGACATAAAAGTATCGCTAAGTGGCGCTTATGACACCTCGATGTAAAGGTCAGAATTTACTGAAAATGACTACGATGTCGATAATCCCAATACAAACTATTTTTTTATTTGAACAGTCAAATCCATCGTGACTGGTGTGGACAAACGTTTTAGAGAAGCTCGACTCCACTTTACACGGTGTCGACGCGAATGGAATCGTGAAAAAACATTGCACGTCACACTCATCCGTGCGTTCCTCTCGATGATTGGCGATCGATCGATCGCATACAATGGGGCTCGTTCAAGCAACGGGCTCTAGTTAGTACAACCGAAGCAAAAAGAATTAATTAACGCGTTCAGCTGACAGTTTTTTTCATTCAGGTGTTCGTTGACTTCGTTTAATTGGATCGTTTAAAATCGGAATTGCGGTGCCGATTTACGTTCTAATATACTAATTTTACTCTGGTACCAGTTAACGTACACACTTTTAATGTGTAACTGTACTTGAGTTTTTGTTTGAAACATAACCTCTCTGTTTTGGAATATATTATACTTGTTTGAAACGTAACCTCATTTGTTTGAGACATAACCTCATTTGTTTGAGACATAACCTCACTTGTTTAAAATGAACTCCAACCAAACCAGAAATGATTGAGTTTCCCAAAGATGTAAACGTAAGTGGAATTCACAGTTCATGTGAAAACACAATGATCTTGGAAGCAATAAAAGATTTAATAGATTCTTTGAACAGTGACTCAAGTGGCCCAACATCTTTGAATCCACAAAAATCTTCCCCGAAGTGAGGATCAAAAGATCGCAAGTATTTCTAGAACGGTTTATTTATGAAGCTTTCTGTGATTCAAGACCAAGTTCTTAAAGATTTTCATTCTTGCACAAATTACTATTCTACATACATACCAATACTGCACGCTTAGTATTAAATAAAAAATGCGGTCAAGTAACAAATGAACAAAGAATAAAACAAAAATTGATGTAGTGATTCTTTATCTCGATGAAAACTAATGCAGATCAAGAAAATTTTGGTAATGTTGTAAATAAAAATAATACAAAACGGTCATTTGACCGCTATGGTTGTATAGTAATAGTTGTAGTGTAAAGTGTTAAGTAGGAGGAAAGAAACACCCAGTACATGAAAGAAACAGTCTATACACGAAAGAAAAGCCATTGTAATCAATGCGCGTGTACAACACGTGAAATGTAATATGCATCAGGCAATCGAATTCTTTTCACCGATTTCCTCCGATCGTCCCGTCGTGGCCAGTTAATGGTAATAGCGAGCACGATATCGATGCAAATCACAGGAAAATGTCCCGTACGATCGGCAGCTGTATAATAGATTGATTTGAAAGGCGCGCCTCGTTGCTGCTATGCAATTACCCCGATGATTCCTAGAAGCGCCGATCTTAAATGCGCGGTTATGAGCTTGGGAATTGTGTACGATTGAATCGTGAAAGGAAATCCTTTCGTTTCTGGCAAATGTCTTCTCGATTTTCCCTTCGATCCGATCAATTTGTAACAAATCGCCTATTTGTTCTTCGAACGCTCCAGCAAATTATTCCTTGATAACTTCGAAGCCATTTCATATGTGGAATGTGGTTATGATTCGTTGAAAATCGTTCACATTTCACTTGTTCAGCTGATCAAATTGTTACTAGGTTGAATTATAGTTATGAAAATTATAGATTGGTCATTTCTAATTCAGCCATTTTTCAATATGCTATTCTAACCTGAAATTTATAATTTATGATTGACTGTAATTTATGGGCGGAAGATTTTATTTGTTGAAGATGTCTCGTTTTTATACTCCATGATGGAGATCAACTTGGGATGAATTATATGGTTGTATTTATGACTCGAAGTTCAAGCAATTACCTCAAAAACAATCAACTTCAAATGTACACTTATAAATTAGAATCCACATGTATGATTGAATTCTATAATTTGTTAAAAGTGTCTCTACTTATATATCTCACGAAATGAAGACAAAATGAACCAAACAAGATAGAACTGTACTTGTTCATCGAGCTTCAAAATCAACATCAAAATGTATACTTATAAATTATAATCCACATGTATGATTGAATTCTATAATTTGTTAAAAGTGTCTCTACTTATATATCTCATGAAATGAAAACCAAAATGAATCAAACGTAAAATGGAACTGTACTTGTTCATCAAGCTTCAGAGGTCCACTTCAGGCTATCATATAACAACCTCAAAATCAACATCAAAATGTATACTTATAAATTATAATCCACATGTATGATTGAATTCTATAATTTGTTAAAAATTACTCAATTTTTATGTCCCATGAAATGAAGACAAAAACCAAACATAAGATAGAACTGTACTTGTTCATCAAGCTTCAGAGATCCACTTTAGACTATAACCTCAAAGACGATCATGTGTAAACATATAATAATTATTAAACACACATGAAATTCTCTCATAATAAATTGGACAATGAGAAGAAAATTGCACAAGAACTGAAATTGCTTGCTTCAACCGCTCTGGAATAACGAAGCAACTGCGACTGGAATAAAATGTTTCTCCTGACGCAATTGTTCGATTGTCTAATTTTCCGGAGTCCAAGAGGGTGATAAAGTGTAGTGAAAATTCAGCGTCTTGAAGCGGAAATAAGAGGAGAGAGTGGAATCGAAACGAGTTGGCATGGGTGGACACCAGCGAACAGCTGAGGTCGTAGCTCGCGGGACATTGCGCCGCGACGTATTGATTGCAGAGACGCCGGCGCCGCGACGCTGCTGGTCTCCGCCATAGAACCTGCGCCGCGAGGCGTCGTGTTTGCGGGAATTCACCTGTCGTGCGCGCCGATGCCGTTCCCGATCGAAAATAACGAATAAAAATACTACAAATATATCCGTTCGTTATTCGCTAAAATCGACCACACCTACATTTTTTCCCTAGAAAATTCTTTCGCTAATTTTCCTTCTCTCGAAATATCTTCCTTTTACCATTTTTCCTCTGAAGCCTTATGATTACTTCTGTAAATATCCTGAGTTTCTTGCTGTGAAGACCTGATTCTTTGTGGAGATTTTTAGCTTGTGAAAATATTTTGATGTTCCATCTGTAAAAATATTCTCATGTTACTTCTGTAAAAACCTCTGAATATTGACTCAAATCTTTTCAGCCTTTTATGAAAATTTTCTGATTAAGATTTTGTGAAAATCTGATTGACTTGTGCAAATCTTGTAATGTTCCTGATGTCTTCTAACTTTTCTCCTATGAAAATCTTGTGACTCTCTTCTTGTAAAAATCTGATTTTACTTCTGTACAAAACTTGTAATTCTCCTCCTATGAAAATCCTATAATTTCCCGTCTGATAAAATTCTATAATTTTGCTCTTGTATAAACCTTGTGATTTTTTTTCATAAAAATTTTTCTTCCATAAAAATCTACATTTCCTCGTGCAAAAATGATTTCCCTTCTGCAAAAATCGTCTTCCCTTAGAAAGGCTGTCTCCGCATATGCTCGAGAAATTATTAATAATTCATCGTATGTAAAAAAGAACGATGTGCCTGGCAAACGTGCAACTTGCTATGCGAAGACCACCACTTTCTCGAGGAACGCACGAATTTCAATTCGAGAAGTTTTCTGCGAAGAGAGCTAGGCGACCGAATAAGGAATTTTGTGTCGAATTTTTATTTACGGTTCTCGCGTAGAGCGTGGGTGAAGAATTCGGGGAAACTTGCCCAGGAGAGGTTTACGTAAACAGCGTTCGATTTTTCGACACGCCTTATACGTTCTTGAGATGAACGAGAACTGTGATACTAATTCATATTTTTTATTACAAGATTATAAATTAAACAGTATCTGTACGTTCAACACTTTGTTACATAATTTTTTCAATTCTGAAAAGAAAATATACTAATGAACTAATACAAACAATAATAAAACTATAAGAATGAATTGTAAAAAGCAACGAATATTTTCAAGAAGAAAACTATTTTTACAAAGAACAAGTATAAAAAATAAATAAATAGTTGATAATGCAATGAATAAATTACGTAAATAATGCAATGAAATTTGCAGTGCATTTGTTTTTGACGAAATAATCGCAGATCCAATATATGTAAAAGAAACAGAGGAGATGATAAAGAGAGTAATATAAGGGTAGTTTTTACTTGAAGCTCAAGATAGTTTAAATATTTTGGCCTCTTAGAACAACCCCTCAGCCTATCGTTTATCCACTCTAGTCTATCTTGTACTTGCACTCGGTGAACATGCTAACGAGAATTCCAAGAGAGAAGCTCGAGAGGCTATGAAATTCCGTAAAAAACGCCGGAGAGTCTAAATTGGGTCATAAAAGAGAGACGAGGATTATGTAGCGTCAAACATAAGAGATTTTTGTGTCTACTTAACATTCCTAAAGCACGCGCTAGTTCGCCACGCATTACATTGCGACGCAATCGTGAGATCTTCACGAGTTGTATTCGCCATGCGTCGCATTTGCGGTGCGTTGTACTTGACGGACGTTAAATTTGTTACAGGATGAATTTATCATACATTCATTTCTTTGCCATGCGTTGAAATTGATATATGTTGTATATGCTGTGTGCTGAATACGTCACACGTTGAACTTGTCATATGTGTAATTTGTTATATGTTGAACTTGTCATATGTAGAACTTGTCATGTGTAGAACTTGTCATATGTAGAACTTGTCATATGTAGAACTTGTCATATGTGGAACTTGTCATAGGTGGAACTTGCCAGAGGTGGAACTTGTCATAGGTGGAACTTGTCATAGGTGGAACTTGTCATATGTTGAATTTGTCACGTGTTGAATTTGTCACTTGTTGAACTTGTTACATGTTGAATTTGTCACGTGTTAAATTTGTCACATGTTGAATAGCTGCACGTTGAACTCGACGTGCGTTATACTCGACGTGCGTCATATTCAACGTACGTTCTACTCAACGTGCGTTAACTACCTCACATATTAAAATTACCACGTATAAAATTTCTCAAACGCACATTTCAACAAAAGAATTCAATGTTCCTAAAATTTGTCACGCGTTAAATGTACCGCGCGTCATAAATTTACCCTCAAATTATATTCCACACAGATTTCCAGAATGAAAGAGATAAAAAGGCCCATAATACAAGAGCGTTAACACTTTGCATTTCATGTATGTACAAAAGGTAGAAGGGATCAAAGAAGAATGTTTCAAGGTTCCTCGCATAGAAGGACATCTGTCACATCCTTTTATCTTTAACCTTCTATTTATTTAGACCCTTGTCTTCTTTGTAACGCGGGACACAAATCGTGATTCGAATTTAATCGGATAGCTTGAGAAGCTTAAAAATAGCAGTCCGAACAATCGGATAAACATTTCTCGGAAAGTGCTTTCGAACGACGATAAACCTTCATGGAATGAGCCTTACAAATCATTTATATAACATTTTATACACTCGCTTTATTCAATTCGTCGATTTACTATGTTTTTTTTCAGTGATTTACCCGGAATTAAGGATATTATTTGCAAGGATTCGAGTCGTTTCGAAAATAATGAAAATTGTACATACATTTGTTACACATACGTGCTACACATATGTATACGTGTATTCCACTTGTGTACATGTACATGATATATGTAGTATGAGCTCTATACGGTGATTTATTTGTTCTAAACTCTCAAATTCCCCTATTCCCAAATTCCTATGTCTCCAAATTTCTAAACCTCCAAATTCCTATGTCCCCAAATTTCTAAACCCCCAAATTCCAAATCTCACCATCAAACTCCCGAACCTAAATTCCCCAAAACTCCCCATAACCTCCCACTCACCCTCATCAATTTTCCACTGATTTTCGCATCGTTCTAAGGTTCAACGATTCCGTACGTTAAAGTCACTCGAGTCATAAAATGGAATTTCGACAAGTGTCAACGTTTCCGTTCACCCCGATCGTCCGTCAGGCGGAAATCCGATTTCTGGTCAGCGCACCCTTCGCTGTTCCCGGCAATCAAAGCCGTTTAGAAGCACTTGGAGTGCACTTTATTGGAATAACCTAGATGTTGCGATCGTGCCACCAGAAAGGTGCCAACAGGGCGTCGATTCCGCTTCAGGACACTCGACGGAGATCTCGAGGGGCCAGCAACTTCGGGGGGGCGGTTATTCGATTTTTCCTCTCTTTCCTTTTTTTCCTCGAAACCCCTCGGTCATACGTCGTGCGGTTTCTGTCCTCGAGTATTTGCGCAGGGAACCGAGTTTAGCAGCGGGTCTCTCGGTTCGTTGACATTCCGCGACGAGAAAACGCGAGCAGCAATTAAAACCTTTGAATTGCTCGCTTTTTTCTGTGCGCGCGTTAGAGATGCCCCGACGAGTTCCCAGACCGGACTAGGATTAATTGGGGAAATCGAGTTTAGGACCGTGAGTCACCGAATTTAGCCGCTAATTGTGGAGGATATAGACGGAAGAATTTCGACGAGGAATTGTGCAATCGTGGCGTTCTATCAAGCTTTTTTTGGTGGATTTGCTTTGGGTCACTGGAAAGGCGCTAAATGTTACATATGCTAGGGCACTATATGTCACATGTGTTAAAACACTATATGTTACATATGTTAGGGCACGAGAGATTACATATGTTAGGACACTATACATTACACATGTTATGACACTACATGTTACATATGTTGGAACACTATATGTTACATATGTTGGAACACTATATGTTACATGTGTTGGAACACTATATGTTTCATGTGTTGGAACTCTATATGTTACATGTGTTAGGACACTAAACTTTACACATATTAGAACACTACGTATTACATACGTCAGGACACTGTACATTACATATGTTAGAACACCATATATTAGATATGTTAGGATGAAAAACGGAGCCTGAGAATTTATGATGTGAGAAATGTGGAACCTTGCAAATGTGAAGCCTCCCGATTTAGAATCTCCATAAATACCTTGACATCCCAAAGAAGTAGAACCTGAAGAATGTGGAGCGCAAAGTTTATAGAACCTCTGGAATGAATCTGAGTATGTAGAATCCAAAGAATGAACCCGTGAAGTATGAATCTATCGAGTCCAAAAAATTCATCTGTCTAAAAGTTACCCTAAAAGTGAATCCACAAGGCGATACAAGAAAAACTGAGCCATTCTGAAAATACCGAAACACAAAAGGAGAAAAGCGAACAGGGTAAAGAAATGAAATGGACGTTAAAAGGATAGTCGATGTCGTTGTTGAAAGTCGGCGACTTACGAAGCCGATAAACAGTGATTAGCTAAGAGTGAGACCGCAGCCAGACCTTGCACGGCTCGGTAGCCTTCTCTTCTCCCTATCTCAGGCTAATTGCACGTAATAACTAACACCGGCGTGTCGAGAGAGACTCGGACGCCATTTATGGTAGTTTCTTTCGTTTCTTAAAGCGGACGAGCAAGGATCAAAGGGAACTGAGAGCACAAGAAAGCCGTCTGTTTCTTTTTTTCCGAGCCGATCGAGATTCGCCGAGTCGGACGAACGGAAGAGACGGAACGAGCGGGTAGAGAGTGGAAAAGATCTTGTGTACGATCGAGGAATTTCTCTCGATCGACAACGTCTCTAGCGAGTAATTAACGGTGAGTAATGACCAAGCCGCCTTGGGCATGGGCAAGTGCGAACGACCTACATTCGCCTCCGACTGCCACCACTGTCGCCTAACAGGATGACGATTTTTATTTTATTTTCGCTTCGACGTTTTACTTTAATTCTTTCGTTTATTCGCATTTGGAGACGGTATGGGAGTTTGGAGGTTGAGGTCTTTCTGTTGGAGTAGTTTCAGAGGGTCATAACTTTAGCTACAGTTTCAATTTTGAGGCGTTGGAAGATCTGAGTAGTCAAAGTTCAGAATTAGTAAGGCTCTATATTCCTGAGGTTCTAAGAGTTCAAGGTTCCAAATTGTGAAGATTTAATATTCAAGGGCCTACACACAAGGTGATTCCTACAATTTCAAACTTCCAAGGTCCCAAATCTCCAAGGTTCAAAATACTCATGGTTTCAAATTGTGAAGGTCCACATATCCTAAAGTTCCACATACTTATGGTACTACGTCCCCAAGATTCCACATTCTCAAAGTCCCAAAATTCCCAAATTTCCCAAATTCCTCAAATTCCCTAAATTCCCCAAATTCTCAAAATTCCAATATACTCAAAATATCTCGAATTCCCCAAAGTCCCCAAATTCTCCAAATCCTCTAAGAATTTCTCAAGTTCCCCGCAAATTCGTCGAGTTCGAAATCGTCTCCGAGAACTAATTACTCAGCGCGAAATCAATACTATCTTCCATGTAATTAGATAACGATTTATTATCAGATTCTACGTACTCGGAACAGCCGACGTCATTGCATCAGGAATTCTAATGAAAAATGACATACGTGACAGATGCGTACATATAATTTCAATTTACGTTTGATAAGTTGGCTGATGTATCAATAAGATTCGTATTACTGTCGAGTGCCATTTTGACAGACCTTTTTATTACAATTAATTAATAGTTAATATGATTGTGCAAAGTGTATGTGGATGTAACTGGAACACCCAGCGCGTAAAACACATTTGCCAACTTTAGACGTTCATAGAGATAGGCAGAAATGAATCACGGGTCTTTTGAGAACGCAGGATACGTCAGTGTTAAGAACAATACTCGGAAAACCGTCCTGCACTTTCATTATATTTAGAAGACCCGCCAGGAAGTCTGCCGTTTACGAGACAAATAAAGTAGTTGAATCGAGGAGCAAAACTTGCGAACCAGTTTTCTCTCGAGCCGCACTTATCGGGTGATAAAGATAAATCGTGTTTGGAGACGATTGATTGCTGACTGATTGTTCAAAAAACAAAATGGTTATTTTATTCATTGACGGCGAGGGAACAAACTTTTGAGCACTAATTTTTATAGGATTTTGGTATTATGTTTTTGTCATTTTTGTTGTTGTGAATTTGTCATTTTTGTTATTGTAAATTTGTCATTTTTGTTCTTAGAAGTATTTTGTTTAAGGTAATTTCGGTATATTGCATTTGATATAATGTGAAGATAATGCGTTTAATAATTTGGAAATATTGCATTAAGTTGCATCAAGACTTAAAATTGATGTAAATATTTGTATATTTTATCAGAAATTTTGTTTGGAAGATACGGCTTGATCAAAACGTAGAAACGAAAAATTCGGAAAGAGATGTTGAATGAATGAAATATCTGCAATATATGTGACCTCATACTCACACATGTTACTTATCACCGGAAATGAAACGTAGGATAAATATTAGAAAGAAGTTGAACCAATATTTGTCCACCGATAATGAGGTGTCTTCGGATAGAACGATATTCGAAGATGACCCGAGTTTTATCGCTCCGTATAACTAGGAATTCATAGAACTTCTAAATTTTATTTTGATAGCGTTTTTACAGCTTTTGCAAATTTTTAGAAAATTTTAAATTGTCTGATGGTCAAATGGTCAAATAGTCAAGTGGACAAAATGTCAAATGATCAAATAATCAAATACACAAATGGTCAAATAGTAAAGTGGACAAATAGGCAAATTGTCAGATGATCAAATGATTCCAAATTCCAAATTTCTACATATATCATTATAAATTATACAGAAAGCCTGTCCCACCCTCTAAATGACAACTAAACAAATCAAAACCGCACACTAAAATAATTAAATGAAATACTAAAATGTCCTAACCACCACTCGTTGTATCTTAAAATATACAAGAACACACAAAAAAAGAAATATTTGCATATAAAAAATGAAATCACACAGATTTCTCACCCCATCGAGCCCCAATATTCGCCCTCGCGATATTTAACCAAAGTCAAGCTTCTAAGTAAATAGCCACGTTGTACGTTATAAAGTAACAGGATAGAACACGCTTTTCTTCTTCCCTTTATTGGTTGTCCCTCGAGCGATTCATGGAGTCGATATATCCTCGAGGAGAAAGTCGCTTTCCTTTCGTGGAAAACTTGAAGACTTCGCGCTTGAACTTGATACCGAAATGGGCTAAAGGCGATCAATACGAGCTTTCGGCGCTTGCGAAGCAAAGCTCTCGGCTAGAATGGCCTGCAGCGACCCATGGCTGTAAGCTCTGTTCGAGACCACCATATACTCGTTATCGTCATGGGAATCTCCATAGACGCTCGAATATAACCGAAGAACGTCTAGACGAATTGATTTTTTACTCTCACTCTCCATTTATTGATATTCAATTTTTTAATAACCTGTTATAATTTCATAATTTAATATTACGAACATGTAGAGGCTTGTGGACATTAAACTTGATGTTACAGGAAAAATATTTATACAAATTGTTTATTGAATTCATAAAAATTATTTATTGAATACATAGAGAAAGTAAAGACATTTGGACAGGTTTGAAACTTGATGTTGTTACGGAGAGAACATTTATAGAAATTGTTTATGGAATTCATAGAAACTAGTGTTAACATACAACTTGTATCAAATGAGACTATGTAGAAGTCTTCGCTGACATTAATGAACAATAGACACGGAAAGAGCAGCTGAAGTGTCTCGTTAACAATAGATTACTAATCTTCCCCGATAAGCTGCCATATCACCTAACTGCTATTTTCCAAGATAACCATTTAATGATTGCAATGAGTGATCCACATCAAAGTGCACACAGCTGAATGTTCTTTGTCCTACATAAAGAACAATATTGACATTCCTAATTGAATTTACCTGGCGATTCATTCGATTGTTAACACTTCATATTGTCTTACCTCATTTTATTCACAGAAACAAGACACACATTTTATTCGCAGTAATAAAAGTTGAATCGAACGATAAAATGAATGAACGTGTATTTTTAAGGATCGAGTTGAACGTCTTTATGTTCGTGAATTTTTAAGCCTGTGTCTACAAGTTCAAGATTCGAGAAACTCGTTGTAAAGCGTCAGAATAGAGGTAATTCCAATGATTCACCGTAAATAAAACGAGCGTCTCGTGTTTTCGGTGCTGAGATAAGATTACCTCGCTTGTCAGCCTTTCTCTAATCGATACTTAACCTAACTCTATGCATTTTTCACGATACGGTCTGTTTTACGACGCAATTCGCGACTTGGAACTGTTTGCGGAGCAGGGAGAAACAAGTGCAGTTGGGTACGATAGAGGTTTCGAGATTTTGGAAATTTGGAGATTTGGGGATTTGGAGATTTAGCTATTTAGAAATTTTGACATTTGGTAGTTTGGATTTAGCTATCTGAAAACTTAGGTATTTAGGTATTTAGACATTTGAGAAATTATCTATTTGGGAAGTTCAGTACTTGAGGGTTTAGATCCATGGTGATTTAACTATTTTGGAACAAAGAGATTTGGGTATTTACGTATCTGAAGATTTAACAATTTGAAGATATATTTAAAAATTTAAGAATTGAAGGATATTTGAGAATGTGTGAATTTGTAAATACCACCCAGTATAAGAGACAACGTTGAATTAAATTATGCACACAGGAGTCCCACGAGGCAACGCGAACACACGTGGACCGCTGATCGACCTGTGCAGATTTCCCTTTCGTCGTGCCCTTTATGGAACGCGGCGTGTGACACAGCCGCGAAATGCCTGTTTGTATTCATAATGGCTGCTGGATAAATCGTGGTAAACCTGGACGAGCCACGCAGCTGCTCGATTCCGTATACGATCGTCCAAAGAAAACGGTTTCCCGCAACGAGCTGCATTCTCTCGCATGCAAATACGCTGATCGACCTCTCGCGACGAACGTGCACCATGAGAAAAGATTTTCTGACTTTTCGAACGGTCGTGGATTGCGTTTAGAACTTTCTAGAAAACGTGTGATCGTCTACGATTGCCGATAAACGTAAGACCTGTAGATGTCGTAGATGTTGTAGAGGTACTATTGATTAGAGGTAGAGCAATGTTCAAGTCACCTTTCATTTTTATAAGAAGCTGATTAGATCATTGGAGATAGTGTGAAGTGCGGTGAAAAAAATTTGGAGAACCTGTCGTGTGCGTCTGGAAAGATGGCACTCCATAGGATTCGTATTGCATCAGATTGCAAGCTTGTATTTGACGAAGAAAATTGAGATAATATAGTTTTACTTAATACAATATATAAGATGAAGTTAAAGGTCCTTACAACTATTTTTGTATATATTTAAAAATAATTTAAATATTGTATTAACATTCTATTAAGATGGTGATATTAAATTTCAAAGGACAAAATTAAGAGGTGATCACGGTTCCCACAGCTCGAGTTCGAGACATTTCCCACGGAAACTTAAAATAACAAAGCCGTCCCATTTTCTCGCGTCTCTTTCGCGCAGTTATCCGCGGCACGCGCTTTATAACATAGGCTCAGGCATTCGAGGGATTTACCGACTCGTTGCTGTTTGGATATAAGCCTCGACCCCTGGCTACTCGTGCTGCTTTCAATGGGAAGAGCAATCTGCTGATACATACTCGAAGGAATTCATACGCGGACGCCAAGAAATCTGACACTCCTCCTAATGGGTTCCATATTTGCCTACGGCTGTGAGTTCAACTCGATATCGATATAAGATTCAACGATTTGTGATATAACGCGAGACGATTCGGTGCACGAGAATATAACGGTAGACGCGTGGTCTTGTGACGAGAGACGTGTGACCATATAGCGCGTGGAGTTGTGATTCGATGCGATACAACGCGAGGTAATTCGATACGAGACGATACAACGAGATGTAATTCAAGATTAGATGATACAACACGAGGTAATTCAAGACGAGACGATTCAACGTGACGTAATTCAATATGGAACGATTCAACGCGATGTAATTCAACACGGAACGGTTCAACGTGAGGTAATTTAACACGAGGTGATTCAACACGAGGCAATTCAATGTGTGGTGACACAACGCGTTGTGATCCAACATGTGATAATATAATGCATAGAATTATAATGTGTGAAAATTCAATGCTGTTACAAAGTTATATCGTGTGGAATTTCAATGTGTGGAATTATAGCGCGTGGAGTTACAACGCGTAGAATTATAACGCGTGGAGCTATAAGACATGACAATACAACGCGTGAAGTTAACGCGATATATTCGAAAATGAATCTGATTTTAAACATTATCAATTGATCACCTTTAAAAAGAATAAATGATAAAATACAGTATATACGTATGTACATAGTTGACAAACATTGAAGCTGATCGAATTTAAAACGAAATAACAATGCGATTAATCTCTCTCTCGTAATCAGCGGATTACTCTGCAATATTCGTGTACACATGTATGACTATATGACTAGTGCTTTTCTGTTAGCAATGACTCACCAAAACTTCAACTCGGTAATTATTTTCTCAAGTATTATTCATCATCGCGTATGCTTGCTATTTCGGTGACCAAAGTTCCTATGAATTATAATTCTAATATGGGCTGACTAAATTTTTATTAATATTATTTCTCCGAAATTTCAGAATTTGGAAATTTAGAAATTTGGAGAATTAGGTGTTTAGAAATTAAAAAATTGGGGAATTAGATACTTGAAAAATTCAAAATTTGGGAATTTAGAAATTTGAAGAGTTAGATGTTAGGAAATTTAGAAATTTACAACTACAAACTCAGTTCCCTTCAACAATACAAAAATAATTTTGTCCCAAAATTACAGCCTTCATCGAGTCCCCAGATTCCAGCGCAGCACTCGCACATCGCTTTCTCACCGTTTCAAATTTGAAACCGCTTAAAAGTATCTCGACGACGTAGAACAAAAGCCCGACAGCAATTTAGCAAAGAAGAAAAGCCGCGTGCGATAAAATTGGGAACGCGAGGAACTGTATTCGTTCCGGTGGAACAAATTAACGAGCGTTTCTTGTCGCTTTCGAAAGCACACGCGCGGCCTTTCAGCCGCGTTAAAGCGGCGAGGCGCCGTTAGTTCCGGCTGGAACATAGCTGGAAAACACTTCCAGTCGACTTTTTCATCCTTGCTACGATACATACCCGCTTACAAGCTCTAACCATTAGGTTGACAAGGATATTCACGACCTTTTCACCTACTTTGCAATCCTTACAACTTTATCTGAATCCGATCTGAGACTGTGCATTTCCTTCTAACTTAATTTTTTATGTGAATGCAAACTTGCAACCTAACCTAACTTGCAAAATGACACTCTTTTGGGTAGAATTTGATCTTTGAGATAATTAAATTGTAGTCCTTAAATAATTAAATATTATTGAATATTTTAAATATTTGTCAGTCTATGAGTCTATCACATATCTACATGATATATAGCATATGATGTATGTATAGCAGTACTATCGTAGTAATACGTACATGCCATCTATGTATGAGTATATAGTAATAATTAGAGAACCGAATACCCTTGTTGCAGTCCAACGCATGTCACACATGTGTCACACATATGTTTGAAACGAAGCTATAGTGAATTACCATCATGTTCAGCCTCTAACAACTGATCAATTTTTCATTTATCATCTAAGTTCGAAAGGAAATTAAACAAGTAAGGCTAAACAATGCAACATTAAATAGCGGAGTGAAACTCGTTCAGAAAACGTTGTTGCCTGTAAACATCTCTTGCAGCAACGTGTAACGCAAATGGCCGATCGTATCGAGCACGAAAAGTCAATCTGCACGCCTAAGCAAATGTAGGTACAGTATAACGATTCCCACGTGAAACCGCAAGTATTTACGAGCCAAAGTTCCAAGTCGAAATCGCGATCGGTTCCGTCGCGTCGCGTCGCTCAAACCGACACAACTCGCAATTACGCTTGTTCTGCCCACGAGCCGCGTTTTACACCGTCGCCAATGCGTAACAAACGTTTAACCGGTGATTTAGTGGGCATTATCCTCGTAGAAATGGAAACGCTTCGAATCGGGTGCACACTTTTTGCTCCCGTGTCATGCTAATACGATTTACGGGGCTCACACGTGAGCGCGAAACCGCCATTGAACAGAGTTATCAACCTTTGGACTGTCTTTCGACGTTTTTTATTCGCTATTTTTTCAAAGGACACCTGCTGTGGAAATCGTTAGACTGCTTTCAAACGACACAATGAATTACCTTTGGAGGAACTTTTGAAACGACCTGTAGATTAATAGTATATCACGTCAGACTATTCCTTATGTAAAGGGTAGATTAAAATCTGAGTTGCTTATTATAACGGAGAGAAAATTCTACATATAGTTACTCCGAGAGAAAATTCTACATACAGGGAGTTTCAAAATTGGATTACACGCACATTCTACCAAGTTCTATGAATACTAGTTTGAATAAAAATGAACAAAGACAGTTCAAGCTAAGAGATATATAAAAATTCTATCTTTCTTTCAAAGATTTCTGTAACGTCCTGTAGGTCCTGCTTGAATTGTTGTACTAGTATATATAAAATTGACTAATAAATATAAAATGTGTAACAGTACTATTACACGAAATATCTGACAGTATCAGATCGTCAGAACCAAGAATACCACTCCATGTGTATCGAGTTTTCCAGAATCCGAAAACAAAGCGCCGTCTGTTTTAATCCGTGAGATTCCACGCTCAGTCTGCGTATTTTTAACAAGCACGACTATAATGTGCTGCGACTATGAAAATAACTGGCACCCTTAGGTGCGTCGGAGTGTATATATTTATGGCGTCGCTCCCCATTGACCGTGAATATCACGGGATCAGGAATAAGAGAGTAGTTATTCGTATTCCGTCGTTGAAAGCCGAAACAGACGCTATTCTGATAAAACACCGTGTCTCGCGTTAACGTTCTCTCTTCTAATAATTCGTGTTCCATAATTCATCAACTGGATTTCCGTATGCGCCGCGAATGCTGTACTATTCGCTACAACTACCAAAACAGTAACCGAGTGGGAACTGGTAGGCTTGCAATTTCTTGGAAGCAATATACAGCGCGTTGATATACTCCATACATCGATATTTAACGCGTAGAAGTCTAACAAGACCATATCTAACACGTCGAAATCTAACGAGTAAGTATCTAGCGTGTCGATATCTAGCGCGACGGTATCCTGCGCGGCGGTATCCAGTGGATCGATATTCAGCGCGTCGAGATCTACCGCGTCGAAATCTAACGTGCAAGTATCTAACGCGTCGACACCCAGCGTGTCGATATCCAACGCGTCGAGATCTAATGTGTAGGCGTCTAATGCACCGATATTCGACGCGACGAGTTCCAACGCGTCGATATTCAGCGCGTTGATATCTAACGTGTAAGTATCTAACGCGTCGATATCCAGCGTGTCGGTACCCAGCGCGTCGAGGTCTAACGCGTCGATATTCAACGCATCGAGGACTAATATGTAGGTTTCTAACGCGTCGAGATCTAACGTATATCTAATGCATCTACATTCATCGCGTCGATATCCAGCGTGCGAATATCTAGTCAATATGCATCATCTCCACCTCGTCGACATCAATACACAACACATAACCCTGACAAAGTCCCAAAAAAAGATGTGAAAAATGAACTCACCATCTCGTCCAAACTCTTGAGGTCATTGGTAACGATCTGCGGCTGCGGCCCATAAATGAGACAAGGCTCCTCCTGTTGCATATCGGCATACTCATCGTCGCTCTCCTCGTTCCCTCCATTTGCGTGTGCACCATTGGCAGCCTTATTGTCCGCCGCGATCTCCCGATCGATCTGTCTCTCCATTTGCACCAACATCGGCGCCAACATGCCGAATTTCGCGCCTCGTCTCGCGACTTCGAGCAGGCAGAGGATCACGTGTCGCTCGTTCTTGCGCATAATTAAATCGTCCGTCTCGAAGAGCAGACACTCGATGATACCCAGACTGTTTCTGCACCAGCCGATGAAGTTGGAGACGTTGTCGCGGGCAAAGAAGGTGCCGGCCTTCGCGTTCGGCAAGAAGGCCACGTCGCTTAGCTGCGACATCGGCAGGGCCAGCGACGAGGTTATCGATCGTGTCATCGAGATCTTCCGCGCCTGACGACGTGCCACGTACTCGGCCGCCGACTTTCGTACGTTGTTCGCGTGCTGCCGACAAAAACGGAAACGGTTAAAAATTACCAGGATGTTTGATCGTTAAATTTAGGTAGTGGGAAGTAGTCGGAGGTCGAAATTTACGGATTGAATATTTTGGAAATTTGATCGTTGAAAGGAGACATTGATAGCGGGGGGGATCAGTTCATGGGTGGATATTTGGGGAATTTGTATATTTGTAATGTAGGAATTTGGAATATTCAGGAATTTGGATGTTTGGAGAGTTAGGGTTTGGGGTATTTGAAGATTTAGGGATTTGGAGAGTTGGAAACTTTGGTATCTGGAACTTGAGGAATTTGGGAAAATTGAAATTTGAGGAGTTGAGACTTTCAGGAGTGGACAACTTGAGAAGTGGACAACTTGAGGAATGGACAATTTGAGGAGTGGACAACTTGAGGAGTTGAGAACTTGAGAACTTGCAAATTCTATCTATCCATCATAACCCTTGTCCCACCCGATGTTCCATCCTTAAGCCCCGCCAGCAGTGAATTATCGAGCACCCGCCTCTATACCTACGCAATCCACCTACCAAAATTATCACCCCCCACCTAAAAATACTCAAAAATCCCAAAAACTTCACTCATTCTAAAAATCCTTCTCTATTTAAACCTCCACTCTGCAAATACCACAGACTTGCCTCTCAAAGCATCAGATAGTATCACCCGCCAAAGAAATTGTTCCATTAATAAGAATGGAACACGTACGAGAACGATAAATATTATGCCGCGAGAAGTATGCGTAGATTTTTTATCTCGAACAGGTCGGGTGCTTAAGTAACCGCGCGTGATAATTGGATATCGAGACGATGTAAATGAGTCTGTAGTAACGGCCACGCTTGTGCTTACGACTAACGCCTAATAACAGGTTTCCGTCGCGTGTTATTCACGTCTATCGTTTAATACCGCTGAGAATCTGTTATTTCGCCGGCTAACGGCGGGCGTCGATTTTTATCGCGCGATTAATTGGAAGTGACCCGTACCGATCGTCGACTTCAGACGATGGGAATAAGGGTGGCTATTGTTTCTCAGCGGAAACCAGACTTTGGAGCCGAGGCTATTGCTGATAACGCTCTCTCGTTATTTCGACAGCTGGCTACGTTTTTTCACGAAGAAAGACTGAGATAAGGGGCAATGATAGCTTATACCTACCATCTTTGAAATGTTTGAAGATTTTGCTTTTGTGCTGGGTAACTGGGGTTTGGATGTTAGTAGATAATAGTAGATTTGGGGGATTTAAAGGTGGGAGGGAAGTTGGGGAGTTGGTAAGTGGAAAATTGGAGGTTCGAATTTTGCATTCGGGAGATTTGGAATTTGGAAATTTAGAAATTTGGCGGTATGGACATTTGAGGATTTAAGCACTTAGGAATTTAGAGAGTTACGTATGTGATAATTTTGGGATTAGGGACTTGGGAGATTGAGAATTTGGAGATGTAGGTATCTGGAAATTTGAGAACTTGCAAATGGAATTTGAGAATTAGAGAAATGGAGAGCTTGAAATTTGGGGATTTCAGTATCTGACCTGTAGATTCAGAAATTTATGACTTTCGAAATCTGAAAATTTAAAAAATTCTGCTAACTTGAATACTAATAAATTAGAAAATTTGACAATTAATCTAAAAATTAGAAAGTTTGGAAGTATGAAGCTAGAAAATGGCGCCTATCACCCTGGGCTAATTGAGAGCTTCAAAGGTACCTCAGGGATTAAAATGTATATTTAATGGGCGAGTGTCGCGTTTCTCGTCCCCGATTCAAAGCTTACGAAGTAGTAAAAAAGAATTTCGCCAGAAAGGTCAACAGTGGTCATAAAATATCTAGTGGCGACAGATTTCCATTAACGTAGCGCTGTAAGTAATTTTATACTCGGTCCACAATGAAACTCGACTTCTATCGACAGATGTGGTTTCCCTCGTGACAGAAGCCACTTGATATTCGAAAATAAAAGAAAGATCGCTATACTTTGTAACAGCTTATCCTATATGGCGAATATTACTCGTGTTATCGATGTTACATAGATTGCTACATCTTGCTTTACTATTTCCATCAAAATCATGAAGACCTCTCGTCGTTCTTTTATAATCAATATTAATAATCAAGAAGATGAAAAGGACCTATGTCCTCGATAAGAATAACCTATGTCCTAATATTCTTCACCTTTCTGGTTAAAAATTTTGTTAACCGAGAATATTAAGTATTTCATTAATAAAAGAGAAGCTAATCAGAAAAGGAAGATGGCTTCTACACAGAATAAAAACGTCAAGTTACGTAATAGAAAGGGATTTCGAGTTTAACAGAGGTACCAGCAAACTTCGATTCAGAACACGTGTCTGCTACCGACGACTGTGTTAATCCGCCTATACAAACGACTTGATAAAGCAGTTAAAGAGGTCAGCTGGCAGACGCTGATCGATTGTTCCGTAACTCTTCATTTCCTGTCTCGATACGCTGCCGTGAATTTCAATAATCGTCGGCGAGAAGACGCCAGCTAATATTTCAGCTGATTCAAACGTGACCCTAACGATACAGTTAACACAATTATTCGTAATCGTCACACGTCCATGTATGAACATAAACTTCTTCCGTTTGTCTTTTTATTCCAACAATTTTAATTTCCATGAAGTTACATGAAGTTCTGATTCGAACATGTGAGGTGAGGGATATGTGGACACATGTGTACTGATGATGAAATGGAGTATAACCTACTGTATTCGAAGGTTTCGTTGTTAGTAGGTTCTGAAGCTATCTGATTCATAAGTTTGATAAACTTTGTTAAAGTAATTAGTAATTCTAGTGCTGCATCACATGTGAACTAGGTACATATGTAACACTGTGGATACAGTGAAAATATATTTATTTCAAACTGCTGTATTAAATCAAATGAGTAATGTTTTCGAGTGCAAATGTTAAGCCAACTCAGAAAATTCTAAGAACTGAAATAAAGTATAGGTCCTTAAACTGTGAACCCAGGCGGTCCACATAACCATCCCTAACTTTCCAGCGATAAAGAATTCTCCATCAAGATCAGTTGTCTACATTCATCCCCGAACCCAATAAAACTCCAGTAAATCAAGACACCAGGTGTGTGTTTGAAAGAATTATTCGAATCACAGTTATCAGCAATATCGGCAAGAATTTAGTACAAGCTGTTAGGGGTTTGTCGACGCGTGTATCTCGTTCTCCACTGGTTCTCGCACGTGGTGCCCATAAGGCGATGGTATGCCAGTTCCAGGCTCGTACAACTCGTAAAAATTCTATCTAACAGCATCCGGTCTGCAGTCCCGCCTCGATACCTCCCCAGGGATAATATAGAGATTAGGCGAACGTGTCAACGGCCTGCTTGTAACGAGCGACCGTTTCGCCTTCGTGCGCGCAGAGATCCTTCGCTATCGAACAAACAATCGTGTGGGCAACTCGTGTTCGTTTTCTTTTTATCGAAATCTGCTCGAACAAACGCAAGTTTACAAAACGAGCGGATTTTTTACTAGTCTCTGTAACAGAGTAATGGTTAGGTTAGATAGGTTAGGTAAATTAGGTAGATTAGGTACGTTAGGTACGTTAGGTACGTTAGAAAAGTTAGGAAAGTTAGGAAAGTTAGGTAAGTTAGGTAGTAGGCTAGGTCATTAAAAAAATCGACAGCCAAAACACGTCGAGATTTATGCACCGTCGGTCACATTTATTTTTGCTTTAAATATATGCAAACAGTAATTTCACATTAAATACGAATTTATAATTTATTCCTCTCATCCTGATAAAGAACATTGCACCTCGAACAATGTCGAAGTTTGACCGGTATTTAGCCAAAACCGGAGAGGAGAAATACCAATAAAGGCGAAGCTGAATATGGAATAACTGTTCCTGAAATTAGCTTTCTCCTCGCTATTTTCACGTGCTAGCCTCAGGACACGGAGACGCGAGTATCGATCATCGTTCTATAATTTCTACAGTTTCGGACGGGAAAATTTGAGATCGGCACTTGCTGTAGCCTGAGAATGTTTGATGGACAAATGCTAGGAGAGAATTTTTATTTTTATGCGTTGTGAAACTTAGAGGTGTAATGATACTTCGTGGAAAAGCTGTGAATTGGAGAAATTCGAAAGTGGGGAAATTAGAACTCGAGGAGAAGGAGATTAAAAGTTGAGGTTGATGCTAGAGAGATTTGAGAAATTGGAAAATTGCAGAGGGGACAAATTTTAAGGAAGGGATGAGCAGTAGGAATGTTGGACCTTGAGAAAGCGAAAATTTGGGAAGTTGGGAATTGGTGAAATTGGGATTGGGTGAATTGGAACTCGAGAAAATTGAGAAATTAAAATTAAAAATCCGAATAAATTGAAAATTGGTACAATAGAAAGCACAAGATAGAAAACAGTGAAAAGTACATCGAACTTCATAAAAAACATCAATCAAACCATATTCAATATCCATAAGTTACCTCCAAAATAAATAATAATCCCGCAAAACGATAAAACAGACATAATTCTTCTAGAACATATAAATAAATCGGCTTCACGATCTCTCTTCAATAAATCCTCTTATCTCACCCCGATCGCATCGTACAAACGAATCAATCACCGAATGATATATTAATCGCGCAGCAACAAAATCGAAGTAAAATTATATTTCCAAACATCGTACATATCCTACGCCTCAACATACAATCATTTACAACACTTTTCATTCATGGATTTCAATGTTCGATCATAGATAAGCGACTTTCTCATTAAGCATCGAAACCGCTATCCATTTAACACTCCCATGAACGATAATTTAGCCGGGGCGAAAAAAAAAAAGAATAACCCGCTCGCGGCGGGTAAAGCAGACATAATTTCTCTTAAATACTGAAACAAATCACCGGTACGATCTCGATTGCATAAATAAGAGGCGGTTATCGCCGGACAGATCGCGGTTTCCATCAATCGCGGGCTCAAGCTTCAATTCCCCGTGACCGTGCACAACCGGCAACCGAAAGGGTTATCGCGATTTCTCGTAATTTGCAGCGTAACAGAGTCGTTCTAACTGTTCGAGCGCTCGCTAAATCGCCGGTTAAACGTCGGCCATCCGTGCAATAACCGTGGAAAATGAGCGTAAAACGCCGCACGAACAAGACGGCGCCATGCGGTCTTTCCTCTGTCCGTTTTGCCTCGTAATTGCATGAGAAACCGTAAAAACAGACTGCGAGATCTTCCCTACTGTCTGTGGAATGCTCCAGTCATTCGTAAACATGATTATTTTACTCCACGAGCGAAATTGAAGCTGCGACACGCGATTTACACGGAAATTTTAGAGGGATAACATTTTTGGTCTTCGTAGTTTCCTGCTACCGGGGCGGAGTTTCGATCCAATTTTATCTGCGATGGTCAATTGAGTATTCATTTTTACTAGTATTGATATTTTCATTAATGTAATGGAAGTGAAAATACTATATGTAATTGGTAATGAACGTGGACAGAATTTTTGGCCCTCGTATTTTCCTGCTATAGGGGCTGTATGGGGTTTCGATTGAATTTTATCTGCGATGGTCAGTTGAGTATTCATTAATAGTAGTATCGAGATATTTTCATTAGCGTAGTTGAAGTGAAAATACTATATCTAATTAACAATGAACATAGACAGAATTTTTGGTCTTCGTATTTTCCTGCTACGGGGGCTGTGTGAGGTTTTAACTGAATTATTGATTACAAGTCGAGAATATTTCTTTGTAGCATACAGAAATATAACTTGAATGTACTTGTACAGCGATAAATCAACGAAATTGCGAGAGATTCGCAGAAGGGCGATAGAATGAGAGCCACTGAGGCAATAAGAGCAAGAGAAGCGTGAAGAAGAGCGTAGAAGCGCCGCACATGGTAATACGGTTGGCAGATGAAAGTTTGACGGCAGGATGTCACATTATGTGGCCTGTGACCCTCTCGTGTCGTCTACCCGCGACTACCGTGGGCAAATGCGCTTAATGAAAATGGCTGGTGCACATTCAACATCGTAAATTAGAGCGGCTTCGCAGAGACGAGCGGCACAGGGGACAAAACAGCGGGTCGTCGTTAACCGTAATGTCCTGGAGAAAAGCGTAGCGCGGTGCAGTTTGTTTTATTTAGACCGGCCATGCTTTACCTCCTTCGAATCGTGGGAGCAGCGTTTTAATGTGGCGACAAGCATTCGAACCTTTGCGAACAATTTTGTGCACGCACTTGGTACGGGTGTTGGTTGAATTTTCACTTTGGTTGGTGAAATTTGAAGATTTGTTAATGGTTGCTAGTTGCACATTGCGGAAATTACGGAGATCTCTCATTGGGAGGTGGATGAGGTAATTGAAAATAAGAAGTTGAAAGTTGGGACAAGTGATTGGGTGATTGGATGTTGGGGAAATTGAGTGTGTCAAAATTGAAAATTGGGGCAGTCGAAGATTAGGTAGTTGCATATTGGGGAAATTGGAAGTGACAGAAATTGAAAATTAGGGCAATCGAAGACTGGGTGATTGGATGTTGAAATTGAAAATTGGTGCAATCCAAGGTAACGCATTTGGACATTGGGGAAATTGAAAATGGTGAAAAGTGGAAATTGGGAAAATTGGAAAAGAAAAAAAAGTAGAAAAAGGAGAAAAGTATCCTAAGAATTGAAAATTAGAGAATTACGTTAGCATTCGATAACAGAACTCTTCCTATCAGTTGACCAACTTCTCAGTCCTGAGAGTTTCTTAAACTTTACTCCGAAATGTGCGCATAGCGTAACCTGATCATCGGATAGAATAAACCACGAACAATTGAATATGGGATTGGCTCCACGATTACGAGAGAGAATGTCTTTTGATCAGAACGTGCGTGCCGGAAGCGTCGTGAATCATCTTGGTGATATCTGTTAAAGAGCCTGACGATGTCGAACAGCGCGAACGTGCTCGAGAAGAATGCCACCTAAACAATCGTATATATGCATAAGAAGCCGTCAGAGTTAACAGAAGCTGTCCCGTTTTCATAGCCGGCTACTGGCAGCACGCGACGAGTGTAATTATGTTCCTAACAGTACAATGGCTAACTGTAATTGATGTTTTTATCCCGGAGAAAAGCGAGAGTCGGAAAAGCGAAGTTTCTACCAACTTTAAATGGGCAAACACTTTAACAAAGGTTCCCGTGCGAACGGGACAAAGATGAAACCCTTTTTCGCTCTTTTCTATCCTACATTTTCATTTCTTTTGTCCGACAAAATTACCTCTGACGAAAATGATACTACCTCGACAAATTTCTTCGCTGTATTTACAAGTTTATTCTATAATTAGAACGAGTGTAATTTCACATTATCTATATAAGGAAAATATAGGTTGTTATATTTGCACGAAAGAAAATTTCTTTGGTAGACAAAAAGTAATACCTAAAACATTTTGTGGGTCCTCAGAAAATTTGTCAATACCAGAAATGATGATAGCTTGTTAATACCAGATACCTCGGTAAAATTTTATTACTCGAACAGATCTTGTAAAGCAAAATAAAGATACGATTCCAACAAGTTTGTGCCAACAGAACTGTGATTACAAATCGATAACTCGGTTTAGATTCCGTTCAAACGCTCGAACGAGTTAATCAAGCTCCTCGAAACAATCAAGAGCAGCGCTGCGCAATTCGAGTGCATTTTTATTCGCTTGCAACGATATCATTTCTCCCGGGCTGTTATCTTGTTACGGTGATCCGACAAACAGGCCACGATACGCTATCTCCAATAACTATGTACAGTCATTAATTACAGGCTAGATTATTTTGCTTGGCAATTGTGCGCTCAATTACTTAATAGTCCCCCTGCCTCTCCTCTTGCTCGTCTAAGTTCGAGCCTAATGTCGATTACCCTGACAACCGACACACGGTGGGAAAACTGCCTTCAACCGGCTAAACACCACAATATATTAGAGCGAAACCAATACGAGGTAAATAGATATTTATGACACGATCGAGGGAAGCAGGAGTTCGAGCGATTCATCTTGAGAACATGGAACAACGAGACCACGAAACTGACTTGTTTAGTAGTCCTGTACTTTACGCGAGTGTAAGGGATCGGTTAGCTCTAAATAATTCATGGCTCGAGAGGGATATGCCAATTGAGGGTTATGGCAGTTGCGATAGAACGATACGGGAATATTGTATAATAGATTCTAAGTATTTCGCCATTGTGAATTTCTCAATTTTTAACTTCTGCAGTTGGTTAGCTCAATCTTTAATATTGACCATTTATTTTTCAATTTTCCCAATTCCAATTTTCCCCAATTCTAATTTTTTCCAATTCCTAATTTCCCCAATTCCAATTTCCCCAATTCCAATTTCCCCAATTCGAATTTCCCCAATTCCTAATTGCCCCAATTCCAAATTTCCCCAATTCCCAATTTCCCCAATTTCGAATTACCCCAATTTTCAATTCCCCCAATACCCAATTTCCCCAATTGTCAATTACCCCAATTCCAATTGTCCCAATTCCAATTGCCCCAATTCCTAATTTCCCCTATTCTCTATTCCCCCAATTCCCAATTTCCCCCTATTCTCTATTCCCCCAAATCCCAATTTCCCCAATTCCTAATTTTCCCAATTCTCTATTTCCCAAATTTCTAATTTCTCTCAACCCCATTCCCCCACCGTTTACATTACCCTACTATCAAGTTCCCCAATCTTCAACTTCGTCAATCAATTTCCCAAATTCCCAACCTTGAATTTTCCACTTGTCCCGATTACCCTACTCAACTTTTTCCGGTAGTTTGTTTACTATCAACGTTTCCACAACAGCTACGTTATCACGTAATTCTCTATTATCCCTTAAGCTTTAACCGGCCGCCGCTTGTTAGCAAAGCTTCGTCGCAAACGTCGAGTCACAGAGCTTTGTTCCGTTTGCTTTTGTATCACCGTGTAACAAGTCGAGCACGAAACAACCGACTAGACCAGACTAGACGGATTAGCCGATGGAAAGTGCTCTTCAGTCGCTGTAAAACGTTCGTTGCATCGCACGAAAGCGAAACGAGATTCTTTTACGCGGATCTTCCAACAAACAAACAATTCTTTCCACTTTTATTCCCAACTGTACCACTTTACAATAATAAAGATCAAATTTTTCTTGTGAGATAAGGGACTAGAAAAATTTCACTTCTAGTTTCGGTTTCGATTTCACTCGCGTCGTAGACTTGATTCGATAAAATGTTGCAAGGATACCATGATTAATCTTAATTATCGAACCATGACGAAGATTGATTGAAAGATCAAATGTCTGGACAGGAACTGTTCCGTGGCCGATTGGGACCACATCAAATATCACTTTTAAGGCTAACGTTATATGTCAAAATTGACTTGGGTCATGCAAAATTATTACTCAATACACTGATAACGATATATAGCAACTGATTTGGTACTGACGATAATAATCAAATTGTGTTATGAGCGTTTATGGACATGGAGCCTACTAGTTTACAAATTTTCCCAATTCTCAATCTCCCCAATTCCCACTCTCCCCAATTCCTAACTGTCCCAATTCCAATTTCCCCAATTCCCAATTCCCCCAATTCCTAATTTCCCCAATGCCCAATTGCCCCAATTCCCAATCGCCCCAATTCCAATTTCTCCAATTCCCAATTCCTCCAATTTGCTAATTTCCCTAATTCCCAATTTCCCCAATTCTTAATTTCCCCAATTCCAATTTCTTCAATTCCCAGTTCCCCCAATTCCCAATTTCTCCACATTATCTGAGTTGAAAAGAATTACAGATATTTGGAAAAATATCGATCATATAAAGCAATGATGCATACAGAGCACACCTGTGACCAAAGCAAAAGAAATACAAGATATTAACATATGTTAATGTTATGTACAGTATACATACAAATACAGAAAATTTATAGCGGTCCAAGGGAACGTGTCCAACTATTTCCTGTTAATTAAAATACCACTTTGCAAACCTCATCCTGATACCATAAATCTGTCCTACGAATAACAAATTTCCTATTTGATTTGCTAATCGATATTCGTTAAAATACTAATAAAATATCGTCGATGAAAACTGTGGCAGTAAAGATAGTGATATCGTTATTGGGATCTTCGAATTAGCTCGGACGGTGTACACAGAACAATCGCAATAAAACGAATAATTGTATATTGAAAACGTATACGGCCACGATAAACGATCACGTATGTAATAAAGTTGTCGATTCGATTTATCTGAAATTAGATGTAACACCACGACGCACGGGAGTATAAATCGAGTTAACGTTCGATAACTTTCGGTTTCTCTGACCTCCATGCCCACACCAGAAAATTCGTGCGCGCACTTACGGATGCGAGACGCGGTACTCCGAGTTCAATATTCTTTCGGTGAAAATCCGTTTTGCAACTCTGAATTCTAATTTCCTAATTTTCATTTTTTATTAGACGATTTTCAATTTTGCTTTCTAGTTTGCTGGTTCTCTATTTTTATTCCCCAATTTTTACATTACAGATTTCCTCCACTGCTTTCCAGCTGATAATTTTGCAATTTTTTATTTTTCAAGTTAATTCTGTAATTTACAATTTTACTTTGTAATTGTATTTTGTAGTTTATCGACTTTCAAGTCTTATGTTTACAGATTTTCCAGTTTGGTCACAAAGTGTGTCAAGAGGCATCAGAGTGCATCACAAGACATCTGAGTGCGTCAGGAGAGCTCAGTGTGCGTCAAAATACTGTGAATTCTTTTTTATCATTTTTTTTAGTAATTTTCATTTTCACCTATTTAAACACCATCTGCACGGTATCAGTCAGATATTAAACTCCCTAAACGTATGTAAATCCTTCAGAATCCTAGGTAGCCTTCCTCCTGTGCCATCATGGGCCATCATCGTATTCTTTGAATCTATTTTCGTCGCTTGTTTTTCCAACGCACCCCTACACGTATTCCTCCAGAGCTGGTTTCGGGGGAAGGTCAGTATATTTAGATGAAACAGCTGGAAAAAAAGGGCCGGATGGAAGGACGTCTGTCTGTTTATTTTCAGGCTATATCCTGTAGAAAAAAGGTAGCGCGTCTCTGCTAGACAAATCGCCATTTACGTTCCGGTTGAGAGGGGTTGGAAACGTTTCGATGGAACACCCTGCGCTTCAACCCTTTCACAATACTTTCTTTTGTGTCGGGGAACTATATCTGGTGAAAAATAACGACTGTTGCGGTGAACGGAGATTTAATGTTCGATGTGGCGAAGATATTGTAAGGGTTGCTTTTGTTGTGAATAAAAGTGGAGATTTTAATTATGGGATAGCAGAGGTTTAAATTGTGGGGAAGGTTAGATTTAAATTATAAGAAAATTTTAGTTAAAATTTTTAAACTACTGTTGTTTGAATTAAAGTTGAACTAGTAACAAATTATTGTTCATTATAAATTATACTCCTTCAAATAAATTTAAATGATAATTTAATCATTATTTTACCTCTGATATTTAATCTCTTCGGATACATTTATTCAACTAAAATAACATCCAGACAAATGTAAAGATATTCAAAAATAAATCTTCAAGAATTTCAAAATTTGCACCTTTCTAAATAAATCAATGATATCGCAATTTAAATTCATAGAATTTTAGCCTGTATCTCTTATGTCAAGTGATAAATCGAGAGAAGGGTAGAAACTAGCCTCGATTAAACTTGTCCTTGACTAGAAAAATTTATGAATGGCCTTTCAAAAAGGATAATCGGTTCTCAAGGACGATCGCGAATGTCCTTTTATATGCAAATATATGTAAAATCGACGCGTACCTGTTCAGGCATATCTGGAATTACGCGAAACACACGAGATCTACGCGGAGATAGCGGAATGAACGTGTCAGAATGCGAATCGCGAACGATTACGTGATTTTTCTGGCAATGATCTACCATTTGATGTAACTTTACTTTGCCACTGGTTTCGTATTGTCCCTTCGAATACTTTCGATTTTACGGATTTGTATATTCAAAAATTTAGAAATTTAGACTTGAGAATTTAGGACTTCACAGATTCGTATGTTTATAAATTCAGAAATTTAAAAATTTATATATTCCAAGATGTACAACTTGGAACTTTGCAAACTTGTAACTTTACGAATTCCCATATTTAAAAAAGAAAAAATGTACAAATTTGAAAACATAAAAATTAGAGACCTTGAAATTTTGCAACTCTACCCAGTGACTCGCAACAAATGAGAAATACAAAAAATGTCTAAAAATATTATCTGAAGATTGCAGCTAATCTCACAGGAAGCCTTTCGCCGAGCAAGAGAGGGCAAAGTTACGAAGTTGTCCTCGAAGAGGGATTAATTAAGCGCAATTGTCGACGTCTGCTTTCCTTGTTCCTTCTCGGGATGAATTAGAATTTACGACGAGCACATCGAGGCCTCGCAACTCGTCTAACTCGTGTCCCCGTTTCGTCTTCCAAGAATTGCTTTCCTGGACGAAGATGATTTCTTTTACCAATTAAACAGTGGAAGAAACTCGCCTGGCCATAATTGGAATTAAGCGCGACTCGCGTCCTTACTCGATAAACACACAAATCATGCAAATTAATTGTGTCACGGTGGGAAGAGGAGGGTCGGATGAAAGGATGAATCGTTCGAAGAATTAACCTTCCAATGAGACTCTGCCTTGGATTCGTTCTATTTTCGGACTTTCATTCGGCCCACTATTTTTGGATCAATTGCTGAATTATGTGATGTAATGGAGCATTCAGTGAAGATCACTTTCCAAGTATTGAAAGTAAGATACAATCACTAAATTAGTCAAGTGAGACCAAGTGAATCAGATTCTTAGACTTCCGAAGTCTCAAATCTTCAAGTTCACAAATTTCTGAACACTTGGTCTTCAAATACCCAAATTCCCGGGTACATCTTCAGATACCTAAGTTCTCAAATGTTGATGTCTCCAGATACCTAAATCCTCAAATGTCTACGTCTCTAGGTAAACCCTCAAGTATCTACATCTCCACATACCTATACCCGCAAGTATCTACGTCTGCAGATAAATCAGGACACCTAAATCTCCACCTATCTGAACCACCTTCAAATTACCCAATGAAACAAATAAAAAATTGTACATCTAATCACAAGATTGAGACACCTCGAGTCAATTATTTCTCTACGTAAGCAGCCTCAATCTTCCGATACTCGTCACGACTCAACTCGAATGCATCCAGTATACGGTGCAGAGAATGCATCGAGTGCACGGTGCACAGAATGCATCGAGTTTCCAGAACCAGCGTGCCATTCCGCTCGGCGTTGGCCCACGGCTATCCGATTGGCAGCGCGCGGAACACAACAAGCGCAACGGGGCCTCGTTATTAGCGTCGGTGCGCCGTAGTCGTTATAAATTCATGCCAGAGAAACATTTAGAGTAGGCAGCCGCGATAAAAGCGAGCCACGAACACCGAGACTGAGAGGAACGGAGACAGAGTCGAGTCGGTACATCGGATACGCGCCCCTATTGCGCCCGCGAACGATTACGACGGTTATCTCTCTCTATTTCGCATCGTTATCTCCTTGTACAGCGTTATTCAAAAAGAAATTCACACTATTCTAATTTATATCATTCGTGTTGATAGACGTGGTCAGATAAAGTTATTTACTTTAGAGGCTACCTGCAGAGTGTGAGTAGCTGCATCACGTGACCACTTTCAACAAAATGGCGGACGGAACTAGTAGCTACATGCATATGTTTAATTATCACTGTAATGCAACTACAAGAGTACAATATATTTCTATTCATATTCTATTCAAACATAATTATTTTAGAGACCATCTCCAATTGCCGTGTAGCTTTCAGCATCGTCGCGTGACCACTCTGCGCAAAATGGCTGCCTATACGCACACATCAAAACTTGTATAATTGTTAGAGGATTGCAACTACCCTTTTTGAACAACCCTGTAGATGTGACGAGCAAAATAGAGTTAATCGTAAAGTATCAATCTCCCGACCCGTAGATTAAGAAATTAAAATAGAGAAAGGTAACCGCAAATTTCTTGAACAGCCCTGTATGAACAGAGAGAATATCGTGCTAGTTTATCAGCTCCGTAGACATCAAAGCAGAAAGAAGTAAATTAATTCCAAGTGTCAATTTTCGAATATCACTAGTCCAAATAGAGTTAAACCATGTCAATTACTTTTCGAGATTAAAGAGAGATAAGGTGTGCGAATTTATTTTTGAAAAAGGCTGTATCTGGTCCTGTTTCTCTCTCGATCCGTCTGACGGGCGAGTCGCGTGGAATTTCCGATCCTGAAGCCTGTTCGCGAGCCACCTTTAGCGACCACGTCGACTTTACGAGCCGTGACGAGAGCCAAGGCAGCGGAGAAGGGCGCGGTACGGTAATAAGCTACGAGGTACCCGTGTGTCGCGATAAGGACCCCCGGTGCTCTCGATACGGCTCTCCTTCTCGCTGTCTGACACGTTTTTTTCGCTTTTCTTTTATTTCTGACTTCTCAATAAGGACGAGCCACGCCAGACACGCTCGCTATCTCGCCCCTTGTCTCGCCTCACCCTCCGTTCAACGTGGCTCTTACGGAAAAATTGGTCAATTTATGGGACTGGACCAGATACGATCGTGTTTCGAGCCGGGTAACCTGTCCTGATACTATTTTTCATCGTTCGGAAATGTCTGTGCTGCAATTGTGGAATTGGAAGATAGATTGAGACTTGCTTTGATAGAGAATCGTTGATTCGTGATTATTGCAGTTGGGTGTGAGGCATATTTTAGGGAGTTAGGCGTTTGGACAGTGGGTCGGAACCACATTTTTCGTTGTTAATATTTTTTGTGAAGCTATATCTACCCCTAACGAATACTTTAAGTCACAGGTTAGAGAATTTCAGAGACTCAAAATTTACAAGCCTCCACATCTTTCATATCCTTAAATTCTGAAATGCACAAGCTACCAGAACCCAGTGTCCTCTAGCCTCGAGACTGTTACGTTATCACCCAGTTCCAGATCCCTAATTCATAAACCACCTAGTTTAAGATCTAATTCCTGATTCTACAAGTTCCTCAAACCCTACTTCCCACTACTTCTATACGACCACCATTATATGCCAAACTTTGCGGGTGACGAAACTACCTTGAAAAAGAATGGTTCAAACGATGGAGTAAAGTTAGAATCCCAAGTAATTCTTTTACTCAAAAATTGTTACCAGATCAGCGTCAGATCTCTTGGCTCCAACTAGTTCCACATCCTATTCCCAAATCTCCTCCCACCCATCTAAATCCCTGCATCCTCAAGTAAAACAGATACCTTGAGAAAAAGTGGTTCGAGTAAAAGGCTGATTAAGAATTGTAAGAGCGTGGCGATGAATGGAGCGGTCAGCGGGAACCGATTTAACGCGTGGCTACGAGAATCGCGTAGGAATCGTTTTCTCGAACGGCCGCGACTCTCCTCGTAGATCAGTGAAAGTCCGAGCTACCCGTTCGCGGCGGCGACAACCAATCCGACACGCGAAACTGCTCTATCGGCGTGGTCGAACGGCGTGGCGCGCAACGATCGAACACGCGAGATACGGAGCTGGCAGGCGCGTGTTCTTTCGTCACACACCATCGAGAGTACGACGCTTTGGATTTCAGAATTTAGTTTGACAGTGCGACAGCACCGGGATCGTGTCGGACAGCCATCGGACACTTTGATTGTCCGCTCCGATTAGCAGCTAGCTCGATACGTTGCTCGCTGGTAATTAGCTGCCGTGAGCGACACCGGACTCGTGGGAGCCCAGATACCGAACGATCACGAGTACCAGCTATGGGCGATTCCGGGTCCGTTGAACTCGTTACTCTTTTGGACACCTTCACATTCGACAGGTGATTTTCGATCGGCTTCACGCGATACCTCTGCTGATTTGGACAGAGTCACTTTCAATTAAGGCTATGCCATGTGGACGTTTTGAATCAGTATCCTGAACCTTTTAGGTACTTTGAGGTCCTTTGGCTAAGTACTTAGAGGTATGGATATTTTGTATTAGGCATGTTTTGTATTGGGTGTATTTGGCATGAGCAACTTTTGGATCCATAAATTGAGTCTAATCTAATTGCTAGGTCTCCAGGTTGAATAGCAACCATTTGGTATCTGGACTACATGTGGACACTGTACTCGAGGTGGTTGTGGATTAATTAGACCAGTTCTAGTCAATTTCAGACTCATTAGAATAGAAATGTGTTCAGACCTGGTGAACCACATGTGGACATCCGGATCCATTGTACTCACATGTGACTTTGGATCTGTTAGATCTAAATTTCAAGTTGACTAAACTAAATAGGAACAATGTAAGGGACTATGAATCTAATGGACCATGGGTACATTGAATCTAATGGACTTCATATGGGCATCTTGAATCTAATTTGAACATCTTGGTGGATGAGATTGAAATAGAACTAGGACTCGATACGATCACATCAGACCTATTAAAAAGTAACAAATGACTCTATTGAATCCTACATGAACTGGATTTAACAGAAATATTCAGGTAGCAAAAGACATAAAATCTCTGCAATTATCAATATAGACACCACTGACTCCAAATTTGAAACCCACGACTGTGAACCTAGTCTACCAGAAGAAATTGTAGATAAAAATATTATATTGCAAGGGACACGTCCCATGGCCCGAGAATAGCTGGTATCAGCAGAATAAATTGAATATAATCCTTATCTAATGTCATGAATACAGAATCGAAGCAATACGAATCCAGAATTAACTATAGTGGATCTCGTAAATTCAAAATATGGAGTCCTACCGATCCGGTATCGTCTGTATCACGCGATATCGACCCTGAGACGTTCGTATCGACTTCCATGTGTACCAAGGTCGTCGATAACGAGTTGCTCGGCTTTCAGACACTTTTGTGCAGCACCCTGCAGGGATCCAGGGTCGTATTCCTGTTGCTATTCGACATGCGGGCATCCGGATGTCGGTACTCAATTTAGTTATACACACATTCAGATTCAATTTATACACAGCTCACAATTAGCTTAAGGACTTTTTATTTGATAATTTGACCGACGATTTGGTCATTTGGTTATCTGGGAATTTGCGTTTGGACATTTGGGAAATTTGGGTTTGCAAGATTGGGAAATTTGGAGGTTGCAAATTTGGAATAATTAGTTTGGCACTTTAGGGAATTTGAAGTTTGAAAATTTGGAAATTTTGGGATTTGGAAAATTAGAGAATTTGGATATATAAGAATTCGGGAAGTTTGGGTATTTGGATATAGAAATTCTGGGAGTTTGAAAATTTGAAGAACATGAATTTACTGAAAATTATGAAATGTAATTTAGAAGTGTTGAAAGCTAGTGTAGAGTGAGTAATTTTATGTCGACACAAAGGAACTTTACGATACCGTAAATGAGCACTTAGAATTAACCGAACAGTCGGCAAGAATTAACAAGCAATCTCCGTAGCAATTACAGCACACATGGCCGAGTGTGAATGGGTTTTTTCCACGGTCTTCGTAGTCCAATTAAATTAATTCGCGTCTGAAATAATCTGCAGCCACATCGGACCGTGGCGCAAAACCGCGCGCGGAAAACGGGTTTGAAACTAACAGCGCCGCGAAACCGAGAATGTTGTTGCTCTAAAGAAACAGTGGACAAGGTGGTATAGTGATCATTAGCACGAGAAAACAGGAAAAATCGTTCGACAGCCGTGCTGATACCGTGATTATTATTAACCGTTTCGGGCGTCGTTGATGATTGTGTTCGTTGTTACATAAATAGCCTGGAACGGTGTCGGAATTCCGCGATAAATTTCACGGAATTTACAATCGAGATAAAGGGAATTTGCATCGGGCGAAAATAACCGGCCGTCGTGTCTATAATAGCGTGCTTGAACGCCGGCGTAAGTTCCCTCGCTTTATGGTGGTGCACGGTTCACCTCGAGGCGGGGCTACTCTCAAAAAATACACTATTCTACTATATTGCTCTTTCGGAAATTCCAATACGTTCGTTCTGATTTGTCAATTTATAAGTCTTAGAATTTCAGTTTAATTAGCGAGTTTGGAAATTTTTGGGCGTTTGAGAATTTGAGATTGAATTTAAGGAATTTAGGGTTTGCAAGTTTGATAAATTTGGGGAAAATCTTCTAAATAAAAAATTTACTTATCATATAAATCTACAAACTTGTAACAACCCTCTGACCTTCACCCCCTACACCCTTACCCTGAAAAGCTCCCAAGAAACATTTCCACCCCAATTAAATAAACTTTCCTATAACCCCAACTTTCAACACAATTTCTCTAAGGAATTTGAACCTTCACATAAATTGAAAGAATTTAAACCTTTCGCTCCAGCAATAAATGAGCTGTAATAAATAATGCTCTGTGCGGTTTGCAAAGGGTTGCAAAAGTAAAAAGAAGAGGGAGCGCGTTTAGATCGATCGAACATTTTCTTCGGCCGTCGTTCGTGTAATGGTTTCCTACACGCGCCGACTTAATTCGTAATTCAACCGGCGTAGGAGCAAGAGCTTCCGGTGGACGTCACACGCATCCTTCTTCCTCTGTTTCACGAGCCGCAACTACACTACGTGTCCCATAGCTTTTATGCGTTTCCATTTAACGCTCGATTGTGTACATACACGCGTCGCTTTAACGTTACTCACGCACGGAATTTTCAAGAAGCTTCTGGGAACCGTATTTCGAACTTCTTTGACCTTTCGCGCTGTTTACGATGTCTGACTTTACGAATTTATTGGAATTTCAACCCTCTGTTGCGTTTCTTTGCTAGTTTTCTCAAATGAACTTATTGAACGAACTTATGAAACGAACTTATTAAATGAACTTTTCAAATGATTAATGTAAGATAACAAACACAGTCTGTCTAAAAAATTGACTTCTAAAATTGTTGTACTATAATAGAATTGCAATAACGCATAATCTTATAAGAACACAACAGAAATTATGCATGTAGGTTGTAACAATTTAAAGACACGCTAAAACTGTAATTATTGAAGATAAGTACTGCAGTTGAAGATAAATATTGTAATTATTGAAGATAAATATTGTAACTGCTGAAGAACATTGCAAATGTGATAAGTATTGTAATTAGTGAAGATAAATACAAGAATTTCATAGTGTACGTATACTTTCTATGCTCATGTGCAACAGAATACAACAAAGGTTGAAGAATAATCGATTCAAGATATGTAAATAGAAAAGTTTGAAGATATATAAATAATGAATGGTGTTCAAAGACTTACCTTGCACAGAGCGACGCCGGTGTCCAGTCTGTCCATGAAATTGTCAACGTTGATTCTCAACTCCGGATACAAAGCGTTCAACCATTCGGCCAGGTCCTCCTTCATCGCGACCAGATACTCCTCCGAAGACTTGAAAGGTCTGTAAGACCTTGCTTCCAGAAGCACCGACATTTTGGTTGCGCGCTATCTGAAACAATTATTTCTCGTTAGTGACGTTCTTTGAAAAACCAATTAATACTCAAAATAATACTGAATACATTAAGTAGAATGTTTAATTTGTTCAGAGGAGAATTCATCATACGAGAATTAGGTTACTGAAGAAATTCCTGATAATATAAGTCATTCGTATGGAAAAAATATTCATGATTGATGACCTCACATGTGATATTTGCATACTCACATATGAGTGACCTGGCAGCCAAAGTGTTAATATGTAAATTTTCAAAAGTGTAAGAATATCGTATTTTACCAAGGAAACCCATTATCTAAAGTATGATCTCAAAGTATTCTTTACTTTAAAATAATATTATTTCATGTGTAAACCTAATTACTATTAAGGATTGAAATCAGTGACGGTATTTGACTTTTAACTTAATTTGAAATTCTTTAACAAATTGATCATCTAAAAATGTACGGACAAAATGTACAAACTCTCATCGCTCAAATTAATAAATAATTAGAAGACGGAATCGGTATATACTTTTCGATAAAATACTAAATGCTCTAACCTGAGTATACGATGGACGCCTGTGTCCCAAGGTGACACGATTTCTACTCCGAGCGTTCTCTTTCGTTGCGAATCGTACCGAGGTAAGTGTGAACTGAACCTCTGTTCCAAGTTGCATGGTCCTTTTATAGGAAAAACCATACTCACTTGGTAACCAATTAGAACCGAGAAATTTTACTATGGCCCATCCCGTTAACCGGTCAGTACCTACAGTACCTACCCTCTGGATTAAAAGATTACCCGATTGTTTCATGCTTCGATCAAACCGAGTTTCTAGAAACTTTCACTAGAATTTTCTCTTGTTCTTTCAGGAAACGAATTATTGTGTTCACTAAATTTTCAAGCTTTTACTTCAAAATTAATTTAATTGATGATTATGAAATAGGAACTGTAGCAAAAGATTACTGATTATAGAAATTATATAAAAAATTGCAAGTTTGAAATATTAATTAAATGTTGTATCAAATTGTGTACATTTGCATTGTTATATTTATTATTACATTGTACCGAGCATAGCAATATATCTAAAACAAAAATTATATTTAGGAACAATTGCAAATTGTAACACGATATCAATCCGCAATAAAAATTATAACTGAAAAATTGCACTACATATTATATTTAACAAAGTACAAAAATTGCACTATGTATTATTTTTAATAGAATATAATCCTACAAAGTCAATGCATATTAAAAAAGTGAACACAAATACAAATAATAATTTTCGAAAGAACTTCACGACAATAAACGACCCATAGACTGGTCTAGGTATACAAGTCCGAGGCGCATTGGGGACCAGCAATAAAATTTCGAGGGATTTGCAACACAATAGGCTGGGACAGTATCGTTAACTGCCCCAGAAATTCTCCCCTAGTTGATGTACCGGTTAAGCCACCCCATAGCCCATCGCCTATTGCTCGTTGCATCAAAAGCCGTGCCATATCTCGTTCGTTGTTTGCCAGTCCCCTGGCTACCCTTCTAAATCTCGGTTATTGTCATAAAGCAACGATCATCCGTGGCCGAAACAGATCGCACTGCTACCCCTTTGAGACCAACTATCGCGTACCGTGAACTGCAGCTGGATAACGATTTAACCCGTTTCAATTTCGTTTGGGGGTAGTTGCGAAAATTTAATTGGAAAATTGAGAATTTTGGCACGGAGAGATTTGAGGGTAGAGGTTTTGGGGGTGTGGGAATAGCGATTTGGGAAATTTTAGAGTCAGAGGATATTTTGTGCTGTCGGGGCGTTTAGGGAGTTGGGATATGAGAACACGCACTACACGTCGTCGCGCGTGTGTCGTCATATGTTGTATCATTACAAGCTATATAGTCGCCACCCGTTGAACGACCGGGCGTTATATCGTCACGCGTTAAATCATCAAAGACTGGAGAGATTAACCGAGAAAAGTGGTACAGAATAAAAAATATCCGAGTAAAGGTAAATTTACACTTTGCCATTTAGGCGGCAAACACCTGTACCGGTAACCACAGGGTCCCGTGCAGTTTACAAGAACGAGGCGGTGTTAACGAGGAGTAAATCATACGTTTTGCATCGCGGGGAAACGCGAGACGGTGACATTTTACAGTCACCTTTTGTAAACGGTAATCCACGATCGCCGATGTTGCTGCACGAACTCGCCTTTATGCTTTCCTTCCCTTTGTCCCGCGGTTCCTTTTTCTTCCGCCTCATTTTCTGCCCTTCTTTCGCCTTTTTCGAGCCGCTGACCTACAATGCGTTTTATAACAATGCGGAGCATTGAAACTGGTTTCTTTGGGCGGCTGGGAAATTATGAAACATTGGAATAATTCAAAGGGGAGAAGAGCTCGTAATAAAAGCATAGAAGCGAAGATTTGAGACTGTAAGCGCCATTTTCTCGTAAATACCTTTTTGTGTATAAAAAGAGTGTTTATACGAAAGTCAACGCCACTAAATAACATCTTAAATCGAATGTTTTCCCGCGTTTCGCACTTACAGACTTATTTATGCGTTTCCAGTTGCCAATTGTAATATATGGTTGTAAGTATAGACTCGATAATGAACCGATTGTATCGTTAATAACTTATATTCTAATGTACCCTGCACGGGGCGCTAAAACGCAATCGATTTCTTTGTAAAGTCCTAACATTACCAAAACTATAATAGCGCCATTACAACGAAATTATGGGATTACACGACTATGAACCATAAGAGTGGACTATTAAGCGTTGATCTAATGGAGCATACACCACCAGAATGCCAAACCGCTAGACCAGCTATTAAATTGTACACCCAGCGGACTATTTGTCCGGACCATTACACTATGAAATTATTACACCAGCCAATCTAATTGTATAACCAGTAAACTTGCCTCGAAAATTGCGGAACTATTCGGCTAACACTTTTATCTTATGAAACCAGTCGAATTTTTCAGCCACACTTTATATCTGGCAGTTACATAGAATTAACAACGTATAGATACATTAGATAAAATTATTACAATTATGAAACGGGACTTATGGGCTTGCGTGGAGGTCTGTCCGATTAGCTCGTCTGTTTTGGATACTGGGGATAGGATTCGGTTTTTCATGGATTTTCAAGTTTTCAAATTCTTTAGTCAAGTTTTTCTCATATCTCCAAATTCTCACTCCCCAAATTCTCATATCCCCAAATTCTCACACCCCAAATTTTCACATCCCAAATTCCCGTATTCCCAAATTCTCACACCCCAAATTTTTACATTCCAAATTCTCACACCCCAAATTTTCATATCCCAAATTCTCATATTCCCAAATTCTCACACCCCAAATTCTCATATTCCCAAATTCTCACACCCCAAATTTTCACATCCCAAATTCTCATACCCCAAATTCTCATATCCCCAAATTCTCACACCCCAAATTTTCACATCCCAAATTCTCACACCCCAAATTCTCATATCCCCAAATTCTCACACCCCAAATTTTCACATCCCAAATTCTCACACCCCAAATTCTCATATCTCAAATTCTCATATCCCCAACTTCTCACACCCCAAATTTTCACATCCCGAATTCTCTATAACTATAAGACACATTGTCTACATGTAGCGATATAGCGCACGTTCATATAAGACACGGAGAAATAATCCATATAGCGCAAGTAATAAACGTCTCCCTAAAAATGCAAATTACGGCAACCGTACGTTTAAAACGAGCATCGATTATTGCAGTTAGAATTGAAACTGTGCGTTTAAAATGCAAAGGGAGCGCGGCGAAGAAAGAGAAGGCTGGTAGAAGAGCATAAATCGAGCCGTTTATTGCGAGGTGTCGAGGTTGAAAAATCGCGACGATGCGCTCTCGACCCGGAGGAATTACGACGCGATAGCGATCGGGTTTGCCACAACTTGTGAAAGTGTTTGCCGGGTAGGTGTACGTACTCTAAACAAGCGTGTTTCGTTTTACAGTACGCTACACTTCCTGCAATCCTTGCCTGCAGCTCTCCAATTCAATTTTCTACCACCAACAGCAGCTATTTCGTTTTAGAGAAACCTGCGAAGGCACGGATTTACGAGCCATAAAGCAACCGTTCGCGAACTTGTCCACCGGTATCGATGCGACGACAAAATAAGCAAAATATTGACGTTTTGACGAGTGAAAACGAGGCCGATGGTCGTAACTTGCGCGAAAGAAAATGGCCAACCCGCAGAAACTTGCAGGGTGTAAACTTTAGTTAATAGTGGAGGAATATGTAAATGAAATGGTAAGATATTTAAGTCGGGAGTGATAAATTGTTTGGCTGGGAGAAAGTTTTGTCGTGTATGAAATATTGTAATTACATGCATTGCAAATTAAATTTTAATATTTATCGGACGTCGGTTATGTATTATAATACCGATATCGATCTACGCTTCGAAGTAATAGTACACGTGTGTACGGCCCGAAGCAAAATGTTAATACTGATGGCATGTTTTCAATTAGAATAAAATCGACGAGCTTGATAATTTGAACCCCTGTTTACTCGAATTTATATTGAAATTTTTGTTCTCGATTAAAAGACCAATTATGTTTCACGGTTAAAAAATATCCGACATTATAATTTATAATTTAAGAATTACGAAATCCAAGGATCACGCCAATTAGCGAATACAAGCGTATTCAATTCGCATAAAGAAAAGGCACAGTGTCACCGGTGTTATGCAAAAGGTCAGAAACAAAGAAACAGTGGATCGCACTCGAAGAGATCAAAGTGACAAAAACTGGCTAATTAATCACTTGCAATTACCACCGTCGACCCTTTTTCATTCATAACATCCCGCTCGTTTTATCCGCGCGTTCCCAATTAACCTCATTACCCGTTCTGCCATCAGCCAGAAATCTCGAGGGAGAAACAATGCCGCGAAGAAACAGCTACGAAAATGGAGTCGATCCATTTGCAAGGCCGCAAACAACATAGTTCGTTCATGAATTTCCATACCAACGTCTTTATTACGCGGTTTCTTTTCGAGCCAGCAGACCGGTCGACGTAAAAGGAACGCGACCACGACCAAGTCGACCAGTATAGTCGAGAATCGAGAGGCAATATGCCGGTATCTAAGCCTTCCGAGCCTCGCTTACGAATGTCTTTCTTCCTCCAATATTATTCTACCGTCATCGAAATTTTAATGAATGCAAGTCTTCAACCTGTGACAACGAATGAAGTACAAAAACGTGGTGATACTGCGTGCGTAGAATGCAGTATACAGCGCATGGCGATATACAACTCGTGAAGAATGCAACGCGTGGCAATATAGCACGTGGTGGTACAGCACATGGCCATATAACGCGTGGAGATTACTGCGCGTGACGAATATAACGCGTCTGGAATACAATGCGTGGCGATATAGCGCGAGGAAATATAACGCGTGGAGAATACAACGTGTGACGAATACAATACGTGGCAAATACAACGCTTAGTAAATACGACGCGTGGCAATATAGCGCGTAACAAATACAATGCAAGACTAATATTTATACTTTTGTCTAAGATGTTCATGCTAACCTAACCTCAAGTTAAAATATTACTGATCTATGGCCTCAGATTAAGGTATGAAAATATTTGAATTTTTCCAATGATTTTTCAATTGAAAGAATCAATATCTATGAATAAAAGAATCGATCAAATCCCAGTTTACGATAATTGTGTGTATAGAGAAAAATTTGACCAATTTACACAGCAAATAATAATAGACCACCCCAATTTTTGGTATACCCGCCAGGTACCAGATAAACCCTTACGATAACTGAAGAATCATTTCAATAACGGGTCATAAAGTGATAAAGCAATATCGGAAAGTAACTGTTATAAAATTAAAATTTTTAGAGGGACGCAGGTACGTCAATCACGTTTACGAGTCCATTGTTCCACCGCACCTTACTATCAGTAATTTAAGTTTGGGAATATTCGGAGAATTCGAAATTCTATGAAACCGTTATGCGACAAGCGTAGTAAAATCCGTGCAACGCGGTGAATAGACATAAAAATTTTACTGGTTTCACCCTGTACGCTGTCGTACGACAGAAAATGAACATACTCTTCTCTCTCGCTCTATATCACCGACCGTGTCTACCCTCTCTCTCGTTTATGGAGTAAAATACACGGGCTACACTCTGTTCTCGCAATATGCATCGCGATATACCGTTACGATGAGCTAAGTACACCTTTAAAAGTACGCTCACGTAAGTAAACCTACGAACTGGCTGCTTTCATGGGAAGGTCCATAGTCCACATACCTTTTGATATTCCCTTCTTTTGGCGCGGCCAATGGAATAATAAAAACCCTCCGAGTTCTGCGAACCCTGCTTCTTGGCATCAACTGCTACGAGTAAGAATGAAACATCTTACTAAGACCATGCTATTAATACAGCTCGAAAGTACATGTTATTTTGTCAAGAAAATTATCATGCCTCGGCAATTGGTCTCCTGGTGCGGTACTTATCGAGGTATGTGAAATTTTAATCTATGCAATTTTTCACATTAAATTACTGTTCATTATTTCTATAACTGATTGCACTTACAGAATTGTTTCAAGTTATTCTGCTGTTAAGTGCAAATTAATGCATGTTAAAGTGACGAAACAAGAATATAAATTTTGATAGATTGTCTGTTATTAAAAAGTGTAGAAATTCACAGGCAATTTATCATGGATAATCGATTGTTTCGGATTATCCATAACAGTGTTTGCACAGAACAAATTATTCGAACAATCGGCAGCGTCGTAAATCGCGCGTGGCTATCGGCTAATTTCGCGACGGTAAATATGAATGAACGACGACGACGAATTCGAGCGGACGCGTGACGCTCGCATCGAGGCGCGCCGGGCAATTAATGGTCATTTGCTCTTTCACAGCTCATTAAATGTCAACTAGATCGGTTTTTTCTCTTCTCTTTCTCTCGTCACGGATCCCTCCGACGAGAATATCAGATTCTGCATAATTAGACCCAGATTAACAGTCCTTACGTAATCACCGGTTCGATACGCTGTAGTATTATAATTATTCAGATTACTAGACGAGGTGCACTTTTCAATTGCAACACCAACCTGCTGACAATCGAAAGCTTTCCACGACGATATAAATCAACGTGAATGATAGATCGTAACCGGACGACTTCATAAAAGAATACTCGGCCTCTTTCTTTTGTGCTCAAACAATTAACCTGGCAGATGACTTGTTATAAGGTTTAGAAACACATTTATAACTATAGCGTTCATTAGTTCCTTGCAAATGTAATTTATAATAGGTTTCATTGGTCGGACGCATGTCGTGCGTCGGTGGTTATTTTTTATTGTATATGACGCACACAGTGCGTCAGTGCTTACATGTTATAATATATGATGCATATAGTGTCTTATGTGCTATATTAGAATTACAAATTTATTGGACACATTTGCTGCTTTGTTGATGATATGACGTATTTGACGCACCTGGTGCATCGAACATTGTGTATAGTGCAAGACGCACCCGGTGCGTCGAGGTGTATAGTATAGGACGCATCTGATGTGTCAAGATGTATAGTACAGGACGCACCAGGTGCGTCAAGGTATATGGTACAAGACGCACCCGGTGCGTCGAACATTGTATATAGTGCAAGACGCACCCGGTGCGTCGAGGTGTATAGTACAGGACGCATCTGATGTGTCAAGATGTATAGTACAGGACGCACCCGTTGCGTCAAGGTATAAGCTTTGAGACGCACACGGTGCGTCAGGTTTCTAAGGTCCACATATCCATTGTCCTTAAGACCCCAAAATAGCGAAAGAACGTTCACCCAGAAAACATAAAAATTTCCACCATACTAAATTGTTGTCAAGGAAATATTTGAACCTGCACAACCTGCAAATAGAGTCTTGCACCGAAAAAAAATAAAAATTGTGATATATACGAACAGAGACAGCGAACGGAGAGGAAAAAATGGCTAATAAAGGTGGAATAAGAGGCTGGGAGCAAACCGATCAATTCTCCCGTTGTAGCAGCCAGTAGGTAAGGCCGTGTACGATGACAAACGAGCAGAGAAATGTTTTGGACGTTATCACGGTTCGGTGATACGAGCCACGAGATATCGCGTTTCTTCGACGTGTTCGCGCGTTATACGGCATTATGATGCAGGCATTTCGAGCGCGCCCATAAGGCTATATAGCCGGCTCTATAACGATCGCATTTGCACTCGGCGCATGCCAGCGAACGACGACGTATACCTCGAAACAGGTTCATTTTCTCTGTTCGGCGCGAATGAATGAAATCGTTAAGCGTTACGACACGGAGGGCTGGGGAAACTTTATTGGCCCCGTATCCGTGCTCGAACCTAATTATATGCGACGCCCTTCCCTTCTCTTGTCTCCCTTTACTATATCGATATAGCGATGGCGACCCACGAGTTGGCGCGTGATCGACCCGAAGTAGAAGTTGGCTTAGAAATTCGAGGGAAAAGGAATCTAGGGAGTCTACGGAATATAGCTTCTCTAGGAAATACTGTTGAATTTCTAAAGACTAAGAAGGGTACCTAGGGATTTTTCTGTAGGATTTCTTGAATCTTTACTATGGGCTTTCTAAGATTCCAACGTTTTTCAGGGAATTTTAGATCTTGGGACTCAATCCTAGAGATCAGAGTGTGAATTATACCCCCAGATTCGCAATCTTTTGAAATTCTGGAATTACAAAGTTATGAAATAAAATTTCCAAATTCCACGAGTGCAATAAATCCTATAATTCCGAATTCCCCAGGTCCCAAAATCCTAAAATTCCAAATTCTTAAGGTCCCAAAATTCTGAAACCTCCCCAACATTCCAAACTCCCAAATTTCCCAAAACTCCAAGAGTCCCCAAAAGACCCGAAACCTCCCAACTTCCAAAAGAAGGCGGAATTCACACACCCATATATCTTTCAAAAACTAGTCACGGAAAACACGGAGGAGAACACGTTACATACTCGTCGAGGAATAGAAAGGTGTTCGACAGCTTGAAATCACGGCGAAAAATCGGCAGGAAAATGTTAAAATATTCAAAGAGACACGATAAGCAGGCACACGGGAACCGGATGATTGATCGGACTCGTGCAATAAACAAATACAAATTTAGCAGACACGTCGATGGAATTCGTATTATCGATATACGTACGCGAGCACGATTTTCCTTTTTCAACGATAACAAAATCACCGATAAATTATTCAACGTTATTGAACTGCACGCTGGAATCGTCGTCTGATCATTTATGTAATTCGTGCCTCTTTTTCTCTCGAACTCCCTCTAAGTGAATTTTATACAGAATTTATCTCGGGGACATAAATTTGCCCGACGTTGATGCGTGAGCTTTGATACCAGTTATGCGATTAAGATTAGAGACATCGAAATTAATTCCTTCGACTCGAACGTGCAATATTATTTACAAGTCACAAAAATAATGTAATGATAATATGATGACTATATTTGTATATGATTAAAAATGTAATTTGTACCATTTGAAAAGCTTCACAAGGAGTAGGTAAATCTACGTCAGAAATAAAAATTATATGAAGTAGATAAAATAGCTGAATCAAGATAATAATAACATCGCATTGTATAAAAATTTGAGCGTTTAAAGAGAGGGAGAACAATGAGAAAGATCCCTCGTTCCATCTTTCCCGCCGTAGAAAAGAAGTAAAAAAGGAGAAAATCCATTAACCCAGACCACTTTTCCCTTTAACAAAACGAAATAATACAAGTTCGTTTCTGGTCCTCTCAAAGCGAATTCTCCGTTCGTCCCGAGCAACCACTCGAGCGAATTCTCATCCCCTTCATAATCTTTCTGCTCTCGTGCCGGAGATAAAAGGGCGCACGGAGGGGAGGCATTCTTTCCCGGCGAATAACACGGATAAAAAGGAAGAAGCCGGCCGAAAATAGCGATCCCGCGCGACACAGGGATGGGCACGCGTGGAATCCCCGTGGCAAAATGCGAGGATAGTACACGTATGCACTTATATACGTGCGCAGCTACGTGCAGCTCGCATGGGCGCGTGCGCAACGGCGAGCAGGTGCGCACATTACCGTACGCTCGCGCCGGCGGAACTGACCGGCTGCTGCTACTCGACAGAAAATCTTGTGAATGAGTCGCTTCTCCATTCACTTTTAAATGGACTCGTTGGGGCGCGAGCGAGCGAACGCGCCTGCTCCTTCGCGCCAATTTTACCCCACCGATTCGCTGTCGAAATTCGATCGCGAAACGTTTACTCTTTCGAGAGATTTGCGAATCTGTAAATCGCGAGATTTTCACTGGGTCGGGAGTGGATGGTGCATGGGTCGAGAGCGGATTATGGGTGCAACTGATTTTGGTTACGTCGTGAACTTTTGGATCGTGTTAGATTAGTGATTTTGGTAATTTGGGGCCTTAGGAATTCTGAAATTTGGGAATTTGATATTTTGGGAATCTGACACCTTTGGAATTCGGTACATCAAAATTCTAAGTCCCAAATTTCCAACACCCCAAACTCCTAAGTCGTAAGTTCCTAAGTCCCAAATTCCCAATGTCCTGAATTCCATAAGTCCCAAATTTCCAGTGCCCTGAATACCTTAAGTCCCAAATTCCTATAGCCCAAATTTCCAACACCCCAAATTCCTAAGTCCCAAATTTCCAACACCCCAAATTTCTAAGTCCCAAATTTCCAACACCCTACATTCCTAAGTCCCAAATTGCTAACACCCCAAATTCCTAAGTCCCAAATTTCCAACACCCCAAATTCCTAAGTCTCAAGATCCTAACTTTGCCAGATCTTTAAAAACCCCATTTCAGACCCTGGAAATTCGAATCTTCTAAAATATGAGGCCCCGGAAAATTCTTTAAAGACAATCTTTAATCCAACAATGCATTTCGCCAACGGCAACACGAAGTTATAAAACGTTCTGGTCGGATTACGAGAACAACGGAGAGAAAGCGGAAGAGATTAATGGAAACGGAGAGTGAAAATTGAAATAAATAGTCGAATATATAAGAAGAAAACGAGGCGCCGGACGGATAGATGGTTACGAAGATGGATACGGAGAGAGACGAGGCATTTGCATATTATGTCTTGATACACAGGTTCCGGGAATGCAAATAAGCCGGTTAAGAAAACTAGTAGGCAACCGAGTGCGCGTAAACAATGGCGATGGAAATATTTGCGCGACAACGGGGAAAGTTGCATCGGGAAACTTGGTGGCTGGCCAACGAATCTAAACGTGTGATCAACCATTCGAAGAAATTCAATTTTCCACTTTGAAACTTATACTCCATTGTTTGAAAGGTCAATTTATATTATGCTACTCGCTTACTTAATGTATTTCCTTTGATAGCTGCTACTTTATATAGCTACTAGTTTAATGGACGCTAGTTTAATAGCCACTAGTTTAATGGACACTAGTTTAATGAACACTAGTTTAATGAACACTAGTTTAATGGACAGTAACCTTAATGGCCAATAGTTTAATAGAAACCAGATAATCGAACAGTAGTTAAATAGACACTAGTTTAGTGGATACCAGTATATTGTATACCAGTGTCCATGGATACACGAAGTTTAACAGACATTAGTTTAATGGACGCTAATGGACACCTACTTAATGTACTCCGGTCGAAGTGAAGACTAGTTTAATGGACACCCATTTAGTGGACCCTCGTTTAATGCACGATGCTCTCCGAATAATGTTCACATAATGAACAATTTACGGAAGATCGTGTGATTGGCTCCCGTTAAGTGCGATTCAGAAAAATTTCATAATCTACCGGCAGAATTGTATCCAGATTTCTAAGAAGATTTTTCTGCAGCCGTTACTGCACGAGATATCAGACACGAGTAAAATGAGCGCACGATCATGATTATTCATCGCGGCGAGTTAGAGGTCGTACACGTTCGAGTTTCACGAGGGCAAACGGTTTCGAAAGGCGTTACAGGGGTGGCGATTATCGGCAAAGTGCATCTGCCAAGTGCATCTAAAGTCCATCGAACTATCCGGTAGGTATCTCGGGTATATATACTGGTTTCGCGTTTCCACCGGTTGCACCGGCATGAAATCTCATCGCGATCGACGAGTCTACAAACCGAGAGCTTTGTCTTGGTCCCGCTCTTTTAATCTTGATCGTCGCTTACGTCGTGGCTCGCGACTTCCAGCAATTCAATCGTTACCTGAATTATCCTTCGATCATCGATGGGAAATCATCCGAGTCGTCTGACGTGTACATTTGCATGCAACAATGTTTTAACGTTGCTTTCTTAGAGAATCAGATATACCACGCTTTGTGGAAAGAATTTAAAAGGATAGATAAAGAAGCTGGTATAGATTTCAGGCAGGATTTTACAGTAAGCAAATTATCGTGGACCCAAATTTGTTAAGTCCCAAATTTTCCAAGGTTTCGAACTCCTTAAGTCCCAAATTCTAAGTCCCAAATTTCCAACATCCCAAATTCCTAAGTCCCAAGTTCCTAAGTCCCAAATTTCCAACACCCCAAATTCTTTAAGTCCCAAGTTCCTAAGACCCAAATTTCCAACGCCCCAAATTCCTAAGTCCCAAATTTCCAACATCTCAAATTCCTAAATCTCAAGTTCCTAAGTCCCAAAATTCCAACGTCCCGAATTCCCTAAGTCCCAAATTCTCAAATCCCGAACTGCCTAAGTCCCAAATTTCAAATGTCTTGAATTCCATAAGTCCCTAATTTCCAACGCCCCGGCTTCCTTAAGTCCCAAACTCCCAAGTCCCAAATTCCTAAGGCCCAAATTTCCAACGTCCCAAATTCCCAATAAAGTTGCTTCCTAAAGTTCCCAATAAACTTCCCAAGTCCCAAAATCCCAAAATTCTAAAACTTCCCAAGTCCCAATGTCCCGAACCTAATAAAAAAATTGTAGAGCTGTAAAGTTCCATAGTGCCCATAATGTATCCTCGACAACCGCATTATCGCTGGTAATGTAATTTGCAAAGCAAATTCTAACGATTCCGCGTGAGTTACATTCTATCTCGTCAACTGGAAATACATAATTGTCCCCCACCCGACCCAAGTATCGTTCCAGGTACGATTTATTTGTTCCTAACACACGCAAACACGTTAACGCGTTAATCGGCCCTCATTTGCCTTTTAAGCGTGTTTTCAAACGCGCTGAGGACAGGTGAGTCAGCGTTGCGCACCGAGAAAATTTATTAAGACTTGTAAGGTAAAACAGCTTAAAAATAGACGTCAATAACAATCCACTCGACTGTATAAAGATATCTTTGTAACGACGACTAAATGTTAATGCAGCCATTTCTTTTCACAAGACTTTGGTCATTTTTTGCCGAGAGAAGTTTCTCAAGGATAATCTTTAAGTAGTATACGCAATTTACCCGAGATCGTTTTAAAATACGATTGCAGGCAAGTAATATAACTCCATTTCTGAATATTATCGGTTACATTACTCGAAGATAAGCTTCCGGATTCTGATAATAATAGATAACAAACGAAAGTAATGTTTCGTTCATTTTTATCAGGATGTATTTAGAATTGTAATCAGTTCAATCAGTTTCACTTCAAACGTCCATTTTACAAATAAGAGTAAAAAAACAATGTATCATTTATTGTTTGTCAATCAAAAGTTATCATAATGCTAATTTAGACAACGCTCGTTGCACTGTATGCCGAGTAATCGTGTTTAAATACACGAGCAAATATTCACCTCGATGAATCGATAAAACTTTGTTTGACAGTGACATCTTTAAAACACCGCGTCTTTTTCTACTTACGATCGCATTTAATGCTTCGCGCGACTCGAAACGTTACATCGTCATCGTGAAACATTTATCGCGGATCTTTTTTTCGTGTGTCGCGAGATAAACCGGAATCTCTGATTTGACGAAATCATTCTGGACTCTATCAGAAATATGGCAATGACCATACACTTAAATTTAGACGGTTTAAATACGATCGAATTCTTTGCCGAGGTTATATCAATCCAGCGACGAACATAAAGACATTTTTTTGGAACAGCGACACGTTTTAACTTAAAGGAACATAGTGCATAAGTCAACGACAAAGCACAAATTTAACCCAGATATATGTCTTACACGTGCCAGATATACTACGCCATTTTTCATCAATTTCACCTCACGATTTTTGACAAAATTAAATATTGTTTTCTTATATGAATGTACAGAAAGAAATTTTTATTTTTAAATTCGCAATCTGTTTGAAATTTTCGTAAAGAATAGAGAAATTATGCTAGAAAGAATGTAGTGTGTAATAATACGTAAATGGTACTGAAGGGGTAATAGAAACGTACCTAAACATACTTGGGTTAAAATTAAATGTGCTAATTTTTTAATAAAAAAATCCCGATTAGGAAATTTAGAACTTTATTAATATAAAAATTTATAATTATAGAGCTTTGGAAACTTAAGAAATTGTGAATTGGTTTTACCAACTGTGTTACGTAAAACAACGTTTTCGATCTAAAAAGTACGACACATCGTAAACTACGGTCTCACGGAGCACACCTACGTCCCCACATTTCATGTCAAACGTCAAACAGCACGCGATTATCGTACAAACGAAAGTTCAACGAACTACAAAATTCGAGACATATTCCATTACAACGAAGGATAATTACCTCCTAATTACATTGTTAAAGAACATGCGAATTTGTGAAGATATTTAAAAGACATTTGAATATGTAATTTTTTACCGCCATAAAACTACGGTCGCGCGAAGTTATCATTGACAGTACTGGAGCGTCGCTTACCTTAATCAGCTGTATCCTCGAGAGAAACCGTCTTCACGTATCCCGGGCAAGCACACGCGACGAGTCTCGCATCGACGAACGATTTAATTCAAAAATCGTCTCGATTCCTCGCGCACGTAAACGCTCTTTTACATCGGGCGAAGTGAAGTTCGACTTTCGCGCGTTACACGATCGATTCACCGCATTTGCGACTGACAGTTCTCACTTCGATGTCCCGTCGATCGTGATGCGCGGCAGAAGCTCGATGACACGGTCTAATAAATCGGTATTCTTTTCTCGGGACGTTTTATCATGCAAGTCAGGTTGCTCGGGTTTGTTTTCAATTTATACGGTGCACTTCACGACTGAAGGGGTGCATTCATACCCCATGCTCACGTCTCGCGGTCCAAACAGAGACTGAAGCGCCTAGCTACTGTCCACCCGTATAAATGCTCCGCCGCAGCGTGAACGTAGTCGACTCTCGCTGGGAGGGAATTGCGATATCTCGACTTCGCGCCAGACGTCACCACTGTATGAACCATTTAATTCACTAACACTGAAAAGAAAGAATATAAACATTAAGTCTTTTATAATCAACTAAATTCTTAATAACTACACCAGGCATTGAGAAATAATTAACGAAGACACATTTAGTAAGATGACAACAATTCTGGTCAGTTTCTAACCTTTTTTAATGGTTCATTGTAACTACAAAATTGCTATACTATACTGTTCAATATGATATTATAGATGTTCACTAGTCTACCATATAATAAAGTACACGTAAATGTATAATCTCTAAATGTGGATGCTGTATTGAAAAATGTGTCAACAATTTCAAGAGGACTAGTGGACTCAAAGCAATGAATTAATAAAATATTTACATTACATAAGTAAGTGTATAACTGAAGGCAACAGCTAAATAATTACAGAAACCTCAATCTTTAAAATGTACAGCAAAAAAATATTGCGCAGTTCCTGCTTCAATTCTGCATTGGCGCGTGTTTTGAAAATAGTCCCGCCAGCCCCATCTTGTTACAATCGACAAAGACAACAAAATAGAAAATTGCTTTTCTTTTTAACAAAATAAGCAATTTCTGAGCGTTAAAGTAACAAAGTAAGTATCCTACGATTATAGTAGAACTAGAATAATTGCATCAAGGTTCAGAAAACAACATTAGAATCGGTAATAGAGAAAATCTAACCATAAAACTGCATAACCATCTAGCGGTAGACTACTGTCAAAATTAATAGAATTAAATGTTTACCCTTTCTATAATACTTGATTTTGATGACCTCTTAGCGTTCTACGATAATGAACACCACAGTCACGTTTTTAAAATACATTTAATGTATTAAAAATAATAAAGTAGAATACACTTTATCGACCTTGCAACACTGCCGTTTCCCACTGCACTAACGGAGGTTCTTCCACCACCTAGCAGTGTAATACTGAACTTCTAACCATAGTACAATACATCACCGCTAGATGTCACTCGTGGTACTATTTTTGAAACGCTGTTTGAATTTCAAAAATTGATAAGCACTTATTTTTATGACAATATTAAATAATAATTTTTCAATACCTGTAAAATGTTACTAATTTTTAACAATAATTTAATATTGAATATCATTAATCGAAAGGGAACTTTTATCAATTAGGAAAGACAGAAATGGTCCAGGACATCTCTGTAAGAAAAACCTGAACGGTTTACATAATCCTTATGCAGTTAACATCTCAATCACCGAATTAAGAGCTGTCCTTCCTTCGACTATACGTGAAAGCATAATCAAGGCCGGTAAACTCTCTTTGTGTCTGAGAATCGTGTTCTCATTTCGACGAGCAGGTGCAACCAACATATGGGGCGAAGTTATGGGGAATCGCTATGGAAACATGTACGATGCTTCGTTCCTTCGTATATTGAACGAACGTGGCCACATTTTCAGGCTAAACGTCAAGCTCAAATGATATGTCAATGAGTGTCGATAATCAGAGTAATTTGGATGGAAAGTATGACACGAAGAAAAAAATGGCTTTCGTTGAAAGAGATCTTTATTTGAAACCATTGTTGAGACTGAAGCAGCAAGAGGATGTCCTGGAGAAGGCACTTGCTGCTGCCATCGAAAATATTAAATTAAATTCGAATTCGTGGCGGGATGTTGTTCGGGAGTACAAAGAAATGACAATGAAAAGGTAATTTTTATTAATATATATTTTCTTCGTTTGTTAATCAAAATACTCAATGGTGTATCTGTAAATAAACATCAAATTTTTATTCTTATCAGACAAAATTTGTTCGATGCAATGTATAAAAACATGGAGAATATCAGCACAGAAATGGAGTCCGTCAAATACATCGCGACACATCCGGAAGAGATAAAAAATATAGGTAAATCTACACGTTCAATGTATCAAGTAGAACTCCATGGCGTAAAAACAACACTTCCACTTATGTTTATGTTTAGATGTAAATACATACAAACTAAAATTGATCAAACTTTCGCAAAAAATGCAGGATTTGAAGAAATCTTGCTGCGTACAGTCTCTGCTGGAGGAACAGGCAGTTCTCGAGTCTGAATTACGCGAATTTCAGCCGAACCTGCAAAAATACGAGATTATTCAGAAGAGTATATCTCAATCTGCATTGTATCCAAGTAAAATGGAGAACAAAAAGGAAAACCAAGATTACAAGGGCGTTCACGATTTTCATGCACTGGTTGCATTAACGGGTACCAAAGATTTAATTTACTATTGGAAATAAAATGTGCACGAGAGCAAACAAGTAAATGTTTCGACTTGAACAGGGCACACAGGGACCTGGAACATGGAGGACCATTTGTTTTTCCTAAAAACGCGGAAAAAATGCGAGAACATTCCAGCTTTGGTCGCAGCTGTTCAAAAGAAATATCCAGATTTATCCGCGGAGGCTGTAGTGAACCACGAATCATGGTACAAACAATACGAACATTTGCGCGAAAAGCAGAGAGCGGCGGTGAAAGAATGGCGGGAGCGAAAAGAGCAAGAGAAAATGAGAAACATCGAGCGACTGGAAGAGAGCGCGGATTTTCACGAATTGGAGGATGTCGCGACTGAAACGGACAAAGAGAAAACGATCACAGTATCAAGAAAAGTAAAAAGCTGTCCGGTGGAAACTAGAAGAACAAACGGAAGCGCTGATTCAAACGCGAGCGAGAAGAAAGAATTGATTAGAAAATGGCGGATGGAGAAGGACAGCAAACGTTCGATGGACGAGGAACAATTAAGAATGCAGGCGAAGCTGAAGCGGGAAATGGAAGAAAACAAGAGGCAGAGACGACGGGAGAAGATTCAGGAAGCATTAGAGCAATATAGACGAAAGAAATTTCTTGAAGATTCGAGGGAAGACAATGGGCACTCGAAGGAGACGAGTAAATACGATGCAACGTTGATTAAAGCATTCAGGTAAATGTACAAAATATTTTGGTCTAAATGAGAAATTTTACACGAGTGAATCTTTCAGGAAACAGGATGAAGAGTACACAAAGAAAAGAAAAGATTTAATCGAACGTTTGAAAAAGCCGAGCAGAACCGTGGCAATAAAGAAGATGGAGCTGGTAGACGCAAGAACTTACTCTACGTTGTTGAACAGCACGAAGGTATGGAGGGAGAAATGTAAGGCCATAAATTGGTCGAAACATTCCGACGATTTGCATTACATCAAAGACATACCAAGGACGTAAGTAAGATCGTATAATATATTAAATCATCGTTTATTTATTTACACATGGATGGTATTACAGATGTATCCGATGGAGGAACGAAGAGTCGGAGGATTTAAAGATCTAACGCGTATTACCTTACAAATCGAAGAACATGAAAGTAAAATCTCTTAAGGTATAATTAACGCTTAATGGTACGTTCAAGTCTCACATGGTAACTGCGACTCTGAGAAACGTACAAAATATAAACCAGAACGATTCAGCCGATACGTTTAAGAAACAAGTTATAAATAATCATCTAAAAGTTGAATCCACAAATGATAAAGTAGTCGCAAGTAAACGATAATGATATGTTTCTTGCTACTCCTCCGCTAACTTCTACCTCTAATAAATTAATCAACCGCGAAACGGCGAAGCCTATAATAATAATAATATTATTACAGGTTCAATTAATAGCGTATCAATATTTATTCAATTCGTCGTGTCACAATGTATTTACAGTAGCTTGTACTTACTTCATGTTTGAAGCCCTCTCCGAGTTCTTCAGAGTCGCTTCATCGCTACAGACGAACAAGAGATATTTTTGCTATTAGTGTTTTGTACTTCGTTTCCAAAGCGGCGTATCAAATATTCTCTACATTAATTAACAGTCTTCCAAGTGTTCGCGGGGATGTCGCGTCGATTGGAAACAAATGAAACAAGGATAGAATCGAATCCGTTTTGGACAGTTCTTCAAGATATTCCGACAGATTGCGTGCTCTGTGATCACTGAATTTGGAGATCCAGAAATTTCGGGACTTGAAAATTGAGGAATGCAGAGATTCAAGAATTCTGGGATTTGGACATTTTTAACAGCACGCAGTCTATCTAACCTACATTCACACCCTCCATCTCGACTCCGACCCGCCACCTTTTATTTACAAAGTAACAAACAAGCTCGTTTTCCCGAGAATCTTGGAGTCCGGAAATTCGTGCTTCGAAGAAGAGCCTCTTAGGACGCGTTTCTGAGGATTGAGGAAATTCGATTCACCCTTGGCGACCTCAGCACAACACGACGCATCTTTCCTGAACAAAAAACGTCTTCAGTCGCGATCGCGAGAAATACGGTGTGAAGGGCAATAGGAAAATGAACGAAACCGATTGATACATACTTATGTTTATTTTTTCTTTACGAACGTACCGGTTTTTTTTTCTTCCGACGATGTACATAATAAGTTATGAGTAAAAAAAGCGAGCGTTGGCATTATCCAGGACGAATCGCGAGCGGCTCTGTTAAAATGGACCACTTGAAATTGATTCCCACCCTCGTGTGTTACCTGAGCGTGTCTCTACTCGACAACGGAAGGAAGTGACGAAATAAAAGAAGAACGAAAATTAACAGGAAGATGGCGAGGAACAACGGAAACGAAAGGACAAAACGCGTGTTACAGAGACGATTTTGTTCCCCCCTCCCCTGAGACCATTTTTTTTTTAATCGTGGATAACACCAATTCTCGAACGATTTACTCAAATATATAATATATACTTTCTATGAACCTTCTGTTCGTTAATTCGATATTCCTTTTTTGTAGCCTTTTTTCTGTTCTTTGTCTCGTTAGATTAGCAAATACAAAAACATAGGTGATACAATATATATATCTATGTATATATATATATATATATTTATATTTATATATATAATATTATAATACAAATGTGCCTCGTACTGTGCTGAGTACGATCGATCGAGGATCGACAAGTGTCCTCTTTTTTTTATCCGCCTGTTTTGCATTCACATTTGTCACGAACACGCTTTACCGAATTTCTTTAATCGTTAATATAAACGCCTATTAAGATCACGCGTTACCCCCATTTTCTTCTCGAGCTATGTATACATATACATATACACACATCATATATGTATACACGCAACATAAGAAATATAATCGTTTAGAATTTTACAATGTTACACCTCCTTTTTTTTCCATTTGTTGACGTTGACGTAACTAGAGGCTTTGTCGGGGGTGAAACTCTAGTGATAACAGTGAAAGCTTCGTGTTAGGCAAGATGAAGCTCGGGGTTTTTGGAAATTCGGGAATTTTGGAGTTCCATTTTGGAATTTAGAAATTCGAAGATTTGAAAATAGTTGGAAATATAGAAAGTTGAAAGCTTGATAGTTGGGAGATTCGAGTTTGAAAATTTGCGTATTTAAATATTTAAAAACGTGAAAATCGGTCATTTTCCTATACCTTAATTCCTTAAACTACGTAGCAATATCCAGTCTATATTTTCGAAGTCCAGATTCACCCCGACTCCTCCCTAGTTACGCCAACGTTAGTTTCCTAGAAAGTTTATTACAACGAACAATAAAAGTGCCTGGTGAAACGGTTCCAGCGACATTCGCCTCCACATTTCACTCTCTTTATTTTAAACATTTAATCTCTTTCGCACCCTATTCTCTCGCATTCTCAGTCACACACTTTCAACCCTTTCAAACAATTCCTTCCACCTCCCCAATTTCTTTTTTGTATATCTGCTTTTTTTTATAATAAATTATGTACACGCGAACATTTTGTACAGTTGCATCTCCTTTGACCCTAGATTTCTCTTTCAGACGTGTCAACCCCCGTTAACAGTTTGTCGTCGATATAACCCTCGATACGGTGTCTCACTCTTTTACACCCTTTCGTATAGGCGCAACAGGTGGTCCAATACCATCTGGATTCTCTTTTTTTTTTACTGGGATTTCCAGGATCCATCGAATAGTCCGCGACGTTCGACTCGTGGAAAGGGTGGCACACGTCCCTTTTTTTATTCACGCTCGGTAGGGTTGCTACAAAGGGTGAGATCCTCGTAAATTCGAGCGGCAGACTCTTCCTTATAATTTCTACTAGCATTGCACAGTTCGGGGACGGTAAAGAAATGAAATGAAATTCGAGATTCTGGATCGCGAGTTCTTTCCTTCCGCGGTCAATTTGCGTGTCTTTTTTTGGAGGGAGATTCGCGAAGGATTTTCGAAGATTTTTCACGATTTTTGGGTGTCAGGAGGGTTCGTCGCGGTGTCGATTTCTTCATTTGCACGCAAGAAATGAGCACGAATGTTTGATCGATCATCGACGAAACAAAGGAACTCGATTAACATACACCGGTTTGAAGTATGGGACCATTTGTCGATAGTGAACTTTATAAAAAAGTCATCTTCCTTAATTAATAAAATAAAACTAACTAATTCTAACACCTGCAACTTTGCGATTAAAAATAACAGAAATAAATATAAATATGATTCTAAGCTTAGCAAGCTGCAATCTAATTTAAACAAATCAGAGATTTATTATACGATTGCATTAACAAAAGAGACGTAACAAGGTATCGACATAATCTTTGAAACTGAAAATATAAAACTACATTATTACGATGTCATAAAATAGTCCCATACTTTTATCCAGTATATTTTCACGAATATTAAATAATAAAAAAAAAAGGGAAAGAAAACTTCCTGAGATTGTTTCGCGCCCATTCCTTGCGATCGCAATTACATTCACACTTAAACACTAATCGAATGAATTCCAATTAATCTTTTTTCTGCCAGATTTATTGATGAGATATAGAAGATGAATGTACATCTGAGCCCCAATAAAGTGCTACTTTTAAATCGAGATTAAAACGAAAGAAGCGTATCACCTAATAGACATTGCTTGCCCGGTGGCAACGTTAATCCATCATCGTTCTCTTCACTTTCGAACAGAAAACGAAACATGTGTAAATGCAAAATCGCGTAGTAACCGGAAATATGTGACGATCGTTTTAGGTAACGTTCTCGCAGGACGAAAGAATTCTGATCCACTCGAAACCACCGTGATTCGCGTGTCGCACGAACACTTCCGGTCTGGGTACCGCCCTAAGAAACCATTTTGCTTCCTCCGTGTTCCAGTTACTCTCCCCGTCGCAGTGTTTATTTTGTAAATAAATTTTGTCCGATTTAACCCAGTTAAAACGGGGAATCGATCGTTCGGGAGGAACGGGCAGCGTTTTGCAAATATTTTTGCTGCAGTCAACTGGCCTCTTATAAATGTATAAAAAAGACGAATTACCGCACGATGGAAGAAACGATACAACTGCACCTGTCTCTTCGTCGATTTTACAATGTGACGATCGCAGCTGCTCGTTCGGGTTTTGTATATTTAGGTGCAACGTAGGCTTTATTTAGTTTGGGGAAATTTTTGTGACTTAATAAATTAGAAATCTGAAGGACTCGAGGAAAGTTGGGAATTTGTAAATTTAGACATATAGGAACTATTTAAGGATTTAGGGACTTGGAAGGTTAGGAATTTGCCTTTAATTTTCCCCTCAACTCAGAAACCTAAATTGCATACTTATACAAATTTCCTATCTAATCTAAGTCTAATAAGAATAGCGTGCGACCCTTGAAAAATCGAGTCTAAACTTTATACAGCTACCCCAATTCTGGAACATTATAGCATTTCTGAAATAAATGAAATCGAGTCCAAACTTCAACTCTCTATCCTTTAAATTTGGAATTTAGGATATAATTCTGAAAATTGGAAAATCAGAAAAGTTTGGGATCTTTGGAACATCAGAAAATTAAAAAACTAGTAAATTTGCAAATATAAAAATTTAAATGAACGTTTACTTTCACAAGAACCTACCTTAAGCTAAACAATTTCGGACTTTCACAAAACTGCATGCTATAATTTCGCAGATCACTCTCCCTAGCTGTATAAAATTTGAATTAAATTAGCATTCTGAAGATCGTACACTCGCCTTATAAATTAGTCCTGAACGATCGACTCCACTATAGAGAAGTATCCCAATCACGGAGAAAACGAAAGGTTTAAAAGATTCGCTCGATTTCCTTTTTGGCTGTTGTTTCTTCCTGACCTGTCTTCTTTCATCCCCACCCTCTCACTCGTTTCGTTTGTTTCCCGTCGAGAGTGTATTACTACAATTGTATTCTTCATATTTTTCGCTTTTTTTGTTGTTGCTGTTGTGTTCGTTTTACTCCTAAGCTTGTATAAAAACGATAGTTTTTTTTTCCAATACACCAAAGACGAGTGCATAAAGCAAACTATATTGGGACAACATGAATTCTGAATAAATACTTAATATTACAACAAAATCTTAAGTATTCTTCGATAATGTCACCGCTATATAGTTTGTAAGAAAATAAGATACTTTACTTGAAATTTGTATGTACAGATATTACAAACAACGTTTCATCATAATGCATAGGCAAATGTGTTTTCTTCTTTTTCTTTTTTTTTTTTGTTTGTTTCTTTACTTCCTTTACTACACACTTTTTCTTATTTATACATGCTGTGGAGCAAGTCTAACGGATCCGTCCTCCTCTCTTTCTGCGTGTATTAACCCCCCTCTCACTCTCGTTGGTATCTCTTTTTCGTTTATCTTTTTCCTCCGCTTTCGTTCTATTTCGGTTACCTCTCTCTCGTCGTTTTCCCGAGCTTGTTCAAGAGTTCGATCCTCGAAACGAAAACGTACAATACATAGTAAACGCATCGAACAGTTCATCCGTCCGCTCGTTTCTTGGCAAACACCGAATCTCCGCACACTGCACTCTCCTCGCGAAAAGAAAACTAAACGTTTCGCGTCGACGTTGCTCCGTTATTGTTCGATAGTATTTACAACAAACATCCCGCGAAAATTCGTGCATTCGGGCTCTCGACGCAAGGGAACCTGGTTCGAGGCGTCTCGACTCCTTCATGGGATCGTTTCGTCGAGCGCGCTAATAAAGGAAAGAAAAATAAGAGAACAGAACAGCGAAAGCAAAGATCGTAATCACGATCGAACCAAGTTCCACCGCTCTGTTACAAACGCTTCAGCAAGGACCGAGAAATCTTTAGACGCGCATCCACCGCGTGTCCTAACCAACAAGATAAACCTAAAATCACCGCGGGGCGATCGATAATTATAATTCTCTCTTTCCCTCGCTACTCTCTCTCTTTCTCTCGCTCTCGCCGTACCCCTTTCATCGAGTCGACTCGCAGACACGTCGCACGCATTCCTAAGGAGCACCACCGTCCTCTGTACATTAAGTTTCGTTCGCGTTCGGTTCGCCTGCGGCCCTCGACGAGGTCCGTCGCGTTTTCGTAGCGTCCGGCACTGTCTCTCCCTGGCTCTCCCTCATCCACATCCCTCGCGAGGGCGTGATTCGCAAAGGAAACGAGTTACGCCTAGGCTCGCCGACGACACGCATGCACACCTCACCCACCCGCACAGCGTATGTCTGTATGTATATGTACACAGGATGCGGACACACCACCGCACTCACACTAGAAAATCAGGATCACTGTAGTCCTCGTCGCTGTCGCTGCTGTCGGAGATTCTTCTCCTCTTCTTCTTCTTGTGTTTTTTCACCTTCTCCGTTTTGTGCGCGCGGTGCTTGCGGTGCTCCTTCGCACTGTCCGAGTGCGCGTGTATCGTCAACTTAGGAACACGGGGTGTCGCCATCTGCGTGGCGCCCGTGTGCAGTCCCATAGCGGGCACAGCACCGGTGGCGGGTATCAAGTTTACCGAATTGTTTGGATGCTCGATCGTCGAGTTCATGTTCGTCTGGTATTGATTCGGGACCGAATTACTCGTTACGCTGCCGTCCGTCATTTTGCTGTCCATCTCGACGTGAGCCACCTTCTCCACCGGTTGGTGCTTACCACTCGTGTCCGCCTCGTTTCCGTCCTCGTCACCATCCTCTAGGTCGAACTTCAGCATCAGCTGCTTGAAGTCCAGGTACTCCTTCACCAGCTTCTTCCTACCGTCCGCGTCCAGCTCCGCGTTGCTTACGCCCTCCTTCAGTCTCTGCAGGGTAGCCTTTGGTTTGAACAGCAGATTGCTCTTGCGATTCACCGCCTTTTCGTACACCTTCGCGGACTCCGTGGGCGAGTACTGACCAATCTTTTGGTCAGAGAAACCGTAGAGATCCTTCAGGTGTTGCCTGAGGTTCAGCAGCAACAGGAACCCTTGGCTGGCGGTGATGTACTCCCTCAGTAACGTGGTGTCGTTCGGTAACCTTGTCAACAACGTGTCCTCGTCCTCCTCGTCGTCCTCTTCGTCCTCTAAAACAGATAACAATTGTTCGGGCCGGGGCTGTCCGTCTGGCCCTAACGTCGGTTGACTGTGATATTGTGGCTGGTGCTGCTGCTGATGTTGCTGGTGTTGTTGTTGATGTAACTGATGCTGCTGCTGATGATGGTGTTGATGCTGCTGCTGGGAGGACGTCGAATGACCGCCTTCCCTAGGTAACAACGCGTCCTTGAACGACTGTAACAGGTTCATGCCGGACATCGAGATGATGATGTCGATGTGGTGAATGATGAACAGTGGCTCGTCTTGAACTTGATATGTAAAGTAAGCGAGATTGTCGGCCAAGTACAGCATCTGGGATAAGCTCGTTTTCGCGGTCTCGTCGAACTGCTTCAAGAACGAGAGAACGATAGCCCTCCTCTGCTGCTTCGTGTTCCTCAGGATCGTGTACAGGAAACCGTTCAGCGCGCCTGGAAACTCGCCCTCCTTCACCCGCATACCCCTCACCGTCATGTCGTTCTGCAGAATTTTCTGCAGTCGGTAGCTCAGCTTGATGCCCAGCTGAGACTTCATGTGTATGAAGCCGGGGTACTTCTTCTCGATGTCCTGTAACTGCTTATCGGCGCTGTGACTGACCGCCTTCTCGCAGTCCGTGCTCATGCAGATCAAGTAAGGGACTATTTGAACCGGGTGAACCAAACCTTGCGCCAGGATCAGCTGTATAACCTTTAAGGCGGCGTGTCGAACGCTTATGTTCGCGTGCAGGAAAGACTCGAGGATCTCCTTCACGTACAACTGGATAACGGTGCTCGCCATTCCCGAAGAGACGTCCCCCATCTCCTTGAGGTTCTCCTGCTTCGACATCTTCGCCCACTCCATGTCTTGCTTGATCATCCTTTTGTCCTCCTCCTGCAGATACACCTCGATATTATTCAGCACCTGAATCCTCATGTGCACCAAAGCGTTCTCCGAAGTGAGCAGATGGTGGTACAGTTCTTTGAGCTCTGGTAGCAACATGAACTCATAGTGGCGTATGCACAGGGAGCCGATGGCGGACAGCGTGAAGTGTCGGATGTCGTCGTTGTCCAGATGCACGAAGTAGTTCAGGGTCTCGAACACTTGGTCCTTGATGTTGTCCGCCAGTCCCTCGATCACCTCCGGGTCGGTGAAGTTGAAATGTCGCAGCAGCAAACCGACGGTAAACAACGCCCTCCTGACGAACGGTCTGTACTTTAAAAGCATAGGATTTGTAGGGTCTTTTTCGTAAAATGATTTGTACTCGGTCAAATGGCCGTAATATTTCTTAAAGCAGTCTCGAATTAACTTAAAATTTCTGGTCACGTTGTTAACTATGGATCCTAAACACGAGAGACAGCTGGCCACTACCGATCTGTCGTGCTGCAATATCAGCTTCACCGAATCTTCCTCGAGCTGCGCTAAAAAAGTTTCGCTCGGATGCTCCATCAACGGTACGACCAGCTCGAGGGTGTGCGCCACGCTGCTGATGATCTGATAATCTCCCTGCGTCTGACACTTTAAACTTAGGTAAGGCTGTAACGTGATGGCGTGATTGACCAGCAATTGCGGTCGTATCTTCGCAAATAGATACAAGGTTGTCAAGCAAGCGACCAGTCGTTGAGAAGATCCCTTCTTCTCCGACTTCTCGGACTCTTCTAGATTGGTCTCTTCGAGTCGAAGTACGTTCTCGATCAAACAATCCACGATTTGTTTGCACGCTGTCAACAACGCCTTCGGCGGTTCCATTAGCATCTTTGTACTATCTTCTTTATCCTCTTTAGGCTTGAACAAACTAACCAGCAGCTGTTCAAACCATTCAAGACCCATGTCTTTACTAGCTGCCACTACATCCGTGATGTTCATCACCTTTCTCAACAACGACTCAGAATCGAGAGTGGGACGTTCTCTAACCGGTGTGAACCACATGTTCTGAAACACCTCCATAACTAATTTCCTAATACCTTCCTCGTCGTTTACCCGTCTGATCATCTTCACGCAGATCTCTGGGATCTTAGGGAAGTCCGGGCATTCCATACAGATATCCTTTAAAATTTTGATCACGCGTTTCCGAACGCTCACACCAGTATCTAGAATCCTGGCCGATAACATATCGTAATATTTATCTATTAATTCGGGCCTACTTAGTACGAATTTCCCTACCAAATCAACGGCTGCTTCGCGCACAGACGTCGCGTGATCTAAAAACGAATGTTTTACCCCCAACTGCATGTCTACTCGCGCCAGCACGCTTGGATCAGCTTCAACGATCATCGTCAAGCACTTCATGGCTTTTGTCCTGATCGCGATCGACGATTCCGTCAGGACATGAAGGATCTGCTTGAGATACCTGTCGAAACTTTGTGAGAATGGCCTCTTAGAGGCTAGATATTGCGATATAAGCTCCGCCGAATTGTAGTCGATGTAAGTCTGAAGAATATCCGGCTTCGTACCGGTGCTGTACGGCCTTATTCTACTTACAATGTACTTCTTTTTCTCCTCTATTATTCTGTAGGCTTCCGAGTACTTCTGCTCGTTATTTTCGTTCTCGTCCGGGTCCGGCTCCTCTATCTCCGACTCGGATTCTTGATCGCTCGAGTGATGCTTGTTTTTCTTTTTTACCCTCTTCTTGTGGATCTTTTTGCCCGGGCTGTTCTTCGCCTGACCCACCCTCGACTTCTCCACCGCACAGTCTCTGTACCACTGGGCCAAATAAAAATGACGAGCGTAGCCTAGGGCCGAATCCTTCGTGCCATTTACAGCCAGATAATCCAAAAGTACTTTCTGTAAAAAAACCGTCCTTTCCTCGTCCTCGCTCAAACCCGGTATCTCCTTATCCTTCACCTGATCGTAGTCGGAATCTTTCTGCTGCTCGATCTTGATGTCCTTTATGATCTGATCGATTGTGGATAATTTGCATTGAGAGCTGACCGCGTCCTTTCTTAATCTGGCCGCGACAACGCCGAGGTAATCGATGGACGCCACCCTGAGGGCCATGTCGGAGCTCTTGTTGGAAAAATGACCCACCAGCAAATTCCCTAGCAGACTCAACAGCAATTCCGCCGCTGGCCATTCTGGCTTGTTAACGGTGGCCAGCAAATCTTGGACAAAATTTTCGAACAACGGCCTGTAATCGATCTCCTCCCCTTTACTACCACACTTGTTCAGGAACACGGTTAAAAAATTACCAGCTATCCTCGTGGCCGTCTCATACTTATTTATGATCAATACGTCCGCGTCAACGTGACTCGCCTTTTTCTCTTCCTTCTTCTCCTCCTCCTCCTGCGGCTTCTTTTGCTGGGGGAGTATATTGTCTGACAGTACCACCACGCACTGGATCAGCTGCAACACCAAGGCTGTTAACATCTGTATATGATCTTCAGAATTTAACCTGTACGTTCTCAAGCTTCTTTTGCTGCTCGGAAGTCGAGCTATGGATGCCAAAATATCGTCTAATAATAATCTCCTGTGTTTCTCGTACTTCGTGAATATAACCGTGACCAATTTCAAAGCGCTCAACTGAAGGTCGCTAACAGACTCAACGAAAAAAGGTGCAACGCCCAGCGTAGACGCGTGCAGGACACTCGTGTCCGTTAAAACCTGTATGTTCAGTAATTCGGCGAGAAGTCCGACTAACTCGTGCATCTTGTTATAAACCTGAAGGATACTTTTCTCGCGGACTTCCTTCATGTGACCCCGTTTCTTACGACCACTAGAATTATAACTGTCAGTCTTTTTTTTAGCATCTATCTTGTACACAGGATCGAAAGAGGGATAAATAGTGTTTTGCAATTGAAATTTCATAAAAAGAACTATTCTGTCGATCACGTCCTCTAGATAAACCATCTTCGGCATATTGCTAGAGGTCATAATGTGCAACGCGATCAGAGACGCATCTACCGCGCGTTGTACCCTTTCCATAGCTAACTGCATCCATAGCCGACTTTCCTCGACGTCGTCGTCCGGGTCAGCAAGCGGTGACACTTTCGCCCCGTCACGAATATTTTTCTCCAATATGTTCAACAGTCTAACCAACCGATCCGCGGGAATGGATTCCATCGCACCTAGGGCTTTCAGTTTTGCCGCTTCGGTACATAAATCGTGTAACTGATACTTAGGAATTAACAATTCTGGAGGCACATCACCGTCGTCTTCCAATTCCGGGCTGGTTATAAAGTCTTCTGTGTTTTCAAATATCGTTTCGATAGTTGAATTGAAACGTTGATAGGTATTGGTTTCCATCAGCTCTTCAACGCTGAGTTTAGCCAACACGGGGACAAGTTTCTTCTCTATTTTTCTGATTTTTGGTTTTGAAGGTGACAGCATCTCTTTCTTATCCTCCTCTTCATCGTCGTCTAGTACCCTCCTTCGCCTACGCGCCTTATCTTCGGTCTTTTTTCTTTCAGCTTTCTCCTTTTCCCTCTGAACTTGACGTTCTTTCGCCCGTGCTTTGAAATATTTGTTGTTCTTACCGATCTCCTCCTCACTCTCCGATTCGGACTTCACCTCCTCTCGATTAGAAATCCCCATCTTCGCGGCCCGACTCGGAGATTTTTCGGCGAACGCGGCTAAACTCTTCTGCATCAGAGCTTGATCTGCTAGAGATAATCTATCTAACATGACAACCGGTTCCTTTAATTTCTCCGGTACCGGACCGGGTACCTTCACCGCTTTCTCTGAATTATTGTTCTGTTGATGTTGTATCGTCGGTGTTGGATTGGCGTTTAAAGTATTGACTATATCGCTGGTATCCATGGTCGGATAAGACGTAGTCTGTGTCGTTGACATTAGATGCTGCGTCGTATTGTCCATATTTTGTTTCGCCTCGATGTTTTCGATTGGTATATCAATGTCGGGAAGACCTGTTACCGGATCGAGCAGAAACTGTTGGCTCTCTTGCACCGTACTACTTATGTCCATCGGTTGAGGAGTCCCTAATGGATGATGTACTTGTTGATTCATCAGAGGATCGAACATGTTTTGCTGAATATTAACGGGCTGGTGTTGTTGCAAAGGCATGTTAGCGCGCATAGGAGATGCTATATGCATATTGTGTTGAGGCGTCATACCAGCCATATTGTGGTGTTGAGGCGTTACGTTACCCAGAGACGTTAATGGCGTCCCGGGAGAACTCATGTGTGCTGGAGAATACATATTTGGCTGTGGAGTCATGTTGGGCAGAGGATTTATACCGGCTGGCGGAGGGAGTACGGTTCTGGCAGCGGCAGGATGAGCTGGACTACCTTGCGGCGTTTGTCTCGATCCCGAAGAACTCGAGTAAGATGGCGAGAACCGTCCATAGTTGGCGGACGTTTGGTTGCTGTGCATCGTACCTTGGGTCCAGTTTCGCGGTGAATTATATTGGGGGCCCTTAAACACGTGCGGATTTATTTGTAAAATCGCCTTAAGCAATTCCGGAGTATTTTGCTCAGTTTCTAAAGGCTGTTCAGTATTTGCGTAATTGTCTTTTAGTTCAATGTGATCGGATGACGTTTGCGATAATGATAATATTAACTGGGGCACTAAGTTCTCATTGCGAACACTCAGCAATATTTGTGCTTCCTCTGCTACTCGTGGATGAAACAGAAGCGACTTGTTAGTCAAAGTCTGCGGCAGCGGTGTTGGAAGGGGCATTTCAGGTAACAAGTCGGTGAGACTCGCGATACCAGCGAGAGTTGTGATTGGCACACTCGGTATAACCCCGTTCATCTTGAATTTGACTTGTTCTGGCATTACAGCCTGGACAAAAAATATTATTAAAATTAGGTCCAGTGTCCTTACGTATACTCTGAGGTTCATAGAATTATCCAACTTAACAAACACTGCACTGGCATGTTAGAAAAGTTTTGTTCACAGTATACGATAAACATAAATCAACAGAACATATCTAAATGCACTGTTTTCACAAATGTTTAAAGAAATCATTGTTAAAATCTTTCCACTCGCATATTCAAGACATTCCGACATAAGAAATATTCCACTGTCGAACAGAAGTATATCTAACGCTTATCAAAGAACACTAGCACTAAAGCATATACTGGGAACTTAACAAAGTCTCTTTTAAGTTCCCATGATGCACAAAACAGTATCAACCAAATTTTGATGAAGCACGTGGATCCTCCAATAAACGGCCCATTGTTAACAATAATTTCTTGTCCTGGAACAAACAACATATCGTATCAAGTACCATAATACTCATATTATCAGTCTCTTATATATTTAATATATAAACATGAAGATCAATTACAAACTTAGTATTTCAAGATATAAATTAGGTAAATGGAAATGTCCACATGTTAAATAAATATTTATGTAAAATATGTACGCTTACAGATAACTCTGTTTTCAATAGATACTATTAAAAAAAATGATTTCAAATTTATTGTTTGTGAAAAAAAAAATATGTAACATTAAATTAATTACATAAGAAATTTCATAAAAAATTTGTTTTATAATAATTGAAAAATATGCTTTAAATATGTAAGAAGACTTTTAAAAAAATTCCTTTATAAAGGTTAGAGTAACTCGATGCAGTTCTTTTTGTGAATTTAAAAAAAAAATTAAAAAGTACTATTGTATTTTTATTAAAAATATATTATTTGCCGATTATGCACCATTTGTATGATTATTTCATTCATGGTTACTATAAAAATAATTATGTATTGTAGTATGATATATTATGTATGTGTACATATACTGTGAAACTATAACAGATATTATTTTATCAAATTAATATTATTATTTTAATATTTTTCATCAGTTTCATTGAAACCATACTAATTAAACCACACAGAAACAAGTTTGCATTAGATAATATTAAATATTGAACAAGGAATGAAAACAATGCTCAGCGTACACAATGTCTCGTAAAGTGTCATTGTTTGTTACGAACCATATTTTTCTCGATGATTCCAATTATTTATATCACTCACATTGATAGCATCCATTTTCAATTCCATATTACTATCACTAGGATCACATAAAGTTGTTATTATTACCTTCAGTCGACAAACAACTACCATCCAACATCATACATATGATAACATGGCCTCAGGAACGATGCTACGTACTGGAGATCTTCCAACTGAATGTAATTCTGTCAAATAATAGAATTGTCAGGGTCAGTGTTGCTAACAGCGTCGTTAGTATGTCATTTGACAGAAGAAAATAAACTTGAAAGTCAAAGTTTCGTGTCAATTGCCTTACCGAACTATGCAGAACGATTATTTATATTGCAGAATGCGAGCAGTGAATGGAATTTTGGCGGGAGGTGTATCATTATCCATGAAGCTCGTGCCGTTCAACGCGCATAAATCATCGATATTTACATGTCTAGGGAAAACAACGGGCCTTTCCGTCCGAATATGCTCGCAAAAGTTTTCGTCGAGAAAGATATTCGCTCAATTGTCATCCGTGGTTGTGGCCTATTTGGTTGGATACGTTTTCTCGTCGATCACCAGGGAATGCACTTAACTTCGTGGCACGGCACGATTTTCACTCACGTTTCTCACGGCACCGCGTAAACATCGCCATGTCAAAGGTAGTGCATCGCGGGGAAAACAGTATTTATAGTGTGAATACGAGGAAAACAGACACAAAGGCGTCCATTTTGCTCAGCAGCGAGTTAGCGGAAGTTGCGTAGTAGATACAGGCTAGATACAGGTATACCGGCGCTACGGCGTCTTATTTCAAATTACGATGAACGGTTCGCATGAAAGCGATGCAGTTTGTAGACATTTTCTTGAAATTCATATCTGACAGTACGGTTGAACATCGACATGTGCCGTGACATATTTCTTATCATTACGCTCCGTTAATCAATAACAACATTCAAAGAACATTATGGATCATATTGTGCAGTCGAAAAACATAATACGAGGCATCAATATCTAATTATTTGTCTGTTATATATTGGAATTGAATAGATTGATTTATAACTTTTAGAGAAATTAAATCTATACATACAGGTATACATAGATATAATCGCATTAGTCGTTTTGTTTTTAATACAAGTATACAAAACTATAGTTACAGTAATTTTTGTCACAAATTTTCTAATAAACTTTCAGTACTATGTATCAACATCATACTCGATGGTACAATAAAAATACACGTAGATGACGCCACTAGTATCATTTCATTGTGTAATCTTTCGGTAATTAACGATTAAAACGGTATTATCCAATTAATTGTCGTTTCAATTATCTCGTTTAGTGCTGATATGTATTTATTGACTCAGTTCTTGTCTTCACTTGGCTAGTACTTCTGAATAGTAGTAAATAATACGTGTGGGGTACAGTAGCAAGCACAGTAGGCTTTCCTAGGGAAAATGGCGATGTAGGGATAACAATTGACCCACTCATTAGTTTTTGGGTGGTGGAATTTCAAATTTATTGACATTTAAGTTTAAAAAATTTGAAATATTTAATAATTTGAGAAAATGGAAGTTCAGAAATTTGTGAATCTGGATATATATGTGACATAATTTTATATATTTCATGGCGAAACGTTTTCGAGAGTCGTCGACAGATCGCGCTGTACTCGACACAATTTCGACTCGTGCTCGAATTCTCCAAGAAAAATAAAGTTTGGAGTACAATTTCAAAATGGCGCTACTGCTAAGTGTAAACACCCAGTTTTGATGTTGTTATTGTTCTCGACTGACTTCTACGAATTTTTTGTGTTTTACGGTGCGAGGAAGAGAATTTTATCTGAATATGTTTAGTGTATCTACGATCGCCCATTCCATACCAGGTAAGTCCTGTAGGAGGGGAAAAAGAGAAGGTGTTTCGTTTGGGGGTCGTCTGACAGATTTGTCAGTGGGGTTACGACAGACAATCCTTCTCCCAGACGCTTAGAATGTCACCTTTCGGAACTTTTGTACATCCTAACTCACACCCGATGGACCGCTAACAAGATACAAAAGCTCACAAGACATCTAGCGACCGTCGTTCGAACCCATCGCGTCCAGGAGACATCTCACACTCCCCTCCTCTCAAACTAATACCGCGAACTAAGGAAACCTAAAAGGCTAACCACCTACAGTATCGATGTTTTTGGCATTGAAAGCGTTTTGTGATTACAGCCAATTAATATTCACACGAACATTGCACGGTTTATCTCCTTAGTTGTTTTTCTTCGTGCCCGACGATTTTTTTGAAACACGAATAATTTTTGAGCGGGCAGTTTTTGAACAAATTTTCGAGCTTCACTGTATCTATCTGTAAGTGGGACGCTTATCTACCATAAAATGTAAATAATTTTCTATATTGTTTAGTACGTTTAACATGCAAATTTGATGCTCTCATATAATGTAAAAACCTACTTTTCCACTTTAATGATTTTAAGTGTATGTAGAAAGTTACATATGATTCTCCAGTTTATGAAAGTTGTGTGTCTGTTAAATGTTTATAAATCTTTTTATATTGTAATGTATACTATGTTTGTGATGATGTAGTAAAGAACAGTTACATAAATATTACATAAATAATAGAGTATTTCTTTTGATTCGTATTGAAGTATACGATCCAATTAGTAACTAGTATTACAATGAATTTATTTCACTTTGTGTTAACATAATTGTGTCCAATGGAACAAACTGTGCAAATGTGTTAAAGTTATTCTGCATTGTCAAAGAAGCTGTTAAGTTTACATAACACTTGCGTCATGTGCCACAAGTTTTACTATTTGTAGTTGTTGCAGGGAGTGACCCGAGTAAAATGACGCAGAAGCGCAGTGCTGGGATGTCACATGTTGGGTAAGTTGTTGCTAAACATTGTCTTGTATGTCATTCTATTACATTTCTATACATATTTATGATGAGATTATGGATGTTTATGCATTTATGGTGAAGTATATGTAATGTGTTACGTATGGACTATTGATTTGTATACTTTGTATACTTTGATATGTCATGAATACATAAACATTCACTGCTTATTTACTATATAGTAAGGTACACACATATTTGAAGTACTTTTGCGATATTCTCATATTGATAACTTGGAAGTTGCATTCATAGAGTTGTGTTATTTTTGTCGCAAAGGTATGACAGAGGTGCAAATATTAATGATTATAAAAGAGTTAGTTAACCCATGATATATTTACACAGAATATTTAGAAATTATGAATTCAAATTGCATAAGAAAATTAATGTTCAAAGTTATTTTTAATGAAGTTTTAAAATTTTGATCGAACAAATTCTGCTCATTTATAATATTCTATAAATTTTGGTGCAAAAGCTATCAGTTTAATTTTAACAGAATCAAATCTGACCTTACGGTACCTAACAAATAATAAAATTTAGTACCATCAAAGGTAAGTTGGATATCATATTTCAATTTCATCTGTCCTTGTATTATAAATTTTAATGTAAGAATACTAAATTACAGTATAGTGATTTCTTTTCTATATCGATAAGAAAAGTATATTATATAAATGTCTCTTACATAAAATATGCATTATTTAATAGAGCAGCCATAACAATGATTCATTGTAATAAGCCATTTCCTTTGGTTACTCTCGTTAGTCTCTCTCCTTTTGTTTCGATAATTCGTTTCGTCATCTGTCTGATAGATAACGTAAACTTTAATCTGCCTTCATTAACAGGGAATTACTGTTGCACTTGTTTTTTCTGTTGCTCTTGAGGAACTTGTTGAACGAATTTACCAGATCATGTACCCCATTCTATCTCTTTAATTCAGATTGTTCTAAAGTTAGAATTTTTGAAACTTTCAAATTCTTATTTTGTCAAATTTTTAGATTGCCAAGTTACCAAATTTCTAAATCCCCCAAAAATTCCAAATTTTTAAATTTCCTAATTTCTAAATCTTCAGTTTTCTAAATCCCTTTTCAAATTTCTAGATCTCTAAATTATCTAAAACCACGTGATTGTGTCTAGTATGGGTCCTCGGTCCTAGAACTAGAGAATCAGGCCCACACCGAATAAGAGCTCTAGTAACTTTGATGCTCCCCTCCGAAACGTGTACGTACCAAAGAATCCCATTCTCCCCTATTTCGGCCAAAAAGGCCGAACAATCAAAGAGGAGACCCAATAGATCCATGGTATCCCCATGAGCCAGGTTGGCGAACCCGTGGTCAGGATCGTGGTGTTTCGTCCTCGTGTTGGCGTGCACGAAACGAGGACGATGCATCCCGGTTAAAAGTCATGCTTTACACGGTGGCTGTGTTCTCCGGGCTCCTCTGGTGGGAGAAGTGATAGTCCTTAGCGGGGTATAGCACAGCGGCACATTATGCGGCTATGGTGGAATCAGTCACTGGCGAGTTGTGGGTGGTGACTAGTCGGCGACCCATCCCGTCCGATGAACGTGCTTCCGTGTTCTTTCATTTCGTTTCGCGACAGAATCGCCAATTTCATCGATCCCCTATCGATTCGTCCGTTCCCGGTGTCGGGTGCACGTGGTACCGTTGCACCCTCCGATTCGTTGATTTTATTAAAAAACGACCGATCGCGAAAATGTGAAACCTCGTCCGTCGAACGAAACAATTTTGAAAATTGTGATTTATCGTTTTCTGCATATTTATGGGACTGTGCAGGACCCTTTACGAAAGTGTTGGTGCTCGGGTTTGAACTTTGGGAATTGTTCGTCTTCGATGAATGAAACTCATCGTTGGGCATGTGCGAGGTGTTTTCTGGAATTTTAGAGAGTTTCGTGTTTGATCGTGAAAGTATAAAGTTGAACTTCAGTTCGTGGAGCTCGAAGGATCGGAATCACGACCGATCGAGGGAACCTTGACCCACGTTTGCTTTGAAAATGGTACCTTCAGAACGCGGGTAATCGTAGCTTGTTAATCAACAGTATTCCGACATATCCTGAGACTTGGAAAGCTTTCAAAAGATCGCAAACTTTGCAGAAATATAGATGCACAGAATACCTAAAACCGAGGATAATTTGATCAGAAAAACCACCTGTTCCTCACGCAAGAATTACCATCGAAATTTATAGCATCGAGAGAATCTACAAGTTTAATAATCGCTTATCAAGATCGAAACGTTGAATCGGAAAGGGTTGGAATTAGACGTCTTTCTGATCAGTTTAGCCAAGTATTAGGCAAGTTCCGTTTCTAATGGAGCGGCGGGACTCGTAGGTGAAACTACGAGTGAAATAATGGGTGTCATTGAGGGGGCGATCGTTTAGATTAGTCGGTCTTATTAGGACGGTTCGCCGCGTGAAAGCGATCCATCGTATACTTTCCAAAACGGCACCGAAAGTCGCCGACAATCGACGTCCATTCCGCGCAAAACTGCGACCAACGTCGAGAACTCCGAACCTTCCAGAAACGACCCTCTTGATCATCGCAGTACCTGAAGAAATGTGAACAGTTTGGATCTTCATGTTTTTGGTTGGTTGTGATAACTGAAACTGATTTCAACACGTTCTGTTCTGAAAGACTTCTGGTGGATTTAAGTGTTGACTTTATCTTGAGGTTTTGTTACATTTACTGTGATGTAAATAATTTAAGTTGTACGGTTGAAATAATTTAGGTATAAATGTGAATTGTCTCGAAGACAATTGAAGAAAGTTTGCAGTAAAATTAGAATATTTTGAGGGACAAGATAATTTATTTTCAAGCCGTCCATTACTGTAAAATTACAATTGAAAGGAGACTCTTCAGGCACGATTTACTCGAAAATCTTATCTTCTACCCTCGCATAGAAGAGGAAAATGTTGCTTCTGTTTGAAAACATATTCTGAAGGAGGCGTGGATAAATCTTGGAGCGTCATCCATAAATACTTGAATGCAAGAAAAATAGCCGGGTATATCTACGAGCAACGGGTCTGGAATATCTGGCCAGCACGGTGTCGTTGTGAACGGGGTGTAAAGTATCAAAGATTCGTCGGGCATAGATCTTTCCGTGAACCTCGGTAACAAGATGACGAGATAACCTGAGGGAAGGTGAACGAACGGTTCGAGGATTGGAGCAAGAATCTTCGAATGTAAACTATGAAGATGTTCTCGAATTTAATAGCTAGTTCTGCGTAATCATTCCCACTAGAAACTATAATCCTAGAAACTAGACTTCAGAAAATAGACTCTGAACTCGGAGTTATGCTCGAAGAACTCGATTTGAAGATTCGAAAATGGTCTGGTATAGAATTCTTGACTGAACACTATTTCAAGGCTAATATGAAATCGGAAATGTTCAGATAGCTATCAACCCTTGCTCCGTGCAATAACTAACCATGAAGATATAGCATCTTGTATGGACCTCTTCAAAGTTACACCATGAAATCAAACAAGTGTCAGTGAACAGAGAACACTGTGCTGTAAATTGTACCACCCAAGTGAACTCAAACCCCGAAGCAAACTATAGATTCAAGTTAAAAGATTTTCAAGATGAGATAATATTTTCCGTGCAGGACATTTTTAAGGGGTGTCGGTGTTGAGATATAAAGGTTGAAGAACCGTCGGCAAAATAGAGTACCCCGGGGGTAGCGGGATGTACGGGGGTGGTTCGGGTAGCGGAGGGTATGGGGTCGGTTTGGGCCCGGGGGCGGGCCCTTCGCATTACATACCCTCCGCATCCTCAGTGGGCTATCAATTGGCCCCACCACCCCCTCCACCACCGCCACCGAGTTGTCCGTCCGCCGGAAGTCAGCTTCTGTCTTACGGGCCCAATCTATCGCCCCATCACATGCAGCAGACCCACACGGACGCCCAACAATCCAAAAGGCGAAGGTAAATCGTCCATTTTCTTTCTCTTCTCTTTTTTACGAGCCTCGTCGAGGATTTCTTGACCTGCTGACTCGGAGGGGAGTTAACGGTACACAGGGGGATGGATTTTAGGACGTTTGGAGAGATTGCAGGATTACTCGACCTCTGGGAAAATCTGTGCCTACTTTTTTACTGGATACTTTGGAATTTCATTTTTGAAGTTTGAGGTTTTGGGAGTTTGACTTAGAAGTTTTGAAACTTTTGAGTTGCAGGATTTTGGGACTTTCAGATCTTGTATGTTTGCAATTTCTGGAATTTTGAATCTTGAGAACTGTAAGTTATATCTGGAACTTTCAAGTTTGGGACTTTGAAATTTCGGAACTTGGGACTCCTAGAGATTTTGGGATATTGGTAGTTCAGGTAGTTTTGAGATCTCCAAATTCTGGAGTTCAGTAATTTAAGGATTACGAAACCTTCATGAAATTTTGGAGTTTTGAAACTTATTAGGATTTGGAGTCCCAGAGTTGTCGACGTCGAACTTTATGAAGTTCGAGACTGAAACTTCGGGACTTTAGAAAAGCTGCATTGTAAGGGATTTTTTCCTTTTGGTCGGTGTAATCGATACGGAATAGTTATAATTAGCACAAGAAGATGGCCAAGTGAATTCTTGACCTATATGCTTATGAAGCTGCTTTGGTGAAGCTAGTTGGTTCCTGATAAGAAAAAGATACGTCGTTAAGAACGAAACAACGTTAGGTTTCGTTGAATAAAGAACAATGTTTCTTCACTAAGTAGAACGAGAACCATGAAAATAGGTTTAAATAACATTTACTCGTCGACAGAGTCGACGTAAATTAAGTAATTGCTAAATGTGGGTGATTGTGGTAGCATTAGGTTACGATAATGAATCACGTATGAATCTTTTCGAAATCGTGATTCACTTTATGATTCGCTGTCTGTCATATAAAACCCAATATTTTAATCGTGTTGATTTGCTTAATTGTTACGGTATTAGTACTATATATTAAAATTACATTAAATATTTAGAGATGTGAAGATAATCGGTCACCAAAAGATCAGATCTTTTTCAAGATTGGACAGTAAATCGTACGTGATTGAAAATTATCCATACTGTATCTAGATTACCGAAATTATATCAGGAATCAGAAATCAATTTTTCCCTATTAACAAACTTAATAAATCTCTGTTATGCCTATGATAATACCATGTATCGAGTGCTTTCAACCAAGCCAAAGAGAGCTCAAGGAAGGAAAAAGTTGAAAATAATCAGCGATAAGTGTAAGCATTCGTGCGTCACAGAATATTCGCCGATAAAAACTAGCGCTAAAAGAGGAGAAGAAATCAGTTCCTCCAAAAGAAGGTCTCGATTGATAAAATGAACTTTGATATCGTTCAATGACGATGTAGAATGATCGAGTTCTTCATGAAATCTATCACGTAGCCGCGTTATCAGCGCGACAAAAAGATTCCGTGGTATCGTCAATAATAATAACAATTCGTCGTAGAATCAGACTGCGAACAACGATTGGTCGCTAAACGAAAAAACGACGCTACCCTTGAATCGAGATAGTCCGATTATCGGTGAAACTCTCGTAAAAACTGCGTGAACTGTCGTAAAACCGTTTTACCGCTACCGACATGGACGGAAACGCGAATATCACGAAGTCGATAACGAATTCAGGAATTCTAACACTTACAATGTTGCTGATGCAACCTTGTTGTTCTTTCGAATACTTTTGTAACTTCTAATTGCCTTCTTTTGCCGTAGATAACGTTGATAACGTGCTCAGATTTCTTACGGAGAAATATGTTGAGTGTCTCGCTACACGTTTTTTATTCTACATATTGTTTCGCTACAAGTTTTATAGTTTACTTGCTGTATCGCCACGCGTTATATTACCACGAGCTCTATAATTCACATGTTATATATCCACGCGTTGTATTGCCTTGCGTTTCATACTCCACGTGTTGTATTGCAACATGTTTCGTATTCCACACGTTGTATTATCACGGGTTCCACAGTCCACGCATTATATTGCCGCGATATCTGTATTTCACGCGTTATATCGCCATGCGTTGTATTACCACGGATCCCATATTCTACGTGTTCTATAACCGCATGATCTATAGTCTACTCGTTCTATTACCACGTTTTCCATATTCCTCGCGTTATATCGCCATGCGTTATATTACCACGCATTTCATACTCTGCGTTGTATCGCCACAGGTTTCATATTCCACGCGTTGTATTGACACAGGTTTTTTATTCCTCGTATTATATTGCCGCGGATTCTATACCTCTCGCGTTATATCGCCACGCGTTGTATTACCACACGGTTCGTATGCTGCGTGTTGTATTGCCACGCATTCCCTATTCCATGCATTATATTACCACGTTTTTCACATTCCTCGCGTTATATCGCCGCGCGTTGTATTACCGCGCGTTTCATACTCTGTGGGTTGTATCGCCACAGATTTCATATTCCACGCGTTGTATTGACACAGATTTTTTATTCCTCGCATTATATTGCCGCGGATTCTATACCTCTCGCGTTATATCGCCACGTGTTGTATTACCACACGCTTCGTATGCTGCGTGTTGTATTGCCACGCATTCCCTATTCCATGCATTATATTACCAAGTTTTTCACATTCCTCGCGTTATATCGCCGCGTGTTATATTGCCACGTGTTGAATTATCGAACATTTCATACTCCGCGCGTTGTATCGCCACGTGTTCTATATCCCACCTGTTATATCGACACACGGTCCATTTTCTACATTATATCGCCACGTGTCTCGTCACGCGTTATATTGCCACTTATTGAAAATCAAGTTTTTCGTAAATAAACCTTGTCATTAATATCAGTCCAAATTTAATCTGAAAATCTGTCCTTCTACCATATCCCAACTTTTCCCATCGGACCTAATCTGCAATTTAGCGAAGGGAAAAGAATGTATCATTTCGAAAGGTGTGTCCGTATATCATATCGAATTCATGTTAGAATGTTAAGAACGACTTGGCCGGTCGTGCATAGCTGTTATTACAAGATCGGCAACTTTTTCTCTGAAATACAAAACACGTCGACGGAACGGATTATAAATAATGTCACGTTTTGGCGGAAGTAAATTGCTTCATTATTGTACAATGCCTTGCGTAACGACAAACGGGCCTCATTATATATACAAAAGGACTGAAAAACGAATATACGACTTCCTCATACTTCGCCTTCGCGAGACACGGGAGGGGGATTTTAATGTTTATTGCGTGACTGTTTTTCAATCGACACGTTCGTTGTCATCGCTGATCATCGTTTTTATTAAACCATCAATCTGTAGCCGAATGAAATCGGAAAGAAAATACAACAGGTACTCGCACTCTTATTTTTCGCTTTCTATGCTCGAAAAAAATTGCAAGAGGTCTTCTGGGAAATTCTTCGTGACACGAATTCCTCGTTCTTTTAATTCATTTTGCTATTTTTGTATTAAACTGCATACCAGTCTAATCCCTTAGCAACGAATAAAATGCTCGGCTACAACACGAAAAAACGCCGCAATAAATAAACGTTTCTGAAGGAAACGACAGTTCTTTCTGTACTCGGAGAAATTCTGCTTGGCTCGCTCTTTACACAAACGCAGCATGTAAAAGAGTTTTGGGTAAACAAACGTTTCAATGTTTTCCTCTTGAACGTTTTTAAGAACACGTTTTCTGGACAGAATCATCTGTTGCTTATTTCTTAATCTTTCAGATAACACAACTTTTATTTCCGCGATCATACCTGCCATTCGGCCATCTTGATTTCGTCAAATCATTTATAAATATCTTAACATTTTTTCCAAATCTTAAGCTTCGGGTGCCTCGATTAAAACCCGAGTCATTTTATCGAGTCTCTTTCTTATCGAATCCCTTTAGCTCGAAGGAATCCGCAGCTAGAAATCGAACGATTTCTCGCGACGAAACGGGTCAAGTTTCGAACCGTAAAAATTCTTGGTGCCGCGAAAATGGCCCGTCGAAATGGTCTGCTGGCATTTCTACGATCGCGTAAAAACTCGATCTATCGAAAGGGCAACCGTGGCCGGTGGTATACAGCCGTGAAAGGGAGTTTTTTTTACTTTCCCCACCCTTGCTTCTGTTTCTTTTGTCAGCCTATTATCTTCGCCGGTTTATTCTCACTTTCGTCGAATCCGACCGAGTCACGCTCCATCGACCGCTTCTTCTTCATCTTATTCTTCTTCTTCTTCGTCTTCTTCGTCAACTCGGGACATTCTTACGGTTCCCCGCGGCACGAACGAATCACGCAGCCTCCGGGATATAACGAACTCCTAGTTTACTCGTTTTTACCTACTGATACCCTGTTTTGCCGGGGATGAAGAGATAATGCGATCGATTCGATTTCCACGGGCTTCACCATCGGTTTCTCTTCACCGGTCATATAACGAGCTCTTTAATTATTTTTTTTATCCTCGCGACCACAGACATATTGTGTTTTAAGGATTTTTGAATCTAGGGATATTTCGATCTCAGAATGATCTAGGAACATAATAGTGCAATTTAAGGATTAGGATCTAGGAATATTACAATATTGGGACTTGACTATCAGAACCTAGGGATTTTGGGATACTAGGATTTATAGAACATTGGATCTAGGGATATAGAGATCTTCGCGCATGAACATCTAGGAGCATTGAGATCTACAAGTATGAAGATCTAGGGATATATGAGACCCAGAGCTATAATAAATACCTAATATAGAGATCTAGTAGTAAAAATATGTAGATGAGTTCTATGAGACATAGGAATTTATTAATATAAAAATATATAAATCTGATAGTACTAAAATATAAAGACTAGAATCTAGGGATATGTCAGAAAATATAGTAAAAATTTAACATAGAGATATAAGAGTAAATAGGACTATAATCGCAAAGATCTATGTACATGATTTATGAATATAAATATCCAGGAATACAGAAATCTAAGGATCTGGGAATTTAAAAATGCACCTTTCAGCATAAGGTACGTGTTTAGCTTTCGTAATAATTGTAGTTAGGCTAGTTAAGTGCAACAGCTATCATGTTTCGTAGGCTGTTTTATGTAACGAATTCGTGTTGATGTTCGTCGATATTGTATGACATAAATATGCATTACGCGATGCGTTTAGCGAGCGTAACTAATAAGGTCTTAATTATGAATGAAAATAATTTAAACGCACCACTGATTCACTCTCGAAACATACTTTTCTCGGTTGTTCATCCGGTTCAACGACTCGTTGCTAGAAAAGTAGCAATTTTTTAACGCTACTCGACCATGAGAATTAGATCCTTCAATCGGGAGTTCATTGATAAATCATCGAGATATCTAATTCAAATTATATTCACAGTTTACGTGTGTAATTTTACATGCAGTATCAGCTTTTACTTGAAGCTGCAATAATTCAGCTTGTATTTAGATAACGTGAAATTAGAAGACTAGTTATTTTCATGTTACTTTATAATAACCAGGAATTAACTTTAATTAAACTCGAGAAGTAAACTCAACGATTACAGCGAAGATAGCTGTTAAAATTAGCTCCTAAACTTCAAGTAATCATGACTTAGAATTAAAAGTTCCTTTAGTGCACTGTTTCTTGTATTCTCTTCCGATCGCTATCATAATCGATGACTCATATGAACCGTTAGATCTTATTAGCATATCGAATCAAAACATTCATTAAAAATATTCTCGCCGGACGTCTTCAGGGTCCATGTTTGCACAGTTCGATGTCTACGATAAATCGTGATATTCCCGTGGAAACTGGAAGATCGATCGAGTTGATCGTCCGTGTCCCGAAAATGGCGAGCTCGCTCGAAGAATTCCCTGTGGCCGGGACATTACGTAACGTAATGATCTGGTAATCGGCTGCGTGAATTCGCGAACGGCCACAAATCTCTGGTACGTGACGAATTCTGCGAGCACCGGGTTTTGTTTGGCGATAGCACGTTCGATGCACGTGGTCGAGCACACCGCGTTAAGCTCGCCAGCATTAGACGAACAGCCCGTGGCGGCGATATCTGTTGCGACCACCACCTGCCACCCCTATGGGCCCCGACATTTTTAATCTTTCTGCACAAAATTTCTCGTATCTTCAATTTCACCGAACCTGTTTGCTGTATTCGATTCATACCAAATTTTATCTTTACATTTCCACACTTTTGGGTCTTTAGATTCTCACATTTTCTAATCTTAAATTTGCTCATTTTTGTATTTGTAAATTTACACATTTTCGTATTTGCAGAATTCCACACTTTCGTGTTTCTAGATCCTCATATTTTCTAATCCCTAAACTCCCTCATTTTCATATTTCTCAACTCACAAATTTTTTAACCTCTTCCCATATTTTCATATTTGCAAATTTCTTAATCTTCCCTCTTTCCCCTATACGTCCAGATTCCCAAGTTTCTACATTTCTAAATTTTCAAATTTTCCGTAAATGACTAGGTACTTGATCAGCCTGTCCCTTGTACACTAAAAAATCGTGCGTACTATGATTCTTCCTGTGAATGAACCGCTACCTGTTGCACCGCATCCCCCGAGATCAACCGATTCCTCCGTTCCATCCCCTTTTCACGCCCGGTCCGCTAACAGGGAGCAATTTCCTCGAGAATGTGGACCGTGGAAATGGGTTTGTACACGGGGTTTCAGTTCGTTAACTGCGTAACGAATGAGATTACCGAGGGTACAATGAGAATCGCATGATGGGGTGAATTTTCATCGGTTTGCCAGAAAGTCGATCGCGGTAAAAGATACGGTCTCGACCGTTTCACGGTAGAATAGAAGTACGGTAAAGGAACTGGAGCATTCTCACGCCTGAGGAAACCCTTATTGTTTAGGGCCGCATCGAGCGGAAAGTCACGCGAACCGGGGAAAAGGAAATAGGAAATCTACTTAATTGCGAACGCGACATTTCGTACTCGTGTTCATGCGCCGTATAACGACCCGATTATTCCCTTTTCGTTAACCATTTTCAGTGCTCGTGGCGTTTGCCACGCTTTTTGTGAATGGAGCGTCGATTCACGAGTTCGTGATCGTCGGTGTTGAGTACCTTTGGGCACTTGGATATAATTGATGGCGTTCGTAAAAAGACTAATAAGCAACTGATGGTGGTAACAAGTTAACACTTTGGTCACTTCATTTAGATGTTTGGATAACGTTCAAGTTAATTTTGTATACCTTCAATTATTTTTCGTTCTCGAGTTCGAAAAGAAGCATCAAGTTTACTTAAAATTTCAACACCCTCAAAATGTTCATAATAAGTGTAGGTCTGTAACTTTGTAAATTTCTAAATTTATAGTAGGTATGGATTATTAGGTATTCTATGTTCTGCACTCTACACGTTTATTTAATTTTTCTAACTATTCATGTTACACTTAAAAGTTGATTTCAAGTCCAGACGAAGTCTAGTTCTTCGTGATGTATACGTAGAAGTGTACGAAAGCATTGCACTGCAGACATGTATGATACATTGAGATCTACAAAATATAAATACATGGCGACAGATTTTGTAGACTTCGATCATGCAAGTGTATATCCATATACTATTACTTTGGGACCGAGAACAAATTTCGATCCGTGTACTTGAATTCCAAATACCGTAAGATACCCATCTAAGGTTCGATTTGGAACCCTTCAATTATCCCCTAACTTTAGCACCCCTCGTATTGCGAGGTAGCCGTAGCCCGAAGGAGAGCTGTCGATGCGAAGCACGCCAGGAAGGAGAAGAAGGGACAAGAGGAAGGTGAAACGAACGGTGTCCACGAGGTAGCTCTCGGGCCAGTGATCTAACACTTAGCCACGTTAGTGTGCGAGTTTTTTTCATTAGGAGAGCGGTAATGTCGGCGGTGAGTGTTCGCATATTAAAAGGAAAGAGCGAAGCTATTGGCGGGCCCATGGAACGGGCCCCAGGAGGCGGTCCATCGTTCTCCGAGTCCGGAACTCTTATCCGTTCTCCTCCGACCTTATTGGTCACCGCCTCCTCGATCGCTCCTACCGACCCCTGTTCGTTGCTTGCATCGATTTTTCCGCGACTCACGATCGCCTTTGCTGTCCCTGCCTCGTACTCTTTCGTTTCTATACGATGACGAGACGTTTCGTATGACCCCGGCTTTTACAAATTAGAACATCTTGCTACATCATTTTTTACGTCTTCATTTTAGGAAGTTATATCTGAATTCGTAGTTTGTATTTAGGTATCTCATTTAATATTTGGTGAACAAAAATATACTCAAATTATTTTCAAGTTTATCACTACGTTTATAATATATTTTTTTATTGAGATGCGAAGTTTAAAGTTTCGTATGAAGAACATTTATTTGAAAGAGTCGAGAACCACCTACGGAAGACTGTGTAAAATTTGCTTATTTTGAGACACTTGTACCACTTTGGAGATTATAACTAACGATCAATTTATAACTATTTTTTAAAAGTTTTTATAAATTTGTAAAAGTATCACCTGGAAATCACAATACTAGTGTCTCTAGTGTTACTCCTGGAAAAGGGCGTAGGGGATGTGATTCTGAAGCAGTTTTCCCTTAGCAAAAATGGGTATTCGAATCTGAACATAAATCCAGTAACTATAAAAAATTGTAGACTTATAGATAAATGAACAACGCTGTCACGAAAGAAAATCAATGATCGGTTAACGTCGCCCGTCGTCACTTTAATTAATCAATCATCAAGGGTAAATGATTCAACGTTTAATCCGGGACAAAATCGTCGGCCGGTTGGACAAAGTATCCAGCAGCGCGATCATTGCTATTCGCAGCATGTTAAGATTGATTACAGCGTATGTAACGCCGCATCTCATTAACGAGAAGGGGAAGATAGCATTAGAAGAAAACTGGCCGACGATACTTGCCCGCTAAGAAAGGGTTATCAAGACATTATTACGATCCTTATACGCAGGATAATGGCCGATGAGAGAACGTGCTGTTGCCAGATTAACGAAGCTATTTGTTGTTTTTAACGCTCGCTGCCGGTACAGCGTTTCGCGTGTTAGCAAGCTCGTTATGAAACTTAACAATTTCGGAATCTTTGCACATTTTGTGGAAACTCTCATTTAAGTTGTCGTTACAAATCATAGGGTATTAATAAAATTTAGCGAGACATTATCATTGCAATGCTAATTATGTCTACGTATACTAGTTTTTAAAGAAGTAATTCCAGATGAGTTGCTAATAGAGATCTCCTAATCAGTGGAGTTGAGCTATTCAGGCTCCTTACACTGGCAAAAAATTGTGAAAAATTTCCAATTTAGAAAAATCGAACAGAGAAGTAAAAAAGGAAATTTGACTATAAAGTATGAGAACTAGAAACAGTCAGAAAAACCACCATCATCAATAATGTTTAAAAGAAAAAACTGAAATCCCATAAAGCAACCCAGTCACGACCGAAGTAATGATTTGCATACAATTTCATGTTGCGATTGAACAACGCAATTTGATATACGTAATTAGATTTTCTCTCGGCTCATTGATTCTCCGTCGTCGAGAATCAATCATCGTATCAACGTCATTCTTCGGAATAGAAAATGAATTCCGCGATTGGATATGAACCAGGTTTCTCGCGAGCGGGTCTCGGGGGTAATTCGTTTCTTTGAGATGCACCTACAACCGCTTCCGATGATTTAGCGTGTGGATAAAGCAGATAAAAATCTGAATCCTCTAGCCTCCATTCCCACGGCGTTTGCGGCTACAAATTATCGAGTGCACCGAGATACAAGAAATACGGAGATTTGTGATCTGACTGTAAAATCTACACGTGCGCCGCGACCCTCTGAATCACTAGACACTTTCACCGTGTTACGATCGATATCCAAAATGTCGCGTCGAAGTTATCGATGGTGAAAATCAAATATTGTACCAACAATAGGAACGGGGCTGCCCATAAACAAGAACGTTACTGCTAGATTCGATATACTGCTTATGTATGATCAACTCTGGACTTGAAATCTCAAGTCCGAGTCGAATTTCGAAAATCTCGCTTCAGATTTGTATCTGGTGAGATACCGAGCTTCTTCACCTCGATGTTAAAATAACCCAAGCTGCACAGAATTTCTTTTAATGCAATAGAATGGAGCAAGATATTCCTGTTATTTGACTAAAAAGGTGGTACATCTAACCTCAAAGAGAAACACTACTTTCTTGAACGTACAAAATTAACACCAAAACTAGAAATTAGTTACAAAGAGTCAGAAATACAAGTTCACTCAGACCCGCAAATAAACTCGAAAGACATGTCATGTGACATGAAGACGTTGCTGCTGAAGTAAAGTTAAGAGTTTGAAAATTGAATTCGAGTGAATTTACAAAATATTGCTCTGTAAATTTCAAAAGTACGGGTTGACCTAATAAGTAATAGAAATCCATAGTAAGTATTACGAAGCGCGTCTGATGTACGGCTGACCCTGAACGAAAAAAGCCCCCTCTTCAGGTCCCGCTGGTTCTCCTGTTTTTCTCTTTCTTTGCTCTGGTGAACGCCACGGAGAGCTACAGCCAGCATCAGGCCCCCTCTCTCTCCGTGCCTCTAACGCCAGGGCCCCGTGGGTCCCAGAGGACGAGGTGGGGGTGGTGTAGGGCCCGCAGCCAGTGTATCCGGGTACACCGAGAAGGCTCCGTATTCCTACTCCCTCCATCGAAACTCTTTTTCTGGTCTCCTTTTTGCTGGCAGGGACCGAGTCCGTGCTCCGACGAGACGAAGAGAGCCGATAGGGCCCGGAGACTTATGGAGTACATAATGATGCGCCCTGCGGTATTATGTCGACTTAACAGATACGTATGCATGCTTGGTAAGCAGAAAACGCGATGTCCACTCGAGAAGCTGGACCTCTATGGGCCACCGTACGAGCCGGCCCCTTTTGAGAAACTGACACGGGGGACGCACCGCTTTTTGGGACTCATTCACAACTGCTTATGACGTAACGTCCATGGTATTTTGCCTCTCTACCATGTTACGGTTTTGTAGCGTTTTTTACGAGAACATTGAATGATCGAGAAGCAAATGAACGAAGAGAGAAATTCTTGCGTCTGCCATTAAGTGTGTCTCCGCGTTTGATTGGTGCCGGACACACCTAAATTTTGAACCACATGACAGTTACTTTGAAACGTGCGAACGGTTTCAAACGATCTGGTTAGGAGAAAAGAACGCGGATAGAAGCTGAGGAATTCGATCAGAATTCTGCATGGAAATTACCTGTGCAGCGTTAGAACTTTTATATTTCCTATCGTTCTCGCCATGTTTCACGATTCCTCATTTCGGATTTGCTTTTTCAAAATCAAGTTTATGTTCTACAGTTTCATGTACATATTAGGGAAGCTTATTGTTTATTTAATATTAAGACTGATCGATCATACATTTGAACATGTATCACATGAACATATTGCGTCATATGGATATAATGTATCATCTGAACATGTTTGGTTTAAATATCATATGAATATAATGTACCATATGAACATGTCATATCATATGAACATATAGGATCATCTAAACATATTGTATCATTTGAACATATTATGTCATATGAATATAATGTACCATATGAACATGTGGTATCATATGAATATAATGCATCATCTGAACATATTGTTCCACTTGAACATACTGTATCATATGAACATATAGGATCATCTGAACGTATTGTATCACTAGAATATATTGTATTATCTGAACATATGGCATATGAATATAATGTACCATATGAACATATAGGATCATCTGAACAATATTGTATTATCTGAACATATTATGTCATATGTATAGAATGTACCATATGAACATGTGGTATCATATGAATATATTACGGCATCTGAACTAACTAACCATATATTTAATAACATATATTATGACGTAGTATCCTACATGTGACCACGTAGGTGATCACTGATGATAACATGTTAAATGCCGATACAAAAGTAATGAACAGATTTTGAAGATGAGGAACGTGATTTCGTGCACGTGGTGACGACAATTCGATTTCCAGGCAAGCAAACGTGAATATTGCATGAGATAGCCGTCGATCTTGGCTAACTGTTACACGACGCTCCAGATTTGGGGAAGTTGGATAGGCGACGGCCAATTTTGTAAGGCCGGTAGTCGCGTTTGGTAATCCGGAAGCGATTACACCCGACGTATCGACCACGCGACATTTTATTCGCGACGTTCGTAGAATATCGGATCGTTCGAACGGCAGATGGGACCTTCTTGTGCGATTTCTTCGGCCAACGAAGGTCGGAAGGTTTTAATGTGCGGTTTTACGCAACGAATCTTTTCGGAGTCGGTGCTCGTTTCACGTGTTCTATCATTGCCACGTGGCACACGCGTGTTTTCGTCGTCGATTCTAGGTCGTTGAATGATTGATTCCCTACCGACTTTGTAAACAAGGATTTCCATGAAGGATTCCGGGACTATTCCGCGAGCTAATACCATTTTCAACATTTCACTTTGTTCGTGCATCTTTTACATTCAACTTCATAGATAATTGCGAATTATATATCGAATCTCCTTTTATCGTTGATATGTTATGCATTTAGAATCTCGTACATTAATTAATCTCATAGTTAACATTTACATTCAACAAGATTATATCACAGTTTTGATATAAAATAAATAATTTCAAGTGTCTCTAGTCGTCAGGTCATTGAGAGATGAATTTGTTCGATAATTTATTATAACATTGCTAGAAACTCTGGTATCAGACAAAAGAATTTTGTTACATCACTGAATGCAACATGCACACAAAATTTTCTAATACAAGATTTCAGTCAACATTTTTTCTGTTCGATTTTGCAACGCGACGCGAGAAATGCCAGTTCGAGACGTGTTACAACAGTTATCATGAATATGGTTACAATTGAACGCTGTTCTAAAGGACCATAAATACTTGTATGTTTGCAGATCCGACGAGGATGATCCTAACGGGTGTAAATATAGAAGGCTGGAGGACGAGAATGTACAGGACAAAGAAAGATTTGCGAGGTGAGTGTCAGGCTCGACGTGTAACGTGCATGCCTTCTTACGATAAATGAGAGAGGTCAGTGAACGGGTTAAACATCCGTCTTTGTTTTTGCTGAAAAATGCGTCCTTTTAGGGGAAAGTAGTCGAACAATGAACTCGAGACGAAATTTCGTTAAAAATCTTAAAAATTTGCATCAGACTTTCTCAGAGGTTTATTAAGATACTGTTTATTAAAATAGAACTTTATTGAAACACTGTTCATAGCTCAGAAACCATAAACTAAGAACCTTAACTTTCAGATACTTCAACCAAATATACAATTACTGGTATCATTAACAGTTTGATATTGTATTTATTGTATCTTGATATTGATTAGCAATTTCATTAATATTGATTATTAATTCGATTGTAATCGATCAGTAGTTTGATCAGGGTTGATTAATAATTTGATTAATATTGATATGTAGTTTGATCAAGGTTGATTAATAATTTGATTGATATTGATAATATAGTTTGATTAAATTTGATCAATAATTTAATTGATATTGATATATAGTTTGATTAAAATTGATCATAAATTTGATAAAAGTTTAATAATTCGATTAAAATTGATAAATACATTTAATAATTTAACCTGATCAATAATTTGACTAAGATCGATCAACAGTTTGATTAACACCATGTAATAATTTTTTAAGATTAATAAATAATCAATTAAAAATTATCAATATGTTTCCAGTCACACATCAAATTACTCCTTTCCTTACAAGAAGACTAAATTAAATTTCAGGACGAATTTTTCGGAAATTTATTAACGTTAGCATCGGACCACCATATTTCCACAATTCTCTCTGATCAAAGCGAGTGTTTTTTCCTGATAGTCCGTCTCGAGGGCATTGTTAATTCGTCTCACGAAATCCTGGCCCAATATGTTCCACCGGTACACCCTGTACATGCTCGGCCAAGTACGAAGATACATACAACATACCTACATGATACCCGGCAATGTGAGTCGATAGCGGAATGGGAAGCCCTCCAGGCTGCTCCAGCGTGGGAACATCAGCCACTTATACGTGCGAGCGCGAGCGCCGGGTCCTTTAAGTTGCTCCATACCGAACTCATCCAGCTATAATCTTGATCTTGTGTCCTGATATCCTCGTTGACACATGGAATCCGCCGAATGATATACGACACGCGACAATTCGATTCTTGTAAACTTTCAACGGGGGAGCAAGGATCACTTCTCGCGAGGGAGTCGCGGAATGTAACTCTTGGGGTTGTGGACATTTGTGAGCCTGTGGAAAGGTCTTTCAAGTTTCTGGGTTTATTGTTTTTTGGGTTGGAATTATGTTTGGGGACTTGCGGAGTTAGGAATTTGGGGGTTTAGGAGTTGGAGAGTTTAGGAATTTGGGGGTTTGAAGGATTGGGATTTGAGGAGGTTGCACCTTTAGAAATTTGGAGGTTTGGGAGTTGGGAGATTAGGAGCTGGGGAGTTTGAAGGATTGGGAGTTTTGGAGACTGGATCTTTAGGAATTTAGAAATTTGGGAGTTTGGGAGATTAGGAGCTGGGCATTTAGGAGTTTAGGAGGTTGGACCTTCAAGAATTTGGAGGATTGGAAGTTTGGGAGTTTGAGAGTTTGGGAATTTGGGAGATTAAAAGTTTGAGGATTTGAGAGTGTAGGAATTTGGGAGTGTGATGAATTGGAAGTTTGAGAGGTTAGAAGTTTAATAGTTTGAGGGACTGGAAGTTTGGGAGGTTGAAAGTTTAGGAGTTTGGTAATTTGTGAGTTTGGGAGAACGTTTAGAAGTTTAAGTGATTAGGGATTCAAGAATTCAAAAGTTTATCAAGATCAGACCTATTCTTTGATAGGTTACCTATCGCCCCTCTCAAGGTAAACTCAAATACCTAAACCTAATGACCTACATCAAATGCTACCAATATAAAGACAGAACAATGACTAAAGAACAATTGTACACGTCCTCACCTTGTACAACACACAAATTTTCTTCGGAAGAAACACGAAGCAAGTAGAAATTACCTTCGCGCAGCAAGGGTATACTTGCGATCGACAGACTAGCAAGTAGGCATTTGTATCCGACGTATTTCACGTTGCACCCAGCGGATTCGCGAGGGAAAATAGCTGATTGTAGGAGTGTTCGGATGTTCTCGGCAAGTGTACGCGTTTCATGGAAAAGTTGGCAAGCCACAAAACAGCTCCGTTGTCGCGAACGCCCCAGGTACCTCGCTTTTAAGTTAATAACGCAATTACCGGCTGCCGCCGCAAGCCGCGCCAACCCTCTTATCCTCGCCTTCCCGCCCCTTCGTTCGCTATCCACCGATTATTCGATCCTTTCTCTCTTCGACTTCTTGCTGGGATATCAAAGATTGTCACGTTCACTATCTTCTATGTTCTTTCAAAAAAAAAACTTTGTTCATTTGTCGTAGAGGGAGTTACTAAATCTTGACATTTTTTCACAAATTTATACGTTTTTGGATTTTTAAATTAGTTTCTAGAGATTTTCATATTTTCAGAGCATTAAATTTCCAAATTTCTAAATTCTTGAATGTTTGCAAATTACTAAAACTTTCACAATCCCAAATCCATTAATTCATTGATTTTTATGATCTCAAATTCCTAAACCGATTGTCATATTCAAACATCTTTATAGTTCTGAATTTTTAAGTATCCATACTTCCATAGTCTCAAATCTACACATTTTCAAATCTGTATATCCCCAAATTTTTCGATTTCCAAATCTCTGTATTCCCAAATCTGCACATCCCCAAATCTGCACATCTCCAAATCTCTACATTCTCCAATTTCTACATCCCCAAATCTCTACATCCACAAATCTCTACATCCCGAAATCTCTACATCCTCAAAATCTCCACAATCCCAAATCTCTACATCTCCAAATCATCCCATCTCCAAATCCTTACATCCTCAAATCCCTACACCCTAAAATCTCGAATTCCCCAAATCCTCAAATTCCCACACTCTACTCTCTAAATCTCTAAACCCCCAAATTTCCATCTTCCCCCTGTCTTCCAATCTTATACCCCGAATTGTCCCACCCACTTCTCAAATTGTTCTCATCCTATTAATATACCCAAAGGAAAAACACTTGAGATATCTCGATGGAAATAATTCTCAACGAAGTTACAGTCATTAGATTCCTACGGTCTTCCATTATCTCTAATGTCGGGCCCGTTCTTACGAAGCATAATGAAGTTACAAGACCGTTCTCGTCCACTTAATGACGGTCAATGACAAAACAAACAAAGAGAAACGGTACATTTTCGTTCCGGATTTTCTCCTAATAACAAGAAAACTCGATAGCAATTTTAAAGCGATTCCACACTTTGCATTTACTTTGTAAACTAATTCACTGATTTATTATTTGTTCGAGATAGTATGCAGATTTCAACGAATGGTTAGATTACACTTGGCATGGCAGTAAATGTACAACGGGGTAAAATTTATCGTCGGTCACTTCGGATGCTAACATCTTCGTTTGAATATGATTTAAACGGCACTCAACGAGTCGCATATTCCCGCGGAATTATCGTTCCGTCCGCTGTTTTATGGCGCCGTTTATGCGATGTTTGAATTACGCGCTGCGAATAACAGAAACAATTTCGAACGCTCATTGTTAAAATAATACAAAATAAGTCATCCATGCCTTTAGACCTATAATAACAAAATCTGCCCACCCTGACAAGCTATCAAATTTTAAAATTATACCACAAATATAGAAATCTAAAAGTCCCGGTACCCGGAAGTTTATCCAAATATCGTTGAAATAAAAAAGTGATGTTCGAAACGGAAAACGGGGAGATATGTCTGATTAGCATGTAGAATATTAAGATTTGGTATAAATCACTCGACAACGGTGGGCTGGTTAGCATATGTCCGCGGCTCAGTTGCGCGTTCGGAATATATTCGATAACGAATACGATCGCATTAAACGGTCCTCGATCGATTCATAATTCATTTCATTGTTCCACGGGTGTCTATAAGTTCCATCGAGCTGGCGGGGGAGGCACGGTTTGATCGTTAGACGAATCCATAATTCACGGTGCGGACGTTGTCGTTTATAGGATTGGCTCGTAATATCGAACCGTATCGATGATGATGATTCGACCGATCTCCTTTCCTACGTGTTCGCTCGCGTGTGCATGTATGCCGAAGAACTTGTTTTTTCCCCCTTAGAACGATTTTATGTGTGCGGTACGTGTATTTCAGTGCCGACTTTGTATCATCGTAATGCAGGGTTCGATGTACACGGTGGGTCTTCTGGATATCTCCGCACTATAATAGACATGGAGATGCGCCTTTTTATATTTCTCCTACCTCGGGGAATCTTAAAAATTATACATCATAGTCCGGCATTTTTACCCGGGCACTTTGTTTCGTCCTTTTGTAAATTTCTCATTTTCATAGATGGGCATGCTTCTGATTCTGAAGACTCTTTACGGTACTTTCGTAAATTACATATTTATTCATATTCGGAAGAGTTTGTCTTTAGCGACCACCGTGGGAGCTGGAAATAAATCACCACAGCAAAACAACAGTCATCTACGTACTTCATACTTCACGAAGGTTCGAATTTAACGAGAAACAGGACAGTATTGATATAATTTCCACCGAACCGACTAAGCAGAAATGTTCACAGTGGGCGAATGTACTCGCACTTCGATGTACTCTTCATTATGAGGAATGAAGGTTGTGAGATATGAAGATTATGAGATATGAAGATTAGAAGTTTATAAAGATTCATAACAATGTTGATGAAGTTCGGTCTTCGAATCGACTGAGCAGAAGTACCCAGATAGAAAACCTACGAACGAAGATTCATACAAAATGATTCTATAAAACATGAACCCTCGAAAGAACAATTCTAGAAAGATTTTTAGGATGGTATCGATGTACACTCCAATTTAAACTGGATAGAAGTCCGAATCAATTCTTAGTCAATTCTGAAAATATTTTCCATACAATGTATTTCTAATACATGGTGGAAAATATACGGTGGTGGTTCCCCACCGAATCTGTACTGAAATTACAAAACCTAAACAAAAGTGGTCATTACTTGAAAAGAAAGTATGTAATTGAACGAATTAGGTAGAAGGTCCGAAGTTAAATGATCGATATCAAGTAAGGACACCCAGTATATAGTTTGCTGGACCCACAGAGCCGAGCGGGCAACTTCGGAACGTCTGACCCTTGACCCAGGAGTTCTCTCTATCCTGCTTGTTGGATCGCGTTCCTCTTCTGCCCCTTTCTCCTCATGTTCCTCTACCGTCTTGCACGGTACATACCCTGCTTTATACTTGCGCTTTAAGCGCCCTGGCCTCTTTTAAATAGCGGCCCTCCGCTCTGGCCTACGTCGTCGAGGCGAACGTTACCGATTCCCTTCGACTTCCAACCAAATGAAAGGTCCTGTCCGCTTCAACCTCTGCATGGTTATCCAATTTTTGCTCCTTTTGGGACTTCGCTGCATACTGCAACTTCGCTTCTGATTACCTTGACTTCGGGATGATTCTCTTCGGGATATTATTAAGCGAAGATATCTTCGGGATGCAGACAGGGAGAGAGGGTGAACAGGTGAAGGCTCACTGAAGATATTTCAACATAATTTCAAGGTCTACATTTTTAATAGTTTAATAGGTAATTTTAATAGTAATCACTTTTCCCTTGAACTCTTCAAATTGTTACCCAAAAAATGACATTAACCTAACCTTGAAGCTTGGGTGACTTCCACAGCTGAAACTCTCAGCTCATCTTAAAACTCTGTTCTCGTGAAATTTTACCTGACAAGCTTTTACCTTCTCTAAAACTCCTGATTTGAAACTTATCTTGAAGACCAAAATTATCCTATCGGTAATTATGAATAAGTGCTGCAAGTAAATTTACATCTTCGTTCACGTCAAATTTCATAATAAGGTACGGAGTCGACGAAGAAATTCAATAGCTTTTTAATTGATACCAATAATTTGCCTCGTGCATAAGTCGCACCACTATAATGCATATTCCTTGATTGCGGGACTGCTTGATGTCGGCGACATTCCAAACTAATTACGTTACGTTAACGACGCTTTCACCGGTGCTCTTCGGTGGACTTTTCCCCGTGGAACAAAATGGAGAACGATTTTTCTTGGACGGGGTCACCGCATTTCAGACGGGGTGGACGTCCTGGACGCGGAACTTTACGAGAGGTCAACGTTCACGACATGGAGATATTAGCCCGTAAATTGATTTGAAGTAATATTTCCTCTTCAACCTCCCTACATTTTTATTTCTAGTTCATATTTTATTCTGAGCTATTGCAGAAATGCACTGCGAGAATTTATAAATTTACCCTTTGCACTCGTAGCTCTATTACTGTTGGCAGGAACGCAAAGATTTCATGAATTCTTTTAGAGTTATAATTGCCATTAATGTTCATTTAAACATCGCATTTATAACGGTAAATGTAACGTAAATTTAGTTGCAAAATTGTCTTAAACCGAACAGTGATTCACCTTTCGCGTAAAGTTAATATAATCAACTATAACAGTAATCGCAAATAGCCAGTAACAGATAAAATTTATTTTATAATAATTGCAATTTCGTCCTTTTATCTGTTTGTCTGATCTTGGTATCCGGGTTGTTTCTCTCCTGACTTGGATACCGCTCTGTCCGAGAAGGAGAACCTTCTTTTGTGTCTACCTCCAAGATAAGACCTCCATCTCGTTCCAGGTCCATCAGGAACTATTACCTTGTACTTATTCTACCTTCAGATCCCCGACTTTCATTCCGTGTCCCTGTAGATACCAAGGTATTCGATTTTATCTGTGGGACTGATGGTTCAATTTATTATTGTTTACGGAATTGGTATGTTCTCGTGGAAATTATATTAATACATTTTTATTATTGTTTAACAAATATTTATAGTTTAATACGTTTGACATCGTTCTGTCACAACTTCTATCGACTCGCGTTATTTTCGACGGACGTTGTATTGACCGCACGTTGAATTCAACGTGCGTTGAACTTGACGTGCGTTGAGTTTGCTGCATTTGGTGAACGTTGTTCTCGACGCGTTTTATACTCAGTTCACGCTGAATTAAGCGTGTGTTGTATCGTACGCGCGTTAAATTAGACGTGCGTTGTATTCTACATGTGTTGTATTTGCGTTGAATTTGGCGCGTGTTAAACTGAATCCATGTTGAGTTCGGTGAATGTTAAATTCGGTCCACGTTGAATTCGACGCACGTTGTGTTCTACACGCGTTGTATTTGCGTGCGTTAAATTCAACGCGCGTCAAACTCGGTCCACGTTGAATTCGGCACACGTTGTACTCACGCAGGTAGTAACTACGAATAGTTTTATTTCCACGTGTAGTATAACCACGCCTTATACCACTCCCGTTATATTGCCTTGTGCTCTATCACACACGCAAATACCATCGGAATTAACATCTCATTGCTCCCAATAATTCCGCTAAAGGTAAACAGCATGCCAAAACGGGCACAAATCGTCTAAAATCAACTAGATCCCTAATAGTAATAAAATTGAAAGAGCACAATCTTCGTGCAGTGTCAAGGTTCACGAATGATTAAGAAATAATATCCTCGGTGGCAAGGATGCGTGCATACATTATCACCGAGGAAATTTCTAAAGTATCGCGTGAGTTGGCCGAGCGAAGTTTCGTTCGCGAAATTATCAGGAATTAAATGCCATTAAATTTACGATTGCCCGCCGACAATTACCAGCTCGAACGCGAAGAGACGTGCGCCGTTACTAGCGGCAGTTACCCTCTGGTAGCGTAATAACAGAGGACGCTGGAAATTGTGGTTTCACCCGATATCCCTCGACGATGATGCATCGTTTCACAATTTATTGGCTACATTGATCACGAACAACCCTTATGAATGACGTCGCCAGATAGAAAATCACCGTCCCGTCGGCGAATCCGCGAGAAACTTGTTCGAACCTCGATACCATCGATACGGGATCAATTACCTTACGCTTATTACTTCTTTAGATCATTCTTAACGGCAACGCTGTGAACGTCAGCTTTTACGTAATTGTTCCCTGAAGAACGAGAGGATTGCGGGCTAAGTAGATACTAGCTGGATCGACTTTAATGCAGTATATCAACCTTCTTCCTAACAACTCTGTGATTGACCAAACAATAAAGAACTTCTCACATTTCAACAGTACCTTCTTTGTTACAGATGAGAAAGATGAGCTAGTATTTATTAGACCATTCGTCCTTTAGCATTTGAATACATTTACTCATTCAACTTACGTTTAGAACAATTATTAAACAAGTTATGTCCATAGCTTGTATCCACGCAAGTTATAAACCCTCTTTATGTTCGGTACCCAACAATCATGTAAATGATCAGGACGCATTTTTCTCCAAAAATTTAGTCTTGAACTATGCAATTACCTTGGTTTTGTCTTGCGACTAACTGCAGGGAGAATCATTGCGAAATCGAGCGGCGGCGGCGGAACAAGATGACGGCCTATATCACCGAACTTTCGGACATGGTACCCACGTGTTCGGCCCTCGCGAGGAAACCCGACAAATTGACGATACTCAGGATGGCCGTTGCCCATATGAGGGCCCTCAGAGGTGAGTCCCTTTAAACATCCTTCTATCACAAAAATAATTTTTGCTATAACGCTCAAAACACATGACGCACCAGGTGAGTCAACCAATACCTACTTTAGTCAATGACACACTTGATGTACTATTAAATTCCGATTAAAATGACGCACCTAGTGTGTCATATGAACACTGATTTACTATGACACATCGGGTGTGTCATACCGATTCTCGACGCACCTGGTGTGTCACTTAATGTTGATCAAAGTTAATGACCTCTCGTGTCCTTCCGTATTGATTCTACTCGACCTGTTGTGTCATTTAATACCAATTCAAGTCGATGACGCACATGGTGTGTCATTCAATACAGTCATGGTAATGACGCACCCGGTGTGTCATTTAATACCATTTCAAGGTAATGACGCACCTGATGTGTCATTAAGTATACATTCAATGAAGACATTGATACACTAAGTGCATCTTAGATGGATTTATTGGTTTTTATGTGGAAGTGATCGATGGAAAATAATACTTCGAAAGTGAGGATGGGGTAATACGATCAATCGCGGTACCACGATATTTTTAATCTTATATATCGATAGTCGCGCGAAATCGAGTAAGCTTTACGGGGCGTAATTCAATCGGACCGAGTCAAAGCTTCAAGATCGCGTTGCCAAAGTTATTTTGCTGCTCGTGCCGGATAACTCAAACATCGACGAAGCTTAATCGTCACGTCCCGCATTGAACTACTTTGTGCCTTATCGGACAACTACGTTGGAAACGTATATTTTCATGCTAATTAACGTTCCAGCTTCATAACTTGACCGGCTACTAAAAATATTTACTTTGTAATTGCTAAATGCATGCGTGAAGACTGGAGTGGAAAATGTGGGAGCGGTTATTTTATAATAATCATATTTGGGGTCTGTCGTGCAACTTCATATACATATATCGCCATATTGTTTCTGGAGAATCGCTTATGATTATTTCTTCAGTTCTCGGTCTCTGAAATTTTGGTCTGAATGTGAAGTATGTAATGTTTAGACCTAACTCACTCGTGTTAGGACTTGACAGTACCACCAAATACTTATGTCTCCAGATGATCAAATACCAGAACCCTAAATATCCAAATTCGCAAACTTTCATATTTCATCATATGCGTCACGTCCCGAAATTTCGTCGAAAAATGGCTGCTCCACATCGCAGAACCTTGAAGACGTAACTCAGAAAGTTCCAAGGGATGAGGAAGACCTCTCGTCATCGTTCGTCGACGAAAATTCATGCTGCGGTAACTGTTGCGTACCGTTCCGGTCGTAATTCACCGAAGGTTTCGTCGTTGGCTGGGTCATATCGAATGCAGAAAGCGCGATATATGCTTCCGGTGCAAAGATGGGTGGAGTTGCTGCCCCGTACGTCGGCTGTCCCTTTAGCCCCGGTCCCCTGGTGCACTGCGTGCTCGCACACTCTTGCACCGTCCACATCGCGAACACCGGGACTCCCCTTCTCTTTGAGTCTGTGTGCGTGCCGTGATTCCAGCTAAGTATTGGTGGTGCGTCGCATTGTTTATAGCCACTTCTCCTCTTTCCCGACAAGAGGGCCGCTGAATACAAATTGCTCGAACCGGAGAGGTCTCTCCTCTGTCTTACCTGACCGGAGGAGAGGAGAGGCTGTCACCTCCGGGATACGTCGAGGCTCGTTTGCGCGTACACGCACCACCCTCCTACGCTGTGCACCCGTGGGACACTGGATTTTTCATCAAACGATCCGCTTCGTTCTTTCTTTTCATTTTTTTTATCGTTACACTTGTACGACAGGGCGGTACTTGAAGTGGGTTTCATTACAACTATCAGTTGGAATTTTGTCAAGTCATTCGAGTACCTAAATACTGAGATAACAGAAATGTCCTAGTGTACAAAATGAAGTCGTACGGCAAAGAATGAATCAGGGGTTAGAATAGCAGTCACGAGCCTTATCGGACGAAAAGCAGATGTCCCGAGTGAAAAGCAGATTTCTCGTATCATTGAATCGCGATGGCAACTATGATTTACATTGTCGGTACGGTACGATGGTGTATTACATAGATCCAGATTAAAAGCGTGGCAAGATTGCCCCGAGTCATCGTTATCGCGGATGCTAGAGGAGGGTAGGTTCGTAGAGCAGGAGAAATGGTTGCAGCATTAATGTCCATCGAAGAGGTTCCTCTACGTGGAAGGTAATGGTAACGAAGGTCACCCGGGGTCTTCCATAGATCTTGTTTGGAAGTCGTTAAAGTACCTCTTCCCGGAATTCCTTGGTATATCGGGGTAAAGATCGCATCGCGACCCTCTCTGTCTCTCCTCGTCTCTCCCTATCTCATTCTGCCTCAGCTCGCTCGCGGGATCCTGTCCGCTTTGCAATTCCGATCTTGCACCTCGATAGTTACCTACGCTGCCGAGTTGCACCGTCCTCGTTTTTGGTACCGTGGTGTTCGGTAACTCTCCTGCTCTTTTTCTCTCGTTTTCACTCGCCCCGAATCGACACTTTCTGCTTAATTTTGCCGTGCACTTTGGTGTTGGGTGTCGATGTCCAACAAATTTCCTCTTATTTTTGTCTTCTTCGTACCTTATATCATTTCTTACGGTCTTCAATACAGAATAATTCTATATATTTCGAAGACAAAATTCCCTCGAAAAGAGCCTGCAATCCACACGTAGAAAAGTAGTTGCACGTATCCACCGACAAGCATTCGTTTCGTCTGAAAAGTGTTGCTCGTTACACGTGCACCTGGACGTCGACCAACCAGCGAGATCCTTCAATCGATACGAGCCATTTACATCGAACGTCACGTAAAAAGAGTCGTCTATCCGGAAGTACGAGAGCAAATCTATTTCTAAAAAGATCAAACGATCGCTACCAAAATAGATAAATAAAATATTAGAAGACAGATGGTTTTACGTAAAAGTTGTACGAATGATACAATTCTGATGCAGGTACAGGAAATACGAGCCCGGATGGTGCCTACAAGCCCTCCTTCCTCACCGACCAGGAATTGAAGCATCTGATCCTGGAAGCAGCCGACGGATTCCTATTCGTCGTCAGCTGCGACACCGGAAGGATCATCTATGTATCCGATTCTGTAGCACCCGTTCTGAATTACACTCAGAACGATTGGTACGGCACCAGTTTGTACTCTCAAGTTCATCCGGACGACACTGAAAAAGTGAGGGAACAATTGAGCGGCGCGGAGCCTCAGAACGGAGGCAGAGTGCTGGACCTGAAGACGGGGACGGTGAAAAAAGAAGGCCAGTGTGAGTAGACATTGCTTTTTACTTCATTTCAAATTATGCAGACAGTCCATTGCGACAGATACATCCTTTGAACTAAAGGATTACTTTAAAAGCATCTCTCAATGTTACTTCGCCTCAACACAATTCTACTCTTAAGCATCCCTTAAGAATCTAGCTGTTCAATTTTAAGTACAGTACAGAACTTTACAGTACAGAACTTGTCCAAACCAATCTAAAATTACTCGGTTAATCCATCTAACAGATATATCTTGTTTATAGCGTCGATGAGACTGTGTATGGGCTCCAGAAGAGGCTTCATCTGTCGCATGAAGGTAGGCAATCTGCAAACGACGGGTGACATGGCCGCCGCTCATGGTCTTCATCGTATGAAGCAGAGGAACTCACTGGGACCACCGGCCAGAGATGGCCAAAATTACGCCGTGGTTCATTGTACAGGCTATATCAAGAGCTGGCCCCCAAACGGTGAGTTTGGTACGGGTTCCAATGTTTCGTCTGTGATCCGTCGACATAACGGGTCGACCGCGCGACATAGCGCCAACTTTCTATTTTAAAGCGAGGGAGACGGTTGTGCAGCAGGAATATGAACGAACCGGCGGCTTCGTAGAATACGGGGATAGCGACGTTTGTACTATAAATTAAGAGGCCGCGGCCGTAGACGTTCAGCAGGACGGATAGTATGATCGGTTTATAAGAATGAATGGAATCGTCTTGACCTAACAGCCGACAGACCGGTTGGAATACCGATAAACTATGTCGAGACGGTCTGATGCGGGATTTGTATGCTTTATCGTGACCCTCGATGCATAATAAAAGGGAGTCGCGCGACGATTTTCGCGCGTTTCCGCCTTCAACCTCTCCCTTCGACCATTTAGAGATATGGAGACCTTAACAATTTAACAATTTAAGGATTCAGAGGTCTAGTAGAAATCTTGGAATATAGAGTTCTCTATTATAGAAGAAGCTAGGGATATACAAATTTGAGAATATAGAAGGAGTATAGGTGTCTTATAGAGATCAATGTAGGGATCTAGGAATATCAAGATCTAAGAGTAGGAATTTAGTACAAGGATCTAGGAATATTGGAATCTGGACATGTAGAAACATATATTTCTATATAATACACACATTGTTTCACTTTTGTAGTATGGATATTAAGGTAGGCTAGACAGAAAGCAAATGAAATTTCATCCATGAGGTTCTTCTACATACCAAGAAGAACATACCGTTGTTTCATTTGTTTGAAAAAGGCTCGATAATTCTGTCCAGCCTAAATGTCACAAGTATGGTATTGTTTAGCAGCATGCAAATCATAATCAGTTGATCAGATTATGAGGAACCATGGACTGACTCATCATTTTACGCTGTAGGTGATTTTGTTCCCCCATGTGTACCAGGTGTGGGGCTAGCTGACAGAGAGGCTGCCAATGTTCAAGTGGGACCAGATGGTGTGGTCTCAGACGAGAATGTCAGCACTCATTGTTGCCTGGTTGCCATTGGGCGACTACAGGTCACTAGCACACCAAATAGTAGTGATTTAGCGGGTTCCAATAGCAATAATGGTAAGCGTTCCTCGTTCATTAAAAAATTAACTATTCCTCTACGATCATTTTACTAATTCGAACACTTTGATGTTCCAGAATTTATTTCCCGTCATTCTGCAGAAGGTAAATTTACCTTCGTGGACCAAAGAGTGGGCGGAATTCTAGGGTACACGCCTTCGGAACTCTTAGGTCATCCATGCTACGAATTCTTTCACCCAGAGGATTTGACGCACATGCGAGAAAGTTTCGAGCAAGGTAAAACACTTTTGAACCATACAAACAGCATCGATGCACGCGTTCATTGTTACTAATGAATATTCTTCCTTTCCAGTGCTGAAGCTGAAAGGACAAGTAGTCTCCGTGATGTACAGATTTCGAGCCAAAAATCGCGACTGGGTGTGGTTAAGGACGTCCGCATTTGCATTCTTAAACCCCTTCAACGACGAAGTTGAATACATCGTCTGCACAAACACACATGCCAAGTATGAATCGCTCAACTGAACACCTACATTGTTTTACTTTATTTGCTTCGCTTTGTGCTACTCTATTCTGGGATTTTTAAGGTCATTCCATCCTGGTAGCGATGGTCAAACGGAAAGTGAAGCTGTACCTGCTTATGGACAACCTGGTTTAGATTATTCCCTTCAGAGACATCCTACCAGGGATCCTTTATACTCTGGGCACCACATGATGCAACACCCAGCAGCGGTCGCTACAGCTGGTAAAATACCGATCCTATCAAAATAAGATACGCACGATTAGTAACGCTTTTACAAAATTAATAATACTTGTTTTTGTCACTTCATAGGTCCTCAACAACCTAGGCCGTCTAGTACACAAAACGTTTATCAGGGATATGAAACGACGCAATCACCGATAGCTTATGGCTCACCTGGGCAGCAAAGCGCATCCTCTTCAGTTTTAAGTAGAATTCAAAAACCAGCTAACACATCTCCAACTCCCGTACAACAAGCGTGGGCGATTGGAAGACAGGTAAATTATAATGTTTACTATTTATTAACAATAGTTTTATTACTGTTTTTTTATTGTTTAGCAACCAGTAACAGAAGGCTATCAGTACAATCAGTTGAGTCCATCGAGGTCGCCGAACGGACCAACTTATACTCAATTAAGTAGCGGCGCTAGGACACCTGCTACCCAGTACCATGCAGTCACAACAGTACCTAATAACCCTGGTAAATATGATCTTTGATCTATGAACTAACACATGTGCCTTTAGTATACAGATTCATAAAATTTAATTGGATCTCTTCAGGCATGTGGGGATGGCAGAGTCAGCAACATCAAGCACCTCAGCAAGACGATGGACAATCGAATCCTCAAGTTGCTGGACAGGCACCTCCACCTCATCCTTCTCAGGGTGGACCCGGAACGCAACCCCAAGAACTGTCAGATATGTTGCAGATGCTACAAGATCAAGGTGGTGCATCTGGTTTTGAAGAACTAAATATGTTTAATACTAATTTCGAGTAGCGACAAGGAAATAGTATGCCTGATAAACATCTACCTTAAGAAAGCTTTAAGGTTCGAATCATTGGTAGAGTCCCGAGATTGTTCCGAGTATCGTAAGCCGCACTTTTATTTGAGCATTTAATTTAATTGTGTAGGGATTATTTGAAATAAAAATGTAAGTCCCACGTGCCGGGTTCGAGTAAAATGATAAGGATAAGATTTTATTCTATAAAGGTTTATCTATATAGTATGTCTTACACACAGTAAAAGTCTCACAGTATTCTCTCAACTCACGATCGCTCACAATAGCTCATAATTGGCTCGTTACTCTCTATACTCTTTATAACTTTGTCACTTTGGCTCCTCAGTTTTTTTCCAATCGCTTTCTACACTTTGACTTGTCTTCCAAAGCACTCCTTTCTCTTCTTTCTACGTATCCCAATTTTAAGCACATAGACTTCAGACATTCTTTAATCTCAGTCTCTCTTTAATTTAGTCCAATCGCTCAAACTTATCATAAATACATTTAAGTACATCCATCGTTATTCATTACATTGTTTCGAAAATGTAACTACACACACGATGACTCTGATCATATCACAAATTTTCATTTATCATTTGTTTTCATTAGCCTGATTTTAGAATATAAGAGACAATTGAAAAAAGGAGATAAGCATTGTAAAATAGAATTCGAATTTCGAACTTTCCTCGCTGTTCTAAAACATGCTGTTGTAGGGATAAGTTATATTTTAAATTGTACATGGCGGTCAAAAACGATAAGATATAGAGAGGTATAGGATTTCATTGAGCTATTGTTAATTGATGTAAGTATATGTATAAAATTTTTGGACGAAAAAAATGCGTGTAAGATTTGTAATTCTTCAAGAAAACGACGCTTCAGTAAGGTTTTTCAAACACATTTATCAGACTGCATGTATTTTGTACGATTATTACCACTTTACATTTTTATAGAATTCGGACGCCTTATCTGTGCTTACATTAATAAGTAATAGGATGTAATTTTCTTTTTACGTAGTAGCGAATTTTGTTTTTGAAAGGAATGAACACTTCGTCGAATCTTCGAGATGAAAAGAAGATGGATTCTAAACGATAAGGAAAGAAAAATATTTTTAAAATTTCTCGATCAAATTTACAAGAATCGCGGTAATTTTAATACAAACTTATCGTTAGATTTTTAAGATTAGCTTAATTATTTTAATTTAGGTCTTTGTAATTATAAATAGTGCAATCGTGAAAGGTCGTCATCGAAATGGGAATGAATTGTTTAAACGCAACATGATGTACAAAATTATGTGTAATCCACTTTTTGCTTCTCTGCGCAAAACAACACCATTTTTAGACATTTCTAAAAAGGAAAAATATAGATAATGTTACACATATGAATATAGTTGCATTTATAAGTAACCACGTGTGATTTAATGCATTGTAGATGTACATGTCTAGCAAATTCTTATTAAGTAGATCGATGAAAAGAAAAATAATTGCAGCATATCATGATGAATTGGGAACATTTGTCACTAATATATGAAAGTTTACATTACACGTATAATTCTTTTTAATCATCCTGTGTCGAAAGTAGCTACGATACTGACAATAATTAACATATTGAAGTCGACGAAGGCATCAATATGTATATGCAAATAATTGATTAAACTTCGAAACATATCTGTGAATTATTTTATCATCCTTCATCCTCTATCGTTTGAAATTATTTTTTCGTTGTTGTGACTAAGAAAAATTGAAGGGAGATTGCAAACAACATGAGTATAAACAATACAACATATTTTTGTATTTAAATAAATTCATATAAAAATTACAACTTTAGCTTAACAGCAGACAAATCATTCTTCTGTTTCTTCTTTTTATCCGTATCAGTCTTTGCTTTGATGTGACTTTTTACTTGATCTTGTAATTGGTTGAAGAATGCAGTGGACGATTTTGGAGCTTTGTAATTTGTTTCATCCATCGTTATCACATTTCGATTGTTAGTCAACTTCTTCACTAACTCTTCATCCTTCTTCTTTTTCTTAGCAATTCCTGGTTTCAATGCGTTCAGTTTCTCCTTCTTTTCTATGGCTTGTTGTCGTGCACGTTGTTTCATCTTCTTGCGTCTTCGTTCGCGCTTCATGTCTGTCTTGGTTCTTTCTCCTTTACCAATGAGATCACCTCGCGGTTTAGCTGTAAAAAAAAAAACAATAAAATTTGATATGCTCGAATTTGAAAAATTACAGATTCTTAAGAAATAGATACCTTTAATTTCTTCTGGAGCTAATAGGGCAGCATCACTCATCCCTACTGGAGCCACTTCCTCCATATTAATTGCAGGCATATTACTGACAATTTTAATTTCTGGTTTAGCCTAAAATAAGTATATAAATTTAATAAAGACCTGTGTTATAAAATTAAGAAAAAATTTGTCTGTAAATATCTTACTGGTTTTGGTGTGTAATGGTAGTTGGATAAGGCATCTAACTTATTGAATAAAGAATGCATTAATTCTCTAATTTCAATATGCAATTTTGGTTCTTCTTCTTCCTTTTCATTATTTTCTGGGTTCAATGCTTCTTTTTGTTTGAGATATTCACTTTCATAAATCTCAGACAAACTTTGTTTACTTTTTTCTTGGTCCAAAATCAACTTCTTCTTATATTCTAAGGGAGTTTCAACTGGTTTGAATTTCTTCTCAACATCATCCCAAGCTTTGTCTTTTATTCTTTGTCTAATTATGTCTTCTAATTTCACTGTAGTTTTTTCAGTAATTACAGGCGCTGGCCGCGTTGTAATATCAAATTCTACGAATTCTTCTAGTAAAGAATTTTGTGGTCTGTTTGCTGCACTTACTTCACCTTGAAGCTGCCAACCTTTCTTTGCTAGAGCCTCCTGTTCTAATTTTTGGATTCTTTCCTTTAACCTTTCCTGACGAGTTTCAAAGGATGATTTATTTTCATTATCTTCCTTTGTACTAACATTTTTATTATCTAAGCTATCTGTTTCATCAGAATCATTTGTTAGATTAAATGTAACCTTTTTCTTAGAGGTTTTGTCATTCTCTGCTTCATTATCTATGTCCATTTCATCATTCAAATCACTGTCTTGTAGTGATTTATCATCATCTGTATCCTTATGTACAGAATCATTATGATCCTCATTTTCACTTTGTGGACTGTCAAAGAAATCTGCATATTTCATTAATTTCCCTTCTTCAGTTTTATCATCTTCGTCTGAGTAGTCATTAAATAAATCTACTGATTCATCATCTGATTGATCATCAGATTCATCTTTGTTCTTGTCATTTTGTGTCTCTTTCTTCTCTTCTTTAGTTAAATACTCATCCAATTCTTGCAATTTAAAAAATTTATCATCCACTATGGATGGTTTCTTTTTATGTTTTTTTACATCTTCCTTTCGTGTCTGTAAAATACTTTTCATTTCTACGTCATCATCATCTGAACTTCCTTCCTCCGTAACATTTTCTTCATCGTTTTCTTCATTCTCCACTTCATTTTCCTTGCTGCTTTGTTCAATTTCTGGTTTAGTTGTACTCACTGGTATTGTTAACTTTTTATTCCCAGCCAAAACCTTTGATATACCACTAATGAAATGTCCAAGCTCTCCTTCATTTTGTAATTCAAGTTGTTGCCAAATTTGCTCTTCATCAAAACCTTCCGTTACAAGTTCAGGTAAAGCATTCGTGTTCCTTTCAGATTGTTCTTTTGTAAAATCATACAAACGTTTTACAGAATCTTTAAAATTCAGAGCAACTTCATTTTGTACACTAAAACATTAATAATACAGAAAATTATTAATAAAAATAAACACTAAGTCTTTTAAACAAATAGTATTAAAATAGGTTATACAAATAAAAGTTTAGAAAATGCTTACTTGAGAAATTCTTCCGGCTTTTTAGTATTATTATCAATAATAGATATAACACTATTCAATATTTCTATCTCAGACATTTTATATTAACATTTATATTACAATTTATATTACAATTTGTGTTTAAATATTACTTGATAAATAGGTTAGATTCGCTCCATGAACACTATGAACGTGGTGTATACATGATAAAGATCATTATTGATTCAAGTTTATCATCAACACACTGACATACCATTAATCGATATATGAACTCGATCGATATACATATATAGATGTCGCTCTAATACGTTTCGGTAAAATTTTTTAAATATCCTATTTATAATAAAATGTAATTTATAAACCCTTTCACATTCTTTTATATTGTATAATTGTACATATAAAAACATTAAATAAAATTTAAGAACATTTTCAACAACTGCGAATGTAGTACAATCGATTGTCCACAGATGGCGGTGATTGGCTGGCTGGCGTACCAATGACCGACGGGAGCTCGCTCGATGTAGAGGGGGTTATGATGTTCAGTCTTAACTCGGCCGCGGTGAAGGGCGGAGGGAGCAGAGACGAAGACCCGCTTGGAGTTTGAAGCCGTAAACGCATTGGCGCAGATCTCGGTACGGTTCGCGTTGACACGCTACCGCCAGAACGAACTTAAAACGCGTGCGTTTCTCCGTCCGTATTGTGTGTCGCGTGTGTTTATCAACCGCGAATAGAAAGACGAAGACTGAGTGTGCTTTTTTGGTGGATTCTGAGTGCTTGGGAAGTGTTTAATCCAGTGTTGTCGCGGATTCGCCAGGTGCTTTGCCGTTTTGGATAAGCTTCGTACACACGGAGAAAAGGTACGTGCATTGGAACTTGTCATTATTAATTCAATCGATCGATCGCTTGTCATTCGTATTTTTCGAACGGTATATTATCGCGTACGTTCCATTCGTGGTAGCAGACGTATCTCTGAACAAAAATTGTGAACGTTTCTTGCAACGTTTGATTGGACATGCAGAAAAAACTACGAACCGATGCTCGAGAAATTAGGTTTCGGGTTTGTTTATCGTCCTCGAGCGATTCCCTGGACAAACAGAAAGTTTACGCGCGCTAAGGTCGACGGGTCACGTGGGACATTTCATACAAGGGATCCAGTGATCCGTTTCGATGCTTGAAAGAAAAAAATGCGTACCCGCGTACGAGTCCTTGCTCCTTTAAGCCTTTCTTCCGTCACGAAGAAAGAATTCTTTGCTGACTCGTTCGATCGATCGATTATCCTTTACCTTTTTCAAGATAACGTTGTATTCATTCGAATAGCCTCCTACTCAATACATACTTGCTTTACATCTTGTATTTTAATATGATTACACTGATTGTTTTAAAAAACTGATGCTCTTTTTTTCTTCTTTTATTTAAGAAATTAAATCTTACCGATTGTCATTTCATTCGCATCGAGTTTTATCTTTCAGAAATCTTTCCTTGTACTTGTTTTCGAATGACGCATTGTATACGTGATTTATGTCGCTCTTACTAACATCCTCCTTCATCAAATTTAGCCTTAATGTTTTATTGAAGATGCCTTTTAAACACATCTTGATGTACATATTTTTTTGGTCAACAGACCTCACAATACAAGAATACAGCTTCAGCAATATTTATACATTTGTAATTAGTTCAGTGTTTGCCAATGTACCATATATCAATGACATCATTAAGCCCTAAATCAAGTATAAATAATCCCGAACAAAGAAAAACAAAACGTATTCATTCATGAATTTCAAAATAAGCGTCAGTGGAATCTTTCACGATCTACTTGCAAAAGTGCCTCTGTCGAAGTTTGATCAGACACGAGAAATCTATATCGAATTCAAATTCTCCCTTCCTCCCGCCAAAGCGTCATCACGTGTCGTACAGTCATTCCGTTACGAGGTCAGAATTCCTCGTGGAGGATAACTGGTCGTTTGTAAAGGTCGGACAGCTGGAAAACGCGCAAAGGGAGTGGGTCGACGGAGTTTTCCTTTTCCCTCTTCTCGATGGTGGTTGGACGAGTTCTCTGGACGTGGTTGAGATCGTAACGGGGCGCTGGCGTCGGTGCACGTTGAAATTGGAGCGGACTTCGATCTTTTCCCGAACGGTACCCGGCATTTGATCGGCCTTAGCCCTCGCGTTCCAACGAGGAAATAATATTACCCGCGCGAGAGCCGCTGCTTCGAGTTTCTAATGAGCCCCTCCAGACTCTCGGTTAGCTCGTTCCTCTACTCGGCGAATACCGTAATTCTCAATGGATGTCGTTTTTTCTCTCTTTCTCGCTCGTTCCCTCGGTACCTCCCTTTCTCGAGTCGTTTTTCTTGCCCCCACCATTGGCGTAACTAAGTAGGGACCAGGGTGGGCCTGTCCCCCACGCGACATTGGGACTGACTCCCTCCATGTCACTGTAAAGACGTAGCACGTAGGATGCCTCATGAGGGTGTACACATACTAGGAATTAACAACAAAAATTTATTGATCATATTAAATGTATACAAACAGTAAATTTTGTTTGTACAAAAAAGATAACCTGTGTATTTTCCTTGAAGATTCTTATCAGTGTCAATAAGATGCCCGCTCCAGATAAAAATTCTAGTTACGCCAATGATCTCCCTTACTCTTCTACCATCGTGATTTTCGCATCTCTCCCCACCATACTCGTGGGCCCTTTCGATGCTCGTCTCGCGGGCGAAAGTCGTGTATGCGTGAAGCGGGGTTCTAGCGATAGAATTGACTCGACAAATTGTTTGAAAACGCATAATAAGAAAACGAATGACTATTTAAATCATGTCTTATGATATATGACATAATCAGCAAATTGTTTGGAAACGTGTAATGAAATATGTACCCAGTTTATTACATCGCTATTGATATGGGTCGACCACGCATGCGCGATATTGAATACAACTAAAATGTGGTTTAAAGAGAGGCATTTTTAAAACAAATTAATATATAATACTTTATGGGCTATGTTTATATAAAATATCTGAAATAATATCTACGACAAATAAAATTCTTATAGTTTCTAAGTACGTATTAGCGAAGCCTTTCGTTTTCTAGAGTATCGTTTCCCTGAACGAAGTTAAAGATCGATATGCAAATCTAATCATCTCGCGATATAGTCTGAATATAATTATGTTATCGAATAAAACTGTTACAGTTATCATTCATAAACATAGAGTCAATCCCATCGCTATCCAACGTTAGTCGTAGTACTACTAACGAAACGTAAGTTTCTCATGCGTGTTCGCGGCGCATGCGCTCACACGTTTTCTGGGGAGTTGCTGGACCGTTCTGGAAGCCCCCTCTTTCCCTCCCATCGCTTCCCACCATTTCTCCGTTGAGACAGCCACGCAAAGGACAAGGAATCGGGGAAGAGAGAAAGAGAAAGATCCTTGGCGAGTCCTGGAACCCAAGACGAGCGGACGAGCGACTCCGGTTACAGACTTCAAGGCTCAACGCGACTCCCGCGTTCCGTCAATCGTGGATTTACGTCCACGGGAGAAAAAAATTGCGTGCGTGGTCGCCACGCGCGTTAGAAGTGAAACTATTATGGATAAAATGTTAGGAAGGTTAGTTGAGCATTCGAGAGTTTGGGACTTTGCAATTTAGATAGGTTAAGACTTTGAAACTTGAGAGGATATTCGATGTTTTTATTTACGTGACCAGAGGGGGGATTTGAGGCGCGTGGCAGTTAACCTAAACGTTCGAATGCCACGAGGGACACGAGGGGTTGATTTTTCGTCGTACATCTCCAAAAGACATCTGACCGACGTAATTAGTTGTTAGTCCTGCATACGTGACCTCTCAGAACGCGTACACGGAATACGATATGAAGGAACGGAGTTTTATCTGGCGCGTACACGCGGTAGGACTCTTCTAGTAGACGGGTCCGGCACGACGGTGAATGTAAAACTGCCAGAACGCATGCAGGAATGTAGATTTTTCTTGTCAACTTTCTACACGCCTCTGACGTCACGACGCCACTCGTTGCCGAATGCATTATAGCCCGTCTCGAGAAACACGATAATTGCTTACAAAATTAGAATTTTGTTGAAAATTACAAACTTACAAGAATTAAAAGAAATAACAAATTTGAAGGGTCAAATAAGGACAATATCGGTTTTCACAAATTCCTATACACGAGACAGTGTTCATCATTAAAAAAAAATAATACTGTAGATACGGTGAAAATTATTGCTGAACGATAAGAAGAGCCGAGCGACTGAGCAAGCAAATAGTCGACCGTGTCGCTTAAGATTACGTGTAATTAATGCAGGAGCAACGATAAGATAAAGGAATAAAATAGTTCTCGATTGGCCCAACGTAACGCCGCTATCTCGCATATTTGACCCGCTAGCGTGAAATCATTATTCAATGCCCGTTCTTGGCCATAAATTTCAAAGATAAAACTTGGGAATGCAAAAGAACCAGCGAGATCCGTGCAATACTCGAGGAGCCTGCTATCAATTGGAGAAGCCTCGATGAGCATTTTTTATTGTTGATTTTCTTGAGGTGCCGTTAGTCGTAATTTTCTTGCAGACCATCGAACAGGAACATAAAAAAAGGATAGCCATTTTGGTCAATAGTTTTACCAAGAATTTCACTCGAGTCTAGCCGGGTGAAACGATTCCATTATCAATTCGTATTGCCTTCTATGTAATTAAACTGAACAAATTATACCGACCTAGCTTTCCGTTTCACTTTTCACCGTTACGTTTCACCACGAGAGAATTTAGCTTCGTCCGAGGGAACCTCTTCATACTTAAGGGTCTCCAAATCTAAAAACCTCTTCGGCCATTATGGGTTGAAGTAGTTTCGAGAACGATGACGACGAAATTATGAAGAGCTAGGCTACTTAAGATTTACATAATGTTTGTGAACGCGTATATTGTTGAAAAACGTACCGAGGGTAAAATACGAAATGGATCGCGATAGTCGAGCTGGGAGAACCGTGGAACCTTGGTATCTCTAGGATCTAACGGTTGCTCCACCATCGATCGCGAAGTTTCCTCGCCACAGAGCGTGCACAATTTTGCTGAAATTCAATGGTCCGTTAGAGAGGCAGACAAGCTTCCTAGGATTCACGGAGCGAATCTGAGCGACGAAGCGGAAACGGGAATCAACGCGATTCCGAGATCCATGTATCCTTGGTTTAGGACGCGTTCCGCGCATTCCGTCGTTTGCGCGGGAAGAAGAATAAATTCAAACAGGGATATTATTCGGTTGTTTAATGTAAAACTCACGTGATCCCAGTTTTCAATATTCCATTTTTCCTATTTCTATCTCTACAAATTTCTAGTTTTCAAATTTGCAGTTTTTCAAACTTCTAATCAACTTCCTAACCTTCAAGTTTCCAATTTTTCATGCATCTGATTTCTAATTAGTGAACCTTCAAATTTCAAACAAACTCTTCCATGTGTAACCAATGGTATGCATGACAAAAAGAGGATATTCGCTTGGTAGCCTTGTTAAATTATTATCGAATCGATTAAACAGCTTCTGGCGGGATAATTGGACGGCGATCATCGTATGCAACGTCGGTTCATTGAAAACGGCTTGATCGCGCAATGTCGATTAGATGGTACAGGATACAAGATTTCCTTCAAATTATCCGTTATTACACTTCGAATTAACAAGGGAAAAGTGGGATAAGTGCATTTCTTTTTACAATGATACTTTGCGAGGAGAGAGTTAAACTTTCAGTCATTTTATTTTATAAAATTTCTTACATCTTTTCAAATCCGTTTATAAAAGAGAAAGATGAAATTAGAATAAGAAATATTCTCAGGAATGCTGTTAATATGGTAATCGATGTAGAAGAGGACATTATAATTGAGTGAAAACATGTAAAAATACATTGAGATAAGATAATAGTGTTAAATGATTCATGTCTGGTCTTGGGGTCACAGGTTACATACTTTGCAAAATCAGTAAACAGCAATAAATTTGATTACAGAGATTGAGCATTCGCAGAAATAACCTGAATGGAAATATTCCCTTACTTTATGCAACCAAATTTTACTTATCTAAATTTTATGAAGCTGTTGGTTAGACAGTTACAGCATTTATTTACATGTTTTATTTATCTGGAAAGACTTGCAGATAAAATATTTACATAATCTATACACCACCAAGCAATATTTAACAGTCATAGGTTTCTCCTTGTTTGAGACTCTTCAATAAATCAACATGCAAATACCTTAGAGTTGTTAGTTCATTTTCTAATGTCACTTTATTCAAACATCTCTGTTGCTTGAAAGTGACTCACATTTGTTGATTCATGATTGCATCTATTATCAATAGAGCTTCAAATTTCATTGTCATCTAGTATCAATAAACATTCTGACTCATCCTTGTCCTTGAACACTAATTGCTGTGGACTATCAACTGAAACAGGATCTTCTAACAGACCCTCAGCAAAATTAAGTTTTATACCATGGCATGCTTTCCATCTTCCTAATCACTCTACGCTTGCAATAAAAGTATTATCACAACATAACATCTTGTTGAGGCTAAGAGCCTTTTTTCTCAAAGTATCTTGGTACATATATCTTCAATTTCCTTTCTGTTTTTCTTCCAGTCAGAAACAGTAGATGTTCCTATACCTAACTCAGCAGTAACATGTTTTAATGGCTCACCATTGTCTGTTCATATTAAAGTTTGAAATTTTTGTCCCACAGTTACCGTAATTTTTTTCCTTTTCCCAGACATACCTATAAACATTAAATGTTCAACAACAATATGTCTTGTAATAAACATTGTAATAACTCAGAAATGAGTAAGAATCAAGCACTATTTTTAGATAGTCTTGACCCACTTGTAACATTCCTACTTGCGACATGCCAATTAATCACACAAGTTCAGCGATATAACAAAGAGTCATTCAGTTACATGAATATAAATATTAACGCAGTCTTCCAAGAAACAAGTACGTTTAACTTACCAGTTTTAATAGACTATGCAATCAGTTAATTAGAATTCAGATAAATCAGTCTGTTTCGTTGGTTCAAACTTTTTTGTTGTTGAATAACTTCTTTCAACGTACAGGTTAGGTTATTTACTTTCATGATTGACATCTCGGTTCATAAATACGTATAAATTAGAATCATTCAATCAACAATTTTGCAAGTTAAACTTACTTTAAATGAAATTCAATTGTTCTTCCTTTTAAATGTTTGAAGTCCATCCAAAACAAAACAAAGTGCTAATCGAAGCGTGCAGCATATTCCGTTCTTACCGCCCTCTAGCGTTAAGCTGTTAAATTAAAAGATCCGAAATAAAAAAGTAAACTGCAAAATAAAACGTCCAGAAGATCACAAGTTCTCTTTACCGAAAGATAACAAATCATTCCAAAGTATACTTATCAGCTAGTAGATGTATCCAAATTTGTTCAAATCGGTGGTCAACATAACCTCAACAAAAACGTACTCCCCCTACTTGCCATCTAGGTTTCGGCAGCTTTTGTTCGACAAGAAAACCCGTTCATCGAAATTCAAATCACCCACTTCCATCGTCTCCATTGTATTTATATCGCCGATGTAAATTTTCTCGCAAATTCGACCGTCCAAGTCGACAATGAAGGGGGCCTAATGTAGCGCGTGGGAGAGCAGGGACTATTAACGTGCAACTTACAAAAGGTACCGCAAACTACACTGTCGTGTAAAATCAGAATACGACCCACCGGGATGCTCAGGACTGAATGGCGTGCATTTTCTATAAAATAACACGTTTCGTTCGGTTGTGTCCTTTGTAATGTCTAGGTATATGATGTACAGGTTATAATGCATATTATACAGTGTGGGATATAGGGTACATGGTGAAGAACTGAAAAATGTTTAAATATGTCGATGCTTTTAAACGAGAAGATACGACTACATCTATATTTCGGTGAACTTATTTTAGGGAGTAATGTACGAGAATCACCTTTAATTGCAAGATACAGGTGAATCACTTGATTTCCTGCCGGACGTTAATCGTTAAATTATAACTTTCACAAAACAGATTAAGCAACGGCTTACATTATGCGATTACGTATGTATCTGTGTTTCTAAGGTCGCGGAATGGAAAACACGATAAACGAGTGTTTTCGAATTAAAAAGAGGCAATTATTTAAATAATTATCTCTTTCGTTAAATCATAAGCGTCAGTGACACGTTATGGGTGATCGTGAAAGGTAATTACTTCTCGTTTCGCGATTATCGTAATAAGTGTTTTCCTGCAGACAACACTGAGGTCGTTGTTACTTAAATGATCAAGAACTCGAACGGTTATGAGAAGCTCGTAATAAAAGAGTCATTGTGTGAAAGTTATACCATTTTTCATTCAGGACTCGAAGCACTTTTCGTTTTACTGTTTCGAAAGATACGTCACTGTTCAATATAGAAACTTTCTTTTCTTAGAAGTTACTGAGCCTCAAATTATCAAATTAAAAATTTCAACCTGAACAATTTATCGCTCCAAATGAAATCATAGATTCAATTTAGTGTCCGGTCACGTCTCAATAGAAATAGAGTAAAGTAACGAACCGGAAGTGATTCTTCTCACCGTCGCAACGGTAAGTTCGTTATTGGCGTCATAGTCAACGTATCGTGTCGCTGCGAAATTGAAATTAAATGTCGACCACATGTGCAAACTTCCGAGAAACCAATGATGTCATCCGGATAATCCAACTGTCCTCCGACTAAATAGATTACCGCTCGTACGCGTTGGAATATTCCCTGTTTCGCGGTTATGTAAATCGCCAGTGTATTCGATTTTACTACTTACATGGAAACCAACCAATCGTAAAAGTCGCGAGACCAGAAATCTTTCAACGGCCTGGGAACGTGGCACCGAATCGAGAACGAAGAGGAGGACAGACTGTTCGATGGTGTTAGAAAAAGGTCGATGTACAGCAGGAAGTTCGAAATTGCCCCGGAAATACGAACGGAAAGAGAGGGCCGAGACTGTGCAGAAGACCAGGTGAAATCTGAACCGTATTATTATCGAGGCTCGTCCGAGAGTCGGATGGAAAGAGACACCGACGCACTATTGACACTGATAGTCCGGACATACATTCATCCACTGTTCTCACACATGTATACACATGGTCGTCGGAAAAAAAGAGGATGTGACAAGGTCTAGCAAGTTCAAATGATATGACGACACGCCTATATTTGATCACTGGCTGCTCCCTTCTGTTTAGCATGCTGGACTTTTTTTATAGAATATGGCAATATAGCAGAAGGTTCTTTAGTTCTGTGATCCTAGGTCTAAGATTATTTCTGGATTCTCACTTTTGAGGTTAGGCTCTCCCTATGTTCTATGAGCTAGAATTCTAGGCTCTCCTAGACTTCCCTAGATTTTAGGTATTCCTAGATTCTGTAATTTACATTCTAGGTCTCCCTAGGTTCTAACAAATATTCTGGAAATTTTTCATTTATTTCCAAATTGGTTTTGCATTTCTTCAGCGACGAATCGTCAAGTCTCCATCTGCCGATTTACAAATTTTAGAAATGTGGTAAGCGCGGGGCCCCACGCGACGCGCACGGCCCTGCTCCAACCAGGCGTCTGATTGGTCAACTTTAATCGTTAATAATTCCGTAAATAATGGTCCAATAAAAAATTGGAAAAGAAACTTTTGGTTCGAAATTTCACCCCCTTTCACCCCGTAAAGTATTAATTACGATTTAGGAGACTTAAGTGAATATAGTATAAGCAAACACTACTTTACAGTGTTTTATGTCACTATGTCTTGTCGGATGCTTAATGTTTTCAAATCGGTCATTTAAGACAACCTGGTACCAGTCATTAGAGATGTTTTTATGAATTTAAACGATCAGGTGTCACGTGTACATCGTTTTCGACTTCCCATTCGATCATTCGTATACAAATTGCGACGTAATTATATAATTGAACGCGAGCCATGATGGTTTTTTTAGCGAGAATATCCTGTAGTGTGCACAACATTAGAATGATATTTGCATATGTTAATCGATAGGTTAGACAACCGTGACAGACATTTAGGTTGATTTCGTGATCAAGATAGCGATCAAGGATAATTTATTCTTATAGTAGTCACGTATAAAAATGAGCTATTCATGTTCAAATATGACTATGTATTTATGTGTAATTATAAAAACTGTGTTTTATTGTTCAGGTGTAAATATTGTGTGTTAATGTTCAAGTATAATAATTGTATATTAGAATGTATTTGTTTTTTTTTTTTTATAAGACAACTATGAAATGAAAGTAAATATCTTGTTTTATAAACTGAACGTTATGACCTAAAATGGAGGTTTACAAATGGAGGTGAATTAACAGGTTAATTACCAATATTCTATTTATGTAAATTTATATGAATTGAAAGTTCTTTTGTACATTTATATGAAAATTGAAAGTTCTTATAGTAGAGGAAAATGTTAAGTTGTAGGTAAGACATGTCATTTAATTCCTGTTGAAATTGAGTCACTTAAGCCTTTGAGTGATCTGATGTCATGAGATACACGTCACTCGTGCAAATAAATTTTTTATGGTACCAATTCGCCGCAGGTTGTGATGTAATTTGTAAATACACGGAACCGTTGACACGTTCGATAACTATAACAAGAAACATTCTGGAAGTATGACGGGACGTACCTAACATGTGGAACTACTTTTTGATGGTGTTAAATTCGATTTTACTAAAGGATTGAAAATTTAAGTCTACCATTAGGTCCGTAAATTTTGATTTCGAACAGGAAGATTCGAATAAAAATTTTGCACATATTTGAAAGTTTGAAATGTTAGAAAATTGAGTGAGTTTGCGTACAGAATATTGACGATGTTCTCAATATTTTCAATACTTTCCACGCGCGACAGTCATTGCTTTAATTAACTCCAGAGATATCGCGATAACACAGCGGACCTTTATACCGCTCGAGATAAATTCGCATTAAACGTCGATATCGAGAATATTGTTCTTCGTCGAAAAAAATTATTGCGATTCAAAAGCAAAATTGCCGGCGATTATGTCATATTTTTGTACGACGTACTGCAATCGTGCTATTATCTGGCAAAAATGGCGATGACGTTATGACGAATGAATTCGTCGTGTTATTCTTGTACATGTTATTCAACGAAGTTCGTACAATTAAACATTTCTATAACTGAACTATGTCTAGTAACTTTATAAATTAATGTTCATATATTATAATTAAGCACTCGATAAAATTTTGTTGTATAGTGAAGTAGGAAATTATAAAGTATAAATATAATTATAAGAAATAAGTTTACTTTAAAATAAATTATAAATTAAAATAATAATTAGTACTTTAATTAATATATAATTCAAGTACTCTATGATTAAAGTTAAATTACAAAGTATAATTACTAAAGTATAGAGTTAAAAAAATGATTATTATAGTCTTGTTTATTGTGTCGAATAAAGTCAACTGATACGAAGTTTCATTAAAATAAATCTATAAATAAATTTGGTCATTAATTTAATTATAGCGCGGATTGATTAACAATGCGTTATTTATTGCACCCTTGTATTTCACTTTCGATTACTCTTAATTATACAAATTACAAGAGAAAGTATGGAAAAGAAACGATTAATATAACGCGTTTGCGTGCGTGATAAATTAATTTTATTTATAAATTCAGCAACTTCTTTAATATTTGCGATAACAACGGAATTAAACTAATTTTCACTTGTATTAACTTTCATCGTTCAGCTTCGTATGCAATAGGTACCGTACGAGTTTATTCGCATCGCGAATAGGAAACACGAGATAGAAACCGGAAGTACGCTGGATGCGCCATGCTGGAACCAGAGAAACCTCCAAGGGTTTCATCAACAATATCTAACAGATACTATCTTGTATTCTTTCATAACGAACGGAAAATGATTTCTATCGAATCGTCCATGCCTTGTTTTCACTTCGGAATTACAATTATAGGGGATTATAGGGAAAATAGGGGTTTGGAGTGTTGGAGATATAGAGTTATGGTGATTTCGAGTTTTGGGTGTTTTGGAATTTTGGGATTTAGGGATTTGGGAATTTAGAGAGGTGGGAATTAGAGAGTTGGGAACTTACAGAGTTGGGAATTTAGAAATTTGGGAATTTAAGGATTTGGTAGTTTAGGGATTTGGGAATTTAGGAATTTGGGAGTTTAAGGACTTGGGAATTTAGAGAGTTGGGAATTAGAGAGTTAAGAATTTAGAGAGTTGGGAATTAGAGAGTTGGGAATTTAGGAATTTTGCATTGTAGAAATTCGAGAACTCAGGCATTTGGAAGTTACAAATTTTAAAAGTTGCAAATTTGAGTATGGATTTAAGAATGTAGAAATTCAGGGGTCTAGGGATTTTACAAATTCGTAAGTTCTAGTAATTTGTAAGTTTAAGTTTAGCAATTTAAGCATCTACAAATCTGAAAATATGAAAATTCAGAAGTTTACTCTCGTATTCAAAATCATCTTTTTCAAATTCCCACAACTCCCAATAAAACTCGTTGCCGTATCCGAACAATTGTTTTCATCGAAGGTAGTCTACATTGCAGCCGAGTGTACACGTACAGTTAGCACTCACGTTAGCTACATAAAAGAACGGTGGACATAACACTCTCGCGATACGCGATAAGAGTCCTGTCTGTCAGTGGTCTTTGGCTAACAGCTGAATCAGTTCGGTGTCGCTGTTCGCGGACGTCTAAACGCGTTGTTCGGTTTCTGTTATACTGTTCCACGAAGTTTGTTGAAGAAATCAGTGACGACTTACTAGTGAAACGAGTCATGATTACCAGGATCGACGTGTAATAGGAGGATCGAATAGATGATGTCACGCAATTATTATGGTATGTGGAATGACAAATCATCTATGATGAGAGAATCAAATTTAGAAACTTGACGATGTGGATTGTATTGAGATCCTTTTAAGGAGGTATACTGTAAATGTACAGATGTAGTTGTAGAGGTGTTTCATTGCATTTCAAGTATACAAGTGTTCTTTGGAACTCTGATCAAATAGGTTTATGCAGTTGTGGAACTTTAGAGCTATCACTTAAGTTACTCTGGTATTTGATTGCATTTTCTATAATCATAGACTATATCGATATTTACGTGACGGTACAATTACGTAGAGCTCTTAAGGAGATATAGTTCCACCTGTATTTCGTATTCGAACTATAGACACTGATCAAGTAGGTTTAGAAGTTGTACAGCTACTTGGAACTCTAGAGCTACTGTAGCACATAAGTTACTCTGGTATTTAATTGCCTTTCAGTTCTATAATCATAGTTATAAACTGTATAAGAGTATCGACATTTGTATGATGGTACAGTTAAGGAGAGCTGTAGTTAAGGAGATATAGTTACAGCTGCAGAGGTATTTCATACTGTAGTTTGATACTGTGATCAAATAGGTTTATACTTATTTATGCAGCTGTGGAGCTACTTTGACACTGTGATCAAGTAGGTTTATACTCATCTATGTAGTTGTGGAGCTACTTGGACACTGTGATCAAATAGGTTTACACTTATGAAGAGCTACTTGGAACTCTAGAGCTACCTATGGCACTAATGCCTTTCAGTTCTATATTCATATCTATAGACTACATAAAAAATATTCACATAAATGTACAGTTATGTACTACAGTTACATATCTACTTTCATTTGATTTCTACACTAACTTGAAACTATAATCAAAATCATGTAATGCATATAGCAATACAGCTACATTACTTGGAGCTAGAGTTACATGATGTATTAAAGAGCTACAGCTACACGATGTCTTAGTATGTTTCGCATACTGTGACAATTATAAGAGCGTTAATCACGTCACTACTAGATATAAATGTTCGATAAAATATCTTGAAAAATGTAACAAGATTCGCTTTGATTTTGTTATCACTCTTTCGTCATAGGTAGTTACGATCCGCTGCGCGTTGTTCGACAACAGAGTCAACGATTAAACAACCACACCTGTCTACCAGTTTATCTGTTCAGATAAGAGATTATCTGTTGAAATTCCCGTCGCACATTCCATGTAATTAGAGCTCAATACACGGTCTCTGGGTGTCGTTTGCTGTTTAGCTGCGACTCGTGAACTGCCTTCAATCTTTCTTGTCTGCGATCTTCATTGCGTCCATTGTCGTTTCATTACGCCCCCTTTTCAACGTATCGTTCGATTACCGTTTAAAATATCGGTTTCTAATTTTAATAATCGCGGGGAATTGTTAATGGATGAGTTCACAGGATAAACGGAAGCATTGTGAATTAATAAATCAAACGTGCAACGCTAGTTTTGTGAAATTAACACGTCTGGTGACGTAGAGATATTTTAGAAGAGCTAAAAGTTCTGGGGGTTTAGTCCATTTTGTTGGGTTGGATTTTGGGATATAGGGAGATTTGGAAATTGGGACTTTGGGGAGGAGTTTGTACATTTTTAGAGGTCGGAGTTTGGGGGATGGAGTTTGGAGTTTTGGGAATTTTGGGGACTGGAATTTGGAATCTTAGGGATTTGGGACTTTGAGAATTTGGGGTGGTGCAAATTTGGGAGTCTAGGGATTTGCAAGTTTGAGAATTTGGGGTTTTGAGGATTTGGGATCTTGGGAAATTGGGACCTTGGGATATTGGGACCTTGGGAAATTGGGACCTTGGGATATTGGGACCTTGGGATATTGGGACCTTGGGATATTGGGACCTTGGGATATTGGGACCTTGGGAAATTGGGACCTTGGGAAGTTGGGACCTTGGGAAATTGGGACCTTGGGAAATTGGAACCCTGGGAATTTGGGACCTTGGGAAGTTGGGACCTTGGGAAATTGAGATCTTAGGAAATTGGGACCTTGGGAATTTGGGACCTTGGGAAATTGGGATCTTGGGAAATTGGGAGCTTGAAGAGTTGGGACCTTGGGAAATTGGGATCTTGGGAAACTGGAACCTTGGGAAATTGGGACCTTGGGAAATGGGACCTTGGAGAGTTGGGACCTTGAGAAATTAGGGACGTTAGGAATTTGGAAGCTTGCAAGTTTGGAACCTTGAGATATTAGAACCTTGAGAGTGTAGAATCTCGACACTTTGGACCTTGAGAATTTGGAACCTTGAGAGATTGGACCTTGAGAATTTGGAACCTTGAGAGATTGGACCTTGAGAATGTGGTATCGTACAAATTTGGAACCTTAAAGATATAAAACCTTGCCTCTGTAACTTAGAACTCTGATAATCTGTGGCTCTAATGTACAATTATAAAACTTCAAACTGCATCTTACACTTCTAAAATTCCTAACACTACAACATCCCAGCAGTACAATTTGCAACCTAGAATTGAGCCCTAGACCTTATCCACATAAAACAGTATTAGCTCACCAATGCTTCTCTGAATCCACATGCAATATTCAGACAAGACAGAAAATTGACATCGAATTTGCCGGATCAAATTTCGCAATATGCAACCAGAAATCGGAGCATAACTAAACTCTAGTTTCGAGCGAGCAACTGCTTAAACAGCAACCTTTGCGCGAAACTAAACATGTTTGCGGAGGTTACGCTCGAAGAATCCAAAGTGCGTGCACACATGCGTCTGTTACAATCGTGTTACATGGTTTCCAGCAGCTTAGAAACACGACAAGAAGCTAAGCAGTCTAATCAAATCTACGATGTTACCTGCTTGTCATTGCCCTCGGTTTTACACGCGTATTGGCACGCTTCTCGACCAACTCTTTTTTCAGATTACTGTTATGCACACAATGGACAATAAATATTTTGGTCCCAGATAATAAGTTTAGCAGATTAAACTGTGAGATTTTATCATGGTATTACAAAATACTCTCATAGTATAATTTTATTAGGTTAGTATTACAAAATAGTCTGTTAATCTTTTGTAATATGTTAATACTGAAGGTCATTGAAGGTCATTTCTTATATCTTTATTATTACAATATTATTAGTTTGTAGAACTCCAAGGAATTTAGTATGGAAGTATTACCATGGATTTTTTAAATTATTTCTGCAGTAATATTTGTATTTGTGTATTCTGTAGATTGTGTTATGAACTGCTTAGAGTAGTTAATTCTGTTCTAAATGTTCAAACATTTAGCATATTTAAAATAATAAGTGCTCATGAACATTAGGCTAGGTAATGTTAATTATGTAAGGCGTAATACATAGGTATTTTAAATATTGAATACTTCATTCTAGTCAACTGTTGTTAACATAAATTGCATTCTTAAAATGTTAACAACTGGACATTAAGATAAGACGTCAAGGAATTCGGATATTAATATACAAGATACTAGTTCTATATTTTATGTATTGATTTATTGAAAATATTACATTGCTTGCTACAACATTAATTGTACAATTAAGTGATTGATATATTAAATATCAAAACAAAACTTGAACGGGAGAAAATTGTACGAAACAGAGGGAAAACTGTGGCACGTAACTATTTCAAACGCCACTTATCAGCGTAGATAAGTTATATCTCTCCGCTGAAAAATTCACTTCCACGTCGTAGAAATAGAAAATCATCGTCCACGAACAACGAGATCAACGTTACTATACGGTGTCCTTCGCATATTCTCTCCCCACGGATAAACAATATCTTTCCACCGATAAGCATTCTAGCACGGATCGATTAATGCAACACGGTGATAAAGCACGAGAATCGAACGTGTCGCTGATCGAAATCGATTTCGTAAAAGCTTGAGCGCTTGATTTATTTTTATATCACGTTTCGTTGACTCGTATCTTCAAATATTGTACATAGAGTTATATTAAGTTAGGTTAGGTTGGGTTAGAAATTTTGTTAGGTTAGATAGATTGGATTAGAAATTTAGACCAGATATGTTATTAGGTTGGGTTAGATATATTATTATATTACATTGGATATACCATTAGGTTAGGCTTGTTAGTAGGTTAGTTTAGATGTGTTGTTAGGTTGGGTTACATTATTAAATTAGTTCAGATATATTCTTAGGTCACACACATTATCTGATTAAATTAGACATGTTATTAAATTACTTTAGATATATTATCAGGATGGGTTAGATATACCATTAGATTAGTTTAGGTACATGATTAAATTAAGTTACTCTACAGGACGTTCCAAAAGACACGTTCATATGATACCTCAGAAAACTTCATTTACCTGAATGATATTACAAAGCTACTTTAAACGCACTAATCCTCTCATATCGTATCTACAGCATCCTTTAATATATAAATGCTGTTGAATTTAAACGTACACCCTATAAATGGTTTTATCAAGTCCCAGAATAAAAATTCTCAAAACAGATGGATTCGATATCATATTTTAACGATGATTTATTGTTAGACTGTTGTGAAACTTTACTGCTAATTCCGATGATATCGAAACCGTACCAGTAAAACGTTTTATTAGAACGTTTGATAACAAGTTTTTGAACGGTATTCTTTATCTAAAAATCAGCGAGATTAAGAGGAGGTTTGTACAAGAAACTTTCGTCTCGATGTAAAACACGACGGAAATAAGAAGTAGATCCAGCGAGACTGGTCAGACAAAATCCGTGACCTCTGGTAAAACAAGCTTTAGCATTTACAAACGAGTTCTTGGCTAAAACATTCTCGAGCAGGTATTTAATTAAAAATCGTGATTCCTTTCGCTGCTGAATTCGTAATCTGTCTGAATTATTCGACGGAGGAGTTTTTTTAATATCCCTGGTAATTAATTGCAGAATATTTTTGTACACGCGAATTCGGCGATGTATTGTGAAGAAGGCGATGTAAAATAAAAGCGAGCGTGTAAAGACAAGGAGACTTTTTGTCGATGACTCGACGAGATTATTGTTCCTATAGCGTGTTTCATAAATTTTTTCGTGCCTTATAAGGGACGACTGCCGGATAAACGGGATCGCTTATTTTCACGTGCACGCGAAACGGGAGCTTTTAATAAGATTGCTTCTTTATCGGGACAAATTTTTAATTTACCATATTCAAATTTTATTCGAAATTATTTTGCACGAAGAGGCAAATTTAACGTTTCGGAGTTTAGGGATTTGGGAATTTAGAGAGTTGGGAATTAGAGAGTTGGGAATTAGAGAGTTGGGAATTTAGGGATTTGGGAATATAGGGATTTGGGAATATAGGGATTTGGGAATTTAGGGATTTGGGAATTTAGGGATTTGGAGATTTAGAGTTTGGAAGTTTAGGAATTTGGGAGTTTAGGGATTTGGGAATTTAAAGAGTTGGGAATTAGAGAGTTGAGAATTTAGAGAATTGGGAATTTAGGAATTTGGTAGTTTAACAATTCGAGAATTTAGGCATTTGGGAAATTAAGAATTTGGGGGTTTAGAGATTTAGTAGTTCAGTGATTCAGAAGCTCTATGGATTTTAGAGTTTGAGAACTACCTTAATTAACAACCTTAATGTTCGAACTACCTCAAACTACCCTAATGTTCAAAATACCCATATTTACATAACGAAAGCCACATGGTTCAACTGGGCCCAAGAATCCGGACCGAAATAGAGATCTAAACACGGATAGGAAACGGAAACTTCCTCTTTCCTACCGACGTAGATTTACGTTCGAGAATGTCTAATTTGGAGGAAATGTTTGGTTACAGGGGCGCAGTATGTGCCCGGCGCTGGGCTTGGCGCCGCACCCCAAAACAGGACCTTCAACCTCGAATACGTACCGAATTATCCACCGATCAAAACAGACAGATACAGGGGTGGTCCTGATATACAGAAAAGAATGACTCAAAGAGAGGACGCACTGAAATTCGAGCAGGGCCGTATCAAGGCCCTGCAGGAGGAACGTCTACATATTCAGAAGAAGACGTTTACAAAATGGATCAACTCGTTCCTGTTAAAGGTACTGTGCCTAGATTTCATTTTTCATATTTTTATATTGTTTCTCGTTTATTGTAATTTATTTATAATTCATGTATTATTTATAATTCATGGACTCATTTATATTTTATGTTATTGTAACATTGCTATGTTAAATTTATTAACTCTTTGACTGTGGGCTATTCAATTTTTATCGGTACAATGTGTACTGAATTGTGATCGTAAAATATTACACTTGCAGATATTCAGCTATTTACAGTTGATAAATCACACGAAATGTGTGTTAGATCAGTTCAGTGAAACACTTAAATTGCACATTCAGTGAAACACTTAAATTGCATAGTTAAATTGCATATTATACATATACAAGGTGTTTCAAAATTTCAAACCTAGCATAGTATCTCTAATTTTTAACATAATACTTCTTTATAATTCTTTGTAAACCTCCTTTATAATTCTCACATCTACAGTTTTGAATTTGGAATTTTTTGAACTACAGGACGTTTCAAAATTAAAACTACAAATTTGATGTGTGTGATTCAACACAATAACCTTGTCTAATTCTCACTTTATGAATATGTTACCTTAAAGCTTTAATCGAAGCACAATTTAGTTGAAAGTATAGGGCGTTTCAAAAAAGAATACATAAAAGACAGAATGTTTAACTTAATTTCACGACTCGTTCTTGTCGCTAAAAATTTGTTTATTGGATATTGTATAAAAAGAGATGGAAATAAACCGAGCAGGCGTACACAGGAAGAAATCCAACGAGTCGTCGAATCGATTACTTTCACTTTACAGGCACGCATGGAAGTGGACGATTTATTCACGGATTTAGCAGACGGCAAGAAGCTTCTGAAATTATTGGAAATCATCTCCGGCGAACGATTGGCCAAACCAAACAATGGTCGAATGAGAGTGCACAAGATCGAGAACGTGAACAAATCATTAGCGTTCCTTCACACGAAGGTAAGTGTAATTAATCTTCTGAAAAATTATACTACACAGCCATCGTCGAATAATTAAAGTTTTTGAGGATACCCGCGAATTCAGCGACTCGATAAAGATTGCTCGTTAGGGAATTGTTGGAAAATAATTCTCACGCTTTCACGATTGTCTTTCCAATTTCGCGACAGCGTTACTCTTATGATGTTACATAACATCGCGTATACACGACGGTTATGCAAGCGAAAACGGAAATTTTCTCCTAAGTTTTTCCTAGACAGGGACATTAATAAACGACAATATTATCTGTGGTTCGATTCACGTTTGACCGAGCCGTTCCGTTCCGCTCGATGACTCTGATCTTTGAAAGGTCTTGAAGGATTCGTGACTTGATTCGTGAAACTGTCTGTAAGGGAGACTCGTGAAGTCTCAATTCGAACTTTGAAATTTTCAACTTTCAATAAGATAACGTGAAATTCAGCAACAATAAGATAAAATGAAATTCAGCAACAGTAAGACAAAATGAAGTTCAGCAACAATAAGACAAAATGAAGTTCAGCAACAATAAGACAAAACGAAATTCAGCAACAATATGATAAAATGAAATTCAGCAACAATAAGACAAAATGAAATTCAGCAATTTAAGAGAAAATAAAACTCAGAAGCGTAAGATAAAATGAAATTCAGCAACCTAAAAAGAAATTCGATAATTTAAAATAAAGTTCAACAACCTCAAATGAAATTCAGCAACCTCGATTGAAATCCAACAACCTATAATGAAATTCAGCAATCCAAAATGAAATTCAGCGACCTAAAATGACATTCAGTAACCTCAAATAAAATCCAACAACCTACAATGAAATTCAGCAACCTCAAATGAAATTCAGCGACCTAAAATAACATTCAATAACCTCAAATGAAATCCAACAACCTGAAATGAAATTCAGGAACCTAAAACGAAATTCAGCAACCTAAAATTCAACATCCATTCCCAAAAAAGTACATGAAAGGAGTAGAAAATACAACCGTAAGAATCTAGGGAAATGTCCCGCGAGTTATTAATTTTTCAGCAGTGAAATCGTCTCCTTTCACCTTCGTCATAGAATACAGATGAATTACAAAAGTTATTATACCTCTGACAAGTAACGCATTCGCAGTCTTTCAGACACGGCCGCGTAAGTGCATTATAGCACATACGTGTGTACACGTATGTAGATAGCCTGCCATAAAACTATTATGTCATAAGCTACGAAGCATGGAGGCCATTCACGAGGACTTTGCACTTGCAGAGCTTCGCACACGCGAGTTCCGCGTCCACGTAGGACGTCTCGAAACTCTATGGTTGTATCGACTCCGTGAAATGTTGCTAAATGCACTTTGCCGCTCGGAGAATTACATATCTGTACACGCGTGTAAGATCGTACACGATAAAAGGCAACGCAATTGTGAAATATACTTCGTGCAAATCGTAAAGGATCTTTTGTGCTCGATACGTCTGTAAATCTTCTTTAATGTTAGCCTAATATCCACGTTGTACCGCGATCAAGCTATTAAGCGTTTAATGACTTCATTCGATGATTAAGCTTGAAATTCCGTAGTACACTTGTAAAATTAGTTGATAAAATTTATTTATGGGAGATTCGGGGGCTTACCTTAGCTTATGACATCGAGTGTCTAACATTTCAAGTTTTTTTATTTTAATATTACAAGAGTGATTACTTATTTCTGACTGACTCGGTTAGGTTAAATATTTCCTATTCCCAAAAAAGTCGTTGGTCTTCGGATTTTTAGAAGAGCTCCATATCAATTTCAATCTGGTATAAAAAGAATTATTCAATTTGTAGTTGATGAATGACTCAATAGAAGTTGAGACCAGTAGATAGATCAATGACCAGTCGACACCAACGCCTTCTCGGTTCTCCGCTGCATTTAATCGAGAGAGACGATCGTTATTGGATTCTCCTGTTACCGGAAGTGTCGGCAGCACGTCATATTTTCTCTCTCACGGTCTCACGTGTTCCAGATCGGGACGTGTTCGAGAACTGGTTCCTCCATCTGCATTTTTCTCGTTCCTCTCTGTTTACCTCCGAAACGACGGAATTCGTTGCATTAATTCGACATTAAATCTCGATTTATGCACCCGTCCCCAAATACTTAATGCTGAATCCTCGAAAAATCGGTGATTTACGAATCGGGTTTAAAACCCGCTCGAAATTGATGAATAACCAAAAGTCTGCGTATTTCGACTGCTAATCGAAACGAGGTTTCACGAAAGAGAAACTACCTGTTCGACGAAATTCCGGCGCGCGTTAAAGAAACAAATCATCGACGTGTCGTTGCAAATCGTAAAAGAAGAAAGTACTTGAACGCGTTCCAAGGAAACGATACGGGTTTTCAAACTGGCGGACTAAACGAAATAATTGAAAGGAACTTTCGTCGCTGAAAATCCAGGAGTTTCCACGACTTTCTAAGTGCGTCGCGGCTTGAAAAATCGCCTGAACGTTCGCGGAATGTTTGCATTAGCCGAGAATCACCTTCCAGAAATAACTCGTGTCCTTTCCAACGATCCAGGTGGGAGGCGACGCCGTCATCGGAAACGCGAACCCGATTACCGATTGATTCCATCGTCGATCGATCGTGATACGAATTCGAACACTGGGCGTGGTTTCGAATTTTAACCATTGTTCCCTTTTATGCTTGCTAATTATCCAATACGTGACCTTTTAATTCGAACTTCATTCTAGGGACTTTTACATTTGTTACATTAGATAAGATCAAACTTTCCAACTTAATTTTTATGTAAAATTTTTATAATTGTTAGGTTAGTTTAAGTTGATAGCTTCTAAACTACTTTGAATTTCGGGGATGGAATCTAGGGTTCCCTAGGCTTTCTTCAGTTGTACAGTCAATAGGTAACTTTATGTCTCAAGAATGAAGTAGGAGAATAATGTGTTTGGTCTTGTGATCTAGGGACTTTACATTTGTTCATACTTTAGATAAAATCAAACTTTCCAACTTAATTTTCATGTACTCTGAGTTTCTATAATAGTTACTCAAGTCGATAGCTTTTAAACTATATTGCATTTTGGACAGTGTGTTTGAAGTCTAGGGATCCCTAGATAACTCTTCCTTCAGCTACACGGTCCACTATAAGTTCTTTCAACTCGTTATGTACGAAAACATATCTCGAAAATGACCTGAGAGAATAATCAGGATTTATCGAACGAACCATTCGAGGAGAAATGCTTTTATCCGTGATATATCGATCGATCAATTTACTCGAGCATAGAAAGGACACGTTTTCGCGCGTGCTTATTACCGTCTGGTCGTGTTACGAGATCCACGATCTGCGTTACGTAAAGCATCTTGTTAATCACGTTTAAAAAGCATCAAATATGCGGACGTGATCTTAACAAGTATTAAATTTATATTCCTACGGCTGGTAATATCGTTCAGGTGAACCTGGTAACTCGGAACCTTTCGGAACGAGTATTTTCTAGTCGGTAAACACTTTTACTTTTATCCTGCCAGTTTATTAGCATGGTAATCCTGTAGTCATTCGTCTCTTTTTTGGCAACGTCTGGAATCCTTGAGGCCTCATTTGCATCATCCTCGATGAAATAAGGCTGCGTAAATCATTTCTTGCAACGATATTCGACGTTATACCGTTGACTCATCGCTACCATTTTTAGCTGTGATTGTTTTTCGGTTGTGTCGTTTGTAGTAACCTTGGGGGCACTTCTACGGCGAATTTAAACTGTTTCGAAGCATGGGTGGCCCTTTGCCAATGGCTGTTCAGAGAGAATACCAGTCGGCAGCAATTAGGATGCCACGGTTCTCAGAAACCATAGTCTTTGGCATTTGAAGGGGACGGAACGTGCAAAAATCTAATAAAAGAGTTAATATACGAAGGAATTTTTGGGGTTATTAGTTTAATCTTAGTTTAACCTCTTCAAGATCAGGATGTATACATTAATTTTTAATTATAAATATTCTTTAATTTTCCTTGTTACACGTTTATTATATTTCATAGTACCAAACAGTTCATTCTTTGTATACCTGCTGATAAACTTGTGAAGTTTAATCCACATTCGAATGGTATCTTGACCACTTCTTATAAGTATCATTATCTACTTTTGAGTAGACAAACTATAATTTTGACGAAGTCACACATTCTTGAATTTAAATCCTTGAGTTTTAATTCAAATTCATCCAAGATGAAGTGGAGCAAGGGCCACAGATAAAGGGACAAAGGATCCTGAACCCCGAATAAAATAAAAACGAGAACAAGGATACAGAGAGATGGCTGAAAGGGAGGCGACCAAGAAGAAAGAAAGCGATGATCGGCGTAGAAGAGAAAAGGAGAGGAATGGCCGGTGAAAAAGAAAGTGAAAGAGGATTGATGAGGAGATGCTCGTGAGCAAAGGATTAAGAGAAGTCGGGACTGAGGCAAACACGAAGGATTTTTATCTTGCCTAGTGAATACAAACAGTTTACCATTTACCAAGGTTTTAAGGTGTGTTGTGCTTCATTTGCTGATGTAATACCGTAATCTAGGATGAATATAGTATAATTCATTGGAATTCGGTGTGATACTGTATTTAGGATTTGGTGCACTTAGGATTAGGATTGTACTAGTTAGTGAAGTGTAGGATTTGGGGTAGGCATTTACCTCGCAATTTGCGAAGTATAGGACTAGCATTGGCAGCATCCATCTGAGCAGCATTACTATCCTAGGATTTGGAATATCTGTAACTTAGGATTTGAGAAGTACTGTAACCTAATATTTGGAGCACGTAGTGCTAACCTAAATTAGAATTTGAGATGTATAGTACTAACCCAGAATGTGGAGTACTACTACCCTACCTTGGGATACCCCTAATTTGGGGTGTATAGCATTCTAACTTAGGATTTGGAAGCAATATACTATTGTAGCCTAATATCTGGAGTATGCTGTGCTACCCTAAACTAGAATTTGACGTGTATGGTGCTACTAACCCAGAATGCGGGGTGTGTATTGATTTGAGATGTGTAGTATTACTACCCTACCTTGGGATACCCCTAATTTGGGGTGTATACCACTCTCACATTTGGGTACCTGATCTGAAGGGAGCACCACTCTAGCCTAGAAGTTGGGATGTGTAGTAATCTAATAAACGTAGTACTAGCTTACCCTATGGGGGCCATAGTGACTCTCCATCTTCAGATGTGGATCTAGAGTACCCTAAAGCACCTAATACTGCAATCTAATCCTTGAACCTCCAAAAATTCTAATCCTTAAAACTCTAAAAAATTCTAATCCTTGAATGCTTCACCATCTGTCCATCATTTAAATCCCACAGTACATGTTACTTACCAAAAAATGTCTGTATAACTAAAAAACTAACCTAACCCCCGAACATATCCTGTACCGTCAGGAGTATCAATTTCCATACCGAAGGGATAAAGTATCATTGAACAGCTGAAAGAGAGTCGAGGATCGAAATCGAGGAGGGGGCGCTAAAAGGAGACGAATCTCCGTAAGAAGGACGGGAACGAAGTCAGGATCAAAGGAGCGAAATGGCGAGAGGAAGCAGGAGGGGTTGAGAGAAAGAAGGGTCAGCGACCGAAGCGAAACTTGCTAGACCGTGAGTCCCGCAGATGTGAAATGAAACCAGACGGCACATACGTTGCTCGTGTGTTGATCATTTCACGTTAGAGCCTCGTGGCTCGTCTTGGACCGACGCCTCTGTTTCGTTCTTCGACACTTTTTTACTCCGTTTGCATGATTTTCTCGGGAAAACATCACTTATCTGTGACGTCGCATCTGATAACCGAAATACGTAGAACTTTGTCGTATCAGGTAAATAGGTATTAGGTTGTTTGACAAGCAATGCGATAAACGGTGACTTTGATAGATCGAAGAATTGTAGGTTAATAAAATATTGAGACACTTCTGATGTTGATTAGGTACTTGGACATTTTTTGGTGCACTGACTTTGGGTACTGATTAGTTTTCTAGGGTTTTTAGTTTACTTTTTCTGATATATTAGTTGGATGTCATATGTTATGTGATCATTATGTATTTTGTGGGGATATTAAGATGGGAGGATATAGGGATTGGGAAGTATAGGAATCTCAGGGTGTAGAAATCTGGGGATGTTGGAATCTGGGTTTATAAAAATTTAGGAATATTGGAAACTTAGATCGAGATTTAAAATTGTGAGAATTTGGGGATATGGAAATCTGGAATTGAAGGTTTTTGGGATGTAGAGATTTAGGAATGTAGGTATCAGGGGAAATAGAGACGTACGATCCAAGAATTGTGAAGACCTGAGAATCTTGGGATGTGAAATTGTGGTAATCTAAGGACACATTAATCTGAAGCTGTAGATATCTAGAATTGTAGAGACGTAATCAAGAGACCTAATTCTATTATACAGTGCATTTGAAAATGTTGGGTCTCACATACAAATCACTGAATTTGCTTGCTTCACAATTTTCGCAAGAGAAATCAAATATCGAAGCAAATAATTTGCCTGGATAAAAGTTCGCGTTCGAATCGTCGTTGATAACCTCCAGCATGGCGTCACCTCGTTGAAATAAGGATAAAATAATAAATGGCTGGGTAAACAATTAATTGGAGCAGTCGTAAGACGCTTATCAGGCCGTGAATTAATGTCGCGTCACGATCGCCAATTGGGATGCGAATGTGGTACAAAGATCAGACGAATAATTTCTTTGTTTTTTCTTTCATAATTTCAAATGTGATGTTGGGTAAAATTATTCTTTCAGTTTCGTAAATCAATTAAAAACATCTAATCGAACATTAAATATCTTTAGGTCAAATGAAAATAAACGAAGTCAAACTGTAAGCCAAATTAAATTAAGCCAAGCTTTAAATTAAATTAAACTTTAAGTGAAATATCTTAAGTTCTCGATGTCTTAGAAATTTCAATTGTCGTGAAATTTTTGAAAACAAAACGTCAGTCGGAATTATCCAATAAATTACAAGCTCGAGACGGTCTCACGTGGGATGCATGACTTAATATCACCGTGACTCACGATCATTGCGGCATAATTATCGTTAGAGCCGTTCTTCCGGTGCTCCGCAGTATAAATACAATTTTTAATATTCCAAAAATGTCATAACGCGCATTTCGATCGCGCTATAAACGGTCCAGGATGTTCGTAAATAGCCGATTTTTTTCGTTTGACCACGATTTTGTGTCGGCGACCTCGTATGCATTTCCCAGGTTTCTCTTTTTAGCGTCAAGCCAGAGAAAGCAGTACACCGCCGTTTCGAAAATGTAGAAAGAGCCTACTTAGGATTATACAAGCTTCGAACGCTACAAATTAGACGTTAATAAAGTAATAATTATTTTTCATGGATTTTCATGGGCAATTTACTTGTGTGCAGAAAGTTGTGCACGGGGAGAAATTGCGGAGTCGCTTAACCGGGTCTGCTCATCAGCGCAAATTGTTGCAATTTTGTTACACCTGAAGAACATACATTTAAGTCTACTCATTCTTTCATATTAAGAAAAGTATCACGAATGATCTTATTTTATTTCAAGATTTTAAACGCGATAGAAATTGTACAGCTGTTAGAATACACTGTTACAATATTAATCATGAATGGGATACTTGATTAACAACAAATGGTAGAATGGTACCAACAAGCAAAATTGTGCTACACAAACATAATACATAGCTCTGACCTAATTTTTCACTAGTCATTACGTTACTGATTGTATGAAGACCATAATGATAGAATATCAAGTAATGGCAAAACTGGAATAATGGTAAGAATGGTAAAAATGGCAGAGCTTTCATAAATGATGAAATAGTCAAATTACCAAAGAGGACAAAAATGGCGAAAATAAATGTATGAGTACCATAATAATAGAGTATCAAGAATGGTAAAAATAGTAAAATTTACATAAATGATAAAATAGCCAAAATACCAAAGAGAATAAAAATGCGAAAAAAAAGAAACGATAAAAAGAGTAAATAAATTTAAAAAATGGCCCCACCTGTTAAATGACGATGCAGGAAACAGAGGTCCAGTTTGTCGAAGAGGTACAGGTTTAACGGTAAAGCGAGATAACCGAGGAGAATCGCACATATGATTCCTTAAACGATGACGAAACACCGGGAATGTTTGGTCGCCGGTGTGCAGCCTGGTGTGTGCACGGTCACGATCAGGAATGTCCTTTTGGAGTTGTCGTTCGCGTGCCTTCGATCCACATTCCACAATCCTGCCAAGAATGCGCGTTGCCAGTTGTAAACGATGCCGTAGGAAAACCGCTACGCGGCCCGACTTGTACAGATCGAAGCAAACAACCACGGAAAAAGAGGCTTAGATACTTTGTGATCGGTACCACCTTGATTGTCATCGAACCTAACTCACCGACAGGTTGTTATGGTACATTTACTCCGAGTCGTCAATTTTGTCAGGGATTTATAACGAGTTTGTGTATAACAAGCTTGTGAGCAATTTATTGTGAGCGAATGTTAAGGTACATAGTCTGTGATCATCTAAGTTAAATTATGAGCTAGATTCTATTTGAGAACAATTTAGCCAATATCATCACGGTCAAGTCACAAATCATTCAAGCTAATTGCAACTTTATGAAGATGACATCGCAAGGACTTTGTGATAGATTGAATGTAGGACCACAATAATTAGTCTCATCGAAATCAAGTTACTATTAAAGTCAAATTACAATTGCTCATCGAACCAAATGTGATCAGTTACATCACGATCTTCTAAACAACCGAGTCACACAAAACCTATTCGAACATAACTTTCACATTAAACAATCCTCCATGATCACTTCCTCAAATGATCATACAATCTCGTAATATTTTCCATCACGATAAAGCTATCCTCAAATTCAAGTTATCAACATGAAGGTATCAACGTATGTACTCAAAAAGCACCACCTGCAAGCTAGGAGTTAATTTTCAGCTCGTAATGGAGCTCATGAACCACCATGTGGCTGCAAATAATTGAACAAGAGCCTTTATCGTCGGCTAGATCAGAGTCATTAGTTCTTGCACGCTTTACAACTACATTGTAGTTTCACGAGGCTAATATAACTCGCGTTGTGTCGCTAGATCCAGTGAACGTCGGACGTAGGAGTCGAATTCCACGTTAAATGCATTAAGAATGCCTAAGTCCCATTCCGCCGGCTTCGTGGAGTCCGTACACCATGGACCCCACACTTTATTGCGGCTTGGATGGAATTAATTTCCGCGAACGTTTCCATTAGCTCTTCCCTTGCTTTTGTTGCGGACGAGCTGGATTGTTGGGAAATAAAACGGTTTGGGATTTTATCTTGAATATTTTGATATTATGGATATTTGGGGAGGTAGGAAATTGGGAGAATGAGAAGTTGGGGTGTGGGGGAGAAAATTGGGAGATGGGAAAATTGGGAGATGGGAAAATTGGAGAAATGAGTAATTGGGAAATTGAGAAATCGGGAAATCGAGAAATCTCGTAAAAGTTGACAATCCTATCTGTGCCATCTGACGCATTCGGCAATCACTCGTGACGCAATTATAAAATGTTCAATTAATATACCTTGTCCACTTTTATTTCACGCTTCGTTTCCCCGTTGACCCACTATCTCCTACGACATCGTACAGATCCTGAAATGCAGCTTCGACAACGTGTTTATAACTGTATTAAATCTCCTATGAAAATAAGGTGTATCCTGCATATAACGCAAGTCCTATAAACCTGTATCAGGAGAGACTGTTTGGATCCAGGATGAGTATAACGATAACGGTGCACGCAATTAAAGAGGAATGAATGGATCATCTGATAAGTATTACGATATCTTTAAGGACATCGTTTTAAGTAGGATACCAGGAGCAACCTGTTTAACGAGAAAAGTTAAAGTTGCTCGACGATCCTCGGACGGATTAATCGATCTCTTTAACTAGTTCATACATGATCCCATACTTTATGCGTCTACCGATATCGATCTCGAGAATTAATTTCAAGACGGGGATGAAATTTCTCTCGTTTCGCACGTACGTTATGTCATCAGTTGGGAGATCAGAGTGTAAGGTTCAATGAAAGCTGTAATAAATTTCCTCTTATTAAGAGTTGAATGGATGCTGTCATTAGGGATCGATGCGAGTATTTGAATTGATATTGATAGAAGCAATGAGACAGCGTTGTAATTGATCAAACCATCGTCTCTGTAATTTTAGAATGTAGTCATTTTGATAGCGTGTCTGATGGAGCGGTGATTTACTCTTGCTCAAGACATTGTCATTCAGTGACAAATGTTAGTTGTTACACACTGTTTCAAATATTGTCACTAAGGTATATATGTGTATATTGACTCTAATTTGATACACTTGCCTCCTCTGCATCCCTACTCAGTTTCTCCCTTAATGTAATTGGTCCACTCAAATTGAACCGAATGTAATCGAAACCCTGATCGATCATTCCGGTTAATTCGATCGAGGGAAAAGAACGAAGAAAGAGGAAAAAGGGAAAGGGGAACAGGGCCGGTCCGATGCTCGGCAGAGTGTGGCACTCGAGCTGACTCGTCGTGGCCTACAACAAAAAGCGATCGGCGAGGTACGAATACCGGTTATTTAACGCCGTTGCCTTTATGCCGTTTATTGGCCGGCTGTCTCGTTGCACGAGTTTTAACTGTAACCCCACCTTTACGCTGGATGTAACAGTACCGTATGCCCGTCTTACTATGCAGCTCCAGGCTCATTCATTATTCATACGCCGCTGATAGCCGACCGCTTATAACGTGATCGTATGCAGTTCGACTGGTTGGAAATTCGAAGGTTGATCTCCGTGGCCGGGTTAACGGGTTGCCGCACTCGTACCGTCACATAAAGATAATCCTACAATATTGACCCCTTCGATGACTTCTTAAAACTTTCCACTTTGACGTACCGTGAAACAATGGATCGATTATGGGAACTCTTTGCCTTTATGGGACTACCTGGTTACGGTGTGGAACGGGTGAAATGATGGGTGTCCTGTTGCATCGGGAGCCTGTTGCTGGGTCATTTCGTGGGAGGACGTCCAAATACTGAAATTTTGCAACACTACATTTTCTAACTTTCCAATTATTTTAGCCTGCTATATTAGTTTGGAGTATTGTCCTACTTTCGAATTTCCACGTTCTTCCAATTTTCTAATCACATTTTTCAATCCTCTTCCACATCACTTTAGCTAATGTCCCCTACACCAGGTTTACCGATACACCAAGCTTTCTCAGTATCTTATAAACTTCGTGAGCTAACCACATATACAGTGCTAACAAGTCTGCATAAAGACAAATGACCGTTTCCCGAACGCAGGAAATTCATGGAGTTAAACGTAGAAAACAAGTGCAAAGAAGATGTACATCGCGTGATAGAATCGTAACTGTCTCGACTACCGCAACATTCAGACATCCTATCAATCCTCGTCACACCGCGTTCTGATGATACATTACGGTGATAAAAATAATAAAGAGGAGGATGGTCCCGCTAACGCCAGCTCTAAGGCCCATTATGCAGATTGAAGATCCGTTATTATCGACCGATCACTTCTGATGCGAGGCCGTTGATCGTCGTCGTTACACATACGACCCGTTGCACGGCTACAAATTACGCGACAGGAAGGGCACATTTGCCTCGGTGTAATGCGAGTCTTGCATTTGTTTACACGCCGCGAGCTAATCGCACGTTCGGTAAGTCGGCATGATTGATTCTAATGCAAATGGGAGGAATTTGTTTGCGAGGTTCGCATCGTTTTTCAATGAGCTCGACGAGTTTGAACTCTTGTTCGCAACGTTGGTAATTAGACGAGGTGTAATGGTTCGATGCCCGCGCCTGGGAATAACGTACGACTTCCGCATGGAAATGAGAATGATCTTGAAGGCTATCGTCGTGTATCCTGGGTATATATCTTCATGTATCTGTAACTGGAAACCATAAATTTCGTTTCAATCGCCTTTCCCGCCTTCGCGCGTTCGAATTTCCCGCTCTCCTTCCCCCATTCGTACAAAATTTTGGAATTATAGATAAAGAGTTTAATAGTTAACGAATTATACACCTCTTCATTCGTGTTATACAATCTATAAAACTTCTATTACATTTCGCGTTCTCGTGCATTCAAAATTTCCTGCCTTCGCGCGTTTGAATTTCCCGCTCTGCGCACACCACCTCCCCCATTATTGATTCGTAGACTGCTTTAGAATTATAGTTGAAGAACGAGTTTAATAGTTAAAAAGTTCTTAAATACACCTCTTCATTCGTGTTCTAATTAAAAGCTATAAAACTCCAATTACATTTCACGTTTTCGTGCATTCAAAATCTCCCGCCCTCGTATATTCAAAATTTCCCGCTCTAATTACTCTTATACTTCAGTAGTTCTAAAGTAATTAAACATTTATTTCTCGTTTAATACCTTAGTTATTAAAAACTAACGAGGTATTAAAGATTGTACCGATATGTTTACTATCGATTACTCGAATAACGTAAGTAAATTACTGACCAGGCGAAAAGTGAACGGCCGGGTTCATCGCGAACGCGCGATTCAACCTCGGTTCCGTAACTTCGCCAGTTTCATTATCCAGTTTCGTTCTCGGATGCGTTTTATTTTTACCCGATCGACGATGTTTCTCATTTTTTACGTGTTTTGTGTCTCTCGAATTCCGCGAGATGTCAGCCGACCTGAAAGAAACGATTTTCATTTCTCAATGGCCTTGATAGACCACGGTACAAGTGATCGGACGGCATTCCAACAATCGCGAGAACGTCGCGCTTCAGGCACACACTGCGATTAAGTATAATAATGTAGCCGAGAGCGGGAACACTTCGTTGGCCCACAAGCATTTCTTCGAGGTCTCGATTGTTCGATCGAAGAAATCAATGAAATGAACTCATAGGTACAAATACCGCTACAGTCACATCGTACGAGTACGGCTTAGGCTCCCTTTATTTCGCGTTAGGATTTCGGATTTGGGGATTTGGGGAGATAGGAATCTGAGAGTTTAGAAATTGGAAGATTTTGGGAATTTAAAGATTCGGGGACTTAGGAATTTCAAGAACTTAAGAATTTGAAGATTTGGGGATGAATCTCAGAGATTATAAATTAGAAGATTTCTGGATTTACGAATTTAGAAATTTAGAGACTCAGGAGTTTCAAGAAGTTTGATAATTTGACGAGATAGAAAAGATTTGACTCCAGAACCATCAGTACCGCTTTCCCAGGGTTCATAAAATATCGCCCTTAGTAATAACAGTAATCGGATGATCTGGCATAACAGCAATTTTTTGTTTCGCATAACTACTTTATTGTACACATGTGTTAGACTCAAGGCCGTCTAGCAGTTCTTACTTTTCACATGACGCAACGTGGCTGCATGTCCGTTTTATCATGGCGAGATGCTCGTGCATAGGCGCCCATTAAGGCCCACTCTTTACGCAATACAACACGATGCCAATAGCCAGCGTGCATTCCTCTCGTTTACTTATCCGTCCGCGTATGTGTACACACGTGTACGATGGAATGCGAATATCATTGTGCCAGAAGTCCGCCACCGATCCCTTCTCATAAATTCTGCGAGAACATTATGCGGTTGCGTTCACCTGATCCAACGGCGAAGAATTTTCATGAAACCCAGAAAGAGAAATCTGATGATCAATGATAAGCGTGTCGAATACACCTTTTTAAGACTCAAGATTAATTATGAAATGATTATACATTACGGAATCGCTAGTTAACGTTGATTATTTCCTGATAATTTACAGGTTCGCTTGGAGAGTATAGGAGCGGAGGACATCGTCGATGGAAATCCTAGGTTGATATTGGGTCTGATATGGACGATCATTTTGAGGTTCCAAATTCAAGAGATCGAAATCGATGTGGACGAAGAAAATGATAGCAGCGAGAAGAAGTCAGCCAAAGATGCTTTGTTACTGTGGTGTCAGAGGAAAACCAATGGATACCCTGGTGTTAACATCCAAGATTTCACTGGTATATATTTGTGCTAAGATACTTAAGTATAACATAATTAACGTATACTTATGCATAACATAAATTTTCGTAAAGGAAGATATGACCTTGAAAATTTGTACATTTTACACGAAACTGCACGAATTTAATTATAGGGTCCTGGAGGAGCGGTCTCGGTTTCAATGCCCTCATCCACGCCCACCGACCAGATCTGGTCGAGTGGTCGGAACTGCAGCAGAATAAAAATATCGACAACCTTAATTATGCCTTCGACGTGGCCAACTCGGAGCTTGGAATACCGAGATTGTTGGACGCTGAGGACGTGGACACAGCTCGGCCAGATGAGAAATCCATCATCACTTACGTCGCCTCTTATTACCACACCTTCGCCAGGATGAAGAACGAGATCAAAAGTGGCAAGCGAATTGCAAATGTACGTCGATTTATCCTGAGTCTAGTCGCATCATTAAAAGCGTACTTATATTGCTCATTTGTCTGTTTAATGTTTCCAGATTGTGGGGCAAATGATGGACGCGGACAAAATGAAGATTCATTACGAAAAGCTTACGACGGACTTGCTAGAGTGGATCAAGATGAAAATTGAGGTCCTAGAAAACAGAAACTTTCCCAACTCTCTAGAGGGCATTCAACGGGAACTGCTAGCCTTCAAGCAGTACAGAACCGTGGAGAAACCACCGAAGTACAAGGAACGTTCCGAAATAGAGGCTTTGTATTTTCACATAAACACGCAATTAAAGTCCTTGAATCAGCCCGCGTTCACACCGCAAGAGGGCCAATTAGTGCACGATATCGAAAGAAACTGGGTAGAATTGGAACGAGCGGAGCATCGCAGAGAAGTGGCTCTCAGAACCGAGCTGCTGCGACAAGAAAGACTGGAACAATTGAACTACAAATTCGAGAGGAAGAGCGTTCTCCGAGAAGGCTATCTGAAGGAGATGATTCAGGTGTTGACGGATCCGAGATACGGTAGCAATTTGGCCCAAGTGGATGCCACGGTGAAGAAACACGAGGCCATTAGCGCGGACATTTTAGCGCGAGAAGAACGCTTCCACGATTTGACGAATATGTCGGAGGAGCTCGTCAGAGAGAACTACCATGGCCTCGAACGGGTACAAGTGAGGGAACAGGAAGTGTTGCAGAGGTGGAAGGAGCTTTTGGCTCTTCTGGATCACCATAAGTCCAACTTGGTTGCCCTCAGCTTCCTCATGAGCCTCATGCGCGAGATCGACACGACCTTGGCCTCGATTCAGGAGCTGCAACTGAATTTCCAGAGTACCGACGTTGGTCCACATTTGCTGGGAGTCGAGGATCTGTTGCAGAAGCACAGTTTGCAGGAGTTGCAGGTAACTGCTCTTGGAGAGACACAGAGGAGGCTGGGCAGACAAGCAGCTCAACACTTGGCACAGCCTCAGAGCAAGGAGGTACCTCTTTTGCAACAGAAATTGGAGATGTTGAACCGCGCGTACGATGATTTGGTCGAGTACAGCAAGGAACGTAAGGCTCGACTGGAGGACGCCAGGAACTTCTTCCATTTCCTGCAGGATCACGAGGACGAGGAATCGTGGCTGATCGAGAAGCAGCGGATCTGCAAGGCTGGAATATCTGCGAAGGATTTGAGAGCTGTAATCTCGTTGCAGCAGAAACACAAAGCTCTGCAGGATGAGATGAAAGTACGGAGGCCGAAGTCTGAACAGCTGTGCGACGCTGGGCGCAAACTGATTGCCGATAATCATCCATCGTCCTTAGAAATACAGAATCGCATTGACTCGTTGCAAGAACACTGGAAGGTCCTGGAGGAGTTGGCGGCACTCAGGAAGAAGCAGTTAGATGACGCGGCAGAAGCTTTTCAATTTTATGCGGACGCGAACGAAGCGGATTCCTGGATGAACGAGAAGATGGCCCTTGTGGCTTCAGAAGACTATGGAGTAGATGAACCTAGCGCTCAAGCGCTTTTACAGAGGCATAAGGACCTGGAGGGAGAGCTGAATGCTTACAAAGGTGACGTGCAGTCGTTGAACATGCAAGCCGAGAAGCTTATTAAGTCCGGGATTTCAACTCTGGAGTTGTCTGCTGATCCAGAACCGGTTGCGGAGTTGGAACAGGAAGAGTGGAGTAAGTTTTTGTATCGTATTACGATAAAATGTAACTTTCCTTTTCTGAATAAAGTGTAATGATCATTTTCTTCTTATTAGGTAAAGAGATAAGATTGGTTCCGCAAGATGAGTGGGTGGACGAAGTCGTGGAGAGGTTAGAGCCCAAAACCGTCCTCGAAGAGAGATTGGTACCACAAGTAAAAAGTTTATACCCGTTCAGTGGGCAGGGTATGCATATGGTCAAAGGTGAAGTGATGTTCTTGTTGAACAAGACAAATCCAGACTGGTGGAGCGTTAGAAAAGCTGATGGCACCGATGGTTTTGTACCGGCTAATTATGTCCGTGAAATCGAGCCTAAAGTAATACAGGTTCAAGTCAGGAGACCGGAAAAGGTCAGGGTAACGCAGAGAGTGAAGAAGACGAAGATGGTGAAGCAATTAGTTCCTGTTAGAAGAGTCAAGTCTATAAAGTCGACGGTCAAACCGATTAAGAGAAAAACTGCCTCTGACGGAGACAGCGTTGAAAAAAGACAGAAGAAGATTAATGATACCTACAGTGAGCTTCAAGAATTGGCGCTGAAACGACACGCGTTGTTGGAAGATGCCATACGTCTTTATGGTTTCTACCGCGAATGCGATGACTTCGAGAAATGGATCAAGGACAAAGAGAAGATGTTAAGAGCCGACGAGGTAACGTTGAAACGAGAAAACGTGGAGACAGCGAAGAGGAAATACGAGAAGTTCTTGACGGATCTCTCAGCCTCAGGGAAGCGCGTCGAAGCTATTGATGCTGCTGTCGATGAGTTTGTCAGACAGGGTCATAGTCAGCTGGACAAGGTGAAAGCCAGACAAAGGCATATTCATCAGCTTTGGGACCATTTGAATTGGTTGAAAGCGCAAAAGGAAAAGAGCTTGGAAGGAGCTTCGAGTGTGGAACTGTTTAACAGGACTTGCGACGAAGCTCATGATTGGATGTTAGAAAAAATCACCCAATTAGACACTGCAGAACTAGGACCAGATTTGAAAACGGTCCAAGCTTTGCAGAGACGACATCAGCACTTGGAGAGAGAGTTGGCACCGGTTGAAGAAAAAGTATGAATTCAGACAATTCCGATTGCTATATAAATTTACTTTCCGAAGATGTGATATTAACATCTTTTATTTCAGGTACGTAAGGTAAATCTGTTAGCAAACAGCGTGAAGAGTTCGTACCCTCACGAACTAAACAACGTGAATGCCAGACAAAATGAAATCAAAGAACTTTGGAATCAAGTCCAGACAAAAGCTAAGGAGCGTAGGTCCAGACTAGAGGACGCGGTAGGCCAGCAAATTTTCATGAACAGTTCGAAAAATTTAATCAACTGGGCTGCTGATGTGCAAGAAACGATGAAGGTCGAAGAACCTGTTAGGGATGTTGCAACCGCAGAGCAACTCAGGAAACAGCACATGGAACTCGGAGAAGATATACGAACGCGAGAGGACGAGTGAGTATCATGTTTCACGCGATTCTTGTTAGTGAACCATGTAAATTATCCATGCATGCAATTCTTGTTTCTTTAGGTTTCGAGAAGTTGAAGAGCTTGGAAATCAATTGCTGCACCGTAACCCGACTCTGGTAGATGTTAGCGAACGTTTAGACAAGTTGCGTGGTTTGTATCAAGCTGTAACCTCAGACTGGGTAGCAAAGGAAGCTTGGCTTCAGCAGTGCCTGGAGCTACAACAATTTAATCGCGAGGCTGATCAAATAGAAGCCACTACTAGTTCTCATGAAGCGTTCCTGGACTTCACCGACCTGGGAGAATCTCTGGATGACGTTGAAGCTTTGCTGAAGCAGCACGAGAAGTTTGAGAATACTCTTCACGCGCAGGACGATCGATTAAAAGCGTTCAGCGATACTGCTGATAAATTGATCGCTCAGAATCATTATGACAAGGACTAGTAAGTATTCTGGATGTTCTCTGAGCCTATTTCTATCTATAATTTGTAAATAAATGTTAACAGCATTAACGATAGAAGAAACCAAGTTCTGGCGAGAAGAATGGCAGTCAAAGACGCTGCACAGCGTCGTCGGGCAGCGTTGAAGGCGTCGGAACATTATCAGCAATTTTCAGCCGAGGTGGATGATCTTCGAGATTGGTTGGGCGATAAAATGAAAACTGCGTCCGACGAGAGTTACCGTGATTTAAACAATCTCGAACGAAAGCTACAAAAGCACGAGGCGTTCGAAAGGGAATTGAGAGCTAACGAAGGACAACTGAGGGCAGTGAACAAGGCTGGAAAAGCTTTAATATCTGAAGAGAATTATAGATCAGATGACGTGGGCAAGACGTTGAAGGAATTGAATGATCAGTGGGATAGACTGGTAGCTTTGTCTCTGGAAAAAGGTCGAAGGTTAAGACAAGCTGCCTGCCAACATGGTTACAATCGTACCATGGAAGATGCTAGGCTGAAGTTAGAAGAAATTGAAAACTGCTTACAGAGCAAACAAGTTGGAATCGATCTGAGAAGTTGTAAGGAGCTACTGAAGAAGCATCAAACGCTTGAAAGCGACATGTGTCAGTGGGAACAGAAAGTGGATGATCTTGTCGCCATGGGTGAAGAAATGGCTCACGAAGGACATTTTGATGCTGCGAATATATTAAAAGCCAGTCAAGCGACGCAGAGAAAGTACGTATCGTTTATGTATTTCATGGTGCCAGAAATGTTATCATTTTTAATATCCCGCTTTATTGCTCTGCAGGTTCCGTAGTTTGAAGGAACCGGCTAAAAGAAGACGAGAAGCTTTAGAAGAAAGCTTGCGATTCCATAAATTTGGTTTTGAACTGGACGCTGAGTTGCAGTGGATAAAGGATCATCTTCCTCAAGCGTCTTCAGCAACGCTTGGACAGAATTTGCATCAAGCCCAAACCTTGCATAAGAAGCATAAGAAACTTGAAGCTGAAATTGCAGGTCATCAACCCATGATAGATAAAACTTTGGCTTCTGGACAGACGTTGATCGATCAGGCTCATCCGGAGAAGAAGAAGGTAATGAATTTATATCATAATACAACTTGAAGATGTTTTCAGGGAAATATAGATATGCACATCTTTATTTATTGTTCTTACACAAATCACTGGTGAAGTTAAAATAAACGTTTGTAATTTTTGTACAGTTGGGACTGTTACAAGAGTATTGGGTCTGTAGAGGTAAGGTCGGCACAGATGCATGAATAGTGTTGTCTTGTTTAAGAAATAACATAAGCGTTAAATAATCGTGAATATGAAGAATTAACGCGATACTTCAAGAGCGCAGTGTATCTTCGGTGTCTTAAAATATACACAATGTTTCAGTATTTTAAAATACAATATTTTTTAACGCATGCATGTGCTTGACTTACATCGATTATTTCAAATAAGATTATTTGCAGAGTAATCCTTTACACATGTTATTTTTTATTATGCCGTATTCGATGTAGATTACTTTATATTAACAGGATTTTATTTCGTTTTAGAAATGGAGACAGCCTATTTGTTATGTTTTCTTTGTCAGTGTTAATAACATATTTTCTCCTGCACCTGTTTTCTTTAATGTAATTATACGTTTGTATAGATACGAGAATTGTGTGATGTGCTTGACGAAGCATGGAGGGACCTGCAAGAAAAAGCCGCAGAGCGAAGCAAGGTTCTAGATTTATCGCTAAAGGCGCAAGAGTTCTTCTTCGAGGCAGGAGAAGTTGAAAGTTGGTTGAATGAAAAGAATGACGTTCTCAGTTCCACTGATTATGGCAGAGACCGTGATGCCGCAACAAAATTGCTGACCAAACACAAGGTACATTCACTTTCACATCATTAAAGAGGATGATGTCAAGTAAATTTATTTGAAAATAATTAATGTTCCAGGCGGTTGAACTAGAGCTGGACACTTACAACGGTATCATAACGGAGATGGGACATACAGCGTCTGTAATGATTAATGCTAAACACCCTGACAGCAAAGCGATAGCGAACAAGCAACAAGCAATTGCTCAGCAAATGCGTGCTCTACAAAGATTGGCTACAGTGAGACAGCAACGTTTGATGGAGAGTATGTATCGACATGAATACTTCCTGGAGAGTAGAGAGTTAGAGCAATGGATCAAGGAACAAGAACAAGCCGCTGCCTCTGAAGACTATGGTCAAGACTATGAACACTTGCTGATACTGCAAGCTAAATTCAATGATTTCAAGCATAGAATAGAGGCTGGTTCCGAACGATTCAACCAATGCGAAGAGTTGGCTAGAAAATTAATCGCTAATGAGAGCCCTTATATTCAAGACATCGAGAAACGACAGGAACAGTTAGGGTAAGGTTTAAGGGCATAATTGTACTGGATATGTATATAAATCGGACTTAGAATGTACTTGGTTCAGGGCACTTTCAAACTTTTATTCACTAAATGCATGTTCAATTCTTTTGAACTTAGTACACTACCTTCAATAGTATATTGCTAATGTAATCTAAAATGTAATGATGAATAAGAAATAGAGGTGTATGAATTATTAGTCAGAAGAGTAGGATGGTATCAGGTGTGATGATATTGGTGCTGGGTTACTAACAGTATTTTTGTATATATATTTAACGCAGACCGGACGATGATGACCCTGTAAGACAGGTGCAGAGACAGCATGCCGCAATGAAGTAAGTGTACATTGTAGAACTTCATAATGCTGTGTTATTTTAATGCTGTGGAATGCATTATATGAATTGTGTTGGCTATTATATGTAATGCAATGTACAAACTAATCAATAAATGTTACAATTGTATTACTCTATTAGGGAATCCTGGCAACATCTTCTTGGCCTCATTCGAAATCGCGAGCAAAGGTTGCAAGCTGCAGGGGAGATCCACAGATTCCATCGCGACGTCGCGGAAGCTTTATCCCGCATACAAGAAAAAGAAGCAGCCTTACCGGAAGACCTAGGACGCGATCTGAATTCCGTCCTGGCGCTAATCAGACGTCACGAAGGTTTCGAGAACGATCTAGTCGCTTTAGAAGCGCAACTTCAAGTCTTAGTTGAAGATGCATCGAGGTTGCAAGCTCACTATCCAGGAAACAACGCGGTACACATTGATCAACAGCAACAGATCGTTGTGGCTCACTGGGAAGAACTGAAGGAAAGATCAGCTCACAGAAGAGATCAGTTACAAGCTAGCTGCGACTTGCAACGATTCTTAACTCAGGTCAGAGATTTGATGAACTGGGCAGCAGGACTTCGTGCTACGATGTCAACGGAGGACAAAGTGAGAGATGCGGCAAGTGCGCAGATCTTGAAGGCAGAGCACGAAGCTTTGAAAGGAGAGATCGAAGCGAGAGAAGATAGCTTCAGTTCCGTTCTTGATCTGGGTGAAGCCATGGTTCAAACCGGTCATTACGCTGCCTTAGAGGTGGAAGAGAAATGCAATCAGCTACTCGATGAAAGGCAGAAGCTGCACACCGCCTGGCAGCAGAAAAAGATTCACTTGGATCAACTGATAGATTTACACTTCTTCCTGCGAGATGCCAAACAGTTGGATAATCTGTCGTCCACTCAAGAAGCTGCACTCAGCGGTGACAACTTCGGAGACTCCGTTGAAGAAGTAGACGCACAAGTGAAGAAACACAACGAATTCGAGAAGTTACTTGTAACGCAAGAGGAGAAGCTGACAGCTCTGCAGGAACACGGAGATAAGCTTCTAGCGCAGAATCACTTTGATTCGCCCACGATTGCGAGAAGGTTGAGCGAAGTTGTGCAGAGACGAGCTAGAATTCGCACTCTGTGTGATGCACGAAGAAAGAGACTGGAAGCTGGTTTATTACACGCGCAGTTTGTCAGGGATGTTGCGGAAGCGGAATCCTGGATCGGTGAGAAACAGAAGAAACTCGAAGCTGAAGCGTCGAAAGGAGAAGTGTCCAGTTTGGAAGACAAGATCAAGAAGTTACAGAAGCATCAAGCGTTCCAGGCAGAACTAGCAGCGAATCAAAGCAGAATAGAAGAAATCAAAGCCAAAGGTGAGACGCTGCTCACACAGAAGCATCCAGCAAGCAACGAAATCCGTCAGCAATTGGAACACCTGCACGCGTCCTGGAGAAGGCTGCTGCTGGAATCTGGTAATCGTGGTAGGGGCCTGGAAGAAGCACAGGACATCCTAGAATTCAACAACCAGGTAGAAAAGATTGAGGCATGGATACGAGACAAAGAAATGATGGTACAAGCAGGAGACACCGGAAAGGACTACGAACACTGTTTAAGTCTCCAAAGAAAACTCGACGATGTGGATAGTGATATGAGAGTGGACGATTCCAGGATAAAGACAATCAATGCTCTAGCGGACAAACTGATTAAACAGGGTAGGGACAACGAATCCAAGGCTATTCAACAGCGCCGTGACAATTTCAATAATAAATGGAAAGGTTTGCAAGGAGCATTGAGCGCTTATAGGGAAACACTAGCTGGAGCGTTGGAGATTCATCTGTTCAACAGGGACATAGATGACACGAGTCAGAGAGTCATTGAAAAGTCAGTCGCCATGAATACCAGTGACGTCGGCAAAGACTTGCCTGCTGTTGAACATCTGCAGAGGAAGCAGGAGGCGATGGAAAGGGACATGACCGCCATAGAAGGCAAACTGAAAGAGCACAAAGCGGAAGCTCGAGAATTGTCGCAAAAGTATCCGGACAAGGCACCACAAATCAATGGAATATTGTCAGAACTGCAGTCTAACTGGGACGACCTTCAACGCCTTACTCAACATCGTCGTAAAGCTCTGAATCTAGCTTACACCTTACGCAAGTTCCAGGCTGACTTACACGAACTGGAGCTGTGGGTAGCGGATACCATTAAGCGTATGGACGAGTCTGAGCCTCCAACAACTATATCCGAAGCTGAAGCTCTGCTGGAACTTCATCAAGAAAGGAAAGCAGAGATCGACGGTAGACAAGACACATTTAAAGCTTTGAAGGAACACGGTGAAAAGCTTCTCGCGATCAACGAAGACGTAGAAGATAATCTGGAACACTTGGAAGACATCAGGCAGGGTCTAATCAACGCATGGGAGACCAGAAGGCAAAAGTTGACACAAGCGCATCAGTTGCAGTTGTTCAAGGAACAAGCTGACCAAGCTGACAGCTGGCTGGCAACGAAGGAAGCATTTCTTAACAACGACGACCTTGGTGAGTCTCTGTCCGGTGTCGAAGCATTGTTGCGCAAGCACGAGGAGTTTGAAAAGATGTTGGTCTCGCAACTGGGTCGTATCGAAGAGTTAGAAAAGTTTGCGAATGAGATCTTGTCTGGGGAACATGCGGATGCAAGCATTATAAAGCAACGGTTAGCGTCAGTGTGTGCTAGAAGGGATAGATTACAGAATAGTGCAAGAGCCAGAAGGAAGAAGTTGCTGGAGAGTCATCATTTGCACCAGTTCCTCAGGAACATATACGAAGTTGAAGGCTGGCTGCATCAGAAGCAACAAGTAGCTAGTGACGAGAACTACAGGGACTCTTCGAATCTACAGAGCAAGATTCAGAAACACGCTGCATTTGAGAGCGAGTTAATGGCCAACAAGGGAAGAGTGGCGGCAGTGATCAATGAAGGTGAGGCCCTGATTGAAGAGAACCACTACGCTGCTAACAGCATACAAGAACGTTTGGATGAACTGGAAGCAGAATGGCGTCACTTGCAAGAGACCAGCGAACTGAAGAAGAACAGGTTGAACGATGCTTACCAGGCTCTACTCTTTGGACGTACTCTGGACGAGTTTGAGGCCTGGATGGACGAGGTAGAAACTCAATTACAATCAGAGGACCATGGAAAAGACTTATCCAGTGTAGCCAATTTGCTGAAGAGGCACACGAACTTGGAGAACGATGTCCTGGGTCACAACGAAGCTTGCGAATCGATCAAGGAGACAGCGACTAGTTTCCAGAAGTCCAATCACTTTATGTGTGACGAGATACAAGAAAGAGCCATGGTCACCATAAACAGGTACCACAGTCTACAAGAACCGATGCAGATACGAAGAGACAATCTAGAAGACGCGAAGTTGTTGCATCAGTTTGCAAGAGACGTTGAAGACGAGCTACACTGGCTGTCCGAGAAGGAACCTCTGGCTGCCAGCAACGACTTAGGCAGTTCCTTGACCACTGTACAAAGACTGCAGAAGAAACACCAAGCTCTGGAGGCAGAACTGATCTCGAGGGAGCCCGTGGTGGCTTCCCTGATCAGCAGAGCCACCGTTATGGTGAGAAGCGGACACTTTGCGTCGGAGAAGATTGAAAAACTGTCGCAGGAGCTGCAGGAAAAACTTGCTCATCTTAGGGACCTAGCTAGCGTTCGCAAACTGCGTTTGCTCGATGCTGTTGAGTCACAGATGTTCTACGCCGAGGCTGCAGAGTCTGAACAGTGGATAAAGGAGAAGCATCCACAGTTAACTTCCACGGACTACGGGAAAGATGAAGATTCTGTACAATCCTTGCTCAAGAAACTGGAAGAAATAGAGCGAGATCTTATCGGATTTGAAAAGAACATTGAAAACTTGAGGAAACTTTCGCAAGGTTTGATAGAAAGGCACCACTTTGATAGCAAGAATATCACGCAGAAACAGTCGGACATAGAGCAGAAGTTCACGGAATTACAGAAACTGAAGGATCATCGATTCCAGCGTCTGCGTGAAAGCGAGAAGTTCTTCAAGTTCATCAGACAAGCGGACGAAGTCATCGAATGGATTGGAGATCAGACAACGGTCGCTGCTTCGGAAGACTATGGTCGCGACGTGGAACACGTCGAGCTTCTCATTCAGATCTTTGATAACTTCTTGGCCAGTTTGAGCACCAGTGAAGGTCGAGTATCAGGCGTGTTAGACAATGGACAGAAATTGATAGAAGAAAACAATCCGGAGAACAGTAAAATATTGATGAAGATCGAGGAGACGAAGCAGCAGTGGGATGACCTTAAGGAACTCGCACATGCACGACAGGAGGCGTTGGCTGGAGCAAAACAGGTGCACATGTTTGATAGAACAGCGGATGAAACAATTTCGTGGATCCAAGAGAAAGAGGCTGCTCTCAGTTCTGATGGCTATGGTCACGATTTGGAAACCATTCAAGCTCTAGTGAGGAAACACCAAGGATTTGAAACTGATTTGGGTGCTGTGAAGGAGCAGGTATGTTTAGCGAGTACCTCCAACTGAACATAATAGAACTTTAATTAAACGATTCTTGATGTTTCAGGTCGAATCGCTGATGGAGGAAGCCTCAAGATTAATAGAACTATTCCCGGATGCCCGAATCCATATTGATGTAAAGCATCAAGAAGCTGAAGCAGCATGGAACGAGTTACTGGAGAAAGCGGCTCAGAGAAGAAGCAAATTGGCGCAAGCAGAACAACTGCAGTCATACATGGGCGAATACAGAGACTTGTTGTCGTGGATAAACGAGATGGTAGCCAAAGTAACAGCTCCAGAGTTGGCTCGTGACGTGCCAGGTGCCGAAGCATTGATTTCGAGGCATAATGAGTACAAAGCAGAGATTGAGACGCGTAACGAGGCCTTCGATAAGTTTTATAAAACTGGCCAGGAGTTGATAGAGGAAGGCCACTTTTTGGGTAAAGAGATCGAGGACAAGATATCCGTCTTGCAACAGAGGCAACAGTTCTTGAAAGACACCTGGGAGCAGAGAAGACATATCTACGAACAAAACTTGGATACTCAGTTGTTCAAACGAGAAGCTGAAACTTTGGAGAACTGGATCGTGAGCAGAGAGCCTATGTTACACGACGGGAAGTTGGGTGAAAGTATTCCTCAAGTAGAAGAACTGATAAGGAAACATGAAGACTTCGAGAAGACCATCGAGGCACAGGAAGAGAGGTTCAACGCGCTTCAACGCATAACCATGCTAGAGGAAGCGTTCCAGAAACAACAGGAAGCGGAGATGGCAGCTAGGCAGGCGGAGAGGGAGAGAGTGGAACGTGCTCGCCTTGAAGAACGAAAGCGCAAGGAAGTTCAGAGGATAACGGAAGAGAGAAAGCGCGAAGAGGAACGCAGACGATTGCTGGATAGTCCTCATCGAACCATGCACGATGAAGTGAATGGAACGTCGGACGAACACGAATCCATCAATAAATTGTCACCCCTGAAGACAGCCAACACTCCAGAGAACTTGGACTCAACTCCAATTCAAAAGACACACGGCATATCGCACGTGTTTGGTGAGAAATTGAGGAGAACCACTCCAGACATCAAGAGAGCTGAAAGTATGAAGGTGGACACGAAGAAGCCGAAGAGGACGCCCAGTTTTACCACCAGGAGAAGAACCCAGAGCTTCAGGAAGCTTCAGAGGATGGAGAATATGGATGCGTTGCCACCAGTGGAGATCCAAGGCTTCTTGGAAAGGAAACACGAGCTTCAAAGCGCCGGCAAGAAGGCAGCCGTGCGTTCTTGGAAACAATATTACACGGTACTGTGTGGACAACTTCTGTGTTTCTTCAAGGACACGGAAGACTTCTCGCTGAGCAAAGCAGCCACTGCTCCCATCACTATCTTCAATGCCATATGCGAGAAAGCTAATGACTACACGAAAAAGAAGAATGTGTTCAGGTTGAAGTGTACAGACGGATCAGAATTTCTGTTCCTAGCTCCTAGTCAACAGGAGATGGAGGACTGGGTCAATAAGATATCATTCCACGCCAAATTACCTCCTAGCTTGCAGTTATTAAGTTACGATGAGTCACAGAAAGAAGGCTTACAGAGATTGCAAAACGTGTCCATAGATCATGCCGACGACAACGTTTCGACTGGCAGTAGCCACGCCTCGACTCCTGAATTGGAACGAAAGAACTCGGTGATCAGACGCGATCTGTCGAACCAACATTCCCCCAGCAGTGTGCAGATAGAGTTCCTTCAGATGCACAGGCAGAATCAACAGAAACGCGATCCACAGAATAACACAGATTTCGTAGCTTCTCAGAGGAATGAATCACCTCAAACGCAGACAGAGTTTCTGCAAATGCACAGACAGCAACAACTGTTGGCGCAGCAGCAGCAGTTGATACAACAGGAACAATTGGCGAGTCAGAGAGATTCTGGGGACAAACCACCTATCCCGCCAAGAGGAGCTCCACCTCCCATTCCCATGAGGTCACCAAGCTCTGAAGCTCTGCCGCAATATAGACGTGATGGTACATTGATTTGATAATTAAAATAATTACCTTCAAAGCAATGGAATCGTACAAACATGTAAGATCATAGATGAAATGTTCACAGACACGGAACACATGCAAGGACGATCCGGTTTTTATCAACAACGTAGCGCTACGTTGAACCATAACGGATCTGGCCAGTATCCATCGAATGCAACTTGGCATAGGCAAAGTAGCGTAGATCTCAGTACGCAACATCAAGGTATAATAAATACTTTTAGGGAACCACAGTAATAATGTATGTGTACGCGTAGAGTATCCCTTTTTCATTGAATGTTTAAGAACTCATGGTTGTTTTGTAGAATTAGCACCCCCTTTGCCATCAAGCGCCCCTCCACCAAACAGAATGGCTCAGTGGAGTACTCCTCATGATCCTGGTTAGTCATCGTCAGCTGTTTGTGTTGTTTTTCGTGCAATGTTCATTTTTGCATGCTACGTATCAGTTGTCAGTTTTATAGTACCACTGCTAAGTCCTAAGTTGTATCTCCAGTTGTAAAAGTCAATTGTATATTAAAGATGGTTTTATCGAATAGCTATTGTAACTTGAAGCGATTGACGAGAAAATAATTTTGGAAAAACAATTTCTTCTGTTACAGCTTATGGAAATGTTCCGGTAACTATTAGACAGGTAAATAGATAAGTTCTTCGACATATACATCGTTTAAATTGTTATTTATTATGTATGATACTTATTATAAATGCAAGGATCTAATATAAAGTTGTGTGGACACTGTTGTAGGGTGTGCAGCAAAATAATTCATTTACCGGTAGACCAGTTTCTTTGCCACCGTATGTGGCACCACCAGCAGTTCCACAGAACGCTCAAAATATTACGGTAGTAGACAGTAGGAGAGCCAGCGAAAGTGGATCAGAAAGTGAACACAGCGTGGGTAATAATCGTAAGGATCGCGATTATAAGCGGAGTTCTGTTTTGAGCAATCTATTTGGTAGACGCAAGAAACCCCAATCGTAACCCCATTGAAAACGAAGTGAAAGGCGTACAGATCTTCATGAAACAATGTGGCAAACACGATGTAAAGTTCCTTCGAAAATGTTAGGAAGGACACGTGTATGTGCCTATCCTTGCTGCATAGTATATTAACAACTCGTGTAAATTATTTTTATGTACTATACAAGTTTTACTCGAATAGATATACTTATATTCACGTTGTTTAATAACGTGATCCGCGTTGAGTTGGCCACGTAAGAAAGAACTATACATTATAATCGATAATTATTTCAGTTGAATTAATTTAAAAGCAATATCTTTTGATAAATGCATGTATTTTTTTATTACTGTAATTATGCCCATAAATGTCAATTTTTGTTTCTACGGTATAAGATTAATCTTTAACAAGTTCTATAACATGATCAACTCAAACATTAGAGAAAAGCTTGCATTTTTGTATTTTTTAGTTTTTACAGTGTTCAATATGTACACCTGATGTGTCAGGAATTGAAAAGCATCGTCAGAAAATTATTAAAGAAATGCAACATATTGATTATATAGAATGAAAATGAATTCACTGTTACTACGATTGTTAAATTGTTTCGTAAATCTCTTTAAATGCACCATAAAGCTACAAAGGGAAGGATTATGTTAGAATTATGCCTTACACGCGATGATCGTTAATGAATTTATTTAAAGTGTACCTGACTTTAAGAGAAATGTTGAAATGTATGAAGAACATGCGAATACATGAATAATGTACGGTTTAAGTTTATAGATGTCATAATATATGTTGCAAATATTATATATTTGAGAACATCTATTCGGGACCAATGACCCTATAATGTATTAAAGTATCAGCAATATGTACACATGTTCAAGAGAGACAACAAAATTACGTGTTTCTCAAGATTCAAATATTATATCTTTTTTTTTTCTACAACAAAATATTACATTGTGTAAAGTGTATTTAATACATAAAGAATAATAATGTATTATGTAGCCTTGTCGGTACTATTCTGTAGTTACGTAGAACGACTTTTCTGCGATAGGGAGTCGACAACCGAGAGTTAAAGATTAAATAAATAAGAAAGTAATGTAATGAACATCACTCTTATTATTTTAAAAATCATATGCAAGGCTTCATAAAATAGTAACCTCTTTATTACAACTGCTATAAAACAATTTTATTAGACAGTATTTCTTTACACTGTAATGGTAAGTACAACTGTTAATATAAGACTCTGAAAACTTCTATGTTACAAAAGTTACAAATACTTAACAGAGAGATCAACTTCTTACTTTTACCTTGTATATCCTCAAATCTCTTTGTCTCGCTAAACTAAAACTTAAATGCAACAATAACAAAAGATTCAACCTTAATGAAATAAAATTCTTAAGTAGCAATTGAACTAAACACTAGCAACATTTTCACATATGTACAATTTTAATACAAAACTGTCAACTATGACAATGTCCAGGCAAACGAAGAGCTCTGATCTTCGTTTAAAGATGTCCTTTCTCTCTCTCAAAGAGAATTCACTGTACAATCCAGCGTGCTTTATGACTTTCTCGAATCGGTCAGCTTGCGAAAAGGCCGGCAAGAAACAAGACATAAAAGAACAGTTCAATGTCGATCGTCAACGACCGTCATGGCAATGAGCACGTTAACAGTTACACAATAGTCGGTGGTTGAAGAACAGCTGGTGCTCGCCTGACTTTCAAAGCTTCTGGACTCATAGTCCGCACCTGTTTCGCGATCTGATCATAGTCATACGTGACGGCCAGCCCCCCGTCCGAGTTTCCTTTCCTCCCAAAACCTTTGCTCTGCGACGAGTTAATATTCTTCTGCCTTTCCGTCGGCGTCGTATTACTGTAAAACGCGTCCGCCGCGATGCTACCTTCCTCTTCTTCCTGACTGTATCGACGGTTCTTCAGTCTCAGCAGAAAGTACACGGTAGTAGTTATCAGAAGAAGAAGAAACAGCAAACCTACTGCAGCGGCCGCTGCGATCACCCTCATCTCCGTCGAGTCTCGGACGAGCAATTTGATGTTGGTCGAATCTCTACCTTTTTCGCTCTCGACCAGAAGAGTGTAGATCCGTGCATCTTCCTTTTGGAGATCTTTGATCAACAACTTCGCCCAATAACAGTTCGTCAGCATCTCGTTTTCCTTGATGTGCTCCAGCGGGAGGGCCTCGTATTTTGGATGAATATTCTCTCCTGAAAGAATGAGGAATTTACGTCGATAGATTCAAACTGTAAAATCTAACAAATATTGATCGTACCTGCTCTGATGTGCGAGCTTCCCCACTGCCAAGCAACGAGTCTAGGCGGCGGCCTCGAACAAAAGCGAGACTTAAGAACATGTTCGGATTCCCCGGTCCATCCCAAAGATTCGTAGAAACCCTTTTCACCGGAAGAAGGTCTCGCCTGAATCTCAGGTGGGCCGGTTACGTGGAGCATAAAACGAGCCTCGCTGGGCATTTCTCTCCGCACTCCATTAATCACGTTGAACGCCACACATCGATATTCCCCCTCGTCGGACCACATCACGTTCTCCAAACGCAGGCGTTTACCGCCGTCCTTGTTCTGGAGAGGATTCTCGATGGTATCGGTCACGCCGCCTCGAAGATGCACCCACCTGTACTGCGCCGGTGGATTCGCCTCGAAATTGTCGCACTCGAAGGGTTCCAAACTAGTTCCGAGAAGAGTGGTCTCTTCCAGCTTCTTCAGCGTTTCGTTGATAGTTCTGTCCACTTTCGGTCTGGGCCCATCTACAGATAAAATTACCGGTTAAGAAACGAGGCTGCCATGCTCGAAGGAATTTCGATCGTAACGTGCCCGACTAATGCGCTCGAAGATTTCACTACTGTCCATAAAGAGAAACCTCGAACACAGTAGTCAGGACAATTGCTAATGACCGCGAGGACAAATTGACGTTCACGTCGATGAACGTGCCATTATTTCCTGAAAAAACAGTTATAAGAGAGCGGGCAAATCGTTCAATGAACACGGTCGTTCCGGAGAGGAAAGTCAAGATTGTACGAACATTGTACGTCCAGCCTGTAGTTAGCCGCGGTGCTTTCACCGATAACGTTGACCGCCTTGCAAGAATAGAGACCGGCGTCGTTTCTCTTGACCGGCTCGAATCTCAGCTCGGAGCCCGTCGACGTGCTGTTCTGCTGCGTTCTGTTTAACATCAACGATACCACGTTGCTCGTTACAGTGATGGGAGCTGAATCCTTGAACCACTTGATCGTTCCGCTGGGATTGCTGTCCGCGAAGCATTTCAGGCTCATAAAACTCGCCGAATCCTCCAGAGCCGCCACCAGCAGACGCGGCTTCGTCTCCAGCCTCACCTCCGGCGAATCTGAAATTCGTCATGCTATCATACCCTTTCAAAGGATCTTAATTCCTGATGAATCGGTTTTTGATGTCTTCAAACTATTCATCGCTATGCGGAACCTATTAAGGGAATCCATTAGGAGCACCTATTAGGGTCGCAATCTTCAAATATTTTTGGGAAGAAAACTGACTCCACTTTACGGAACCCGTCAAAATGGCGGATCATGGCAAAATTTATTAATAAATTTTTGTGAATATGTCAACTTTCAAGCTAAGCAGTTCACATATCAAAATTTTCTACTTTAGTTCAAATTTGAATATAAGTGACCAAATGTACGTAAACCCAGTGTTAAAAGCTGATTTTTCACTCCTACAGATTTCAATTTTGATACAATTGTATTTGAGTGTTCCTAGCAGATTTCTATTTTAATCGTAAGATCACTGTTTCCCTATTGGAATCCGAACGTGAATTGTAGCGTCGCTTGTGAACAGAGAGCACAAAAGTATGCAAAATATACATACAATGCACATCCAGTCGTGTTTCCGCAGAAGCTGGAACGACGCTGGACGGATGGATCGTGATACATCGAATCGGTAGACCATGGTTCTCTCTTTGTCCACGGACTCGTAGGAGACTGTGGGCTGCCCACGTTTTAGGGCTGTCTACTTCCGTCGCGTTCGTCTGCTCCCTCAGGGGCTCCACTTCGTTTCCTCCTATGTACCTGTGCAAATTTACCACGTTGTTACAAACAACATACGCAATAATTACAACTTGCATTCCTTAATTTCTTTTACCTACCACCTCTGGAATTTACGAAATTGTCAAAATAGTGGTTCTTGATAACATTGCAACAGTACGAAGTATGTGACAAGTTTTTATTTATTATAAGTAAATCAATGAAAATATATTAAACCAATCTATGTATCTGAATTATTTGTAAGTTCCAAGAGAAATGTGATATCGAGCTACACAGGAGTACAAAGGGTTAATATAAAAATATGATTCCTTACAACACAATTTCTAAAAGAAAAGAATCAATAGAAAGAGTCAAAATTATTATTACAGAGCAAAAAGACATAAATAATTGCAAGTAAACATGTTCGGTGCAATTTGTCGTTTCATTGTCTCGCTTAACCCACAATCCACGATCCCCGGAAAAAGTATTTAGAATTTCCCACAGATACCGATACCCAAGGTTTATAACCTTTCTAGAATGATTCACGAGGAGACTATGTTCGTGGCCAGCTTCCACGACTGCAGTCTGCATAATTACGCTCACCACTGCATCTTCGGTGCAGCCCGCAGGGAAAAATGTAGCAGAACTATTTAGACAGCGTGCCTATTAAAGGCAGTAAAGAGAGCCAGTGCAGCTTAGCTCCGTTACAATAGCCGGTATAATTTCAGCAAACTCAACGTGGAGTATGAAATTAGGAACCGTTTTCTTCTGCTCTATATTCGATTCGTTTCCGCGAAAAAAATCCTTCCTGCGGTGAACTGAAATTTGCCATCGCCTGGGATCTCTCCTCTGCGGGCGTTCATGTCACCGTGATGACGCGGCTTTTCTAGTGAAAATGTGAAGGCGAGAGAGAAATTTTTGGTGTGGGAAGTTTGGAAATAGGATCTGGGAATTTTTGGAGTTTTAATATTTGAAATTTGAAGAGTTGGGGACTTTAGAAATTTGGGATGTGAGAATTGGGGATTTTAGGAATTTCAGAAAGTGGAAATTGGGGACTGTAGGAATTTGGGACGTGGGGAGTTGGGGATTTTAGAAATTTGAAAAGGTGGAAATTAGGGATCTTAGAAATTGAGGAACTTGCAAATTGGGGACTTCAGAAATTTTAGAAGATGGAAATTGGGGAACTTGGAAATTGGGGATTTTGAAAATTGTATAATTTGGAAATTGTGAATTTTATAAATTTGAGAAGGTAAAAATTAGGGGACTTCAGAAATTGTGTAATTTCAAAATTGAAGATTTTAGAAATTTGAGAACTTGAAAATTGTTGATATTAGAAATTCAGCACATTATAAATTCAAGACCTTGCGGACCCTTATTCTTGAGAATGTGAGAACTTAGAAATTGAGAGAACAAAAACTAAAGAATCCTATAAAGAGAACTTAGAAATTGCTAACCTTGGGAATTTAAGATCTCTTCAGAATTTATGATTTTCGAGATTAGTGTCCTCAAAAATTTAGATCTTTGAGAATTCAAAATCTTCAAATTCCAGTGAATATATGAAATTGTAACTATACTGAATGTTCAAATCATTAGAATTTTTCTTTAAAAGCGCAATCTATATCCCTGCTTTGATCCCAATGCGAAGTTCATGTTCACACGGTGGAAAACACTGGTTCATGGCTAACCGGTGCTCATGGAAATCGTAACACCGCTCATGCGAAGGTGATGATCAGAGAGTTTTATGTTATAAGAATTTAGATGAGGTGTGGCTAGCACGATCGGTAGACCATGACAAGAAAAAGAGTCGGCCAGCAAAGCTTTCTGCCGCATAAACACCGTGTTTACGGCTTTCTTGTTCCTGACCAGCCTCTGCGAACCACTGTTTTTCGAAGCATTTCCATGCAACGAGAATCTGCGAACACAAAAGCTCGCAACAATTTAACAATAAGATGATTTACAAACGTTTCTTTCTGTTTATTGAAACGTTCCTTCCACTGGCAATAATGTAATGTCGGTAACCAGCATTCCTTCGAATGAAAGTTGTTATAAAAACAATAATAGGAGAGTATAACTAGTACCGTTGCACAAAGGTTTTACTACCGTGCAATCGAGAAGAAAATGGAATGCTCGAAACTTTACGTTTAATTTAACGCGTCGATTTTTCTCCGATCGCCGTGAAATCGCTCGGTAAAAACACGGTTCTGTGACCTACTGGAATTTCAAAATCACGAGATTGTTCATTAAATCGCTTGGCTCGAAATGGAACCCTAGGGAAGTTTACCCTTCGCTCATTAACTCACCACTTTATAAGGGCCGCCGGATTTCCATATCTGGACACGCAGGAAATTGTAACTTCCTGACCCTCCCTTAGAGTCAGCGCGCTGCTCAAAATGGTTCCCCCGTACTCCAACCGTGGCTTCCGGGGTTTCACTGCAAACAGGACATTTAACAATTATAATATATTATACATTATCAACAGATTTAGTAATAATTTTGCATGATCCAAGACAATTTTCCGTATATAGTCCTATTTCAATGGATTGTAGTGGTACTTCAATTAATGTTCCCTCGAGACTGCGATGATTCAAGGATTTCAACGAAATCCAATTGCAAAAATTGTGCAGCAAGAGGAAAAGTAGAACGGAACAAGTGGTTTGTTGCATCACGTCACACCCACGTTTAGCGAATTTGAACGCGGGCCAGCTAAATCTGCATTGTTCCGTTGAGGAAGCAGGATCTGATTATCCGTGCAAGATTCGGCGTGGATCCGCGATTTTTCAACGGCGATGCAAGAACTCAACGTTCCGTTAAAGCCTAAGTGCGCTATTTAACGCTTTAACGTTGCATTATAAAGATTGCGCAAGCTTCTTAATCGAGAATTACACCGATGTTTCACGCGTTCGAGTAGCTTCACGGGCATTAACGGAATGATTGTACATAATGGGATCAGTGGTATATCGAATCCAGATAACGAGCGCATTAACGTTAATATTTTCTTAAGAGAACGATTCACAGAACAGTGGAGCCTGAGATAGGTTACTGTTACAAGAATCAGGTAGTCTGTTCGTTCGTTTTTCTGGGGGGTGAGTCATTAAGATCACATGCAGATGCCATCCAAAATCTGACTTAAGTGGTGGAAAAAAAAGGCTGTGCAGGTCCCAGTTTAGTCATCCTGTGAACCAGATATTTTTTACATCGCTTTTAGATACATTCTTTTCTTAGAACATTCCTTGAATAAAACTTTTGGAATATGCACTCAATGCAAATATAAACTTTATTGAATTCTGATGTAGGTGCAAGTCATCACGTGGACCAGATATCTTTTTGGTACATTCTTGCTTTTATCCTTAGAACATGCACTGCATGCAAAAGGAAAAAATTGAATTGCAAAACAGCAATTTTTATACCTATTTCAAATTCCCCTTTTCCATGCTGCTGGAGGCAATTAGCATTATCATACATTTTCCATGTACGTACTAAATTGCTCGAGTTACCTACAGATCTAGATTTATTTGATCAAATCACACGATAATAGAACTACCATTTTGAGTACCAGTTACAGGAAACTGAAAACGTAATAGAACTTTTGTTTAAAGAAAAATCACTACTCCTTTGAGAATTTTGTATGGCTGCCTTTTATGAAACATCCAAGTTTGAAATTATAAATGTTTAAAAAATATGTGGAAAAATATCCAAGCTTGAGATTATAAATATTTTTAATTTAGAAATTTTAAATATGGGAACTTAGAAATTTTTTGGCGGGAAACCTGCGACAGGGCTTCACTAATGATCCATGTTCAACATAATCCATGTGTTTAATATCTCCGTTAAATATAGTAATATCTCCCATAAATATACTAATATCCCTTATAAGATTTCCTTACCTCTGACAAGTAATCTCGACGGCAAAGAAGTCAAAGCATCCTGTCGCGTAAAATCGCCCGAGGTGACCTGACACTCCCAGTATCCGTCGTCGAAGTCGAGGGATGCTCTCCGAATAAGAAGGGTGCAATCACTGCCCCGTCCACTTGCCCACTCGTATTTATCCGGATGCATGCCCACCGGTTTCCGATCCTTTTGCCAAATGCATTGACCTCGTTTGTCTTGCACTCTGCATCGTAATTGCGCGTCGTCGCCGGAGGACACTTCCTGATACAACTCCGGAGTTTCCGCGAACCTTTGTTCGCCAGTTATTTCAACAATTATCAGTAACATCATTGTCCATTGAAAATAGAACGTCATCTTGAAATATATTAATTTTTACCCAAGTTACTTTAACTTTGTAATCTGTTTACAAATTTAATTTATAATAGTTTTGTTTTGTGTCTTTTGGGACATTCAAATATGGCGGGGATTTTATTGCAAAGAATCACTTAGTTCGATATAATCGATTTTAGATCGACTTTGATTTATTATAGTTCTTCCAGTTCATTGTTTTTATTATTTCACTGCTATACGACTATTTTATTTAAGCAAACTTTATTGAATGATTATTTTAAGGGTTCTATAATTGTCTCACAGTTTAATCACAAGTCAAACTCGGATTTATTATAAAAGTTTCTTATACTTATTGAACAAGTTCAAATTTAGTATTTGGATTTCACGTTTAGTATTTAATTATTAGATTCATTGTATGCGTACGATTAAATCTAGCGGTGAATATTTGGCGCCAATACAAAGTTTTTGAAACTGAGAAATATTATTTCATATCATTAACTACACAGGTTCCCTCTACACCAGTTCAACAAAATTCTTTTGTTCTAAAATGTCTCCACTACAAACACTTCGATGAACGCGCGAAACATTTTCACAAAATTTCCTTCGCAAAATTACGTCAAGTTTAAACTAATGCACTTTATTTCGAAAGTAGACATAAAGTTTATAGTTGTTCACAGGCAACATCGTTCAAAGCAAGCATCGATCTTGCTGTCGAAGAACATAAGACGGAATGAGCTGTTGTGAAATTCGAAAGAAACTCCGCGAACGAGGAACTCTCGTGGCGCCGCCATCGGTGATTCATCAAAACGCGTTCTCATCCCCCACGAACTTTTTCAAAATTTAATGAAACAGGACTGTATAGATTGCGTTTAAATTATCTATTATCACGCATAGCACTTTCATTACTATTTGTAATAAAATCTTTATACAATTTCATCTGCTAACCTAACCTAACCCCTTGTAATTTGACGAGTGTCGTGACGCACTCCAGCTGTGATTTTACTCGAATTAATACGCTTTCATTTGCATTTCAAGACCAGTTATTTGCATATTACTATTTGTAATAAAAACTTAACGTAATTTAACCCCTTGTATTTTGACGAGTGTCATGACGCACTCGTGACGCACTCCAGCTGCGATTAATTTTACTCGAATCAATACGCTTCTTGTAGTATTTGCACAATCGATCGATTTCCTTCTTCGTCTCTTTTAATATTGCTCAGTTCTGAGTCGACAAATGAATCAAAGTTTGACTTGTTATTTAATATTTTCTCTTGCTATTTAAACTCCACTCCCCTTGTTTAACTAACCGGAAACACTTCACAGCGTCGTCGAAATTCCGTACTTCAACTCGTAAACGAAACACGACGATACTTTGTTGGTATCGGCTCGGTTTGTTTGATCGAAACGAAACAAATTGATTGCGAAGAGGGAGAGAAACGAGGAAAGAAAACAGATAGAGATAAAACGAAGTTATCTAGGACGTCGGAGCACAATGCTAGAAGTACATAGTGGAACTGAGCCGGAGTTAAAGCCAGAACGTTCACCGAAGTGGAAGCGGAAGACGGGCCCCAAACGCGGACCCACGCGTGCGTATCCAACCCTGTCTCCTCTGCTGCTATCCTTATTATTCGAGCGTGTTATCATTATGCCATGCTACGGCGAGCTTAGCCGCCCATTTGTTCCATATATTCTCCATTTCGCGTTTAGCGGCCGAGAACCACCCTCGACCCCTACTCGTCTCGAGAGAAAGATACAAAATGGACGTACATTTGTGGAGGAGTTAGACGTTTTTGTTGAGGGTGGGATATCTTAGATACTGGAACTTTTTTACATTTTTTTATTTGGGAAAGATTCTAATTTATCAATTTTTAAATCGTTTAACTGTAGGTTGAACTTGGTCATTTCTAGATTCTCTAATTTTAGATTCTTCTACTTCTAAATTCTTTGATTCATAAATTCTTCAAGTTGCAAAGTATTGCTAGATCCTTGAATTTCTAGAGTACTGGATTCCTAAATTCTCTAAGTGCTGAATTACCTGATTTCTAAATTTCTCTATTCCTAAATTCCCTTTCTAAAAATCCCTAAAACTCCTAATTTCTAAATTCCCCAATTTCTGAGGTGCTCAATTCCTAAATTCCCCAATTTCTAAATTCTCCAATTTCTAAATTCTCCAATTTCTAAATTCCCCAATTCCAAATTCCCCAATTCCCCAACTCCTCAAATCCCCAATTCCTAAATTCCCCAATTCCTCAAATCCCCAATTCCTCAATTCCCCAACTCCTAAATTCCCAATTCCTCAAATTATAAATTCCTCCATTCGTAAATTCCCCAATTCCCCAATTCCCAAATCTTCAAATCTCAAATTCCCAAACAACTCAGATAACAAAAAATTGTCCATATACAAAGAATTGTATTATGGAATTAAAATTATTTCTCATGGGGAGGTCCACCCTCCACCAAAATACGCCACTGTATGTTCGACGTCGAACACGTTGAACTACTAGCAGATGCTCCCGATAAAGAAAACGACACGCAATGACAATTTATTGCAGCCATCTGCGTATTCCTTTCCTTCACCCTCACCAATCCTAATGGAAAAGCTGTAATAATATAACCTGTAATTTTTAACAGTGAAATTAACATCGTACATTTGGCACACTTTTAACTTCACGGGCTATCGATTTCTTATAGAAAGTAATAAGAAACCTAAACCTAAAATGACAAGTCACTTAAACCTAAAAAATAAGAAACGAAACTTCAACTTAAAAATTAAGAAACTTGAGACTTAAACCTGAAATATATAAAACTTGCAACTTAAAAAGTTTGTTAAGTTATCATACGTAAATGCAGGAATATTTACCTACATTTACCTATTTACCTACATTTACTTTTGACTTTCTCAGGTTACACGTTCATACTTCCAGTCGCCATTTTGTTGTCCGGTGATTTAAACGATGGCATTAGCCAGCGGAATTTTCACTTACAGAGTAATTTGTACGTAATAACGGAGTTAAGAGGTAGCACTGAATCACGTCGTTGATAAATTGATGTTTTAATGAAAAGGAAAGGTATTCTTAAGTAGCGATGAATCGCTTCACCGTTAAACTGCGAGTTAACGACTGCGCTAATGACCGATAATAGATTCACTATGTTCTTCATTTTATCGACATAGCAACGGTATGGAATCACGATAGATATCTATTTGGAAGTACAGGTTTCATTTTGGATTCTAATGTATTTACGTTAATGTTCTCTTTTACAGGTGTGTTTGTGGATGTCAAGTGCAACTTGTGAGGATCAAAAGAAGATGGAACGACGTACTGTAATCGTGTGAGAAACGAAATTGTGTGATATTGACTGTGTTAACAATTTCTGGTATGTTGTATGTTTGTTCATCATTTATATATTATTATTACATCGATATGTTGTAAGAACAACATTGTAACTTCAATGTAAGCATACAGTTACAGTGTTGTTCATAATAGGTCAATTTATAAATTGTACACTTTCTTAATGTATTATTAATTATATTTATTATTTCACTGCTGTATCACTTACAACTCACTTGTATTATCACTTGTATAAGAATTATATTTTCATGAACTTTATCAAATAAAGCAAGATATTTACTTCGGTATGTAATTATATTTAAGTTGACATATTTGTAAGATAGCATAAAGAGCGAAACTAATATAAGTTGCGTTTTATATCAAATAAACAATGTAGCAATAAGATACTCGATGTATGACAAAGGATAATAAAGAAAGAGAAACGAAAATCAATTGTGTATTTATTTAAACAAACCTACTCACGTCTAGATCATGTCCCACTCCAACGTGACGTCATATAGAAAAATTAGTAACATTGCACACATTTCCAAGAGGTAGTTTTGTATGAGTAAAATGTCAAAAATCGAAAGTTTGTACGAAAACATAAGATATCGAGAGGTGGCACAACGTGCTACTTCTAGGAATTTTATGACGTCACATTCCAAGAATTTCCAAAAACCCACTTTGGTATCAGGAGAACATAATATATGAAGAGGTGGCACGAAAATATTTCGAATCTTTTTTTTTTTTTCTATTTTTGAAACTTGGTATCAGGAGAACATAACTGTCGAGGAGGTGGCATGAAGGTTTTTCGTACCGTTTCTCGATTTCGAAATTTGGTATCAGGAGAACATATCTGATGAGGAGGTGGCACGAAGGTATCTCAGATCCCATTACCTACTTTTGAAATTCGGTATCAGGAGAACATAATATATGAAGAGGTGGCACGAACATATTTCAAATCTTATTTTTCCTATTTTTGAAACTTGGTACCAGGAGAACATAACTGATGAGGAGGTGGCACGAAGGTATCTCAGATCCCATTACCTACTTTTGAAATTCGGTATCAGGAGAACATAATACATGAAGAGGTGGCACGAACATATTTCAAATCTTATTTTTCCTATTTTTGAAACTTGGTACCAGGAGAACATAACTGATGAGGAGGTGGCACGAAGGTATCTCAGATCCCATTACCTATTTTTGAAATTCGGTATCAGGAGAACATAATATACGAAGAGGTGGCACAAGAATATTTCGAATCTTAATTTTCCTATTTTTGAAACTTGGTACCAGGAGAACATAATGTGCGAGGAGGTGGCACAAGAATATTTCAAATCTTAGTTTTCCTATTTTTGAAACTTGGTACCAGGAGAACATAATGTGCGAAGAGGTGGCACAAGAATATTTCAAACCTTATTTTTCCTATTTTTGAAACTTGGTACCAGGAGAACATAACTGATGAGGAGGTGGCACGAAGGTATCTCAGATCCCATTACCTATTTTTGAAATTCGGTATCAGGAGAACATAATATACGAAGAGGTGGCACAAGAATATTTCGAATCTTAATTTTCCTATTTTTGAAACTTGGTACCAGGAGAACATAATGTGCGAGGAGGTGGCACAAGAATATTTCCAATCTTAGTTTTCCTATTTTTGAAACTTGGTACCAGGAGAACATAATGTGCGAGGAGGTGGCACAAGAATATTTCGAATCTTAATTTTCCTATTTTTGAAACTTGGTACCAGGAGAACATAATGTGCGAGGAGGTGGCACAAGAATATTTCAAATCTTATTTGTCCTATTTTTGAAACTTGGTACCAGGAGAACATAACTAACGAGGAGGTGGCACACAGGAGTCTCGAGTTCCCTTTTCTGGTATCAGGAGAGCATAGCTTACCAGGAGAACATAACTTACCAGGAGGTGGCAAGTCTATCGAGTTCCGTCTTCCAGTTTGAAATTTAGTATCAGGAGAACATAATGTGCGAGGAGGTGGCACAAGAATATTTCAAATCTTTTTGTCCTATTTTGAAACTTGGTACCAGGAGAATATAACTAACGAGGAGGTGGCACACCGGAGTCTCGAGTTCCCTTTTCTGGTATCAGGAGAACATAGCTTACCAGGAGAACATAACTTACCAGGAGGTGGCAAGTCCATCGAGTTCCGTCTTCCAGTTTGAAATTTAGTACCAGCAGAACATAATGTGCGAGGAGGTGGCACAAGAATATTTCGAATCTTAGTTTTCCTATTTTGGAAAGATGGTACCAGGAGAACATAATGTACGAGGAGGTGGCATAAAGTTTTACTTTTGCTTTTCGAAACAGAATGTTTGCCCATTTTTTTATACTTTTTATGGGAGCATTATGGGAATTCTAGGATCTTTTTGTGGGTTTTTGAATGAATACATCATTTCAATCTTTCATTTGATATTTATTCAAACTTCTTAATACATACAATTAAGTAAATGTGTATACAGTACATAGTTGTAATACAATATTATGTTACAGTGGATAGTAATCTTATGAACTAGATATTTGTATGTATACATTGATTGATTATTAATTGTAATGTTATAAATTATGCCAATAAAGTTAATTTTAATTGTGTTTTTAATCAAATAACTCGTGGCGCCATCTCTCCGGCGAACAGGGTGAACTACACGTCTTTGAAACTGTAGCTTCGTTAGTTCCCGGGTTCGCCGCTAGATGGCGCCACGTGTATCGTTTTCGGATCATTCCGAATAATATAATTAATTTTATTGGCTTAATTTACTATGATACACATCAAATTACATCGGTGTACATGACGAATTAACTTCGGAATGTTATATATAGCATATTAATCATTAAAATCAATGATAATTGAGTTTTTATGAATTTGGAACAAGTGGCGCCATCTCTCCGGCGAACAGGGTGAACTACACGCTTTCGAAACTGTAGTTGCATTAGTTCTCACACGCTGCCGCTAGATGGCGCCACGCGTACCGTTTTCGGTTTTGATTTTATCGATTAATATGCTATATATTTATTATACATTTATTAACATTGATTTTATGCTCTTCGCAATACATTACATTCCGAAGATTTGGATTATGTGTTCAGAACAGTTCGCAAACTATACTGTATCTGGTCGATGACATGTTACCGACCGAAGTATGTAGGTAAATTACCGACAGTTGACACGTTGTTAATTTACCGACCGCAGTGTCGATAATATATCGAGTGATCGATAAGTTACCAAGTAAGCTTCGCCACGCACTGTTCATGATACAGTGCGTGTTCGATCTGTTCTGTCATAAAATACCGAGTATATAGTCCTTATAACTTAGCATTTTGCCACTAGAGCGGTGTGCTATAACGGTCGTCCCAGTCGATAAACGCTTCTGTACTTCAGCTTTATTCCTTTTATAGGTCCTATCTGTATTTCATTGCAAGAAGTAAGGTAATCGATTGATCGATATATCGCAGTACCGCTTACCCTGTCGCGACTAACCTCAGAGCTGTTGTGAACAATGGCGACGTTTCGAGGAAAGTGACATTCTAACGAACAAATGTGTTTTTACACTTTAACGTTAATCTTCTTTTGTAGATATTAATTACACTTGTTAGGTGTTAGATCGACAAGAATCTGTGTTTTATGATGGCTTTGAACGCTAATGCACTATCCAGTGACATAAGCCGAAGAAACCCACAGGATGAGTACGAGCTCATTCAAAGAATAGGTAGTGGAACGTACGGAGATGTTTACAAGGTTTGTACTCGTGATTTTTGCTTTTCTGTAATCGTTCGCACTGTGTCTACGTGCTGCTCAATTTATTTTCGCAGGCCAAAAGACTTTCCATGAATGACCTCGCTGCGATTAAGGTTATCAAGTTGGAACCAGGTGAGTAATTACAATTTTTCGCTTATCTTTATGAACATATGATTTTTCAGTAGCACGCTATTGTACACAAATATAATTGGTACAAGTATTCTTGACATCGATTGAATGATTTAAATATTCGAATAATTCGAACTTTTAACTTTTAGTATTAATTATAGTTTTCTAAACTGTCATCATGTATGGTTTGCAATGTTTCATTTATTTTTTTATTTGAAATGTTTTAGGAGATGATTTTGCAATTATTCAGCAAGAAATTTTAATGATGAAAGATTGTAGACATCCTAACATAATTGCGTATTATGGAAGTTATTTAAGAAGGGATAAATTATGGATATGTATGGAATATTGTGGAGGTGGTTCCTTGCAAGATATATATCACAGTACGTTTCACTTTCTAGTTCATGCGTAACATTTTTCTAATAATTTATATTCAGCAATGCAGTTGGCTTTTTTTAATGATATTTGTGAACATAAAATCTTAATCGTGTTACAGTAACTGGACCATTATCAGAGATACAAATAGCATATATGTGTAGAGAGACTCTTCTAGGATTGGCTTATTTACATAGCATGGGAAAAATGCATCGTGATATTAAAGGTGCCAATATATTATTAACTGAAGCTGGTGATGTCAAATTGGCTGATTTTGGAGTGTCCGCGCAAATTACTGCAACTATTAATAAAAGAAAAAGTTTTATTGGTACTCCTTACTGGATGGCACCTGAGGTATCTTTAATTCCTGGGGTATCAATGTATATTTAAAATTATACTTGATAAGACGGATAAAAGATTAGTATTTTGATGTTTGTAGGTTGCAGCTGTAGAAAGAAAAGGCGGTTACAATCAACTTTGTGATATTTGGGCATGTGGGATCACCGCAATAGAGTTAGCTGAATTACAACCACCTATGTTTGATTTACATCCGATGCGTGCACTTTTTCTTATGTCTAAATCTGGTTTCAAACCGCCAACGTTAAAAGATCGCGATAAATGGAGCCCAACGTTTCATAATTTTGTTAAAGTTGCTCTCACCAAAAATCCTAAAAAACGACCAACAGCCGAAAAATTACTGCAGGTTTTTACCATTCATTTTCGTACTCGATACAGTGAATTAATACAACTATGAAAGTTTTAATAAAAACTTTCATTTCAGCACGCATTTTTTCAAGGAGAAATGAGCAAACGTTTAGCCTTGGAGTTGTTGCAAAAGGTATCAAACCCTAGTCATATGTTTACTGATTTAGAAGCCGATGAAGATGGAGCTGTACCCAATGTACCACAAAGGATAGCCTCACGTCATACTGCAAGACCTAGACCAAAAAGCCCTATACCGCAATTAGATAGTGATGGTAAATAATGTATTTGCCTAGAATGAAATATCATCCATCGTAGTCTTCAAAGATTAGATATAAATTTTAATTGATTTCAGATCAGATTAATATTGATGGAACATTACAAAGAGACATAATATCACCATCAGTAGATACTAACCCAGCTTGGGATATTATGGATATCATGAATAATGTAAAGGTGATTTATATTTTTTAAACAATATTTCCTATAATCTTATTATGTTCTTAAAAAGTAATCAATATTGTTTTTACATAAAATTTAGGGCGTTCATAATTGTGATGTTCATCCAGACTGTGGTATTGGTACTGCATTTGAAGATGTACAGGAAAAGTAAGTACATTTAAAATAAAATTATTTATTTTATGATGCAATATGCAATGAATATACACAACGTGGGGGTGGCTTTAAGATCCTTCCACTAATATGGTAATTACTGTTTTGTTCTATGTACATTGAATGCAATGAATATGTACAATTATGCAAAGGTGTATAAAACAGAACAGTAATTTTTTCTTACATTTATTAAGCTGCATATGGCACGTCTGCTTCTGCTTTGTAAATATTGTTCTAATCAATAATGATACATTAGAGAATGGCATTTTTACACAAAAAATGAAGCATATTAATGGTATGACATAATAGTATAAGTTAAATACTTCAAGTGTGATACTAATTTAAATTTAAAACAGTTGTCTTTCAATATTGTTCGTGGAAGATTCCTATTTTACTCTAATTTATGAGTTGTTTCAAAGACATGATATAGTTTATTTTTGTATTAGTCCTCTCGGCGCTAACGTTACGACAGATAGTAGAGAATCACGTCGAAGCAAAACAGGCACAGAAATATTTCATATGAGTTTAAGGTAATTGGTATAAGACAAGTGATTTGGTGTGAAAATAATTACCCAATCTTAAACTTTACTTGGAAATTTAACGTTAATATTCAAATGTTTATTAATGAAACTGTAACAAAGATGCAATAATCTTTTTACTGTTTAAAATAATGCATAACTTATTACATTGATTATAAGCAATTCTAGTTTTTCAAGCAAGCTTTTGAAGCGTGTTTTAAGATTCGTATATACTCGTGACTAAAAATTATTTTAGGTATGGATGAATTAATTTTGTAATTATATTTGTAGATTTTTTTTATTTGCATGCACTTGATTTTAATAAGCACATTAACAACTTTATTTATATCATGCAAATAAATGATACTTTTGTTAAAGTGCTGATATGTACTTTCCTAATTATGGAATTGTGCATGATAGTAATTAGTACAAGTTATTATAAATATTGCATGCCTAAAATGAAAGTTCAGAAAGGTCTTATATGTTCATTGCTTCTATTATGTAAGTATTGTTATCACATTTGATTGTCATGTAAAGATCTTTTTGACTTCTTGTATTTGTTTATCACGATTGACACTCACAACGTCTTATAATTAATTTTTTTCTAATATATTGCACATCCGAGCAAATAACAAGAGTCACTATTAATGTATTGATAATATTTTATTAAATATTTTTACGACATGAGATCTTTTGTATACTGGATGTGCCATATATTCTGCTGTGTTTAATTTAGAAGAGATATTTTATATTTAAATAATACTTAACATCCTGAAATAGCAGGGTACTTTCAAACAGTTACTTTGTTCTCATACGTATTATGTCTAATCCTTATTCAAATTGCACAATTCATTTTAATTCTCATAGCTTTAATTTCTCTGATCAGTTTGTAATTTTAATAATTTCTCCCAACAGGAGTCTATTGCAGTACATTGATGAGGAGTTGTTGCTAAGGTATTGGCAGGTAACCCTTTTCCCTTGCACCTTGCACCTTGCACTTATACGTATCTCCTAATACCCTGTATTAAGCTGTTTAGTTTCAATCGCAGCTTCATACTAATCCATTTATCTAACTTCCCATCCTCATTATTTCTTATATCGCATTTAAAACCGTTTAAGTTACTTAAACAGCTTTGTAACATTTATTTCTCTCATTTTTCCTATTATATAATTTTTTATTTTTATATCTTATAACACTTACAAAATGCATGAATTTTTGAGGTATGTATGTAAATAACTCATACTTTATATTTCAAAACATTTAATTTTCTTAATGTTGTTCATTGCATGTGAATTTATTAGAAGATAAATCAAACAACTGCAAGCCATATTGGTGGTGGAAGTTCATTTTTCTATTACAGATGTTTAATATATCATGTTTAAACTATGTTAAACTAAGTTCTTATAGGGTGATGTTGATAGAAAATCAGGAATAATAAAAGGAAGCAAAATGTCTAATGTTTACTAGACTGAGAATTTACATTAATGCACTAATCACAAATAATTATATGTATTGTGATTAATGATATGTCTAGTAGAATGTGAAGTACAAGAATATAATAATTCTTTCTTGGAAAAATAAATTAGCCACATAATATGCCAAAGCACATGTGAATTGCCTTGTACATACAATTTGTATGAAAATTCATTTGTAATATAAATCATCAATTTAATTGGGTTAACGACAAAAAATGTGTGATTGTTTTATAGTATATGATTATAGTTTCATGTGTGCAGGGGGAATGCAATGTCAATGGTTGGTGGTCATTGTGACCAGCTATATTCCCTGCAGTAAGTAAATGATAAAGTATAATAGTAGACTGCCTCATCTTTTGGTTGTAGATTCAATTCAGTTATTCTTTTGTTACTTTTGTTTGAAAGTGACAACTGCCTCTTAATTAAAACAATTTGTTTTGATAACAAGTGTTGAGTCTGCTTTAAGTAATTTTTATGAAGAATTCTAATTATACAGCAATATGTTTTAGTTATTAACAGTTATCCAAGGTGGTATAAAATAATAAATTAACATAAAAATCTACTTTTTTTTTACATCCTACAATTTTTAGATACTGCATACACGTGACATTGACAGTGTATGTAAAATCAAATAGTTTAAAACCAACTTATTCTTGAGAGTAATACTATTCTGAAATCTTCCTGCAAAACTTCTGTTGGTAAATACTGTATTAATGTATTCAGTCTTTTAACATTTCTTGCTTAAATATTTTATTTTTCCGGCGCAGCACTCTAACATATTGTTCCTTCTCTTTTATAAGGCTGTTTTATTTCAGTTCTTGGCTAATTGATATTAATAATATTTTTCAATTTATTTCCTAGAGATTACCTATGAGTTACTAACATTTACTTTTATACATTAATTGTTCTAATACCCATTTCCTTATGTGTACCTTATATATTAATATTTGCTGACACATTTCTTTTTTCTAGAGCAACACTCCCACTTGGAGAATCATCAAATGATTGTGAAGTGCATTGTCCATACTATAACATGTCAGGTAAGAATAAATTCTTATATTACATTAATTTAGCACATTAATACATAAAGAACTTATCTACACACTTGTAATAATTGATTGATTAATCTTTCAAAACTAAAATTAAAGCTGTAATAGTTAAGAGCTGTTTAAGTAGTTAAGGTACATGAAAGTAGTTTGATGATTTAACTAATCTAAAGACTCTAAACGGTTTGGGTGAATTGAAGCTGTAGTATAAAAAGTAGATTCGGTACATAGGATCTCAAGCAAGTCCCAGGCGTCACAGCTCTGTGGACGAGTTGTATGGTTTGGTGAGCAGTACCCAGTCTTTAGCCGCTGTCAATGGACAACGTCAACGGTCTCTGTCGGACAGTTGTCCCAGAGATGAATCCCCACAGTCTAATGGTAGGAGCACCATTGATTTAAACTCCTATTTTTGTATCTAATACTTTAAAACCAGTTCCTAATAACTGTAATTATTGAATGCAAATAACAAATAGCCTTCATTCCACAATTGCAAATGTAATTTTGTGGCTGAACAACGTTTTTGAAGAAAGGAACTTTTTTTTTTAGGTCAGAACGAAACGCCAAGTGATGGAGACAGAGAAAGTATGAGTCCAGATTTGTTGTCTGATACTCCACCTGTTCCTCCAAGAAGAAGGGACAGAAAACGCCACACACCACCCAGACCTATCAGCAATGGACTGCCACCCACACCCAAAGTACACATGGGTGCATGTTTTTCAAAAGTTAGTGTGGTTCATATTGATTCTGTGTTTATCATTTTTACAGAATTAATAAAAAGATGAATATGTTTATTTAGGTATTCAATGGATGTCCATTAAGAATACATTGTACTGCGAGCTGGATTCATCCAGACACAAGAGATCAGCATCTACTAATTGCAGCGGAAGAAGGAATTTATAACTTAAACCTAAACGAACTTCATGAAACTGCAATTGATCAATTGTATCCAAGACGTACAATATGGATGTATGTCATTAAGGATGTGCTCATGTCTTTGTCTGGTAAAATATTTTTATGAAGTTGCATTTAAAGTTTTACATTTTTATTGTACATATAAAAATGAGCAAACAACTTTTAGGAAAAACCCCTCAATTATATAGGCATGATTTATTAGCCATGCAAAGCAAACAAAGCCATAGGTTTTCATTGCACATGAATAAAATACCTGAGAGATTAGTACCTAGGAAGTTTGCTCTTACCACTAAAGTTCCAGATACAAAGGGCTGTACTAAATGTTGCGTTGGTAGAAATCCATACAATGGGTAAGTAAATAAATCTTACTATAATAATTATATTATATTGGATATAACATTTTAAATGTTACAGATATAAATATCTCTGTGGTGCAATGCCAACGGGAATATTTTTAATGCAGTGGTACGATCCACTTAATAAATTTATGCTTTTGAAACATTTCGATTGCATACTACCAACGCCATTAAATGTATTCGAAATTATTATCACGCCGGAAATGGAATATCCAATGGTGTGTGTATCTGTAAAGCAACCATATCAACAGAACAAATTAAAACTGGATTTAATAAACATGAATTCAGGAGCAAGTTGGTTTCACAGCGACGAACTGGAAGATATGGATGGTTCAGGTTCTTATAACTAGATAGCATACATTTCATAAATTTGACGATCTTATAAATTATGATTAAATATACTTTTACAGCTACTGTGATACCAAGAAGAGAAAACCTTCATGTTATTAATGTTACACAACTAGAGAAAAATGCAATATTAGTGTGTTATGATAGTAAGTGTGTTATACATTTAATCTACAGCTAAATCAGTATTTGTTATGATTTACTTCTACTTCCGTTTCACAGATGTAGTAAAAGTAGTCACGTTACAAGGAAGACCGAGGTCAAGCAGAAAGCACATGTCAGAATTACACTTTAACTTTCAAATTGAATCAATCAGTAAGTTAATCAATTATTTATTATATTACTAATGTTGAGACATTAAGTGTCCTAGCAATAATTTGTCTGGTTTTAGTCTGTTTACCAGATAGCGTACTAGCATTCCACAAGCATGGTATGCAAGGTAGAAGTTTTAAAAATGGCGAAGTCACGCAAGAAATCAGTGATCCAAGTAGAACGTATAGATTACTTGGATCCGATAAGTATGTATTTACTGTTGTGTTGAAAACATTTATAATTTATTCGCAGATAATTAACACGAAAATATTTTGTTCCTTAAAGAGTTGTGATGCTGGAGAGCCATTTGGTTCAATCAGGCACACTATCCGAATCCGAGGGAGCGGACTTGTACATACTTGCTGGGCACGAAGCCAGTTACTAAGTTTCATCTTCCAACTATAAATTGTGCAGACATATTGTGTCGCAAGTGAATTGTGATTTCCAATGACTGCGTGTAAAGTAAATATGTGACTGTACTGAGAGGCAGTGGTTGATGTTGGTAAGAGAATAGTTAATTATCCTGTTTTAAAGTGCATTCAAATGAAATCGATTACCGATGTACTTTAGTGCACACATACATACACACACATCATTCGTCACTGTTCTCCATATAGTCAATGCTGCATAGACTGGTTATTTACCGATAACTTTTTAACGAAGACAAATTTAGGATTAGTGATCTTCGAGGATTTAAGGAAAGATCACGAAAGGGGACAGATTATTGAGAAGAAGTATGATATATTTCAAATATGTAAATTTGCCCTTATGCCTGACAAAATAAAGCTTATACTGATCGGATCTTCTCTCAAGAATCGTTTAATATTAAATTGCAAGCGTAAAATTTATATTCTCTTGGTATCTGTTGTAATAAGTGTCTAGCGAGCTACAGACATAAAGCTTGATTAAAAAAAAGGATTGAAAACTTGAATAAATTTTAAACTCATTTTAGAATACATTCTAATTCGTCTCATTATACATGAACAATGTTTACTTGTAGATATACGAGCACTTATATTTTTAGAATGGTTTTTAGATTGTACGATAACACAAAATATCTCTACATCCTGACCGTAAATTAATTACATCGTCGTAAGCTTCTTATCTTTGTACACTTCTAATAAGATATTGGCCAAAGGTAGTTTAAGTAGATTTAATATATTTGAACATTACATAGCAACAAAGACAACGATTCAGATACAAATTAGTTACCGAATATATAAAAGCAATGATACTTATTAAATGTCAGTCCTAAATATATATATTTTTCCTGCGAAAAAGAAAGGGGTAGAATAAAATTGAAAGGTGTGAATTCAATGCAGTATATATTGTATGTTTTTGTATAAGTTTTACTTTGGTAGGCATTGGGCTTTTGCATAAAAGTTATTTTAATAAGACATTGCGTTCATCAGTGTCTCTAATTTTGGACGATTGTACTATAAATATACAGTATAAATTGCAAAGTAGTTTATGATGGCAATCATAAATTATTTATTTTAAGAAATATGTACGGAAAAACTTAATAGTTATCATTCAATTCTTATAATATTCAAAACGATATTTTTTACTAAATATGTAAATTGTTTTAATTATGAGATTCACGGACGTTTTAAGTTATCTAAGTAATTATCAAGTTTATGAATGGTGATTGGAGTTAAAAAAAAGGGAATTAAGGGCAGAACAATATTCCACCCATTTATTTAGCTTATTGTAGGAATATTACGCCTATAACGGGTATATTATATGAATTTAAAGTTCAAAACTATATGTCTATATATTTGGAAACAAATTTATTTCCATAAGTAAAATATAAATATTTATATAATTAGTATTTTCTGAAAAAAAAAATAACGAAATTAAATGCATTTTTGTGTGATTGGTTTTTAAGACTGGGAGAAATATTTCTCATTTGCGAAAGACTTTCTTAATACATGAACGATGTATTCAGGGGGAAGAGTGCTGGATGAAATAGAATTTAAGGAACAATTTTTTATGCAAAAATTACATTGCATATTTACTTTTGCTTAGAAATTAATTTTCCTTTAATAATTGAGATTTTTTTGTTTTATTAAATTAGGTTCATAATTAGTACCGTGTGATATTTATATCTTTTACCTGGGTAATTAAAATAGAGACACAATATAGCCTACATTATTTAATTACGTGATTAAAAAGAACGTTTTGCAATTGAATTTTTTACTTGTGTTAAAAGTGATATATCGAATGTAATTTAGTAATACTCATTTCACAATTTTTTTCATAGTATTGTATCTACAATAAGTAAAAAGATAAACGAATATGCAGTTTCTGCAATAAAAAAGAAAAAATTATGAAAAGTAGTATAAAATAAAAGACAAATTAGTATTTAATCGTTAGTTTAGAAATATATTAAATTAAGTTTAGATATCACTTTCCAAACTTAAGCCACAGTTTGAAGACCACATAATATATGTCAATGTTTTATCTTTTTTTTATTCTTATGTTTGTTTAGAAATAATTCTACAAAATTATTTGCAATTTTTACTTCAAGTTGAGGTCAACAAATGCAAAAACTTAAAAAAAGTAATCAGACATTAGCAAAATTAGTAGTATTAAAGTTACTAAATAGGTCTAACACTGTTCTATTTCTGTCTAAAGAAAAACACTTGAAATTTCAAGTTAATAATGAAATTAAGATACGAAAAAAGACAAAAATAAAGATATTTCTTTTAGAACAATGAACTTATATTTTAGGATTAGCATCGATTAAATTAATGCTATCTAAATTTAACGTAATTCGACTAGGAATACTAATGAAGCATAGATTGCTTGATAGTATTCGTAAGGTTATTAAAAATTTTAAAAATATTACATAAAAATGGATCAGCTCAAAATGCAGTTATTATGTTAATGTAAATTAAATTTTGATTTGTTAGTGTCATTTAGAATGTTTAGATTTTACAGTTAAGTATTGTTCTAGCACTTTTCCATCCATTATCGATACATTGATATTTCACAAGTTAAAGTGATTGCTTTACCATAGCAGGGGTGAAATGTAAGTTGAACTAGAAAGGATTGACAAAGTAAAATTATCTTGGAAATGTTGAAATATTTTGGTATTTTATATGAAAAAAATTTGCTGTGTATATAGAAAGTAGATTATTAAAGAAAGTATTACGCTATTAAAGATTTACTATAATAACAATATATTATAGTAAATAGTATTTGACTGCTTATCGCTTATGATATTAGTGCATTATGATGAACAGTTATGTTATATAACATGGTGTGTTTACAGTGGAAACATAAGTGGTATAATATACACTTCTACATGTGTTCAATAACAATTTTTATTATAAGTTTATTTTCTTACATTCCAATATTTGAATTGAACATCTAGTTGTAATTTTTTAATATGAGACATTTAACATTTTTGCAAATATTTTTCTTTTCTTCTCTCAATTTTGGAAGTTGTGTAAATATATTACATAACTTTGAAACACTAATATCTTTTAAATAATTTTAAATAAAGCTTCTAAGACATGTATTTGTACCACTTATGTGCAGAATTTAACATTAAACATAACATTATAAAATGCAACAAAATTGTGTAGTAAAAGGATATTTTATGCCAACGATTTATTATGAAATTGAAATCATTGTGTTCAAAATATGTCCAAGATAGTTCACTTTACCATTTTAAATATCACTCTTGTCTCATACATAATCTTTCAATATCATTTTTATATACTCATTCCTAATACACAAAAATGTCTAGGATATACCTTGTTCATTCATTATGCACGTGCATATAAGCTGCACAAAGTGATAATTGATTGCATGAAGTCTAATAATTTACAAGCATGTATTTGTTACATATTAAATGTAGTTGTACATTTGAATATTGAATTGATAGGAATTTTCAAAGTATCTGCAATATTAGTAAGTTTTTTAAGATAATATATACAGACAGCAGGTTTGAAGACAAGAGAGATGTTTTATCAGGGAATATGATTAAATAGGTCCATGTTGCAATGCATTTACATCTATTCGTGTCAGCAATTTAGTATACTATTACAATCAATGCCTGAGCAATCAAATACGAAGTATTTAATCAAAGACAGCTTGTTTGAGAATTTAATTAAAATGTTATTTTTGAAAATTAGTGTGTCTTGTAAAAGAAGTATATAAAGCAATGTCTTCCCCGTATCTGCTATTAAGCAAGTACTAATAGGAGATGTTGAATGCTTGCTGAGACAGCATTTGAAAATGAATGTATTACTGTTTGAATTTTCCTTGTTACTTTCATAATTATTCTAGTATTGATATTGTTTAACTTTTGTCGAATAGTCAGTATCCCCCTCAATTTTTAATGAAGTTAAAGATATTTGTTTTGTAAATTTTGAAAATAATTTAGGAAGAAATGTATAGTGGTGTGATATAAGATTATTAGACCCAATGAAAGATATAATTGCATTCGTAATGTAGCCAGGAAAGAAATTTCTTTAGGTAAACATAAATAACTTACTATGAATCATGCACATTAATAAATTGTAATATTCCATCTCATATACAATATTAAATATAAATTTCAGTTCACAAGTCAATTAAGTTAATAATTTGCACAAGTTTTCTTTATTAAATTAAAGGTATTTAATTCCTGGATATATTACTGATTTTTTCACATGTTCTTGCATAAAACACTTATATTGTTTCATGAAGCATTCATACAGTAGAGTTGAACGCTTCTTTCAGTGATGTTATAAATAATTACAGTGCAACGTTACCTGGCAAATTTTTGTATTATTGTAATGACAATAATTTCATTCATGGTATCGGATACACATCTTAAAAAGTATTTAAATATATGTTGGCTAAATCCAAAGGAAGAATACTTACAAATGACAACAGCTGAAATAAAAAAGTATGGGAAGAAGAAAACAAAGAATAATTATACGTATACTGTATCACAGACCAATTATTAGAAGACAAAATTTAGTAGAGAAACACCAGAAATTCAGAAACATTTTACATGCAGATTTTACATATCCATACTCGAATTATGACCACAAAATTTTAAATATACCTCTGAGAGTGTTTCGTTGAATGTAGTGCATAGCTGAAAATACTTAATTTTTATTGTATCTTCATGTATATGTATAGTGTGTGAATTGAACTGTCAGAATATGAGATTTAAAGTAATGATTGCATAAATAAAGTTTATATTTATATACATTGACAATTTCAATGCAAGTAAGCAATATTTTTAATGCCTCACACAATAATTGTGATCAAACACAATGAACACAAATTAGAATAATAATTTCATATTTTTTATGTTACAAACTTTATATATTATATTTTAAAAATAACAGTATCTTATTTAATTCACACACATACACAAAATGTAGATTCCCATAGTGTAGGACAAATAGTACAGCGATAACATGTACCTGTCCATATTGACCAGATCAGTGGCTTTGCCCTTACGAATGAGAACTATAAAATTTGTCTGATAAAATTATAGGATTATGTTCATAAAATTATAAAAGATAAATTTGTTTATTATCGTGTTTTATAATTTATTAAAAGATGAAGGTATGAATAATTTAAATGGAAAAGCGAAAGAAGGAAATGGTGTTCTTATTAAAATAAAATTCAATAATGAACAGATTTGTTTCTTGTAAGTTTAAGAATGAATTCCTATAATATTCTTGAATTATCATTTGTTTCTATTTAATCCTGAAAGTGACTATAATGGAACTGTTGTATCAAGTTGTTTTATTTTCTGTATTACATAGAATTAACCAATGAAACGGGTAATATTATTGTTTGCCTTTTGGAAACAACAGAGTCGCTTTCAGGATTTTCCACAGGTGCTGTTTGATTATTGTTAAGTCAAAATCAACCGATTCGACGTTTTTATTCAGCTATGTATTATGTTTTTTGTTTTAATGAAAGTGTACGCGTATGCGTAAAAACAGAATATTTTAAGAGACAAGATCATATTGTAAAAATGATGAAGCGATTTAGAGAGAATGAGACAAAGAGATACGAAAAACAGAGAGAGATATATATATATTAAGTATAAATATATATATTATATATTTAATAAAAATTCTTCGAGGGAGGACAGCGAATGTAAGTTCAAAGGAAATTAGCGTGAATAATCGCAACGGGGAAACTATAAAGATTGTCAATATGTTAATAGTGCGTTATTAACCAAAGCTTTAGCTGCGAATAGAAACGACGATTTAACGAAACTATTCTTGCAAGTGGAACCACTGAAAGAGCATACCGTTGTCGTAAAGATGAATTGTAGGTTTAAAGAGTTTCTTGACGAGGTGTTGTACGAAAAAAAAAAAAGACAAGATTACTAACAACATATATCTTGTTGTGCATAATAGATTTTGCAGAAGGCAACGGTAGTTATACGAATGATCTACGATCAATTAATCATCATATTGATGCACAGCGATGAAAAATAAATCAAACTGTTTGCTTCACAGTAAATATGATGATCTCATTGCAGATCATTTATGATGATTGAGAAACGTTAGTGTATTGTCGACAAATGTAGCGTTGAGCAAAATGTATGTAACATTTTGTACAAAAATGGACCAGTTGCTTTGCATTATGTTTTGTATCGTAGACTTCTGTCGTACAACATCTGTCACAGAAACTCAGTAAACGAGATATGAACCTTAATTTATTCTCTATATTTAATATTCGTAATCGAAACTAATGATTAATCAGAAGATTCCTTCTGATTAGAGGGCAGACTCTAATTCAAGATAATACTACGATTAAGTGTATCATATAGTTACTACGATTGTATATAATGTGTATAATGAATGATTCTTTTTTTTTTTTTAGTTTTACGAGCTTCTCACCTTTAGTCATTTTTTGTTTCATTTTCTTTTATATACATACAGTATTGCGTAGTTAACTTATGAACAATGTATATCATTTACTCTTGTATCTGTAAACACGACTAGCTGAAAACCTCTTGTAAATAGACATTTCTCTTAATAAAAAACCTACCTGAAGTAATATTTGGATCTACCTTTGGACATTAACCCTCCGGATGTACCCTTGAATCCTTTCTATACATTTCATAATAATACATGGTGTAAAAGGTACAATTAACAATTTGTTTGTAACATTTTTATCGAATGAAAGAAATTACAAAAATGAGAACGAATATTGACAATAATTAAGTTGATTTATTGCAAAGAGACTAAATCGTGTGTGTTAGCATAATTGCAAATAAATCAGCCACTCATTTTCTATCATGAGGTGATTATTGTCTATGTAACATTAAATATATCGGCGTTCGTGTTTAATATAATTAAACAAAAATAGATAACTCGTTAGGTTCTGTAAATAAATAAAAAATAAAGATCGATCCTTCTGATCTACGTGAACGGACATGTTTATTATTAAAACATAAAATAATCGTTTCAATCCTAACGAGTTAATGCAAGTACATCGACGCTTAGAATATTCAGTCGACATGCGCGTTTATTTGCAATAGTTTGACTAACAATGTTAAAATATGAAAATTTTCTTGGTAAAACTTTGCAACAATACAGGGTGATTGTAACTTTTAACATTAATCTCTATTATAACAATTTTAACATTTTTCTTTTCACAATAGATATACTTACATTTCACGTTTCATTTAAATATTTAAGATTGCAAATATTTCAAATTATTTGACACATAGATATAAAAGACTCTAATTACCCTGTATTATTAACACGAAATTTATATATGACACGGATTAAATATGAACATACGTTAATTGAAAGTATCGCTAATAGCGTCTTTCCATTTACCGCTAGTTTACATGATATGACAAAACGCTTGGCAGTATTCGTTTCAATGTTGTACCATACGCGTGTGTTTCAATACTAGACCTTCATATGTTTGCGTGGGCAATAGTTTACACAAGGCACAAAATAATGTAAAGGGAAACGTAATGCGTACATCGATAATGGTTCTTTAAAATCTCGTGCAAAGATTAATGTTAGTAGTAGAATGAAAAGAATGGCAAACATGAAAATGAATCAAATATAAAAATTGTTATCTACTTTCATGGAAAGTTCTTCATTATGTACATATCATGTTTTCCAGTGCAGCATCTGAATTTCACCTAGATCAGATAGTAAAACACGTCAGGTTCTAATCACTGATCTAGATCAATCTTACGTTGTATGTATCCTGCTCGTTTACCCCGTTCCATTGTACTAATAAAATATAATCTCAAAGATTTTGCTTTGGAGATCATTTGAAAATAAAACTTTGGACAACTGGACAATGACTGCTTGACCCCGTTGAGGCATTTTGAACATGATTTCATGGTTTCGGACAAACGTGGAATTCATGCGTTTCAAGTCCCAGTTTACTATTTGTACAGTTTCATTGGTATGAATTACGTTTCAACGTGACCCTGGAATTGACCCACTATCTTTCGGACCCAACCTGCTTGACTCTGTCCCGCTGACACATCATCCTTATCTTCACTATTATTCTGCGCACAACTATTCTGCAAAATAGTTTTAGAACACTGATACGTTGTACCCTCGGACAAAGGGGATCCCGCTGGAGTTTTGCAGTCCGATTCTTGCTGTCCCTTCAAGAACGTTGACTTCACTTTCAAGTAGTCCGGCTTTTGAGCAACGGTTGGTTTGCATTTTATCGTTGAAGCGTTACACCCTGAAGGATTTAACGACGTGGCCGACTCTGTTCTCTTTTTGGCAGGGATTGGCGGAGCTACTTTACTTTTGAACGATGTACAATCCTCCGAGAGTTGACTCGAGAGAGGCCTGGTCACCAGAACTTCCTCGATGTCGCTAAATATTGCACTATCCCGGAACGCCTCGTCCACATCTGCATCCACATAGTTTTCTATAGTTTCAAATGATTTCTCGTAGAAACTGTCTGTTTCGCTTTCCCTATTTTCCGCGTTCTCATCGTCCTCCTTCTTCTCCTGTTTTGTTTGAGATGAATTCGCAAGTTGGCCAATGCGTTTGCTCTCAGAGAACAGTATCGAAGGATCTGCGTAATCAGACTGCGCGATACGAGCACCCAAACTCGAACTTCCTTGCTTGTAATACAACGAAGGGATCCTTAGATCTGAAGATCCTCTTGCTGTGCATCCTACGAGCTCTTCCACGTCTGACGAAGACTCCCTCGAATGCTTCAATTTACTCTTCTTCTTCAACTTACCTGTACTCAGAGAGCGGAAGTACTTGGTCCTTTCTAATTCTTCACTGCACTCCAAGGTCTCTGTGCTCATGGTGTTCCTTAAGCCTTGAAGACGATTCCCAGCCTTCGAAAGGACGTTCTTGAAAATTGTGCTTCCACTGGTGTTTGGCCTGTAGATCTTGTGATCTGGGTGTATGTTGGTGGTTGTTGAGGACACGTGGACTTCTGAGTATGCATCCGTCAAGGTGTCATCCAAGGAACAGAAGAATGTTGAAGTCGAAGTTGATACTGACGTAGGAAATTTGGCGATTCTTCCTTCTGGCTGGCAAGTTGAAGCGTATCTTTCCATGTCTTCCAAATTGATCTCTGCTGGTTTGTCTGAAGCTATCGTGAAAGGTCTCTCGCTCATTGGCTTACCGTCTCTCTGCAAGAACCGTGATTTCGTTACGTTCTGATTGGAGTTAGGGTGAATTTGAAAACTACGTGGGAGGGAGCCACATTTTTGAGGAGACGTGGGTAGTCCTTCGCAGAGTTTGGTCAGCCAGACCGCCGGTCGAGTCGGACTGTCGTTCCCGTCTAAACCTTTTTCCTCTTGCAAACCTTCCCAAACGTGTTGCAAGTTGTCGTAGTTCCCAAAACCTTTGTTGGATTGCGTGCCTTCTTGAGCGTCTTCGTTCGTATTCTCGCCATTCACGACCAGTCCTTTGTCGTTGTCTGCTACCTGTACTTCAGTTTCAGGTACGGACGTTTGGTTCGCAGGTTCTTCGTTCCTAGACGTTGAGTTTTCCCTTATCCTCAGCGCAGTTTTGATGATCTTGCTTTCAGTCACGATACTTTGCCTCTTGAACGCGTCAAACAACGCCTTCTTTTCTTGCACATGATTTACCTTGTTCTTCGAGTTAGTCTCAACTGACTTATTATTCTCAGTCTTGTTCAAATTATCATAAAGCAATTGTAAGGCTGGCTGGTGATCCCGAGGAGAGGATAAGGAATTCAAAGTGTTATTCGTTTTGACAAGTCGTTCACGGTGGCCCGCACGCGTACGCGATACTCTGTTGTTGACCGAATTATCAGTGTTGTAAATCGTGTTTTCAGAATCGCTGTCATCGGATGTGTCGGCAGAGATACGTTTATTGAAACGTTGTTGCTGCCTGACGTTGAGTATACTGTTCGTTCGCTGTTTCTCGAGAAGCTTTTGAAATTCTTGGTTCTGCATGAGGATGCGGCCAACTATTTCCTCGACCGTCTGTGCTTGAGCCTGTTGTTCATTGTTCTCTTTGGTTTCTGATGGTGGAGAATTCGTATGCTTATCGTTCTCAATGATCGCGCACTCAGTTTCGACCGTAGCTGACCCCGTATCTCCTGTATCTTCCTTTTGCTCCTCGTCAGATTGATTGAGACACACGTACGACTGGAAACCTGGTTCTGATTTTCGTCTCCAACCGGTAAAGCGATCCTAAACATAAATATAGAAATTGTAGATACTTTGGGGGCCTAGGGATATAGGAGTTTGAAAATAGAAACAATTGTATATTTTTAATACCTTGACTTTTGACCCGCGTCCATCTGAAGATCTAAGACCTTGCTCTCTAGAATCGTTAAGGTTTGAATCATCGTTCTGATTTTTTCGTGGCGATGCTGGAGAGTCCTAAACAAACATTAAAGCAAGCAAATTAAAAAGATGTTATTATAAACACATAAATTTATACTCACCTCAGTTGTAGTCTCAGACTTTCTACCACTCTTTTTGAATCTCTGCCTAAGTCCAGTTTCAGACCTTCGTCTCTCTCTTTCCTGTTTACGTTTCTCTAAATACTCTGGTGGAGTCGAATGTTGTTTCTTTGCTGAACCCCTATCCGCTAAAGCATCATCTGTAATCGTTTCATTAGAATGATAAAAGTTGAGTTAATTAAGTATAAAGTTTTTATGGTACAACGTGCAATGTACCTTCTGGCTGTGTCTGACCAAGTTGTAAAACTAATTGCCTCGCGTGCATTGGTATCTCCGCGTTATAGTTTTCAAGCATCACTCTTTTTATCTGCAACGTCCATTCCCTTTTTTGCTCCAGGTTTCGTGCCTAATAAAGATAAGCACAGTGCAGTTAATTGCAAGATTACACCGTGTACACAATCAACGAACGTATCAATAATGGAGTCACCAGTCTTACCTGCAATGTATATTGGAGTCGAGGATTATCAAACGGAATCACGTGAAAGCTAAGGGGCTCTCCTGGTATGCTCTCGATAAGCATCAAATTTGAACACTGTAAAATTACCAAACATTTCAGTACAATGAGAACCTGTTTTATCTCTATGTATCCTAGATTCATAACTAGTTATTTATTTAGAAGAAAGATATACCATGATATGAGCTTTGTAGACTAGAAGTCCATCCTCCTTCTTCTTGGTGAGCAGGAGCATACGGTCAAATAAGAAGGCGTGTCTAGGAGCTTTTGCTCCTCGCATTCGGAATCGTCCTTCCGCCACTAGTTCACCACTCGTGGTTAAATCTGGACCAGACCAGCCGTACAGAAGCGACTGAATCTCTTGAACACGCACAGCATGCTCGTGTCTTCGTTTCATCGCGTTAATATGCCTTGCGATGCCGGTCATCGCGGCAAGCGCTGCTTCGATCGCTTTTCTTCCTTCAGCCTCGTTTTCTCCTAACTCGCAGTCTGTGCCATATTCCTTCGACAAGTTCTGTAAATTTGATGATAGTTTACAGAACAAAGACCACACGACAGATCATGATGATCTACCAATTATAATTTACCTGCAGAAGTAAATGGTATTTAAGAATCCTTTGAACAGGTTTAAGAAGAAACGAACCAAGAGGTAACGCGTGTCCTAGTGCCGCTTGTCTTTCTCGAAACGCGTTCGCAGTCCCTTCTTGGCCCATTAGGTCAGTCAAAACAGAAACTGTCCTAAAATGAACTGCATTAATTTCAAGCTAAAATTGAAGGACACTGGAATATGTTGGTATAGGTACTTATATAAGGTTTATAACTGTTGATTTTATTTGGTTTACCTTGGGTAATTGGTACAGTATTCTGTGTACACTTTGAACCCTGAGTTATGCTTTATAAATGTATTTGCCACGCAAACAGGATCCAAACCACATTTTTCAATTTCCTTCAGGAACTCTCTAAAATTCAATCACATTATTTAAAGCAATTACAGACAATTCAGCTACTGTGTATTAACTAAACTAATTTACCTATTGAATTCAAATATGTCCTCAATATTACTAAATAAGTCACTCAGCTGCATTTGATGCACAAACGATGCCGGATCGTTTCTCCAATATATAAGGTAACCCTGCAAGAACAAATTAGGTGAATTGTTAATAATACAAGTGATAGACTTCACTGGAAGTTATACATAATATTCATACATAATGGGTGGTTCATTCAATGTTTACATTACACCAAGGTATACCTGAATTACTTGTCGCAGATGTTCCACATATATTGCCTCAGTGTCAACTATTTCTAGAAGTACCCTTTCCATGGGATTTCGATGAGGATCACAGTAACGCGGTTTGTGACACGGTGCACCTTCCTCTGCACTGTTTCTTCTTTGCCCCGTGTCATCATTTCCTATTCGACAATTGGTTTCTGACACTGTCACCACTCCGCTGTCTCCAGAACCTATTTAAACCATTTACTACAGTGAATAAAACATTTTAAATAATTTTTTCTTGTTCATACAGATAGGAAATCGATTAATCGCTAGTCAAAATATATTATTTATGAGGTTACATGTTACTAAATCAATCTTACTACATTTTAAACATGTTTCTCGCTGCATAAATTAAATGATAAACGTTTCAAGTTTTCCATGAACTTTGAAGGAAATAAATTATACGCCGTATGTGAAGCTTGGAAATATTTTAGAAATTTGTTTCCCAATGTATCACTCGAAGCAAATTTCAAGGACCCCGACTTTCTCTCTGCTGTAGCGTAATCAACGGCAATGACAGTAATGATAGCAACGGTGGTAATAAACTTCTCTCTCGGCAGGCTGTGTTCATCGTTAACGGAATCGTTATTACAGCTTGAAAAGCGGTTGCACGAGCCAACGGGTGTATTTGGAAGGCCCGATCGCAACTAACAATATCTCTGGTTATTGGCCGTTTCGCTTTCGTTTCACAAGAACAGTTCTTAGTTACAGGAAGTTTTTGCACACAGATTTCAGTAGAGCTAAACTTCTGATTATATCTAATTTCAGATTTCCTTGAAGCAACCTGAATCTTTCAGTTTGCTTCTTTGTTTTATTCATTTTATTCAAAGCAACTGAAATGACTACCAGTAAAGCAATCTATTAGGTAGATTCTATTAGGCATGATTCTAAAAGGATATGATTTGATGACATGAAGTATTCATCTGAGACATAAAGTTTAAACTTTCAAAGACCTCTGAAACATGTAATTTTCACAAGACTTGCCAGAGGTGTTATTTTGCAACAGTTTCATGTCATCAAATGTCAGCATCTCTGAATATGTGCAACAACTTAATACAATCTTTCAACAGTTGCTAGTGCATTCTCACAAAAGCACAGAAAACTGAGTCCGTAAAGGAACCCATAAAGACACCTCCAAGAATCAAACAGACCCTCACCTTGAGAGCTGGCACAAGTGTCTGCCAGGGACTCGACTGACGCCAAATAAGGATTGATGGTGCAAGCGTTCCCCTGGTTACTGCACCCGCTGGAGGAGGTGCTAGACGCTACTGAACTCCCGGACAACGGTCTTCTGCATCGTCTGTTGTACCTAAGTGGCGTGAGTCCGTTGCTCTCTCGTCGATAGGGTTTCTCCTCTATCCTACACTCGTTTCGATCCTCCTTCTGACTCGTCTCGAAGACGTTCTCCTTCTCCACGACATCCTCTTCCACGACCACATCCACGTTATTCTCTGGCACCGATTGCTCGTTCATCGTGTCCTGCTGTGATTTCGCTAACTCGGGACAGAACTGGCCGAATATGGAGCCACGGTGGGATACCAGGCTCAGCCGCTTCTGCAGCACCGCTGGGATATTGCAAGCCGATGGAAGGACTACGTGATCGGTATAGCCATTGCCACGACGAGCTAGCTCGTCGAACATGCCCAGCAGCTGGGGCACCAGGTCTGTGCTGGTTCCTGAAACAGTGGACGGGTTAAGTTAGTTTGATTTAATCAGAATTTCATTTAATTACGAATCTAAGTTATATGGGTACACATTAGAGAGTTGGAATATTTGGATGATTAGGGAGTTAGGATTTGAATTAGGGTAGCGGACTATCATTCATGTTATCATTCTCTAATTTCTAAGTTCTCAATTTGACAATTGCAATTTGCCCAAAGCCCTATTCTCCATATTCTCATACCCCAAGTTCCTAATTCCCCAATTCCCAAATTCTAATCTCTAAATCCCCAAATCCCTAAATTCTAAGTCCAAGCTCGTTTCTCATTCTCCCCCCGTTATCCCCACGTTCGATAAATCAACGTATCCGATAAATGTTTGAGATCACAGAACAGGTACAATCTTGCACGCGATGCAAATATTGCAGCAAGAACATTTGTGTATTATAAACGGCAGACGGTGATGTAGAGTCTGGCTAGGAAGCACCGTGTGCTTTTAACTTGCACGCATCGCGAAACATAACAATATCGTGTAAACAAACGAGCTGCTCTGATGGTTCCCAATTCCCCATGAAGGCAGACGGAGAAGCAACTGGGCCAATGAACCTGTCCGCATTCATGCATGCGATTTTTTACATTTCGTATGCTGCAGATGCGGTTCAACGAAAGAGTTGTAAGTAAAAGTATACGCACATGACTTTTGCTTCTTCGCAGAATTCGTATGAATTTCTCAAGATTTAACGGTACACATTCTTGACGCTAATTTTCAATCAGTTATTATTTATTACTTTGAATGTTGAAAATTTGCAATTTACAGGAAAGAAAAGTAGTCGGACCGTTAGTATACGCAAGAAAACACCGAAGGAAGTTATTCTTTCGAGATGCGCAGCTGTCGGAATACAAATGCAAACTGCGTTCATAAAGAACACGCAAAGAAAGCAGAGTATATTTTTGTGCGGTGAAATTTATCGACGGACCAATTTGCTCGCGGTCGTTTACAACCAGAAAGCAAAACATTTGTTACGTACGCTAGGAGTTACAAAATTATATGGTCGAATAATTGCACTGAAGAGCTCTCTTATGGGATCTAACTCAACTTTGCTTCGGCGTAAATGATTTTTCTTGAGGGACGTTTCTGGGACTCTACATTCTCAAGGAGTAACATTACCAGGTCTCCACATTCTTAAGGAACATTTCTAGGACTCCAAATTCTCAAGGACCAACATTTCCAGGGCTGCTAATTCTCAAGGTCAAAATTTCCAGAACCCCAAATTCCCAAGGTCAAAATTTCTGTGGTACCAAATTACAAGCAGTTCGAGTCCCGAGGTGTACAACACTCGTATCTCCAAATTGTCCAAACCCCAAAATTGCAAAGTCCCAAATTTCCAAGGTAATCCTCAAGAACCATTTCCAGGGTCCCAAGTTCTCAAGGTCAAAATTTCTGTGGTATCAAAATAGAAATTGCTCAAATCCTAAGGTGCAAAATACTCGAATCTCCAAATTGTTGAAACCCTAAAATTGCAAAGTCCCAAATTTCCAAGATCCTACATTCGCTGTGTCCAAAATTCACACGCAAAACTTCCAAAGCTCCTAGTATGAAAAATCCTAGAATTTGAAAGTGGAGAGTGCTAGCCGTGTACATACGTAACTGTATCGTCAGAAAACATATCGAGGCTCGGACGATCGAGCAGAGCGAAGCGATTCCGAGCAAAGAGGCAAAGTCTCTCCCTTCTTTTCTCTCTCCGCTCCTTTCCGCTTTGCTCTGCTTCGCTCATTGCTGGCCATATGCGTTCCTCTTCGATCGCGATGTTGCACTTGGCTGGAACTCGGCTAATAATAGAACGGGACCAACTTTCGTCTCGGTCTCGCGTGCATCGGCTTCGCGGCTCGGCCTCCTCGCGGCTGTCACGCTTTGGACCGATGACACGGTTCGGCCCAACAAATTGACCAGCTTCGTGTTTACTTTGCTCGCGTATTCCTCCCTTCTTTGCGATCTTCTTCGTGGGAAATGTTCAAAATCCCCCGAGTCTGTGATCAGCTCGAGAGTGCGTTGAACTTTGGTTGCATGAACAACCACGTTGACATTCATGTGGCTTTTGTGGAGGATCTTCCATTTCTTCCACGGAGAATTGCTAATTTTATTCTTATAAACTTGTCCTTTGGAACATGTACGATTAGGATTCAGTGTTTAGTCCGACATGATTTGGTATCGTAAAATTATGGCAACTTAAAGCTTGAAGTCTCATAAAAATACATGCCTCATCAATTCCATTAGTACACAGTGTACTCTGCGAGCAAACAATGAATCAGGTTAATTCAGTCTCCCCATTAGTGAACGTCTAATTTTAAGCAACAGTCATTTTGTGTTAACAATGTCAACTAAACCTTTATGCAGTTATTTTCGTCAGACTTCAAGCTTTAAATCGATATATCACAAGTGTTGTTTTGTAACACTTTTCTGTCATCAAATCATGACAGATTGCCCGCGTTCCGAATACGACACGCAAGAACCTAATACGATGCTTCATAACTATACCTGACCTGGTCCGATTAATTAAACGCGTATGAATTATTAAACCGTGTTACATGCAAATCGAGTTCCTCCGGTAACGAAAATTATTTTCACCGGCCTTTCTGGTCGGTTACAATACAAGTTTGTTAGTCATCGTACGTTGTCATTCCCGTTGCAACATCCAACCATGTTGTTGTTGCGTTCCCGTGACTCACAGCAACGTGGCGGGCATACAGACACGACATGAAGCAGCCACTCGAGACCTTTCAATGCTCGTGCCTATTACTTTTCGTCAATGAACCGACGTTTCCCTTTCTTTAGACCCCTGGGATCGCTATTTTTGCCGCGATCGCCCGACCAAACCGACGCCGCCAAGCCGTTTTTCCTTTGGGTCGTTCAACTTGCTGTGCACCAAACTTTTTTACTAGTAATGACTACATTGTTTATTTTATTCATTCGGCAATTTATGATGCGAGCTAACTTTTCTCGCATGTGGTAATTTGGGTGGTTGGTAATTCGGATGCGTGGTGATACAACGCGTGGTAATTTGGATGCATGGTAATTCGGATATTCCGTAATACATATAATGCGTGGAGATACAACGTGTGAGAAGTCGGGCGCGTGGTAATACAACACATGAGAATTCGGGCGCGTGGTGATACAACACGCGAGAATTCGGGTGCGTGGTGATACAACGCGTGGTAATTCGGGTGCGTGGTGATACAATACATGAGAATTCGAGGCGCGTGGTAATTCGGGTGCGTGGTGATACAACGCGTGGTAATACAATACGTGAGAATTCGGGACGCGTGGTAATTCGAATGCGTGGTGATACAACGCGTGGTAATTCGAGTGCGTAGTGATACAACGCGTGGTAATTCGGGCACGTGGTAATTCGAGTGCGTAGCGATACAACGCATGGTAATTCGGGCGCGTGGTGATACAACGCGTGAGAATTCGGGCGATTGGTAATACAATGCATGGTAGTTGGGTGCGTGGTGATACAAATTCGTGGTAATTCGGGCACTTGGTAATACAACACGTGGTAATTCATGCATTTGGTAATACAACGTATGGTAATGTTGCATGGCAATAGAAATTCGTCGTAATTCGGGTGCTTGGTAATACAACACGTGGTAATTCATTCATTTTGCAATACAAGGCACAGTAATGTGATTGCATGGTAATATAAATTCCTGGTAATTCGCCTTGATAATACAACACGTGTTGAGACATTTGATAATACCACGCGTGATAATTGAAGTGTGATACAACATGGTAATTCAAACACGTGGTAATTCGAGCGCACATTGATGCAACACAGTGTAGTACATGATAATTCCAGTACGTGAAGATACAACACACGGTGATGCAACGTGAATTAATACAACTCATGATAGTTCACCGCGGCAATTCAACGAGTGGTAATTCAATACTTGATAATACGACCTTTAGCCATTGTCGCTCAAAGTATTCTTCTCGAAAGAGCTCTCGGTCTACAATGGAATTGATAAGTGGATGAAATCGCAGTTAAATCATACGCTTTCTTCATACAGAGAGCACTGAAAAGAATGCATTCCGATTTCCCCTCTGTTAGTCACGTAAATGGTCCGGCTATGAACACGTGCGGTGTTTGTTTTACGGTGTCCAGGTGCGAGCCTCGCTCACACAAACCGAGAATCTATTGCCCTTGCATCACGACTTTGCTTGAATCAGTTCCATGTACACGAACAGAATCGATATTTCTTAATATCCCGATGAATCGTACAATTGCCATAACTTTCGATCATGATCCGAAAGTAGCAATCGATGGAATTTTGACTTGCGTATAATTAGATCAATGACGCGTGCGATAAGTAGAAGAGGCCATTTAATATTAGACTCAGAATTAAAGAACCCGCCTAATTGATAAAGCAATCTAGCATACCAAAATCTTCTTTTTAACATCGGCATTCGTCCATCTCTATCATGGACTTGAGTGAGTCTATTATTAGACCTGTTAGAGTCTGTCTAAGCTCTGCTAATAAAATAATCTTCCACTGAAAGTCGAATCGATCGGAAAATACACAAATTTCTGTGGGGTACTTCGCTGTAATCGCTATTTCCTTTTGACAACATTCTCGGACTGCAGTTATTTTGGTCGGACTTCTAATCCGATATGCGAGTGGTATTTCGTGACACTTTTATGTGATGAAATCGCGTCGGGGCATTGACCCGCGATCTGCCATTTAGAGAGGCAATTCACGTGTTTCACGGCGTAAACTCGTCTGCAAAGCGGCGGGAAAAAAACAAGCCTCTCTGTTCACATCATCGGCCTAACTCTCATCGAGATGGCCTCGTAAACTCCGAACTATCTGAGCCGCTGGTTCCCGCCTGGCGAGAGCAGAGCGAGTTTCCGGCTACATCGGCCGCGATAAGGTTCTCGAAGCTCGCCAAGGGAAAGTCACGATTCGACTCGTATTTCCTCGAGGGGGCGAAATAATCGGGCGAATCGCGCGGAACATGCCGGCGATAGCGCAATAGTTGGCGACCGATAGGAACACGACGATAAACGGACAGTTTATGGCGGTGCAAAGTCACGAGCGAACGTGCGTGAGCAACGAGCATTAAATCCGCTCCGAGCCATTACTACCACTTGGCACGTTAACCCATTTGCATTAAAATCCGACTAATTACATATTATTGCTTACACGAATCGATCACCGGATTTTTATCGTGTCCTTAAACCTCAATCTACTTTACACCTCTCTTCGCCTCTTTAGCTTATTTCACGGATAGAGATGCTATGTGCATGTTAGCATAGTACAGCGGTGATTTAGCATTAGGGGTCTTCCTTCTCTCAGATAAATGGATTTTACTTAGACATTTTTATTCGACCTGCAGTCGTAAATTGACGTGTCACGAGTGCTATTTTGCGATGCGTTTATGTCAGGAAATCTAACTTTATGTCGAAATTGCTCATTATGTGCTGTACTTGATAGCCAGCCATTTTGTATCAATACTGATGGAACCTTTTTGTGCGCACTTTAACGACGCTGTGCTTTGAAATGACATAAAGTAAGTGCTGTTTTACAATACTTTTATGTCATCAAATGGTGTCAGACTTTATGAGTCTCGTATTGCGAGTTTCATAGACATTTTCCATAATTGCCATTCAGATATTGTGTATTGTAAATGAGTCCTTTTCTTTGCACATACTTTAAAATGATAATATATAAGTGCAATTTTGTAACACTTTTATGTCATCAAATTGTGCCAGATTTTATGAGTCTCATATTATGAGTTTCATAGAAATTATTTTCCATAATAGCCAGTTCGATATTGTGCATTGTAAATGCGTTTATGCAGCCATTTTCTTTGCACCTAAGATTTTAAAATGATAATACATAAGTGAAATTTGGTAACACTTTTATGTCCTAAAATCGTGTCACTTTTTATACGAGCTTCATGCAAAGTTCTTTCGAAATTGAAGTTTATGCGAGTTCAAATTGATTTCATTTTCACGGAGGTAATTTTCATGGAACATATAATTGGTATTTAGAGCTGGTGCAATTACCCGTAACACGTGAAACGTTACAGTTGGAAATAGTAAAAGTTATCGTACTCGTTTGATAACTTTTTCCTCGAAGTTCCCGCAGCGTCATGCAAATCGTATTTTCACAAGCTGTTCACCTTTTCACTTGCCAGGCAGTCGGATGCTGAGGCTCCTAACGCGTTCAGTCTTTTTCTATGAGTCATTCGAATTCCTTCGCATTCTTCCTCCGCCGTCATCATCCTGACGGCGTTCCACGTATTTATTAATCCCCGTCAAACGTCGGCTACAATAAATCTCCGGGATCCATCTTGAACGTTCATATTCATCATCGTACATGTCTACAAATTTTTCATTCACCTTCTCCGAATATTCCCAACAATTTACCACGGGGTTCCCATTCAGAAACCGATAAATTTCCCGGAATATTCTCGCACCTTTCACGCGAATCGCTTTCGAGTCACAGCGCAATTTACAGCGCGCTCGAGCGATTTTTCTTCTGGCCGCCGGTTGGCCGCGTTCCAAATATCTCGGCACGAAAAGAAGCTGACAAGAGCCGCGAAACGCGTCACGTAGAGACGGACATCGGGGTGCACGAGCGAATGCCGGAAAAGAGAGGAAACCAGCGACGAATCAGAAAAGGCGAGATCGTATTCGATCCACGTAGCGCCAACGACGGGTATCTAAGTAAGTACAAGGATCACGTTGCGCCAACGTGAGACTCCTCTGCTCCGGAATTCCAGGCCTGCCCTCTTTTGTAACCCCTTATCTGTTCCTGGAGATGCACCCGGAAACGAGCTACCCACGACGCGCATTCCGAAAGGTGCATTCCGGAGGATAATGCGATGTCAAAAGTGTCCGGTGCTTTATACCTGCTCGGCTGACCCTTCTTGGACCACTGCAAGTTAACTTGCAAAGTAAACCGATTGCAAGTTTACTTTAAAAGTAAAAAAAACGCAAGTTTATTTGTAAACCAATTGCAAATTTACTTGTCTAATCGTGCAAATAATTTTGGTAATAACCGGCTAAGAGAACTTTAGAGCTCGCAGAGTAATCGCGCGAGTAACTGGATTTAAATGGAGTAATAATTGAGTAATTACATGCACGTGATGTGTCCAGTAATTGTATAAATAACTGTATTCGACTAATGAGTAGTTATAAGAGTAATGATTTAACGAGTAGTTATAGCAATGGTTTATGGAACAGATATCGAAGTAATGGTTTACTGAGTATGCTTGAGTTAATGCCTTAAAGTTGAACCCTTTTGCAGTACTCGTGACGCACTTGCACTACTCGTGACGCACCTGCAGTACTTATGACGCACTTGCAGTACTTATGACGCACTTGCAATACTCGTGACGCACTTACAGTACTCTAAACGCACTTACAGTACTCGTGACGCACTTACAGTACTCGTGACGCACTTGCAGTACTCGTGACGCACTCGCAGCTCAGCTTCAACTAAATCTACAGTTCGTCAACGATCGTTAAATACAAAATATGTAAAATTTTAACTTTGTCCGCTCGTTTTAAGATTGTGACTATAGCCTGATGTACCTAACAAATCGTGCAAGAGGTTCCCAGAGTTTTGCACAGATTAAAAAAGATTAAAAATTCGAGAAACACTAGACAGCGGTTATCGATACAAACAAGAATTGTTTTGAGAGGACTTTGTTCCACTGGCGATAAAATGATTCATTGGAAGAATCATACTTTGGTGGGCTATGGGAAGTGCGATACATAGTTTCCTGTTAACGATACCATTTACATAAATTTGCATAGACGCAGAAAAAGTGCATTTGCGCGCCGCCTTTCTAAAACGATGACTCAAAAAGTGGCAGACACGAGTTTTAGTCTTGCAATTGTCTTCGTCGTAGATAATGCTTATCGCTATCTGTTACTTGGTCGATCGGTTTCCAGTGGTAATCGCTATCGTCGTCCAAACATCGAGCCTGTTCTGGTATATCGACACGAGATTCGCACCGGTTGCGTAACGCGATTGTGTTCGCGGAATGCGATCCATGCAAATTCATTGGAAACACTTCGAATTACAATTAGCCCGATACACTTTCTCAGCTACTGAATCTTCAGACTTTCATAAGCTTTGGCATACAATTGACTTTAAATTACCTCGAATGTTCACTTTCATTGACTGTGGTCAACAGATGGATACTCGATCTAATTTTCAGTTACTCACAGAATACAAGACAAGGCCTACGAGTTTTAACCTAAATCAATGAATTCACAAACGGCTATAAAGGGGAACGTAAAATTACAAGAGACATGAAAAACACTGTGCACCTCGATTTCCATAAAACCACCTCCGAACAATAAACCCACAGCGGTTGTTGCTAGAAAACACCCACACCGTACACGCAACGAATCACATTACCGATACACAAAGCCGAACAGACAGTTATTATCCCAAGGTAAAGACGTATACATCGGATCGCACTTTCGTCGAAGGCAATTACTCACCTAGATCGCAGAATCTCTTGGTAAAAAAGATGCAGTTATAGGATCGATAGAGGCGCAACAGGGTCTCCAGACACAGCCATAATCGATGGTTGCTGGAAAGGCTGGCAGGAAGCAATTGATTCGAGCAACGAGCTTCAATTGCGCGTATCCGTGTCGCGAACACTGTTTATTCGACGTCGTTTCACGGAAAACAAACTTACGGAGACAAACAACGATTGACACCCGTTCACTGACCGTCGCGAAACGTTGTTTCTGTCGCTCGATTTCGGAAAAAGGACACGCACGCGACGGAAGACGGTGCAAACAGGTAGAAGCACGGAATAGCCTTCGTCGGTCGAGCAACAGGTAGGCACTGTGGAGAGAGGCGAAGATGGGAATGGAGCGAGCCTACCGCTCGGATAGACGGATCCGAATGCCGACGAGCGGGACTGGTCTCTTTAGGCGACGTGCACAATCGGCCGACAATGGGACTGGCGTTTGACTTCCGGTGCGCGTTATCGCCCTCGGAGATTGTCTACTCGCTGTACGACAACGGGCGTGGTGATAACGACGTTCTTCCCGATATCTTGCTGTATCCATGGTACCACTTCTATGCCCCCGAATATCACATACACGTACACCTACATACTCACGTATCTCTTGACACCGTTACTGAACAATTACTTTTTCATATCTAAACCGATCATCTCAGATGTTACTGTTCTTAGAAACTATTCCTACATACATATGTACACATATATTACATATACATATTTTACATAGTGCATATACACGTACATGCGTATACACATATATTCCTTTGTATATATTCGCAAAGAAACCACTGCAGATTTGTGTCCTCTCAATTCTTTATTGTTGAAAGATAGCCATGAGGCAATTTCATAGATCTGCTTATTGAGGAGTTCACATACGAAATTTATTTAATCCCTTGACAATTTTCTGGACAGTTACATAATACCTAGCTAATTCGTACAACGTTAAGACAACTGAAGAAAGTCAAAATGTTAGGTACATTATTAATCCTTGAGTACAGTTCGAATTGCCCCCAAAGTTCAATTGCAGTGAAAATATGAGTCCAGTTGAACAGTCGAACTGCAGTATGCGTCAAGTGCGTCACTAGTGTGTCACGAGTGCGTTATTAGTGCGTCGCGAGTGCGTCACGTTATTGTAGCACAAGGGTTAAATGACAAAAGGGTTGAGATCTGCCTGGGTTCTTTTGTTCCTGGCATTCTGCATGTCTTACATTATAATAAAATTTTATAATGAAATTTTGATCGGTACATGTGTGCACATGAGATCAGCAGTTTACCAATTGATACTCGTTCCCTGTTATAAAGTGTCTGTATCTCTGTTATAAATGTATCCCATATTTTCAGCCGGAGGAATTAACGAAACGTTTCAGAGCAGTTAAAAATGGTTGATACATTTTACGAAAGCCTGGAGAGATATCTTGGCGGGTAACGTGGCTCTCTTATCGACCTTATTAATCATTCAACGAGCGTAACGTGGTTGCATGGAAATGGAAAGAACGTATCGCGCAATTGTACGTAACAAGAAGGTTAACAAATTGTCCGCGGCTAAGGATGTCATCTATCAGATCGACTCGAGTTACGATTATCGTGTAATCTGTCTTGAAGTGTCGGATGCGTATATCTCTCTTTCAGCGATTACGTAAGTGGCGCTTAGTTCACGGATAAATGGCGATACGAGATTAGCAGCTTCCTTTTTTTACCTGTTTCTCTGCTTTCTGTTTAGCTTCATTACGTGCTAGAATTCTATTATTATATTATTATCATGAATAGATCGACAACTTCGTAATTATCCACGGAGGATAATGACAAGTTAAATTGTAGAAAGGAAAAGTGTAACGCTATTTCCCAGGTAGAGTTACAATCTGATGGAGTTGCGTCTCAAGATAGCCATCTCAATTTCTCGTGTGTTCTAAACTTCTCTTTAATAGAAAGCAAATACGCTTGGTCACGTATGCGAACTCTCTTAATTGAATTTCTCACTGACCTGTTACGCCGGTATTACCAGCAATAAAACAGAGCCTAGTTTCGAGTATTACGATCAAAAAAAGTTTGCGAATTTACTCAAACTGTATCCTTTCTTCGTTCGTAAAGACTCTTGCAATTAGCACGAATATATCAATCGAGAAGTAGTTTCAATTCTCCAAAGCCACTTAACCAAATTAATTCCGTGAAGCACAAAGCAGTGATTCACAATATTTACAAAATCCCACTTAACATGTATTTGATAAAAAATTTACCTGAGTCGACTGTGACTCAACTAAAACACTTGAGAACGAATCTTCAATGCGCTATCGAATTCGAGGAACCGGACGATAAAAACATTCGAGGGTCAGCGTTCTTCTTGTGAATGAACCCGTACTCCAGAGAAGGATGGTGGGGATACTTCAATCATCGCAATGAATTACAACGAGCCAGTCACCGAGAGTGACTCACTACGTGGCTGCTCTAGGCGCTGCAGCCCGACGAAGCTCTTTTTCTTGGCCTCCTCGTGGCGAAGGAATTCGAGCTGTAGCACCTAACGAGAAAAAGAGCGAGAGAGAAACTCCACGATCCAATCTCCATGGATCCCCGATGGACCCGGCCATTATGAATCATCGTGCACGGCAAAATCTTCAATCGACTTTCGTACGATTGAACTTGTGAACCTTCGAGTAACGGCACCTCTAGTACTCTTGATTATCCGGTACGGACAGAAATTTTTCATTATGGGAACTTGGGAGTTTTCGGATTTCAAGTGGTCATTCGGAGATTTAGTTGGGGAATTTTAGAATTTGGGGAAATTGGGGACTGGAGATTTAGGGATTTGGGGAACTTGTACATCTACAAATTTTGACAATACAATTTGAAATTTCGTATCCTGATAAAAAAATGTAAAAATTTGGAAATTCAGAAATAAATAAATTTGAAAACTTCATGGTAGAACCTCATACGAATCTCGAAATCATGGACAACCATAAAAAGAGGAGTAAGCGAATTTCCCACAGAGCAGAAATAACTAATGAGCGATTAGAATTCTACGTCTGCGATGAGAATGTCTGAAAACTAGGACTCGTAAAATTCCTAGCAAGATTCTAACTCTACGATTGTCCTCCATTGAATGCTAATCCGAGCATATAGGGTACCGTACAGAAATTCGAGGGCGGAATTTCACGGACTAGTTGACAGTCGTGAAAAATCAGATTTCACGTGAGTTAGGTTTTAAAGCGGGTATCATCGTGTGTTTTCTTTTTCCTTTTTTCTCCGACGGACGCTCTCTCGATTCGCATACCGTGCCAATTATTCGCCGCACGGAAGTTCCACGGCCTGGCGTGAGAGATTGATGCAAGTCGATGCACTGTGCGTATGTTTTATTCATACCTTTCACCGGGACCGATAAGAAAATTATATTTAAACCGGCGCCCCGTAACGTCGCGGGAAAAGAGAAAACTGACTCTCGATCCTGCCTTTTCTACCATTAATTCCAAATAAGTTGATTTCGACCGATTGTAGCTATTAATCATAATTAGCTACCCTGTTCTTTGAAATTAACCTACACTTCAAGTTTTATTTTAAAAACACCCTGCCCTACATTTTGTAAAATTACACATATATTAGGTTTTAAAGACTTTTCTTTGAGAGATTATTTATTAGGTGACTTAGATTACTATTATTTTTAATTGTCAGATATACTATTATATATTATCAGCTGTACGTGTATATTTAATTGTTATCAGGTATAGTGAAGGATTGGTAGAAAGAATGGATGGAAAGGTTTTCGACATTTCTAATTATTATTCCGACCGAAAGGAACCTGCGACGAGGACTTTGCTCCCGATTCGTCGGTAACTTTCTCGGCGCGGAATGAAAACGCTTCGCGAGTGTATGAGAAGCGTGTAACGCGCGTTGTGCAGCCGCGACCAGTGCAACTAATTAGCGATCGTGGATCAGAGGGGTACAAGAGTTATTATCCCCAGAAAAGTTCGATTCTACGAACCGATCGTGAAAGTATGTCCTATTGATCTATTGCTCTCGGAAGAATCGTATTTCTCACATGTTTTAACGCCTTTCTAAAAATCCGTCAAATTTCTTTCACTTACAATACAATGATCCCTATATGAATTTACAAAGTGTAAATTACCCTCATTGTTACCACTCATAAACATTCATAATTAATATCGAAAGCGAGATAAGAAACAGATAATTGTTAAAACGAGCCAGGAGTCTGTGAGAACGGGACGCTAATGTATGCCATTGTAACCGTAACAGGGGGTCATTTCTCGTTGAATCAGCTTCGATTACGAAACATTCGTGAGTCGATCGTGTGCAGAATAACGCGAACTTTGTGACGTCGTACGATCTCGTATTAAAATTCTTCTGGAACAGTCATAATGCCGCGACAAAGCGTCAAGATAAGGCATCGCCAAGGTCTCAACGATTCTATGATTAATGCGAAACAAAGATTTCCGTAACTCCCTTTATTATATCGTGTAATCTTGCTTACGTTAATTTCGATATCGGCTTTTAAACACTAATCATTTCCTGCCACAAATATTTTATCTTATCATATCACTTTTTCGGGTGACGATGTTTGTGAGACGCAAATGGTGTGTCATTACTTGCATAAATAGTACAGGACACATGCTGTGTACATCACACACCTATATGAATAGCATTCACGTAGTGCATCATTGATATGTACGCAGTATGTGACGCACCAGGTGCGTCGTTTGTATGATAGGTACAGGACACACATGGTGCGTCACGGATTGTACCACATTAGTAGTGTAAGACGCATAAGGTGCGTCACTTATTGTAACACATAGGAACACTTGAAAATTATTTTAACAGTGTAACTATGACGTTTGGATATCTGTGAGTTTAAATTTGAAGTGCAGCGAATTTCACCGAAGTGAATTTCATAGAAGCGGAGCACACGTTCCAGTTGCACCAGTTTCGAGCGACTCGAGGGTCAGGGGGTATTTCAACGATAGGTCTCCAGCGTGGAAAGTATATCCAGCACGGTTATAAATATAGCCGCGGAGGTTTTTCACGCGAGCGGAATCGAGCCGAGGCGGAACACGCCTCCGCTAGTCGGGCGGTGGAGAACGTCGGCTAAACGATGCAAAATTATAGTTTCATATCCATTTCGCGGCGGCGTTAAATAATACTCGTAAATAACAGTATAACCACGCGAACGAGATACTTTATTAGCACGACCGGTGCAAAACTACCGTCGGAAACTGTTACAGCGTATAATATTCGATCGATGATAAATCGATTCGGATGACTTTTTTCTTCGCGCCATTACCAGAGTCTTGCGAAAACGTGCTTACTCAAACGTCAGATGCGTGCTACGATTCATATAATCGCGTTCTCGCGTCCCTCTAACACACTTAATATCGATGACACACGATCTGCGTCCTGATTCGATACGATATTACGTACGACGCACCAGGTGTGTCATATACTATCCATATATGACGCAACGAGTGTGTCATACATCATCCTTGCAATGTACGACGCACCGGGTGTGTCATATATTAACGTGACGCACCATGTGTGTCGCTATCTAACACACGACGCACCGGGTGTGTCATATACTATTTAACATACGACCCACCAGATATGTCATTACTATCTAATGCACGACGCACCGGGTGTGTCATGTATTATCTAATGTACGACGCACTAAGTGTGTCATGCTATCTAATGTACGACACAAGAGGTGTGTCATACAATCTGCGTACAGGAACACACTCAAGAACTAATGTACATATGTCGAACGATCGAAGCCGTTTAAAAAACTTGCCTGACCATTTGGAAGAGATAAAAGTCGCACGGGTTTCATCGGAATGGATTAAAGCAATCGTACGATAATTCCTAGACGATCGAGCCAAGAATCTAGCGATGTCGATTCTTTTCCCGTTTTACGGTTGGCGCCAGCCAGGAAGTAGGTCGTCGTACCACCGCCATGCAAGTGTGCCTTTTAGCGATGGCTATTAATTCGGGCCGTGGAAATTCTACCTCTACGGTAAAAAGTAGTCTGAAATGCACTTGGGGAGAGCTCTAGGCGTCTCAAGTACACTTCAAGCTTGATATTTCGCGTGTAAAAGTATAGCGGTTATTACGATTGAAAAGTGTGTAGAAAGCATGTCGTTCGATAAGAAATAACCGATCTGAGATTCTCGAAAGGATAGAATGTCGTATTTGTCGCGAGACGATAATGGTCCGACGAGCGAGAAATCGAAGCGTAGAATGGTGGGTTAGGGAACAAAGTCCCCGGTGTTGGAACCTGTAATCGGGAGTTACAGGTTCACACGGGCAAACGCAGGGAACGGTCACGTGCCATCGCTTCTCCCAGAAAGCGGGCTATATTGCCCCGTGCCGCGGCACAGATCGAAGCGGAAAAATGCGCGCGGAATAATGCGTGCAGCAGGACGGCGCCAGTGCTCGGCGCCCCGCGTCCATCTCGGTCCCTCCTCGGCGTCGACTTGCGGTGAAGACCGTCGCTCGTCTGGAGTGGGGACTGGCGCCGTTCAGGGTGGATAAAAAGGGGGAACAGCCCATGGTAGGGGTACCCATAGAATAAGCAGGCAGATTAAGAAGAGGAAGACGCGTGAAAATAGAAGACGAAGTCGAAAAACGAACAGGATGAGAGAAGAAATAAGAGAGGTGAGAAAATGATGGAGATGCGAGATGATCGAACATGTTAGGAAAAAGGAAAAGCTGGAAACGGTAATGGTTACCGAGATACAAGAAACGTAGTTGCGAAGAATTCGGAAAAATCTTGTGGGGAATCGTTATGGAGATCTGGGAAAATTAATGAACATATTTCTCGAAAATGAATGTGTTCCTAATTTCAAACAGTGAAGCACAATCGTTCAACGGGACAATAATGTTCATTGTAGAGCCGGAGTTGTGTAACGATTAGACGACTGAAAGATTGGCCTTTAAATTTCGAAACCATTATGGGTGAGAAGATACTCTCGTAGGAATTAAATGGGTTCAATGGAGATAAGATAAATTTGAAGGGACCTTTGCGACCAAGATACGAAAATTGTTCTACGAACGGTCAAAGTCAAGTTCACTCGATGACAAGATAAAATTATTCGGTAGCTCCTAAATTTCTCTTGGAAACAGCCTTAAGGAATGTCTCAATAATTTCGAATTTAAAAAAATTAATGAAATTTATATACAGAGTACGAAGTAAAAGTTATATGAAGACTGCCTGCATTGTACAGAATTATTTAAGTTACATGGAAACTGCCTCGAAGAAAGAACATGACTCGCGTGAATTATAACTACGTCGATAAAAAATTTCATTGTTATACGTACTATTATCGGCGTGTAAATCAATACGGTTTCACGTGGAAACAGTCTTAAAAAAGCCATAAAGAAAACTACCAAGTGACTTAACACATCCCGTAACAAACACAAATTACCGACATAAATTCGATTCACGAGATATTAACTACCTGTTTACCAACATTGCGTGTACAACTTTCTACATAGAAACAGCCTTAACGATCGCCGGACACCCCACGAAATCGATGTACGCTGTCTCCTTATTTCACCATACGAACTTTCCACCGATTTCAAAAAGAGAATCCCATCTCGTTTATCCAGCGAGGTAAAAAGAAAAGAAAAGAGAACCTAAATCCGAGAATTTCGTATATGAAAACTAAAACCTGAAAGTGACGGCAACGATTGGGAAATTCGAGTGTTCCGGCTATCGAGTAACACGATCGTGCATACCAATTCGAGAACGAGAAGACCAGAAGCGTTTAGGGACACGTAACTAGAACTTCTTTATGACCAGGTATGGCAATCTACTATGGTGAGCATAGAGAAGTTGGGGTTTGGGGATTTAGGGATTTACGAATTGTTGTTTGAGAATTTGGGGATTTAGAAATTAGGGTTTCAGAAGTTAGGGATTTGAGAGTTTGTAGATCTGAGGATTTGTGGACTTCGAAAACCGAGAAATTTGGGGATTTCGGAATTTCGTGATTCGATGATTTGTGGATTTGGAAAACTAAGAAATTTAGAGATTTGAAAATTTGAAGCTCTAGAAATTGTAAACTTTTAAGAATTTAAATTTAGATTTGAGCACGTGGGGATTTTTAGGAACCTAAAAATTAGCTAATTTAAAAATTGACCAATCTAAAATGCAAAGATTAATGAAATTGATCAGCATAGTAATTTCTAAATTTCAAGTACGATATGTAAGGAACAGTTTCACCCTAGTTCCCCATCTAGTTACAAGTATGTTTACGAATGGCTGGAAAGGGCACGTCACTTTCACCGTTGCCGAAAATAATTCATCGCAAGATCCATTGGGAGCAACGAAAATAACTCTTGGTTCAATTTTTTAGCCGTCGTCTCTCGCCGTAGGTTTCCAAAAAAGGACACAAAAGGTAGCCACAGCAGAAGAGGCGTGTCGTTAACCCACAATTTTTAAAAGCCGGTCACCTCTTTCCACCTGAATACTCGTCCAACAAGTAGAGCGTCTTGCCCCTGCAGGTGCAACGATCGGACTGCGTTAGAGCTACCAACGAGGGGGTCTAAAATGTTCTTGCCATTGATACTGTCCCTTTTAGTTGATACATACATTTTACTGATGTCTTGCAAGAAAATTTGTGAAATAATTTAAGGAGGGTTAAAGTGGCTTAATAGGTGGATGAGGTGGTCGATTGGTTAGAATGACAGAATTTGTAAGCTTTCACATTATTTCAAATCATACAATTTACAGATTTTCAAGTTTTAACATTTTCAGACCTGTTGGTTTCTAAGCTTTTAGATACTCAAAACTTCCAAATCTTCAAATTCTTAAATGACTTGACAAATCTCAACTGCCCAGCAGTCGAATCCACAACTTCCCTAAAACTCCACATCCTCAAATCTCCAACTTCCTAAATCCCCTGACTTCCCAATTCCCAAATCCCCAGATTTCCAAACTCTCAATTTCCTAAATTCCTAAAACTCCAAACTCTCAAACCCCTAAATTTCCAAATTCTTTAATTCCCCAATACCCAAACCCCAAATTCCCGAATTTTCCAGCTCCCCAGTTCCAAATTAAACCTAAGATACTTTCGAAACACTCAGTATATCGCATTCCGCGATCAAATTACGGGAAGATATACGTCAAGTCTGAAAAGTTCGTCGAAGGCAGCTGGCAGGAAAGCGAATCGAAGGGAAGAGTGAATTTATTAGGGGCTCGTTCCCGGTATTTATTAAATATTCCAGTTAGAAGCTGCTCGGCGAATATAAGCAGTAAAAATTGCATTCGAACGAACGCGACGTTTCTAATTGCCGTATTTATTGGACGCAACGTCGAAAGTGCTGAAAGGGCCATTCACTAGCACGGTGTTCGCTTAACAGTCGCGAACAATAAGCATTTATACGAATTGCTGAATTTCAAAATTCTAGATATCAAAATTCACACCAAAAATCGCTAGGATCGACACATTCCTGGATTTCACAATTCACACTTTGAAAGGATGGTTGCAAACATTTTTTAATCGAATAACTCCTAAATTCCTGTAACTGTATATTTCTACATGGTCCCAGATATGTCCCTAGATTGCGTCATTCCGAGAGTCTAATACGTAATGATTTCTCTTTTGGTTGAAACGAAAAAGAGGAAAAGGTTTAAACCGTCGTTGCTTCTTCCAATTAGCCGAGCATTCGACGATCGATCTTTCCCACAGAGAGCGATATGCAAAATTCGACATTAGCCGAAGCGTGATCAATCGGCGTGCTTAATTAGCGTCTTGCCACATTTATCTCGGGTATTAGCAATCCTAATCGCGGTGCTTCCGGATCGATCGTATCTACGAAAACGCCCCTCGCTGTGACTTACACCAGGGTGGTTCTCGAACCTCGTAAATTCGTCGTTTTTAATCGCGCATTTTATCGCGACACCTCTTCCTCCTTTCACTTGGTCAAATAAAAATCCGATTAAATATTCCACTCTACGAATTCTGCTTTAAATTTGTCGTAATGGTAAACGTTGAGTTTAAGTAATACATAGGAAAATTGCTGGATGATCATGATTTTTCTTCAATGGATCCTTTCTACTTTTCTTGAATGCACTTGGAAGCCGAACGGATCGATGGAATGTCTTTTACGGTCCGCGTATTCAGCGGCAAGAGCGTGTCTTTGAATTCTAATGTGAGAAATCACTTTCATCGCTGTTCCTTCGTGATGAATTAAAAAAAAGGAGAGACAGAGAGAGAGTGTCTCTTAGAGGACATGAACCTTCACGTAACAAGCCGATCGAATTACCTTGCAGTGAGAAACTGCTTAGGATAATTTCATTGGCGATCAATTTTCTGTTTCCTTTCTGGTAAAAGTTTCTTTTTTCAAAACGACTCGAATTTCTATGTAAATTATCATCGCGAAACAGATTTTGCGAAGAGATTATCGAGGACTTTCAGTCGCTGTTCGATTGAGAATCGCGCTTTTGCAAAATCTAATTACCGAAGGTTTCGCAACGAAGGCTCGCTGAAAAAGGCCACCGATTATCCATCGTTGTCCTGGCTTGATGGAAAAACAGGGATGGGCAATCGGTGCAATTCAATTGTTCCAGCAACGAGCTAATTGCAAAACGAACGCGGTAATTCCGTGTAAATGAGCGCCTCTGCTTTCTGTGACAATCGCGGTCGCCTTGCGATTATTTCTCCGATATAATTGCAGTTACGTCAGTATTTTTCTTCCACTGAAGACGGAATTATATAGTGCACACTAAAGAAACTGGTGCAAACTGTAGGTGCGTCACACATGAACTGTAGGTGTGTCATATACGAACTGTAAGTGCGACACATACGAACTGTAGCTGCGTCACATGTGAACTGTAGGTGCGTCACACATGAACTGTAGGTGCGTCATATACGAACTGTAGGTGCGTCACATGTGAACTGTAGGTGCGTCACGTGTGAACTGTAGGTGCGTCACACATGAACTGTAGGTACGTCGCGTATAAACTGTAAGTGTGTCTCATACGAACTGTAGGTGCGTCACATATGTGCTACCGTTCATATGTAGTGTGCGTCGCGAGTGCGTCACGATATCGTAGAACAAGGGGTTAAGTACCACCACAAGTAATTTATAGCTTCAGATTCGTCGTGCTCCGTTTCCTCGTCATTTTCCATCCGTTATGCACGAAATGTAGGAGGAACACAACTGGAAGGCCGTGAATATTTTAGCGAGGAACGAGTCTCCGACTGCGAGATCGAGCACGGTGGTTCAAAGCTAATGCAACCAACGTCAGATGGAATGGAATGTCCTTTGTGAACCGGCTGTTTCACCTCCGTACAGCCACGTTTCTTCGGCTACAATGCCGTACGGTTTTCGTCGATTCGACGATACTCGAGCCGCGAAGAATTCCGTTTTGGTTGTCAAAAATTTCCACGGATGCGAAAGTGTCGTGCGGTCGGACAGCTGCGTTTGATTCGTACGGTAATGTCGGCGTTCTAATTACGACAATTGGTCGTCATTGTTCTTAGGCACGTACGTACGTAAGACGGGGAGAATGATTAACGTGATGCGGCCACTGACTACTTGGAAACTGGCCCTCGGTGGCTTGCACCGAACGCTTTCAAGCAAAATTAAGGTCGATCATTAATAATGGAAATAAGCCGATCCAACGGATATCGAATTTATTGCTCGTACGCAACCCTCGCCGACCTCGTATCAGAACTCCAATAAACGAAAGGTTACTTTGACTTTTTCGATTCGGGGAACGGAGCTTCTTGAGAAATCCATGGGTTTTATGTCTGACTTTTATCGCCTCACGGTTGCATCTCAAGCGTTTATGCTTCTACTTGCGTATTCAATTGCTCGAAGGATATTTTCTGTTCAAGATTCCTGAGGGACCGTTATACATCAAATTATTATGAAATAATTCGTTATGAATTATTTGAAAATTTGTTCCAGACAAAAACGTCGCAAAGAACTTGCTAATTACGACTGTTTCTTAAATCCGAAACTATCGGAACACTTAGAATAAACGTCTAATCCTTGAAATTCGAGAAATGGTTTTCCTAAAAGCCTGAATGGGTCGAGGCGATTCTTAAAATCCCCAGAGAACATTAACAAGCCGTCGAGACTTCGATCGCGGAGTCGATTGCGAAACACGTAGTGTTTACAACGCAGCCTTTCGGCTCCGATGTAATGTATGCGCGGCTGTGAAAGTAGTCGTCGTGTCACGGAGGGAAAAATAAAATAAAAACGAAGAAAAGTCGCGCTCGTTTAGTAATGACCTAATACCCTGTCTCGATCGGCATTAAATTTGAACGACACCTCGCCCCGTGCACCGTGTCTCACGATACCCAACACCATCGGCCATTCGATACTCCATCTACATGGCAATGGCGAGGACTACCAGCGAATAGAACGTACGCACGATCTTTCATTAATTATTCGAAACTCTAATTATGCTGCGTTACGAGATTTTAATCCTTACATTTTTTTGTACGTCTATTGGAAAATATCGATTTGGAAGGTCTACATTAATGATGAGGATGAAGGATCTTAGGAACCATAGGGACCCTAGGAACTTTCGTGTAGGAGACCTACGGACCACAGAAAAATCTGAAGATAGAAAAGAAGCATGGAGATCCTAGGGATTATAAGAAATTGAATACAAAAGTCTTAGGGATTATAGGAAACCTAGTCCACTCTATGGGAGAGCCTAAATATAATTGGTAACCTACTGTGGTGGTTCTAGGAACGGTAGAGAACCTAATGTGCTGGTCCTAGTATGATAGAAACCTAACGTGAGGGTCCTAGTATGATAGAAACCTAACGTGAGGGTGCTAGTATGATAGAAACCTAACGTGAGGGTTCTAAGACCATAGGAAACCTAACGTGAGGGTCGTGGACCATAGGAAACCTAATGTGAGGGTCCTAGGATCATAGGAAACCTAATGTGAGGGTCCTAGGACCATAGGAAGCCTAATGTGATGGTTCTAGGATCATAGGAAACCTAATGTGAGGCTTCCAAGGTCCACAGAAGACCCAGTGCCTATAGAGATCCTTAGGACCATAGACAACCTAGTGTGGTGGTCTTCAGAGTCCATAAAAAGCCATGTACCTATGGTTGCAGAGGTCCTATGGATCATAGGTAACCTAAGAATTGAGGACCTAGTCTCCTAAGAAGCTTAGGAAATTTGGAACTCCAGGAATATAGAAATCCAATATACTCAAATAACCACCTTACATGGTGAGAGTTCAGTCTACCCAGCCGCTTCCGCTACACAGCTAGTTGCTCGTGTATCCTTAAACATAATCCTAAGTTGTAGAACCGTGAATGTAATGTATCCCCAAATTTAATTGTGACAAGAATGTGTCTAGGTATTTAATATTTAGAGCTCAGCACCTTTTGAAAGTACATAACGTCAATGGAATTATAAACCGTGATTGAGAGTCAATTTGAATCGGCATCGAAGGAACGCAGCATCGTTCTTCGGCACAGACAGTGCGTCGATTTGCAAACAATCGTGAGGGAATGTTCGTCGATGTCAAAGTCGCTTTCTCCCGGCGCACCAATCCGTTCGCAATTTTTCCATTTTTCCCGGCACGTTTCGCGAAATTCTCATTTTTCTATCGAGTCAGTTTTTTTGTGAAAGTACGAATATTGTGTTTCACGTTAACACGGTATTAGCACAACAACGGTATGTTACTTCTGTATCGAGTTTCGTTTCACCGGTACCTCACTGTGTCCGGGGCCCGTGTCGTTTTCCTTAACAGATACGATCGACAGATATTAAAATCAGACGCGATCTTTCATTGTATCGTTAACGGTATGAATGAAACATAAGGCACGATTGCTTATAATCGAAGATGAAGTTCAGCCTTTGACTATGAATATTCATCGAGGACGATACTAATACTGCTGTGGCAAAAAGACGAAATAAATCTGGATGAACAAGGAGGAACAGTTACCTTGAAGACCTCCCACGATCGAATGTCTGTTCGATGATTGTTTGCGAACAGATTGCATCATTGAGTCCTCGAGTGCTATGCTTTCAATCATTTATTGTATCAAGAATTCTGCGAAGATTTACTACGAAGAATTGTACGAAGATTCAGTACGGAGAACTCTGCGAAAACTTGGTACAAACTCTACGAATTCAGTATAAAGAATTGAACAAATATTTAGAAGGATTTATACTAAGATTTGGAATGAAGAATTGTGCGAAGCTTTAGTGTGAAGAATTATATGAAGATTGTGAAGAATTGTTGAGATGTTATATTATTATAAAAGTTTGAATACATACAAAGTATCACACTTACCGAATTGATTTAGAATATCCTGTCGTCTTCTTAATTGGTTGGACTCACTGACGCACTGTTAGAGTGCCAACTGTTATCACAAAATGAGAACGTGAGATAAAGATTTCAAACTCTCTGACAGAATTAACCAATTTTGAGCTTCGCATCAAAGATAGACAAACATCCTCAATGACAAAAATGAAAAATCCTATTCGTTTGAAACTTCCCATAAATTCAGGTAAGTAAAAGGAAGAACAGTTCCTTTAAGGCCTAACTCGAATTACAGACCTGCCGTTTCTTTTCTACGAAATTTGCGATTGCGTGGAACAAAAGGGCCGTCGAGGGTGTCGAAATCGAGAGGTGCAAATCGATGAGAGACACGTCGACGTCGAGACAGCACGGTAAACACTGGCGGAGGATGCTCCAGTGCGGGAGACTTCTAGCTAGTGCACACTGTTCTGGTCGCATAAGGTTCACGTGGGACAGAAATACCACCACGGAGCCACCGGGGTGCGGTCTCGTTTTGCCGCGGCACTTTTCTGTCTCCACCTCGGCTACGAGTAGAACCGGTCTCGCCGAACGAACGAGTTCGACGCGAATCGACGCTTCTACTCGCCAACTCGCTATACTTCTCGCCGAGGATCAGCTGCTGCACTGTCATTGCACCCACCTCGGGCAAACGTCTGTCTCGTTTACCAGATTCAACGGCGAAATTCCCCTTTTCTTCTCATTTTTACGACGGCAATTTGTGTTCGTCGCAGGGAAATATTTCTCTGATCATTGATAATACTGTAGATTTATCATTTATATAATCTTCCCATATCGATTAATTGCTGATAAAGGAATCTACTTACTAACTGTTCACGTCATACTTATTAGTGTACTTTATCATTTTGTAAACTTGATCGGGTGACCCACGGAGGAGGATTTATTTTTGAGTGAATTTTTGAAAAAACTGTTCACAAAATAACTGGTACCATGAAATACTCGTGAACTAATAATAATGCTACTTTGTCGTAGATGACCCACGCATAGAAGATAAATGACCCACGGAGGACCGTACATGTTAATCACAGAATATTTTTAAAAAGATTGTTATGTTTTACAAATGTGATCATAATGCATAAGCAATTTGTACGCAGAAGCAAAGATGACCCACGGAGGATCTTGATACAAATTAACATGACACGTGAGTTCAAATTGCTTAAATCTAATTATCGTGCGACAGTGAACTGTTTGCAGAAGGAAATGGCTGAAATAAAAGCGATGCATATCCGAGAGTAATCCATTGAGTTTCTACCGGATACGAAATAGGCTAACAGTATTCCGCCGGTGTCGGAAGAGATTTGCGGCTTCTCGTGTCGCCAACATCACCCATAAACACACTTCCCTCGTACCTGCTCACGAACATGTTTCATTGTTGCACATAATCCTTCCTCTATGCAACTTTACCTTTCATGAAAGCGTTCGAAAGTCGCCCATACTTCCACAACATAAGAATCAATTAAATTACAGGAATTAATCAATCTTCGAATACCTTCACAAAATTCGATGGGTGATACAATTTTGTAATAAGTGGAACAAGGTAACTTGAAAATATGCGAATTTAGATATTTGTGATCATAAAAATTCTATGTTGAAATTGTCCTATTACCTATTAGTGATTTGAAACAATATACACGATAAAATAAACAGTATAAGAACCCACATGCGCTTGAAAACGTGACACTAATCGTCCAAGCGTTAATATAAAAGTATGCAGAAAATTTATCGCGAATTCTGGTATCATATCGACGTTTATCAGCGTTAAATCGATAATTATCTATATAAGTGTAATAGCACCGATACAGTTTGCTCTACAATTTTTCACGAAGGACGATAATGCATCGCACATTTAATCGATTTGTCACAGAATCGTGGCACGTGCACACCGTCGACTTGTGCGACGATTTCTCAGCTCGAGAGATCGGTATTTCGAGCGAGTCGAGCACGTGGGAGGCGAAATAAACGCGATCATAGGTAGTGCTTGCAATGGCGTAACCGGTAAACAAACTCGGAAAAGAAGGACACCCTACGAGGGAATAAACCTGTTCGGTTAACTTGTTATCAGCGAAACGCGAAACGGGTTATTAAAAGCGATCGCTTTATGACCAGGTAGAAGAGGGGAAGCAACGAATACGAGTAGTGTTGTGTATCGCTGCGTTTCATTTCATTACCGATACCTTTCCTTTAGGTAGATCGTTGAATTGATCCTACATCGATCACTTCGATCCCTATCGTTAAGGCAATGCACTATTATAAATTCCTAAATACAAATTACAGTGTACGCTTCAAATGAATGGGAATATCGTGGGTCATCGTTCATTCAGCATACAAAATTAATACACTTGAAATAGTGTAACAATATTCACAGCTACACGATTCAAATTGTCCATTAAATATGTAAAAAAGTAGCAGTATAATATTTTAAAACACTATGTCCTTAAGCCTTCAGATATCGCTGAAAAATGAACTTTCCTACGTGGGTCATCATTGATTCTCGATACAAATTGATGATATACTACATATCTAAAAGCAATGTTTTAAAACAGTATATCTTTAACAATAAAGCCAAAAGCTTAACATCGTTAAAAAGTGAATTTTCCTCCGTGGGTCACTTAAAGCTCGGTACGTCTACAGAGTATTGAATGCAACCAAGAGCGAAATAAAAAATGTGAAAGAAGAGGAAAGGAAAGGTGTAGTCGATGGCAGTGGTCGATTGTATTGCATCGTCTCGGTAAACCCAAGGAACCTCTCTGGAACCGTTAGACGACGTCTGTTGACCAGAGAGAGGAAGAACTTCTCACCTTTGCTCATCGAATCGTCGCACGTTAACGCAGGAAATCGTGCGACCCGTTGCGGTTTCCAGGGAAAACCTTTGCAGCCACGAAAAATCCCGGACATGCACGCTCCGGATTGATTTCTCCGTATCCTACACACGGGAAACGATTCAACCCTTGCGCGGGCTACTTCTGCTGCCAGGAAACCAGCGTTACGTAAAGCTTTTATTTCACCGCTTATTCCTTTATTTATTCGCGTACATGGATATGCCTGACAGTGGTTCTCAAATCGGGAAAAATTTATCGAATTTTCCAAGCTAGTTCTAAATTCTCAAGTTGCAAATTTTAAGTTCCCAAATTGCAAATTTTAAGTTCCCAAATTGCAAATTTTAAGTTCCCAAGTTGCAAATTTATAAATACGTAAATTCACCAATTTGTGAATTATATACATTTATGAATTACACAATATGGAAATTTTGTAGGTCTCCAAATTTCAATAGTCAAACGTTAAAACTTCCAAATGCCCAAGTTGCACAATTTTTATATCTAACAAATTTCATAATTTGAATTCCCCAAATTCCATAATTTCCAAGTCCCTAAATTCCCCAAATTCTGCAATTTCTTGAGCTAATTAATGCAGCAGAAAAGAAGGGAAAAAAATACCAAGGTTAATGACGAACATTTTGCCCCAGGACTAAAATTATGATTAATTCCAACGAGAGGACATAAAATCCACGGGAACGTCTGGGAACTGTTGCTAATACGACGTTAATTACGTCGCAGCGTGACGTCGACGTTCCTCGCAGGCTGCCTCGAAACAAAGGAGACAGCTAAAAGTCTGGTCACGAATATTCGTCTGGCGAATCTCTAATTCTTGTTATATGTAGATGTACACAGATAGCAGAGCTTTTTTAGATCAACTAGGTCGCTGCTCCGACTGTGACATATATTTCCATCTATTAATACTTGAGGTGGCACCCAGGCGTTCACCGGATCCACTAGATGGAAAACGAGACACTACCAATTGATGAAACGCTATCGATATCTTTTTCAGTTGTTATCCACGTTGCAAAACAGCGAGGTTCCAACAATTGTTTTAATTTTGTGGATGAATTCCTTCCGTGAACCACCTGGCAAATCACGGTTTTTCTTGTTGCCCACTTCCTACCCATGTGATCCTCGAGATAAACGCAATGTCGGCCCACACGGCACTAAATAACGTTTTTCCGTTCGTTGCATATCTGCGAATACCAACATCCGCGTTTCTATTGATTTCTACCTAAGAATCTGCTTACAATTGCACAACTATAAATACTATTCGAAATACAAGACAAATTTGTAAATTTCTGACGTTGAAAAGATGTCCAAATCTGAATACATGTGGTCAGGAAAAATAGTGAAGGGCCTTTCACAACATACCCTTTAAAACACCCTCTTATGCTCTTTATCAAATATGGCATTTGAAAGACGCTTCACAGAACTTCTCAAAAGTACACGGCAAGCTCGAACAACGACGTCCTTATTCGCGGAACAAAATGGTTTCTCGGCAAAAGGTTCAGCTGGACAACAAGGTACAGGCATTGAGAAAAATGTTCACGCGGTGACAAACTAGAACATTCACGGCGGATAACGCACTCGTCACGCGCACTCGCGACAACGCCCACGCTAATGCATTCGGAACGATTTGAAACGGGGCAGCGCAACGAGTGCACAAAAGACGCGGAAAACGGTACAAAAGAGTCTCGCGACCGCCGCGAAATCGTTTCAATCCGTCTCGATGCCGGCCTCCTTGGCAGAACACGCTTTTCAGCGAGTCAACGCCTTCCCGGAATTACATATTCGGACTGACACGTGCGCCAAACACGGATTGGTTTGTCACGGGTCAGGTATACGCATTAAGATGCCTAATTTTGGACAGACATTTGGGAACCATACTTTGACCATTTCTGTATAGGTTGAAATCAACTGCAAATCTTTTAGGATATTTTAGTGGATGGTGTGGATTGATCCCTGGATCCAAATATTTTAAATTACTAAATTTCTCAATTTTCAAGTCCTCAAATTCCCAAATTTCTAACTTCGTAAAGTTCCTACAGTCTCGAATTCTTACATTCTAAAATCCCTACACCCCCAAATTCCTGCATCCTCAATTCCCTATACCCCAAAACCTCTAACTCCAATTCCTAAATTTCTAAATTACCACATTATCAAATCTCCAAAAATTCCAAATCTTAAACCCCAAAATTCAGCTTCTAAAGTTCTAAACTAAAGAATATTAACTCAACGGTTAATATTTTTCAAGAACTCCTGCATGCGTAAAACGAGAACAATTACGGCACGCAGTAAGGTCACCGAGGGTAGGTTTCAAAAATGGCCATGAAATCGTGCCAAAGCGGGGATACGCGTATCTCGTTTCTTGCGACCCTGGGAGGTCCCCGTTAAAATCCGTCAAGCGGAAAGTGAGCCTAAGCAAAGCAGATTCGTGTCCCGTTACACTCCCAGTGGACTTTGTCGTCTAATTAATCGTGTAGGTGCAATGGTATTTCTTAAAACCATCTGCAATATTCTTATTCTGTAAGCGGTTGTTGTATCGACAATTATTAGAGAAATCTAGAGCGTTGGGTCACTGTGTTCCAATAAGAAATTCTTTGTTCAGGTGTGCTTATCACGGTGCTGTTAATTATCAGGATTCAGCGTAGCAGAACGCGTAGGAAGCGTTCGAACGTAAGCTGCTTATGTTTCCCTTCGACATATCGTGGAACATTCGAACGAGTCTATTTGCATTTTAAATATCAAACGCGCACGCGCCCCCGGATACTGCGACATTATTTGGATTACGCCTTTGTAAGTAAAAAGAAACGGTACAATTTATTCCGTGCACTGAGTCACGTTACTGACATCTCGTCTGGCGTTCGAACTAGGTGTGATTTAGAAAGCGACACGATACATTTTTTTTCATGCCCCCCCTCGCACGAGAGAATCGTGAGGGTTGAAAAATGGAAGCGTATGAACGCGTAATTGTGATACGAACAGAAACCCACAGATAAATCGACAACGATTAACCTCACGGTCAGAAATAATTCAACCCGTTCATCGCGCCGCTTAATTGTATAGCATCGCGATAATTGAATGCAATCGCGGAGCGAATAAATCAAACGATCCGCAAAAATCGAGCATCGCGACGCGTTACGGGCCCACGATTACGTACGTACGAATGATTTAAAGCACGCGATATCACGACCCGAAGGCGAACTTACCTGTCGATGTTATCGATATATCGAATCAGTGGACCAGTAAATACACTGGTATACAAAAGAATCTCGATAAATGACTGCTTGAACCTACCACACTTAATACAGTCGTTTGTGTTTGGTGATCAAACTACTCCATCAAAGTTAATTAAATATCTTATGTCGTACGTATACCTTGTTCCAAGCGAAAAGGTTAATTGAAATTGAAAGCAGAAAGTAACAGCGGTGACCCACGATGTGCTCTCTCTTCGTCGCTAGTTACTACATATCCACTTTCTGATTCGCCTATTTCTAGTTTCAAGAAGGCAGAATTCGCTGTTTTACTCCGTGGGTCATCGACGACCCACGCTGTAAGGTACTTTCACTTCGAATTATTACGCATCGAGATTATGATTTGCCTACTTCTATCCATAGTGATTGAAAAATGATGGTTGTACTCCGTGGGTCATAAGTGACCAACACTATGCAATGCCTACACTGCGAATTACTCATAGAAGCTATAATTTGCCTATTTCCAATAATAAGCGAAAAATAGCTGTGGTACTGCGTGTACCATCGATGACCCACACGATGTTACACCTCGTAGCCCACAGTTTTGACCTAGTTTTCCGTGAAAAAGGATGTTTAGATTGTTCGATACTTTCCACGCGGAGTATTCGGTCTAAACTCAAAGGCTGATCGTAGATGAGCACGAACGGTCGGGGGTAGGTTTATAAATAGTCTCGTAGAAACGCTCGAAACGAGGGACTGTCCGTGGGTTAATGATACGGAGACACGACAGATAAACCTCATTGTGTCTTTGTAGAGCTTATCGTTGCACCGCGAGATTGAACTTTGATTGTTCAACGAGATCTCCTCTATTGTATCTGTAGGAGAAGGCGCGTATGAAAGAGCGGCGGTGTACGATGCGTTGCTTGTTGCGTTGCCGTGCCTAATGCGCGGCGACGAGAGTGTGAATGAACTCGTAAATCGTCAGCGTCGAGACACTTTTGTCCGCGCGCGTGTTGCTGCGACTACGCGTTTTAATAAGCCACCGCTCGAGAACGTCTCGAGAAACTTTATTAGCGTTTTCCTTCGAGAAGAATGGCTCGTAATTCAACCGAATCAACCAGAACACAATTTTCCAGTTTACAGCCGACAAGAATGGAACAAGGTAACGTTTGGGACCGCAGGGAGGCGATGTCTACGGTGTAAGCGTGGGTCACCGATGCCCCACGGTGAACATGACCAAGTGTCGCACGCTCTATTTCCAACTTGCGTTTCACTACATCCTTGTACTTAAGTAGGCTGAATTTAATATGCTGACAAAATTTATGTGAAATTTTAAACGTCTTCCGATTCAAGTCGTACAAAGTTTACAAAAATATGCAAAGATTTCGAACATGGCGAAATTTGAACTCTGTTCGGGGTTGATGCAATCGCGATACCTGTCGAGTTCGTCGCATATTTTGAATAGCGTCACGCAAAGTTTGCGCCGGCGAGAAAAGCACGCGGAAAGACGTGACACTTTCGCGATAAAGAATTGCAGAAATAACAACGCCCGTTAAAAGTAACGTGTACATTGTATAACGAGGTTGCTCTACATATTCCCAGCCTTAGTCATACCTTTGTACCTTTCTGTTGTGCACCCAGAAAGATAAAGACCGAGGTGAACCCTGCTCGGTAACAAATTTAAAGACCACATCGTCCCCGAAAAATAAAACTGAACAAAGATAAAAGATTAGATGTCACGAAGATGATCGAATGCTTGAGGAAGAGTCTCTGACCCCTGACACGAGACGATTTTTCCCTCATTAACGGAAGAAGCCGGCTGACCACGACGTAGTGTAAACGAACCTTTATCTCAATCCTCCGGCGTGTTACATATAAGGGAATCGTAACGAGTAACGACATTAGGCATCGGCGTAGCCGCGTACATGGCAGCAGTCAGCCTAACCCCCTCGTGCGCTTTGAGATCCGGTTTTATCAGCCATATTGGATGCACACGCCAAGTCAATTGTGGACTTAAGAAGCGTGGGTCGCTTGCTCGACCCTGCCCGATCTGGACACCAGGCTGCTTTTTCTACCAGTTTACCTGCCACCCTGCGCCGTCTCCGATTCGGTCTAACTGTTTTGTACTGAATGCTGATCGATGCGGAATCGACACACGGTTGCTATATCGAGATCGATTCCAAGAGGTGGTCTTGGAGGGTCGATAAGAACAAGATTGGGTAATGATTGTGGGATTCTATTACATGACCATTATATTAACAGGTGAACTATCAACTCTAGCGATGGACAATTGCAGAAGTCCATATTCCTACGTTTTTCTATCACCTTATTCGTAAGTTTCTAAATCCCTAAATGTTCTATGACCTCAGACTCCTATGTACTTAACTTTAAACCCATCAAAATTTTTTAATGTCCACATCCCTAATCCTCAAATGTTTTATGACCTCAGACTCTTATGTACTCAAATATCCAACCCACCCAAATTTTCAACATCCCAAAATTTCAACAAATTTCCAAATTTCCCAAAAAAGAAATCTGTAGTTCATGGAATTGGGGTGAAGATGGGAAGCGAACGCTGACCGATGATTTCGTGCGGAAACGATATCGGGTGTGATTCAACACGTGGGCGATTGGTGTTAAAAAACCGAAGCAGATACGTGTCATGGAGAGTATCGTAAAGCACGTAAACATCCTCTGAATAATGTTCTCGTGCCTGCACATCAGAGGCGTGGAAAAGGATGTGCTCTATACGATTACGCTCAGATAACTATAATATTACCATCGTTTTTCTCTTTACATCAAACTTTAAACCCGGCTACAAACTTCAATATTTAACCCATTTTACGTCGAGATATATCATCGTATTTTTCTCCACCTTCCTTTTCAAATTAAGTTATAAACCTGATAAAGTTAATTTTATGCAGGAAATTGCTTCTTATTTCATGCTTTTGCTCATTATATATCTACATTATTAATCTATCAATTTAATGAAAGCACCTTGCACCAAGCAATTTTCTAATTTATTCACCGAATGAATGATCATTTCTGCATCGAACTATACTGATAATTCTAGAGACTCCATTTGCTATAATCCACGTATAAGATTTCAATATAGAAACTTGATTACGTAAAATAATGAACATGCGAGAGGTGACCACAAAACAATACAAGCAACGAAGTTTCAAAGAACAAACTTTCCACACAATTAATAGCACTCTATTGTACCCGATTTGTAAACAAATTCGCGTGCAAAATGCTTTCACTACTTGATTATGAAACGGATAGTTTTGCAACTGGGGATTGCAATACCTATACACTTATATTCATCTTACACTCAGCTGTACCTTCTATCTTCTTGAACACAAATTGAGAAAATTGAAAACATTTCTTATCTTACAAGCCATAAGACAAGAAGTAAAGACTGAAATTTCTAAAATTTAACAAACTTAAAATAATCGAAAAGGTGTTACTGAAGTGAATCACTCTCCACGTGAATTTTGCCAAGTGAAACCAAAGTGTACCGTGTGAAAATTCTGAACAAGTGTATTTTGCCAAGAGAAGTGTTATTCGAGTTGCAAGACGATAGAAATTTTCAAGAAAATTCGCAGGACTTAGGATCGTAAACGTGAGACACCGTCGAGGGCAACGACGTGCTCGTTTGGAGTTTCTGCACGTGCCAACCACGGCTACCTGGTGTCGGGAAATCAAGTTCAATGGCGTCGTTGGACGAGCATCGATGCATCGTGCATACTATCGATGGAATTCTTCGTGCATGAATGAAACATACGCAATCACTTTTAATTACAATCAACATCCTCAAATTTGAAACCCTCCGAAGAATATTTTTACCAACGGAATGAATTCAGAAGTTAAGAATCTGACCCTCTCCCTTGGGAACTGGATAATTATCGATAACCAGCCTGTTAGACGAGACATCCCGCATACAGAAGCATCCCTAAGTAACTTAATACACGCGCCTTATAATGGGGTTCAAGTAACCCCTTGCTGATAGAAAGTAAACCTTGCTTCTTGCTAAGCAAATATTCATACTAAGGCTTCCAAACATTGACACGTTCATTCACCGTGTTCATCCTGAATATGCAATAACATTCTCTTGTTTGATAGCAAGGTAGTGTTTACTGGGGGAAGGCAATTAGCTGTGATAACGACGACTGAATACATACATTTAGAATAGATAATTAGCAGACAGACGAATGGTTAGTTCCTGAATACCAAAGACAAATTTAAGGTCTGGAATCCTATTCCAAATTTCACGGTCAATTTCTAAATCCTGAAATTGCCCAAAAGTTCAAATTTGCTAATTTCTACATTTAATCTACAGAGTTGACTGTACAAGTTGACTATGTACTATCAATTCTTCAGAGTGTGAGGATCCAGGTCCCCAAGTTCTTAAATTTGGAAATTCTTAAAGACATACCAGAAAGACATACGAATGCAAATATACGAATCAACAAGTAGGCGAACGTACGAGCACATTCTCTGCAAAGTCATTTAAAGTAACAAATGCGTTAGCAGTGAATATTAGAGATAATAGCTCGCTTTATCTCTATCTCGTTGAAGGCGAAACACAGGATTAATGGACACATCAGAGCTTAATATGAATCAGCCTGTAGATGCACCTATGAGTATATTTTCCATGCAGGCACTTGGCGTTACAAATGCAGCCGGAGAAGCATGATACGCCCACGCTTTACTAAACCCACACGATCAGGGCCGTAGATATTGTGATCCAGGTGTCACATCCTGGAATCTTATCTACCATTCCAAACGATATCAATGAAACGAACATCTGAATAAAATATACTGAGTTTAACTCGGGTACAATAACAAAACTATATGTGTTTATTTTCGATTGATTTCAAAATCTGATTCCCTATCCTGTTCTAGGTTTAAGGAATTCACTTATAATACTTTGATATACTATTCTATAAAATCAGTTAAATGTATCTGGAATTCTATGATGTTTCAGATGGTCACAATGGTTCAGATAGTGCTAAGATTGTAGAGATTCAAGGTTATGAAGTTTCAAAGTTTTAGAGGTACAAAATCCTGAAGTTTTAAGTCATTCAGTAAGTCACTAAGTAAAGTGGACCTCCTTGGTCCCAAAATCTCAGGTGTCTAAATTTTCCTAAGTTTGTAAATTCTCAAGGTCTGTGGTTTCCATATTTCTAAGTTCTCAAAGTCTCAAATTTCCAGATACCCCAAAGTCTAAATTTTCAACCTTGAAGATATAAAAATTTTAAAGTCCCAAATTCCCAAAGGTCCACATCTCACTCTCTAAACTCTTAAATTTCCAAAGTCCCATATTATCAAAGATCTACACCTCAAACTCCCCATAGTCCCAAATTTCCAAGGTTCCAAATTCCCAAAGGTCCGCATCCCAACTCCCTAAACTCCTAAACTTCCAAGGTCCCATATTTCCAAAGATCTCCCAACTCCCCAAACTTCCAAATATCCAAGGTCCCAAATCCGCAAAGGTCCTCCCTAGATCGATATCCACCCTACCTCACTCCGTTATCTCGACATTACTCCTAAAATTAATTCCCGAAATCCAGCGAGTTCAAGAAACCTTTCTAAAGGATTTATTACGAGATCGAGGATAACGAGACAATTCTGAGGACACGCACGATCACGGAATCGTGATGCAAATACGGGTTTCGTGAAACTTGCAGGGCTGGGCCGAGCAGCAGACACTGGTCGGGCCTATAAAAATCCAGACGGAACGAGCCAGTCGGTTGCTCGATTTTTGGGCGTGCACGGGGGGACAGGAATACACGCGTGACACGCACGCACACGCTCCTCTGTGTCTCGGGGATACGCGTGCATGTACACGCGTGTACATGTGTGGACACACGTACACGAAGGAAGGAAAGCGACGCTCTCTAAGCTGCATCCGGCAGAGCGGCTGTTTTTTGTGCATCGCGTCGCATCCTTAAGTTCGCCACTTGTCTCGCGAGTGTAGCCGTGGCTTGCCTTTGCATCGCTACGTCTCTTCGTGACTATCGTGAGCTACGGGCTGGCATGCAAATGAAAATCAGAAATTTCCTCGGCCGGTGATAGATCACGAGTCACGAGTCCCCTTCGGTGCAACCAGCTATCTCTACAGGCTTCTTCAGAATATCATAATTTCGAATTTCATGCAACTATCCTATCATTCGTCAAAATCAAAAATCTTCTAGCTGAATCATTTATTAGTCAAACATATTAACCCTATGACTTATAATATCGCGACGCACTTGTGACGCACTCTGATTACAAGCTATTATGGATTCACAAAAAGATGAAAGCCATAAAAATAATACTCATCAAAATCAGAAATCTTGCAGCTGAATATTAGTCAAACATTAACCCTATGACGCACTCACGACGCACTCGTGACGCACATTACACTTAACAATAAATCAAAATTACATTCTCACGATTGAGTCCGAAGTTTAATACTAATTATATGACATAATTAATTAATTTGCATAATGAAGTTTCCCTAAATTCAGAACATAACATTTCAATATTCCTTATTTGTACATTGCAGGGATAATCAACTGTCTGCCGAAGAAATTATAGTTTAATATTGAATCAAATTAAATTTTTTCAATATCTAATTAGTATATTTCGTTACGGGTTTATGATTCGTAGAAAATGAACCTTCAGGAACTGCTTTTTGTTCTTGCATCCGCAAGATGTACATATTGACGTGCATCGTGGTCCATGTACGTCACTGTTTCACTTTCTTCGCACACGTTACGTTAAATAAAAAACTAACTTTTTTCGTCGAGTTTAGATTGTTATTCAAAGTAATACGTAGTTTCATGACTCGGAGTTAAAATAAAAAGTGTTTATTATCGATGTGTACAAGTAGAAAGTAAGCAGCGATCATCATTTTGTTTCTTTTAGGGAAATCCATAATTACCATCGGTATTTCTTTCCGACGATTTCTCTTATTTTGTGGAGTACAAAATTTATCCTACGAACCGTACTATTCCTTCCACGACCCTCCTCGTCGAGTATTAATATATCGAACATGTTTTTTTTATACGCTTTCTCTTTTAAAATAATATGTGCGCACATTTCGTTACGTCAACGTGTTTCATCGTCACCTAGATGTGCAGTATCGATTGTACATATTTGAACAGATAACGGGGAGACGATTGCAACAGAGATTTCGCAATATTTTTTTTCATTATATTCCTCTTATATTTTTTGAATCTTTTAATTATGCTATCACGCGTGTATCGTAACGATGTAACGCGCAATATAACACGTGACCATACAAATATAGGTAATATAACGCGTGGAAATATAAACGGGTGATCTAACGCGTAGTCATTCAACGCATGATCTAACGCGGTGATAAAACACGTATACGCATAGGCTAGAAGAATTTTAATAACAAAAAGATGAAGATACAGTCGAGTACCGCCATCGCATTTATCAGATCAATATTTATCCTGCAGTCAACATTGGTGTTCGCAATAATTATCAAAGTGAAGCACGGATTTTTGATACCGCAATTCCAAGAAATTTATTACGATAAATCTTAAGTCTATTGCCTACAATAAAAAACTAGACACTAACCCTTACCAATAACTATATACTTGTTTTAATATCTCCACATAAAAGTACAGGTAAAATCTCGTGTTTTAAAATCTGTATAAAACCCGTAAAATTTGATTACATCACTGATTTAATCGCAATGCTGACCGCATATTTAAAAAAATGCAAATTTCGTTGCAACACATGTCCTGCATCTTTAAAGAAACAAGATTCGTAAAACTAAATAATCATCGCAGTAACGGATATCTTGTCCGACGATAAAGATAATAGAAGAATTAAGTGGATAAAACGAATCAAGTGTTAAATTGCGATAAATGTACCACATGGGTTTTACTATTTTTACGTTAAAATATTCTTTTACGCTTTATCAGCCAGGAAGCGTGTACTCTCGAATCTTATGCAGAGATAAGCTCTGAATCATCCTAATCAAATACGTTGTATCATGGAACAATCTTCTAATTCAACGATGTCATTAAATATTATCTACATAACCATTACACATCTGTGGAGATATTCCTTGAACTATCACTGTGGTTTTCTATGCGTAACGTTTTTAAAATTACGTTTGCGAAATATGTGGCTTAAACAGCTTTTTCTTTTTGTGACATATGTTTCCTTTCGGGCTACCCTCATTTCAATCATCAACACAAATTATCCACTCGAAGCAAACCGCGCGATTGCATTAACGACAATGAACACGCGACGATCGTTTGCGATTGTTTTCTTTCGGCAATGTTCGTGAATTATCGCCATTTCGCGACAATCGATCGACGAATGTCAATCGACCAAAAAAATGTACACGAATTAATAATGGCGTCGAGACTGTCAAAAAAGAATACTTTACGCGAATATGTTTAATATACACCGTTACAAATTGAAAGTTATAAGATCATTGTTTATTTAAAGCAAGACGTGACATCGCATTAGCAACAACACGCACGACCGTTTACGACTTGTGCTTTCTTTTCGGCAATGTCCGCGAATAATCGTTTGGAAACAATCAAATCTACGCTTCACGTGTACTGAATTTTGATGAACGAAGATAACTGTACGAAAACAAACGATGGTATTGAAACGAAGACTATGTTTAAACGGTTATTTCAAACGAATACACGGCATTTAAATCGAACGTAATAGAGGACGCCAAGAATTTTTCACCCGTCCAGTACCACGTGGTACCCCCGTTTCACCCTTACTGTTTACGATTACATAACATCGCAATAACGCGATACATTAAAATGCATGCAAAACTCAATGTATACGTGATCATAATAAATCAGCGCGACGAACTCGAAGCAACTTCGCGGAAACCTGAAAACTGTAGCTTATCTATAACCTCTCAAGGAACGATATCGAAGCCTCACAATAATAACAAGAAACGTACAATCTTTTGTAACGTGTCACGACAAGTCTTAAGACCGTATCACGCCCACAACCTACGCTAACGAATAGGTTCTTCGTGACACGTTGCAGTGTATACACTACATAAAGATCGATATCGATCCACGGGTTGAATAAAACAAAATAGAAACTCACCGAAGAAGTCTTCCCAGCTAACAGATCCATCCGAATCGACGGCGTTGGCAGCCGTGGCCTCCGCGTCCGCCTCGCTGCCCATCTCGTTGCATCAAATACTTCAAACGACGACAGGGACGTCCTCTCCTTGTTCGTTGTCACTGATTCCGGAAAAACACGGGATCCTTTGATGTCGAATGCGTCGAACACACGTCACACAACAGCGACATAGATTCGTCTCGTAACGCGGAGAACGAACCGTGAAACGGCCGGCACACGATCTTAATCGAGATCACGGAAGGAAGAGAACGACATCCCCTTGGCACGCGGTCGCAAGACGGACTGAGAGCGGGAGCCTTCGACCCGACCGAACGTGCCGGCAACTCAACGAATCGGCAAACAGCCGCCACCGACCAACAACGCGCTGTGCTGTGCTCTCTACTCGCGTTCCTCTGCTTTGCTCGGCTGCGAGTCCCTCAATGCACCGACTGTCCTCGCCTTCGTCGAGAAACGTACACTCTGCTGCAATGCAACCTTTCTTCGAACAAGGACAAATATTAGAGAGAATATGTACCATATTTATCTTTCAGTTTGGGACAAAAATATATTAACTTGCACATTTTTACACTCTTAAATTCCTAATCTTTCATATTTTCCTAATTACCCAAATCCCCATATTTCTAAGGTCTCAAATTTCTAAATATCCAAATTCCGAAACGTATAAATATCTATAACTGAATCATAAACGTGAAAATTTACCATTCAAATGGACGAGTAATGAATCCTGTGCTCATGACGCCATTTTTAGTAGGGATGTGTACGGTGCTCGCGGGTGTACATGTAAATCGCCATACGCCGGCTGCCCATTGAATTAGGACCATCGAATATCGTATGTATTTTTAACCCTTCATGGTGTACCGCCATCGCCGCTGACTGTTGCCTGGAACACAGCTTCTTGTTGCTTCTTTTTCCGGCGTTCCCGCGATCGCTGCTCTGGCACTGGATAAAACAATTTGTTTTTTTTAGGGATGGGAAATGACATGGTTTTACAGTTTAATCTTCTAACTCTTACAAGTCGAAAATATATTAATTTCAAAATAGTATTTTCTGCTATGAACAACTCACTCAATCGTCTTCGATAAATATCGGTCCACGGTTCTATCAAATGTACTTGAATGTGTCAATTATTTATAACATTGACTGGGGAGTGAAAAATTTTATTACTGGATAGGTATGAAGAACTTTCTTAATAAATAGACACAAAGAATTTAATTGTATATCGAAATAAAAATGACTGTATGAAATTATATTGTAAAAATGACGCAACATTAACATTAGCAAATGGCGTCTATTGTCAAACTTTCAATAATGACAAATGTATTGAAAACTGTTTAGAATAAAATACTATTAAAATAAGAAATATGTGGTATATTGTAGTATATGATTCAATATGTTTTACCTGATATTTTATGTTTACGATCCAATAAGTAATTCCATTTTATCGTGCAAATTAATTTAGACGCGGCACGACACATTCGAATAAGAGACGCACATGGACTAACAGTATCCTTTCCCCACTTAACGTATTTGTACTGTCTCCGCGCCGAAATCAAACTGCGCATGCGTAATGGAAACTATTAGAATTCGCTTATTGCAATTTCAAAATAAAAATATAAACTTATCAAAACGATTATCGATAACTATTTGAAACCTACATGATTTATTAACAAATATTTTATCCTATGAAATTGACTTTCTTAATTACAATGTAAGAAAGAAAACTATATCGGTAATGAATAGTTAATTTAATAAGATTAACATCTCGTGCAAACCTTATTTTTATGTTTTTAAATTTTACGTGAGCGCGCGCTTTGCAAACAGAACAGGTATCGCCATCTAGCGATATTTCTTAGAACTAAGAAAAAAGAAAATAGTGATTTTCCGTAAAATAAACCACTTTTGGACCTTAGTAAAGCAAATAAATCATTCTACGATCATGACTTTATTGAAATAATGGTTTTACAGTGTGCTGGAAGCGGCAAATTTGATTTTTGGAAAAACAGTGTTTAGTGGACACTAAAAAGTTTAGCCATCTAGCGGTGGTGCCCTGCAACTAAATTTCGTTTACTTTTTGCAATATTTGATGTATTCAAATTGTCAAAATGAGAAATTAAATAAACTCACGCATAGAATACTCTTGTTTAACAAAATTAAATAAAACAGACTCTAATTGTTGAAGAAAAAACAAATTTGTTATTAGTTCCGCCAATTATCGATGGGAAGCGCTGGTGGAGCCAATTACAAAGCGCGCGTTTATACAAAATTCAAAATTACACACAACTCAAGCCCGCCTAGCATTTTTATTTCATTAAAATAATTACTTTGCGGTAATTGTACACATAAATATATTTATCATCAAAAGTGATTAAGATGTATATTTTCTTCACGAACACTACAATATAAGAATGGTAAATGTATTTCCGAAAAAAGAAATGTTCCAAATTTAGAAAAGATATTAAATGTCATTATTTGAACTTTATGATGATTATCTCGGTATATAACAGTAAATAAAAAACGAATGGGAATCATCATAAGCGATCACGTTATACCTCGATATAATACTTTGTTGGGTATAAGAGGTATAAATTATAAATACAAGAGTCATATATTTTACGAAATATTGCGATCATCAGTGTCAAGATAAAAAAAGTCCGCAATATCAAGTATCGCCCAATTTTACATAAGCTTACCAACATACATGTAATTCGAGAAATAGTGCTACCTAATCTAGCCCGATAACACGATCGTGTCTACGGTACAGGTGCAACAGCCCTTTGAAACCGGCGATCAGCCACGATAACAGCTCATAAATCGTGTGTCTAGGCTCCAGCACCATGTCCCTCGTTTTATCAACGACAAACGTCGTAAAGTTTTCTCGCGAACCGAGCAATTAAACTTTCTTTTTTTAAGGATCGAGGAGATTTTTCAGCGACACGACGTTCAAGGTCGTACCAGTTAGGGACGCCAACATGAAGATCGCATCTTAATATGAGCGTGCTGCTACTACGCCATCGAGGCGAAAGACCCTCGATATCGATTTTCAAGGACACCCTTCAAACGACCCACCCACAAAATTGCTGTTTAAATTGCACCCTACAATTGGCCACTAGGCCAGTGTTAGAAAGGTCTTGTCCTTTGCACAATATTTAAATTTAGTCGATATCGTTGATTAACTTAGACTTTTCAACGATTCTCTCCTCAAAATTTTAGAATTAGGGCGAATCATTTAATTTGTGGAACTACGGAAGGTGAAAGATTTAATTGCAGAATTTGGGGGTTGGAATTTGGATATATGGAATTTGGGGATGTGGTAATTGGAGATTTAGGGAATTGGAGATTTGAGAATTTGGGGATCTAGAGATTTGGAAATTTGAGAATTTGGGGATCTGGAGATTGGAAATTTGAGACTTTGATAATTTAGTAATTTGGTAATTTAAAAATTGGTATTGCAAGAGAGCGCAAACTCACGTCATGTCTCTATTAGTTACCAATTAATAACAAAGGAACGGTTATTTTTAGGGCTCACCACGTCCGGTGGTTTTACCACCTTTCAATTCCAAATTTATCGTAGTAATTGGCTTCCATCAAACGATTAACTATAACATCAGCCTTTCACCTATGATGTCTGACACGCTTATTACCAAATGCTTCCACTTATTATCTTTTCGTGCTTCGATTTTTGCGGTCACGCTAACCGCCACCCTTTTCAATCACTCACTTCACCTCCACCCTCAATCTCTCTTCGATATCTTTAATCGTATCTACTATTTGCGCATAACATTTGACCCTGTTTACTTGAAGTTTATTTAAGAAACTGCAAACTTTATCTTACTGGCACGTGTTACATCAGCAATGACTCATTGTCACTAAAGAACGTTAAAAAAATAAGGTCGACATTTTCTGTTCTACTGAAAGCAGTCAATAAAATTTACGATAAACGTGTTAGTATTTAATATGTTATTCAGTTTCTTCCGGTGTGCGTTTTTTATTGTTCCACTAAAGATTCTGTTTAATTTCGTTGCGTGCAAATGGTTGTTGAAAGTTTCGCGAAAAATTACTCATGTGAATACTACGATAAAAGTTCCTGGTATCGGGTACAATTGCGCAGTAGCCATAAACGTGTTAATATATTCCGTCCCATAAAAAATATGGTGCCTTAAAGTACTCTAGGACAGTGGTACAATCATTAGAGATCACCCCTCACGCAGTCTTTCTATCGCAATTAAACCACAAAAACTTATTATAAATTTTTGTACAATAAATCTGTATTAACTCTTTACAGACAGTGCAACTGTCTGCAGTCTGCGTGCAACTCTTGAAGGACGCATATGTTTAATTTTTTAAAATTGAGTACTCAATGATTATACATGTCATCCTTCCTTATTGTACATTATGATTACATTTTGAACTGCTATCAAAATAAGTAAAACGCAATTAAAGAAATGTGATCTTTTTCTAACTTCATAAAAATCTCCAAAGTTGCAAAAATGTTCAAAAGCTTCGAAGAAGAAGTTTCTTTCATTTTGGCTCATTGTTGTCGAAGATTTGTACAACGATTGGGTAATTTTCGGGCGAAGAAACCTTGGAAGGGCAAGGGTGTGTTGAGGAGAAAGGTTAGCCCCAGGAGTCTCAGGGCAAGAAAGGCAGAATGAAAGAGCGCAGGCCTCGACCTCCACCGCGTCGTTTCGAAGTTGCCGAGGGTGGTCGACTGTAGGAGTCACGCAAGGGCGAAACGAGACCCGAGTGGCCAGCTTGGGGAACCACCGATTGTTTCCTTGGCAAATCAGTCAGTCTGCAGAATGAAGTGTCCCGCGTGGCTGCTTTTCGCGTTGTTCCCGCTGTTGTTAGCCGGAATACCGGTCACCAGCTCACAGAGGACCCACGCGAGGCAGGGCCTGGGTCGTGAGCAACCCCTCGTCAAGATATCCGATCAGGGAACTGTCGCTGGCAAAGAGGTGAGATTTCCTTTCTCTTTTGTTTGCTTTCTTCGACGTTATTTACTGAGAAACAGACAACTTTCGATCAAACTATTCGAAACATAGCCATATTTGTGATCATTTGAGGCCTTTCAAACCCATAACCTTTTGTCATATTCGTCTTATGTCACAAGGTGTGAGAAGAATTTAATTGTGTAGTAGCTTATATGAAAAATTGTCGCATTGCATAAGCACGTTATGTCAACAGATCACTAGTTAAGATATGATTTTTACTTGTATAAGGTTGTATAACCATCTGGATTTTTACATCTTTTGTTCTTCGTGGCAATTATTCTTGATGGTTTTCATAGAGTCACTGCAAGGGTTTGTTACCCACCTCCTGCCATCACAGTGTGGTTGCTATGCAATTAAATAAAATGTTTCTTGACTCGCGTATTGGTGACTGTCTTCTGAAGGACGTCGATTCTTAAATTCATCATTGTTTCGTTAAAATGCACTGTCTTTAAACACTTTATTACTGTAATATTCTCACATGATCAGATAGATAGTGGGATAGTAAGATAGTAGAATAGTGTAGTTAGTGAAATAATAAAACAGTTAAAATGATAAAATAATAGAATAGAGTAGCAAACTATTAGTAGAGTAATATAGTCGTATAAAAAACAGTAGAAGAGGGAAAAGATAAAATAGTATAATAGTTGATAAAGTAATAAAATACCAAAATAATATAGCTTTATAACAGAATAATAGTATAGCAAAATGTAATGAAACCCATACTTCTAACAAAACCAGCACACCCCATTACGCAATTAATTAAATCATGTGGCACAATAAAAACAGCAATTTCCAGTACAAAACCCTCAAGCACGAAGAATATTATTCCCCTAATGTCACATTTGCATAAAGAGCAAGCCTTCGTAACCGAAACCTACATATCATTTACATCAAACAGTAACAACGAAACATAGAAACGCTGCGCTAACATAATGCAATGTAATTCGACATTTTAACCGCATAACCAACAATAACATGAAAGCACCGTAAGTTTCAATTGTTCGAATTAAACGTATGCAGATAATATGCAACAGAGTTCGTAACTGGGCCGGCATTTATGAATTTTAATTTTATAGATTATTTTTTTACACCCTTTCTGCTAATATTCGAACAACGATCAATTTTCATCAGACCGAAATATGTTTTTCATACTGTGGTATAATTCTCTACTTTGCATACATTTGCGTTTGACTTCTTTTTCAGAAACCGAGCTAATCTCCATTAGGTATACATTCTTGGAAAAATATAGGAAACAGAAGTCCTAGTAGGTACTCGCTAGTAAAGTCCTTAGAAAAGTGCTAACTTATTTAAAATTCAAGAGTTTACACAAAATTATGATAATGTCAAAGGCATCGATTAACATATATCGACATTTTGATATTTAAATGTCAATGGTTCGCGTGATCAATTAAACGCTCGTAAATTAACAAATTGTAAGGGCAATTAACGGAAGTTAAATTAAAACGCGTTTCAAATCGCGTTCCACATTTCGCGGGTTTTACGGCGCGATAAGAAGCGGCCGATGTAGTTTAGATGAAATCGCGAATTGCAAACTATGAGTAACGTAATTTAAATCGCGGCTAGAAGGAAAGCGGTGTTTGAGGCAGTGATTGTATTACGATGTGCTCGAACCCGGGTTTAAGCTTAAACGTCTAGGATGATTGCAGGTCCCCCGGCGAGATTACACGTGGCCACGATTTGTCACGTGTAATTTTCCAGTTTCGCCTAGAAACCTCTTTCAAAGGTTTACCTTTTCACCTAGAAAATTCTCAGGTTCGCTAAACGTCCTCGCCCTTTTTCAGCGACATGCACGTTTTGTACCCTTTATCGATGCATATCAAATATTTTATATCTTGACACTTTCCATTCGTTTAATTCAGCAATTTTAATAGCCTACTGTAGTACATTTATTTAAGATATCTCATTGTGTTTCTAATCACAGGTGTTCCTAAGTCCGACACAAAAAGTGGTACAATATTTGGGAATACCGTATGCCCAACCACCCGTCGGTAAATTACGCTTCTCCAACCCTGTCACCGATCCCCTTCCATCATGGAGCGGAATACGAAACGCAACACAATTTGCACCATCTTGCCAACAATTGACGGATCGATTGAAACTTCACGAGCAACGTTACAAAGGATTGCTACCACCTGATCAACCTGATCCCGGAGTCAGCGAGGACTGTCTGTATCTGAACATTTTCGCACCGGATGGTAAGTCCTATGTAACCATCTTGTTTTTCAAATGTCGCCTTCTCAATAATTCTGTTGAGATTGAAATATATCATCTATCATCCCCTACAAAAAAAGACAGAAGTGTAATCTAACAGAATGCGAATTTACAAAGATGTAGGATGGTACCGGAAGTTTATCGTATAATCACAGTACTTATCATTTGTAATTATAAAAGCGATTAACGAATTTCTGTCCGAGGCAATCATAATCTCACCGTCACCGATAACTCGATGTAATCCAAGATCGACACGACAGCTTTTCCTTTTTCCTTCGAACATTTGACTGGCAACACGCGAACCACGCGAGTAATGATGATCATAGTCCCCTCGTTTCTCCTTGGCGATATGTCACCGAGTTCGATCGCTATCTTGTTCCTAAAGAAAAGCCTGTGATTATAATGTCGTCGCGTTGCTTCGAGAAAAGTTCCTAATCTTCATCGAATGGCTCGCGTGGAAAACTTAATAACGTCCGTCTGAACTTTGCACGATAGTTCGATCGAAGATTAAAACATTTTAAATTGTATAGCATTAAGTTGGATTAGATATTTATACTTAGTATTAGTCTCATGCATTCGTTAATACCCAGATCTTATGTTCGTGCCTCATATTTTATATTTAACGGGAAGCTTTTGGGGGTTCTTGGCAGTCTTAGGAAGTCTAAGATCTTGAGAAGGGACTGGGAGATGTGGAGGCACTGAGAGACTTAGAGACACAAAGAAAAATAGAAACACTGGAAGATCTAGATTTAGAAATATATTAGACCTACGAGGACTAAAGATGAGGATCCTAGGAACCGTACGGAATTTGAGGAACTAGAGATCCTAAGCACTCCATGATCATATTACTAGATCCTAATAAAGATCTGTTCTAAACGTACAAACTTAAATCTAGAAATCATGAAGAACATAGAAATCCTAGCTGCCCTAAGACACCTAAAGAACCCACGATCTTTGAAGTCCTCAGAAACTCATAAAACCTTGAAAGTCCTATAACTCAAAAATTCGAAGATCCTTAACAAGAGATAAATTGTCTATTTATCGTATTAAAGAACCTGTACTGTTACGGTAATGCAAAATAGATTCGACCTGCATTTCTGAAACGTCATAAAGAAAGCTATAATTTTTATTATGATGATGACTCGAGCCGTTCCAATTTCTCGATTGACAATAAATGCGACTCCCTGCGTGCTGAACGTACGTTAATCTCGTTGTTTGAGGATGTCGGTTAAGGACTAAGCTAATAGCGGCATTACGAGCATCATTTCCAGCTAATTTCGGATGTCTCGTGAGCTCTCGAGCTCGTAAATCGCGAAAGAAATTTCTGCTTATGAAGGTTGGAACAATGAGACTATTCTTTCTCAAATCGATACACTAAAATGTAATATCTTGGGATCTTTTCTATGTTATTTTCAGAACTTTACAATATTCATCTTTGAATAATTATGGAGATAATTCGAAACTTCAAATCCACATCCATTACCATACATTTACAATCTGATATGCACTAATTTATATTACGAATACTCTTTCGCAAGTAATCTTCGTGCAAAATTTTTGCAAGAATCTCGAACAATTGTCAACTACTAAACGATCAGAATAATTTGGAACTAAAACAAGTTCAAACGTGACAACCCAAATTTAAGTTCCTCCACAATACCTTCATCATTACCAACTGTACAGTTATTAATGATACGGCTTGAATACGACTTTCTACGACGGAAAGAAAAGTACGCGTACCTTGCACGCGTGTCACGGTGGAACAGGGACAAGAAGGGGTTAGAAAATAGGAAAGGGGACACGTGAATCTGGAAATCGTGCCGATCCCGCAACCCACCCTCGGTCGATATAGAAACAGCAAAAGGTAAGAGTAAGAGAGTAACTGGTGCACACCGTTGCACGCGATCTCTTTTAGGGTTGCCCGAGATGTTAAGATACCGGGGAGGCCGGTCACGAAACACCCCTTTCCTTTTCTCTTCCATTCTTTGTCGCTTTCGTCAAGATTTCGGAATCAATCGTCAGAATTTCACGCACACACGGTTCACAACAAAACTCAGTTCTGAACAAAGGAACAGAAATTTTTGATCAATCTTTGCAGCGATGTTCAAATGTTCCACGTCCACAAATTTCCCAATTTTCACATCCCGAACTTTCAAATGAATGTAGTGCCATTTTACCCCACATACCAAAATCATAAAAATTATGGAGGTCTTGAAACTTGATTTACCTGTTCGAGTGAGAATACTGAGAAGATGGTCAATTGGACATAAGCCTCGTGTCTGTGATCGCGATAAAGCGTCTAATGAATCCTCGTGACGGGGACGGTTGATATCTCGGAGAAGAAGAGGCTATTCCTGGACGCTTCAGACGCCACAGACCGATAACCAGCTGGACTTCCTATATCGTTTCTTCCATCGCGCTATCGTGAAATGTCCTACCGTGCAATGGCCTGAATTCCTTCGCGACCTTGGCACGCTTGAAAAAATTGACCGACACACGCCTCGAGGAAATCGCCGAAATTAATTATTCAAACGGTCGGATAGGGTTCGTGCCTTTGGGTGGAAACAGCCAGGATTCATGAAACTTTCAATCCTTCACCATTCAACGATTCATACTTCGTACACTTGCATCCTAGGGATTGGGACCCTAAGGACCTTATCTTGTTGCACAGTTTTTTGCAACGCAATATTCGACGTATTATACATTCATATGATCGTTGATAAAAGGTTTCTTCAAAGAATTTTTTACAATACGAGTTCCAAGGTGATTCGTCCACTCATCGATAGCGAAGAATGACGCTATGCAAATTCTGTCACGATCGATTCACCGGTTTAACCGGAAACGTGGATGCATACCTGCGAGCACGCACGTCTTCCTCACGATCTTTGGAATTCGTGAATGCCAAGTCTCGCTTTGCTAATTTGTTGAATAATTAGTAGCTGGAACTGGTCTCGTCCGTCTTGTCTCGTCTGGTTAAACCTTAAGGAAATACAATAATTAAATAGAATGTATTGAAAAGTTTGCCGGATGCACGTATATTTGAATAAAAAATGAGAAAGAAACATTTGAATGTTTAATTTTATGCTACGAGAAATACAAAAGTTTCTATACCTTTTAAAAACCGAAGTATATTACAACATAAATGTACAACAATAATTTGAAATACATGTAGGAAATAAACCGGACGAAGGATGGCCGGTGATGGTGTGGTTCCATGGCGGTGACTTCAACACCGGAACACCAGCGATCTGGGACGCGTCTATTTTCGTCAACAAACACAAAGTAAGTCGTCATTAATCTCTCTCTATATATATATTAAATTACAAACAATGTTACACCAAAAAATACAATCTTCACAAAATTCTAAAATAAATTCTTTCCATGAATCATCACTGAGAACTACTTACAAACATATCTCGAATGTATCAAAGCTAAAAGTATCTGAATTTCAACGTTCTCACTAAAACTATTACCATTGGCGTTTGACCTTATAACCTATACACGTGTAACCCTGGAAAAGAATCCCCGATTGCGAATCAATCGGTTCTAAACGTTAAAAATGGACAGAAAATCGAAGGAAATTAAGGTGTTGATTGCGTGCAACTTTCATCCTAGATAAATTCAACCTTTGGAATCGTAAGGTTCATCCATGATGCATGTATGCCTCAAGTTATCGCTGTAAATGCTAATTCGAAACATTCATGAGGAACAATCGTTGCTAGAAGATTATTAAACGTGTTGTTTGTTATGGGAGTTACTATTTAATCGAATGACTACGAGAAAAATGAGAAAATGAAAAAGATTCTTAATATCATTAAAATAAATTGAGGCAAGAAAGAGAACAATTACAATAGACTTTCGTCATATTACCACGGCACATCTACTCCATTCGTGGAGCAATACAACGAGAATCTGTTGTAGTTTTTATCTTTAACACGTCGACTGCCATTAAAGCTAATTTAGTTAAATTAGAAAAGTAGAGAAAGAATTCTTAATGCCCCTAAAATTACTCTAACGATACAAAATAGTAAATAGTATCTTTATTAATTCAGATTACCGTGTGCCCGTACTAGGCATGTCTAATTATCTACTGTGCCAGTCACACGTGTTAAACGCGTTATTTGAAGAAACAATCGTCCGACGAGATTAACGATCGCCGCGTAAATTTTTAACAATATACTGTATCATATACGAAGGGAAGGATCTCGTTCTCTAATTTGTTTTTCTACGCGATCATCTAACGCTCTGTATTCGACAGGGTTTACAAAACAATGTAAAAACGACGCTTAAATTGCAATATCAATTGTCGTAGTTTCATAAACGTTCGTATTTAATTTAACGCTAGCGTACGAAAAGATTAACTGTTGATTGAACGTTTCACATCTATTGGTTTGAGAACACTTATACATTCCTAAACTCGTGAACTCTGTCCTTACTTTCCTACAGGGTGACTATAAGACATTCAGAAATTTGTAGCCTTGTAATGTTTCTCCATTTTCTATTCATTGTTCTGATTTTATAATTACTTCATTTTTGTCCTATTCTGACAGGACAAATTCTTTTTCATAAAAACAAAATAACTCCTTCCCATACTCAATAATTCTACACAAAACATTACAAGTCTATTAATTACTGAACCACCCACCAACACCCTGAACCACCAACAACCGCGACAGAAAAATATTAACAAACTCTTTCCATTAAAAACCATTCTAATCCCCATTGAAAATTAACACACGAAACGGGTCATTCTATCTTACAACGATACAACTCAACCTAAATCTAACGCACGATTAATGGTAACAATGGTACTCTTCTCGTGTCCAGGTGATAGTAGTCACGGTGGCGTATCGTTTGAACATCCTCGGTTTCTTCACGACGACGGACGCGGAGGCGCCAGGTAATTACGGCATGTTCGATCAGATAGCATCCCTGGACTGGGTCCAGAAGAAGATCCAGCATTTCGGTGGTACCTCGTCCAACGTGGTGATCTACGGCCACAACTCTGGCGCTATCAGCGTGGGTCTGCACCTGATCAGTCCTCTGAGCAAAGGCAAGTTCTCCAAAGCAATCGCGATGAGCGGCGACGCTTTGAGTTCCGTGGGCTCTCCTCAAACGGAGCTGACCGTGGTGGACATAATCGCCGAGAAGTTCGGCTGTTATCGTCGTCCAACGTCGGCGCTGATGGAGTGTCTTCGTCGGGTACCCGTGAAACTTCTGGTCCACCAATCGTCGGACATAGAAACCTGGGGTCCCATCATCGACTTTGAGACCAACAACTCTACCGAGCCATTTCTTCCGGATCGTCCCATAAACATGTTAGAGAGCGGCAACTTCTACTCCGTCCCTCTGTTATCTGGCTACACGAGCAAAGAGTACGCGTTGACCTACATCGAGACCTTGGATAAAGAGAACGTCGAGGGCAAGCTGTCCTACGACACCTTTCAGACGATGATCGTGGACGTGTTCTCGTCGCTGGTCCAGGGCCCAGAAGACAACAGCACCTGCGAGCTGAAGCCAGAAATGGTCGCAGAGGCGGTGCTATTCTTCTACAAACCTCATCCGCCGACCAAGGACCAGGGTGCACTGCGTGACAGATACCTGGACCTGCAAATCGATAAGAATATCGCGGCTGGAATGACTCTGCTGGCTGGCAAGGTGGCCAAGGAGAAGCGGGCATTCGTTTACAGGTTCGACTACCGACCCAAGACTCAGTCCGTCATCAAAGACGTACCAGAATGGGCCGGTGTGCCTCACATGTTCGAGTTACCCTTCGTCTGGGGACTTCCTTTGCAGGCTGGCAGTCCTATCCAGTGGAACTTCAACGATAAGAAGATGGCCGAAGTGGTGATGGCAATGTTGGCCAGCTTCGTCAAGACGGGGAATCCCTCGCTGAACAACGTCAAGTGGGAACCGTACACCGAAGACGAGCCTGGTATCCTCATCATCGACAGGAACATCGACATGGCTCGCGCTAACACCGTCGACTACAAAGCGCTCGCTTTCTGGAACGAATACTATCCGATGATTCTGGAAGAGGCCACCAATAACTGTTGCAACGTAACCGGTAGTGGCGTCGCGTGGAGACGAAGTTCTTACAACGTTGTTTTTAGCGGTTTATTTTGGATAATGGTGACGTCAGGGTTCCTTGAACTGTAGTCCATTCTGAGAGGTTGTTCTTTGGATCTGCTCAAAAAGTATGCTTGAATGTATCGGTGATCGAGAGACATTTCGGTAGATATCCTTTACGTTCTGATCACGCAGTAGGCTAGCCACGTGTACAGAGTACAAACGAGCGTCTCTTATTTAAGTTGAAGTCACTGGTCGCATGGTTAGCAGCCTCGTTAGATTTAGGACTCGGTTCTGATGTTTAGAAACGTGCACCAGAGTGGACCACCTTTTGACAACACACGTAATGTTTTGAAAGAGGTTTAAACGTGAAACGTGTCGATGCACCGGCATCGTTCACGGCGTATTCTATGTGGAAAAGAAAAGGTAAGATATTCGATTAGTCGCGAAGATAATTGGAACGCTTAGAGAGATAATGAACATTGTAAGTCCAGGAAATTTCAATTAATTTCTAGATCTAAAGTATCTAAAGATCGAAACAGTCTTATCAAAGATAAAAGTAATTAATGTGCTTTGACCGTTGATAAAATCAACTTCGATTTCAACTAGAACTTACATCGCTCGTTATCTTTCGGATTGAATCGAGAAAAGGGAGAAAAGTTGGGCGTCTAGGTGTGAGTGAATATCAAAGGAGGAGAACCAGAGCCTGGGCTTATTTTTTTCTTTGTTCATTTTTTCTTTTTTCTTAACATTCACTGAGAGATTTTTTATTATTTGCTTTAATACGGAGAGATATAGAAAAAACATATATTGTTCGAGAAACAAACGGCTGATATAACTTATGAATATTTTGATGCTTCGATAATAATTAATAATAATAATAATAGTAATTAATAATCATTCGTGTGTGTACGTGTGTCCTGTTTGTGTGTATTCGTGTACGAATGTGTGGATGTGGTGTACGTGTGTATGTGTGTGTACGTGTACCGTCTATGTATAATTATTATATTATATATAAGAGAGAGGTGCGCGGCGGGCAATGCATGGGGGCTGGTGGCCTGCGCACGCGCACATCCAAACATTTTTTCTTTTTTCTTTTTCATCCTTTTCTCCTAATACATATACATATACATATAAATACATATATATATGTATATATATTTATATATTTATATATATTTATATACTATCATTAATTAATCATATTTTTTCTTCTTTCTCGTTTCTACCACCTCCTCTTCTCTGTTTCCTCTTTAATGCAAAACTCCTACTACAATGATAACTGACAGCCACGGGGTCTCTCGTTAACACTAAAAACTCCTCTTCAGCTTCGTCTTCGTCCTCTTTGTGCGCCTATATTTGCGCGTGCACACGAGCCACCCCGGGACCAACCTATGTACAACATTATTAGTGTTTTTTTCCTCGCTGTTTCTATCCCCCTTTCTCTCCCTTGCTCTCTCCCTTGTCTTCTCCGTACCCTCTCTCCGTCCCTTTCTCTCACATGTCCCTGAATATTTCTTTCATCGCGCCGTGTCTTCTTTCTCACCTTCTTCATGGTGTTCTACGACCTTGTGCACTTCTGCCCACTGTGTTTTTGCCTCTGTTTACTTGTGATTTCCCCTCAGCCCCCTCCTTTTGTCACTAGTAGGTTTATTCGCTTTGAACCCCTGTCCTCCACTGGTGTATCCGGATTTGTTGCTTTCTTTATGTATATTTATATATCCTTCCTTTTTTTTGTTCTTTTTCTTCACGCAGGAGAGCATGGGCTTCTGCTGGATCTAACTTACAGAAGTAGGCACAGCGATTTCTTTTTCTGTTTCATCTTCTTCTCTGGCGACTTTTTGTTGATTTGTCGCACCAGGTCGTAGAAAATCTGCAATCACACGTTTCATAATTAGTGATGCTGTTTGGATTATTCGTTTACTATTGGATTTTGCTGACGACAGGAATTGTAGCTACAGAGCAAAGCATTCTGATATCCTTAAATCTAGTTCACAACACTCAATTATACTTTCTACTCTATTCAAGGATAGTTCATAGTCGATCATACATTCCACTCTACTTAAGTCTACTGAATACTACTTAACTATGCTACATTCTACTTATTTCTATTCAATTCTATGTTACACACAGAGCTGCTACAGAAATGAGATATTAAGGTGCTCCTATTCTAATAATTGCAATATTTACAATATGAAACTAAGAATCCTAACAGCATAAAATAACTTCATACATTTCAGAATGAAAGAATGAAAAGCAGGCACACGGATGCAGAATGGTATCAGCAATTATTTTGTAAAGCTTTCAATTCGTATGTCTCCGTAACGCTTTATAATTAAAAAATAAGTATCAAACATGGAAGTAGAATTTTCTTATCGCCGTTTTAGCTGTGATAGTAAAAGGTTAGACTTTTCACGAGTATTCTTCGTACAGAGAAGTTAGAAATGACATGTTTCATTGTGAAGCTCGGTGAAAAATCCTCTACCAAAGTTGATACATGAACGCAAATAAAATTTATTTCAAATAATCGTTTGTACGTTGAATACCCTGCCTCCCTAAAAATATCTTCGATTCTACTCAATAGATGGTCTCCAATATTATTTCAATTGCTTCAAGTAATTGCTCTCTGATGTTTCGAACCAGGCACAATGTACATCGTATTCAGAGACTCGCAGAAAAACGTGCTCCAATTATGCAACTGAATTGTAATGGCGCACCGGCGAAATAACAAAAGTAATCAAACGCAGAAACGCCAGATGAATTCCCCGGAGAGGAGAAGTTATTCAGAACTGTCTGAAGTACGATTCACGGTAGAATCTTTAGAAACGTCTCGTCAGAGAGACAGCCTTTCACGGGAAAGCGAAGGGAAACATACTCGTGGAGAAAAACAATCATCGCTGTCACCGAATGTCGCTGTTCTCCGGGCTTTTACGGAGAAACAATAAAAAGAAAAGTAGACAATAAGTTAATTTTCGGCAATTTCCAAATGAAAATTCGGCAGTGCTTTCAGTTACATACGGATGCACGGAGCAAAGTGAAATGAGCGTGATTTGATCATTGGCGTAACTAGGATCTTTGTATGCAGTGAACAAGGTCTCTATTGTTTTACTTTTGAAAACTTTTAAATTTGGGAATTTGGTACTTTCAGGATTTGAAAATTTGGAAATGTACAACTTTAAATTTCTAAATTTCCACTGTAACAATTCATCTTACATATCTCTTCTGTTCACATTTGAAAGTTGGTAACCAGTTCAAAGTTACGCCAATGAATTCAACATGTTTCAACTTTATCCACTCGCTACAATTTGTCCACCGCAAATTTTACAAGATTACAAATAAAGTTTTAATTTCCAGTGTTTGTATGCACTCTTAAAAGTTAAGGTGACGCAAATGAACGTGTTAGAAAATCCCGTGGGCAGGTTTATTTTTCTTACACAGAGAGATGTATGGATTGCAGACGGTAATTTAACGAGTTGCAAATTGCTGGCTGAGTGGTACAGTTATAATGTTGCGAGGGTCGCAAGTGGCGAATAGAGATGCGAGAGTCGCACTCCCACACTTGGCGATTGCATTCCCACATTTAAATTACAATATCTCAAAGCCTTCGTAACGGTCTTGAACTCCCACGCGTCGCACTAATTAAACAACAACAATGGTATCTTTGGATAACTACTGTTATTCTCTTACAATCGTTCGATGGAATATTTTTGTCCTTTCCAAATGCAGAGACAAACTTGGCTTTTATTTGCGTTCAATTCGTGCTTGCTTAAAGTCAACATGGAATTAACTACTCATTTCTACTGTAATCTACATACTCGGTACTATTCTACTTCATTCGCTAGTTCTACATTCTGTTTTACTCAGTCCAACTCGGTTCTTAATCTTACATTCTACTTAATAATAGTTTGTTCTACTAACTTGAAGCTATTCCACCTTACATTCTACTTATTTCTACTTGACATTGCTTAATTGTACACATTCAGTTCTACTCGAGATTATCTTATTCTACTTCACATCACTGCACACAAATCTCTCATTCATATTGTTACATAAAAACGATGTGACACGCTAACGCACACTAACACACGCTAACGCACACTAACGTCAATAAGCGAGTACAACAGACAATACAGCCGACAAAGTACAAAAGACAAAGGAAATGGTACGATGGAAGGGTCGCTACTACTCACATCGTAAACATTAATTTTGGCTTTGGCAGAGGTCTCCATGAAGGCGCAGTTAAATTGCCGGGCAAGGTTGACGCCCTGGTCTTTGCCCACTACCCTTTCGTCCTCCAGGTCGCACTTGTTACCCACGAGGACCATCGGCACGTCATCTGTGTCCTTTACCCGCAGGATTTGTTCCCTGAGGTCTTGCAGGTCGTTGAACGTTGACTGTGCCGTTATCGAGTATACTAACACGAATCCTTGTCCGTTCTTCATGTAAAGGTCCCTCATGGCTGTGAATTGTTCCTACGGAAGGAAATCCGCTATAAATTTACCGTCTCTTAAATCTTACACTAATCCCACAATTCTTACAAAATTACTAAACTACATTTATTTTCAAATTATGTAAAGATGTTATCCTCTTCACAGAATTAAAAATTTTGTAAGAGATTATAAATTGCAAGCGAGGATGTTGGCAATTTATCTGTTGCGTCAAAAGGTTAAATAAGAGCGAAGAGGAGAAAAAGAAACTCACCGTTCCGGCTGTGTCTAGGATTTCTAACATACATTGTTGACCGTCGACCTCGACCTGTTTGCGGTAGCTGTCCTCGATCGTTGGATCGTACTTCTCCACGAAGATACCCTGCACGAACTGGACAGTGAGGGCGGACTTGCCTACACCTCCACTGCCCAACACTACTATTTTATATTCACGCATTTCCTTGCCCTAATTCTCTGTGCGCCTGTGGTCACAGCCCAGGGGTCACCGAATCCGCCACGTTTTGCTCCTCTTTGCTTTCAGTTAGAACGGACCTGAACAAACAACCCATCAAACCTTTACTTTCCTTTTCTGACATGTGTCTGCAAGTTTGAAATCGGGTGTGGATACGGGGATTTAGTAAACCTGCAAATTTTTTGGATCTGGGAAATTAGGATTTAGAAAATTTGGTAAACTTGAATAGTGGGTAAAATTTGGAATTTTATATAATGGCTATACAATTAAAATAATTTATGAAACGAAATGTAGCAGTGAAAGGAAATGTCCAACGAATTAAAATTAAACGGTACGCTTCTAAATAGAACTTTTCCGAGATATGGAATTACAGAAATTCATTTATGACGAACGATGTGCAGAGAGATAGAAGAGATTCGAGGATCTAGAGCAGTTTTTCCACTTTCCATTGTCTTCGCTTCGAAAAACTTTTCCCCGAACCTTTGTTTGTAAATGAAGGATAGCCTGCCTGGGGGTTCACCCACATTTTCAGGTCACTACGGAACAATATAACGCCGCATTTCCGGTTCTCTGGTTCGCCACATTCGTGATAATACTTATTTTAAATCATGTCGGATTAGTTCTCTTCGTGCAATTAATTACAACAATCAAGAATTACCGTTCTCTTTTCATTTTATATTTTTTTTGTTCTCTCTATATTTCCAACATATTTTCTTTCGCAAACTTTGCGCTTTTGTTATTAACCGTGCCGTTTTCGATAGACCGACGAGTTCGTAAAAATACAAAGAATTTGTAAAAATAAATTTTACTAGTTTTTATTTCCCGTGGGAGCGGATCAACTTGATTTTTCATGATGAAAAAATGGCCAACAAAAAAGCTCGCAGAACGAACGTTAATAAATATTTGACATATGTCCACACGTTTTTTCCCCCTTTTTCAATCGCAATATAGTTAAAATAGAGAAGAAATAAAAAATAATCGCTTCGAATAGAAATAAAACAAAGGTAATGTAAAAACATACATATAGTTTTAATCTTTCCCTGAAAATTATCCAATCAAGAATTTGAAAATCGTAATCTAACAGAAAAGATGAGTAAACCAGAGAAGAAGATTTCGAGATAAAACAGTAAAGACGAGGGACAAATTCGACGAAGATACGTGACGAAAGAGAGAAACCGGAAGAAAAACAAAGAGTTAGAGAGAGCAAAATAGTAAAAGCAAAAGTTAGACGAAGAAGGAGCAAGAGGTTAGAGGACGTGTTAGAGAGAGACGGCTAGACATTGGCCACGAGTAGACGAACGTAGTGGAAAACGAAAGGGCCACGCGCATTGGCCAACGATGCCATCATGGCGACGAAACCCGACCAATCACAGGCCTCGAATTTCTTTCTACCAATCCGTCATTGATTTTAGGTTTATGAATGGGACCCGCTTACGCTACAGCGTCTCTTTCAAGATACTACGAGACGACGCGACGCGAGAATCTCGTCTTAAAGAGAATCTTACGTTACGACATTCGCACCAATTCACACCCTTTTATGACCAACGATCAAACGCCGATAATTCTTTCTTTTCAAACTAGTATACAATTTTATGACTAGTGTATCATTATCCCAGCGTTTTAACGTGTTTAAGTCGTATTTTTTTGGAGAGAGTGTTACTTGGTTCACTTTACAAAGTTAATGAAGATAGTCGAAGGAAGAAAAATTGTAATTTGTGTTATTACGTATAATTTTGGTGCTGTATGGCCACGTGTTGTATTACGACAAGTTATAACGCCACATGTTGGTTCACAACGCGTAGTATGTTCCATGCGTGATATCCTACACGTGTATTACTACGCACTGTAGCCACCTCGCGTGATATCCATGCGTTATATTACCACACATAGTAATCACCACGCGTTATATCGCTGTGCATGATGTTCTACACGTGTTATATTACTGTGTGTAGTAATCACCACGTGTTATATTACTACGCACAGTAATTACCACGCTTGGTATCCTCCATGCGTTATATCGCCACGTGTGATATTTTCTACGCATTATATTACTACGTACAGTAAACTCCGCGTGTAATATCCTCCACACGTTGTATCACCACGCATTATACTACTACGTACAGTAATCACCACGTGCAATACCCACCACGCGTTATATTACCACGCACAGTAACCTCGCGTTATATTGCCACATCCCCCATGCGCTACATTACCACGCATAACCACCACGCGTTACATCGCCCACAGGTTGAAACTGATCCGGATTCATGAGATTCATCCGCAATTTCGGTATCGAAATAAAGTGTAACTTGTGAGATTTCGACGAACCGAATCTTTGGTATCAGAAGTGACACAGAGAGCATATCTCCCAATAAGCATTATATCGTTGACGGTATATATTAACGCCACACGAAACAGGGTTAATCGCAGTCCGCGAGCTATCAAGTATACAGTCATGAAATTCTTGACCTGCATGCATAAAATCGCTTTGATCAGGAATTCGAAGAAGCTGGACATTCCGCTCGTTGATTACGAGCTTTAACGTAGTTTCTCGAGCATGTCGCTCTTCGTCCCAAAGTTTCCAACTGATTGTTAGAATTAATCGTAATATCCTCCAACTATGCAGCATTCGCGGCAATCGAATGTTTCTTAATTGATCAACTTCGCGGTGACTGGCAAATCGATAAAATTTCATCCCGCCTTCATCGTGTGATAGCTTCCAAGTCAATTTAAATAAAAGATTGGAAGCATCAGTCGATGTAAAACGATTCGAAATAATATTCCAGCCGGCACGAAACGTTCGAATATTAAATTATCCGAATGGGTCCCCGGCTTTCCCGGTCGATTCTCGTTGTCACCCTCCCAACCCTCATAGATCGCGTTCGTGTGTTGGTGCGTGCAAATAGAATCGTTCAGCTCGTAGAGCGTCTTCCTTCCGGGAAAGGGAGCAACGATTCTAACACTCCAGCTTCAAACCCCAGCCGCGAGTCTGGAAACGCTTAATCCCTCTTCAGAGCAGCGTGTTTTCGCCAAGAGAGCTCGGGTTAAACTGTAAACAGATTTTTCTGCTCCTCCCTTATCCCGGGCAAATTTTCCTCGTTAGTTAAAAATCGTAAAAAAAACTCCACCTGTTCATCCTTTCAGGTCTAAATATTTTTACGTCCTTCAGTTATAATTGTGATACAATGCGTGACATAACGAATGAATGACACAAGTCACAAATCCCAAAGCAAAAGTCAGAAGTTTGAACGTAACACGAATTTAGGAGGAAAATCGATCGCTGGGGTTAATTGGATCGACATCGGTGTCGTGTATCAGCAACAAGTCCACCCGGTTTAGAGCTGGCGATCGAACCCGTTGGCCAACGTCCAAAAAACTTTTTACCACCGACTGGAAAAACATATCGGTATCCGCATACGTCCGCAGAGGGAGCGAGAGAGGACATGTTCGACCGGTGACCCAGTTATCACGGCCATCCGCAACCCGATGCACCCCTTTCTTCCTTCTCCCTGGCCGAATTTCTAGCCGCGACAATTAAAACGTCCCTGCCGACGTTTTTCTAGGCCTCTGTGCGGCACTTCTGCTCCGAACGAGCCTTCAAGACTTCCGATCCACCCTCGGACCTTTCGAAACTCGATCGAAAAAAGGTTCACGTTCTATTTGTCGAGTTTCGTACTTAGTGACCTAATACTAACGCGTTCCCGGGGTAACAGGTGTACCTCTCTGAAATCATATCGCACATTTGTGTCGGTAACCTTAATAAAAATAACTCTAGAAATAATGGAAACTTATATATATCCCCGATAAACAAATACGGATCGCAGACGTTAATTTAATGAGTTGTAAACTGCTGGCTGAGTGACCTAATTGATTGAGTTATCGAAGCGCAAGCTCTGGAGATTGTCCAAAAGTAAATCGAGAATATTGAATCTGTGGAAGAATCGGGGTGGAGTTTGTTGGGCAAACGTTAACCCACTTGCATCGAAAAGTAGAATATTTAGTAGCGCCGGAGATAGTTCGATTTAAGTAAGTACACTCCAAGGATTTCCGGTTTTCGTCGTGATTTTTCCGCGAATTTTCTGGGGACGAGCGATTAATGTCATCGTGCAAGGTGAACCATTATTCAACGAGACGGAGAACTCGCGTGGTCGCGCATTTAAAGGGCGCAATTGTCTCGAGCGGACATCTTGACACTGATGCGTTTAATTAAACGCGATGAAGGTTGATCAGGGTTCATCAGAGTCGGGTGACGAAGTACTCGCTCGAAGTGTGTCGAATCCCGAGCATCCACTTCCGGATAGTACGAGAGCGAAACAGAATGATCTGAGAGGCGAAAATGGAACGTAACGCAAAATTTTCACATCACGTTAAAAATGCAACATTGAATTACAATATTAAGTTACCACGTCGAATCGATATTGAGTCATCACTTCGAATCACACGAAGGACTAAGTTACCGCGTTAAACCTTAACATTAAGCTAATTAGGTGAATAATGGTAAGTTAAGAACATGTGCCTGTTCATCTTCAATTAAACATCGCCATACAAAAAACTGTCTTAAGAGAAACGTAATCACTCACGCGACGAGTACTCGTTAAGTATGCCAGCATTTTTTTCCGCGATAATAACCGCTCCAGAACAAGGGCGAAGCCGCAATTTTAACTTGATCGAGAGTATCGGCCAGCACTCGAAGCTTCATCGGATTTTCGATGCTCATAATACGTAGTTCCCGAACCAACGGCCCGTTAATTGGTTCCGCGAATAATACGAAGAAAAAGGCGGCCGTTAATTGCGCGGCGAGCTATTGTATTTTTTTTTCTTTCTCTCCCTCTCTCTCTCTCTCTCTCAAAAAACCTCACTAAAAACACCACAATATCGTGGCATACATTTCTCGGCACATTCATGGTGTTAATTACACGTGAAATTATGCAATCAAGATTTTTCAAGCTTTCCCTTTGTTGCATTAACATTGTTCAAGTCAAGTACAAAATTGCATAGCAATTGACTTCTTTAATTAACGCAACCATATCCATCGCGTATTCAAATATCTTTATGTGTTTCCTGCAGTGACGCACCCAGTATGTCATACTGTGTTACATGGAATGACGCACTTGGTATGTCATAAGGTGATACATTTAAGGACGCACCTTGTGTGTCATAAGGTGATACATGAAAGACGCACCCAGTGTGTCATATGGCAATACACACTGAAGGACGCACCTGGTGTGTCATATGATACACACTGAAAGACGCACCCGGTGTGTCATAAGGAGATACACATTGGAGGACGCACCCGGTGTGTCATAAGGTAGTACATGAAGGACGCACCAAGTGTGTTATACTGTCTTACATTGAAAGACGCACCCGGTGTGTTATACTGCGTTATATTGAAGGACGCACCTGGTGTGTCATATGATGATACACATTGGACGCACCCGGTGTGTCATAGAGTGTTACATACCAAAGGATTTACAGATGTGTCATCGGATATTTCTTTTAATAGACGTAAAATGATTCATCAGTGCATCATAGCAGTTTCGGATGTCTCCTGAGTAACTCAGAAGATGAGTAACACGCTTCGAATTAGGATTTGTTCAACAAATGAGTCAGAATAAGAACAGGAATATTTAAAAAATTAAGGGGTCGTAAGAAAGAAAGAATTTCTACTCGACAGCAGCGGGGGTCGAAACATTGGCGCGTAGACGAGGGTGGTGCATCAATAGCCCGAAGTTCGCAACAGGAAAGATTCCTCTCGCTGGAGGCGGTGGAGATCCACGGATCTCCTTTTCGTCGGGCACAAGTATTTCATGCACAACGATACCACGCAGAAATCATTCGGAGATGAAAAATGGACGGCGAGAGAGCTCTTCACTTTGCTCTTAGCTCGGTGAACACGGCGAGTCCCTGTGACACAGTTTCGCACAATAGAGAGCAGTCCAACCCGCTTTTACCTCGAGCTTCTCGCCGCCATTCTTTCTCGTTCTTAAAGCCGTCACCCTCCCTCCCGCTTTTTGTATCTATCTACCCTTCGTTTTTAATCGTTGCCCGCTCGTGAAACGATCTCTTCATCGTTGCTCGATATCTGAACTCGACCATCGATCGAACACCTAATTGCAGCCCGACTTTGGACCCACGAGGCAAGTTTCCGGCATGGTCCTCACGGATTTCGATGAAATTTACTGCGATGATAGTCCCCGGTGTGAAATAAACGTATCTATAATTTCAGCCCGCAACGAGCAACTAATTACAAGAAAAACGCATTTAAAATTTCACCATATTGGAATAGATTGCACAAAATTAAACTATTCACGTGAAATAATAATTATTTGAATTATTTCATGCCTATTTTGTTGTAAAATTATTTTCTACTAAACCGATAGTTCGACGAGGAGAAAAATCGTCGGGGTGGAAAAGGGTCTGTTAAAATCGTATAATCTTCAAAGTAATTTCTATTACACCAAGGAAATCGAATTACCATCCGCGTTACAGGCAGAGCGACTTTTATTCGCTTAACCGGGAGATCTAACATTTTCTTCTCTTTTTGCTATTTTTTTTTCTCCACTCGCGTCACTGAAATAAATTGCACTTACTAAGTGCTCGCGGAAGTAATCTTTGCGCGGCGATATTGCGCACCTTATCCACTTACAACTTTTTTTCATGAAACATCGAAATGAAATGTTGGTTTAATATGTTCTCATTACGTGGATGCTTAGAATGGCGATATAACGCGTGGTAACGGTCTTTCAAAATACAGTCATATAACACAAGATGTGCATTAAATAAAAATAGGAAAAGTTTAACACAACAGCTACTTTCGCAAGAAAAAGGAAGATAGGTTTAGAAGGTTCAGCAGCGTGGCGTATCTGCCTTAATTCAAGTTGGCACTCATTTAACAGGTGCGAACGGCTGTAACACGTCGTCTAGAGACGAGACAAGCAAGGTTTGTCGTCCCCGGTGTAAAAGGATACGCGAAAGTTGCGAAAAGCCGATAGTTCCGTCGTTAATTCTGCTTCGTTAGGGGTTCGAGTGCGCTCCACGCGCCTCTAACCGAGAGAACGAACTCGAATTAATTCTGTTCCGCGGGGAAGAGTGCTGCAGTGCAGCCAATTGCATCTTCGAGTGTCCCTGAACCGTGTTACGCCTTGTTCCATCCTTTGTAATTAACACGAAACAATCGTGAAGGATGGGTTAGGTTCGGCACGACCAAGTACACAATGACGCGACAATTTTACCTCGTACGAATTTCTTACGTGCCACGGCAATGAAAGAACACAATTTCATGCCAATTGTGACTACCAAACTTGCTACGTTTTCGAGTCCGTTACAGAGATAAACTTACCGTGATGAAATCCAAGTGAACGCAATCGATGATCCGTAAAATGATTTGAGCAGCTTCGCTCAACCTTGCACCCCTTTCGTTTCTCTCTTAATTCAAGCAACGTCACTTCTCTGGAAGCAGAACAATAGAAACGTGTAAGAACAACTTGCTGCTGAATGCTGCGACTACAATAAAAGGGAAACGAGACACAGAATTATGGCACTCGCTCGATCATCTCAATATAACCGCCTCCATTGTCGAAGCTAAGAGTATTCTAGATGGTACTCAGGTTCTCATAATCAATACTGTGGACACAATATAGACAATCGCAATTTTTACGTCTAGAAAATTACCAAGTCTCCAGATCCCCGAACTCTGTATGACGATTACTTTTCCTCCGACTGCATAAATGAACAAGTTTCATCGGGAGGCTTCAATAGCAACGCGATCGAAACTAACAACAGTAATTATAGCAGAAAGTTTGTCGTGTCGGTGCAGTTTTACCAGACCGTTGTTCAAGGATTACCACGTATCTCGGGAACACGTTATTCTCCGTAACGCAACGCGACGTCAGTAGTAAGCTGATTCTCCTGTCGCTTAATCATTACTGAATAAGCTGCGGATTCCATGTACAGTCGCTTGTATCCAGCCTTACAATTATTATACCGTGTGAATACCGCTGATATTCCATTTAACGCATTACGTGTCGCGTTAAATTCAAGGTTCACGACATTCAAATTACGCCGTATGCAGTATCAATACGTTGCACACCGTGTAAACGCCATTCAAAATTCTCTTAAACTTGTTCAATTGCCAGTCTCGGTCGCAGGTGACCCCTATATAGCAGCCGACGTGTTAAGCTATCCAGGCCACCGACGAATATTCACTCCCTCTTAAGCCTAGTTTACATTAACGAGTAAATGATAGAGTGCCACGGTAACTTTTGCCTGTGCAACTGTCCCATTTTTGCTTTAGTATACCACGAATGACGAATCCGAATATTTTCACCCAGGTAGAGACTTTGGTCCTTTAGAACCTAACATTTAGGAGTTAGCCGCGTAGTCACTATAACTTAGACTTTGTGCTACTATAGGGTGCTCTAACTCAGATTTTGGAATGCATAATACTCTACTTGGGCTTCGGAGCACGTACTGATCTAATCGAGTGGGAACTACCATAACTTAGACTTTAGAGCACGGATACTCTAACCGAGAGTGTACCATAAGATTTTGAAGCACATAATCCAACTTAGACTTTATGGTATTCTAATATAGACTGTGCTGCTCTAACTCAGATTCCGGAATGCATAATACTCCAACTTGGGCTTCGGAGCACGTACTGATCTAATCGAGTGGGAACTACCATAACTTAGACTTTGGAGCACGTAGTACTCTAACCGAGAGTACCATAACAGATTTTGAAGCATATAGTCCGACTTAGACTTTATGGCATTCTAATATAGACTGTGCTGCTCTAACTCAGATTCTGGAATGCATAATACTACAACTTGGGCTTCGGAGCACGTAGTACTGATCTAATCGAGAGGGGAACGTGTGGACTACCATAACTCAGATTCTGGAACGTGTAGTCCAACTTAGGGTACTTAGTAGTACCCTAACTTGGATTTAGAATGTTAGACTTGGACTTTGTGGCACTCATAGACAGGCATAGTACCCTTAGAGTTTGAAGCACATAGTATTGCTAGTTAGGGTTGCACACGGATTTAATGGAGATTGAATAGTGTAGACTACCATAACTTTACATGTAGTTATGCTTAGATGTAGTACGTGGTACTGTATCATAGGCTTTTGGCATAGTACCCTAACTTAGAGTTTGAAGCACATCCAAGTTAGGGTTTGAAGCACAAAGTACTGATCTAATGGAGATTGAAGAGTGTAGACTACCATAACTTTGTACATGTAGTTATGCTTAGATGTGGTACTCTAACATAGGCTTTGGGGTGCATGGTACTCCAAGTTAGGATTTGAACTACTGTTCTAAGAGAGATGTGGTGTCTAACTTAGCAGTCTAATTTAGACTTTGAAGCACAATACTGTTATAACTGCAATATAATTAGCTTAGGAGTGCGTAGTAATTTGGAACCTAAGATTTTGTCCACACGATACTTGACCCATGGTGTGTAATTTAACACATAGCACCCAGGCTACCAATTATCAATTGAAACTCGCCAGCAATCGCTTGATTAGGTAATTTTGAAACGTTCGTTTTGATGAAGCAGAAGATAGCGTAATCGGACGTTTCGTAGCCATTCCAGTGGAAGACCGGTTACTATTATTGACTTTTTCGTCTTGCCGGTAATTAAGAACGCTGTCACCGGGTCCATTAAAGCATTACGAGCCGCTTCAACGATGTTTAAGGGGCAAGTTTCAGGTTGGATCGCAGCCTCTAAAGCTTCCGAAGACTTTTAACAACCACGACAGGACCCCGTGTCTCGGCCATTCAGCCACGTTACAATGGATTATCAAGGGGGAACGAAGCTCACGGCTATGGAAAAATGCTCAAACGAGATATTAATTAAGCTCCTGACTTTGTCGTCTTTCGTCGTTCAATGAACTTGTTGTGGGAAGCTGCCTACATCTTCATTTGTTTCAATCTTGTACAGAGTGTCTTTTTCCATATTTTTCCCATTTTTATTCGTGTTCACGTTATTTTATCACGATTTCATATTTTATTAACGTAATATCAATCCATGTTAATATCGGATAATCTTGAGGTATAAATGTAACGTAAATTTTCAACGGACATCATAAACTAAAAAGGTGCTCAAGATGTACGAATAAAATTTAAATCGATTACAACCAATTTGCATCGACAAAAATTAAAATCAGAATAACTGGATACCGTAATATCGCTCAGCAATAAAAAGCTACAAATGTATATTGATACGATGCTGATTTTAACCCGGATTCTCGTCCATTTCGCGCAGTTATTTTGAGAAGATACGAATTAGATCGTGTCAGTTGTGTCTGCGCAAAATGTCCGGTACGCGGAACGTTTCCGAGTCGAAAAACATTTTCCTAATACTTTTTGCTTTTGCAACGAATCACCGGAAAAAAATAGTTTCGATACGTGGGTGGATATAAAAAATATGTTACAACACGCTTTCAAAACGACCCACGATTCGCGTAGAAACGCGTGTGCTCAGTTTTATTTTCAGTCCGAAGACGTCATCCTGTCTTTTCTAACTTACATTTGCATCGAATGAAAATATCGTAGAATCATGCTTCCACTACAAAATCTTTTATTTTGTAAGGAGCAGAAGGAGAACAAAATTTGCAAACAATGCTCTAGATACATGTCATAAAATTCTCCTTCTGAAATTACAATGTTTAATGAGAATGCTCGACTTCAAAAATATAATATTTTCAGAGAACTTCAATTTATGTAAAAAAAAATTTAAAGTGTATATTACAGCCATTACGTTATGAAATTATAAAACGATTCAACGTACAAATGATAAATTATAAAATGATTCACTGTACAAATGATAAATTATAAAATGATGCACTGTACAAATGATAAGTTACAAAATGATTAATTATCAGATGATAAATTGTAAAATGATTACATGAAATTATGTATCAGATGTGAGACATAATTCTGTGAATAGTCTGTTAGGTATGAAAGAGGAAATGTAGCTGCAAGTGTCGAAGGTGTGAAGGAATGAGAGAGGGTTTAAAGCGGGAAGACAAAAGGCAAGTATCCATAAAAGATAAGAGCGAAATGAAATAGGAGATTGAATTTTTCTAAGGGAGTTTTAAAGAACGCGTTAATCGTTGATGGACGTTCATTGCGGCTACTGAATAAGAAGGCATTCAAGCATTAATTGATCGGACCTGATTGCAGAGGAAGTGAGTCGCCTCCGTGAGGCCAGCCTCGCGCATCTAGGGCACACGCATTACACGTCCCTGTCGACGTGAACGATGATTTGAAAGCGCGTCCAACCACGTTTGTACAGCACCTTTCAAAACCGTTTCACGTCCCAAAAATTACTACGCGCTTTTACGCAAACTTTCACACTTCACGATTTTAATCGCATGCAATTTTTTATTTCGATAATTGATCATTGGGGACTTAGGAGTGTTGGGAGTCTGGAGTTTTGGGATTTTGGAGTTTTGGGACTTTGGAGTGTTGGGACTCTGGAGTTTTAAGATTTTGGAGATTTGTGACTTTGGAATTTTGGGACTTTGGAGTTTTGTGACTTTGGAGTGTTGGGACTGTGGAGTTTTAAGATTTTGGAGATTTGTGACTTTGGAGTTTTGGGACTTTGGGGATTTGGGACTTTGGAGTTTGAGAACTTTGGAGTTTTAAGACTTTGGGACTTTGGACTTTTAGGGCTTTGAGGTTTTGGGACTTTAGAGTTTTGGGACTTCACGAGTTTAGAACATTGGAGTCTTAGGATTTAACAAGTTTAACGCGTTGGAATGTTCGGATTTTGAGACTTTGGGACTTTTGGAGATCGAAACTTTGAGATCTAGTTGAATTTTAGAGGGTTGCGACATTTGGAATCTTTGAATTTTTTAATTTTGCGAGTTTGAACTTTTGGGACCTTGAAATTGTACAAGGTTAAGACTTGGAGACCTATAAATTTTACAAGTTCGAGTCCCCAGAATTCAAACCTTGCAACTTTTTAATTTTGAGAGTTCGGAATTTCGTTGGACAGCACTTCTGAAACGGCCTGTAGGCGCTGATTTTGTTTTCTCTTCTCGTAAAACACGTTCACGCTTGGCTAATTAACGCGGGAGAATTATCGAAGCAATCGAAACTGCACTGTAATTTCTTGGAAATATAATTGGAACTTTTAACGACGCATTTTCTGAAATTTTCTTCGATTTTATGGTGCAACAAGGGCATTTACTCCTTTTATTCTGTGTTATAATTAAAATCCAATAAATAGGTGCTAGTATTTCTAACTCACTGATGACCTGTGCAATAAATAATTTCTACCAAATATAATTCCGATATACTTTCCATCTTACTTTTTTTATTAAACAACCCATCAGATGCTCTACTTATGATTGAAAAATGTTCAGATTTCATTTCCTATTTTCATTAAGATGCACGTGGATCAACCCATCAAATGCAGTTCATAAAATTTATTATGACTGAAAAATTATTAAGAGCATTATAAAATTTTATATGTCGATGTCTATCTTCTCAGATTTATTTCCTAAGAAATATCCTCAAAAATAGATATTGAGAAATTTCATATTGCCCTAATTTACACATCCTGGAATATTTCATAAGATCTCAAGATATTGAATCCAAGAAGTAATTCTACCAAGAAATTTTTTTAGAGAAGCTACATGTAATGTAATTATCAGAAAGAAATTAATCTGCAGCCATTCGAAAAATCTTCGTAAGAATAAACCAGAGACGATGAAGCTTTCAGCAACGAAGGATACAGTGTCTATCAAACGTGTTTCCGCATAATTTAGAGCATTACGAGGAAAATGGAGATTTCTTGGGTGGATTCATATCTTAAGATGCCGTGCACTGTCTCTTGGGATGAGAACACTATTTACATAATGGATTTAAACCATTTCATCTAGTAGAACACTGCCACCACGGTTTATGGCGCTTCTGCTACTTTTTGGGACTGCAATTTCGGTTATGTTCATACTTATCCTATAAATGATTCTGTCATTTTATCGACTTGAAAACATACAATTTTGTTGCATCGAATCACCAAGTTCTTCTCATACAATTATTAATTGAGGGACTCAGTTGTTCTGTTTAATACAATAATTTGATGTAAGTAAAATAAATATGTTAAGTATAATAATTAATATATCACATATGTGTACATATGTGTATTCATATGTACATGTATACATATGTGTATTAATATGTACGTGTATACATATGTATACGTAGCATATTACTGTACATATGTGTTTTAATATGTACATGTATACGTATGAATATTAATATACATATGTATACACGTATAATATATGTAACATATGTATACATGGACATATTAATATACATATGTATACTTATAAATATTAATATACATATGTATACATATGTGATGTATAAGCATAGTGAAACAACAACGAAAATTATTAATAGAAATAATAACTTCAAAAAAAGTCATTTAACTTTTTAGTTGATAAAGTTGCAGTTTGCAAACAGTAACCCTCCAGAACAAAAGGTTAACAATTGTGAATTATTAATTATTTCTTTTCTTGTCAATTATTATACAATAATATTTTGATGGTCGAATATCGACTTGAAAATATAAAACAATTCGACCACATCGAATAATTAATTTCTCTCAAACAACACGAAATATTTGTACTCTTACTATTAATTATTAATTAACAATTATTACTTGTGAATTATTATATAATATCCCGAATTTCGAATGTTATACCGACAAATTAATTCCGAGTCTTGAATTTCCCGACACTGTATCAACGAGTCAATTAAAGCCTAATTAACATTGCAATGTAATTGTTCGACCGTAAGCGGACCAGAATAATCTTAATTACAAATTCCGTGTACACAAACGACCCGAATTCAATGAAAGGTAAATTATCAATATTTGCGCGACGAAACCGTCGAATATTTTGACGATAGGAGAAAAAAGGCGGGAATTAGAGATCATGCAGAGGTGACACGTTCGACGTTCGATTAAAATTTCCTCTCTGTCAAGAGGCATGTTTAACCCCTAATAATTTCTAATTCAGCCAATCAAGCCAGCTGCAATATATTGGATCTAACGTCTACCAGAATATACGCTGCCAATATGCTTCTGTTTGATTTATTGCAGCAAAATTGATGATTTATTCCAGGCTCGATCTCACATTCAATGTGCTGATGCTCTGTGTGTTTAATCTTGCTGTTTTAGACTTCTCACTCGTTTATTAATAATAATTACATTCGGTAATAATTATTACAAAAATTGCGCTGTATCTCCTTCATTTAGATTAAAAAATGAAAAATTTGTTCTTTAATAATGAACGTAACAATCAAATAAATAATTATAACAAAAATTGTACATATTCCTCTTTCGTTTCGAAAATAAAATTGTAAAAACATTCTTCAGTAATAAACGTAACAATCAAATAAATAATTAACTATATTTTCTAACTGTTGCCAGCGAAATTAACATTTTTATATGCAATCGTCGATAAAAATAATTCTACCGTTATTTCTGTATAAAAATTGCAAACAAACTGAATCCTCTTCCTTTGGTACCCAAAGCAAAGAAGATCGTACAAACGCTTCTGGTATAATTCTCCTTTACGACTCGTAAAAGGACATAAAAGAATCTCGCTAGGATATCCTTCTTCGAGAACTGTATATTTCGCGAAGTTGAAAAAAGAGAAGCAACGAGAGGAGTCTTCCTCCTCTAGCATTTCATTTCGTAACAAATGAGGTATAACGTAACCGGTATCCCGACACGAAGTCCAATATTTTGTTACATAAAATACCACTTATACCGATCCTTGTGATAATAACGAGAATTTTCCTTCGGTATTTTCTTTTGGTGATGCTTCAGCATATAACCTTGCATTTCCACAAAATCTCTTTGTAATGTATAAGAAAACTACTTAAAGAAATGTAGAAAGGGATGTCAAAATTGAGTGTGGAGATCTGGGAATATATAGAAAATTGGGGACGTTGATATTTTGAGGTAGAAGTTGGGGATGTAGAGATTTAGGGATGTGGGAAGTTGGGGATATAGGAACTAGGGGAAGTAGAAATTTGGGGGTTTAGGAGTTGGGGAAAGCAGAAATTTGGGGGTTTAGAAATTGGGGGGAGTAGAAATTTGGGTATGTAGAAATTTGGGAAAATACAAATTTGGGAGTGTGGGAATTTCGGGAAGTAGAAACTTAGGGGTGTAAGAATTTGGGAAAGTAGAAATTTGGGGGTATCGAAATTTGGGAGCATTAGAATTCTGGGGTATAGAGATCTAGAATAAGTGAATAGTTACAGATAAAAGTTGGAGCTAAAGATTCAAGGATATAAGAACTTGGGGATATAGAAACTTAGGGACATTAGAATTCTGGTACATAGGAATCCAGGAATAGTGAAACCTACAGACATACATATGCAGAAGTTGAACAACTTGGAGCTCTAAAGATTTATGGACAAACTTGAGGATATAGAAACTTAGAATTAATAGAAGCAGAGGAAGAATACAATAATATACCTAAGACTAGAAAAATTTGACAAGTTAATTTTTCCTTAATCCAACAATATGTTCTTCAATATCTTCAAATTTTCTCCACACGTTACATAGTATTGTTACTTTAACCACACAGAATACGAAAGGTAATAAAACATTCATTTACGAAGATCGATTTTATCGCAACCGGTAATTAAGCCATTGTACGCGAGTGATTTCGTATAATTAACAAAGAAAAAAAACGAAATACGAGGAAGAAGATCGAAACGAGATAATTAGATTAATGAAACGTGAGCTTGGTCGCATGATTGCTTTACGGCGATAGCTTCTGTGATACAAAATCGATAGGAACCACTACTAACCGCATTAAGCTTTGCATTATCAAAATTACCGTCCCTGTACTTCGCTTAATATTGTCATAGTACAACGAACAGCCATTCTCGATGATATACAGGGTGTCTGAAACTTCGCTGATTAATCTGTGACACCGTGAACGAGCCGAAGTTTCGGAAATAACGCTCGTTAGACACGTGGAAACCCACGATTTTCTCCGTGATCGATCATTACTATCTGTCCATAGCTCTCAAATTTTTTAAACATAGTTCTAACAAATAAAATACTGAACTAATCTTCGAGACATTAAATTTGGATCTAAAATAAGTTTTCAGAATCTTGGTAAAATAGCAAATAAGTGAAAGCTACATATTTAACCTCTCACTATTTTCAGGAGACTCGTGACGCACTTCAATTTTGATAAATCGTACTCGAATTTTTAATACCTGGTGTCTAAGTCCAATTTGCATAGTCAAGAATTACTGAATACGAAACTTACTGACTAAATTTCACCTTTCTTTGCCTGTTTTAATATCGTAGCTTAGTCAGTTCTGACGCACCTTGCAAATAGGGCAAGGGGTTAATGAGTCCAGTAAAAAGAACACTGACACGTGTAAAACGTGTCAAAACAGATGAAAAATCATGAATGAGAAGCCGTGAATGACGAGGCCTGTGCAGACAAATGTACGCGTCACGAGGCTTCATAAATCAGTATGGTCAACGATCATCGAAGGATCGAAAAGGAAGTGAACGGACGTTGTTCAAGGCGAAACAACGCGTCGAAGCGAACACGTTCGACGACAAAGTCGAAGGATGAGTTATCGAGAGAGGGTGTACACAGGAGCCCATTGCTCGCCATAAGGTTCACGAACCCCATGACTCATTTCGCGTCACGCAATGACACCGAACGTAGCGCATGTAAGCCCCACAATTTTCTTGATTGTAACGCATCCAACAGACACGATATCGTTAGCTTTTCTTTTCTCGACCAATGTTTTCCATCTCGAACCGATAACCCCTCGATCTTTACGGTAACACAATTTCTTTTATCTTACACGCTTTTTTATTAGGTACACGAAAGTTTCCATCGATGAAAGTACCATTTACTGAATTATTTTTTAATATGTTCTTGAACGATTTGGTCAAAAGATGGCAATAGACGATAGGTGAACTTTGCAAAGGTAAGAATATCTCGTTATCTATCAATTTTATGGCAAAATTGGTAATTACGATTTTTGCAGCTCGGGAAATTCTCTAAAAAAATGGTCCTATGATTCCTTTTCGTAAGAGTGACCATTTTTAGTTACATAAGTTCACAAGCTCATGATCACGTTCAACTTCACTTCTAATGAGTTTGCAACTTTGCAAAGGTAGGAGAATATCTCAGTATCTATCAATTTTATGGCAAAAATATTAATTACAACATTTGTAGCTTAGGAAATTCTCTATAAAAATGGCCCTACGAGTTTTTTTCATAGGATTGACCATTTTTAAGTACATTTACAATTCCTCAAGATGATTCCCAACCCTGAGATCAACCCCATTTTTTTAACAAATTCTTAAATTATAAGAGAACGTATTACACACTGATTTTCTATGACATGACAACATAAAAGAATCTCCACAGACAAAAATCCTAATTACAACGATTAAATTACAAATTCATCAAGCACGAAAAATGAGAAACTTAAACAATTTCCATTGTTTGGCAATGAAAAGGTAAAATTGTCGATTAACTTTCTTTACACGTTAATCACCGGATCTCTCGATAACCTTGCGATGACTCACTATTTTCTCGACGTGTTCTTGAACAGGAAACAGCCCGACGTAGCTTGTATATAAAAAAAATTCTGCAAGCAAGGCAAAATTTTCTCACCGGCTGCATCAACAAAATCGAAGACCCTCCAATTACACGGTGTAATTAATAATTAAAATAGCATTCCAGAAAAATTCAGTTGTTTGTTCTCTTGCAAATCGATCTTGGGTTATCCTTGTCTCCGATCGTTCTTTCTTTCCACGCCCTCCTGGTCGAATTCTTTTCATGGAAATCAGCGAAATCACTGAATGATGAATTTATCGCGATAATGACTGGGTTAAGAATCGCCATTGTATATTCTACGGTCTTTTGTACGCCTCTCTTTTAATGTGGACTCATTACTATGGTATTTGAACGTTTGTTCATTCATTCGTTCGTTCATTCATTTATCGGTTACGCTACTACGTACTGGATCTGTTTACTATCTATTTACAATCGTTTTGCTAGAAATCTTATTGATTTTTATTGTTCAAATTGGTACTGCTAGTGCTCTAGATTATTACAGCGTACTACTGCTGCTCTTACTGTTATACCCATCACTACCAATATAATTACTGTTACTGTCTTGATTCATTGAGTGTATATCTGTTATCTTGATGATACTTTTTATTGATAAAATTGGTACTGCTAGTGATCTCGATTATTACAGCTTACTACTGCTGCTCTTACTGTTATACCCATCACTACCAATACTACTGTTACTGTCTTGATTCATTGACTGTTTAACTATTATCTGTCTGATCCTTTTTATTGTTAAAATTGTTACTCTTAGTGATCTCCATTATTGCTGCATACTGCTGCTCTTACAGTTATAGCCATCACTACCAATGCTGTTGTCATCAATAATTATTGTTAATGCCATTACTGATATTCTCACTACTGTCACTGCCATTATTAGCATTATCGGTATTGTCATTGTTATTTATAAAACTGTCGTCCTCATCATTCTTACTAATTCTGCAGCATATTGCTACCGCTGTTTACAATATAATTGTCAATTTTATTGTAATCGTTACCGTTCTACCGATAACACTTACTATCACGTTGCCATTGACATTGTTATTGTTATTGCTACTGCCACGGTCACTGTTATCATATCACCGCCGCCACCGCTATTATTACTACCGTCAGCAGTAACATCGGCGATATCGAGCAAGATCGTCGCGTAATGCGATATCAGATTTCGTAGCCGCGACAAATCGATAGTCACCGCCGCATCATCGCAACCGGGAATCGTATATTATGCATTTTAACCCGTAGTCTGCGGTGTACGTTTCAAAATCGTGCCTGGATATCGTTTACAAAATTTTACCAACGTTACCTTGCAAAATCACTCGATTCTTTCCCCTGTTAGTTGCTAAACGCGGAGTTAATCGTTGGAGGAACAGTTCATGGATTACCAGGTTGAAGTCGAACAACGGCATAATCGAGCAGGTTAGTCGTAACTAGTAGGAAACTATCGATTACGGGAAGCACAACGCGTACATCTAGCATCAAACCCTTTTAGCAGTAAGCGATGTATCACGCTTTCAAATATATCCCAGAACTGCCGCTGACAGATATATGCATATCCTAGCTTCCGTGACCGGTTTCACCTCGTGATGCATCGACCATTCTTTGATAGATTTCGACAGGTGTTTAATGCAGGAACACGTTTCCGTTTTTTACAAATTTCGCACGAGCTTTTCTTTCAATTTTTGTATAATCTTGCAAATTTCAATGCAATCGCAACGCGTTTAAATGAACTGCAACTTGTATATGACTGAATTGCAATGTTGAATTTTGGAACATAGGAATTGCAACGAGTAGCATTTGCATAATTGCAGCGCATAAAGTTTGAGTGCATAGTAAATGCATTTGAACGCACTCGGATTGCAATGCGAGGAATTCGAATATGCATAATTGCAGCGCATAAAATTTGAGTGCATGGTAAATGCAAGGAATATTTGAATGCACTCGAATTGCAATTCGACGAATTCGGGTGTGTACAGATTGCAACGTGGAAAATTTGGATGCATAGGAATTGCAACGCGTAGCATGTGGGTACATAGCAATTGCATTACGCAGAATTCGAATGCACCGAAATTACAATGCATTAAATTCAAATGCATCCAAATTGCGACTCGTTAAACTTGAATGCAGCTAAATTGCAATGAGTCGAATTCGAATGCACCGCAATTGCAACGCGTCGAATTTGAGTACAAGAGGCGCGCCAAGTTTGAATTTGCGCGTAATAGAAAGATGCTCTGTTGAAGGACTTTGGCAAGAATCTCGGTGTCAAGAACGTATTTCTACTCCCCTCGAGAGACTCTTTGTCGATCGGTACACTGATCTTCACGAGACAAAATAGCACTTATTCATAAACACACGTGACTCTGCTATAAATGAATAACCAATAAGTTATAAATAAACGATTGAAGAGAGGCGAATTGGAGGGAACGTTCCGAACAAATCTCAAATATATATTCCATAAAAATTACATACCAAAGCTTGCAAATCAACTTAAGACACTTCATATTTCATCTGTACCCCAGTATCTACAAATCCGAGTCATGGAGAAGTTATAATTAACTATTATTGACAATGTCTCTTTAGTATCATCTTACAATAAAAAGTGAACAGTATTAGAATTTAGGTCCATAGTGGTTTTAGGTCTGCAATAATCAGTGCGTAAAAGGGATAATGCAACAAGGAACAAAAAATGTAACACGCAGATAAGACGAAGTCGACAAGAGCAGTTCGGACACGAAATATAGAAAAATATCGTGGAGAACAACGCGGATATGACGCGATACGCTTTCGTTACGTCATTTCTCACACCGTGAGCGTTACAAATGATTGCATTAGATCGTGAGTCACTCTTGCCTCGCAAAGTGAACGTAATAGCAATTTTGCACGAAACTATCAGCATTGTGCCGCCACTTTGAAACTGGGTCTATCCTACTTGCGCCTAAAATAGTTACCATCAAATCCACGAATCATTTGTCCGTGTCTTATTTAAAAATTTATTTCGACGTTGAAATATTGCGCAAAGTACGTGTGCGACATCTTAATTCATATCTAATTCATACTTCTATTATTACTAAAAATTTCAATCACCTTTAAACGATATTTCGATGACATTGTCGATATATCGAATTATATTACAAACTGCAACTCGATACGGTAATCAAGTTTATGCAACAAAATCCAACCATGAAAATATTAAATATCGACTCGGGAAATCGTTTGACGAGAGCTTTTTAATCCTACTCAAACCACCAGTTTCCAGCTGTGCATTTTCTTTTTGCATAGTCAGCGATCTTGTCTAAGGACAATAAGCGGTGTTTGAGTCTCGACGAGTTCCGCGTTGGCATAATCGTCTCGTAACGAGAGTCTGCCTTTTCACGTATGTACCGCGAAATAAAAGCGACGGAGATGATTTCATCGCGTATCATGGGTGCTCACTGATCCAGATAAATATCGACCTTAGCCTCTATAAATACCGTACCACGCTTTTACCTACGCCGATTTTTTGCCAACATTTTCGGACACCCAACGCTTCACGCTTTCCTTCGATTTCGCTCGTCATTTTTTAACTTATTCGAAATAAATAAATCCTGTATAAAATTGCAATATATCGAACTTGCATAGATATTGCAACACGTCGAATTTGAATCTCCAGGAATAGGGCGCCAAACCCTTGGAAATTGCAACGCGCCAAATTCAAACACACAGAACTCGCAGCGCGCCAAATTCAAATGTATAGAAATTGCAGCCCATCGCAAGGTAACGGCCGCCCAGCGAATTTGCATCCTTGAGAACTGCACAGCGTCGAGTTTGAATTGTTGAAAATTGCAACACGTCGAAATCGAATGCATAGAAATCCGCAAATTTTTCATACGCAGTCTCTAGCTATCAAAAATATTGAATTCCAACATTCTTCACGATGTTTATGAGAACAACGTCTGCTTCATTTTTCTGCGCACGTATACACGTAGATATGGTTACCGTTTTTTCACAAGATTCGTTGTTGAAATTTTTTTCTCCCCCGTACAACGGTTCTCGTTATCTCATATCTGAATATTGCGTCACGTCTGAAGATATGCGTAAAATTTCCAACACTTCGAAAGTTAGTCGTGCCTGGATCGGAATTCGTTTTTTTTTTTATCGACACGAGAGAGAAAGAGAAAGAAGAGGAAAAAAACTATACCAATATCGTTCGAAACGTCATCTTTATTCATGTTATAATTTAAAACGAACCACGCGCTCAATAAAACGTTACCTTTTTCTGTTTCTTTTTTATTTATTTGTTCCTGTTCCTGTGAAGTTAATAAATTCGTGAACTGTTCTTTATAGCATTCGATTTATTGTTCTACCGTACGAAATTTGCTAAAAAACAAAATGCGATGGATAAAAAAAAATTCCACTAGTCTTCAATTAAAATTTACCGTAAACGTATACGGTTCTCCTAGTGATGGATGAAACGCGTATTAATTTAAAAAAAATGTTTTCACCGTTAATAGCTTTCAAAAACTGCAACGCGATAATTTGTTTTAAGCGGATTAAATGTAACAGGGAATTAAATAATGAATATACGTGATCCTTCCTTTTATCGAAAAGTAAAAACATGGAAACAACGAAATATGGTTGATTTAATTTTTAACTGACGAAGGTAAAATAAACAAAAAACGTTAGTTAAAAATCAACAGAATCACGTTTAACATTGTTCACAGATTGACCTCAATTTTTTATCGTCTATTTTCTCGTCAACTATATAATAACCTGTGTATCGAATTTAAAAAAAAGACAAGGACTGAAAATAAAGTATGTTAAATTAGCCACGCGACAGCTTTCAAACTTGTTATCTCCTTTGTTTCTGATAACTTGTCACCTTCACCATTCCCGTTTATATTGCTCCGTCCAACAAGTTTCGTTGTTCCACGATTTTATTTCATTAACAATTTTTAAAATACACAACTCGTTTTCTACTGGAATCAATAGTTAACGGTCATAAATTACCCGTCAATGTTTTACTAATCGCATAAAAACTCAAACACTTTAAATATTATCTCAGCGATTTCAAACGTAATTTATTCAAACGACGATTAGCCTGATCGAATCGAAACGATTCGCTATAAATCGATTCTAGCAACATCTTGAAAATGTTAACCCATCAAACAACAATTATACAGAACTAATTATTCACCGTTACAATGTTAAAATTTTATGCAGAAATTGTTTTAAAAATTTTCGATAAAGTGTAATCAGAGCTGAGGTTAAGATTTAAATACGTGCCATATTTGACACATGTAAAACGTAACTCCTGTTGCGAGTACCATTCGATATCGACATGGCAAGAGGTTAATATTCGATCGGTCGTAACACTCGACTTTCGATCGTTCGAAATCACTGTGCAGCTATCAGAATACCACGAAAACAGAATTCACGGGTCACGTGACAGCACGCTGCATTCTACGCCGCACCGATTCAACGAAGCCAATAATTAGCCACGCTTCCAGCTCCGTCGTCGATCCGTGTCAACAATAACTCCGAATAGCAGAGATTATCCGCGCATTTCAACGACCGAGGAGGTCATATACACGCAACCCGTGTCAAAAATCGTACAGACTAAATGAATAAAGTAGAACGATAAAAAGATGACATGAACCTTCCGGCGACACGCGCGTGATACATTGTTTTCGTACGTCGTAAAATTCATTAGAACCGGTGCACGAGTTTGACTCGAGTTAATGTTCAATCTCGAACGAAGAATAGCAGTGAGTGTGACGAGGCCTCTATAAACACGAGGAACAAATGTTCGAGACACGAGCAGCGTTGTTGCACGTTGCCGGGTTTCTTTCTTCTCGAGTCACTTCCTGCGCCGCCAAGTGACTCACGTGAATCACCAAGCAGTCAAGAAGACGACGAACAGGCGAAAGTATTCGAGGAGGCTACACGCTTCGTCCTTGCCGGTATGTTCGAACGTTTCTACTTCCTTTCCGGTCAAGCTTGAATGATAAAGTTTATCGCGAAACTGATAAATCGCGTGGTTTAGATGTGCTGATATCGACAACGTTGTATCGATAATATCGTCAAAGCTAATGAGAGTAACCGAAATAGCATGTAACGTGCAATTTTATCATTCATATTTATTTAATCTCATGTAAGCTTCTAACCTAACGTAATATGATAGACAAATTATTCTTGTTAAGATCTTTAGTATTCGTTTGGATATAATATGACTGAAAGGAAACGTGTGTGTACGTTATATTGGGATACCGAGGTTAGGTTAGTTCGCATGAAAGGTGCAGGTTATATAGGGGTTAGGTTAGGTCGTGGATAAGTTAGGCTAGAATGTTCAAATGATAAGATTATGTGTCAGGTTATCGATGTGTTATTAAGTATCAATAAATTTCGATGATCAATAGCAGCACCGTTGAAATAATTACGATCCGAACGAGATAGATCGTCGAACCTACTCTACGCGAAAAACTTGGTCTCGAAACAACGGAGACACTATTTGACACGAGAAAAACCGGCACGGACACGAGCGATCGTCACGGCGCGAACAACGCCAGCGATAATTAGATGACGTAGGATCGTGGAACGTGATACGCGAGAAAATGGACGGAACGTAAACGAGAATCGTGGTGATCTTTAAAAATCGACGAAAGATCGAGTATCGGGCTAAGAAAACGCGCGAGCGGCCACCGCGTATGATTTCCGGCGGCGTTTGCCTAGCGTGCCACGCCACGACCTCACGGGGGGGTTGGACGCTGTTCTTTTTTTAGAAACTATGTATCCCTATAGAGACATCGGTTTTCCCCTTACCTTTGCGTCTTCGAAATATTCGTTGAATACACTTGGTACTGTGTACTGGTTGTACCCGTACCCCTCGAATCTAATGGCCCCTCTGTCGCACTCTATCCGTCCCTTTCTTTCTTTCTTCCTCGCACACTCCTTCGTTCACTGTCTCTTTCCCTCTCGTTCTCCGTCCTTGTTCACGGCCCACTATATCCCAATCTACAGAGATTCTCCGGCGATTACTCGTTTCCTACTACTCCTGTGCTCGGTTCGTCGTCCCGTCGGCGTAGCGGACACATCGAAGGCAAGGGGAGGATCCGTGGACTGGTGCCGGTACGACGAGGCCACGGAACAGAGTAAAAAAGAAACCGAACGTGTCACTGGCTCAGATATTCCGCACTGGTCGAAAGTCTCGCGCGGCGCGGGTGCACCAAAGCTCCTCGGGGCACGGTCCTCCTTTGCTCGCCTCTCAGAACCGAATACGCACTGACTCTCGACGCGGTCGTTCACGCACCACGAAAATAACCTCTGTCCGAACAACGATCTAGCCGATCGAGAACGGTTCCTACGATTCTCTCGGTTTTCAGCACTTTCGCGAGAAGCAGCACGACACCAGCCCACGATTCTACCGTTATCTAGGGCGATGCCTCTCTGCTGCTCGCTGCTTTGCCCTCTGCCTGCGACTATGTAATCACCAGCTGACAAGATGGCGCACTCGGTGCCACGAACGCGACACGCGCCTGCGTTACCGGCCGACCAATCCACTGCCGCCATATATCGGTAATTGCCGAAATTCGAATTTCAAAGTGAAATAAAATTATAGTGAACGTTTCTCAGGCTTTAGAAAAACTTGATAACTTCGTATCTAGTCAACAATATAATTCTTTTGTTTCGTTTTTTATCTACACGTGAAGCCACGTTTTATCAAACATGATATTTATTTGTGTATCTTTATTATTAACATCTTAGGCGAACAAACGTATGTATTTACTATTTATTTTTCCCTACAATATTTAACGTTAATTTTTTTGTACTCAAACCTGCTTTGAAAACTGCATTGGAAACTTGTTTTATAATTATCGTGTACGTCACGAGAATTGTTTTTCTTGCAGCTATATGTGATGCAATTTTGGCGGCATACTTTGATCCTTATTAAAGATTTAAATGTTTTTATATCAATTTTTTATATTTACTGATGAACCAACACTCACTAGCTTGCTGTAGTTGCAAGAGTACAGAATTGATAAAGCAAGAGAAATATAACAACATCGCTTTTAATATTTGAGGTTATGTTTGTATCACGATGAGTATATTTTCCTTATTACGTTGCATTTTTAATCATGGATAGCGAGTTTACTTTTTGTTATTAATTTGCTGAAAAAAAGAGATATTACATGTTGTGTCATAACAATTAAAACACTGTTTTAAATTTTAAAGTCAAAATGGAAAGAAAGAAAAAATTTCGACAATTAATGAGTGCGACACAAGCCGAAATTTTACGGTCGCATCAGAGGGATGATGATTTCATCAAACATTTAAGAGACAAACTTGTAGATTTTTTACAAATATTTGGAAGACAAGGAAGTTTAGTACCCTTTATTCACTCTGATGTTCCGTTCAAATTAATTTATTTCTTTTTTACATCTGGAATGGGCAATCAAACATTGGGTGAAGAATACACTGGAATTGTACAAGCAAATTTAAAAGTTTCTAAAGTTCCATCATTGTTTGTACGTATTCAAAGTATTATTGGATGTATATGTTAAAATGTTTCATTAATACAGTACATTCATGCACTTAGGCAAGGGTTTTGGGAGTGATTTTGGAATGTTTTGGAGAAAAAGCATTATTAAAATTATTAAAAAGATTAGAATTATCGATTAATCATCCTTCCTCACAATTAAGACCAACTGCTGTAATATTTTTAAACTCTGTTATATCCAAACTATATAGCTTGATACCTATTTTTATAGTTGTACATAAGGGATTATTTTATTTATTTGGTCAATATTATAGTCTAGGTAAAAGAATAGCAGGTATAGATTATGCAAAGGTAATATTTATGTGATGTGTTTATGTTTTAATATCAATTAATGCATTTTGTACTAGTTGATTTTTTAAATTTGAAGGTGTATGGTCGTCGTCCAACTGATAGTATAAGTTGGGGATTAAGATTATTAGGAGTTGCTACCCTTGCACAGTGTATATTAAAAATCTGGCAAAATAGTAACAATGCAAATGATGTTGACAGATATATAGCAACTGATGATAAGCATAGTAAATCATTATGTCAATTGTGTCTTGAAAAAATACCAACAACTACTACACCATGTGGTCACTTGTTTTGTTGGTTTTGTCTTACCGATTGGTTGAATTCTAAACCCCAATGTCCTCTGTGCAGAGAACATGTTGTACCTTCAAGAATTGTATATATAATGAATTTGTAACTTTTCCAATGTTTAAAAACTATTAAATGAAGAAATTATAAAGAATACATGCAAATATTTGTTCTTCTTTTGAATAATCAGTGAGTTAAGGGTAAATGATCCACTAGAGTTATTGTATAAGTTTTAACACTCTATAATTTGTTTAAATACTACTGTTCATCTGTGCTAATAATTTTATACAGATGGTAGTAATAAATACACATACATGTACGTGATAAATGTAAAGCAAACGAGTAGACACACACATATTTACATATATATATACATATAAATATTTATATATATATATATACAAAAATATCAAGTTTTTATTCATGTCACGCGTATACACGCAGTTCTCTTGTATAACAATGCGTTATTCACATAAACGATAATGTACAATTATTTTATTTTCATTGTATAGCGTTTTATAAAATTCTCAATCGAATCAAGGAATCAATAACAATAAACTCATAATTGTGGGAAGTTAATGACGTTATAGTCACAAGGATGTGCGTTGAACAGAAAGAATGCCTACTTTTTCGGCAAAATTACCGAGTAACTGGCCGAAGCCGCTCGACTCAGAATTGTCTTTCATTCGAAATCCAACAGTGTGACTATAAGCGTTATAAAATATTCTTCTTAAACATTGCAACTTTTCTTTGCGGGATCTAGAACAAATATAAAGATACATAGAATTTGCAACTTTTAACTCGTTCGCTACGCCGTAATCATGATACATACTGCGCTAACGATGCACACGCTTCATCTTCAATGATCGTTGTGCTTGATTCTTGAGACGCGTGTCCAGTGCAAGTCTCACAAAGGGGTTTGCAAACTAAACTAGATGTTAACCCATCTGTGAGGGGAGCATTGGCAGTCGTAGAACCACGCAAACTTCCGGTTCCCGATATCATTTGCCAAGAACCTCCAGATGACGAGGACTCGTTTCGTTGTCGCAATCGTCCGGGTACAGGAACCGCGACAGGGGAAGTCCGATTAGGAGGCAGAGGTGATCGTGATCCATGAGAAATACCTTCTTTATTCGGAGAAGGATAGAATGACCATGGTACAACGTTTCTAAAATGTTCATTAAAATCATGTACCGTGTGTCTGTTCCACGCAATTGTTACAATAAGAAATATACTAGATTGAAATAAGTATATGTACCCATTGCTATGAGAGTCATCTTGACTCTCCGTGGAAGCACAGTGAAACACAGTCGGTGGATTATTATCTTGACTATCCCTACTATTTTGACTAACAGAACTACACCAACTATTCAGACTTAAGTTGGAGCTGACTGAACTCAACGTAACTACCGATTCGCTATCAAACATTACGTTATCTAATTGCGAGTCACTGTCATTCCGTAGAACTGTGTGCCTAGATCTGTTATGACGCGGGTGGATGCTAAATTCTTCGTCGTGAATATGTTTCAGAAAATAAAAGCAGAAAAAAAATATTTCTTCTCCTTTGCTTAATCTGTCCTCCAAATCGTGACCAAATAGCATCCAGTCATATGCTATGGTATAGTAAAGGATTTGATAGGCATTTAATGAAGTATGAATTGCACCATCAGCCCATAAACTGATCCTCAATAATGAAATAAATAACGGTGTGCGATCCCAACCTGTAAAATATAATTAGTACTAATTGTATCAGGTATCCATCAAATTAAAAATTATATTGTATGAAAGGAACAATACCTACCTGAGATACAATGTATTAATATCCCATTACTACTATCATTCAAATATCTCAATATGAGTTTTAAATAATTTTGGGTAAGTTTGACTAGATCCCAGACTTGATATTGATCCCAATTGATTCGTAATTGAGTAGAAATTGAGTCTTCTGGCACACCAATTTGTGCATCTACATGAGTCTGAGACCAATCAAATACCAAACCTTTAGCTAGGTAGTCGTTTTCTCTAAACTCCCTAAAGAATTCACATCCAGGATATGGCAGTGAAATTAGGGTGAAGTCGGAGTACCTCTTCTCTTTGTCTACTTTCTCCGAGGATGTCACGCTGAGTACCGAACAAAAGAGCTCTGTTTAAGGTCCTCTAAAAGTGGATTCATAGAATAAAAAAAACTGATCATGCTATTAACTGCTATGAAATTTCACTGAATCTGTGAAGAATTGTTTTCATAGTTACTTATGGTTTAAATCCTTTTTCCATATAATTATATATTTAAATAAGTTAATAAAAATTCACTAAATAAAATTCTGATATTGATTGTTCAAAAAATTTCAGTAAAGAAAATGAATAATATATAATTGCATGCTACTTATATATTTATTTCTGTATTGTTCAATAACACTTTCAATAATATAATTATCAACTAATGTTTTAGATGATTTTCAAAAAACATGGAAATGACACTCATTAGAACCACTCTTTTCTGCAAATGAAGCATGCATAAAAATTTGTTGTTTCAGTTTATTTACTTACTTCATTCCAAATTTGACCTTCTTCTTCTCAACCATAAAATCAATTATAGTTCCTACATTAAGCGTTTTCAGAAGCTTGATGTCTTGATGTCTAACTTTATCAAACAATTGCCAGTCACTAAGTACAGAATCACCCCCACGAGCTTCATCTACTTGTTGTATTGAAACTATTCCTTCGCTACCAGCAAATAAATAATCTAGCCCAGATCTACCATAAATTTCTGGTCCTCCAGATAAAGTAGCTGATCTGCACACATGTCTACCCTTATACAATATTACTGGCAGTGGAAATCTTGAACGACACCTAGCAAATCTAGCACTTTTTATCAATTCCTTCAATTTATTAGGGTCATACATGCTTTCATATATAGTCTCTGTTGTGCGTGGCAGTGGTGGTGGTGTATCACACATATTTGGATTTCTATACTTCTCATATTCTAAAATGATAAGATGGCTAGGATAGTGCGCGCTGAGATCACCTCCATTATTATTTATTATAGAGTGAGTATAATCTAAATCAGTGAGCAGCAGACATCTTTGCATGACTGCTTGACTCTAAAAAAAAGCATATTTTACAATTATAAAATCTGAAATTTATACCATACATATGTGCATGTAAAATTATTACCGTGCTATCCGCATCCTTAGCTCGATAAGTATTTTTTGAGAAGTATATAAGAAGCTTCTGCAGATCTTGAATAGTGATTTCTGTCATGATCGGAGTAACTTTATCCAGAATTTTTCATACAAATTTTAACAAAAAGATGATTTGTTTTTTAAGGTGGTCCTAAATTTCTATAATTCTCATAAGGATGTTCGTGAAACATTAACTGTGGCCAATGTCTTATACATGAAAGGAATGGCACAAGCACTATATTTAAAATACACCACATCACAATTTAACATTTGTTATGCTCTAATTGTCATGATTTCTTCTTAAGATTATACTATATTACTTCTCATATAAACATAACATTATAAATTTATAAAAACATAACATTATTTGTCGAATACATAAAGTTTTATGTCTACAGGATATCAATGATTTTATTAATTGAATCTTTATAAAACAAATCCATGCTTAGAAAATAAAAATAATAATAATTAAAAATTACAGCAGAAAGTAAAAATTTCACTTCACTGTTTTAATTTCCAATACAGTTTTTCAAAATAAATATATATGTATAATTATGTAAAATATTATTGAACAAATATTATATTACATATATTACATTAATAGCACCATATTTGGAAGATTAAACTTATATTGCTTTTATTATTTAGAAAAAAAGTACTTCTCATTTTTGTCAATGTTTCACAATAAAATTTGTTTAAACTTATAAACTGGTGTTAAAAGTGTTGCAACTTTACAAAGTAAGTATTAACAAGCATTATTCTTCAAATATAAATAATAGTACTGGTGAAACAATCACTCGTGTCTTTAATATTTACATCAAAAAATTAACAGAATATATTTCATTTACTTTTTCCAGTTTCACAACGTGCAATAAATCGTTTGATTTGATTTTGCTTCTTCTTTATGCCCAGTCACAAATCAAATCCAAACGTCCTTCCTTGACAGTGTAAATTTTTTGTTTAACAATGCAGCCGAAGTAAGATGAACAATTGTTCGTTTACAATTTTCTTTTCCACAAATTTGAGCAACAATTTTGTCGTAACAATGTAGACAACGCGTTGTAGTAACTTAACCTGATTGAAGCCATGCACACCGCTTTCATCACAACGAACGTATTAATTAATGTTTAAAAAAATCCATGAAAAGGTTCATTGGACAATAACCGAGTGTGAAACTGGACAGTTTGTCACGGGAAATATCCATGATATTTCATCGTGTTCCAATTTCGATGAACATCCGACGAGATAACCTAAACATCACTCGTAAAAGAATGCGTTGCACGTTACTCGCAATTATTTGAATTCGTCCCAAGCACAATGTCATCCTTTTTCTTTTTGTTTACAGTGAATCTCTGCGTATCTACACTAACAAATCTGTTTTCTTATCACGTTCACGCGTCGCATTTAAAGGTCGCTCTTATTAAAGGACAGACGTGTTTCTCCTCTCCGCTGTCGATTTCGTATCACTAACACGGTACGTCGACCTTGATTTCTGTCCTTTCACCCACGCAGCAATAAACACGGAAAAATAATCTCGATTTACAACAAATAACGATATTTTTTTCCTCTCCGTTAATCCGCAAGCAAAGCAAAAACCAGTTGTCTGGCAGGATGAAAGTGTGAAGTGAAACGCGGCGTACGGAGATAACCTATTTCTGCAATGTGGAGAACGCGTGCTTTGCTCCGAAGGTGTCGCGAATTTTCGCAAATTTAATAAACACGTGTAATATTCTCTCGTATAGAATGTAACGTAATTATAAAGGATTTCTTAAACTTGATTATTATAATTTTTCACTATTTCAGTAACATCAAAAAATTATCAACGTACTCAATGAATTATGTGTATTTCCATAAATTCCGCATCATTTATACAAATTAAACGATGCTAATTAGATTTTATTCTTATTGCGATTACTTTTGAAAATATGCCTCACTTTGATTGCTGCATAAAATATGTCCATTAGCTGTTTTGCAAATAATGAAGTTATTATTTATACACATTATGTATACTTATATACAGTTTTTTTTATAGGGTAGCAGCGTATCAATAATTATAAATTACTGACTCGACAGAAAACGATATTTTCCTAGTTCGATGTAATTACACATTTGTACATTTACAAATGTACTAATATGGATGCATTTTAAATTGATTAGGTTTCTAATTTCAAATAATGCCGCGGTTTAAAAACGTATATGTAAGCGCCATTCATTAGTATCAACATTCCAACGCTAGATGACTATACCATTTCCATGTTCGATCAATTCAACTTTTTAAATTATCGATCTTAAAGTTTTGAGTGGTCTGTAAAATCATTATAGAGATTCAATTGAAGTCGTATAATGAACTGGTAGACTAATTAAAGTGTAAAACGTATTTATATAACAAAAAATGCAATTTTTTATTTTGTTGGTTTCTTGACTTATCGCTAGATGACATTAACGTCGCCGTTTTTAAAACACGCAGATGTAAAATTGAAAACCGTCTAAAAATAAGATATGTATAATGCGTTTAGTTTGGCAAATTCGTTCTTGTTCATGTGTAACGTTAAATTTCTATTTGCTAGGTAACCAATGTTGACATCGCTTTGTACATCAATCAATTTTCAAAATCATCATTCATTAGTATGGAATACACAACAAAAGTATTGGCAGAGTCAAGGTTTCGAGTGACATTTGTATCTCATATTGTGTGACACAAACTTTCATAAGGTGATTAATGTACTCTGTACTTTGTCCGCGATATATACAAACAAAACATTTGACTTTCATTCTACGAATTATTGACACAAGAAGAATTAAAACCTGATACGTTTTATCGTTTCAGTTCGAGATGGCGGGGTTCTGCGCAGCGAAAAGGCCACTCCAGTTCCAGCATAGCGCGCATGCGCGAACGGTCGAGTGTATTTCTGGACAAACGATCCAGTGGAATTGGAACAGGAACGGTCGTGAATCAGGACTGGCACGAGCTAGAGGTGGCAATAAACGCAAGATGGCGGGTACGCGATGAAACGGTGTTACGCCGTGGATGGATCATTGTCAATTTTTCACGGACAGCGCGTCCGTTCTGTGTGATATTCGCGTTGGTATGGGGCCGGGGGCGTTTCTACATGTGCCGCGTGCTGATAAACGACGCGCGTGCCTTTCGTGATTCCGCGAATCGCTGAGGAGAAACATTCGCGAGCAAGCACCGAACGCGAGACAGGACGAAACGTGTGTGCGCGCTCAGTGAAAGTAAACAAACGGTATGAGTGCTGTACTGGGTAGTGTCGGTGACCCGGGCGGTCTCTTGGACCCCGACGTTGAGAGCATCCTCGAGGAAAAGAATCAATTGATCAGCCGGCAATATGCAGAGATCGAGCGGTTGCAACGTGAGCTCACGGAGGTCATCGGTGAACGGGACGCCCTGCTCTGCGAGGTGTCAAAATTCAAGTTTGAGCGCGAGATGACCGACCTGACGCGTCTACTCGATGACAGGTATTTGCAACTTTCTTTTATTTTTATTGTTCGATTTATCGATAACCGTTCGAACGGTTTCTACGCGTTTTGCTCGTCGTGTGCGATCGGCACAATGACACGAGTCTCTGCTGCGAAAAGACGTTGACGCCGGTTGTGTTGACGCGGTTACGTAGATACCTGGCATAGGTGAAGGTTTCGTTCCACAATTCGAGTAGGCGTTCGCAACTATGCGTATTAGCCAAACGTGGAAAGGCACTGCTGTATTAATAAGTAATCAGCGGCTTTTCATTCGTATCTTTCACTAGACACGCATGCATACCTCAATTCATTAATACAGTTGCCGCCACAATAGCCATATGTATTGAGGCACAAAACGAAGTGGATTATTATAGATACTAAAAGTTAATGTTTAAACACTATACACAGTTCGCTGTTTTGCATTGTCATGATTTTAAGAGCAATAAGAGTTACTCTATCATTTTCATTTCTTTATTATATAAATGTTCATAGTACGATCTAACGCGTAGTTATGCAATTTATAGCGATATAATGCGTGGCACTTTAAGGCTGGCTTAGACAAAGATTAAAAATATTATCAACGAATATCTATACTTTATCATTTATTCATTCAAAATAACGTCGATAAATAAGTTTCAAGCGATAATTTTTTGTTCCATAAAGATTCGCTTTAACTTTTAATTATCTTTCGTGCAGAAATATGCACATATAAAAATGTATGAATAAAAATGTATGAATAAGGTTTACATAAAAGAATGATTTGGTTTTGTTTATCAGCGATTCGACGAGTCTGCAGATTGCAAATGGAATTTTCCAGAGCCTCGAGCAAGTCAAAAGTTCATAATCGCGCACAAGTTGGTTAATTATTTTAATCGAATATCGTGTGTTATTTTCTTCCTTATTTTAGTAATAGTGCATGCATTCACGTACTTTGAACAAGATTAATGTCCAATATTATATGCATGGGAACATCAGGAAAGTTTGAAGGGAAAAAATTCCTTCATTGCACAACGTAATTGGTAAAAGTTCTCGTTATGCACCAGTTTGCTCGATGAATTTTGTCGTAACACTCATTACGTTAGGTAATTATTCATTTCCGAAGAATTCTGTCGTTCGTTAATTTCTGTTTCCGTATTACATAAACATTATAATGGTTCGAACGGATAAATAATATTTCAATTGAATTGAAAATTGAAAATTTTCCGTCCCAGTTCACTAGAATTCACTCCAAATATTGTACACCAAAAATAGTGCAATAAATTCATTAATCAGCGACGAATAACAAGAAACATTGTTGTTATTGCGTCCTATGGCGGAAGTTAACATTAAACAGTACTATCTAAGCAGTTCGATGATAGAGAAAGAAAAAGAAAAATAGATAACACCGTATTTTTGACGTCTAACGGTGACTAATAAGCAGACAATTAACCTTGATGCAATCGGTCGTTTCTATCGATTATCGCGACATGAGAACATACGAAACCTCTCTCCATACTACATTGTGTGTTGTTCGTCCAGAAATTGGGTCGATCATTAAATCGCGCGTTGCGTTATCTAAAATCGATGCGCCGTAATAACTTCAGTAAAACTAACTGTATCGTCGTCTTGCATTCAATCGATTTAATACGCGTGCGAAACTTTGTCTGAACCGTGATATGATCGTCCTGTAATTGTAAGCCGTCGTCTTCGATCTTCTTTCCAGACGGTCGCTCACTCCTCTAATATCATCTTATAACAACTTTTAATATAATATACTTGTCCAGACAGATGATTATAGCATCTGGTACCTGGAACATTTTCTGTCATTTTTCTATACTTTAAGTGGAATTGAAATGTGGAATTTCAGTTAAATACAATTTTGATGTTTAGGAATATACCAGATGTTATATTTCCATGCATTTTACCCCTACCTGCTGTATCACGCGTTTTATTACTCGCGCATTATACTACTCGTGCGTTTTATTACCTACGTGCTGTATTACATTCGCGTTGTAGCGCTGCGCGTTTTATCCATCACGCATTGTATCATCCACGCGTTTTATCACCGCGCGTTTTATTGCCTACGGGTTATATTACACTCACGTTGTATCACTGCGCGTTTTATGCATCACGCGTTGTATTACTACGCGTTATATCACCACGCGTTTTATCACCTCGCGTTTTATCACCTCGCGTTATATTGCCGACGCGTTATATTACCTTCATGTTGTATCACTGCGCGTTTTATGTGTCATGCGTCGTGTTACTACGCGTTATATGACCACGCGTTTTATCGCCTCGCGTTATATTGCCGAAACGTTGTATTACGTACACGATGTATTACCCCCACGTTGTGTTACTGCGCGTTTTATCCGTCACGCATTGTATACCTCGCGTTATATCACCTTGTGTTACATTACCACGCATTACGTAATTGAAATAAAATTTAGTGTAGTCACATAGCAACTGAAGATATTACATGGTATCTTTACGATGCACATGTTCGTGTAATATAGTTAGCTTGAAAAATAAACATTTGTATATCTCGAACGCGAGTAGTTTGCACAGCTAAGTGTATTAGTACTTCTTCGTTTATTTTTCATGAGTTCTACTAGCCACTTGCGCTGTAACCATCGGGTCATTAGCACCTTGTATTTATAGTATATCTCAGAATTTTCCATATCATATCTTACGATTGAGAAATAGATAAGAACAGAAAAGTAAATAAGAGCACGAATAATAATGAAACGGTGAAAATAGAACGTATCTAGTTTACAAACAAATACGTAAATAAACAGATTGCCAGGTGATCGTATCTGGCTTGAAAAGAGCCTGGCACTTCCTAAATAAGGCCTGTTCGCAATTGTGCACGTTCGCGAGCGTGCACCGTGTTGGCGATTTCTCACAAAGCATAAAGCAGGCGTGGATACGCGAACCGGCAAGGTTAAGCCTGCTTCGGGCGTATCGTTCATCTCGAAAGAGAAAAATAGCAGAAGTAAATCGTTCCCACAGGTTGAGTCAGACGTAATTCGTGTCCCTACTTGTAACCGCTATTACGAAACTAATTAATCGTCTATCGTTGACCGTAAACATTCGTTCGAAGAAACTGACATCATTTAGAACGGGGCGAACTGTAATTGAAAATTCAATGCAATTTTAATACGTTACACGATGCATTTACGACCTTCAATAAGTTGTGACATGGTTGTCTGTGTCCAAGTCTTTTACTGTCTATAAAATTGTCTAATCCTTTCCTGGTATTGTAGAATACTAAAGATTTGTAGAATTGTAGAATAAGAATTGTAAGAATAATTATTATGGTTTTTAAGGCGTTGCAGAAAATTGCAATTTAAGTTCCGTAGAGGAGGATCAGAATTAGAAACGCGCAGTTTGTAATGAAATTTCTGAAATAAAACGACGGTAGAAGTTGGATTGAAACTTATAGAAAATTGTCAAGCAATAGAACAGACAGGATGACAAAGTTAGGTCGAACGAAATTGGATACATACAAAGACCAGTAGCGTCTCGAGAATGAGTATCGATTTTAGCCCGGAGACTCGCACGTGGAAGGAAAGAATTGCACGCTTTTGGTCGCAATATTGTGCAAGTACGTCCGAGGTTAACCGGTCATGCCAAATATATCCAGCAGCTCGTAATTGGCCGACCGCTATTGGAAACTGTTGGAGAAATTTGACACAGATTCCCTTGTTTGCGTGCAGTTTTCCACCATTTTATTCTCTGATTTAAGTTAACCCTTCGTAACCTGAATTTACTTACAAACGCGTGTGACGATCCATCAATTAAAACCGAGTTCTCTTGTTCGCAACGTAAGATTTTGCTGTACAACTTGGTATATCGCCACAGGAGAGGCGTGTAACGCTTGTAAGATAAGTAAATTACGACGTGCAAACGGAAGTTTGTCATGTTGCGAAGTAACACGAATTTACGGAAGATAAACGAGGAACGACAAAGGGTTGCCAAAAGTTTGGATGCTGCATTGAAATCGCATGCACGCGTAGCCTAGTTCTGTGGGTCTTTGATGACCTTCTCCCGCGAAGAAAGATGTACACTCCTAAGGTTTTTGGAGCCCTGCCACATTGATCCTTCGATCGAGAACAGAAAGGTCACGGTACGAGGTCAGCACTAAAGGGAAGGGGTCTCTTGTCATCATCTTTCATTTTACTCGTAAACAATTTGCACATAAGTAAGAATAGTACGACAAACTTGCAATAACGAATTTTCAACAAAGAGCTTTTATTATAGGTACAAAAGTAAAACTGTATTTATAGTGTGTATACAAAGACAGTTACTTATTTTCGTACATTTGGAAAGATTCATTCGAATACCTGTACAATTATTGTTTGCGCTGTCTGTAAATTACTGGTGCTAAATGGCAATTTTGTTTGGCCATTCGTCGCAGTCACGCGAACTGACGAGAACATAACACACGACAGCGACACATTCTCTCCAGATGTAGCTGCACACTTGTGGAAAATATGTAGGACACGGTGTCTACGAGTTCTTAGAACCGTAAATCTCTTTTTGGCCACGCGGTTCACGGGATATTGCTGCTTTGTTTCGGCGATTACCGCTTTCCTTTTCGAGAGGGAAACCGAAGAGGGTAGCCCCACACGTGGTACACATTTTCGACCCTGAATTTTAGCTGTTCTCGAAAAAGTTACATCCAATTTCCAACCTACTTGTATTGCCAAAGTAAAATTTCAATCAAAACACGAAAGTTACAATTAACTCTTTGCAACTAGAAGGTATGTTGCAACAATGTCACGATAGTTACATGATTTGCATATGATAGGTACAATTAAATTGTCAAGCAGGTTTTCGCAAAAATAGCAAAATTTCGATTGAAACTTTAGATGGTCCGAGGGTTATATCTGAGATGTAAGGACGTGGAAATTTTGTAAGAAAGCACGGACGACCCAGTAGCAGATCTTGTCGATCTCCCGTAAGCTCCTTTCGTAAGAGGAGCTAAGATCTAACGTTTGAAGCGGCTCCAAGCCGACGAAGCGTTTCGAAATTAATTAGAAACGACGTCTGAAGTAATTTTCGTTGCGGCATTCCTCTTTTTCATTTTCTTTCCTCGCGTTGTGGTCTCCGGTGGCCGGGACGAGGATAAAAATAGTTCGTTTCTCCGGTGGGCCACTGCAAAGAGAAGTTTGGATTTTTCAGACGGAGTGCTCCTTCCGTTTCTCTGTTTCTTTTCTCTCTCTTCTTTGTACCTTTTACCTCTCATCCCGCAGCTCTTCATCTCCTCGAACTCTTTCGATCTCAACAAACCCATTGCAGCCATTTTTGGAATAATTTATTTCTCTCGGATGTTTGTAGGATTTCCGAATGCTTGTCAATTTGCTTTCGTGTGATGCCTCATTTTTGTTCAGCTTTCTGAAGAATCAACAAAAGGCTAATTCATCTATGTGGGACGTATCTTATTTTCGATGGATATTTTTCCATGTTCGTAGTATTTATAGATTGTGGAAGTATTTATAGGGGAATTCCTTGGATAATTTATACTCGTATAATAAACTTCTTTAGGATACGTCTTCTACGCGAACTTGTGGTATAATTTCTACTGGGATTCGCAAGATAATTCGCTTCCGTAGGGTAATAATTTCCCTGCGTAATTGTGGGATTTATAAATTCTCGAAGCTTTCAGTAATAAAAAGAAAGAAGCCACCAGGGCTTCTCCAAATAACTGGCTGAATGAAAGCGCACAGTGGCGTCTAAAGGGTGCATCTAAAATTAAGCCTGTTCGATGGCGAGGCACTTGAACCGTCGAGTTCTTCCGTTTAATCGAATATTTTTTCCCGGAGGGCGTAGCTAGAGATTGCTCGTAAATAGGGCTGGTTCGCCCGTTGGCCGAGCAATCTCGTCCTGACCGTGCAATCTGATTATTCCTATACGGATTATCCGGTTTCAGGATTAGTCGCGACCCCCGTTCGGTGGAAAAAAAAAAGAAGCGAGCCGTCGAGTGCGCGGAGTGCACTCGTTGTGGCGCTCGTTAAAGCTGTAGCTCTCTTTCACCTGCGCCACGTGTTCGTGCGCGCACGCGTTCGTTAATGAACGCATAATGACGCTACCGATGGTGAAATCATCGACGACGATCGATATTCTTGGCCCTGATTTAACACTTTGTCGGTCAATGGGTCGACCCTTGAATACTTTTCGCTCGATTTACGCTCTGTTTCCGTTATTCTTTCGATCGAACGAGCTGATTTCTTTGCACACCTGGCTCGCGTTAATGTTAAGGGTGGTTTCATGCGTTGCTTGGAGGGACTTCGCAGGGGGGATATTGTGCTAGTTAACACTTTATCGACTGAAAGCCTGTTAATGGGCTTTTTGATGCCCAAACGAATTAACGCTTTGATCGTTAATAATTTCTGTGCGATACCCCTATGTATCTGGACATTTTGTATGCAAATTCGTTTAAAGAAATTCAAAGGCAAATGTGCTTATTAGAAATAATGTTATTTTGCGAATGTTGTACACTCAATATCAACACACTAGAATGAAAACGTTGATTAAAGTACTGAAAAATGCATATCTCTCTATTATGTGTAACCTAATGAATTTTCATGAAATCTTACGTTTATCTGTATTCGTTGGAACGAGACAAATTCTGATGACCTGTGTTACATAACCTAAATACATAACGTGTTACTTTCTTACTTAAAGCCTTGTATGTTCATAATAGAGTTGTTCGAGTGTTCTTGAAGATTACTTTGCTTGTTACGTACTATGTAATAAAAATTGTACTCGTTAAGAGAGCAAGGAATGTCCTCGAGGGATCCCAGGTTATACTTGGGTCAACATGAAAACTGGGTAGCACGACCCTTACATCCTTTTTCTTTCCGTCTAATCTTCCATCTAACTTTAGAAGCGAACAAGTGGGCCACTCTGACCCAAAAGCGTTCAACAATCAAGCAGTTTCCACGAACTGTACCGTATTCCACAAACCGTCATAAAAATGCTGCACGATGTTGATCGATGAAACCCAGACTGGTTACTTAAAAGCTACCGATTTCTATCGCTTTAACGTCAGCGTTATCGAATAAAAATATATCTTATCGGTACGTTATCTGCCATATCCAACTCGACTGATCAATAATTGTACATTCGTGTTCCATAGACTCTAGTCAGTGGCGCACAATTCTATGATTCAAGAGTTTGAACACCTCCAAATATAACCAGATATTACAATTTAAAGGCTCGACAATTGTACTCCTTCGAATTTTAATCGGCTCGATTATTACTTCAATTGTCCCCAAAAAGTTTAACATAAAGTTTGAGTATAGTACGAGTTTTAATGGAGCCACGAGGGTCAAATTGTCGGCCAATACGATAAGTTTTCCGATTCGTTCGAGCAACGATTGAGCGAGGCACAATGAAACGGAGCCGGCGTTTGCGCCGCGATGGCGTTACAATAAACAAGCAGAGAAAGAGAGTGCATAGAAAAAAAAAAGAAAAGGGGGTCGGTGACCCCGTCGACTCGCGTGCCCAAAGGCATTTAAGTGCACGCGTAATTACGTACCGCGACACAGGGTGCACTTCACTTTTCTCACGACCTTTCCCACCCCTTTGGACCTCGCACCCCAGCCGCCAACCTTCGAATTCGTGGTTGAGTGCGTCACGTTCCTCGAACTCGACCGTGCAGTCTACCACCTGCTTGGGTAACACGGCACTCGCGTGTGCTACCCCCTACGTGCTTCTTTCGATCGGAACGATTCATGCGAGGGCGGCAAACTCATTTCTTCATCGATCTAGAACATGTTGCATTTCTGCCATATTCGCGAATTTATTACCAAACGATACGACATTAAATATACCACCGAGTCTTCGTTTATTTATCACAAGAATATTAAGCCACGATTTTTTAGAAAACGGCGAGGTACAAAATTACTGTCTGTACAAATTAGTACGAATATAGGCACCAAATTACGATATGATTCTGCTTTGGTCAGCGAGAGTTATGAACACGCAAGGATGTATTAACCAAAAGGGAAACTGTCCTGCAAGTTCCAGCATGAAACACAAGCTCCGATTCGAAGTTTCGAAAAGTAAGAAACTCCGACCAAAATGACCCAGTTTCGTGGAAAGAAACCGCGTTAAATTCGAGCCACTGAGGGCCAGGTGTTAATCAGTTTTCCCTGAAGAACAACATTCAGCCCGGTTTGCAACAAACTTCGAATAGCCTGAATGGTAGCTGGTTCTCCGGTTAAGGAAGAGGACTCTTGAAACATTTAAAGGATGAAAAAGTCACGGGCACGTTAGCTGCTTCTTTGATCCGACGAGCAGAGCTTTACAGTAGAGAGACGAGGATTTTCAAAGATTCACGAACGAGCAGAGTAAAAGCTTCTCTCGTGCACACGTGGGATTTTAACGTGGTTCTTCTCGAAAATCTTTCTTTTTTTCAACAATCTCAACGGGGAAACATACACGAGCGAACCGGCACAGGCCAATATCGAGCTAACGCGTCGAACCCTTTCAAGCGGCGATGCACTCGAATAAAAGGGTTAAAGCCGACGTGTACACCAGCCAGCGTAAATATTTGCGCGATTGCTCCGGCGGGAATTGCTTCGCGAACAAGGGATCGTGAGTTTCGCAAATGTGCGCTCGCGTATCGCGTCTTGCCTTTCCCTAACACACCGATCAAACGAGGCCAACTTTGCGCTGAACTTTGCACGGAATCTGTTATGCAACCAGTGATAATAACAGTTCGCCTGACGTGGAATTCGGCTGATGAAGCTCGAATCCTCTAATAGGATTTCCATGTTTTTCTTTATCGCTGCTTCTGTTAATGAGATCTCCGGATGAGTTTCAATCGACGGTATGAGACGTTTATGGAGTGATCCAAATATGAACGCAAGAACTGTAGCAGCAGATCTGTGACCAGTTCATTGAAACTCAAAGTCGGTGGTCCCTCTCGAACATAAAGACATCTGCCAACAATATAACCTCCGTATCCAGACAACGTAACAAGAACTTTTCGAGTAGTCCGCGGGAACCTTGGTCGTTCCAGATGGCGTGGAGAGCTACAAAGAGTCGGTGTTTCGCGTTGAATTACAGCGTGTGGCAAGTACAACGAAAAAGCTCTTCTCTCCGACGGCATTTTCCCGGGAGCGTCCCGGTTTCTCGCAATAGGAGAACTCTATGGAGAGAGAGAGAACAAAGGGAAAAGGGAGCGAGACGGCAGGAGACGGCGAAAGAGAAACGATGCGTGGACGCCATGGACAGCACCGGCAGAAAAGGGGGAGAGAAATTCGTAGGGGACAAAGGGACGTCGCGACGGCGCAGACTCGGGGTATGGGCGTCGCGACGCTTCCTCGTCTCCCCTTCGTTGCAGCCAGTGCTGCTCTAACGATTCACGAGTCGCGCTTTTGCCATTCACGCGCACCGCGAAAAACTGGCATCTATATCTTACACTCTCTTCTTCCTCTTTTCGCGATATACCTCTTCTCTCCTCTTTACATACACACACATACATGTACGTCACACGTTGATCTACGAACTCCGAGGCACACCTGTGCATACACGGAGCACACCTGCAAAGCGTGTGCCGCTCACGAATGTGCACATGCAGCGTGGGCGTGTGTAGGCTGTTCTTCGGGCGAGATCCCTTGTCCCTGTTCTTCCCGCTGGTAAGGATCACCTGTGTGTGTGTGTGTCTGTTGCTCGGAACTGTGACGAAATCTGCCGTTCTGTGTTTGTATCTTTGCGAGCTGCCTCGGACGCGTAGCTGCACACCGAGAGCGAGCGTGTTTTGGCTTCCGACCGGGCGAGCCGAACTTGAACGCGCTCGATGCCTCCGAACGCTCGCTCTTCTCGCAGGAACTGTTCTATGTTCTTGTTTGGCGTGAACGCACCTTTACTGTTCGCTTTGCATGTTGTTGTCTCCGGAGCGTCTGGGATGCACCCGGACGATGGTTCATTGATTGTACGAGCACGTTTTCACGTGACAGTAGATATTTAATGACATGATTTCCTCGATGTGAGTCTTCCTTGTATATTTGATGTTGTGGCAGTGAGTCTATGTTTCGTTGTTGGCACGAAATGTCATGGGTTTCGTGTCACGTCGACGTTTTATATATTTAGTTTGTATTTTAATAGCGTCAGGTCAATTATAAATCAGACCGAAGTGCTAGAATGTTAATTATCAGTAAATCACCAAACTTCCAAATTCTGAAATTTATTGCATTATTGTCGTCAGCTGACTCTTCAAGCTGGGTTTAATAAATAAAAGTGGAGATATTAAAATCTCGTTAACCATTTCAAAACGATAAGCTTGTGCGTATCTCTCCCAGCCGTAATTAAAGATAAATTAGGAGTTAATTTGTGTTGTACTTAATTGAATGTAATATCAACACGTAATGGCGGGATTAAAGGAGAAAATGTATCGAACGCGTCATTAGGTTCATTATAGTTGTAATGTTATATTCGTCAGCTACACCACGAAATATATAGAGGGACGTGGTTAAAAGCAAATTAGACTGCGCCTGTTTATTATTCCCAGAAAAAGCGTGGACAATGGCCGAACGATAGCTTTGTACAGAGACAGGATGCAGGAAATGAAGCGATCGATCATCGGGAACCAACAGCGTGTCTGTGCCGAGGGAAAAATAATTGTTCTCATGAATTCAATGAAAGCGAGCCTTAAGAACATCCATGAAATCAAAGGACGCTTCGTAAAAGACCGTACTGTAGTATTACGAAATGAAGCTTTTGAAACGTTTACTAAAGGCTTCGCAAACAAAAAATATGCAACCGTCATCAAAAATATTGTATATAGGAAAGTATTGTCGAATGATCGAACAGTCAGCAAATGGTAGTTTTGCGTCCTTTCGATCGCTGCAAACAAAACTGCCATTGGCGTAACTGTATGGGGATCGGTGGACGTCTAGTTTTGCATAGAATTCACGTTTGGATTCTTTCTTATTGAAATTTATGCAAATTTTATAATTCCACGCGCCGTAATTCCACGCGTCGTAGTTCTACGCGTCATTAATTCCACGCGTTTTTAGTTCCACGCGTTTTTAGTTCCACGCGCTGTAATTCCACGCGCCGTAATTCTACGCGCTGTAATTCCACGCGCCGCAATACCACGCGTAGTAATTCCACTCGTTATGAATTCTACGCGCCGCAATTCCACATACAGTAATTCGACGTGTCATAATTCCATTCGGTGTAATTTTACGCGCTCTAATTCCAAGCTTGTAACTTCTTGCGCCAGACTTTCACGCGTCGTAATTCCACGCATGGGAATTTCACGCGCCGCAATTTCACGCGCCATAATTCTACGCTCCGTAATTCCACGTGCTGTACCGTAAGAATCCGCAGCAACCGTAGCAGAAAAGCAAATAAAGATGGTAAAAAGTTACGCCAATGGAAAGCAGCGATCCTTTTACCTGTCGCAGCCACGTCCCACGGACAGATTAAATGGCAGTTGGTGTAATCACACGAATAAACTAGTTTCCCTATAGTGTTGGGTCGGCGTTCGTAGCGCGTGCCTAGATAGCGTGCTAATACGTGCCATTGGGATTAGAGAGGCAGTCTCGTCGATTAGGGAGCGAATGAAATTTAATTTGGCCGTGTTCGACAGATCCTATGGGATTTTACAGACACCGTTTACATGGATTTAATAACGTTCAATCAAGGAGAGCTATTAACCCCTTCATTTTTGATCGCGTGGACGTGTTAGGGTTGCATCAACTCAATGTCACTGCTATTTGGGTCACGCACGAATTTGTACTTGAGCCACTTACCTAATTTATCAGCGTTGAAATCGTACGAAATGCCTGAAAATATATTTAGAAAATAAAATAAAATTATTAACCATCTTTATTTTTATCTATTCGAACACTATAGGCAAATAATTTTATATCGAACGAAGCGATGTACAAAGTAGTCCAAAGATCTATAAATTGTTAATTTATCAGCAAATATTGTAATGATACGTGACCACGAAGTATACGAAAGCCACAGTTGGTTATACGATGATACTCTTTTTTTATTGCTCGCGGTGTGATACAAGTGGCGAAGCAGAAATAACGGGAAACAGTCGGGCTCTTTTTACCCGATATACATCCAAGGGAGAAGCAAGCAGCAGCCATACCACACGCGTGCTTAGACACACGCGTTGCGGAGGCCTGTGGTTTTAGAATGACCGAAGAAGGCTCGTTCACGTGGGTTGAACCGTCACCCACTAACGCTCGAACGAGCACGTCGACTTCTTCGCTCGCGTGGTCGTTTCACTTCGATCAAACAGCTTTACCAAGCTTCTCCATTAACTCGTTTCATGATTGGGACTTGCTACACCTGCCGCGACATTCATCATGCACTCGTAACAATTGGCAAAAGACAAGCTTCGTTGAAACACAGCTAATCACATATGAACACTAGCCGGATTTCATGAGTATTGCAAAATGACTTATGGTATATCATGTTATGGCTTAAAGTTCTGCTAACATGTGCAAATGTTTGTTTAACATTCACAATACAAAATGGCTGACTCTTGAAATTGTATATTAATGTACCATATTGAAATCATTGAATGAAGTTTGTTTCAATGAAGATTAAATCTCTTTGTATTAAGAATATGTATGAAGCGTTTATATAGCTTTTTGTGAAGCTTTAAACTTTAAATTGATGTGCAAGTGGCATTTTGTGACACTTTTATGTCATGACTTCAAGGCAGAAGCTGTATGTTCACATTTAGGATAACTGGTAACTAGTCGTTTTGAGAATATCAATGAAGTGCTTATTTTGCCAAGCTTTAAATTGACGTATCACAAATGTTAGTGGCACGTAATCGGATCAGTCTGTATACGTTACAAAATTTGATATGCAACAGTCAAATATAATAATACGAGACGCTGCGAAATTATAACGAGGTAGCAGTACTTTCTCCTCCAGCGTCAGCATACCTAACTCACAGTCAAGCATAAAGGGTCGTGTCAGGATCGTTGCAAGGGTTGCGTCGTCAGCCACGTAGATCGTTTTCTCTGCTCGTACTATTTTCGTGGCATGCAACGTGCTATTTTCGTGAACTTGTAGCGAGTGTAAGCGAGTCGAAGAAGAGGGTCGACAAGGGCTGACGACAATACGAGAGAAGGCTGGCAATCAATAGTGGTTGCGCACGTGTGATCGTTACGGCCTATGTGTTGGCCCCACCGGTTGAAAAGGAAGGTCGACCGTGGAATTCGGACCTCCGTCTCGTGTTTTGCATACTTGAACGACAGAAGTTGATCCACCAGGCTTTTTCCTTCTTTATACGATACCTGGGAATCGTTATACCTGAAATATCACCGCCACGTGATTGATAAAGCGTGGGCTCCATGCAAGCCTACGCGACAACCTTGTCCCGCGTGAGTCAATCATGGGTTATACTGGTTCTCATCTCAATTTTCTAAGTTTGCTAATAAAGTTGTGAATTCTTAGATTCTCAAGTTCCTAATGGGGGTTCTTAAATTTGTAGGATAGTAAATTGCCCAAACTCTCAAATTTCCGAGTCAGGACATCCCCTAATTTGGGATTTTCAAGTTCTCAAATTTCCGAGGACCTCAAATCCCTAATTTGCGATCTTAGATTCTCAAATTTCCGAGTTCCAGGATTCCCTAATTTGGGATCTCCAGATTCTCAAATTTCCGGGTCCCTAGATCCCCGAATTCGGGATCCCCCAATTCTCAAATTTCCAACTCCATAAATCCCCGAATTCGGGATCTCCAAATTCTAAAATTTCCAGGTCCCTAAATCCCCTAATTTAGGATCCCCCAATTCTCAAATTTTCAACCCCTAAATCCCCGAATTCGGGATCCCCCAATTCTCAAATTTCCAACTCCCTAAATTCCCTTATTCGGAATCCCCAATTTCTCAAATTTCCAACTGCCTAAATTCCCCAATTTGAAATCCCCAAATTTCTAACTCCCTAAATTCCCTACCTTGCAAATCCCCAAGTCCTCCTCGAATCCCAAATTTCCAAATGAAGTCCACAAAATTCATAAACGTCGAAATTCCCAACAAAGTTTGCAAGGTATGAAAGTTTGGGAAGTTTTTCGAGACGTATTTTACGTGATTTAGAACGGTTCGATATCGTCGCGGCTTGAAGCGTCTGTAACCGACGACAAGCGTCTCCAGAGCGTCGTAGACGTCGGCTCGATGCTTGAAACTGTGCCAATCCTCGAAACCGAGTTCCGTCACTGCATAATAAAACAATTGGATCCGGTGGAAAAGGGCCAATGTCAATATCTTGGGGAAACGGAATGCGCGTGGGCTCATTCAGCCACGTTCCACGCGTTTTTCACCCTTCGACGTGAAAATACGATACAATCGAATTACGTGTCTCTGTTTCCAACTTGCAACCTATTGTCGGCTTGTCACATAAGTTCTGCATTCGAACTGAATTTTCCTAACGATACGATTGTCTCCGTGTCATACAGCTATATTTTTAAAAGTACTAAAACTACCAGAAAGGTCAAATAACCCTTTTACAAGATTTTCATTTTAACTTACAAAATTTGCTAAGACAATTTCTTTAGAATCTTCGCTAATCTTCATGAAGGTAAAGAATTATTAGTTTATGTTTCATCATTTGTTTATTCATTTTTCTATTTCATTTCAGAGTTAGTGTGCACACCGGTTCAGTTAACGTTATTTTCAAGCTGCAACTGCGTTACATTTTGAATTTTTAATTAAAATTGCAAATGTTAAAAAAGTTTCTCTGTTAGAGTTACGAGGTAATGTTTCAAAAGCTCGTTGTTAATTGAATCAGTTTCAGTTTTCAAATTCAGGAGTATCTCGTTTAATTGTTCGATTACGTTATATTTGATGCGTGGGTCACTGGTGATCCCCATGGTAATCAACGTGCTAATGCGTCGAAGCGGAAGAGACTGTTAAGTCCGCGAAAAATTAACAACGTAACAATTTAAAGCGTGAGAACTGTCGAAACTAAAATACAGTCTAGACAGTTTTATGTACTACGTACTAGAAATAGGGACAAAAACGTCCCTAAATATAAATAATTAACAAACATTTTCTTTGCTAATATGCAAACCGAGATTTCATTCGAGTTTCCCGGTTTGTTACGAATAGTTACGATTTTTCCCGACTTAATCCGACTCCGCACGAAGCTCCTCACTAGAATTCTCTTTAATAAATAAAACGCGGCCTCTAAAATATGAAAGAAATCTATCAATTTGACGTTGTCTGAACGAGAACGTGTATAAAGAGAATATCGTAGTTTCGCGATCGAGATGGTAGAAGTGCCGAGAGGTTTCAGGAATGGTACTATTGATTTTTGGCTGCTCCTTTTTCGACCCCATCCGTCTGCGATTCTGTCCCCTCGAATCATTCGCCATTACTTCCCGTGCACCCTTCTCGATACGTGCATTTTATATACCACCATGTGTTCCTTCGTCACGTTTGCCGAATGCTGCTGAAATAAGTGGCTTGGAAAGAACCATCGTATCTTTAATTACACTCTCTCTCTTTTTCCTCTTTGCACGCTCGCCAGTTTTTAATCTGGTCTGCTTCTTAATGGTCGACTGGCTTAAAAACTTGAATTAATTCAATTGAATTTCTATTCCCAGCCCGAAACGTTACAGTTATTCTGTTCCATAGTAACAATTTATATATCCCGACTTTATCTGATACGAATGTACACGTCTTTTTTCCTCCGTTGATTGCACGTTCGTTTATATTTATAGAATCGTTCGTGTTAGTACGTTTGTTTATATAGAATGTATTGATATCAACGTTCTACATTGTTGAGGTTTTCAATTAAAAACGCGTTCGAAAACACAATCAGGACACTGTCGTGTCATTTTTCCGATACTTTTGATGTTGAAATTTGTACTCCTCGATTTTTTGCCCGGGGAAAAATTCCTGCATTAAAGGATAAGGAATAATGACGATGCGTTTCCTTCATTAATTAACATACTTATGCTGCTTAATAATTTTCAAGCAACGAAAAATAATTTTCTTAAAGCAGAAATTGTATCAGTCGAGGCGCGAACGGGAAAGGCACCCGGGAGCATCATAAAGCGAACAGAGTTCATGGGAAACAAATCGACAGACGTAGGAACACCATGGTGGCACATATTGATCGACGAAGGCTTTATAACGCGTGGCTACCACCCTCGCAGTGGGGTGCAACATATAATTTTCATGAGACTGCTACACAACGTGTTTCCTGTCAAACGCATAAAGTTATCTCGCCCTGCAGTTGTTGCCGCTGTTGGTACTCGCCAATTATTCACGGCCATTGCTGTTTGCCATCCCTTACCCTTCCAACGGTTCCAATTTCGATAATGTAACCGAAGGTTATTTGTATTAATTCTTAACTGACTGGGTTTCGACGGGAAACTACGTAAGTAATATTTATTTAAGTTCTCCTTCTCGAAGCTTTGAATTTTCACGCTGGCCATTCTCATCGATAATGCATTTCACGAAATATCGCTGTTCTCCAGTTCAATCGACTTCGGATGGTAATTTTCGATGATCGTGGCGAAGTTTTCAAAGCGGTTTAAAAGTTTGATTTCATTCGAATTTTCTCCATCTTGTATCGATTCGACAAATTTGAAATGGAATTTAAATTATTATTTGATAGTAACAGTTCAATTAATCGATAAGATATAATAAATGGGTATAAAAGAGCAATTTTCCTGCACACTTATCTAATCGTTTGGTTCTCTCGAAAATTGAATAATGTTCAGTAAAGTGTTTGATGTAGGTGGCTATTGACAGTACGATGAATTGGTGGGCGTAATTACTTACTTATCAGTAATGACATTACGTATCAAATGATTCAGAACAATCGTCAGTGACGTTGGCGTTGGGAGGCGTTCCGAAACACGAATCGATTAAGAGTTATCTAATTATGGATACATTAACTAAATTCTTCGAAATGTATCCAACAGAAACAGCTACATATAACGTATCGAGTTTACAACTTGGTAAATACAAAGTGGAATTTCACTGTCATAAATCTATGTGCAAACTGCATTGTTATTCTACCTGTATCAACACACAATCTTGTTTTTCTACCTGCGTATGAAATTATCACGATTTGAGACGATTCAATTCCTTTTTATTTAATATTAGTTTGAATTTTCCCGGGTAATCGCGACTGTATTCGAATTTTCCCGACTTCAATCGAACGTTTCCGATTCATTCCGAATCGCTCCGATCGGGAACGATTCCCGCCGATTAGGACCGATTGAAATCGAGTCTTACCGAATCGATACGATTCGATTCGAACTTCGAATTGATTCAATTATGATTTTCCCGGCGTAATCGCGACTGTATTCGAAATTTTCCCAATTCGTAAATCGAAATTAAAAACCCATGAGAGATTTCACCGAACGAAATTTATTAACAAAAAGAGTTTATCCGATAAAGTATTAAGGCGTATCTATTCGTGGGTCTAGCACGGAAGTAAAAGGCGATTTTCCCAATAGAATTCGCCTGGCAAGGACAATATATATCGTCGCGATAGAGCAGATAAGATAATGGAGCGTGAAGCTTGGTTTCTTTCTTTTCCTCCAATTTTTTTTATATTGTTTCCGAACACGCGTCGTTCTCGAGAGAGTGTGTAACGATCTTTGCGTCGCGACGTGACGCGTCCCGCCGCTCCACATGTCGAGTTTCCGTTCCCAAGACGGATTTCCGTGTGTAGGCTGGCTTCTCGGTGTCATGTGCTTCCTGGACGTGTTCCAGAGGAAATGCAGCTACAGGTAAAACCGTCTCGCGCTTTTCTTTCGTCCCCAGCTTTCTAAACAATGTTATCTTCATCCTTGAACGATCGCCGTCACCTCTTTCTGCTTTATTCTTTTTTCCCTTCCTGTCTTTCGAGATTAATCGCTGATAAACAGAATAGTTTCGTTGCTGACGTTCCTGGATATTAATCACGTCAGAAAAATACGATTGAAGAAAGAACAATACGACTGGGATTATTTAATTATATTAGATTGCATGATAATTCCTGTGATAACAAATGATAAGTTGCAAATAAAAAATAACTCTGTTATATTTCTGTGTTACAGGTAAGCCGACTCGCAGTAATATCCGAACAACGTGTAAAGTGAGTAACGATCTGATTTCATCGAGTGAGAAACATTAATACTTAAGCTTGTCAATCGTCTCGCTAAACAACTGATTTATCACAACCTTCAAGTATTCGGTTGAGACATATCTCGATATAAAGCACTCGATACTCAATAATTCCCGATATAGGATTGTGTCGAGGAATGTTTACGTTTTGAATTCGAGTATAAACTGCTGTTTATCGAATTCCCATTTACAGGAAGTATCCATGTTTAATACTTGAAAACACTAACAAATTCAGGTGCACGTATAAACATTACAAGAATTGTAACGCAAATGCAACGAAACTTCATGAATGTGCATGAACACGTTGAATATGACTATACGGTAATTGCTATGCCCAGCATTTAAATGTATCTAAATTGCAACCCGTAAAAATTGGGGTGCATGAGAATTACATTACATCAAAGTTGAATGAATCTAAATTGCAACGTGTCAATAGCGTCGAATTGCGGCGCGGCAAATTTAAATGCGCAGAATTATAGCGCGTTAGGTTCGAGAGTCCCGAATTGCGGCGCGCCAAATTCAAATTGGATTACAGTGCGTTAAATTCGTGCGCTCCCGAATTGCGACGCGCCAAATTTGAATTTCCCCCAAACTCAACGCGCCAAATTGGAATATATAGAATTGCAACGGGTCAAATTCGAACTCTCCCGAATTTCAACGCGACAAATTTGAATTTTCCTCATCCTCAACGCGCCAAATTGAAATATATAGTATTACAACGCGTTAAATTCGAACGTCCCGAATTGCGGCGCGCCAAATTTGAATTTCCCCGAACCGCGCCAAATTAAAATCCGTATCAACATATTAAAAAATGCTTTCAATTGCATCTCAAGACTCCTTCTGAATTTCAACTCCGTTAGAAATAATTTTCCGCACCTGACCATGATGCTGGAACATATGTAATCGTATCGGTGAATGGTTCACCGATACTAGGTCATTCCTATAGTCGGATTATTATAGACAAGGTCGTTTTATCAACTTCGTATTTATCTCTGATCCGATTCTTTTTTCCACCTTTTCAAGTTTTTTTCTAAAGTCACTTATCTATTTTTTTTATCGGTAGTATTTGAATGTTTCTTAATGTAGTTATATTTAATCTGTGAAGAAAAGTGTCGAGATGTACTCCGATGATTGCTCCATGATTTTACGATCAATTACATCTCAGTTCGTCATTTTCACGCTTGAAAACGATCGCCGTTCACATCACGTCGCAATGTACAAAAAGGTAAAAAACCGAGTGCAATTTTAATCTTTATGTGGAACAGGAAGTGAAAGTGCTTTTACGCTGTTACGTTTCACTAAATCCTCGAGATACTTGAGTACTTATGATCGATTCTACTTGTCTTAGGAAATAGTCGATCAAAAACGTACGATCATCATGATTTAGCAGTAAATTATAAGAGCAGTTAAATCTCGATGTCAAATTATAAATTATATACGGAGATCAAAATATTAGTCTGAGATTATTCAAGTAATCGAAGTAAGAAATAGTTAAAAGAATTGCGAAGAAAAGGAGTAAAATTTTACTCCTTTATCTATAAATCTAGATTACACGAGTTTTTTGCGAGTAACCATGTAACCTAGTTAAATATGTAAATAAAATAAATAGGCATAAGATTATTCCATAATTTAAATCAGTCTTTTTTTACTGGAAGTGAAATTAAAAAAGGGATGAAAGTAGACAGCGATTCGCCAGTCATTTTGATAGAAAATTTCAAGAAAGAACCGTTCGGATCAAGGCAGAGAAATTTATGTATATTGAAATCAATCGTTGTCGATTAGAAGTAATCGCGTTTCTCCGTGTTCTAAAAACTTAGCGTAACGAGAAATTTCGTCGCGTTTTTCATCGCTGGCGGCAGAAAGAGCGGCCTACAAAGGGTCCAGTAAACAAATGTATTATGCATAACACGAAACGTTACTTCATTGCAATTTTCCTTTTTTTTTATCCGTTGAGCGCGTGCGAGCGAATTCCCAGACACGAAAGTCTCAGCGAGATCACGATTAGTATCTTGTTCGCATTTGCCGATGCAAATTGGATCCTCATGGATGGTCATTGTTGACGTGGAAGAGGGGACCGCTCTATTTTAATATGAAAAGAGAATATGGGAAGAAACCGTGGCTGGAACCGCGGCTAAAATTGTCGAAAGTTGACTGCGGGCCAAGTTTAACGAATACCCGTAGACTATACAGTTCCTGGTGCTCGAAAATTCGACATCCAACTATTGTTGCATCTTCCACATTTTTTATAGTCAAATATTACGATCTTTTTACTCTTCGCGGGTAAAGAAAATTCGAGAGTAAAGAAGAGTACATAAATTCAATAGAAAGATAAAATGATTGTATTTCGAAATAAGTCGAAATTGCAGATTGATTATTGCTTATTTGCAATCAGTGAAAGGCCATAAGCGGAATTGTACGTTTGAGAACGCCGTTATTATAAATTGGGGGCGTTTCTAATAGGGAGAGACTTTCGTTGGGAAAACACTGGATCGTAGGAGGCCCGGAAATTGCGTACATTATTGTCATTAGAGTTTTCCATGTTCGTATAACTTTCACTCGTCGCACGTGACGTTGAAACAGTGGGTTTGCGTGTGATAACGATGCGTTTTCTTCGAACGGAGAAACAAGCTCTTTTCGATCAGAAAAACACATGATTTCTCCACAACAAAACCGTCTAATCCCTCGGGTAATTAGCTGTTTTATGCATACTAGACCATGTACATATTCCGTATAGTATACATAGAATTATAATTATAAATCATGAATTCAGAGTACCATCCCTTTGAAACATATGTATCAAGTACGATAAACTTATTGTTGGAGGCACAGAAGCGTAGCCATTCGCTAATTCCCTGCTACAGGGGCTCCACTGGGACTTTACAAGAAATGGGAAATTATCGAGTTGTCAGTGGCTACTTAGGAAATAGAATACATGCACGTGCAACTAGAGAAAATTACAATGTACGTGCGTAACACGAAAGATAAATATACCATTATACAATATGGTGAAAATATAATTATACATGATAGAGAACTAAATTGCAGTATAAATGCGTACAAATTGCAACGCTTCGAACCCAAATGCACAACAGTTGCAACGAGCTGAATTCGAATGCAGAGAAATTGCAATGCGTTGAATTTGGGTGCATGGGAGTTGCATCCTGTCGAATTCGAATGCATAGAAGTGCAATGTGTTGAATTCGGGTGCATAGGAGATGCATCGTGTCGAATTGGAATGCATGGGAGTGCAAATGCGTTGAATTCGAGTGCATACAGATTGCAGTGCATCGAACATAAGTACATAGAGACTGCACCGAGTGAAATTCGAATTATGGGAGTTGCAACGTATCAAATGTGAACGCATAAGAATTGCAACGTGTCATACGAATGCATAAGAATTATAATGCATCGAATTCGAACGTATTGCATACCTGTTCAGATTTATCCTGATTTTTAAAGCGTTTTCCATAGTATAAATATTCATGTGAAGGGTTAAAAATTGTAAAGATAATAATATGGAAACAACAGCGAAATTGAACGTTTCAGCCCAGTTCTCGTGCACAGATCGAAAGGATAGGATAGAGTTCCGTTTTCTGCCTCGATCCATTAACCTCCACGAATGCAAATGGTCGTCGAGCAAAGGCCAAGCTCTCCTGTTCTTCGAGACATTCTAATTCGAGGCGAAAGTCGACTCGTCGAGGTTTACCACGTGAATTACGCTTTATGAATCTTGCCCATTTATTCTTTCCTCTCTTTCAGAATTCCTAGACGAGCGTTTTCTGAATCGAAGAGTTATCGAAACCGCCTGACCCAAAATCTTCCACTTTCTAATCTGAACGCTGCTAAATTCCTTCGAAATATTAAATCTCGCAAAGTCGATTCTCCTCAAAAAATACTGCAGTAAGTTCGTAATAACAATTAAACTCGTTCGACTTCAAATTTACTCAAAATACAGCTTCATAATTTGCCGCTTGAACTTTCCACGAAACTTTTCTCTTTTAAAATCGTTTAAATTTTCCAGCAAGAAACTTCGATGATCTCGAACGCAGCTGCATGCGAAGTTGCCGAACTTCAAAGTACCTCGGTTCAATTTTACGACCAATAGCGTTAGACGTTCGAGTCGTCGGCGAAACTTGACGGGAGATCAAATGCGTGTTCCTGGCTCCTTGATCTCCGTTTCCCTCCTCTTTGTAGCTCCTTTTTTTCCCTCTCCTTTTGCTCCTTATGGTTGGCATCCTCGAACGCGAGCGTCCTCGAACGCAGTTTGCAAACCGTTCCTTGGCATTTCTTCTGCAACGACAGACCGTCTCCGCCTGGTACGAGCTAATCAGAACTCGTTACGTAAAGACACGCGGACACGGCCGACGGCATGCTTGATTTTCCATTCGCCATCGACGCGAACAAACCTTTTAACGAGTCGAGTTTCGGTGACATACCGCGTGCTATTATACCTTTTTGCCAATTTCAACTCGTAAATTAATCTTCCTACTTATTTATCACATATAATTATAATATTTCAACGTTCGGAACAAGACTCATACAAAGTATGTTATACGAAGTATACCATCGAACATTAATAAAATTATGAACTTTTAGCCAGCTGTACTAATACGAATAATAATTGTGAAAATAAGAACGGTTGTACAAAAACTGAGACGATAATAAATATTAAAATTGAAGTAAATACAATTACTTGCATATCGAGCCGATCGGTAAGAGAGTTCCTCGAAGTATCGACCACGCACTCGAATAAATGCGATATTATTAACGGTACTCGGTACCGGCGCAATTTCATGGAATTGCGAGGCATGGGTGTAGAAATGATCGATGCTATCCAGGATCTGTTGCGAAACGCTTTTCAACGCACGATTGTCCGACGGAACGGTTGAATCGAGATCGAACGAGATGTCCACACAATGAATTCGGGCGTGAACCTGGTAACAATGAGTGAAAGTTGCACTCGGCGAAAGCAAATGGGAAACAAGTGGTGTCGTCGCTGTCTACACATCTAAATGCCAACATTTCGTGTGTACAATACTTATCTTCGATCGTGCCTTCCTATCACCCTCCACTTCCGTTTGCTTCGTGACAAACGCTATCTCCCAATCCACCGTTCACGCTTCCCCTTTCGGAGTCAATTCGTTTAGAATTCTTTCGACAACCGTACTGTTGCGTTAGAGCACAAAATGTACTCTGCCGCAATGGTTCTCAACCTTCACAACTGCGTACGAATAGTTAGAGTATCATCGAGTAAAGTGCTCTTCGAATTCCACCTTTGTAACTGAACTTCAATGCAATGAATTTACCTGCAATGCACCTGAATGGAAACGCATTCTGCAAAATTATAATCCATTGAATTGCAACGAGAGCAAGGCATCGAATGCATAGAAAATGCAACATGTTGGGCACATTACAAATTCGAATGCGTAGAAATTGCAGTACGCTGAATTTTAGAAATTGCAGCCTTCCGAATTCGAATTGCTACTTGTCGAATTCGTTTGGATTGCGGTGATTCTAATTCGAGTACAAAGTACTCATGCTTCCTCCATTTTGAGTGCACAGTACTCATGGCTCGCTCACTTCAAGTACAAAGTACTCATGGTTCCTCCATTTCGAGTACAAAGTATTTGTGCTTCTCCCATTTTGAGTACACAGTACTCGTGGTTCCCCTATTTCTAGTACGAAGTACTCATGGTTCTCCCATTTTGAGTATAAAGTATTCGTGCTTGCCCCATTATGAGTACACAGTACTCGTGGTTCCTCCACTTCCAGTACAAAGTACTCATGGTTCCTCCATTTCAAGTACAAAGTATTTGTGGTTCCCCCATTTCTAGTACAAAGTATTCGTCCTTCCCCCATTTTGAGTACACGGTATTCGTGATTCCTCTACTTCCAATACAAAGTACTCATGATTCCTCCATTTTGAGTACAAAGTATCCGTGGTTCCTCCACTTCCAGTACAAAGTACTCATGGTTCCCCCATGTCGAGTATACAGTATTCGTGGTTCCCCATTTCGAGTACACAGAAATTCCAGCTCGAATTCGTTGATGCCACGGTTCCGTTACTCGATTTCGGTCACAAAGGAATCGGAGCAAATCCCCTCGCAAGAGCGCGTGAAATCGAAGTGGCTACGAATCGTAGCGATCGGCAATCCCCGGTACGATTCCGTTCGTTTCCATTAGCGGATCATCTATCCGCGAAAACGCTAAGCCGTGATCGCGGGTTCGAAAGCAGAAGGCCGTATAATACTTGACTAGAGTCGGTAGAGCGGCGCGAGTCCACAAGTCCCACGTCACGTCGTGTCCATCGAGAAGAGGAGGAGGAGGAGGTGGGGTTAGCCGTTCGTCGGTTTCGCAGCGAGTAATCCGAGCGAACGAGCGAACGAGCGAGTCAGCCAGTCAACCTGAAACCGCGAACAACCGCGACACCGTGTGTTTCGTCGCTCCGTGCGCTGCCGATGGCGCCGGGCCTTTCTGTCACCTCGAAAACAAACACGCTCCCGGTCACCAGCTTCGATTTCGACCGCGGACATCGAAGCGGATTTTACGCGGACAAGCGGCCACGACCGACTTGCGGTCGACTATCACACCTGTCACGGGTGTCGCAGTTCGAAGGAGCCCGCGCGAGCGCGCGAGAAAGCGCGGAATTGCGTTAGAAGCGCGTAGGTGAGACGCTCGAAGGAAATCGGATCGCGATCGACGTGCGTGAAAACGGGATCGGTGCGTGAGTGAATGAGTGGGTTCGATTCAAGGGAATTGCCGGGGAATCGGATCAAGGAATCGTCGCGAGGTTAGCTGCCAATATAGCTCTCAATCTTATAGTCTTCGGAAACTGTTTCGTAGAAATTGAAGTGTTTTAAATTCCACAGTGAATTGTCGAATTCGGGTGTGCAGGAATTTCGATGCAAGGTTGCTATGCATTCGACTTGAATTGAGTGCAACGTTGAGCTTGCTTTGGAGTACTTCGTCTTGGAATTTCAGAGGATTCAACTGAGAATCGCGACGAGTTGGATGTTCTGAATCGAATTGAGCGCTTAGGACTTGCGTATCGATTTCGAGTGTCTGGAAATTGCAACACTACTCGGGAATTACCATACTTTCAATTCGGATATGGAACTGCACAGTATGAAGTAGGAACGCAAATTGCAACGCGATAGAGATCAAGAAAAGGCATTCAATTTGGAGAGGAATAAAAATTCAGGAATAAAGAAATCGAAGTTTGGGAAGTAAAGGAATTGTGACTTCGAAATTCATACAGGAATCCCAAGATCCCGAATGCGAATCTAAAGGAATATCGACGTCCAAAATTCGTCGATACAGGTATATTCTAAATGCGAATATGAAGTAATAGCCTAGCACGAAATCTATGAGAGTTATCGTAGCTCCGATTCGATAAGAAGGCTATAACCGGTCGCATTCGATTTCCCGGGAATCGACCCGAATTCCATAATAGCATGCACGAAGGAACCGCTCCGTCTGTCGGAGGCAGCATCGGTTCGTCATAATCCGAGGAAATCGCATCGTGACCGAAATCTCGCCTAAAATCCGCCTGAAACCGCTGAGTGGTCTCTCGCGGAATCGAGCGCGTGTAAACCTGGCTGGAAAGCGAGCCGAGGCGAGGCGTTTCTTTAATACTCGAAACCGCGACAGAGGGGATACACGTTGGTCGAACGGTGAAATCGAAGATGCAGCGAGAGCTCGATACGAAGTTCAAAGGATATAGCCGTGTCTATTAAGCGTTTTGCTCTCGCGTTACGCCCGTGGAAAGTCAAACAGAGTTGTGCTCGGAGAGGTGGAGAGAGAGAAGGGAACAACGTTGTTCACCGCGACTTTCACGTCGAGCCGTTTCTTGTCGATCGCGTTGCGAAAATCCAGCCTTGCTCTGCCCGCGTTGACGAAAAGTTCCTCCGAGACGGCTCCGTTTGTCTGCCGAACATTCCTAAACAATGGACATACAAACAACTCGCTCGAAACACGCACGGAATCATTAGATCAGAAAGTTCGGTGTAATTAAATCGTTCTCAGATACGCGCTCCATGGGAGTTTCACGATCGTTGATTTTTTCAGTGAGAAGTGATTCGAGCAGAATTTTTTCAGTGAAATCGTCGCGTTTTTCGACTCTGCTCTCGATTTTGAGAAAGCGCGCCACTCGCTAGAATCGAGACGTATCGAATGGTACATCGATCGAGAGGTGTACGAAGAACCTCTTGTGCAACGAGATCGTTAGCAGAAAGTAATGGAACGAGCGCAAAACACGACTACGAGTGATACAAGAACGAGACAATGATCGGTGTAATTGCATGCTTATTAACCGGCAAAAACAAGATCGTTATGGTTTGGTAATAAAGCGAGCAAATGTCTGCAATTTACCGGCCTCGGCTCGCTGTTTCGACGAGTGTTATCTTCGAATTAAAGGAAACTTCGTTTCAAAGCGATCTCCAGCATCTCGTTTGAACGAAAACAGACTCGAAGTCCGCCGGGTCATCGATTATCGATTAGAATATAATTCGAAGATATTTCCTCGTGGACTGACATCGAATTATTCACGAATTGTGCACTGCAATTATATATTGATTTATAACCATTGGAACATGTTTGGACAATTGCAACTTTATATATAATTTCAACGCATTAAATACATAGGAACTGCAAAACATTGAACTGTAATTGCACTGTAAGTGCTCTGTAATTGCGACGCATCGAATTTGACTCGATAAGAATTGCTTATTGAACTCGAATTTATAGAAAAAAGCGTCGAATTTGCAACAAAGAAATCTTGAAAACTAGCATATCGATAAGAAGATTACAGCGTGGCAAAAGCGTCAGTAACGCGGCAAATTTGAATTTCGAAAGCGGCGAAGTCCCAGCGCGCCAAATTTGAATTTCGAAAGCGCCGCGCGCTAAATTCGAATGCATAGAAATCAGCGCTGTGAATCGACCAGCAGCCCGAATTCGACGATAAAACAATAGTTTCTCATCGAATTTCATTTAACAGGTCTTTCGATCGAATCGTCCGAAACTCGAAGGAATCTTGTGGAGGATAATTCGTGAGAAATTAGGCGAGGTGGACTTTTATTGGCCCTGGCAGCCATAAAGTTATGATAATGGCGCGCAATATGGTCACGGCTCGTGCGTCATAAGGCTTCGGCTGTCGGAACGGTGACATCAATTTAGAAAACTGTCGACCGCGGGTAAATCTAATTATTTAACGAGCGAGTGGGCGTAATGCGTCTCCGAGTGGCGACGCGAAATCGTGCGGAAGAAGACCGACGTGTACCCCTCGTTTCCCTGAAAACGGATTCCCTGTTGTTTCGCTGGCGAACAAACGGGATTTTAGTGCGGTCCGATCGGTGTGTCGTGCCACTGGTGTTGTTCCTACTGCTTTTTCGTGAACGTGTTGTGTTTAACAACGTCAAGGAATCGCTGGATTCTTTCTTTTGGAAGGTTCGTACGCGGTAGAAACGAAATGTCCTGCACTTTTTTTTATCGAATCTTTAATAGATTCACTTTTTTTACTTCGATAAATTCGGGGAGAAAGTGAAATTTAAATTTCAAAATTTGCACCGGATTAATTTATATAAATCGAGAAAGTTGCAGTGTTAACGGAGAAAGCGTCTTACATAATTTTGTTGAAAAATTCGAGTTTAGATTCTTTGGCTTTTTATTTAAATACGATGTAAGATGTCTTTAATCAAACGGAGTTTGAATATCTTAGTTTGCGATTAAAGGAATTAGGGGAGATAACAATATAATAATCGAGGAGAAATTCTACGATTTTAATCGATGAATGGAAATTTTATTCGACGATATTGGGATTAATGTTTAACTATATATAGCTTTATTTACCTGCGAGATACTCATTATCATAATATCAGTACTTATTCCGATTAAGTGAATTTATTTGATATGACGTTGATCGATCACAATTTCAATTCAGAATTCAACTTCGAATGTTAGAGCATCATTATGTTTCGTTTCATCATTTCGTGTTGATTTTTGGCTTTAAAACGTAACGCAGTTACGTGCTGAACCATCGCTTTTTTCGCCGTTACGCAAATCTCAGTTTAACATTTCACGTTGTCATCGTGCAGGCACGTAATTAAACTTTAATTGCAACACAACGAATCACAGACTATTTTCGTAACCATTTTTCTCTACCATTCCTGAAAATTCCCAGTCGTTTTCTTTCTACATTATATCTGGCTACCCATCGATTTCCAGGTTCATTGTGTCAGTACTCATTTCGATTCAAGAATAATCACAACAAAAATGGAGTTCCGTTACATTAGAAACCATTGCTCTAATAATCGTGTCACGTTCGAAATTTCGACAGCCATTTTTGGCTCAATTCTGTACAATTTCAAGACGAGGAAAATATAGTAAAAAGTAGTACGATTCTTCCACAATAATCGCGAACGTTACGGTTTAACTTGAATCTTCAAGTTATAATCTATTCGGTGCTCATTAACCTTCTTTCTTATACCACGAATACGGTACCGGCGTTAAATCACTTCGAAATGAATTGCAAAAGAGTTGTTTGTCTTGTTTAAGTTTACCGTACACCCTCGGTAACATTTTTAAATTCACTCCGAAAAAGTCTTCAAATTGCGGTGCATTCGAATTGCAGTGCGTCAAACCTAGTTGCATAGCAAGTGCAATGCGTCAAAGGTTGCATAGTAACAACGCGTCGAATTTTGGTGCATAAAAATTTTTGGCCGCGAAATTTTAATTCATACAAAATTTCAGTGCACCAAATTCAAATACATAGAAATTGCAAAGCGCCAAATTTGGTTGCATAGTAATTGCAATGGGTCGAATTCGGTTGCATAGAAATTGCAACGCGTCAAATTTATGCATAGGAGTTTCTAGTCACCAAATTCCAATCCATAGAAATTTCAGTGCCCCAAATTTAGCTGCACGACAATTACAACGCAATCAAACAGTAATTCCAATCCCTCGAATTTCGGTGCATAGAAATTGCAACGCGTCGAATTTCGGTGCATAGCAATTGCAACGCGTTAAATTTAGTTACACAGTATAGCAACGTATCGAATTTGATTGCACAGTAATTTCTGTTCACAGCAAATTTAAATCGATGGAAATTTCAGTGTACCAAGTGAAATTGCATAGGACTTGCATCAAGCCAAATTAATTCTTGCATGAATTTAAACATTTTTAATTAAACGTTACCCTAAATTAGTAATCCTATAACCCATCTAATAGTGACGCATCTAAAAAAAGAGGAAAAGGAATATTTTCGTACACATCCTAGTGAAACGTATCAAGTAAATGCAGTTCGAGTACCGTGGTGTATCACACAAACGGTACTGTAACGAGATGCGTGCGTGTTAACGGTACCAGCAATGCTATCGGTATTACCACCACCACCATACAGACCACGTTTGTTCCCCACGTGTCCGATGCGTGAGTAGAACCGTCTGTTAACATAGTTATCGTGTTCGGTTATCGATAACGCGACGTCCTCGAGAGTCCGTGTTAGCCAGAAGATCGAAGATATCGAAGGAAGAACCGTGTTCGATATTTTTTACTCGTCAACATTTTTCCCGACACGACGACCCGAACGTGTCGTATCGAGGGCAACGTCGCTCGCATTTCGGCAATTTCGCGCGTGGACGATGTTATCGCGACTCGTTGACGATCTCGGGTAAAGATGACTCGAGGCTGCTCCGCAATTTCGGGAGATTACGTTTGCTTCGCTGTTTTTAGATCGATTTTCCGGAATTTCGGACGCTCACGATTATTCAGCTGTTAGAACGCTATTTCTCGAATTCGCCCGAGTTCTAGGAAATTGCAGTTAAACGTTTCAATTCGGGTCTTAGAACCTTGGGTTCCGTTTGGGCGGTGATTTGACTTTTTACGACTCGATCGCTCAGACTTCGCGATTCGACGTTATTTTTACTTCCAAGGCATTGGAAATTAGTTACACTTTAAAATTAAATCGAATGTGGATACATTGGAATTGAGATGTGTACAATTTGAATGTTTAAGATTTCGCGCCAAATTTGAATGCAACAGAATTGTAACGCTGAATTTGACTGTATAGTAACCTCTTGAATTTCAGTACATCTTATATATTTAACAAGTATTAAACTGAACAATAATCCTCTCAAACATGATTAAAATAAACCCACAAAACACTCGACTAATCCCTAAATGATCTTGATCGGTAGATATCGAATACAGTAACAGAAATCCTCCGTGCTGATAAGCGGATTTTACTCTCATTTTAAACCTTCTATATAACGAAAGCAACCTCTCACTTTCCGAACAAGAGCTCCGCACTTTAATAACATCTTGTCATTTTCCAATACGAGTGACACGACTATCAATTTCAAAGCAGGTATAATTGTTAAGATGTCTAGAAACAGATGCTTTTATAGAGAGGAACTTCGTTTCTTTTCACAAAAGCTTTTTCTGAAGGTTTGATAGATTGTTTATATTTAAAGAAGCTTACGAACAAAGCGGTACAGAGAAGTTGCGCATACGATTGTGCGAGCATCGATGACGCGATCTCCACCTCCATTTTCCTTGAGAACAACCTCGGACACAATACACGAGCGAACAATCGGGCTCGTACTTTCGTTTTAAACGTTATTGCGCACGAACGTTTACCACCAAAACTAAGGATCTACCTAGACCAATTACATCGCGTGAGAACCACGGCGAATTCACCTAAATCCGAAAGTTTTACTTGGACAACGTAAACACTGTTTCGAATTGTTCGTTTTAGAATCTTGTTGCAGAAGCGTTTAAACAAATGAGCCGATGACTCATGCGCACTTTCGCAACGCCACGTTGGAAAACTGATGGGAAAGACAGGTTCACTCTGACGGAGACATTCAAATAAGCATCCTGTAATTAACGCGATTCGTTGCGAGAACATTTTTCAATATTTTGCATCATTTGATCACTTTAGGTTCTGTTCACTGCTCTTGGAATTTGTATACTTCTGAGTTTTAGGTCTTCTTTTCTGTGTTTTAACACCTTGGAATTGTATAATTATCGGCCTTGAAATAACTGTTGATAGTAATATCGATTACTGTATTGTTTTAGAATTAGTCATCCGAAGAGTCGGCGACGGTTCTCCTTTTCCACATTGAAACGCCTTTTTCTAAATACACTGTCATCATTGTAATGCGATGGGTGACGATAGTAACCGCGTTAAAAGAGGTGTTTTGCCGTCTCCTTTTTCTGCGGCTCGCTTTCCATGTATCTGGCACGTCGAACGGGAACGTATGTAGAAATTCTGAGTACCGCGAAGAAACGTTCTTTTTCTGATACCATCGACTAACTTTTATCGCTCGAAAATGAAATCGATACTATCACTCGATAGTCAGCAAACTTTCAGTTTTCTCAGTTCATCAAACTTCCATTAGCCGTCACTTCACTTTTGTTATTTCTATTTAGAAGCGCTCAAATGACCATAATATTCGTTTGGAAATAGCAATTCAGTCACTCTCATAAGTGAATATTCATCAAAGATTCTATCAGCTTTGACATCGCCTTAACGATTTCCTCGGCGAGTTAGGGCGACTTATTGTTGTAAAATTAAGACAAAGAATGTTCAAATGTTAGGGACACGTAGGCGATCATTGGTGTAGCAATTAAAATTAAATGCGAAATTTAATCGTGGTGAAAATGTGAGCCAGATTTGTCGCAGAATTTCAGTTACGTGCTGGAGATGATATTGTAAGGGGTTATTTGAAAATTGAGTCAAAACCGAGGCTGCAACTTTGATTTACATCTCGACCTGTAATCGGTTCGATTATTCAACCTCAGTTATTCAACTCGATTAGTTTCGGAATATTAATTTCGAAGAGTTTATACAGAAGTCACTCTGGTTAGAAATCGTGGGTGGTGTCGCTCGATCGACCAAGTCGAAACGAGCAAAGAGAAGAGAAAAAAGAAGAAAAGCCACGCGGAGAGGCAGGCTTTCTTGGTTCGCGTGTTGTTTTCTTGTTAGCCTACATCGAGGCTTCGACTTCTTATTAGAGTGTGACGTATTCCAGTCCAAGTGAAGTTGAACGATCATTCATCGCCTCGAACGAGGCAAACGAAGGAATCGAGAAGTCGTTCGCGGCCCATTTTCATGGATTTCATTTAATATCTGCTCTGCTGGAAAATTGAGGTTCTCCGCGAAACGTCCACTATTTGCGCTGGAAATTCGCTCTGAATAATATAATCGTACTCGATCGATTTCTTAATGATTAATAAGGTTCTGGCTGTTTTGTTCATATTTGAAATGACCACGTCTTCAAAGAGAACCTAAGAGAACCTTAATAGCCTAACCTGTGTTCCATAGTTCCTGAGTCTTCGAAAGTGTAAAAAGTTACTACAGAGAAATAACTAAAAAAAGTAGCAAACTAACCTAACTAGTGTAATCTACTTGCAGAGACAGACAAACATTGTAAAACTAATATTTAACTCCTTCCTAAGAAACCGTGTACCTAAGACTACTTCTTAAGACTGTTTTCCTACAAAGCATCGAAATAAAATGATGTATTCAAAAACATCGCGCATAAATGCACTCAAGTTCAAGAGTAAGATATGATATCACCGTCACTCATAGAACATTCAAAGTAGAATTTAATAGCCGTTTTAAAGGCACAAACGTCTGAGTCACTGTAAAACAATACACAGCTGGCTGAACAAACTACAGGGACACGGTGTGCACGTCATTTCCAGTTCTAGCGTAAAAGCAATCGTGTACACGGAACATCATTCGAAAATAACTTGATTAGTTGACGTCTACGTTACGGAAGCTTGATTAATTGAAATTCGATAAATTTAAAGAGCATAGGGCATTGATCGAGCCGGTGTAGCCTGCAAACTTTTCGTCGACGAAGTTTCTGAGGAATTTTAGATCAAGGTATTCGATGAAATAATTTTCGATCATCGAATTACGTGTTAATACATTCGTAATTGGATAACCGCAATACCGATCTAATTCGTGGACGTTCCATTGGCATATTATATGAAATATTTGGGCGAATGTGCTGACCAGTGACATAACTAGGAGCCAGGGCAGAATTAAATGCCTCTTGGAGATTTGGGGATGTGGAAATTTACAGATTTGAAAACTCAGAGGAATTTAATGACTTAATTTAGAAATTTAGGAACTTAGAGATCTAAAATTTTAGGGTACGTAAACTGAAAATTTTGAGTATTGAGAGTCTCTGATTTGTAATACGAGTCCACGTCCTACATCCTACATGGGTTGGGTCGATCCATATTTTGGGGGTGCCCGACCCACCCTGATTTCTATCCAGTTACGCCAATGATCGCAATTACAATGACGAGGTTAATCGAGATGACCGTCTAAATATCACGGTGGGAACGTTCTGATGGCTTCTCTGATTGATTGTCTATAATTGGTATCATTACACTAAAGAGAAAGCATTATTAAATACTACGAACACTTAACTGTCCTCTAAAATGTAGCTCCCACAAATTGTGCGGATATTAATACCCTGACGTTTGTTTGGTGTCTCCGATTTTTTTTTAGACGAGTGTAGGCTGACAGAATGACGTAGCAGTTCTTTGTTAAACATGACTGTAGAAGACGGTAAACCGTGTTTAAAACTTTAGGTAAGTTCTGTGTGCTCATATTTTCATTGCATCAAGCAAGAGTCTACAAGCAGGGAATTTAACCCTGGGGATTAATCGGATATTAACTCCTTGTGGACTTTCTGTTAGACCCGAGTACATCTTCCCTACAATCCCAAATCTCTAGATTCTAAAGTTCCTGAAACTATATTTCAAATTCTAACTCCTCCCGCAAATTTACCTGAGAATATTTCGAAAAATAGCTCGATTGAGAACCTTGGGAGTAATTCGAAAAGAGGTTAACCTCTGGCGAACCTCATCTTGTCGCAATTAGGATGTCTAGGTCGCTAGCGAGACCAACTAGGCTTTCTCTCGATGGCAGACTTTTACTTTTGCCACCGGCATATTGAACATCTATGCTCGGCTATCTGCAACGATCGTGCATCGAAGTATGTAATTCTGGGATCCGAATTCGTGACTGCGCGTTGAACTTAGCGTGACGCGTTTCTATGATCGTGCTCGCTGAACGATCAGAAACGCTGTTATTTCGGTGTCGAGACGGGTGAAATTTATCGAGGCCCTTTCGCGTATACGCGAAACTCCCTTATCACGGTGCATTAGCATACGTGAAAGTTTTCTAGCGACACCGGTTACTGGAACACGGTTATTTTTCTATCCACAGTTCAGTTACGATCGTGCTCGCGACACCGGCGTACGTATTTCTCTGTCCAATCGCTCAATTTACGAACCTTCGAAATTCTATCGATCAAAATCAGTCAGTATTTAAACTCAACGCAACTGCGATTCGAATTGGGTTACAGTTTCGACACTTTTACAGTGAAATTTTGATGTATCGAATTGGATTCACGTACAGTTACATCACTCAGAATTTGACAATAGTCGAATTGTAACGTGGTAATCAGGTTACTGTGGAATTACAATACCCTGAATTTGAAGAAGTGGAATTTTAACACGTAAAAGTTGGGTATATACGAGTAACAACACTCCGAAAACAAATTCGTATTCAAATTTCGGCGCGTCAAATTCGAATGCGCAGAAAGTGCGGCGCGCGAAATTGAAATGCATAAAACAACTCGTCAAATTTAAACCCACAGATATTGCAGCATATCAAGTTCGAATAATACTTGTATTATTAATACATATAGATATTATAGTACATATATATACCATAGTCAAAACTTATAAAATTCATATGCACTTGTAGCGCGCGAAATTCGAATACACCAAAATTTCGACACTGTTGAACAGCTGTAGAATTATGAAACGAATTCGATCAATATAATTTCTAGTTTATACCGTGTAATTATTATTTAAAATCAAGGGTTTCCAAAGTAGGATTTTTTTAAAACGTCAGTTTGCGTGTGGGTGCAAATTGACCTCTATTCTGAAACGGTAGAACGCCGGTAGGAAACACGGCCGATACACGCGTTGAAATCTCCAAGCCGGTGGGAGGTGTACTGCTCCACCTTTCATTTGACTTTGACAGTTCCATTATGGTATCGAAGCTAACGGCAAACAGTACCGTACTTGACGCTAGTGAATCAACGTGTGCGCCGATATGTCGAGGTATATTCCTCGCTGTTTCCTCACCACCACGATGGATATCGTCTCTATAAACGTCATTGAACTGTCAACGATCGCCAACTTTATGTTTCCTCGCGGATTTCTCTTCGATTTTCGTCGCTTGCTTTTAAGATACGGTGCAGTGTGCAGTGACAAAGAACCACAGCTTTAAAAGATTTCATTCTCATACTTTCCGAAAAGACATTTCCGATTAAAAATCTTAATGACTGAACCTGTGAAGTGTAAAAATTACCATTCTGCGATATCTCCTCTGGATTTTGAAAGTGTTCTCTAGCGTAAAGAATTGATTCGACAACTAACAAATTTTCCACAGCCACTTTATGACCGTACATGCCTGAATTTTTAATAATTAAATTCGCAAGAAATTTTGCTCTCGTTTCTCGGTCAGAATTTATGGCCAAGAACTGTTCTTTTCACGAATCCCCGAAGAGCGCACAGTTTTCGTGGACAATGCTTTTAGCGTTACATCGAGGAACGGTTGCACGCGAATCTGCAATCAGCCTAATGGCGAATGATTAATCGGCCACAGGGACGAATTCCGTGTGTTCCGAGGGTGGACAAAAGCCGGGGAACGGGTTGAAGAACAGAGTAACAAGTTCTCTGTCCACCTATGTTGTCTGGAGCTCGATTAATTCCCGCGCGGCCGGAAAACGGGAACGGGAGACGATATTCAACGATCCTTGTACGGAATTCCGAGACAACTCGTGAACCGTTAAAGGGTCGATTCGTCTAAATCGCGGCCTCCGAGATGCAACCTAATTCTTTTTCACCGACGAAATCGCGCAACCGTTTGCTCCGTTGCCTTCGACGGTCAGCGCTCTTTAATGAGGACGGTTAATTATTTCGTAACGATTTCTGGTTCACGCTGCGCCGTTCTCTTACGATATTTTTACGCTGGAACACGTCACTCTAAATATTCTAGGAATCGGATTTGGAGATATAGTCACTTAGGAGTTAGATGCAGGAGTTAGATGAGGACGGGAATTTTTGCAATCCAGTGATTCTAGATGTAGCTATTGTACGATCTACAGATTCTGCGACAGAAATTTTAGGACAAAAATTTTAGGATATATCTGGGACATATGAGATATATGTTTTAGGCTCCAAAGAATTTATTGATTCTAGGAATATTTTTCCTCGTTAAGTTATGAAAATATATTTCTTTTGCATGTGTATGAGACTCCTTTCACTAGAAAGATGTCTTTGAAATGGACATATGGTGTATGTTGAACTTCTCCGGTAATTGATATCCGATAATGGGTTTTTAAAACATTTCTTCGTTTTCTTAACTTTCCAGCGAGGATGTTCGTTATCTTCGTTAACGGATGCGCAAGTTTCTTCCAGCGGAAGACACTTCGCTAAACGAGAAGTGAATTTAGATAACACTTAAATGAAAGATAAGGTGCAGGGGAAATTGCGAGGAATTAATTTCATTTGAATCGATACGAGTCCTCTTCCGAGCGTTCTCTCGCGATAATTTTATTGGCATTTGGAAAATAGAATTTTATCGTGTGTTTTTTAGCACTATCATTGACACGATTATAAAAATCGTTCGCATGTAATTAGTCGATGCTCGTGTAACTAGAACGTGTCAGTGGATACCGTTTGTTCTTGTTCGGTATATCGAGGCCTCACGTACGAAAAAAAGCTGTCGAATAACGATGAGTACAGTGATGATACCAAAAATTTCTCAAAGATTTCTTTCGTTGCGTTTCCGCGAAATATTGGAAATCGTGTGCGAGGAAATTTCGCAACCGAAAGAGTTAATTAACAGATTTCTAACCGGAAGAATAACAGTATCTTCGAATCTTACTCGAATCAAAATCATCCAAACACAATCGGAATTTCATTTCCTCTGATGATGTCGCACGTGTACGAGCTTGATTCGTGCTCGTGCATATTAATCGCGCGTCATTAGAAAGTCGTGATCGATTGTCAATTAACCGGAAAAGAACGAGTGAAAACGTTGCGATAACGCTTGTCCATATCAAATAGATTAGGGTAGAAAAATCCGAGCAATAAATCAAACGTCGCTTATTTATCGGTGTCGGAATTAGAGATCGCGTTCTAAATTCTGCGATCAATCGTCGATTTATAGAACTTCGGCAATGTAAATTTAATTTTCTTTCGTTTTGCCGTCTCAACGTAATGTGACGTGTAGAATTTTTTTAATTAAAACCTGGACATTTCGTTTTCTCCCCCGAAGCAAATATTTCATTTTAAAACCAAAAGCTTCTTCTCGAGTTCAGGTCTATTGGGTACCGAAATGTATCTTGGATAAGTAAGACGCTTCCGACATTGGCTGATAAACCAAAGAGCACTGTGATAAACTAAAGATGAACCACGAAATTGTGAGTGAAAACAGTGAAACCAGTGATTGTAATCGGTTCGACGTTGATCAGTGAAAACGATCATGTTCACGATGATCGAGCCGAGAAACGACAGGGTGTCCAACACCCAGACAAAACACCATTGTTACCAGGTGATAAGAACCACCAGGGTGCACCAGAGTTCACGGAGCTCGAGGATGGTCACCGTTCAGGAGAAGGTCATCAGATCGCGGCTGCAGTTGGGATATTCTACTCCGACCAACTTCATTAATCGGTATTTATCATTCTTTTCTTACGGGAAATGATTCGATAACTTTGTTTTCTTGTTAAATAATACATATCTTGTTAGATAATACTGTATATCTTGTTAAATAATACTACATGATATATTTTATCATGTCAGATTGTGAAGTGTAGAAAGTCTGCCATGACATAAAATTACGAAATGACGTAGAGACTTACTGAAAATAACTGTTGAAACGTTTCGTTAACGTTGTCAATATAAAATGGCTGAATCAATATGTGATAGACAAATACCACACTCAAACCCTCTCAAGTTGACTAAGGTCTAACAGGATCTTGAAAGTATCTGAAAATAGTGATCCGAAAACCGCAAAATAGTACATCCACAGTTTAAGGTTTTATAAAATTGCCTAAACATTTCATAGTATGTAGAATAATCGTGGAGGCAGTTAAAAGAAAATCTCGGAATATTTTTCATTGGCAAACGAACCGCACGATTTAACGTTTCCCTGATATTTGGGTCGTTCTTTCATTTCTACCAGTCACAATTCACAATGATCCTCCCCGAGCTACGGGTGGAAAAGATAAAATTTCACGGAGTTTCGAGAGAAGATTTACACCGACAGCCGCGTGGGAATCGCGATCCAACGCTCGAAAGATACTCTGTTCCCTTTTATGCATCTAATTAACGCGAATAACTTACACTCTAGCCGTTCTACGAGGGTTATACGGATTAAAAATTTCCATAAAATAGCCGGAAACCGTTTGCGCAACGCGAGCGGCATGCAGTGAGAGCTCGAAACACGAGCCATCTTCCGGAAACCAGCTACGAATTAGGACACACAAGGCACGAAAGGTAATTCGACGGTCTCGTGTTTTATCTGTCAGAGTTTGATCACTGCATCTTTATTCGGACAATTAGAATATTTATTAACCTTCTTGTCACGATCTAATAAGCTGCACTCGAGATTCAACGCCGAATAAAATCGAAGAAACATTTGTTTCGAGTGCTTCATTTATGAATATCCGATGAGTCTTTTCCCTATTCTTCTTTAATTTCTTCTTATCACTGACCTAATTTCCGGTTAAAAGTAGTTTTTACTCTGTTCATCACAGGCAAATAAACCGCTCGTATTCAAATCTCCACTTGTAGTCTTATTGGTAGCACCTTTATATCAAATGTCTCCACTTGTAGTCTTATCGGTAGCACCTTTATATCAAACATTTTAACAAAACATTCATATGGTAATTTTCATTGAATCAAGCTTTAAATCGATACACAATTTACGATGCTTTTATGTCATGAAATAGTGATCAGTGCACAAATACATTTAATCGTGCAAGTTTACTTGTTGCTTGTATTTATACATTTTGATACGGAAAATCTGTAATCGAGTAGTCGTCGAACATAGCGCTTATTCACACATCTTCATAGGTGGATGTCGAAGGAAGGAACGGTGGTTCGTTGGCTTCTATCGGGCGGAAGAAGCCGCGCACGGTGTCTCGAATTCATTAAAGGAATTATTAAGGCGTGATGCATTACCGTGCGAGGCCGCTTCTCCGTCTCAACTAATTATCATCGACCAATTAACAACCGTTGATTGCCGTTAACGGCGCGTATGTGCTTCGCAGATTCGAAGCTCCGTGAAATAATTTCCTCCTGCAACACGCCAACTATGTTTTGCCGTTGTTATTCTTCGAACGACACCAAAAACCGTTCTCCGCTACAAAATTCCTTAACACGACTCTGACATTTTACAAGTGTTAATGAGATGTTACATTACGTCTAACATGTATCTATATGTAACTATTTAAGATTTAACGAAAAAAGCTATATTTCCTGACTTCGATAAAATAAATTACAAAAGTATACACCAGGAAAAAGATAACATTCACATATGTGGTCATGTTCAATGAGACCTTAACGTGTATCCTTGAAGTTAACAGACACGTACAATCGATAATTAATTACAAACCAGTCGAGGACAGTGGTCGACGTACAATTTATAAAACACACGACACTTATAAAATTAAACATTGAAGAAACTCTAAAACGCTGAAAACCAATATGAACATTAATCCAACATGTACTTACTGTCGGTTAATTACTAGTCGAAACAAGGTGTTCGTATGAAGCGAGAAAACTAGAAGCATGAAAGGAAGGAGAAGAAGGAAAAAAAAGTAGGAAACACAGTAGAGGCTTCTATGGCGCGTGTCCAAGTGGCAGCTGATGCTCTTCACCTGAAGCCTACGCGTCTGAGGGTTTTGTCTTGGTAGAAACGCACGAGTGGCCCCTGCTAGACTATCTCTCTCAACCCTCTTCCCTATCTTCATTGTCTTTCCCTCGTCGTGGACGCGTCCAAGTCAAACGCCGCTCTAAGACAATGGAAGTCTACGAGGATTTATCGAGGGCGCGAACTGCGAACAGACTCGATGAAAGGGCATTTGTTTCCCGCAACGACTCCGGAGACGCGTCAAATGTTCGTCCCGACATTTCGCGTCTCTTCGAGTATTCCAAACTGTTTCAATAGGATCAAGATACGAATTACTAGGAAATTATTATAACGAATGGGTGCTGGTGCTAGTAGTCTTGAGAGTAGGTAGCCGAATTTTTGCGTTTCTTTGCCAGGTCGTCGGAAAGAGGTGGCAAGAAAGAAAAGAAATGATTAATGAAGTCTACAAATTCCTACATCCGCAACTTCCTGCATCTTCAAATCCCTACATCTATAAAAACACACAACATTCATAAATCTGCAAAATAGCTGAATTCCCAGGTTCCCAAATTCCTACATCCCCAAGTTTGCAAACCCCCAAATAGCTACATTCCTAAATTCCCAGGTTCTCAAATTCCTAAATCCTCAAATCCATACATCCCCAAATCTGCAGACCCCCAAATAGCTAATTTCCCAAATCCTCAAGTTTCCAAATTTCTACATCCCCAAATTTGCAAACCTCCAAATTCCTAAGTCCCCAAATCTGCAGACCCCTCAATAGCTGATCTCCCAAATTCTTACATCCCCAAATTTGCAGACCTCCAAATAGCTAATTTCCCAAATTCCTACATCCCCAAATTTGCAAACGCCTAAATAGCTAAACTCCCAAATTCCCTCATCCCTAAATGATTCCTGAAATTCTAATTCCCAAATCTTCAAATCCTCAAATTCCCAAATCCCCAAACTTCAAGACCTCCACACCTCCAAATTCCATAATTCTCCAAAATCCCCAAAAGAAACAAAAATTCGACTACCAACTGGCTACCAGCACACGTTCAGATGAAATCAATTTGCTACATTTGCTGCTATGCGAATTATTCCACGGTAAATCAGCGATTCGCTCCATTCGGCTCTGCTCGAGCCGAGTTAATCAACGCTGACTGCCGCCACGTGGAACGTGCATAATGAAATCGATATCCCGGCAATAAGCTGCAAGAGTAAGCATGATCGAACGGCCCTCTGTCAGCGGGTACGTGAAATACCGTCGAACAATATCTTGGCTGAAGGTGGTATCCACGAGATACGGGAAGCAGAAATTCAAGGTGCACAAAGGGAGCACTTCGGGGCAGCCTGTTCGAAATACGAACGCGTTAGAGGGCGGTCGATGATCCGCAGGAAGAGAAATAAATTGGAGGCAGGACAGCATTAAAGCCTCCCAAGAGGCGAAACATCTGCCTGTCGGCTGTTCCAAGCTCGTGCCATGGTGCACGCGTGCTATTGCCACATATACACACACTGTTAGAGTGTATATACCGCGAAACGTGCACCTGGCTTCGTCTTTTTATTTTAAACAGCATCGACGGTCAGACACACACACGTATCCTGTTTCAATAGAACACTTTGTGAAAATACTTTCGTTGAAGCGTTTAACGCGACACGTTGCTCGTCTTTTTTACCAATTACCGTCAATAAAACTAGTCTTGCTAAGTAACTCGAGGTAATTCGTCAACAAACCGGATCACTTGTTCGCCATTTTGACGAAATTTATTGATCTTCGTAGAAAATTGATCTGTGAAAAAATATACACATTATTTTAACGCTTCGTTTAACAAGAAGTATGAAAGTCTTTTATGAAAGGTGCATAACGTAGCGATGAACTTTCTTGATTCATTGTTTTTATACATCGATCGACGAAAAGCGATTCAGCAGGTAGAATAGAATGAGCAGTCGATGAACAGTTTCTCATTGAAATACAAAGACTCGGCTTTCTCAGGATTCGTGCACTTGGCAGACAGGTGAGCGTGCGTTTTAAATACAATTCCGTTCGCGTTGCGGGAAACTTTTCCTGCAATTACGTTTCGTTTAAGACGATCGCGGGTGGAACGGTTGAAAAGAAAAATGTGATTCCGTCCGACGGAAAGAATAGTGTGAAAGTGACGCCGGAGGCTCGCGGGAAGAATACGCGTATTTTTCTTTCTAAATAAATCTTCTAAATAACCTACGTTTCAAGTAGGAAATCATAATGTCAGTTGTGAAATTGAAAAACATTTACATCTTTCATTCATTCGCGATGGGAGAGGTACGGATTTTTAGGAATTTATGGAGGATTGAGTGGTCAGTTTGGAAACATCTGAGAATATAGGGATTTAGAGAATACATGAGATCTGAAGATACAAGTTTGCAATATAGGGATTTAGAGATATCGGAAATATTAGGAGATAGTCTGAAGATATGAAGACATCTCGATGTGGAGATTTAGGTACAGAAATCTGAGGATCTCTGATGATACTACATGAAATAGAATTGTTCATTGTTGATCGCAAACTTGACCCAGTCACAGATCCACGTCCTTCGCGAAATCCAATCAACAGAACTTTTCAGGTCTCTGATTGCAAAGTACGCAAGCCGTAAACACATTCGCTTATCCGGTACATCTTGGACCCTTACGTAAGGACGCTTAATGGTCGAGAATTGCATAAGGTGTAGAAGGTTGAGTGTCACGGTCATCGTCGATAGCCAGCCATATACCTGCTGACACACATGTGAAAGCCGAGACACGTTTTCGAGGGCTGCTCTGCCCCCTCCCTTTCATCAAATAACGAACCACACCTGGATATATACACACCATTTATCTTCAAGTATCTCCTTAACCCAGTTTCCAACCCTTTGAGAGGTAGACCAAATATGTCTAGGGAGAGCCTGCGTAATAGAATCTAAGGGTCCACAGGAACCTAAGAGGATCCACAGTAGGAATCTAAGAGAAACATAAAAGATGGGAATGAGGTTCATAAAAGAATACAGGAACTTGTAGAACCTAGGTCAAGTAAGGAGCTGATATAAATGATCAGAAACCTAGATGATTGGACCAAGTTGATCAAACCTAGGTGTTCATTAAATCTATTCGACCAGAGGACCTAGATGCTCATTCTGATACTCAGATGGAACCTAATCTAGAGCCAAAGCCTAGTGATCTCTCCTGACAACCAGACCTTACCATTATACGCATTTTTGAGGTCTAGGTCAGATGCAAGAGAGTCGTGAAAAGGTTGTACACAGTGTCGGTGAAATTGTATCATGAAGAGAGGGATTAAATCGATCCTCGAGCAGAAGGTTGCTCACCACTGTCGAGGCCGGTGTGCACGTGCTCTCGTGCCCCTCGTCCCTCTAGCTGTCGTGTTCACTGATTTCCGATCCTCGTGTCGAGGACGAAGAATGCCTCTGGCTGCCAGCTGCTCGTGATCCTCCTCCTCCTTGATCCAGTCTATCCTGCGATCGTCAGACTATCATGATCCTTCCTACCATCCACATCCAAAGCTCCTTCGTCCAACTACCTTGAAACTTTCGGCCTCCACGAAATCGTGCAGTCGCACAACTTTCATGGTGTAGCGTCGTTAAACTACTCTGTCTAACTAGCTTGAAACTTTCGAAATCCTTTGGTGCGGTAGTTCATAGTGAAATATTATCAAAATCCAACCACCTGACAAGAGTTCTCAAGATCTTTTAGTAACCTGTGGTGAACTTTATCCAACGATATTCTTTGGGTATAGTGTTGTGATCATTCTTGGGTGTGCAAAATGTGCTGCTAAAAGACTTTGTACAAAGTCGAAGTGAAGTAGTGTTTGAACGAGACATAAACATGGTGATCTGCGTTCTTGGCTTTCTCACGGGGTAAGTTCCTGTTGCTCTGCAAGGGGGTGAATTTCGAGGCATGATTCATCGTATGATTCATAAACGTAAAACGATTCTACGAAATGGTAATTGCTGACAGCTGGCGCGCTGGCAGGGTGCTTATGATTTTTCCGAGATGTTACGAGTTTAGAATATTTTAGTTCTAATATTCCACCATTCTGCGATTTTGCTGTTAAACTTTTGATACACAATACCTTCTCGAATTGTTATACAATTTTATGGTTCAAAGGTTTATAGCTCTATTGTTCCAGATTTTTGTGATTCTACCACATTCTACAATTCTACGTTCACAGTTCAATAGTTCTGACATTCTACACTTCCAACCCAGTGTTCTTTAAATACACTTTACTGTATAGTTGATATTTGACATTTCTAATTAAACAGTTCTGTAATTCCAAGATTCTACGCGGCGAAAATGTAATTAACAGCGAATGACTAAATAGTTACTCGGCGTATAGAAGCTCGTTTCGGTGGAAACCGTGTGGGCCTATCTGTACGTACGATAAGTGAAATCTCCGGAAATCACGTTTGGCAATCACGTAGCGAGCGGATATTGAATAAACCAGCGACGGTACCCATATATGAATATATACGACGAAAAACAAGATCAGTCGATAAGATTAACTTGCAAATTGCATGCTACAAGCCCGTTATGAGCCTACGATTCTACGGCAAGCGCTTTTTCATTCACGGATCTCGAGCTTATCAAAATCGAAAACATTTTACACGATTTTCGAAGTTTTATGTACATGTCGAACAATTTAAAAATAGTGCAAGGTGAAATCATTCGATGTCAAATCGAGTCTTGAAATCCTTTTGACGAACATAAAGAAACCTTATCTCTTGACCTGTATTCGTACAAACACGCAGATATCAGAGAATTGCGATATACGTTTGCATTTGTGTAAAACAATTGCACGCTGCAAATTTCTTTGTGTAAATGTAAACCACGCTTTCGCATATCGCGAAGGATAACCACTTTCTTCTCCAAATCCAGCTGGGATTCCCTTGAAAAAGAGATTAATCGCACCATGAAATTCGAGGGAAATATAGCTCGCAACCATTATTCCTTTCTACGATATCATTACCGTGAAAGCCGTATCCCTTGAAGGGAACACGTGTATGTATCCATATAATGTCTGTGTGCGTTCGAGTATGCAGCTGCTGATACGACGTTCTTGAACGTAAGTTAATCAAGGTAGAATGTCATTACGCAATTATATCTTCTACCGTTTCTCATTTTACCGTTCTCCCTTAACGGTATTCCACTGTAGAATTTTGTATCCCTTTCGCTCTGTGATTTCGAAACTCTGAAATTTCCACAATTCCTAGATTCTACATTTCAGGAATTAGAATTCTTAACTCTCAGCATAAAAAATGTTCAAGTCTCAAGATTAAATTGCAGAACCAGACTTCGGAAATTTCCACTGTTCGAATTCTATCGATTTACCCTCGTTACTTCCACGTTCCGGCATCCCTATATGTTGGAACCCTCGGCCCCAACTGGGGTATCGAATCCCCTATCTCGCCCAAAATATTCATGAATATCCCGTTTCTGTTGCAGCTTTCCGCAGAAAATGGAGAGGCCGTCGCAGCATGCCGCGAACGTGAACCAGGTGCACAGCAGCGGTATGCACGGGGTGTACTCGTCCGGCAGCCAAACATCCCTGACGACGTCCTACATCACGGGCCAGTCATATGTTCAGAATCAGAATTACGCTCACGGCCCGTACAACTCGTCGTCCAATGTGCGGGTGTACGCTCATGCGGGTTACAATCAGCCCCAAAGCTACGGCACCATGGTGCAGGGCTACGGTGGTCAACCTCAGGCAACAGGGTATCAACAAAATCACCTTAAAAAGGGACCTGTACGTAACGGAGACGTGCTGAAGAGATGTCGCCTTCAGACTGCGTAAGATTTCACGTTGATTTAATCGTTCTTGCTTTCACTCTGCTCTTGTACATCAAGACGTGGAGGAACCCTTCAGTCAAATTTCTCTAAATGGCTTCTTATTTCATTCTTTTCTCAAAATATTCTGACTATGAGAGTGCATAATCAACGATACAGTCTGAATTTATTGCCAAGTAAATTTATTAAAAGTACATAGACAAGAGCTTCACTGAAAGTTTCATTTGCGCGTCTTCGTTGCCAGTTTAGTTTCCCCAAGCTTACCTTATGTCCGACTTATGTGCAACTCATGAAGTTGCTTATGTCCCATAGATGTCTACTTATGTCCTTAATTTTCTCTTTGGAACAGGTACGAACTGTCTCAGGACCTGCTAGACAAACAGATCGAGATGCTGGAGCGAAAATACGGCGGTGTGAAGGCGAGGAACGCGGCGCTGACCATCCAACGTGCGTTCAGAAGATACACGTTGTTGAAAAAGTTCGCCGCGATCACCGCGATGGCTAAGGCGGAGAAGAGGCTCAGCAGGAAGCTCCAAGAGACGACGGATCGAGCGACGAGCATGAACGAGCACGAGAAGATGGCCTACCATAGTCAGATTTATATCCAGCAGCCTCAGACCGCGAACAGACCCATGCCCATCAGGAGCATGTCCCTCAGAGAAAGGAGGCACGCGGAGAACTCGCAGTCGCCGATACCAAGAAGTCAGAGCGGCAGGTGCGAGGTCCAGGTCACCGGTCATCAGCACGCGAATCATAATATTCATCAGAGTGGCAGGCACACGCCCTCCTTGGCGCCCAGTCCTTGCAACAGACATCAGCAGCTACCACCCAGTCCGTGCTGGGAGTCCAGCTCCCAGGAAAGCGGCTCGAGCATCCATTATTACAACCCACAGGTGATCGAGAGTTCCTTTAATGGGGTCAATGACCTTACAGAAGATGTTCGACCTTTTGTCCATCTGAATCTGGAATGCTCGGTTGAACACTATTGCGCGTAGAACTCTGACAAAGGTCCAAGATCTTCTTTGATCTCCATGAAAATCCAGGTTTCGAAAGCCTGGAATCTTTTTAATTCTATTTGAAAGTGACTGAAACGATCGTTTTAGGAAGCCCTCTGTGGCATCAGACAAGAGACACCTCCGCGGGACTTGCTTCGAACGCCGTGCACGTCGCCGTCGACGCCTCACAACCTCCAAACACCAATCCCTCAAAACTGGAGCAACTCCAGTCATCTAGGCTCCGCCGGGCGAACGAGAGGATCCGCGAAAAAGGTCCCGCCGGAAGTGCCAAAAAGAACGTCTTCCATTACGTCCAGGTCCATGGAGCCGCGTCACAATGGTCTGAGCAAGAGCGTCGAGAACGGTAGCCTGAGCTCGGTCCAGAGTTCTGGCAGCGATTCCACTAATTGCGAAAGCTCCGAGGGAGACGCTCAAAGAGGATCACCTGTGTGGAAGCATAAAGGAATCGTAAGTTCTGCCCGTTTGCCTTTGTGTCCCCTTTGCCTGTTGTCCTCATCGGCTTTCACACTTTAGGCTAGACTACATTCAACCTTGATGTCTGTTTTTTCGTTACTCGACTTCAAAGTAACTGTACCTTGCTGTTATTTGCGCAGCAAGAATTTCCATTGGCGTAAAGAGTCCGCCTAACCCTTCTCGAAACTTGATGCGGAAATGTAACATGTATCTATGCAATTGAGATCTACGGCTGACCCTTTTAAACTAAAATAAGACCATACAAATTTCGTGTATCCCGAAAGATAACGTCTGCATTACGATTCAATTAAAAGACAGGTGTACTAAAGTAATTACGTGATCTTGCAGTCAAGCTCGCCGGAACATCAAGAATGCGCGAATCACACGACAGACTCAGCCACCATGATGAACAGCGTAAAAGATATGGGTCATTCACACGCCAGCTCCGGTTACCAGCTTCCATTGATGGACCATCAAGAAAGCATACCACAGACGAGCTACAAAGTATCGGAAACCGTCAGAAAACGTCAATACAGAGTAGGCCTAAATCTGTTCAACAAGAAGCCCGAACGGGGAATCAGTTATCTGATCAGACGAGGATTTTTGGAGAACAGTCCGCAGGGTGTAGCGAGATTCTTGATCAGCAGAAAAGGATTGTCCAAACAAATGATAGGAGAGTACCTTGGGAACTTGCAAAACCCCTTCAACATGGCTGTGCTTGAGTAAGTAGTGCTCTGATCGCTTAGAAAGGGAATTGTCGAACAGTTAAAGGACGCAATGGTGCATTCGGTGAAAGTTTGATCGTTTATCACTGTGATCGGTGATCGACGTAGCGGAAACTAGTAGCTTCGGATTGTAGTTCACTATTATTTATTATAGAAAGTCGTTTTCACTTGTCGTTATCTTTTTCACAATGTACTTGTTTCGATCGAGTAGCCATGTTTGGCTGTTTGACATTGATACCGATTTCGCAATGAAAAAAGATGCGGATCGTTTGAGAACTGTAAGAACATTTAGGCCAAGGAAAATTTTTATGGTCAAATGTAAAGGACAAAAATATCGTGCGGTTGAGTCCGCATTCTTAACTTCATAATTCTGGAACAGTAAATCTCTTCTGAATTCTATATTTCCGGTAGAATTCTAATTTAATTCTTGATTCATAGTAAAATCTATAATGAGCAAATATTACGGAGTATGTCATCCATTCCAGATGCTTCTCCCACGAGTTGGATCTATCTGGAATGCAAGTGGACGTAGCCCTAAGGAAATTCCAAGCATACTTCCGGATGCCTGGCGAAGCCCAGAAGATAGAACGACTGATGGAGATCTTCAGTCAACGTTATTGCCAATGCAATCCAGACGTGGTGTCCAGGCTACGTTCAGCAGACACCGTCTTCGTCTTGGCGTTTGCTATAATCATGCTGAACACAGATTTACATACTCCAAACCTAAAGCCGGAACGCAGGATGAGGTTGGAAGACTTCATCAAGAATCTCAGAGGCATAGACGACTGTGGGGATATTGACAGAGACATACTAATGGGCATCTACGAGAGAGTGAAGGAGAACGAATTTAAGCCTGGATCTGACCACGTTTCTCAAGTGATGAAGGTTCAAGCAACGATAGTGGGCAAGAAGCCTAACATGGCATTGCCACACAGAAGATTAGTCTGTTATTGCAGGCTGTACGAGATCCCAGATATTCATAAAAAGGAGAGACCAGGTGTTCATCAACGAGAAGTGTTCCTCTTTAATGATCTTCTCGTTGTAACCAAGATCTTGAGTAAGAAGAAAAACAGTGTTACCTACACCTTCAGACAGAGCTTCCCACTTTGCGGAATGGTCGTCACCCTGTTTGAAGTTCCTCGTAAGTTTTTAAATTTAATAATAGGCTAATATACTTTATCCTTTTGTAAACTCATGTTTGATATAAATTTTATCTCCATCCAGATTATCCGTACGGAATTAGACTCTCTCAACGTGTGGATGGAAAGGTTTTGGTCACATTCAACGCGAGGAACGCGCACGACAGGTGCAAGTTCGTGGAAGATCTCAGGGAATCTATCAGCGAAATGGACGAAATGGAGACCTTACGAATTGAGACAGAATTAGAACGACAGAAGAGCAGTAGAAGCGCCAGAGGAGGCGCAGAGAACCGGGATTCTGGAGTAGCGGATGTCGAGATATGTCCTTGCCCAGGTCCTTGCTCAGAGAGGTCAGAAACCACCGACACGGACACGCAATTGAAACGCTCTGCTCTTAGTAACTCGCTCCTGGATATACATGAGCAGTGTAAGTAGAATTACTTGACGGTATATAGCAAACCTTTCCATGAGCGGAGTCCTTAAGGACAGAGAAATAAATGAACCTTCAAAGAAAGTACTGCAAGGCCTATATTACAATAAAAATAAAAGATGATAGTTTTAAGTTTACGATAAACGTTACCATTGAGCATCCTCCTTTAACACCAAGTCAACCTACACTATGCACACGAAGATCTCTAGAGGTCTTCGGCTTCCTGAGCCGCTCTTGGAAAGGTCTGCTTTATAGAGTCTGACTATTTCTATCTTAAATGTAAATAAACTTATCATTTAACTTTGGTATCCTATTATACAGTTGCCGGTGAGAAACCACAACGACGTGGAAGCGTGGGCTCCCTAGATAGCGGTATGTCGATTTCTTTTCAATCTACATCTGCCAGCTCAATGAGCCAAGGCATTAAACATCCTGGACATCCTATACATCCAGGGGCCACGATGCCTGGTGGTGCTAAGGGACTGGCCCAGCAGCCATCTTTTTTAGGGGGTCTCTTCGCCAAACGGGAACGAAAGCTTTCGCAATCGGAGGAATCCGGCCCCTACAGTCGCACCACGGAAGTATAATATATCCTTCCGGTGCTATTTAACTGATAACAGACCAAATCGGATTCCTACAAGGGGACAAGCACTGCGATTAGTTATGTATCGAACGCGTAACGTGCACTACTCTGAACTTCTTGAAGAGTGTATACCTATACCATTGGCGTAGCTAAGTAAGGGCCATAGCGGACCTGGCCTTCCATAAAATATGAAATGTTTCACTTTCCAATTCCTAAATTCCCAAATTTAAAAGTTGCTGATCATATTAGATGTAAAGCGTTAACTCTAATAGCGAACCTAAAGATCTCATTAATCCCAAACAAGAATCCTAGTTACGCCACTGTACTCGTAACATCACAATTTTTGTAGCGTATGGGCACGAACTCTACAGACCCATTCTTTATTTCAGTCTTTGGTGTTACGTATGGTATGAAAAAATTGATAGATATACGTAGTTTGAACAGTAGTATACCGTAAGCGTTTGACATAACCAAATTTGAAGCCAATGGTTCATACGTCGTGCAGTCCCTTTGTTGGATAAGACTCCTCTTGCTTTCCTCGACTTCTGAGAAAGCGAAGCACATTTAACATTGCACACGAATAGAAAGTACAACGCAGTTTGAAACTGGAAGGAAGAGCGAAAGTTACCCTAGGTTAAAAATTGAAACATAGAAAGAAATGTTGTGCTTCGAGATATAAGCGAAGAAAGTTGGAAGGTAACCACTAACAAGATGTAAATTTATGAGATTGGGCAGGATCCAATCGCTATCAGTCCAAGGAGAGAAGGATTTGGCAAGACCCTGCTGGCACGTGTATAATATTTATTCATCCAAAAAAGAAGTCGGATCGATACGTTTTCTTTCGTATGGTATTTATATATTCTAATTTCTAATGGTGGGTCAAACTCGCGCCGATCTGCGTTGTGTATGTAGATAATAATCGTTTTGTTCGCCGCTTAGAATTTATGAACCGGTTTTTAAGCAGGTTATGTTAAGAAAGGATATTCTTAACGTAACATGAGACAAAAAAATGGATAAAGCGGTTCATGGAGAATGGCTCTCGAGTAATGTCGTGTTTTTTGCAAGTGTCGTCGACGTAGTTATACTTGAACGATTGTACATAATAGGTATATAACGATAATTGTATGATTACAATGATAACTCTGTAACAAAACGTAGCCTAAGGAAACGATAAGCAATCCCTTTCAATGTTAGGTGCATGTTGATGTCTAACAAACTTTTTAGTATCACAGCAATGGAAATTGGAATGTAGCAATCTTGTAAGTATTAACATTTCGAAGGAAAAAGGAAAAGGAAGAAATGTTTTTTCATTGTTGCGGTACATTTGTAATCATCTGCAAGTTCTGGTAGTTCTGCTTGTGTGTTTGAAGTTGAACAATTTCTTTATTTCCTGTTTCCAAAACAGCGTATTAAACAAAAAGTGATAGAAATTAGTTGGTTTCTCGTCTCGTAGCATGTAGACAACTTTCAAGATCACTTTAATGTTATAAGGATGAACACGGGTATGGTAACCCGTGAGACAACTTGTATGCCTTATATACTGCCACAATTTTATCATTCGGGGATGAGAAACTAATTAATCACTTTGCGAATTAGATAGTAGAGAATTTTCAAACGCTGCGGAATTACATCGGAAAATTTGGATATCTTGTATATATCAGCGGTCGCAATACGAAGTAATAGTAATAAAAATATATATATATACATATATATATATTCATTAATTTCAATTCAAAGTGACTAATCAGCGGAGTTTCATACACTGTACATTACAATTCATTTCGGACCTTGGGAGTTTCTTTGTACCCTCATCATAAAACACGTTTTATATAAACAATCAAATTTATTTTCATAGTTCTTGAAACCAAAGTAATTCACTTTTTTGCACTGCTGTCGGAGAGCACTCTAACATCTGTTTTCAAATTGTATTCTCTTAACCAATTATTTGACCCTTCGGCTGCTACGAACATGCTTATGCAACTGCTTATTTTACCGAACAGAAGTCTTCAAAGAATACTCATACCGTTCTTACGATAAAGAAATAAATAGAATTAATAGGGCAGCTAAGAATTCCTACATTTTATCTTTCATATTAACTCTTGGCTACTATTCGTTGTCCTATAAATGAAGAAAAGTCACTGTAAGTCGCGTAGATTTCAATTGTTATAAAATTGTAAAAATATTTGATTGTATTCTTGAGGACGACAGTTGGAAATCTTACAAGGATGCTACACGTGTCCTTGGCAGCTGAGGGATTAAAGAATGATGACAACTCGAAATAACAGTTGGCAAAGTGTTCGCCATGGACGTACATATGCTCCCATTGATCCGTAACAATCTGTAGTCTTCAGCGTTATTAATTCTAGTCTTTCTCATCAGGAGAATTCTCCAGTATGCTGTAATATCGCGAAAGAAACAATTCCATAAAACGTCAGGACAAACCTTGATGTAGCTCGTAAGGATGTGGATACAATAAAGAATGTGAGATCAACCATAACTTAGGATCGCGTCAATTTGTGTGACGAATAAGTGAATTGCTCGTTCGGATAACCGGAATATATGTCAACTTATGGAAATGCTTCTGTGATAATCTTCTTACGAATGAAAAATAAGAAAAGACTGATTAAGAAGACCATGTTCTAAGTCGCCTGTTTACAGAGAAGTTCACGAGAAAGTAAAATCCATGTTCGTAGATACTCTCGCGACTCGTCCTTCCCTTCTGATTCCTATATCGTACATTCTATGAAGATTTTTATAAAAAAAAAAAACAAGTCGATCGGTTTCCAATTTTTGGACAAGGACGATAAGAAACACCAAACCCTTTTTAATCATATAACACACATGAATCCACGTTTTCCAAAATTCGTCTTTAACATAATACTTTTCTTACCCTTTAAATAAATTCAACTTAAATCTTTAGAATTTCCTTGCACACTCTTATATATAATGAATAAAATTTTAATTGGATATTACATACACTATTGCAAGAATTTAAATAAATTACATTTTATGATCAGTACAAAAATAGAGATGTAAATTCGAAAGATAATTATTTGAAAATAACGAGAAGAAGAACAGAAAAACTGATTGTACGACATCGAAGCAATACAACGTTGTGAAACATAATTACATACAGTTCGATTTGACGCGATCTTCGAAAATGAATTGCGACGCGTGTATCAAACGTGTCGATAAAACTTGGCGCATTCGATAAAAATTTGATGAGAAAGTAAATCACTACGTTATTATTAAGAGATAACAATCGCTCCCCTTTGTTAATCTAACGAAAGCTGTATGCACATTGTGTTAATAAAGAACTATGAGTCTGAAACGAGTAAACTAATCAGTCTCATTTAACTCGTAACATGTTACTAAACGGAAAATTATTTTATATTAAGAACAACGTTTTTTACTTCACTTACCGATGATTAGATACTTGATTAAATAATTATGAATCTTTATCAACCAACATTTAACTCGGCCCTAATTCCTATTACTTCAGTTCAAATACTAAACAATTAATGAATTTTTAAGAATGTTTATTTCTGAATAGAGCTTTAGTGAAATATATACAATAAATGTAAATAGCACACTATACAGTGTACAAAGGATTACATGTTAATAAGTATGAAGATACATTCATACCCGGTTTCTTAATTCATAAAGTAATTCAAGCAACGTATGCTCGTGTAGAGAAAAAAAATATCGGAATTTGTTCTAAAATAATAAGAACATTTAAATAAAGTTAATGTTTCCTTCGTTTGTCACGATCGTCTCTTCGTTGTTCATCTTTGCGTTTTGTGGTAGTGGTAGTTGAACTGCTAGCACGCTTAGCTTGTTTCAAGAACTGATCCAAACCGAAAGGATCTTCCTCATCTTTCTCGAATTGTACTGGTCCAGAACGTGTGGTTGATCTGTCAGTTCCACTGAATTCTTTGTCCGGAACAAATCTAATAGAACAGAAAATATCGCTAAACTAATTTTGGGAAATCATAGAATATGAAACTATTATATAATTAATATACAAGTTAAACTAAAATTCAAAAAAATTACACAGACCTATTTGTTTTAACAAGTTTCTCCAAATCATCTCCGTAAGTGTCTTTATCGATATTTTTGCTAGGACGGTATATGTGAGAGCCGATGGAGTTGGAATCTTTCCATGGTTTGTCGTAAACGTTGTATTCGTCATCGTGACCATAACCACTATCCATTCCTTTGCTAGTATTAAACAGTCGCTGATCAAACTGTGCTTCTCCGGTGTTCGCAATACTTTTCGCTGGTAAACCAAGCGCTATTTGTTCACTAATGTCTCTTTCACGTTCACGTTGTAATCTAGAACGTTTATCAGGTGCAGCACGTGCCAGATTGCGTTCACGAGCTCGATCTTTGTGTCTTTCTTGTCTGAGTTGATCTCTTTCACGTGAGTCCTCTGATTTTTCTATGCAACGTTACAAACAAAATGTTATTAAAGCACATCTTAATAAATATGTACCTAATTTCTATACAAACCTAATGCAGCAGATTTCAAACCAGCACGCTCCTCTCTGGCTTTCTGTGCAAGTTGTCTTAAATGGTCTTCCTTCTTCTCTTTTTCTTTTTGTGCTAGTTTCTTTTCAAGCTGTGCTCGCATCTCTACCGCCTCGCGAGCTTTTCTATCGGCTATGTAAAGAGCTTCGGCTAATTTGGCGAAATTTTCATTAATGTGAACTTGTTGCAATCCTCGACCATCTGCAGCTAAACGTTTATCGAGAGGAATCGTGTATCCCTAAAAACATTGTTTCCTCAAAGTTTTATTCGTTCATGTTTAGATTAAAACAATGCACATACCTTTGCATTTTTCCAATTACTGATACAAGGTGGTATTTTCCATTCTTTTTGCTCTTTCACCGTGACCTTTCTGGTAGGTGAATGCATAACCGGTGCTGGAGGTGAAGGAGGTCCTCTCGGTATTTTCTTATTAATTCTAAAATTAGAAATTACTATATTATTCACAATGCAGTTAATATTTGTTATTTAGAATACAGCTTGCCTTATGTATTTTTTACAAATATCTTTCACCTTTATGAAACTTACTTGAATTTTGGTGGTTCTAATGGATCTACCTGTGCTTCTACCATTCTAATAACCCTCTGCTTAGCTCCAGAATTGAATGATTGTCCTTGTTGTGAAGGTGTATATCGAATATATTGTGCTGGTGCTTGTTTTTCAGCACATCTCACTGGCATAGCTGCAGCTATTTTTGATCTTGTTATTTTTTCTAAAGCTTTTCTGGTTTTTTCTGTAAGTTCATCAGTTTCTTCACTCGATGGTCGTTGCAAACTAGGATCCTCCTCACTTGTTATTTCTGAAGGTAATAAATCACTCAGTTTGCTATAAACAATCTGCAACACAACAAAACAAAAATATTCTATGTAATAGATATTAGTATTTATATTTATTAAAGTTTATCAAATTACCTTGTCTTTAGAGTGGCCTTGTCTAGCAATTACATCATATTTTACTTTTCCTTGAGCATCAAGTTGAACTGCCACAGCATTACTGGTAGATTCTTTTCCCTTCATTCCCATACCCAGTGGATATTGAGCCACATGGATTTCTGGAAATGCTCCACCGTCTCCAAAATCCTAAATATATTACATATATCTTTAAACATCCATATATAAAATCTATTCAATACAAATACAATAATAAAATGACATGATTGCATGTATACTGGTTCAACTTTAAACTTTGTTTATTAAAATTTACTTACCTCTGGATTTCGGGGTACCCATCCTTTACGCTGTCCATATGGTGGTGCAGTAACAACAGCTTTAACCAATGCTGATACAGGTCTTTGTCGTAACTTTTGTTCTCGTGCTTCATCTTCTCTATCCCACACCACTTGTGATGGTGCAGGTAACAAGCTATAAAAAAAGTTGTTACAAATATTACCTTAAAGCAATGTAGAAGAAACATGGAACAATTATTGAAGTAAATAACTTATTTGTAAGTAAATTAACAGCGTAAATATTAAGATTAATGCATTGTTACATGTTTCGTTTTGGTTAACAAGTACGCGTCAATTTTACGATATCAAATATAACATATCCCTTACGGAAAAATAATGTTACATTATTGTCGTCGATAGTAGAAACTACATTTGATGATATAAAAATGTAAGAACTTACAATTTTCTATACAGCAAAAAGATAAATAACAAATAATTATTATAAACACTAACCTTGTTAACGACATTTTGTTAATCTTCAAGCAGTGGTACCACCAAAAACGATAACAGGCATGCGTCAAAACATAGTGTAATAAAGATACATAAATCCCTAGTAATGTTTGTAATAAAATATCCCTAAAAGAGAGAACCTCGATCTCCAGGCATCTCTTTCTCTTTTATCTTTCGCTTTTCTGATGAAATGGAAAATTTACATTCAACATAGGAATAAAAGATATATTCTGTTACATTTAATTATTTTATAATGTATGCATTCATTAATCAATTGTTGAAGATTTATTTAATACTATTCAATATAATTTTTCCGTTCTTAGAAATAGTTAGATTGTTAACAATTACTGGTCCACTCTGTATTTTGATCAGAATGATTATTTATCATACAAATTCTTGAAAGAACATCACCACATCTACCTTCTATTTTAATGTCTGCAAAATCATCTGCTCTAGTCTTGCCAATATTTACTATGGCTATAGGTAATCCAACATTGTTAGCTTGCAATATTATTCGATAACCAGAAAATGTGGTTAATGAGGTTCCTAGCACCAATAAGGAATCTGAATGTTCTACATTATATCTCACACTTTCTACTGTTTGACGTGGTACATTATCTCCAAAAAATGTGATATCAGGTTTGAGAATACCATTACAATTCTCACATGATGGAACAATGAATCCATCCACTTGTTCCTAATAAAATTTACATCTGATTGTTTTAAATTCAGGCAACTTTTTAGTTTAAATTCAGTACACTTGTACATCACTTACTTGTGATAGATCTACATCTCCATCGGGTCTTATCATTTGAGGACTTGCTGTGATATTTGGGTTCAGTCTATCTAAAATATCCTGCAGATAATGCCTACATATTTTTTGATCACAATTGAGACACATTACTTTGAATGCTGTTCCATGTAGTTCAATTACTCTCTTACTACCTGCTTTTGTATGTAAATTATCCACATTTTGAGTAACAATGCACCTTAATTTTTTCCTATCTTCTAATTTTTTTAATATTTCATGAGTAACATTTGGTTTAACAGAAGAGAACCTATATTAATATTTTCAAAAATAATGATATTTGTAAATTCATAGTTATTTTTATGAAGACAAATTACAACCTTGGCCACCCAACATAATTTCTAGCCCAATATCGTCGTCTAAGGGCATCGCTAGCACAAAAATCTTGATATAATATGGGCCTACGACTACTTCTCGCATAAAGTCCAACACCTTCAGATCTATAGTCAGGAATCCCACTTTCTGTGGAAACTCCAGCTCCTGTTAAAATACATATCTTATTGTGGCTATCGATAAATTCTTTTAATTTTAATATATCTGAATCTTTCACTGTTGCACATTTTGGTACAAACGTAAGATCTGACAGTGATGACTTAGCTGTAAAATGATTTATTCACATTTTCAATAATACAGTATAATACTATAAAAATAGCAATTAATTCATGAACACGCACAGACTACTTACATAATAACGTTTTAATTTTATTTACAATTTTATGCTGGTTTGTACAAATAAAACTCATTTTTAAATTAAGTATAACATTATTCACACTAATAAGTTAATAAATTCTATATATGAAAAATACATAAAATTTACAGTTCAATTTAATATTAATTCTAAATTCTAACATCCCATATTGAATTCATAATACTGAACAATATCAGTAACTAATATTAAAAACAATGCATATTAACATCTTGACATGGTACTGTTAGCGCCACCTCACCACAAAACGCAGAACTACAATTAGTTATCAGGTAAGATCACTAAAGTGTCGATCGCACAATCTATACTAGTATTCGCATATGAGTTTTCGAACACGATAGAACCCCTACAAAGCATTAAAAACATTCTGAAGTTATATATTATGGTAAATTAAGCCAATAAAATCAATATTAATTGAATTTTACGAAAATGGTACAAGTGGCGCCATCTCTCCGGCGAACAGGGTGAACTACACACTTTTGAAACTGTAGTTTCATTAGTTCCCCCGTTCTACCGCTAGACGTCGCTGCCATCTATGTGCTGCCGCCTAGCGGTATAAGGTGAGAACTAACGAAACTACAGTTTCAAAAGCGTGTAGTTCACCCTGTTCGCAGGAGAGATGGCGCCACTTGTTCCATTTTAGTGAAAATAGAATAATAGAACTAGATGCAGTGAACTTAGCCACTTCTAGACTAGTGATATATTTCTAGATCCAGACAAAGATTGTTGTTGAAATACAAGAATTTTATAAATTATTTATCATAAATTATCCTATGTATCTAAATAAAGAATTGATTTCAAAGATCTTTTTATTTGCATCATTTTATAAGAAGTACCTGTAGAATGAAAAATCCCTAGATTATTAAATGTGAACATCATCCATTCGATACTAAGCACTATTCAGCCCTATTGTAATCACCGAAAGAAAACGACGGAAGGAAAATAATTTTGTGACATTTTGCGAATTGTGACAAGTACTTGATAAAATGGCTGCAATTAGTTTGTTGAATCCAAAAGCTGAATTTGCCAGAGCTGCCCAGGCATTAGCTATCAATATATCAGCTGCAAAAGGAATTCAAGATGTGATGAAGACAAATCTTGGCCCCAAAGGGACCATGAAGATGTACGTTCAATCATTTTCACGTGCTAAATTTTTGAGAATTAATTTTGTTTTTTGAATAATGTAGAATAAAATGAAATTCACAGGACTATATAAAACATTTTGCATTAAATATTTTATGTTAGAAGAAATTAGATCACGTGTAAGATGTTACTATTACTTTATTATCCTTATTAGGATATGATTGATACTTCGAGAAGTACCGGTAGCACGATGTGGGGAGGGAATAAAAAATTTCATTAACTATTCATTTTGATTGTTAAATTCAAAATTGTATTTAACAGATCAAATATAGCATGCATAAATACGTATAATATTTATATTTTATATATATAATTGCTAATAGTTTTATTATTATTTATTTTAAAGGTTAGTGTCTGGAGCAGGTGACATTAAAATTACAAAAGATGGAAACGTATTACTTCATGAAATGCAAATACAGCATCCAACAGCTTCTTTGATTGCTAGAGCATCCACTGCTCAAGATGACATTACTGGAGATGGTACAACTAGTACTATATTAGTCATTGGAGAATTTTTAAAACAAGCAGATATTTATATATCAGAAGGTCTTCACCCTAGAATGATTACAGAAGGTTTTGATCTAGCTAGGGCTAAAACATTAGAAGTATTAGATTCAATGAAAATTCCACTTGATCCAGAAAAGGGATTATTAGATGTTGCCAAAACCTCATTGAGAACTAAAATACATCCTACTATAGCTGATAAATTGTCTGAAATTTGTGTAGAAGCAGTTTTAGCTATCAGGCAAAAAGATCAAGAAATTGATTTGCATATGGTTGAACTGATGGAAATGCAACATAGAACTGCAGCAGACACTTCTTTGGTTCGTGGTATTGTAACAGATCATGGATCCAGACATCCAGACATGCCTAAAAGAGTAGAGAATGCTTATATATTAACTTGTAATGTTAGTTTGGAGTATGAAAAGAGTGAGGTAAATAAATTACAAACAATACAAATATATTATTTTTTATACGAAATAAAAACTATTTAATTATACAGGTAAATAGCGGTTTCTTTTATAAAACTGCAGAAGAGCGTGAAAAACTTGTAGCAGCTGAACGTGAATTTATTGATAATCGTGTAAAGAAGATAATTGAACTGAAAAAAAAATTGTGTGATGGAACAAATAAATCATTTGTTATTGTAAATCAAAAAGGCATTGATCCCCAATCTTTAGACATGCTTGCCAAAGAAAACATTTTAGCTTTACGTAGAGCAAAACGCAGAAATATGGAACGTTTAGCATTAGCTTGTGGTGGAATGGCTATGAATTCAGTTGATGATTTGAAAGAAGAACATTTGGGATGGGCTGGACTTGTATATGAACATGTATTGGTAAATATTTTGCAAAATATTTAAGTATCTAAATTATTTATATATAAAATAATAAATATAAATATTATATTATACAATTACAGGGAGAAACAAAATACACATTTATAGAAGAATGCAAGAAACCAAATTCAGTAACGATTTTGTTGAAGGTAAGTTTTTGAATTAATGTGTTATTTTATCATTTCTAATATAAAAACTTATTAGGGACCAAATAAATACACCTTGGAACAATTAAAAGACGCTGTAAGAGATGGCTTAAGAGCTATCAAGAATGCTATTGATGATGGTGCTGTAGTTCCTGGTGCTGGTGCTTTTGAAGTAGCTGCAAATCAGGCACTCAATCAATATAAAGAAAAAGTTAAAGGAAAACAGCGTCTTGGTGTACAAGCTTATGCAGAAGCTTTACTTATAATTCCAAAAATTCTTGGTAAGTTAGATACTCTAAATTATTGTACTTTTGAAATTGTTATGCATATCAGTACCCATTTTTTTTGTATTTAGCTGTAAACAGTGGATTTGATGCACAAGATACGATTGTGAAGTTATTAGAAGAAGCATCTTCATTGGGTGAACCTGTTGGGTTGGATATTTCAACGGGTGAAGCGTTAAAACCCGCAGATGCTGGAATTTTTGATAATTATAATGTAAAAAAGCAGATTATCAATTCGGCGTAAGTATTTATGACAATTCTACTAGATATCTAGAAGAAAATCTACGTTGCACCGAGTGTATATACGTAAAATTGTTTAATGCGAATATCGTTGAAATATGTTTGTATCTTTTCATTTCCAGCACGATCATCGCAAGTAATCTACTTTTGGTTGATGAAATAATGAGAGCAGGAATGTCATCTTTGAAGGGTTAAATCATGAATGATAATTCCTTTAATTTTAAAAGTATTCTGAAAAAAAGAAGATTTTTTCACTTAACTTAAATATTACATTTGTATGATTTCTTGAATTTTCTGCTTACTTTCTACATTTTTATAAAGCTTTCACCTAATAAAAAATACATGCACACAATAACAAATAAAATGCTACTTTTGAATTAAAAAGAAAAAGAAAATACAAGATGTTTGTTGTTCATTAATTTCCCATTCATGATAGGAACATAAAATATAATTCATAATTTGTCAAAAATATACTTGCTTATTACTTTGCATAATTAATAATTTAAATAAACTAAAATAATCGTTTGTACAGATGTCTTCTTCGATGAAATCAACGTAAAAAGAAGTTTGAAGTTTGATGTATCGTGTTATAAAAATTCAACTAGAAATGATAACCACTTTTATTATAAAAATCAAAAATATTTATGTGAAATTTTTATATTACACGATATTTACAATTATTTATAAACTAGACTATTACTTCACAGGACACTCAGTCTTTTCATACAATTCGTTCATCTACTATGTTATTTTCGATGTTAAACGGATCAATTTAAAAATACACATAAGAAGTGAAAAGAGTACAGCAAATTATTAATTTTACACACGCGTACACTATTTCGGGGTAATATATATTATGTATAATATAATACGCAAAATTTATTTTCACTGATGCTCATAACTAAACGATGAAACTTGTACTCGTGTATTATTATTTTTAAAACTTAGTATTATCAATTCGGAATAAAACATAACGCAATAATATCATTAATGTTAACAGTAGTTAACATCTATAAGAACTGGATAGTGCACATATACATTGTATGTATATATACATCATCCTTAACAATTTATTATTGATTATTATATATGTCTTCAATCTTGTCAAATACTTAATCTTGAATTTATATAAATGACGTTTTGAAAGATTTCGTGTTAAAATTTGAGAACTGATCAATAAAATAAAAGTGTTATATCATCAAATATTATATATTGAAAAATAAATACCCCTAATATTTCTTTTTTCAAAACACATAGCTGATGAATATTGATATACTCAAGATATTTAAGCTATAATACTGCATTTTGATTTTAAAAATTGTTTTTTCTCAGCATATAGCGTTGTATGATAGGTTATCTGTCTTTAACAACTTTAATCAAAATTCTTTATACGCTGGCAACATTTCATATACAACATTGATATTGTTGTATAATACACGATGTATAACCTTTAATAATAATGTACAATTATACATAAATCAGTGATACACTGTTAAAATATCAACGTGAAAACAAAAACTGTTCACTTTTTTATCAAATTAAAATAACTCCAATTTTTCAGTAAGTCAATACGTAAAAGGACAATGTAATTTTATGACAATTATAAATTACTTTTCTTTTGTATTTAAAAATTTCTAAATATACACTAGAAGAATATAGGCACAATGTACGATCATTGAACAATCAATTGTGATGCCTTTTCTTATATGTACGCCTTGCATTACAATACAAAAAGAAACAATGAATTTTATAAAAATTCATTAATACGTCTTCTACATATAATGTTACAGAAAAGCACATAATACCACATATGCTTTGGTTAATGTGAACCATTATATCAGTGATTGTGTACAATAAATATCTATACATCATAATGTCAAATTAAATCCTAAGTGTAAATTATTTGCTTTCAACAGTAAATAACGTTTTCCTTCGCATCTCCAAAAACTATTTCAACTTTTTGAGGGTTGCCATATTTTTGATATCATACTTAACATCTTGTAATATTATTTTTGGATTGATGTTGATTAACTGTGCCAGAGTAGTACAATTCACTTTCATCCTATGGCCTCCAACTACCATGTACGTATTTAACTTTGCTAAATTAACAGGTATTCTAGGAAGGCCATAATATGAAAATCCTTTGCATTGTATCGACTGATGCTGATCGTTCATTTTATTATTGAAAAGATATCTTGAATGTGGATTAGTTGATTTTCTAGCGACTGCCTTTATCTTGTATGATATAAGATTGGGTCGAATAGCATTTTTAGTTGTAGACTTTCTAGCCACCGCATGATGACTCTTTGTTGATTCGATCGAAACTTCAACCTGATCTTGCGAACTCGATTTCTGCCATTTAACTTTAGTCATAATATTTTCCAACTGTGTCTCATAATTCTGTATACTTTCTATCTTTAATTCCATGTCTGGATGTTCTTCAGCATTATGTGAAGACACTTGAGAAGCAGAACTGAAGGCTTTATCACAATATTTACATTTCAGAAGATTGATATGCTTGGATACATGGCTTTTCATCACGTTTATGAATGTTGTCGTGAATGAGCACTCAGGACACGTGTATCCCTTAAGCATCCTATTCCTATCCTGTTTCTTAAAGTTCAATGGCAAATGCGAATGGAACATACTATGATGTGTTTTTATCTTAACTTCAGATTCGCATAGCTCGTTACACCACTGACAAATCCAACCGTCCTTCGATCCTGATGCTTCTATTATTTGTACATCATCGTGCGATTGTTGCAAATACAGTTCATATGGAGTTTCCGTTTCCGTTTTAGAACACTGAGCTTTCATAGTTGGCTTCTCTGATAACAAATGTATTTTTTTGTACCTAAATGGATAATTTGACTTCAATTTTAAACCGTCATTTTCTAATTTCGATTCACTGTGCACCAAAGTCCAGTGATTTTGAACCACATCCAAAGATCTGCTACGAAAGCTGCAATAGAAACAACAGTAACCTATTTCATCGTCTCTTGGATCAGAAATCTGTTCTTCCTCTATGTCATCGTTATAGTCATCGTTATAGTCATCAGTGAAAGACTTATTATCCTGTTTAACATTTTCGGATTCTCCCAATGTTTCCGAAGGCGATATGTCCTCGGATTTGAACGGTGAAAACGGATGGTTTTGTTTCCAATGTTCCCAAAGATCTGTTTTTGTCGATGCAGCAAACGTGCAATATGAGCATTTCAACGTATTCTTTGGCGAGTGTATTCGCATGTGTGCTTTCAGACCAGTTAAATTCATCGCGGTAAAATTGCATATATTACATTTCTCCTGTGTCTCGGAATTGTTAACCTGTTCTTGATTTGTATCGTGATCTGGAACTTTTTCGTCGCTTATTTTCCTCTTACGTTTTTTGGATCTTTTTGGAAACACAATTCCGTATTCGGTATCGGATAGATTTTGAATTAGTTTCTCCGGACAGTTGCGATGTTTGAGACGCATATGTTGCAGCATTAACTTTTCACACTTTGTGGTGCGATCACAGTAAGGACATTTAAATCCAGCTCTCTTTAAATGGGCGTATTGAACGTGTAAGTTATAGCTTTGCCATCGAGTAAATGTCATTTTACAGTATTTACAGACGTACGGTTTTTCTCGCTCGTCTTCTGCTCCAACTACGATGAATATTATAATTAATTTTTATCATATTTTACGTTTTAGAAACTTGAAAATTAGTTACCTCAATGGTTAGAAGTTACTTACCTTTATCGGATTCAATTGTTTTTTCCGTTTTCTCTTTGTCGTCTCCCATATCGATAATGAGACTGTCGTTATCTTTAACATTATCATCTTGTATATTTAAATTCACTTCAATATTTTGAATTTTGCTGTCTTTTGTATTTGGAGATTTACTAGCAAGATTTGTAATCTTTGAAGTTTTAGTTACAGTATTTTGAGTAATTTTATTGAGGGGTGATTTATTATCGCTTCCAGAAGTGTTTAAGACTACAGGCGTGTCTGTATTATTTGCATTTTGCTTAGATAAAAATTCTTTTATCATAAGTGTTTGTCTCTTCAATAATGTGCCAACCTACAAAAGGAGAAATATTAACAAATACATTTAAAAAAATCAGGAGAAATTGATTATTTATAAAATTACCCATTCTTCGATATCATCATCCGGTGATAACGGCTCGTGATTAGGACGTTCTCCATTATGATGCTTGGCAAAATGTTTAAACAAAGCATTACGATTGACAGATAAATATCCACATTCTTGACAGTGCCACCTACAATATTGTTACAATGTTATATACCTAATCGATCCTACAGAAAAATTCTAGTTGCGTCAATAGATTATAAGAATATTTACCTTGCATAATTTAATTCCCTAAAAAGATGATCTCTCATATCATGTTTGTATTTGGATTTGAACTGCGTGCACAAAGTGCAAACGTACATGTTACCATCAGATTTTCCATAAGGACCAAATCTACCAACATCAGAATCATTGGAGTCATTATCTTCAATTAATTTAGCTTTGGCTTCTTTGTTTTTATCACTTGCTGCAGAAGTATCTTTCACATTTTCTACATCTGCTTTATCACCGAAAAGTGACCGTTTACATTTGTCCTTCAATTGTTTCGAATCATCTAGGGAAGTCGACTTTCCTGGTTTTATCTTAGCTGGCTTAACGGCTGACAACTCTGAATCGCTCTTTCGTTTCCCTGCTTTTAACGAAGACTCCGCTGATCCTTCATCTTCCTCTTCCAAAAGAATTCCACGAATGTGTCTAATACGAGGCATATCTCTTCTCCACAGAGGAGTAGTGTCAAACGGTTCATCTTGTCCACCTTGCTCAACGTTATCTGTACTTTTCTTATTAACACCTTTTATCCTCTGATACATCAGAATATAGTCAACGTTCGCATCGTTAGTGTGTTTGCTATTGATGTGTTGGTCAAACATAATTTTTCCATTTGTTTTAAATGAACACAAATTGCACTTGTATTGACATTTTTCATCGTGCGTTACAGTAGCATGATTAACCATTTCTGCCTTATAGACGCATTTATAGTCGCAGATATTACATTTCCAGTGATTTCCATCTGGGTCAGGGGCCTGTTCTTCAACCTCTTCTTGCACAGACTGTTGATTATTCTCTGTGTTTTCCAACTCTCTGATTACCTTGACAAAGGGTCTTTTTTCAGGATGCTTGTCAGAAAGATGTCTTTCCACAACGTGCCTGATGAATGATTTATTACTATTAGAAAGCATAGAAAATGAACCAGGAAGAATTTAAATTCCAACAAACATTTGATAAGCATACTTCATATTATCTGTTTGCAAAATTAAGATACAGTAAAAATATTACAGATTAATTATTTTTTCTGCTTTTCAAATGTTTAGTAAATATATCAATTCAAGTTAATTGAAAATTAGTAATTTGCCATGATTCATAGTTCAATCAGTGCATTCTATCACTGTGTACCTATGATAATGATGGTGATTGCAGTGAGAACATTTGTAAAGTCTTGTATCATGCATTTTCAAATGAACAGCCATTTTATCGATCGCTATGTTTAATCCTTCTTGACCTGGAGGAGGTTGCGGACAATGGGGACATCGAAAATATTGTTCTTCAGAGTGCAAAGCCTTTAAATGGCATCTTAACATTGCTTCATCGACCGTTAAATAATTACATTCAGCTACACCGCACACGTATCTATTATGAGTAAATATTATATCGTTATGTTTCTACATTTATTTCGACAAATTATCAAATTGACAGAATAACATTCAAAACCCTTACGTAACCATTGGCGTAACTAGGGTTTTTGTCTAGTTCTAATTTTAACACAACACCTCACTTCAGACATGAGTAAGTGGGCTTTGAAAATTTAGGAATTTTACAAAACATGAAATATTTTGGAAGATTAAGAGATTAGGGCCTATTTAGTTATGCCAATGTACGTAACAAAAGACATTTACTTGCCTCTTATGTTCTGGTACAAATTTTGGAATGAATTCATCGTCATCATCTTTAACAGGTTCCTTTGGTTTCCCTCCCATCCGACCATTCTGATGAGAACTGCTTGCCAAGTTCACCATTTTATCAAACATTCGTTCTTTCTTATCTAAACAAGGCACAGGATTAACAGGGCCGCTCTCTGGTACACTTTCGTCTATCGCGTGCAATCGCAAATGTCTGATAATATTCGTCCGAACTTTTGTCGTGTATGGACATACGGCACATTGTACTGCACGAATGTATATGGCTTGCAGCGGTAGGGAATCTATTTCGTCAGGACCGAAGGAGAATTTCTCGAGATCTGTAGATACCTTTTCACCTTCTTTTTCCGCAGATTTTGTACTTTTACGTTTCTTTCCCTTTCGTTCGCCACTTTGAAACTGTATAGAAATAGATGAAGCAATCGTTAAAACGGAAGGAAGAAAGCAATCGTTCACTTTCTCCTTGATACATTCTTTATATTATTAAATGATTAAATATTCTATGTTCAACATGCTCCTTATAATATAATTAAATAATATACACTTACAACGGGTTGTACGATAAAAAGACCATCTACAGATGGATTCTTTGGATCAGCTGGAACCAATTTACTGTAAGCGTATTTATGTTTCATTTTCATGTGTGCTATCGCTTGATAACCAACTGTACATCTCATTTTACACAGTGAACAACCAAATCGTTTCAGCCCATGAGATTTCAAGTGTTCCAGTAGAAATCCAACTTTGATGAAACGTTTATTACAGTGAACACAATTTAAGCATTTATTAAGACCACGCGATGAGCATTCTTTTATATGAACCCTTAAAGTACTTGCAGTCTGTGCACCATAATCGCATGATTCATAGCCACATCTATACAACTTTGTCCCTATGAAACCTGTATCTTTGATATCTTCTAATGTCATTGGCTTATCCGATTTTTTAACGGGGCTATTATTACCAGAATTTTTAGTAATATCGGTAGATGCGTTTACATTTTCAACATTGCTGTCCACCTGTTCCTTCTTGTCATTTTCTTGTGGGTCTACCTTTGCTTTTTCCTCGAAGTTATCTGTTTTATTTAAATCAGATTTATCATCCTTCGTTGAAACGGTCCCTGCGTCATCAATATCTACAATTTCAATGTCACTGTCTTCTGCCTTACTTTCATTTACAGTTGTGTTATTTGTAACGTCACTTGAACAACTGTTAACGTTCTTGAGGAAATCAGGATTGTCAAGTAAATTGATATTCACGAATTCATCAGTGGAGTCAAATGTTCCTGTAGAAGGTTCCAAAGGTTCAATGGCACTGTCAGAGACAATACTAGCATCTTCGTTCTTATCTAACAAAACTTTATTTGCAGCCTCGTTATTAGAAACAGCCATTACTGACACGTCGACATCATCCAAGTTTCCAAATAACGTTGTGCTTGCATTATCATTACAACTATCGCTTAAAGATATTTTTCCACTTTGAGAAACATCGGAGTTAATGGAATTATTCGAATTACTGCCCATTCCAAATAAATTATATATTGATTTGTTCAGTATCTCGTTTTCATCTTTATTCACCATATTTAGGTCTTTAGTTAAATTCAAAGAAGATTTAGGAGATGAAGGGGTGTTAACAATGTCTACTACGATTGGATCTTTAGTATTATCTTTCCCTTCGTTTTCTAAATCAATTACTTCTTCGGTAAATTTAATATTATCATCGAACGATCTTACCACTAGCTGATCTATTACATCTTTATTTCGTACAGGCTGAAACGTGTAATGTAAAATTACAATTACAATTCATATTATTTAGAAATCCAAATTATAATTGCAATATATTTCTTACCTGAAGAGGAAGAGATCTTTCAAGAATGTGTGGCAATCGATTGCAATGAAATACACTTAAATGATTATGCATTTCATTAATGGTATCCGAACCATTCAAACAATAAAGGCATTGATACTTGTAAAATCCATGCATCTTATAATGCATCATCAACTGCTCAACTTTCAGACACGTAACACGGCACACATGACACTTAAATGTAGACAGAACTGATGCATGTTTATTTTTTAAATGCGCCATAAAAGACTCAGGAACATAGAAAAACTTGCTGCAATCTGTAAAAAATATTTCTATAAATTTAACTCCTTATTTCAAAGTGATAGCATGTAATTAAGATAGCAATTATACCATGCTGGCACATATAAGGATGTATAAAGTCATGTCGATTGATCTCTTCTCTTACTGGCAATTCCTTCAATAATTTGCCAAGTAAAATGCCATGTTTACCAGGATGAGCTGTTAACTATAAACAAAAGAATATTATGTACATAAATTAACAAAAAAAATATGTCTTCTTACAAAGTTTCTTTTCTTATACCTGATGTACTTGCACGTAAGAAGGAACGATAGCTCGATAAAAACAAAAGCTGCATTGGTAACGACAATGAGCATGCTTTTCTTCCATATGCATTTTCATCTGATTCCAATTCTCCAGTACCATGTAACAATATGCACATTTCTGATAATCAGGTTGTGACCCCTTTTTCTTTTCAGCCTCATTACCATGCTGAAGATAATGTTGTTGATATTGTGCCAATACATCAGTCGTAAAGCGACAATCACGTTCCATGCATTTATATAACTGAGCTAATTTAGTCCTTTTTAACATTGAGTTATAAGCATCTACGGATTTTATTTTAACTACGGTAGTAGTTGAAACGGTGGATTCAGCCGATTTCAATACCGTGGGCGTTCGAACTACTTTGACAATTTTATAGTTCAAATTCGGTGACTGTGGAGATCCTCCAACAGTCACAGTGCGCGTAGTAGTTGGAGTCATGACTGTAGTCTTGTTTCCAGAAAGAGGAAAAGACAACTTGTTGTTCACTGCAATGATTTTCTTTGTCTTTGGAGCAATAGGAATGAAACTAGCGCCACGATGAGCAGTAGTGACAGAAACCGGAGACGGAGACAGACTTTTTACCGGAATTAATTTCACAGTTTCTGTTGTAGCAGGCATATTTAAGGGCTGTGCAATGGTTACAGCGTTAAGTCTCTTTAAAATAAAAGGTGAATTGGACTTTTTCAGTACAGATACACCTTGACCTTTTATTGGCGAAATTTCAACTGCTTTCCTTATATCATTTATCTGTAACAAAATAAAATAAAAATCTACCTATATGCCAACTTAATTTACAAAAAAGATTTAAATAGAATAACATATCTCAACTTACAATAGGATTTTCAGCACCATCGTTATCAGCTCTTGGTGCAAGACTAACTACATTTTCGATTTTCAAAAATGAACACTCCTCTTCTTTCTCTGGATTTAATATACTTTCTGTAGTACTTGGAGTATTAGGTTGACTTCCATCTATTACAAAAAATAATTGTATGACTTTAAAGATTAAAAAAATTGTTCTGTAGCTGATAGGAATATTAAAGTAACTGGTTTTTCGTTTCTCTTTTTTATATCATTAAGACGAAGTAACCATAATTTTTATACGTACTGCTTTGTGAAGTAGACACATCTTCTTGGGTACCTGGAGACTGTGTAGGTATTGACAACATATCTCCACTCAAACGTCTCAATCTAATAAAGTTTTTAGGTTGATTGCTATCACCTTGCGTTTCTCGCGAAATTTCATGGAATTTAGTTTCTAATTTTCCAACAAATTTTTTGATACTAGCAATAGGCACCACATCTGGTGGTTTGGGAATAGAAACAATTGAAAATGCTCTTTTAGGTTCCTCAGATTGTGACTTCTCTTTGTTAGTTTCAAGCGGTTTTGTACCCTGTAGCTGAGCAGCAAGCCTCTGAATAGTTGTTAACATTGGATCCTTGGAGGATGCACCAATGTTAGAAGTTTCTTTCAGGATCATATTTACATCTGTAGATGGTTCGCTGTCCGATTGTTCGCTGCTTGAGTCAGACTCATAAATAGGAGCTGAACTCCTGTTTTCATTATCACTGGTTTCTACATCACTTTCATCATTCTTTTTCTGACCCAATGCTGTTGAAGGATCTTCAACTTTGGAATCTATTTGAGCTGCTTCAGATGTGGGCTGAGAATCTTCAGTATTTGATACACTTGTTTTCAAAACAGAATCCTCAGCCTGCACATCATTACAGGTTTCTTGAGGTACTGATACATTTATTTCTGAATTTTCTGTGGAAGCTTCTAATATTTTAGAGGTAGGATGCAATTCAGTGCTACTTTTTTCACATTGGATTGAATTTGGTGAATTCAGAGAAGTAGTAGGAGTTTTACTAGAAGATTCTGGACTTTCATTAGTAACAATCTCATTATTTTCTGCTACTAAATTGGTTTTCATTTTATCTTTCAATTTGTCTATAATGGAAAGACCTTTCTTAGATGCATCCTTCTGCAATTTGATACCAATATTCTGAATGATCTCCTGCATTTTCCTCTTCCGTTCCAGTTGAATCTCCACTTCTTTCTTTTCCAACTCTGGTGGACAAACGAAGACGCTTAGATTTCCAGATGATAAGCTTGAATCTGCATCTTCTTGCGTTGTTTTCTTCTTTTTACCATCATCAACTTGAACTTCAGAGTTGTCTTCCTCCTTTTGTGACTTCATTTCTGCTACATTATCATCCTCTTTCTTTTCTGTATGAGCAGCTGTAGCATCTTTTATTGTTTCTATCTTATTTGCAATGTCATCGTTTTGATCAACAGAAGGTACAGGATCATTCACAGATTCTTCCAATTTCTCTAAACTCGGTTGAGATACTTCTTCTTTTATTTTTTCAGTCGCTACGTCCATTTCATTATTAGGTTCTTCCTGAACTGTATCCAAAGACATGTTAATCATTATAATATCTACATATGGAACGTCTTTGTGCCAAAATTTGGCATGCTCTTCTACATTAAACCTTTTCAATTGAATGAAATTACACTTTGAACACAAGTAACCATAAATCCCATTCTTCTCAGGTATATCATCTTCAGTTATTGCTTCAGCGAACGTGTCTTTAAATCGTCGACATACTTTGTAGTAATGAGTTCTCATAGAAGACTTGGCTACTGCCTGATAAGGACAACTGTTGCAGCGAAATCTGTATTCTCCAGTGTGAGTAGTGCAGTGCTCATAAAATGCTTCCATAGCAACTTTTGAAGCACCTTCAGTTAAGAAAGAACAAATCCTACAACGAAATTTGTAAATTTCTTCAGTCAAAGATTTCGAGGACTTCGTATCCATATTATTATCTTTAGCTTCTTGAATAGCTACCCGAGCATCTGATATTTGCAATCTAGAAATCAGAATTTCTTTGCCAGGATGACTCAATTTGTAATGATGAACGATATTCTTGCCAGTGAAAAAGCAAAGCAAACATTTGTATCGTTCTTTCCCTGACCACGCATAATATATCAATTTGTTCACATCTAAATCTAAAAGTGACCTATCTAATTCTTTAGCTTTGTCTTTTACATCTTTCTTCTCTGATGGTTCCTTCTCGTTGGTAGTACCTTTGTACTGAGATTTCTTTTTCTCTATTAAGTCCCCTGATACAGGATACTGTTCTACTTTCTGATCTTTCATATCATCATCAGAAATCTGACTGGTATTCTCAAGCTTCTCAGAGTTACTCTGATTAGTATCATTCAATGAACTGATCTCACTGCTAACCTTGTCTTCTGATGGTGAAGAAGTATCTACTTTTATTGAAGCACTTAACTCACTACTACTATTGTGATCAGTGTCGACTTTGGAAGAAGCTGCAGGCGTCTTCTTCCTCTTTTTCTTCGACAAAATCCCCATCCGCCAATTGCATTTCTTTTTCTTCTTCTTCGCATAAACCTTCTTCGTAATCATATCAGGCGACAATCCAGCTGGTAAGTCATCAAGGTCTATGTCACTTCCTTTACTTGCCACGGATGTATCCTTATCCGTATCGCTCTTTGAAGGAACTAGTCCCACCAGAATATTACTCAATAACTCCTCGTTAGCGTTGGATTCTATCTTTACTGCCTCGATGTTCGTTTTCTTTCCTGAAGCGACACTGCTAGACATGGAAATATCAGAAACAATACTTTCCTCGTCACTAAATTGACTATCATCCACCTTGCTTTCGGTCACTGATTCATTTCCCTTCTTCTTCGCGGCCTTTTTAGGAGCAGTCTGATTAGATTTTTTCTTCTCGCTTGTCTCTGACGTTTCCGATTCTGCCTGTTTATCAGGATGAAGGGAGATATCTACAGCTGCAGCTAACTCTGAAACATCTATGCCAAAACTCTCATCAGACGAGCTATCGAACATTACTTTAGAGTTATCCAGCTTAGATATATCTGTTTTTTCGACGACCACGCGTGGTTCTTTAATGGTATCCTTGTTAACAATTCGTTTACTTCTTCGCAATATATCGGAGTCGTCGTTACGCGACTCTTGGTTGGACAAGATGTTCACATTTTGAATAAGTTCCGTTCTGAAGGCCAGTGGTTGATCCTCCTCGCTGTCTGAGCTCGGATACTGTTTGATACACTGTCGAGTGACTCTCTTCGTTTCTTTCTTAGACTTGCTCTTCGATTTATTTAATTCCTCTGATGTACGAGATTTGGTAGACTTCTTCTGCTTGGATGATGCATCCAATGCTTCCTCTGTATCTGACTCTGCATCCGGTTTACTTGATTCGTCTTTCTTTGTGGTTGGTGTACTTGGATTGGAAGTGGATGGAACAGAATTAGGCTGAGTTTGCTCTTTCTGCGTTCGACAGAGTCGATGACCGGTTGCAGCCACAACGCCATCGCAGATGAACATCTCCCTTATATCCTCCTGTAACATTTCCAGAGAATTTCGCCTCTTTGCTTTCGCTTTGGGGGTTTTGGGTCTATTATCTTTGTCCTCCATCGATTCATCTTTAACTGAATCCTTAGTATCTAGTGTATCATCTGCTTTCTCTGCACTTACCGTGTTCTCTTTGGTTTCATCTTTCACTTGAGTCACATCTTTAGCTTCTATCGCCTGTTCCACGGTTTCTTTTTTAGGCTGAACGTCGGAGGATTCGGTAATACTGGGAGTTACTTTTTCAGCCTTTTTATCCACTTGCTCTTTCTGATCATCAACGGATGCATTCTCATGCGACTCTTTACTCTTCGCCTTCAAGATATCCAATCTTTCAGCAAGGGACTCTTCGTCCGAGCTGTCCGAAACAATCACCCGTCGTTTTTTCTTCGTCGGCATCTTTTTCGTGTCAGGAGCATCGTCTTTATCAGAACTACTACTTTCCGATTCGGACTCGATAATTTTTTTGATCTTCTTCAGCTTCTTTGCCTGCAGTACTTCTCCCAGCTTCTGCATGAACTTTGCCTGTTCGACGAACTTCTTTCCCTCGCCAAATTCGAAGGACTTTCTGATCAAAGCCTCGATCCATTCTTGCGTCACTTCATCCTTCGATTTCGGCCCTTCCGATTCCGCATCCTCCTTCTTTTTCTCCGCGTTCTCAGCAGTTTTCGGACACGTTGTACTAATAGAATCTGACTCCGCAATATTTGAATCGCTCTTATCTTCTACGGTCGCGGCAGAAGACTCTTCCTTTGAATCCTCCTTCTTGTCACTGATATCGCTACTATCGTTCCAGTTCTCCGATTGTATATTTCCGTCGCTGCTGCTGCTCACTTCCGCCGTGGCGTCATCTTTATCCCTCTTGATCGCTTTGCTTTCTTTGTCCGCAGCGCACTCGTTCACTTTCGCCTCTTCGGAAACGTGGCTCGAGGTTGGCGATTCCAGCGACTCGTTACGTTTAATTTTCGGGATTTTGAAGTTTTGCAAACAATAACCTTGCGCAGATTTAGCTTTCGTGTCGATAACTCCGTACAAAGTCTCCAACGGTGATTGCATTTTCTCTTTACTCGATTTGTCCGCCGACTGTTTGCCAGAATTCTCGGCATCCGTTCGCCTGTGACCCTCGATCGGTTTCGGAGGGGATTTCAATTTCTCCTTCGATTTCCGGAACGAGGATGTCGTGAACACCGGCGCCGTAGAACGTTTCCGCGAGTTCCTTTCGTTAAAAGTACTATCCTTGTTTTTGGCAGGTGGGAAGTGCTTGTCCTTTGCCAATCGAGGGTCCCTCACTGAAGTAGCGTTATCCCTCGGCTGGTTGGGGCTCTGGTTTATTGTATTGTGCTCCGTGCGAACCCTTGGGTCGCGGTCGGATATATTTCTAGCGTCCCTACCGAAACGGTTGCTATTATCCCACTCATTATGATTGTCCCTAGCCCACTCAGGCCTACGAGTATCGCGGTTAAAATTATTTCTCGGTTCTGCTCTATTCCTTTCGTTATAATAGGAATTACGACCTCTGCCACCACCACGGTCTCTGTCCCTGTTCCAGGGACACGGTGTACTGGGTCTAGGAAATGGTCCCGTGGGACCCTCCGTTGGCCCGATCACGTTACAAGGAACTTCGTTCTCCTGTCTATAGGGCACTTCATTCGGTCGATTAGCTGGGGAATCCCAGGACTGTCTCTGATGGCCTCTATCGAAAGACGGGTCGTATGGTCTGCTTTCACCAGGGAAATTTCTATACTGTGGGCCAACGGGGAACCTCGTGGGTGATATCAAAGGCTGTATGTTTGGCACATTCGGTACGTCGACATTGGGGGGTAGATCTTCAGGTCGTGGAATGTGATTTATATCCTGAGGACGAGTAGTCGGACTCATCAGTGGCCTAATTCCTGTGTTCATATTAGAAGGAAACTGATTAGGCCTGAGTTGACCTTCGTTCATTTGGTGTGAATCTATGTGAATCGCAGCGCCGCCTGCGCCTACGTTCCACATCTCTTGATGCATACCCATTGGGTGCTGATACGACTGCGCGGGAGAGTTTGGCATACCGCTGAAGTTTGAGGTTTGGGGCCACTGGTTGTTGCAGAATTCGTTCGTATTGACGGGAGGGTGCATGGAAGGCCAGTGGCCAGGGTTCGGTACTTGTCTATTAAAGTACTCGGGACCTTCTGTCCTGAATTCCGTCTCTATCCTAGGTGGTACCATTTCAGGCCCAACGTTTCCCTGACGCCTTTGGTATAACAGACTATTATCCGACTTGGCGGTATTGGCGGGATGTAATGGATTAGGTATATCGTCGTCGATCAGCCGGCGAGGATGTCGTTCATAATTGTCCGCAAATCGAGGCTCGACTTTAGATCCAGGCGATGCAGGCCGGTTTCTACTATCTAATCCTGTGTTATGTCCTAAACTAACTGGCGATGGTCCCTTGATTTCATTCAACTTTAAAGTCTCGCCTTTCGCCGGGACACCGGTAGATAGACATTTTCTACTAGTTAATTTGACTATATGTTTATCGATCTCCTCCCAACGCCTCTCGCTCTCGCTATCGATATCCTCCTGCGACAACAGGAACGGTTTGGACTGCTTCGAGTCCTTTAACGCGTTTAATTCTGGTTTTTCCTTTTTCAACTTAACCGCATCTCCCTTTTTCTCTAACTTGTTATCGTCTTCCTCGTTCAACAATTCCGCCAAGTCTTCCATGGACAACGGAGGCTCCGTGGAAACCGGAGGCGGGGAGAGCAATAACGGTACCGAAGGCTTAGAACTAGGTCTGGAAACCTCCTTCAACCTCGGAGACGTGTTCTTACCATGCTTCGAATACAGAATCTCCGAATCTGGAGACTTGAGTCTAGTATCCGACACGCTCATCGGTGATTCTGGCCTCGACTCCGACGAAACGTCCAAATTCCCTCCTGCTAACCTAGTCTTCTCCAAAATGGACGACAACCTTCTGGAGCCGCCCAAAGAAGGAACTGGTATCGTTGGTATATGTCGAGTAGAATGCATCGATATCGGTACATGAGGTCTCCCGTCGTTATTCCCGCCCAATTTCATCCCTGAAGCTACATCGTGGCCGGAAGTAACGATACCCTGCCAATTTTTAGTTCTCCCGATCTGACTTTCGTTCCCTTCGAGCATGTCCCATTCGACGAACGAAACGTCGTCCACATTTTTGCTCGAACGTTGGGAAGTGGGGGACAGGCTGAGATCGTTACTGGTCCGTTCGGTTGGTATGATAATCGGCGCTTTAGTTGGCAATGTCTCTATCGGGTCAGGGGAAGCAGGTTTGTCGAACTCCACCTTACGCTCGGTGGGTATTATTATCGGCTCTACTTGAGAACCCGAGTCGGGACTAACCGGGGGACTTGGACTAGCCGGTGTCTCGTGGATCTCCTTGTCTTCCATTGTCTCCTCCACAGGTTGAGACTTTGGTTCTTCCATTGCACTGAAAGGTGTTGAGTCGACATTTTACATGGGACATTTCTGAACATCAAAGTCTAACTGTATAAGTCACACTTTTCAAATTTCAGAGAACAAATCAAAGGTACAAGAGCCCTGTAACTCTGGATATATACATATTAACTGCACTTGCTTTCTGGTAGTAACAAATTAATTGGATTTGATACTATCTAGCAGTGATATCTTGTCTGATTTAATATCATAATCATACTGTTATATAAGTCTGTCATATTTTCTGAAGTAGGTAATAAGTCCAGAATTACTTTAAGCTAATGGACTTAATACCATACACAGATCATAATCGCAGGGCTAAAGAGCTTTTACCGTTGGAAAAAGTGAAACATGTAGTTTTCTTTTTAAGTGAACTTATTACAATCTGACTATGGAATCCAGATTTGTATCTTAAACGTATAATATATTAACGTAAAATTTTTTTTATAGAAATACTGTTCAATTTCTTTGCTTATGAAATGACTATAAGCTATTGAACAGTATTGCTTTACAAAGTTGACACTTAATTTTAATGGTAAAAATACAATGATGTATACAATAGTTTTTTAAACGGATTCGCTTTCAGATGGGTGTACAATAGTTCTTAAAAGAGAAAAAATCCGATCCACAAAATACTCACGTTGAGGTCTGCGCTGAGTTCGCTTCATTTTTCTTATTCGGAAAATGTAATCCAGGTGTATTTCCCTGAAACTCGTGTCAGATTAGAATAATTAAAATTAAACAAAAAATACATGCACTACGAAAGCCTGAAAATATACAAAAATAAATAGAATGAAGAATAAGGAGAAATCCAAGGCAACTACATCCATTTCAGAAAAAAGTAAGAGAGGTAATTGTAATAGTAACAGAAAAAAATTTCATTTATCTACTACTGTGCTACAAACATTCACTAGCAACAGATATTTATTCTGAAATAATTGATTTCAAAGAACATTAAGGTGCAAGTGTATGTGTATTATACAAATGCTTTGTGTAATTGTTTAGAAATATATATAGTTCTTGTGTAACAGCAATTTCAACCACCCCATAATATATATAATTTGGAAACCAAGGATGCAAGATATCTACAAACAAAATAAAATATGAAATAATGCAATCGTTATGTTTGCTCTATAAAAGCATGGCTATAATAGGTGCCTCATGAAACGATATAAAAGAGTTGATAACAAGTAGGATAAATGTTTAAATAATTTTCAAATTCCTAAGGAAATTTTATTATTTAAACACACTCTCGTTTATATGTTTCGTTCGTGAACACAGTGCGAACTAATATGATACACCAAGAAAAATGGTAACATTTTAGTTCACTGAATTTAAAATTTAATATAAGTGAATACTGTTCATTAAAGTAGACAAAAATTTTATTGATAAAAAAATTCAGTGAACCATAAATGTATAACGTAGTCGAGCGTAAATCAGCATATGTAACTACCTTTTCTACTTTGTTGTGCAACTTCTGGAGTACATCTTCGCATCGCTGCAACGTCTCGATCTTCAGCCTATTTTACCGATAATATATCGTGATTAAAAGTTCATACAACTTTTCGTTCTGTAGTTTTATGTCTCTAATAATAAGCACTTCTTTGCGATAACATTTTCGGAAAAACTTGACAGAAATACCGATTAATTGAAAATTTGAAAATTTCAGAATTCGACAAATTTTTATTAGCGCTCAAATTCTTTGCGTGAACGTCATTAACTATTTTGAATTGTTATCGTCAAGCGGCGCGATAAAAAAGTGCAGGATTATTTTATTTGAATGCGTATCAATTTCGAAACGTACTTTCTCTTACTGTTCGACAGAATTCCGTGAAGGCTTTGCATTTTTTGCAGTTGTACTTCCCGCGATTTGTCCTTAACGTTTTTTAATCGTTCTATCATCGCTTCCAAAAACGGAATGTATTTTTGCATCTCAGCGAATTTCTTGTCGTACTCGTCCATCTTGTTCGTTGTATATCAAATACCTGGACCGGCAAAAGAAAATCTTTATATTTTCACGTTTCTATCATCAATCAAAATATTTATGTGCTTTTTATATCGTAGACGGTTTTTGTTATTTCAGATTCGATTTACATTCGGCACAGATTAAATTACAATATAGTGTAATCTACGTAAAGGGTATTACAAAAAAATCGCAATCTTGGTTATGTTAAGAATAAAGCGATACACATCTAATATTTATTGTGCCGTTCATAGATAACACTCGTAGAATTTTATCGAAGTCGATAAGATACTTATCTAGATAACATTAAAACAAAAGACAAGACTTATGCGCCTATCGAATACTATAATTAGACGATCTTAATTCTAACTATACTGGCGATTGATTCTGCCTATATGTCATTTGCACATTTATAACTTTGTCTAGACCAGAGCTTACCGAATCTTTACAGGCCGAGATCTACTCTCTATAACATACAATTTTCCAAAGTTTCGAAATCCAAATTCATTTAATTCCAAATTTAAAAATTAAAAAATTTTTAAATCCCAAAGTTCAAAGTTTTTAAAAATCCAAATTTCCAAAATCCCAAAATCGTATAGTTCGAAAATCTCTAAGACCTGCTTTCGAAAAACACCAATGACTCGGAACTCGCTTTCAGGGAATCTCTGGTCTACATGATTAAAACTTCTAACTGAAACAAAACAGACCCAGCAAGATATCACAAGTTTCGTAACATTCTGTTCGTAATATTTGTTACGATAACTTCAATTTTTATTTTGTCTGTCTTCATCTGTCTCCACGGCATAAATTTATTATATTTCTTTTCAACACGAGTATTATAACAATGTAAGTGTATTACATTGAATGTTTTAAAAGCACAAATTAACGTAACCGCCATCTTCTTTTCCGTTCAATATTTCCATTTGTAATTTACCAATTACTTCTGCGTAAACTCATTAAAATTCGCGTAAATTCATACGAGCAATCAATAACGGAAATAATAAACAGCACGGTTATATGCGAGTATATATGAAACGAGTATGGCAATTTGTGTACAGAGCCATTTTATTCGTATACATTACATACAATCTTAAGGGAAATCGAACTAATTCTCAATTCATAATTCTATTAATAATTTCTGGGAGAAATACGATTAAATATAATGGGTTTAAATGTGATATACCTTTGTAAGACAACGTTATAATACACGATGAAAGAGAATTAATTTGTATCACATCGATGCTTCATGGGCTTCACAGTTGCTGAACTCCCCTTGAAGTGTTCACAACTTCACAACTACGCGATCACTTTTCAAACTAAGAAACGCTTTAAACACGCCTCTATTTGCCATTAATAAAGAAACATCTCACAAAATATAATCGTACCACGTGATCCAGACAGAAAATTGACGATTAATTCAAACGAACGTCAGTTATTAACTTTATAATGTTTCCACGTGTACAAACTGAAATGCGTATGCGCAGTGAACATCATCGATGAACTTACACGATCGAGTTACATTATTCAACCGAAAAGAATTAAGCTTGCTTTTGTAAGAATGTTCTTTTAAAGACACGATTCTCGGGTAATAATGATAACATCTGAGCAATCGAAGGTTATTTAGCACTCTAATGTACACTAACCGAGAATAAGTCTAAGGTAAAAATCACAGGCAACAACACAGCCAACAAGTAAACATGTCCGCGATCTTTTAAGTCCACAGTTTCTCACTAAATTCAAGGTACGCAACGATATGAATGTACCGTACGTTGCAAGGATTCACAGTGAAATATCCAATTAACTTTCCTTGAACACGTGGTTCTTGCACCATTAAACTTGTTCAGTGCCCGTACATTCCGGATCCTATAAACGTGTTTCGCTAAGTCCTGAACGCATTACTTGCGAACGGTTCAGTAGAATGGACAAGAAACGTCCTCAAAAGACATTTCTCTTGTCACATTTTACTGCGTGAACAACCGTACGTGGTTTCATGATTCCTAGGGAAAGGAAGTAGATGGCGGCACAAGCGTGATGCTCAAAATCATCGGCAGATAGCAGCACACAATAAACATGGCGGCCGAATAATATTGCACAAAAATATCCGACGTAATTTTCGCTTTTGCATTTCGATAACCATGAATTTGTGAGTCATATTATCTTTCAGAATGGAAAGATGCTCACAAGATTAGGAGGCTAGTAGCTTTTATATCGTATATATCGGCTTACTGTATCGGTAACTTAACATGACGTACACTGACAGAAATGACTTCCAGATGCATTGAATTATGATCCTAATTTTGATTGTAATAATTAATTTTAATAAAATAATACGACTGTTATTGTATGCTAATGTATCTGCAGTATTTGGATGAAGAAGTAATTACGTGATTAAGTAACAAAATATTATATGATCCTTAAGTTTCCGGTTTAGTTTGAGAATACCGGAAATGAAGAATTACGGAATGTACTTACACAATGTCAAATGTGTAATGATATATGTATGGAATAAGAATCAATTATTACGTAATGACATAATAATTGTCGAAAAAGAATCTTAATTATTATACCATGAATAATACCAAACATGAATAGTATGAATTATAATGTATTAAAAGGGAATGTCAAATTTTCAAAAATTGCTTTTATAATTTAACAAAATCGAAAGAAAAATTATATGTATAATTGTCACGTACGTAAGAAGTGAAACTTATGTGTTATGGTTTAAAATTTAAGATTTATGAACTTGAAAATTTTGTTTCTTCAGAAATTGGGTGATTTAGAAATTTAAGAATTCGTTTTCAATTTTCGCAGTGCAAGTCTGACGACCAGCCGTCACATTTCCACAAAAATTTCACTTTTATAAATCTATATGATTCTATGAAATATCACGTAATTCACATTAGATATTATTTAAAGTCCACATAGCATTTACATACTAAGCAGTGGACTGTAATTTGCAAACAGTGATGTCCTTTCTCTTTCCTATTACTTCTCTATCTACGTACGTTACGTCTCCATATTTATTTTCCTCTCTCCTTCGTATTTCGTCGATATTGACTACGTGACAAACAATGCTCCGCTTCGGAGCGCAGTAAACGCTGTTTCATACCATTTGATCATGTAATTAGTTTTTACTTTTTATCAATTATAATTTATAAAACTTAAAAGTTCAAAAATAATGAATTCTTCGCACTAAAAAGTTTTATGCCTTGTATAAAACATTTATTTTATCCAACCGTTAATGATCATGGAGTAGCGGTCAAAAACGTGTAACGTCTATTATAACGAAAATAATAGATATATCACCGATTTCTTACCAAAGAACAGATTCTTTGTCTGCGACGGCACATCTGATAAAACATTACACAGCAGAATATCGCCGTAAGCATTGATCCCCTGTTGCCGTTCGCGTTCGATCCTGCGTTCCGTGACTTAAAACACAGTGGCCGGACAACGAAACTGCGATATGCCGTGTTTTCGTTGTCAATGCATGGCTACGAGTTCGCACTGCGTAGAAATCGCTCGACTTTCTCACAATGTCGCAGTTACGTCGGAACTGACACTTTTCTTTTTTTTTTCTAAGTTTTGCAGCGCGCTCTATAATTCTGCATCACCGGCTACAGAACTAGACCCGTCGCAATGAGTATTTGAGCATCAAAAATACCGATTCTGCATTTTTCAGCACGAAACGTCACTTCCTACTACGCACGCACGAGACACAAGGTTTCAGTTCGTAACTGTTCAGCATCCTGTAAAGGTGTCTCCAGATCAATTGGCGGAATCGTGTATACAGATAATTTGAAACGATGACACTCTCCTGACAGACGTTGTTTCGACAAATTTTGGTAGATTACGAAGTTCCTATATGTCCTTACTGTTGGTTTTCGCAGGCACACTGTGAGTCTACATGTTGAGATTAATTCGCTAGCACCGCACGTGTACACTGGCGAGCATGATAGATTTCCCTAGGGAAAATGGTGACATGGGGAAAAGAGGCCCCACCACTAGTTGGTTTTTGGTTGGTCCATTTTGAAATTTGTTAATTTCCGAAATGCGTATTTTAGAAATTTGGAAATTTAAACATTTAGAATTTGCTAATTGGAGAATTTATTTACAAATTTTTAAATTTGGGTATTTTTAAATTTGATAATTTGAAAACTTAGAAATTTATATATTTAATTTATAAAATCGAAGTTAAGTAATAAAAGACTCTTCATCTTACAATTATTCTTATCCAAAAGAAGCCTACGTTGCTCGTTTCCTTTTTGTATCTTGATGCACTTGGAAATCCTATAATCAAAACTTTGGATAGACACTACTTTGGTCTATAATAATTCATTATGGTGGTGATTCGTTATTATTTTCCAACTATATTTGCACATTGTAAAGATGGATAGTTATATGATAGGATACGATGCGATACGTAAAATTACTTTGCTAGGTTCACAACGCAATCATACGAAAGAGATTTACCCTTGAATAGATCGCGATATTTCCGACGTAATGCTTAAGGACGGATTACTTTTCTTAACAGGTATACCTTTTGTAAATACAATCGTACTGCTTGTGAAGTAACGAACGAAATGGCAACCCTGAAGGGCGTATGTTATTAATGGCTGCCATCAATGGCGCTAGGCTAAATAATTTCACGTGGATATCCCAATACATCTTCCACCATATGCTGCTTACCTGTTATTTTGTTGGCGCATTAGTAAAATCACATTAAATAATATTTTTCTTATTAATCATTTATGCAGATAGAATAAATGATTGTTTTGATCGAATAACAAATCAACTTTTATCGTAATGTCGATTCGATCTTGAATGAGTCCCAACACAAAAATATAAATACAAATAGTATTACAATGAGCTTCCTACATTGTAAGAGCCAATAAATAAAAGAATATTACACTAGAATACATATTTTGAATCACTAATGAATGTTATGTAAATAATAAAATGAAGAAAAGTAAAAACGTACATACACAATATTTATTATAACAAGATTGTTCCTAACGTAGGATTCGTGGAGTCAGGAATGCAGATGGTATTGTAATTCCAACAAAATTTAGGATCTGGTAATTATTGTAGTAATTCTTGTAGTTAGATTAATTATAACCAATATTTAACACTTTAAATATACTCGAAGTCATTACTTGATTCGAGTTTCATGTGTTTAAATACTGATTTACGTGAACGACAATAATACATTTTAAAATACGAGGAGTCCACCTTTCTTCGACTTACGCAGATCCGCCATTTGCAACTTCTGTTCTACACAATATTCACTTGACAGATTCGGGAACTTTCGTAAACGAAAAACGAGTCTAAACGGAAACACCCGAAGTACTGATTCCATAAATATATGCATAGCGTATACTATATATAGGATGCGAAACTAGAGCTGGAAAATATTGACAATAAAATTATTTTACAATTTTGAAAACTTCAAGCAATCATATATATTATCAATATTTTAGGATTTTTACACTCAATATATATATCGTCAACACGACATTGTCAATAGATATTGAGAACCTTGAAATACTGATAATACATATACGTATTATATTGATCAACTGCAGTATTCATTATACCACACTAAACAACAGTAAAATGTATTTTGATAACAAAATGTAATGAAGGTTTAAAATCAATTTGTAGTAATTATCAAAATAGAAAAGACTAGCAAATATTTCGCTTAAGATTTTAAAATAAAGATATAAATGAACTTATATTGTCGTGCGCCTTATTATTAAACTATCATAAAAATAAGAAACTAGGAATTTTATATTTAAATAAATTAAATTGAACATATTGAAATTTGGTATATAATATATCACAATTTAACAAAGGTTCAAATTAATATTTTGTAATACGCAAGAAATATTGATTTGTAATTATTACTATATTAACTTTAATTCGTTTCAGTAAATAAATGGAACAACTAAAGTTACAATTACAGTTCTTTGTATTTATTTGTGACGTTTCCCTCGATTTCACATAATGTAATATTTAGTAACTTTATTTACAAATTACTGGCTCAATATATGAACCAATAAACTTTAGTTTGCTTAGAATTTGAGTTATTTACAAAAATTTTTGAATTATGAAACAATCCTTGAAGTCCAGAAATTTACCGCAGACAGAAATTCAATTTTTACTGTCCACGATCAATTAAGCAGAAAAACACTGTTACCATCTTTTTATTCTTAAAAACGTGAATTAAAATCTTTTTACAATTTTGTAAGAAACACTTTCCACCAAATATTGGTCAAGCATTACTATCCTTAAAAATGAGTCTAACGTAAATGCAATTTTCTTCGCGAAGAACATCATTTTGTTTATACCGTTTTCATTATATTTTACATAAATTTCAATCGTAATAGCCTCTTTTAAAGCAATAACGTTGTCTGAAAGTGATATTTGTGAACAAATATCACTGTTGTCTATTCTTTTGGTAATTAATAACACCGATAAATTTGTTGTTGGCAGTGCTTTTAGTAATTACATTCTTGGCAAGTAACTTCCAACGTGTTTGTCTTTTACATAGCAGGATTTATACAATTATAGACGAATTGTAAACATCTGAAGATAAACAGAAACTTATTGGATAATCAAAACTATTATCTGAACATTACACCTTTGACGTGTCAAGAAATATTTGAACAATGAAAATGTTAAAACTGAGACTTCTAATTTTTGTTATTAACTAAGTAGATGTTGTGTACTTGAATAACTTCCGAAACATTTTATCGCACTCCTCATTGATTACATTGAATCTGCAGCACAGCTGCAGTATTTCGTTTACTAGACTTGAGTTTGCTGTAACTTGAACTAATTTAATATAAAACTGTCGTTTGCATTGTACAAAGTTCGAGAATTTGTGATAATGAATACATAAGACATTTTGTACTTGCAATTTTTGTAATCAACACTTAATGTACAATTACATAAACTGCATAATAAATTTCAACAAATACATTTATGATATTTTTTTAGCATGAAACAATCAACCTTTAGCAACAGAATCTGAGTGTTCATAATTTAGAATATTAATTTCATTATAATTTTGCGCAAATCGTAAATAAATTTTGGATAAGTAAAAATACGTGTTAAGTACTTCCGAATACGAAAATCAGTTTTATTGAATAGAGTATTATTGTAAAATAAGATGCAGATTTGACAATAGTCCATGAATTCTGAATTCAATAAAACTATTTAGGTGTCACTTCATACATATTAACAAAATACAAATATACAAAAATATGTGTTATCAATTTTCAATATTCTGTTAGATTTTTTAAATGTTTAGTAAATATTACGACGTATTAAATAATCTCATACTATTTAAATTAGGAAAAAAATATAATTTGGTACAGTTGACGCGAGACTTTAATATAGATCAATTATAAACCATGTAACGAATTAAAAAAAAAAAGTGAAATAAAAGGAAAACGAGTATCTGTATTATTATTATTCGTGCTATAGATCGAATATAATTATTATGATTGTACGAAAAATGTAATCACAAAAATAACAAGTTAATTGTAAAGTAAACACATATTGACAGCAATGTTGACATTAAATTTGTTTCAATTTGTAAACGTGTTTTATTTTCCTTCGTCCCTCTATAATCGGTGGAATGTTCTCTCTTTCTTTCTTTCTTCCATGAATGATTTAGTCATTATACATTTCTTCCTTTTAATAAATTCTCCAAATGCTTTCGCTAACTATCTGCCAAGGTTGCATTGGAATTGTTTTACTCTAACTTTCAGTTTCGAACATGATAATAACACTGTACCCTCACATTTCTACAAAGTATATATTATATTTATTTTCTTAATATATGCAAGACTTGATGAGTACTCGCTTTCATTATTTCATTTCGTATGTCCATTTTTCTTCATGCGACTTGCATTATTCATAATAATATAAGTAGAATATATGACATTTTTTTCTCTGTATATGCAACTGTACTCGTGGGTGCTGCAATTTGCAACTTTTTTGAAGGTTTTGACAATATTATTTACCTAAAGGACTTTGCAAGCTTTATAACATGACAAATAAACGGTCAGAAAACATTATCTAATTAATTAATTATATTACTATTTATTAATACATGGTAAGCTATATACTGAAAATTCAATAAATTTGAATAATTGTAATTATTGAAATATAACCGTAAGGATACTGTAATTTATACATAAGAACTTGCTGTCCAGACTTAGGCAAATAATTTACGCTTTACTACCGTTTAGAAACTATGCATAGTAAAATAGTACTTTGCTTCCTCATAGTCAATAGTAAGAATCTTCACGTTCTTCAGTCTTATAAGCAATAATTTTTTTTAATAGAAAGCTGTTCGTTTCTTGTCTGTAAATGGCTCATTTTGTTGTAATTATTTTCAATCTTATACCATATTCCATATCCTCTGTACATTTATCGCTTTTAGTTAACGTATCTTGTAAAATTTGTTACAAACAAGTCGTGAGAGATACTCAAAAATGATATTTCCATACAAAGGAAATACTACTCAACGGATCTGTATTGTGTCCAAAAATGTTTCTGACCAAACTGAATGTTATTTCACTAAACCTTCCATCCGCTAAGGTTCATTACCTAAATGACTCGTTGCAAGCCGGATTTTTATGTTCTTTTAATCAGTAGTAGATCTTCATACCATTTAATATGAAAAGCCATCTAATTTAAAACGTATAGTTCGTTAGAGCAATAATTTCCAATGGGATCCTCTGCTTGCAATTGAACATATGAAAAGATATAATGTTAATCTAATTATGCACTGTAGTCGATGCATGTTGAAGTCTTTCTAATTCTTCCAACGATAATACATTTGTCTGGACAAGCTCAGGAAGCTTACCAGCCCGAGCCTGAGCGAGAAGTTCTGGACTAAACCATCGTGCTAATTGATTTGAAGTGTGTGAAAGATCTCCACCATTACGTGGAGGCGATGTTTGGCGACCTATGGGCATGTTCAATTGCTGCGACCGCATTACTCGCCCATCTGTGAAAAACATTTATCACATTTATCTTCAATGTTTATTGTATTGCAAGTAAATTCATCGCGTAAGTAAAAGATATAACAAGTTGTTTTTATATAAAGAAATGTGTAGAAAAGAAATAGAATACTAAGGAAACATAAATGTTATTGAATGAGGAAATGTCATGGTATAGCCAAGTTATGTTATAAGATGGAGCACAGCCTAAATGATTATTAACTCATTACTTTAAGTTCGATCCAAAGATAAATGCTGTTTAGACTTGGTTTAAATAAGAAGAACAGCTAAAATGTGAGATCTAATTATTCCAATTTCTGAACACCATTGCATGCGATTTGATTAGGCAAGAGGAAGACACCTGAAAATGTTTTAGAATAACAAAGTTAATGCAACAGTGTAATGAATATATTGTAATGTAATTATTACAACAAAAATTAGTTAATCCTCAAATTAATGCAATGTATACAAAAACATTAAGTTACTAATACTTTAATTTATAGATTACATACATGAAATCATTTTAAATGATGAAACAACATGAATTTAATAAAACAATTAATAAATGTTGTTTAAACACATGCAGAATATTATGCACTTAAAATGTGTTCAGAATTTAATTTAATTTTATAATTTACAGCTTAAGTTGTCTTCATCTAGAAAACGTTTATCAATTAGTAAATTTTTAAGCAATTTGTCAAGTGGTTAATTTTCAGCAGAACACCTTCATTTTCTTTTTTATAGTATTTAAATATAATTACCTGCTCGACTGGAATTGTAGTTTTGATTCAAAACCATTTGCATTTGTGAATTAAGGGTCCGGTGTTGTTGTTGCTGTTGCGGTGGAGGTTGATGTTGCATATTAGCAAGATGAGACTGAGCCTGTTGTACCTTCATTTGGTTATTTATGGTATTTGACCTCTGATTTATCATAGGATTCTGAGCAACATTGTATTGCGGAACATTGTGATGTGATATAGAACTTGTCATAGTATGTTTGGAGCGTGCAGGGTTACCATACACGCTTGAAACTGTCCTATGTTGTTGTTGTTGCTGCTGCTGCTGAGGTTGTTGCTGCTGGTAATCTGTATTTCCACTGTATTGGAAGTGATTACCGCCATTGCCGTCACCACCTTTTACTATTGGTCGTCCTGTAATAAATTATGTACACATATATTTTATTATATCTATAGTAAGCAAAACAGAATATATAATATATATTACATATAACATACCTGGATGTTGTTTAATAGTTGGATTTGACCATGTAGATTGAACAGACTGTGGCCGTAATGTATTATGTCGAGAAAGCACTGCTTGTGTCAATAATTGAACTGCAGATTGCATTTGCTGCATTTGTGATGACTGAGACTGAACTCCCAACTTTGATGGATCATTAGTATTACCTACGTAAAAATAAAAAAGTCATTAAATAAAATCGTACATATAAACCATATATTTGACTTTCTATTTTTGGAAAACACTACAATAATTCTGAAATAGTACACAAATTTGATGTATGCAATTATTTTAATTTGAATTTTTAATAAAAATATTCTATAACTCAGATCATTTTAAAAGAAATATCACTTTTCATTTATATGATAAAACATTTAGTAAAAAGAAAACATAGAAAATAAAACAACAAATGTAAATTATTGTTTCAATTTGTACATGTACCTATAACTTCAAAAACACAATAATAGTTGGTAGAAATACTGTGTAATTTATAATACATGCAATTTATTTGTACACATCAAGCCATAAAAATAAAAGCTGCAAAGCACGTGCAACAGAATACAAATTGTACCGAAGCATTCCAACAAAGGAAAATGAAAATGTGTAAAGGAAAACTTAAAGTGTAAAATGTATTTATTAATCTTTTTTTTTTTATTTTAAAAAACTGTTTTAACATATTGTTATTTTGTAATATGTTCATATATTAATTAATGTAGAAAATATAATTTATAATATAAGTTTTCAATGAGATCAGTATTTGTATTTGAAAACCAAAAAAATTTTATTTCGATTTATCTAATTTGCCAAAATATAGACAAATTAATCTTGCAACATCTCAAAGGTGTCAAGCAAAGAAAAAAAGAAAAGAGAACAAAATTATCATTCCTCATTTTAATACAAAAATAAAAAGTAATTTTACATTAGATAATAGTCACAAATTTACGAATACTTCTATGCAGTTTGTGAAACATTTATAATATTTTAAATAACAACATCATTCTGCGAATTTAATATTTTATTTTCTTTTATCTTTTCTAATGTTTTATTATTATCGACTATTATCGTTTCAATTTCAAATTGTTCAGTTAACAGTTTGTCAAGAATAAGAGGACTATTATTATTATTAGTATCACTTATATTCATTACAGTTGATTCTTTATCTTTAGCCTCGTTAGTAACTTTATTTTCCTCTGTCGTATTCAAACTCAAATTATTATTTGAATCTGACTGCTGCTGAAAAGAAGAGAAATACTTGTCTTTCAACGCAGACTCTTCTACTTCTATGTTGCCGTTGTTATTTAATTCGTATACACTGTCCGATGTGTTAATCTTCAACATACTAACATGCCGTTTAACGTTATGATTAGTGAGCTGAATTGCACCGTCAGAAGAAGCAAATGTTTGTGTGTCAGTATTTTCTTTGGAATGAAATGCGTTGCGATATTTGTTACGATTATCATTGAGTATAGGTGAAAATAAAAAAGTCGATTCTAATTGATGATTGGACTGATTCGCACCCTCAGGTTCCTTATCAGCAGTCATTTTACGTAACACCGATGTTGGGGTAAAAGCGAGTGGTGTTGGGCTCATGGTCTGCTTCGCCGGAGAGTTAACAGGGCTTGACGATCTTTGTTGAGCTTGTTGTTGCTGTTGCTGCTGCTGTTGATCCTGCCGCTTACGGAAATTCTCACGTTGTTCCTCCAATTTTTTCTTAATTAAAGCACTTTGCATTATAGATTGAGCATGCATAACAATCTCCCGCGGTGAGGGAACTCTATGCTGCATCACTGTTAAAACAGCAAAAGACCAAATATATTTTGCGTAGGTAATTATTATCATACAACTTCATTAAAATCTTCCTACAAGTTTTATAAGATATAAGAACAGTAACTTTCAGTGCAAACTATAATTATATAAAATAATTTATATACTGTTGTAATATTTAGCCAATATAATTACTACTTAGTTTATTGATTTAAATATTTCTTTTATATTGTATTGATTTAATTAACTGATTTTATATACATTGTAATAATGCCACGCAGTAAAAGTATTATTATCTTGGGAATTCTACCTGGATGTTGTACTGTTAAAGTACTGGGACTAGCAGTCAAATTCGGAGATATTACTGAAGGTTGACAATAAGCTGCATTCCAAACATCATATATACTTGAATCAGTATTCTTAAGAAAACTACTAAATGTTTAAAAACCAGAATAGTTTACAAGAAAGTACAAAACAGTTTGATGGTACTATATCAAAAATGAATTGAAAGAGAAAAAATATCAAGAATACGTTGGCAATAATAAAGCAAATATAAAAGCATGAACAATAAATTTCTTTACTATACTTTCTATTGAATTCAATACCAGCAATAAAATTGCACTTACCATTATTCATAGGGGATGGAATTCTTTGTTGTAACTGCTGATACAACATCTGTTGCAAGATGTGATCTTGAGGAGTAGGTGCACTAGGATGCGGACTTACTGTACGAGGAGTAGTACCACCATACATCTTTAAAATATTTACTAGAACTTCCCTGTGACGGTGTTGCATTGCTGGATTCTGTTGCATATATTAGTGTAAGAACAAGTTATTAAAAGGATGCTATATTGGAAGGATTGAAATAAACTAAGACTTTTTTTAGTTAAATAAGCCAACCTGCAGCTGTTGTATAAGATGCTGTCTTGTTATTTCTCCTTGCTGAAGACCTTGAATTATAGCTTGAGCTTCAGGTCTTTGTAACAATTCTTGACTGGTAGGAGCATTGTTAAGCATCATTTGCATTTCTGGAGGTACAGGGCTCATTCCTAACATTCGCTGACCGCTCATTATCATTGGTAACATATCAGAGTGTTGCTGCTGTTGTTGATGTCGTTGTTTCTGTTGTTGTTGCTGCTGCTGTTGTTGCTGCTGCTGCTGCTGCTGCTGCTGCTGCTGCTGCTGTTGTTGTTGCTGCTATGAGAGAAATGAAAATTGTTCATGCAAGATATTATTTCTCTATCTTTTTACAAAAAAACAATTTACCAACCTGTTGAATTTGTAACACTTTCATTAGATTTTCATGTTGCACTTGTGCTTGGTGCGGATGTTGAGTTGGTCCAAGAGAACCAATATGATTGAATGTCGTAGCATGCATTGGTTCTGGGACCGATTGCTGGGGGGCAATTGGTTGAGTTTTCAGTTGTGAATTAAGCAACTACAGAAAATTACATGTTATCTTCTATACAATAAAGTATCGTGCAATGTCAATATTAAACAAATTAAAAGCAAAATCGCCTTACTTGTATTAATGTCACAGGTTGTTTTTGAGAAATAGGACCGTTTGCTGCTGGTATAGCTTGTCCTCCAGTTACTTGAGCAAGCTGCATCCAAAGTAATATTTTATTAGTAATATATTAATGTAAGACATACACAAATGTAACATATGTTTAAGATTACCAATTTCTTAAAAGCAGAGAGATCTTCTTCAGTCTTATTTACACGAGGTTGATCAGTCGAAGATGTGGGTAGAGGAGCACCACCTCGCATACGTGCTTCTAATTCTTCCAAACTATGCACAACCTTTCCACCAACTTCTATAAAAAATATTCAGTATAATACAATACTCTATTCACATAACATTTCATGACTGATATACAAGTTATGCAACAACAAAGTAGCATAAATAGCCCAAATTCTCACCCATATCTTTAATGGATGTATTTTTTATCAGTGGTATAACAGTACTAGCAGCATCTCCTTGTCCATTTTGTGTTGATTTGTTTCCACGTTGCAGCATTTCCAACAGTTTTACTCCAGTAGTGGATGTAGTATTATTTGTTGTTGTCGTATTGGCAGGGGAAATAGGAGTAAAATAGGTATTGGACTCTGTTACTGATGGAATTTGAATATTTGGCTCAGTAATATCATTCAGAAGATTATTTAGTATATCGTCTTGTATAGAAGTCCTGCGACTATCGAGTTGTTGAACTGGACTTTCTCTTTTAAACCATTGACTAAATCGAGAACAGGAACCACCATTTGAACCGACTCCATTCTACATAAATAAAATATACTTTAATACATGATTACATCATTGATTCTACGTGGATCAAAAATAGTTTACTTCACTCACAGTTAAAAGTCCAGGAACACCAGGTAACGTATCTGATTTTAAGAACTCGTCAAGGTTGAAATCAGGATGACTGTCTTCTTGATTTTGATTAACAGTACTAGAGTTATCCATACCCGCGGTTTCGCAACTTTGTTCTGTTACAGTGCTTTCGCTGGAATCGTGATTCGCTTTCTGTGTAACTGAAGACGACTCGTGTTGTTCTGAAATGGGTGAATGTGGCGCAGCTACAACATTTATAGGTTGGTCCATCGTGGTCGGTGTGCTACGACCCTTCGGGCCGGCTGAATTTTCGGTTTGCTTTTCATCCTTCTCCGACGAATTCTTCTTACCACGCTTTTTCTGGACTGCTGGTTGTTTTTTACTTTTAGTACTACCATTGTTATTGTTTACTACTTTTTCCTCGGGAATATCTTCGAATCCTCTTAATTCGATGGTATCATGCTGAGACGTTGGTCCAGAAATAAACCATTCTGGTTCATCCGCATCGTTACGATTTTCGCTGTAAGTTCGCCTGCGATCATTACTAAATCTTCGCTCTCGTCCACGATCTTTATCACGGTCTGATCGATGATTACGATCATTACGTTCAACTCCTCTATCCCGATCCCGTTCTCTTTCCCTATCTCTATAGTCGCGACCAAATGATCTCCGTTCAAAGCGTTCGTTCCGATCATCCCGATCACGTAAATTATCGCGTTCACGATCTCTGTCCCTCACATTTTCTCGATCCTTTCCATCACGCGTATCTCTATTATCACGATCACGAATGGAGGCACCACCGCTGGGCCCAGATCGAAAAGCAGGTTCGAGCTTTTCATTTTCGGGTCTAAAGTCCCATATATCTCGACTTAAAATTCTACCGCTCCCAATTCGTCGAACAGATTCTCTATGGCTGACCTATAACAATTAATGATAATCTACAAATCGTGAAGAATATAAGAACATTTGTATTAATTCCACAAAATATATTGATGATACCTCTGTTTTTCCTATCGGACTTTCAGGACGTCTATTCGACGGTTGATTCACGTTAACAAAGCAACCTGAATTAAAACTTCTACGCTGAGGGCTCAAAACTATACCATCTTGCTCTTTGCGAATTCGTTCTCGAGGATCTCCATTCCGGCGTTTATTATGGTTTTCAGTAACTTGATCAGTACGGCCAGTTCTTTCATCTTTCGGAAGTGTGTCACTACGTTTCCTACCTGAATGCCAACGTTCAGGATCCCATACACCACGTGAGCTTAGTGCAAACAAATTAATACAATTAATAAATAGTAACAATAAATGTCTTCCAATGTTATATCATAATAGAGTAAATTGTTTAATTTATAAAATATATAACATACTTATTATATGAGGTATCTAAGAAGTCAGGTCTCCGCTTAGATAATGGCAAACTCTTTATCACCATTAATTCCTCCTAAAATTAATTGATGCAACATTATTTTGTTACACTAATTTCAAACAAATTGATGTTTGTTTATAAATGTTTACAAGAAATATTTTCTGATTGAACAATAAAGTTATAACAAATATTATACCCGGGAATATTGGAATTGAGGTCTTGAACGGCCCATTTCCATAATTGAAGTGTCGGTTACCTCCCCAGCCACCGACATAGATATAATTGCTTCATCTCCTACAAAGTAACAAGAACCAAAAATATAAATTTATGATCTGTTGCATTATTTTACAAAGCAACTTTGTAGTAAATATGATACTGGGCAAAACTATTTTTCAATATCTTCTTCTTAATTTTTTAAGTGAAAGTTTTTCAAGTGAATTTCTTAGTCCATTAAAATTGGAGAAAGTTCTCAAATTTTTAAACTTTAAAATTTTCAATGAAGTATTACTCTCAAAATCTCCATGCCTAATCATAAAATAAACTTGTATTAATTAATAACTACAACAAGATCCTTGTTAAGAAAAGAATAACTCTCATATTTTCTGTTAATTGTGGACGCCTCACGCTATTGCCGGCTTCACCGAAATATTCCTCTATTATTATGCACATGTACCTTCATATTAAAATTCTAGATAAGTATATACAATATAAGTATGAAGTGGATAGGTTTCCAACAAAATTCAAATCTGCTGTTAAAAACATAGTTATTTCGATTTGTGTACAAACTTTCGTAAGTGATAACGAACTCTCAATATCGGTACAGGATTCGACGAAGATTTGAATGCGTGGCTTGTATTGTTCTCTTCGAAATTAAGTACCGTATATTACGAATATACTTACGAAAGGTCACTCGCTTTATCGCATTCACAGATTTATTTTTGCGAAACCATCGACAAGCCCTGGTTTGCATAACCAAAGTCGCGTCTAGAAAAGGAGATCCCGTGGGTCCTACCAGCGGACGTTTTCGTGGTCGCCGGTACCAATTTGAACCGGAGATGCTATGAGACTCTAATTTCATCTTAACAAAATTTCAATACTTTTACCGCGTGCTTTAACAAATGTTCGTTGTTTTTACGTTCAACTGCCCTAGACAGTCCAACAAATATTTATCATCGAAGGACAAGACGGACGAACCACCGTTCGAATTCGTTAATACAGATCCAGCGACAAATAAAATACAATAAAATATGTCGAAATGTACAACTTAATAAAAAAATATGTATATATGATGTCCCCTAAAGAATATTCACTTAATAGAAACTTAATATTCGAAATAACGAACAGTATTTATATGCGTCGTAAACACATGTGATATTTGTACGAAATTATTTCGAAAATTTATGCAAAATGGAATTTCTTTGTCCATATAACGCGTCTATAAGAAATTGAATTCTTAATTATAATAGATACTACACGTTGTACAGCACGATACAAACTGACTAAATACCGGCGGTTTTTAGACGAACTGTTTGTCCACAATCCAATCAAGTGTGTCCCTGAGAACGTTATTGTCAACTTTATGTCTCATTGGTTCTCTTTGTAATACATTTGAACGAAATTTATAACTGATATCCCTCGAACGAATAAACGTTTAAACATAATATCAAATAAATTATTTTTGTAATGTAATTATTTACAAAAATCAAAATATTTATTTGTTTTTAAGTGTGAAGATCTTTCACGTAAAGTCTTCAACATGTAAACATATAATCTTTATATCTTTAATATGTTAAGATTTCGCTAAACTATTAAATGTAAAAGATATATTTGTTTCACTGTATGTTTTAAATATTTAATTATATTAATGATTGACTTTTTCAAGAAAATTTTAATTTGCTTTTCGTTAGTAATGCAGAATATTACATAATTTTTTTAATGCTTTACCATGTTATTTATTTAGACATGCAACTAATAAAAACATAAAAGATTCTGTGCTTTAGTAGTATAAAAATAGCTATGTGAATAATATAAATTTAAAGTTTGTTTATAAATTGTTTACTTGCCTTTTTTTATTATGAATGAGTTTTCATTGGTAAACTTACATTTCAAGATAAATAAGTAATAACTTCATGAGAATTTTGTTATCTTATATATATGTGTTGTTATTATTGTTATCTTATTTGTATCAAGTGTAGTTAATATGTTTTATACAAATAAACTGAATACATTGCTTGTGAATTTGAATGTTTTAAATTATATTGTATAGCCTATACGATACTGTTAGAGTCTGTACCCCTGTAGAACACAATATTCAATACTGTGAGAAATATATCCAAAAATTGAGAAATATATCCAATGCAATACCTCCAAGTAATAAATTTCGTATCATCCAAAATAATAATGTTTTTTCTTATTCAAATACTAATATATTTATTAATACTTACATGTTACAAATAATTTTATTGCTTTGGCACACAACATACATAAATATATAAATATATCAAATATAGAAAAATGAATGATATGTATTACAGTATAAGTAAATATTATGGCACAGATAACTTCATTATGTTTACAGCAAAATATTACTTTAACCCTTTAGGTACAGCGTTAGTACATTGAATAAACTTCTGAGCCTTTTTAAATGGCCAGGATTTAGCAACGGATATAAAAACTAGAACTGGTGCTTATTGCGTTCATCCATCATTAATTTTTTCCCTTCGCTTATGCTTTTTATTTAATATTTTTTAAATGTTATTACATTAACTAACTGCTTAAGTAAAAAACTAAAATTCTGCATCATACCTGAAGGGTTAATAAAGAAACAACTTTTATGTTACGACATGGCAATCTATACAAACCTTTATGAAGCTACGAACAAGATAAATAATGCAGCTTATTTTAATGTATAAAAATAAACAATCTGAATAAACTGAAATGAAATTTTGTATCAAAATTCAAAAAGAAAGTATACTGACAGAATATTGTATATATAATTGATAGATCTAAATATAAAGGAAACTAGTGAATCTCCTACCTTCATCTTTTGGAGTTGGTAGTTGCTTGTCAATTGTCACAGATTCTTGAGACATTCTGCTCTCTATCACCTTTATTCTTCGAATAAGGTAAATTCACAGCACTCACTGTACAGACTTAATTTTTTTTCTAGATCTTTTATGTGATCTATCTACGTCTCATATGCCATACATACATATATCTAATTGTAGAGTTTATATCTAGCTATATACCTTAGTACTGTTTAGTATCACAGACTGGTTTTCCCTTCTATATTTTAGTTTATCTTTAAGCGAGGAAAAATTTCAATAGGACAAACGATCGTTTATTAACTGCCTGTAAAGTTCTAATATAGACAGCTCGGCCACTCTCACTCGTTGAAAAGAGAAATGAAGAAAAAGTGTTTACGTGCTACGAGTTTATAAGTTTACACACGGTAATACAGAAGACAAACGCAAACGAAAAAATTAATTGCGCGAGTTTCGAAGCACGTGTTTCCCAAAATCATTTCATTACTTCAACACGTCCTCTTCCAATTACTATTAATCCATCGATTTATCACACAAAATGTACACACACAACACTAATTCACTGCTATGCAAAAATAGAAAATGGCGCACGATCCCCACTTCCGCCGTTGTTTCTCACTGCTTCCTCGATCTACAACGTACAGCGTTCTAAGCTTACTACGATCTTATAGATACCACTACGTCATCTGTCTGTACAAGCATTATTCTTTATTCCGTGAAAGAACCGTAATGTCGAATAACGAGTTTTCATTTGTGCTGCGCAGATCTTCTGTCGTTGTTTCAAATACAATTTGTAATGCGCATGTACTTTCACGATAGCAATTCCGATCACGAATATCCAGTGATCTCTTAATTAAGTATACTTTCATATATTATCATCTCTTTCCCATGAATCTACAGATATTGGGACAGTATATGTTTTTTAAAAAGAGAGAACAGTTGGCTGTCGCTTAGTACAACTCTAAATTAAATACTTTAAATTTTTTAATTCAAGATTTCTAAATCCTCTCTTCCATTCATATATTTTTGTTCACTGTGTATATGATCATAAAGTAAGAAGTAAGCAATAGATTGGCACCACGCTAATAATGAAATGTCTGTGAATTCAGCCAAGATGCGCGAATCACTACCTTTCTTTCGTGAAATAAAATACAATATGGCATCAACACGTTAGTAAGCCAAAAAGTTCCTAGATTTAATCATTTCAGTTAGTACATGTAGGAAACTGATATTCAAAACTGTATGCTCTAAATTATGATAGTTAGAAAAAATATAAAATTATCATCCAGTCCTTTCTTTTTATTGGATGTAATCAATTGTAATATACAACGAAAAGTAAAAAGAAGCGATATGAACCTATATCATTATTTTTTTACCAAATTCTTGACACAGTCAAAGAGTAGAGAACTCTGTGGTACAGTTGCGAAAAGTAAATCGATACGTATTGCGAGATATCGATTGTGACAATTGCAACAATTATGCTAATCGAGTGTCATCTTCTCAGAAATTTCTCATAAATGAGTACCGCCAAAATTTATAGCACTTATACAGTGTTCAGTAACGAAAAATCGACAATTTTTTCAAAACGAAGGGTGTATCAATTTTATTACAACGGTCAATCTTTAATACATAGATTTATAATAAGGTAGAAAAAGAAAATCAATACTGGATTTTAATACAATATAACATGTGTTTAATTTTAGGTAATAATGATAAGTATTAGTTAATTACAGTCATTAACAAAAATAACTATATTTTCTCACAAATGTATCTACTGTCTATTAGACAACATAAATATGAATATTTGTATCCACTATGCATAAATATATGTATGTATAAACGGTATACGTATACTTATACATACAAATTTTATACATATAATCATCAAACTAGATACATTAACTATGAGATAATGACAAAATAATGTAGAATAAAAATTATCATACTTTTGTCAAACATTAAAAATACATAATTTTTAAATCAAAACTGCTCAAAAAGTAAAAAGAAATCATTGCTTATTAATATGATTGTAAATATTTATTAGAACTTGAAGTAATTTAATATAAAAGTGAGCTCTCTCATTCTTTTTGTTATTTTTAAACATTTTGTGAATTTGACTCAACTAACAATCATATATTCATATAAATGTAATAAAATATTATAAGTAATGGTAATATTAATTTTAGAATGACAGTGTAAGTCAGTTTAATATATTATGTAATATTAAAAAATATATTTTATTGACATGTTGTTAGTATTAAAAATATTGTAACAGTTTTTGAAGAATTAAATGAAACATAAACATAAGATACGTGTATTTTAATACAACATTGAAAAACACTGGCATTCTAGTGTTAAAAATGATTGAAACTTTTGAAGATTGATGGAATGCTCAATGCGGTTCACCTTACCCTAGTCATGTTCTCTTACCTGAAATTCAAGATAAATAAACTATTTTAAATGTATTATACTAATAAATGTTTAAATTTCTAATTCATAATATTTTTTTCTAGGCTGTAAATCCTTATAAATACTATGAAGTATTTTAAAGGAAATATAAACAAATGTTTTTGAAATGGTAAATAAGCAAAATGTATTAGCAAAATCTCCTATTAGCTGTACTCTTGAAAATTTCTAAATACAAAAATACTCTGACATTTTGATCTTGATCAAGTATTAAATAAAAATAGGACATTCACCATTAATTTCCTTTTTCGTCTATTGATGTACTCATTAAATTATTTTCAGGTTGTTCATTTTTAATCGTAACAGTCTCATCTACATTTCTTGCTATTCCTGAAGTCTTAGTATCCATTGTTTCTTCTTCTTCAGAACTTTGTTCTTTGTCATCATCATCTAACGACTTTTGTAAATTGTTATTGCCTACTAAAGTATCAGATGAATTTTCCTCTGCAGTGGAATTTTCTGAAATTTTTATTCCATTTTCGCTTTTTGCTGTTGCAGTTGCTTTCCTTCCTCGTCCTTTCCTTGCAACTGCTTCTTTATTTGTCTTCTTTTGGGCATTCGTAACTGTCTTTGTTGTATCAACATCTTCTTCATTCAAAGTATCATCATCTTTTTTTAAGGCAGCATTGCGACCAGCACCTTTACCTCTAGTTTTGTTAGTTTTCTTTTGTGGTTCAACTTGCTCTTTCTTTTTTGTATTTCTTCCTTTCTTTGATACTGGAACTGATTCTGTTATTTCTGAATTATCAATCTGAGATTCTTGATTTTCATTATCACTAGTATTTAATGCTTCTGAAGATGATGATCCTTCATCATCTTTTGATGCATCTTCTACAATAGCACCATTTTTACGACCCCTTGTACTCCTGGTAATTGTTTTTGTATCTTTATCATCTTTTTTAGCTGTTTTTGCAGTAGTGTTTGATCCTTCTGTTTTATTTTTAGTCTTACTAGTAACAGTGGTTTTAGTCTTACTCCTTGAATCAACATCTGCATTAATTTTCTTTCTTGTTGTTCTTGCTTTTGGTTTTTCTTTTGTTTCTGACTCAGTATTTGCCAGTTTTGTGTTTTTCTTATTTAATACTTTTAAGCTCTCTGTAGTTTCACTGGCAGCAACTTTCTTAGATCTTCCTGTTGATTTTTCCTCAGCTATAATGAACAAATAATTATAATCAATATAATAAGTATTAATATCAATAAAATATTTCAATCATCTATAAACTAGATACAATATATTTTTTACGATATATTTGTGTTAAAAAATAAGAACTAATTTGATATCTTAAATTCTGACTGCACATGTTTACTGAGCAACCGAAAATGTTGTATTACGAAATTATAACGCCACATTGAAATCAAATAATTAAAAATCAGGAACTAGATTAATAACATTATTATATTTATACAATATTGTTCATTTAAAATATATAATATTATTGATATTTTAAAAAGAATCTCAAAGAACATACATTCCTCGACAACATCCGTTCCCGCCTTTTTTGCCGCAGGTTTCGTACGTGTCTTCTTCGTTTCTGTTTTTCCAGCATTCGTTTCTCCATTTTTTAAATTCTCGTCACTTCTTTCTTCAGTTTCTTTATTTTTCTTCGTTGTAGATTTACTTTTCGAGTTTGTTTTTGGAGGTATCGGGGCATTTTTAGCAGACACCGATATCTTATCCTTTGTTTTCGCGACTGAATCTATGACTTCGGTTTGTTCGTTTTTGGCCGACTTCGCAGCTCTTGGTAATCTAATTTGCTTTTCTTCATTTTCTCCATTTTTAACTGCACTTTTCACAACGGTTTTCTTTCTTTTCGGCGGTGATACATCGCTGATTTCCGCGGTTTGTTGTTCAACTTCTGAACCGGGATGTTTCGCAGCTTTACGGGGTGCCATTTCGCTGTCCAACGTGTTGTACTTTCCGTTACGAGTGTTCGCACGTTACATGACTAACATAGCGGCAGATCGGCAGCTTCAGGTTTGAAATTGGTTTGATAATCGACATTCGATTTTTGGATCGAAAAATGGCGTCGAGATATTAATTTATAAAATTGTACGATAACCAAATTACTTATTTTGAATTAATTATCTAAATTAATATTTATTAAAACTTTCAATCACGTTGCGCTTGAAGTTTCGTAATTTTTGTGCCTTTTATAATTAATTCGATCGTATTTAATTTTTGCGCCAAAACGATTTCAACTTTTTATCGATACATTTATTTTAACGAAATATATCGAATGTATATTTCTTTGAATTGGTTATTTGCAAATGCTTCAGTCATAAATATTTACATACTCAATAATATAAATTGTCGTTTAATCGTCTATTTTTTTTTCTTTACTAATATATGTAAAAGAAAATGAAATGTTATTATATATATGTCATTTTTAATTATATCAAACTGTTTTACTAATTTAATTCTGTTATACATTAAACTATACTTAATTATTATGATAATTGTAAAATATATACTTTATTAATGTTATATTATTAATGTAAATACATATATTTAAATTTATATGTACTTTTTTTTTGTGTAGTATATTGTATAATAGTGAAAATAATATACTTTGAAAACATATAAATATATCGTTTACTGTTTAAATAAAAACACGCATCCGATGCAGATGCGTATTTGACAACCCCCACTGATCATTATCAGGCAGTATACATCAGTACGCGACATTCTTTGAAAGCGTCGTTTGTTTATGTCGAATTACGAGTATAAAAAAATGTTTATTACCGAATATTTTAGTTAGATACGATTGAAAATAATACTGAGAAAGGTATTTTATTGTAGTTTACAATTTGCTGTTACTAAATTCTATTCTTTAAATACCATTCAACGAATATTAACATTAATACCGTTATAACCTCAATATTCGTATAAATTAATTTTAAACAAAAAAATTTATCATACTAAATTTTTAAGTTATATTAGACAAACTGAATTGAAATTAATTTTATTTTATGTAAGCAATTTGATTAATACATTATTGTTTGTTCACAGGAAAATTTTGCTGTTAAACAATGAATACTACTAAAAAAATCAACGTGAATTTTTCATCGTTAGTGGGTTTAAAAACAGAGCTTTTAAGAAAGCAACATGAAGTGAATGAGGCAAAATTAAAATCAGAAATAAATCATATTGATCTAAAAATAAAAAAAAAGCCTAAAAAGTTAAAAAAAGAGATTACTAATAAAAATGAAGACAAATCAGTATATATTGAAGATGTTAATACACATAAAAAATCAAAATTGATGCTAGAAGCAAAAGCAAGATTATATGAACGATTAAAAAGGTCTAGAACCAATAATGATAATTTTCTTGTTGATTTCAAAAACAAATCAGATGAATCTGATGAAGAAGAATTACAGAAAAATGAAGAAAACGAAAATGATACAATATATGAAAATGAAGATGATTGGGTAGAATATGAAGATTGCTTTGGTCGTACAAGGAAATGTTTACGTGAAGATCTACTTCTTATGCAAGAAAAAGATAAATTAATCAAACAACAAATTATAAATGAAAAAGGCATTGATCCAAAAACTAAAAATACTGTTGAACAAAGTATTGTGGAAGATGAAAAAGAACCAGAAATAGAAATTATGAGAAGAAAATGGGAAGAACAAACAAAAAAATTGGCTGACAAAGCAAACATACATTATCAAGATGTTTTATTCGATGAGGCTAGAACTCATGGTGTTGGTTACTATGCATTTTCACAAAGCGAAGAAGAAAGAATGAAACAACAAGAGAATTTATTCAAGTTAAGAAAGGAAACAGAACAGAAACAGAAAGAAATAAAAGAATTGAAAGAATTGCGGGAAAAAATTGAATATAATAGGTTAAAGGCAGCTAGAATTAGACAACGTATTAGAGCAGGCTTACCAATAGATACAATAGAAGAAGAATTTAAGCAGAAGAATGATGATGAATCCAGCCAAAATAAAGTAGAAAGTATATCCAATCAACAAGTTGTAAAAGAGAAACTAAATGAAGTTAAAGATAATAATACAAAAGAAGACACAAAAGAAGAGCAAAATGAAGAAGATAAAGAAGATAAAATAAAAGCTCTAGGAGAACTGTTAGGTAAAAGAACTCATTGGTATGAAATGTCGCAAGAAGAATGGGTTCATAAATGTAGAAAAATAAGAGATAACGAATTTGGTCCAGTGTATGATAATTTTAAGAGTGGTGGTTATTTAAATTCTAAAAATATTATTGAATCATCAACTAATCAAGAGCCTATAAAATCTGATTCAAATCAAATACACACTCAGAATAATGAAATTGATATAGATTCTTATGATATACCACTCCCTCCTCCATTAGTAACAGATGATTCTGATACTAAATTTGATCAAAATAATTTGATTGAAGAAAAACATAATGATAGTATTTCGTCTGTAGTAACTGATATCACACAATATAAATCGAATAGTACAGTACAAAATCAAATAAAGTCTACTCCAAACATAGATGAAGAGAGTATAGCGGCTGGTTTACGATATTTAAGAGAAAAATTTGAAGAAAGTCAGAATAGCTGAAGCATTATATAAAGTGACTACACGTTATTATGTATTTTATTGTATATATTTGTAAATATTAAAATATTAAATATTATAATATTGTGGAACATTATTTATTACATTTATATTTTGTACTTAAATTTTATTTATACCTTAATTTAACCTGAATCTTAATCTAAACCGTATATTTAATTAAAAAAATATTTCTATTATAAATTATGGAATTAATACTTTGAGGTAGTAATCAAATTATTATCAAATTATTCGTCATCTGGAAGAATAATATTACAAGTAGGACATTTCATTGGGTTGTGTGCCATAGCATATCTTTGTAAACAAAATAAGTGTAGTAAACTCTCACAGTTACCACACTTTTTCCCCTAATTAACAAATATAAATATTAGTTACTAATAAAATTATATAATAAAACATTTTAATAGAGACTTACATAAAAAATAACTTGTTTACAAAGGCAACAAGTACTTAAATTATCTTCATAAGTAGCTCTAAAATATGGCATTAATTCTGTTATACTTCTTGCACCTATAAAATAGAATCCATCCTGTAAATAATAGAGAAAAATAATTTTACTAATACAATAAAATTCTATTCACTATATTATAACTTCTTTGATATTATTACCAGTACCTTATAAACCAACCATTTTCTTGTAACTACGTCATCTAAAAATTCTTCAGCTTCTGTTTTTGATAATTTTACATCTGGAGAAGAACATAAGTTTAAACATATTGTACTCTGTACACATCTATTATTTGATGTTATAATTTCAGAGAACACATTTCTTAGTAATGCCAATTGTGCTTTTGAGAATTCAGTCTGAAATCTATAAAATATTGATAATTTTAATATATATCATATTGATTGTACAGATATAATATGTTAAATTAACTACAAACATATACCTGGTTACTTCATCAAGTACAGTACTTATTACAACCCAATAAACTTGACTTGTAATTTCACATTGTACTTTTTTAATTAACATATTTAAAGTCTGTAATTGTTCATTTATTTGATTTACTATTACCGACACATTATCATTGCCTGAAAATATTAAATTCTTTGTAAAACGTGACAAAAGTGTATAAAACAAATGGTCTGTATGAAAAATCAAATTGAAAGTAAAGTAAAATTTTATGTACCAAATAATTTAATAACCAAATCTTTTGCTTTATTTTCGTCTAAAAGACCTTCATGCATAAAAGTTTGAAGAAGTATCTTATGTTTTTGACCATAAACCATGTTGTTATTAAAAAAATAAACGAATGTTATCGAAATATTATACGTGTCTGGTATGTAAACAAGGAATGTGATGATTACTTTCTTGTTTACGTAATTTCATAGAACTCAATTCAATATTTAAGAAGTGATCATTTTGCTAAGAAACTATGAAGTAAACACGTGTAAATCAAGCACGCTGTAAAATACACTTAACCAATAAAATTTACAAACAGGTTTGAAAAGTATTTTTAATTTATTGTGTCCAAATTTATATAAGCAAAAAATAATTTGTATTTATAGCTGGTTTACGAAAAAGATTATTTCTCATTTTGTTCGTTACTTTTTATAAAACGAAGTAAAAAATTGTGAGTTATACTATAATTTCTAAATATATAACTTCAACTTGACAATATCTGAAAATTGTTGACAGTGTTACATTCTTTCTTTTTTTGATGATCGTGATACATGTAAAGGTGTGTTTGTAAATGAACACGAATATAAGTATGAAAAGAGCAAGAGCATTCGCTCGTGCTCGTTTAATGTAGACGATTGTCTACTCGGCCACACATAGAATCGAATCGTTTCGATTTAAATCGCATCGAATTGAATCACTTCAAATTGAAGTGCGTCAAGTCTAATCACATTGAATTGAAATTCATCGAATCGAATTGTATCAGATCTAATCGTCTCGAGTCAATTTGACTCGACGAGCGAGCATTCGTTCATGGTGTATGGAGCTTGCAGCAGTTGTGCAACCAAAAAATGCTCGTTTATATTGGAATTTTGTTGGAGTGGGGGAAGAATTCGTATTCGCTTGCCTAGTCTAAACACACCCTAATGAGCATCCAATAATTATATTGGTGCAGAAAAGAAAAATAATATACAAGAAATGGCAAATTAAAAATAAAAAATAGTAACTTGCTTTAATTTATTAAAATGCATTTATCACAAAGAATAGGAGAAAATATCGCAATACGATAAAGTGGGGTGGCTAGTGGGGCCTAGACATACGCATCGCAGCTATCTGCTGCATAGTACGAGCTGTATCGTGAGGGCGCGAGGCCGCGACCCTGAGCCCGATACGCGGAATAGAACGTTTCGGTAGCAGAATAGTGTGCGGAACGAATACGTGTCAAACTCTCGCGGTCCACGGATAAGCGCAAAGTGGAGCATCGTAGTGCACGGGTATCTGCTATCGTTTACGTGTAGAAAGGTCGAGAGTTCATGATCATTCACTGCTTTGAAACGATGATTTTACGAAGCGTTTGACGACGATCTTTTCTTTACTATCACTGCCGAATGATCAAAAACTGCGAACAATTTTCGTTTCTTTCACGGTTTTCTTTCACGATCATATAACCTGTTTAGAATCATTGTTCGCTATAAGTCAAAAATTTCAATTTTGAATTTAAAGAGTTCAATAACTGTGTGTGCCATTGCATCGTAATACGAGAACCCGAAGATGCCGCTCTTCGGTAAAAAAGATTCGAATAAGAAGATCAAAAAGGATGGGAAAGATGATAAATCACCGTCTGTCGAGGATAAATACGTCCTCAAGGAGTTACTTGGAACGTATGTATCATGCTTTGTTACAAAAGTAACGGAATGAATTCAGTTGAGATTTTTTTTCTTCTCTTCCATTATGCATAACATTTCAAATGAAATAAGTAAAAACTTTAAACAGATGATTAAAGTTCATACTTTTGTAATTATGATTATTTACTGTTATTTATTTGTATTTTTATGTTCAAGATCATGAAAATAGCACTTTCTGTTAATTACCAGATACCAGTGGAAATTATATGACTGATTTATTTTTGTTGCTTATTGGCATCAATTTAATTACTTCTATATATATACAATGACTTTTGAATAGATTTGCTTACACATTATTATTAGGAAGTTTAAATTAAAAGCATTAATTATATGACATATAATTTACTTTTCTTAAATTCCATGTGTATTGAACCATTTTTAATTTAGTCATTTAAATTATTTTCTTATGTAAAACAGAATGTTCAATATGTTAAGCATTGTATTGCTGTGTTAGAAAAATATAAAATACAATAAAGTCAGTTACATATGGTTCATCATTATGTTGAAAGTCTGGAGACTGAAGGACATGTTGTAATAATGAATATGAATAGATGCATAAGTGTTACAGTATTGTTATGTATATTACAATGATATATAACTAATAATTTTTTATCTGCTCACTTAGAAATGTATCTTTATCTTTGTGTGTTAAATATATGTATGATTTACTTATATTCATATTTCTTTAGTGGTGCTTTCTCCGAAGTACGTTTAGCAGAAAGTAAAGAGAAGCCTGGACAAATGTTTGCTGTGAAAATCATTGATAAAAAAGCGTTAAAGGGAAAGGAAGACTCTTTAGAAAATGAAATTAGAGTATTACGAAGGTAAAAATATCATAATTTATGGCTGACATAGTTTTTTTTACATATTAACAGTTTTATGGCCTAATCACGAATATTCTAATTATAGGTTAACACATCCAAATATTGTTCAATTATTGGAAACATTTGAAGATAAACATAAGGTTTATTTAGTTATGGAGTTGTGAGTATTTATGTTTATATGTAAATTACCAAATAATGAGTATATATTATTTGAATTCAATTTCATCTTTTGTATTAGGGTTACTGGTGGAGAACTATTTGATAGAATTGTAGAAAAAGGTTCATATACAGAGAAAGATGCATCGGGTTTAATAAGACAGGTTCTTGAAGCCGTAGATTATATGCATGATCAAGGTGTTGTGCATAGAGATTTAAAGCCCGAAAACCTTTTATATTATAGTCCTGATGAAGATAGTAAGATCATGATTAGTGATTTTGGTTTATCAAAAATGGAAGATTCTGGCATTATGGCAACTGCTTGTGGCACTCCTGGATACGTTGGTACATAATTTTAATAAGTTACATATATATATATATTTATCTTTTGCAATGGTAAAAAGCATATACTGTTTATGCACACAGCACCGGAGGTGTTAGCACAAAAACCATATGGGAAAGCTGTTGATGTATGGAGCATAGGAGTTATTTCTTATATTTTGTTGTGTGGATATCCACCGTTTTATGATGAAAATGATGTTAACCTGTTTGCACAAATTTTGAAAGGTAATAAAATTATTCTTGGGTACATATTTTTGGCATTTGGAAGGACTATACTATCACTTCAATTTAGGTACTACGTTTAGGATCGACAAGCACATGCAGCTGTTCATTAACTTGAAATTTTCATTTTTAAGGTACTATTCTAGTTTTTGTATGCTGCTATGTACATGCTAGTGTAGTAAGTAAATGACATTTGTGTGCGTCCGCGTTTTTTTGTGACAGTCATTAATTGTTAATTCTCAGAAACTAGCATTAAAAATCTAGTCATAGTATAATCATTCTGTAATACAAACCAGAAATTCTTGAAAGGGGTTTTATAATGAATTATGTGAAATGAATTCACAGTACAAAGTGTGAAATTAACAGTACTTCTTCCAAATAAAATACTTCATATAAATGAAATAATTCATAATAAAATCGTCTACTCTATAGCAAGAAGCTAACCAGACTGTTATAGGTGAATTTGAATTTGATTCACCGTACTGGGACGATATCAGCGACTCTGCAAAGGATTTCATTCACAAGTTGATGTGCGTCAACGTCGAAGAGCGTTTCACTTGCAAACAGGCCCTTGCACATCCTTGGTAAGATCATTACTACACTCGAATATCGCATACCAATTATATTACTCGAAATTACATTGTTTTTATAACAATATATATTTAATGAGAAAATTACATTGAAAATTAGACGGTATTCGTGGGTTTACAACTTTTGAGAAATCGTATTTTAAAATTGAAGCAAAAAAAGGACAAAATGGCCTTTAATAATATGATATATATGGAATAAGTAAGTAAAAGAATTATACATATCTCGTCATCCACTAATGTAACTTATGAAATTACTCGCAGCGAATTAAAAATTCTTAATAATTTTCATAAATAAATATTTCAATTTTCTAACACAATATGTATCACTAAATTTGTCATTGTCCAAGTATAATTAATAAATGATCATAGGTGTTTTATTTATTCAGATATACTGCACTTCCAACATAGTATCGTGTACCTGATTTTTTTCCAGGATTTCCGGCAACGCAGCCAGCAATAAAAATATCCACGGTACTGTATCGGAACAACTTAGAAAGAACTTCGCCAAATCAAGGTGGAAGGTTAGTACGATCGAATGATTATTGAAGGTCTGATTGTATGTGTTTGCTCGCCAGGCTCCGTAGGAAAGTCTTCCTCTTCTCTCATGGTTGCAGCAAGCCTACCACGCAGCCACGGTCATACGTCAAATGCAACGACTGGCGCTCAGCAGCGGCCAGCAGCAGCAGGGCCCAGGATCAACAGGCCCCTCCAGCGGCAACCCTACGCCATACCCCGATCAATCGCAATCCAACCCCAGTCATCAACCCAGATCAGTGGAGCCTCAGATCAATCTCAATTGAAGCAAACATGCGAGCCACCAATGCCCGTGTCAAGCTTGGTGGCTTCAAATCCTCTTCCCATTCCGATCAGTCCAAATTCACCGTTATACTTACGCAACAAGCGCTTCAAGCTGTGGGGTAGCACACACACTGCTCTGTCTACTCTTTTTCAAACGAACGTATCGTATCTTAGAAAGCAAAGAAAGTATAAGAAAAGCTGAGTTGCGCCGCTAAACTTTCTTCTATGAAACGTATAAACAGTTGCCGGGTTGCAACTATACCCTTGCCGAATATTATTTAACTTGACAAGGGTTTGTATAGATTCCAGGCTAATCTGTTCTGTTGTGGTCTCCTGTGACACGGTTACCACCGATTATGTACATTACCAACTACGTATATGTATAAACAGCCCGCACGATATAAGGCGATTTTCCGAATTTTTTCGTTCATCGCCCTCCCACCTTGTTTTGCAAGCTTTATTCGAACAAAGTTATAAATAGATCTTCACTGTGTTGGTACATATTCACGATAGAATCTAATCTGTAGTCGTTAATAGAAGTTTACGACGATGCGTTAACGATATTGATTTGATCAAGTAAGATGTAATTGAATTTATTGAAATTAAACGATTTCATTGTAAGAGAAAAATCTTGCTGGATCAAATCTGTTAATGTGTAAAGAAAAAAAAAAAATGTGACCAGTACAACGACAAGTTTTTATCTTTTATAAAGTTTGGTGTAACGAATAGTGGTTGTTTAGATGATTCTTTTCTTTCGATGTAAAAAATCTGACTGTATTCTGAGAAATATGTTTTAAATTCCATAAATTGCTATACTACTATTTGCCCGGTACTTTTCAAAAATAATACAATGGACATTTTGAAGTAGTGTGTTTGAAAAAGTATAAAACAAAAGACAAACAAGCTTTTATAAAAGAGATTACTCTTGATAAAGAACAAAGATCTTGCCATAATGAATTTTGTTGTGAGACTGCTCCTCTTTACGTTCACCGTTAACTAAAATTGATTTTATTTTATAAAATAACTGAATGTAACATGTTTATAGCAAGTCATGTACAGTGCACTGCATTACAAAATGTACATTGTGTATACAGATACTCCTTCTGTTACATAGTGATATTAATACATTCTAAGAACTTCAAATCAGAATTCTACTGTCTAGATCTAATCGTATGTATACATATATATTACTCAGCAGATATTTTTATCAATATGTTGCATTGAAATTTCATGAAAAGGGTACATAATTTGTACACGATTTTCGATCTGTCTGTTTGTAAGATGCAAATATGAAAAGCCACTTTCATAACATTTTTAAAGGCAGCTACACTTGTTGCCCTTGTTTCAATATTGATTTGTATTTTAAATTTGTACAGACCTATCATGTATATTCATACACATGAATGTACAAATTGTTTTTATTAATTATGTTTTTTAATATAAGGTCTAATTAAGTACTATCAATTTTATACAAAGATGTTTGTATTTAATATTTTGTTGTAAGAAATGGCAATTATATATTATTATGTAAGTTCCAAGCAGTGGGAATAACTAAATAATACAGCTATTTGTATTTGTATCTTATAATATGAAGAAAAACGGTTAATTATATACAGTACTTAGTATTTGAATTGTAACAAATACTTCAACGAAAAGAATTCGAAAATACTTTTAGTACTCGGTGGTATTACTTTATTTTTTTACGAACGATTGCAAACAAGTGCAATAATACTATGATCTTGTGATAACGATATTACTGTGGTCTCTTACTCAATGATAAGTCGATATAACTATCACTAATGAATGTTAATTTTAAACTGGAAATAGAATTAAAAAACACTTAATTGGATTGTATAAATAATTTTTTCACGATAATTACTTTTAGTGTTTTGGAATGTTTTACTTAAAATATCTGGTTTTATAGTGTAGGGTAAAAAACCATTGTGTAGCGATGCGCAAAATTGTATCAACAAAATTTGATGTTTTTCGTGTCTTTTTAAACGTGCTTTTAAATAAATCTAAATTACATTCAATGGATCTAAATATAATGTGTTATGTACTCAGATAGAGAAAATTATTGCTATTTATCGAGCGGGCACTCCTTTTATTATAAACTACTATCTTTCTCTTAAAGTTTAAACATGATAATCACTTTGAACTATGACGTTAGACATCCGTCCGTGTACCGGGCACTATTCGTGTAGTAAATATGTATTGAACAAAAAGAAGACCATTAAGGGATTCATAGGATGTTACCTAATAATTTTTGAAATTGATAATAATTATATTAATTATAAGATAGATATTATTGTTCTTCAAAAAAATAATTGATATACATTAATTTAGAACGGAAGCACATACAAAGGATGCTACGATACTTGTAACGATCATTTATTTTTATTTAAACATTGTAGTATCAAAATTCAAATTTATCAAAGGTCTTTCATTGCGCAAAATAATATACCATTCTAAAGTGCCTCGGATGATACGATGATGGGATTATATAAGTATAAATATTTGCAAAAAGTTTTGTTTCGATAAAATTCACATAATTTTAAGTGTGTGAATATTAATTTTCTATGGTTCATCATTATTTAGTATCATTTATTTTTATTTAAAAAACAAGATTTATACGTTTCTTTTATTTACTATTTATATTGATATATTTAAAGAAGTTTATTAATATTTTACTACCAACATCGTGTCATCTAATAAGGAGCGTTCGCTAAAAAAAGCATTTTTTTATGCTAAATATTTGTGCGTTGTCGATGAGCTTGTAATTTAAAAGTTCTAGACTCTGGACAAAAGTAAAAGAAGCTTAGCTTGTACTTAGAAACGAAAGAAGATGAAAAAACAAAAAAACCGTGCCACATGAATAAACATATCGGCAGGAATATTACAAATGTGATTGTAAAAATAAGCTGATTTTAAAATAGCAATGAAAAGAACTTGTTACTGCAGTTTTATTGAAGAAAAACAATATAACATCAGACTGATAGAGTGTGTATGGAATGAAAGCGAAGAAAGAGTGAAAGAAAGAAAGAAAGCTAGGAAGGGAGAATGCGCTGTTGATTAAAATATTTTAATTGTTGCCTACTAAACGTACTGCTCCTATATATTTATTAATCAATTACAAGAATAACTACTTCCTATTGTAATTTCCTCATTGCACAAACCGTGCTACTGCTATGCTTGAATTTGTGCATGTGGGGATTAAATATCAAGATATCTCGTTACTAAATTATATATCATGCGGCAAATCAGTGCTACTAGACGTTAATAATGAATTTATTACATTTATGCGGAAGGTCTTAGTGATTAGATTATATTGAACTAGTTTGAAGTGCCAATGTTATTCATAATATTCATTCCTTAAAAAGAAACAAATTGAAATTGCTTATTTTTTTTAAATACATACATAAATAATCAATATTTTGAAAAGTAGAAACAGTTCAATTTATAACATGCATCGCTTCACAAGAATTATTTTATTTAAGTGAACTGGCTTGTAATTAAGAGAAATATAGCGAACAGATAGCTGAGAACTTTCTAATTTAATAGGTTTTTCAATTTCATGATTATGGTGCTAAACAACAAATGTTCGATATTACTATTTCATGGAATGTTAACGAATAAAAAAATATATATAGCTGATTCAACTTTTGAATTAATCGTATCGTAGTATAGTTACTTCTTATTAAAAACTTTAAAAATTAATTTTGGTTGAACGATCGCTGAAAATAATAGAGGTATTAAATCGCTTATACATATACAGTGTAAATGAAATAATAATTGTGCTTTAATTTGATATACGTTTAATGAAATTCCCTTTCAAACGTAAAAGGAAAAAACACTGATAATGAAAATTATAACAATAATAATGATTATGATAACATTTATAAAATTACGTTTGTGCTTAAAACTAAGCTATGCTTTTATACAAATTATTTTAAATGCATTAACAATTATATGCCTTACTTTACAATTTGTTAACTAATAATACATAACAGTTTTAGTTTTCATACAATAGACTAAACAGAAAATTTACATAATTGTTATATTTTATATCAATGATTTATCAATAAACAGCGGCTGCCTTTGTAAATCATTAAATTATGGATCAATAATATACAAATCATGTTAAGCAATTTGTCTTTGCGTATTAAACAAAAGTTACTCTGAAAGATTACATATGACAACTGCATAAGGACAATTTAGATTACATTGTATAAAAAATAATATACGATGTTTGCAGTGATATATATATATGTATATATATTTTTTTTTCTACCAATCTTCAAAATTTGTTTAAATTGTAGCTTATATCATAAAATTTTATTGGTATTTATATATTATATTTATATATAAATATAAATGATTGAATTTATATTCGTAATTAAAAAATCTCTATGAAATATAAATTACAAAATTATTTTTTATTTAAAAATGTAGCAGCCATAAATGATTAACATTAATATAGACATTCAATATATTACTATGCATTATTAATAATACAGTTTAGTCGATGTTATCTGATTTTTGAAAGTTGCATTTCATTGTTTTTTCATTTTGACCATAACTTTTTCTTGTTTGATTAATTGCTTCAATAATACATGATTGTATAATTTAAAAAATACATAAAATATTATAAATAGGAAGTGTAGTCATAGGAAATATATTCACATTTTTATGTATACGCATGATTCTAGGTAATATCTCAGAACAAATTATTGGCCCCATTTTATAACTCATATATACTTCTTCTGTGATTAACGCTTATTGTTATTAAAAACGTAATACATCTGAAATTGTGTAATCGTATTTATGATTTAAATACGAATACATACCATATAATTTTAATGCACAGGTTCTTTCTATCGTTTCATATAGTTTATACATTTTAAACTAAACATCGCGTTTCAATATCATACTTTGCATTAAATGATACTGCAAATGAAGCATTTTTACATTACATTACACACATATTTTAGCTTTCATAAGCATTTAATGCTTCTCGCAATCTATCTACAATCTTTTGATAGAACATAATTTGCTCTGTGAGATGATTTTTCATGGCTTTAGTTAAATGAATTTCTTTTTCTGTTTGAAAATGCGTTTCTTCAGCAAGGACAGTCCGCGCTATTATATCTGTTCGATGAGAAAGTTCTCGTAATTGTTGCGGTTCCATTTTGTGTTCACTTACTAATCTTTCGCAATCTTTTCGTTTTTGCACAGCAGTCTAGATATATCAAAAATAAAATATTAAAAAATATTTTTACAAAATTACACCAACTAGAAACTAATTACAAACTGAAGTTGTCTAGCAATTACCTTGTGTATATTTATCACATCTGGGAAACTACTGATAATCCCTCTATAAATATGGAATTTATCAGAAAGAGGTTCCCAATCAAACTTAGGTTGTTCTTCGTATAATTTACCTATATCATTATAAGCATCTCCTGTTACTTTTAGAGCATAAGTTAATTTCCCCCGACTACTATCGTCGCTTTCTAATGCGTGACTTAACGCACTAAAACTCTGACCAATTTTCTGAAATTCCCTTTTATAGAGAACTTGATGTTTTTTCGTTTGGTCAACAGCCATAGCCATAAAATTCTTAACTACCGGGTCTAACCCACTTATGAATCTACTGAAAGCATCCGTCTGAATTTCTACTTTTATAACATCCAAATTTGTTTCAGGACATTGAACAGCGTTAAAATAATTTACACCTAATAGTTCATCCTTTTCAGCTTGCCTTTTTCCAGCTTTCCATTTTTTCTCATCTGTACAAGTTATAAAATGTTCCCAGACGCGACTACGTGCTAGTATAGGATGCCTACAAACATAATCAACAAACTCTTGGAGTTGTGTACGTCGATGTTCAATGAATTGTTCTTCATATCTCCCTGATATTTGTTTATCTGGTAATGGTGGAATAGGAATAAAGCAATATTTCTCTTCCAAACGTTCGTGTAACCAATCAAAATGTTTGTATCTTCTTGAAACTTGAATATTGTTAAACTGTAATAGAAAATTAATATTAATTTTACCTTCTATTAATATAAACATAAAACAAGCAAAATAAGCATTTCATAAATACCGTGGGTGTAAGTTGATAAACTGTGAAACTTTTAAGACCCTTTAATTTGGATTCCTTTTTGGGAGACGTTACTGCACAATTATAAGATTCCCCTCTTGGAACCCATCTACAACGTCCTCCATCAATTTCCTCAATAAATATTTTTTCACTTTCAGGAACATTTGCTACCCTGATTCCTAATAAAAAGCTATCTTCACCAGACTTTATTAACGTAGAAAATTTATTATTTTTCTTTGGTATATTAGGTATAGGCCTTTCAGGTATCACGGAATGAATAATTTGTGAAGATACTGTATCTCCATAATCAATACTATGTTGTTGAGATAGTTGTATCATGTGCGACTGTTGTTGTTGTTGTGGAGGAACATATGCCTGTGTCTGACCAACTTCAGAATCGTCATCCCAATCATCATCCCAATAATCTCCAGAACTCTGTTGAGATGTTGTCATAGTATCTAGTGTTTATAAAAATATGAATGCCAGAATTATTTGAATCATTACATTTAATTAAAATTTATGTTTCTGCACATAATGAAGTACTCTGTATACTTGAAGCTGTTGTTGCAGATTCATAAATCTGAACGTATGCTGCTGGAAATAACCCAGATTTTCCACTCTGATTAGAACCTTCACACCATCCATCACCCACATTATCTCTCATGACAGTTAATACTTCTCCTGCTGTAATAGACAACTCTGATGTTCCAGGTTCTCCTGTAAAGTCATACAGCGCTATTACCTGAAAAAAAATCAAACGTTAAATTACAAGAAATTTATTTAAAACATCGCAGAAGTATCAATAACTGCAACATAAAAGAATGAGTCATAACGCAAAGCTTAACGATATTCAACAATGATATAACAATAGCTTTTGTTTTTTCAATCGTCTGCATACCTGGTGACCCTCCATTGTTATTATTCACTATAATAGTAATTTGAAATTTTGACTATTGGTAAGGCAGATTTTCGTTTCTACTTCCAACTTGTTTGATTGCACCCGGTCACATACCTATACCGATTCGCCTTACCGAATGACTGACATTTACGTATTTGCTCTTTAACATGTGTGCGATTCTCTGCCACATAAATGTAAAATTCAAACTAATAATGGCTGCGAAACATAACACGCTTTCATGATTTCAGGAAAGTATATTTCCTGTACAATAGGTGTTTTAATATAAAAATTAAAATAGATATGGTCCATACTTATAATACTATATTAAAATAACAACACTTTATAAAGAGAATTAAAGACATTTTTATTAGTTTAAGGTTATACGGGAAGGACAGGGCACATGAAATTACGATCCGCACCTGAATTTTGAATCCGCCTCCATAAATTAACTTGTATTGCTCGTTTAACGTTTGTCGAGAGTATATGTACAATATTAACGAAATTAGCAATATCGTTTACATAGTTTAAAAAGATATACATTGTAGTAAATTAAATTAAATTATTTTAAATTATACATTAATTGGTTTTTATTCCTAATTTATATTATTCTCCATTGACAAATGAACAATGAAAACAATATTTAAAGTTATATACCTTGCAGAAAACAAACAATTTTTTTCTTTTGAACAATTTAGAAAAATTATGTATATATTTATTACAATAAAAAAAATTAAGGATCAAATACAAATACAAAACATTTGATAAGATTTTAATTTTAATGTTATTTTTCAGTTTTTAATATTACAAATATTAAAAATGAATTAAAATTATCTTAATGAGATGATTTTAATTCTTTCGCATTTTGGAGACTTTGAGTAATATACAGTTTTGCTAAACTTTGAGCACAGAATTGTGAAATATGTTCGCTGTATGTATTAATTTGTCCAGCTACAATCATTGGATTTAACCTAGATGGAACTGGTAATGGCCTTATAAGTTTATTAATATCATCATCAGGTAGTGGAGGCTCATCCTTTGCAGCTCTAGCTGCATTTTCTTGAGCTCTTTTAGTTAGAAGTCTGTTCTTTTCTTGTTGCTGACGAACCACTAATTGTTGATACCTATTAAACTTCATTGCTTCCTGATTCAATTCATCTACACGATCCATCAAACAACGTAATTGATTCTCTAAAACTGTAGCTGTTCCAAGATCCAAATATTTGGTGCCTTCTTCCTCGGGAATCATTTCCTCAAGTTCAGACATCATTATGTTAGTTAAATTACTATTTTTTATTACAACTGGAATCTCAATAAATAAAGTTTCATAACCAATCTTCAAAGTACGTAATGTTTCTGGTGTGAATTCACCTTCCTTGTACATTTGTATAGCTTGTGGGGTAAGTCTGTAAGCTTTCAATGTAAGAAAACCTCTAGCTGATTTAGCTGTATCATATATCAGTACTACTGATTCTTCAATAGAAGTTTGATAATGATATTGTGATTCTAATAATGATACATTTAAAAAATTTCCAACATCTGCACTTTGATACCATCCAACATGGAAATGATCAACGTTAACCCTGTGAAAATATTGAAATATAATTATTTATATTGTTAAATTTAGAAGTAATTAGTATTTACCATCTAAGACGACGCATCATGGCAAGTTGATATTCTTCCTCATCCATGATTTCATCATTTTTAGGGAAAGGAAAACAGTTTGTAATTTCAAGACGGTTTTGAACGACTAAACCAAGAAGAGCACCTTGAGCAACATCCATATTACTCATAGATTCTTCATGACAATGTTTCACCATTTTCATAACTACTAATCCATCGCATTGAACATAATCTATACGCGGTTCTGCTTCAGGAATTCTTCTCGTTTGCGTTCTTGAATTCATTTTTAATTAAAAGTCGATACTGATTTAAAACAATTTATTAACATATGCTCCTAGACTCTTGTCAATCTGTCCTAGGTTAGAAAGGATATCGGACCTCCTTTACACAAGGAAGCATAGAATAGACAAGAAGAGACAAGTCTACCTTTAGAGACTCTACTGAAGTTTGCTGCGCTCACGAAATGCGTATAATCTTCCATTCAAAAAAAAGCGATCAAAAGTTTTAGATTTAAATATTGTTTTAATAGAAATTCCAAAAATAATTATTCTATATATAAAAATTTTGTATTAAAGCCTTAATAAATAAATAAAACATGATTTATTGTATTTTTATAGTAAGTACAATGCACAGTGTTATAGGCTTATTTTATGACATGTTTACAGCGCGTAAATGTGAAATGATCTATTTACACTTTTCAAAAGAGCTTCATTGGGTATGTACATAATCCGTTAAAAAGTTAAATAATCCTTCAGAAATGAATAATATAGAGGGAAAAATAAAAAGGTGGATAGAATTAATTCAAAAAGAACAATTAAAAAGTGTAACAGAAGATATTCAGGTTAGTAATATGTTTGATATTAAATATTTGTTTGTATTTATTCTACTCTAATTTTAAAATCCATGAATGTTGCATTTATATATTAACTTTAGTAATCGCATTTAAATTTTTCAGGCAGTTGTTTCTACTAATTTAAGTGAAAAAATAAACAAACATATTTTCAAACTTTTATTGTATTTGTCACATACTGCAGACAAGTGTGATAAAGAAAATTATGTTATAGGAAAAGAGCTTTATGAATTGACCTGCCTATTGTGTTCAATTCTAATTGAAGTACCAGATAGTAATAAGTATGTCTCTAGTTTATTCCACATAATTCGTTGTTTACTGACTATGTACATGTTTAAAGAAGCATCTGATATATGTTTGTATTTAAAAGTAGAATGTTATTCCCATGATGGTATGAATGATGTATTGATAAAAATAGCTCATTTATGGTATAACTCTGTTAACAATACATTTTGTGCTCTACAAAAAAGTCCAACTGTCTCTAAACATTATTATGACTTAAAAAGCATTATAAGGTATGAATTGGAAATGATACAAATAGCGCACAAAAATTTTACAAAACATTTGCTTATGAAAATAAGTTCATATTTGGATAAAATTTTATCTATAAGAAGGGAGCCAAATATATATTTTGTTGATTTTTATACATTTATAATTGAATATATGAATCAGATAGAACTGGTTTTAGATATGAATGAAAAATATATTATATGTCGTCATGTGTTTCATATAATAAGCAGAATTATATGTGAGAATATTAATGAAAAATGCTTAAAGTCTGTAACAGAACTTCTCAATACTATAAACAATAACTTTAAAACATTGTTACTGGAAGATGAAGAATGTAATCAATGTTTTCTATTATTTGAATCCATGTGCCTTATACTCCTCAAACCAGTTGAATATTTAAAAGAATGTACTGCTAAAAACATTCAAGATTTCAGTGATCATTATATGACAATCGTTAAAAAATATGGATACCTAAGATCTATTAAATGGACCACATTTAGCATTGTTCAGATATTAGAATCACTTTTTATGTACTGGGAAATGTGTATAAAAACAGAGAAAAAGATGTTTCTTAAGAATGATATATTGGTGCAAATAATGAATCTGATTGCTTGCATAAGTGTATGTTTTATTGAACAAATATCAGAGAAGTGCAAGAGTTGTCAGAATGAAAATTGTATGATCAAAAGAGACATATATAATGCAGTTGTAATTAAGATACGATGCATCAACGTAATCAGCAAACTCTCTGCAAGTGCTTTATCAAAAGATGTCTGTATATTTATTCAAAGATTTTTAGAAGAAAATGTAGCAGCTATTTATGAAATGATGAAGAATAACTGTAAATGTTGGTCACAATTATGGAGCACTTGTAGTGCTTTAATTTATAATTTAGGCATAATGTTTGACTGTTTTTATGAAGAAAGTGTATCATTATTTTCATTACTATGTTCTTCTATCATACGGTTTGAAGGCATACATTCAAAATCTCAGTATATTAATCTTCAGAATCCTATATGCTTTACATTACACAGATTAAGTTCTGTGCATTATAATCATGGTATGTATAGAGAAGCGATGACATCGACAGCATTAAATGCTTTATTGAGTTATAATGATCCAGATTCAAAAGCATTTCGTATGTGGGCAAATATAAAACATAAATCTATAACTTCCAAAGAAATAGTAGAAATGACTTTAATAACTTGTTTAAAGAAGGATAAAGCAAAAATGGAAGAACTAGGATTATCCATTGAATTATCAAAATATGATCTTGTTGAAATATGTTTAAGAGAAGTAGGAGGTTTACAAGAAGCGAAAATTAATCTTTCTGGTGCTATACATCAAGTTCTTAATGAAATGGAAGCGTTAAAAGCAACTCCAATTCAGTATGCTCGTGCTGTACAAATGTTAGCATATCATTTATTACATTTTGATCATAATGAAGATATTTCAGAATGTCTAGGACAAGTTATTTCAAGTTTGAAACAAATTAAATCAAATACTTATGTTTTGAGTTTACTAGCTAATTTAGAATTTTATATTTTTATAACTCAATTGAACACTATGAACAAACAAACTCAAATAGAAATGGAAAATACAAAATTTGCATTATATGCTCCAAAAATGTCAGAAATTGGAGAAAACGAATCTCGCGATGTAGTACCAGTTTATACAAAGATAAATATTAGAGAGGATTCTAAACTCTTGTTGTACTTGCAGAAACCATTAAAAAAATGGAACAAATGTTTTCAGAAAAATATTGTAAGTTTAATGACTTTGTTACTGATACAGTTTTAAATGCCTGTATGAGTAAATTATATATTATATAATATTCTTTTATTAACAGAAAGAAATTGCAAGTAGTTATGAATCAATGATAACACTAAAGACATTGATAATAGCTGGCGAATATGCCCGTTTACATCGATATCAAGAATGTGAAATAAACATATGGAAACTTGCGTATGCATTAGCTTCTGAGCTACGAAATAATTATGCAATTATTTATGGTAAGAATACTGAAATATTATTTAAAATATCTAGATAATCATTAAAGTGTAAAAACTAATTTTTATTATTAGTTATTGGGCGTAGTATATCAGTAAGACACATTAATCATGAGTGGATTTCCATTGGTAAGAAACTTGCAAATGAATTGAAGGACTCTCAGGATGAAGATATAATTTATGCAGTTGCTATTTTCTGGATAAGTTTATCAGATTTTTACTTTGAATGTAACATGGTAAGTTTGTAATACGTACGTTGTTGCAATTTTTATGAAAATTTTATATAAATATGTTTCATTTTAGTATACTGAAGCCAGAACATTACTTAATGCATCCAGAAAACTACCTGGAATTTCCTTCTTCCGTAACATAGCTGTATATTTGTACATTTTAGATAGAATTTTGTACAATTGTTATTTATACCAGCAAAGTATTAAACATGAAGAATACACACGATATATTGTTGAAACTTTATATACTCTGGTCAATTTGAATGAGGAACTTTCTACAAAAAAATGTAATTTGAAACATACATATTGATGTAACTAAAATTTTTTAGATTTAGGGTTTGTTAGGTTTCCTAGTTTTACCAACATTATCAATGACCCTTAACAGGCACTACGACCAAGTGGTTTTTAAAAATTTAGGAATTTGTAATTTAGGAATTCGGATTTTTGGAAATCTCTTACATCATAATTTAAATTTGTCAAAGTTCAAATGATACTATAATATCTTTTACAGGGAAACATCAAGACAAACATTTATTCGGCTTTGACATATTATTATCTTCAACTATTCATTTATCTCTGCGAATGAACAGTTTGCTATCTTTCCGAGAGATCGGTGCACATTTAGTTCGACGATTAAAAACAGCACAAACTTTGGGCGCAATAGCTAGAGTTGCCGAAATATTAAAAGAACTTTGCTACATCGATTTATCACGTTCACAGTTAAGTGACTGCGAAGTTAAACTTCAAGGATTAGAACATATGTTAAATATTGAAACATTCAAAGTATCAATGAACACTAAATCTACGAAGATGGTGTCAGAAAATGTTTTATTATCACCAGTTCAAGTGATAGATCCTATTAGAGATATTCCTCAAAACGATGCTTCGCCAATTCTTAGGAACAAAGTATTCGACTTACCTGAATTTATGTGCCATAAAGAGTGTGATTGTTACATCTGTAAAAACGTATCCTATCAGTATTTAGTACTTTCAAGCACGCACATTAGAGCTCAGTTATATGCGTTACAAAAGAATACTGCAGCATCATTACAACACTTTCACGGTGCGTTTCAAATAAAAGAGAATTTAATAAAGTTAGAGAAACGCACTTCAAAAAGTGAAAATCAATACGTCTCCTGGCAGGAACGCTTTTATAGTGTGGATTATGTACTTCTGTTAATCAATTTTACTTATTTTTTGAAAAGTTATTTACACTTGGAGCAAGAAAAAGTATTAAATATTATCTTGTTAGCGATTCAAATATGTGATATGTACAAACTAATAGGACATCCAATTTATATGACTGTTAAAGAACTGCTGATTGATCATCGTCTACAGTCATTCAACAACTTTGTCTCTTCACGTAAGTATTGAGAGCAGAAAGAAGAAATGATAATAATCATTTTTGTAAACTGTAAGTTTTACAATCTATATTTTATTTATTCTAGCATTCACTGTCCCTGATTTGGCTGATATTGATGTAAGTGCGTTTGTACACAAATCAACGAAGGAAGAGAATATTTGCGTCACACCAGTTAACAGTAATATTCGAATTAAGAAACCTATTACTCTTCAACGTAATCGAACTCCTCCACTTTTAAAATTAACTAAAGTCAGCATGAACTTCAGCGACGATGAAGATAGTAATTCTTCACCACCGTCAACTGAATTTAAGAGAACAAGATCACGCAGTAAATTGATAAGAAGAAAAATTTTAGATGAGGAATATTTAGACCATGCTAATAATGCGAAAGAACCACAAAGTAATTTATCGTTAAAAGAACATAAGATCAATAACGTTTCTATAAGAGATATCGTTATAAAAGTTACATCAGTAATACCAGATATTTCAGAATATTTATATAAAACAGTGAACGAGATGGATGAACCCGCAACAGAGAAAAGTATACAAAAATTAATTGATATATTAGAGAATTATAAAATAAACATCATTTCACAAAGATGTACCAGAAGAACGCGACATTCGAAGCAGTTAACTTCGAGCGATTATAATAAAATTAATGAAGCAATTGCGCTGTTTAAAGACTTAGCTATTAATGACAAACAAGATAATGTTAATTTGTCAAATAAGAATAATGTAACATCAGCATCTATTTCGTGGCAAAAGCAATGTAGAATCACAGAAGAAAGTAGCATAGAAAAGTTTGGCCAAGATAATAGTTTGCCTCTTAATCAATCTAATAAAATAGACAATTTGAAAAAAACACCAATGAATGAAATTACAAGATTAAAAATTATAAGGAATTCAACAAAGAATAGTATTAAAAATAAGGAGACGCATACTATAAAAACTAGAAAGTCTAAAGAGACATGATAATATTATAACAAACATTACTCACATTGTATATTAAAGGTTTAAAAATTGTAGTATTTATATTTTACAAACTTCCAGAATTAATTTATAATAAAAATATTGAAAGTTATTAAAAAGGCACTTTATTATTTTAATTATAATACGAATATATCACTAAACCTTAATAATACTGACAATATAAAATAACAAAATAGTTTTACAGAAAAAATAAGGTAATTTTGTACTAAGAATCCAAGATCTCAAATTTTAGAAAATATTTATTAAAATATTTCACATATGTACACATCTAGTAAAAAATAGTAAGATTTAAAATCACTTAATGATATTACAAACGAAAATTTATATTTTTATTCTACCCATTTTCAGTTTTCTTTTTTTATAGCTATAACACAGTATAAATACATCTATATCCGTTCCAATTAAATAATTTACAATATTCATTAAATGTTTTCGAAACAAGGATTTCTCGAATCTTTTAAATTCCTAAATATCACACAATTTTTATCATTATCTAGTATGGCCGACAATAAATAAATTTTCACTTTTCCATCTCAAAGAAAAAAAACTATTTCACAGTATGGAAAATAAGAACTATTAAGATTACATTGAAAGATGGCGTTTATAAGCTGCAGAATTAACAGTTATGTGAAATTGTTTCAATTATATTTAATATGCGAGATGAATATTCAAAAATAAAACATAAGAAGAAAATAATACTTAAAACATTTGGCAAAAAGATAAATGAACTTATCAAATTTCTTACACATAAATTAATTCATGATCTATCGTATACAAGTTTGAAATCAAAAGTATAAAATAAAATTTATATTGTAAATCAATACAATATGTTAAAACATTGACATCACTAAACATGAAAGTGAAGATGCAGACAAAGATTTATATTACAAATATTATTTGTGTTGCTGCAAATATAAAGTACAATAAGTACATGTTTATTACACTGTGGAATATGTTTCATAGAAACACAGATAATATTTATAACTTATACTGTACATATACACATAATGTTTGATTTTTCATATAAATTAATAATTTGCTATTTAATTTTGTCCCTTTCATCAGCTCAAAAAGTAAAATTCAAACAAATATACATAGAACAATATTACATGTTTATATTTTACGATCTTGTTATACATCTGCAAATTGTTTTTGTTCGTATAAATAAAAAAAAATGCCTTCTTTGTATAGAGAATGTATTAAAAAAGATACTATGATTTTCATTCCTTTGTTTTAATAAAATACTTTAGAAAATATTAAAATATTAACCAAAACTGCAAACAAAGGTATTTTAATATACACATATTAATTTTGATTTGTATTGAACAATAATGAAAATAAAAAGAGAAGTTAAAACCAAAGCTCTTATCACTCTTAACATTCATAACAACAAAATTGTAATATGTAGCATTAGAGCAAGATTCTAACAAATGATCATTGAAACAAATTGTAACATGATGATATGAGCACGAAAATATAAAAAAAGTAAGATTGTAAAATATAGGTATTACTTGATTGTGTAATGATAAAAAGCAAATATAATTTTAACCGACAAATGTTTTATGTGTATATAGATTCAAATATTAACTGCAGCATGGTAAGAAAATGCATTTTTACTTTTGTTCTTCTATTTCGCCATACAAAAGTGGTACAAAACTACAGTAATTAACAATCACAGTCTATAAGTGGGTATAATTTAACTCAGAATTTAAAGGGCATTCATCTTTATTCTGTTTGAGACTAAAACTTTTTCCTGTTTCTTCTTGATTTTTAGCTAATTCCATCAATGCTAAAGCACCTAACCACTTTTGACTATCTTCTGGAAGCGGTAACTTCATAGTGTTATTTTCTTGCTTAACAACGACCACTTTTAAACCGGATACAGAATCCATTGACGGTAATTTTGACGAGCTCTCTTTATTATTGTTGTTATTATTATTGTTATTGTTGTTATTATTATTAAAACTACCAGCTAACATCAGAACAGTTGGTCTTGTTACATTTTCGCTATGAGAATTCATAAATGTAGATTGTTTAGTTAATTCATTTTGAGCAAAGTCAATGATTTTTACATTAGTTTGATTTAACAAAGGCTTAGATGTATCTTTTACTGAATTATTATTCCAATACCCATGATTTGGGTACTCAGAAGAATCAAATTTAGACGAATGATTAATTCTATTCTTCATCCTGTATGCATGATTTGAAAAGTCATTTGTATTATGCTGGGAAGCATCCCAGATATTATGAGATAATGTATTCGATGTCTCGAATGTATACTTTTGTTCTTCATTCGTCGATGTTTCTAAACATTCGCTATCAGGAGGTGTATCCCAAGATAGCTGTGTAGACGAATAAGAAGAATCTAATTCTGGCTTTGCAAGTTCGATTACTTTACATTCATTTAAACACGACGTAGCTAATAAAACAGATGAATTATCAGTAGGTGGGCTCCACTGTATTTGATTACTATTAATTTTAAATGAAGTAGTTGTAGGTACATTAGTAGTTTTATTGTCCCAATTTAAAGGTTTAGCTAACTGCTGTTCTAAGCAAGCTTCGCGTAACCACCTTTTCTTTGGTTGAAGTCTGTCCAGTGGTCTTCTCAAAGGAGTACTTGCCAATTTTGTTGATATTTCCTCATCTTCGGACGTTTGTAATGCAGTACATGTTTCCACTGGATCTTCATCCTGACTCTCTTCTTGGCTGTCTTGACTCTCTCCACAATACAATCGCTGATTGGTTGGTTTACAGTCTAAATTTTCTTGTTCCCCTGCCGCATCCATCATTAGACCTTTTCTCGACTTAACTCTTTTGTGATTCTCAGAACTACTTTTCCATGTTTTCTTCTTGCGTTCATTTTTCCCCGTTGGCGTCCTGTCTTCTCGTTCTCTTAACATTTTATAACGTTCTAACCACCTAGTAACATCATGAGGTAACTCAGTATTTTCTGATACTGGTTTCAATACAAAGTCATCAGAACGTGTGAGAGTAGCATATGGATGATCTGGACAATGTCTGTTTGCATGTGTAAATCTCATTTCACAGCCAGGTTCAGTGCATAGAAAAGGTTTCTCCCCTGTATGCAATCTTTGATGAGTTTTTAATTGTCCTGATTGTGTGAAAGCTTTTGTGCATCCAGGATAGTCACATGGATATGGTCGTTCTCCTAAAATGATAAATTAGTGTTTTAACAACAAATTCAATTTTTAACTGCAATCATTTTAATAATTATGAATTTATTGAAACATTGTATATCCATTTCTTAGTGGTTAGAAGCAAAGTAACTTTAAAGATACAATGGCATTTTATATGAAATAAATATATAGCACACTGCAATTTATTATCTTATACATGTAATACAATGATAAATATTAAGTTACAATATAAGTAATCTATAATATTACATTACATAAATATTTAGAGGCATACTATAAACAAAAATATTAATTTTAACAAATTTGTAAAGTAGCAATAAATGTAATTTTTATGTGGCATGAAAACAATAAAGGCTCAATTACTGAATATGAAAATGCAAATTTCATAAAATTTATTTGTATAGTAAACCAGAAAAATATAGATCACAGACAATCAATACATATTTTTAATATTCCAATTATCAAATCTCAAAATTAAAAAATTGCAGAATAAAATTTCTAAAATCAATTATTTTAATAAATAAACTCCATTTATTATAAATTACGATAAATAATACCATGTGTAAGTATATACGAAAAGTTTTGCGTCGCTTTTCTTCAAACAAAGAACATTTAATAACATATTACACAAGAAAACAATTTATTCCATTAAATAAATATTATTTGAATAACAATTCATTCAATGCAACAAGAAATTTAACGTCCGCGTTTAATGATACAAGTCCCTTTTATTCACACAAAGGTATTGCCACAAAACAAGCCATTTAATTATTTAAAGCACGCATGATGGCGATTGGCGGGACGATGTGACTGCACGGAATCGAACCGTTAAAATCATACGGCTCTATAAACTACAAATAAAACGTGCGTCAACTTTTTTCACAGAAACTTCTATTAAATTAACATGTTCATTACATAGAAAGCATCAAACGTTGAAGTATTAACTTAAATAAAGCGTACCTGTATGAGTACGTAAGTGTGCTTGAAGGCTTTTTTCTCGAGGAAAGACACGACTGCAAAAAGTACATTTTATACTGCTTGGAGAAGTACTTCCTTGCATCATAAGATTCGAAAGAGCATCTGCTCTTGGCCGTCCACGACGATGACTCTCAGAACCTCCAGAACGTGAACGAGATCCAGCTCGCGTGGCCACGCTATGATCCCTGTACTCTGGCGAAGAGCACGAACTTCCCGGGCTAAGATTTACATTTCTCGTTTCTTCGCCCCAATTCCACGGGTAAAGCATACTATCGCACATTGGTGGACTACATGGCAACGACTCCGTCAAAGGACGCAATTCACGTTTTGGTGTATGCAATTCCATTTCACGTTTTTCACTTCACTTTGTACCTTGCCGGCAAGCTTAAAAACCGACGTTGAGTACTTACTAGCTCCGTCTGCCGCGTGCAACTAGTGAACCGCCAAAACGAGTGTACCCGGTACAATGTATATGTGTGTGTATGAATATATGATGCGTTCAAACGATCTTTATGTAAAGTTATTTAAAATTGGTCTAGGTGAAAATAAACAATTATAAGATGAATTTTTATTTGTTGAAATGCGTGAAAAATAGAGTTGTTTGTCTTACGTCTCGTACCGTTAGCATCGTTTTACCGACTGTTTTTACACGCGGCTTGGGCTCGTGCGCGCGCATCCTTTTCTTTGTATTAACATAACCAATCAGAGATGTGCGAGGAGGGAAACGCGTAATTTGATTATTTTATAAGAAACGATTGAAGTAATAAAATGTAGGAACAAAACTATAGTATAGTTCAAATAAATAATTATAATAGGCATCCTGTATTACAAATATAAATAAATGCGATGGTATACTCTATTGCACAAGAGAATAGAGTAACTAGATTCGTTTTTTCTGCGCATCTTCACACTTTCTATTCTATGCATTTTATAATCTTTGCCAGCGTGCATGCATTAATCTGATGATTATAACGCCGAAAATATATACCTAGTGTATTTCTTTAATCATAGCTCATTATCACACCATTACTGGTTCTTACTGTTCTTTTATGTTGCTCTACCGTGTATATAACCACGAAAGTGGAAGCAGACTATAGAGGATCAGTTTACTCGTGTTTAAGTATTTCCCTAGGCACTCCCTACGCTGGCGACCTGTGGGATTCTCTAATGTTATATTTTTCATGAAAATGGCACATAATGATATTAAAAGGTCTATAATCAATTAAAAAGCTTCTGATTTTTAAATAGAAAAAACATGTTTTTAATGATATATTGAATGAATTTATTATTAATATATTAACAGCTTGAATATGTAATATACATACATATGTACATATACATTAATTATAAAAGAAAATATTAGAAATCAGTAATTAAAAAGAAATTGATATAATTTCAAGAGATGTTTAAAAATACTGTTTATTTACAATATATATATATATATGTATATATAATATGTGTATGTATATATATATAAGAAACGTGACACTTTTTATTCCTACATGTTACAATATATATATATATATATGCTATAATATAATATATATTGTAAACGAAATACAATACCGGTAATTTTCATTTAAATTCAAAGAGCTATGAAATATGATATACGATAAAAATAGCGCAATCGCATATGAATATTATTACAAACCAATAAGATAAAACATATAAGATAAGAAAATCTCTTCAGTTAACGTTAAGTAATTCATGGAAATAATGCCGATTTCTTTGGGTACGACAACCGTAAATACGTGGTCCCTTTATCACGCTATATTTGTTATTTTAAAAATGCAATGTGATCAAAATTAAAAATTCGAATTTAGACGGCAATTTTCAGTTTGAAACTGTATAAAATTGATCATATAAATAATATTGGTGGGGAGGTGGCGCGCTGGGTGCAAGACAATTATGCGGTCCCTCCCTGAGCACAGACCTCGTGGTGAACTATCTCCGACTCAGCCATATTGAAATATTGAATGTCTCTGTTACACAAGGGCTCAAGAGTAGCCGTGAAATTTTCGCGTGATCCTCGTCGAATAGAGGATAAGAGACATCATGGAAAATATGTACAGCATTACTGTCACCAACAAATTCTCGTTAGCGTTGGGTGATGACGAAGATCCACTTGAGAAATTGAGAGAAGAGGAACTAAAGAAAGAAGCTAGGAAAAAGGAGAAGCTCTCAGAGAAGGAGAATAAGAGTAAGCAGCCGGATGCGCAAAAGGGAACCGGTAATAAAACACAAAAAAACCGCGTGATAAAAGATGCCCAGCAACAACCGTCTAAGGTGCAAGACTCGAAGAAAGATCAAGGTTAGTAATTTTTCGTTGCAATCTCGCCTCGTGCGCGGTATTATGGCCGTCGCTCTGTACTCCTCGTGGGTCCATGTGCTTTTGATATTTTGCCGCACGTTGAACGAGTTTCCGCTTCGATCAATTATCATATCAACGAATTTATTTGTTTAAACGATGATATTTGTACAAAGTAAACTATTTATACAGAAATTATCGCTTTAATGGCCATATCTTTTTGTATTTTTTATCTTCGTTATTTTTTATGCTTATAGGTATTCTTTTCGTATTTTAAAAATAGAATTTATCGATGGTGGCCTGACGTGTCATTTAATAAGGAATCAGAGTAAAATTTTACTTGATTATTCCTTAAAATTGTATGTAATTATGTATAAACTTAGTAATCATTCAGTAATGGAAAGATACTACATTTTGTTTAATCATATATATATATACATATACACACACACATATATAAATTTTTAGTTTATTTTTTATGGGAATAATCAACATGTTGCCTTAAAATTATATGTGTATAATGAATATGTCTAATACATGTGTAAATGAGAGTTAAAGTAAGTTAAGAACATAATATTTTTATGTTACACTTACAATTATGTATTATATACTTATAGTACAAGAAAAATGAAATATTTTATTTTTAAGTTAGCTAACATTAGCGATTTTTTTTTGTTTTGTTTTATTACAGCTGAGAAGAAGCCACCACAATCGAGAACTGGAGGTGGAGATCGTAATGTTAAATTTTCTGCAGAAAGCAGAGAGGAACGTAACAACAGACGTAATCGTGAAGATGGTGAAAGAACACCTCGGGGTCAGGGAGAATTAAGACGAGGACCTCCTGGGTTTGTACAAAAAGATGTGCAAGTTATTTAACCCTTTATAATATGATTTTTTCAATTTTGAAAAATGAGTATTTTTAAACTTTTATAATTATATAGTATTTAATTATACTATTAAGAATATAACAATAAATAAATATTTTTATATAGCAACATGTAATCTATGGAGTGTGGATACTTTGTAGACTTTCATGTATTCTATAAACATCTGCAATTTCTTTATAAGTGAACAATATAATTTGCTGCAATTTTTAGCGAGGGACGTGAAACACGTGAATTTCGAAATTCTAATGACAGTCAACGTGGAGAATATGGAGAACGCAGAGGCCGTGGTGGAATGCGGGGAATGGCACGAACACGTGGAGGTCCACGTGGTCGCGGAGGATATGATTATCGCGGAAAACGTGAATTTGATCGGCAATCTGGTTCAGATAAAACGTAGTTTTCAATTACCTAATTTGACTTGTAATTTTAATATGTTATGAATATATCCATTGTTAAACTTAATACTGTTTAAACAGCGGAATTAAACCCGTGGATAAAAAGGATGGTGCTGGTAGCCATAATTGGGGTACCCACAATGATGAAATTGAGTAAGTATTTCTAACAATGAAAGTAGAATAAGGGATCAATGAAAAGAACTAAAAAATTAATATTTTAATCTATGTTTAGGGAGGGTTTGAATCAAGAGAACCAAGATTGGGCTACTGAGAAGCCTGATGCAGATACTACTCAAACATCTACAGAAGCAAAGGAAGGTGAAACCACTGCGGATGCAACAGAAGAAAAGCCGGTTGAGGAAGAATCGCGTGAAATAACATTAGACGAATGGAAAGCGCTACGTAATAACAGAGTAAAGCCTCAATACAATTTACGCAAAGCCGGAGAAGGTGAAGATTTGTCTCGCTGGAAGAAGATGTACGCGCTGGAAAGAAAGAAAGAAGGAGCCGAAGAGGAAGAAGAAGAAGAGGAAGAATATGATGCTGCAGCAGAATATCCTCAGCGCGTTGGAAGGCAGAAACACGTAGTAGGCATTGAGATACAGTTCAGTGATTCACGGCGCGGTTCTGGTGGACGAGGTCGAGGACGAGGTCGTGGGGATCGTGCTAATGGACGCGGATTTGGAAATCGTGGTGCTCCTCGAGATGGAGACACACGTGGTCCGGTAAGTATTTATAAATTACAACGTGCTTGTAAATTCTTGTAAGTGTTTGCATTTTTTGGTACAATAAAATTAATTAACATATTTTTGAACTACAGGCTATACAGTCTGAGCAAAGGTCACCCCGAGGACGCCAGAACGCTCCCAAAGTAGATGATGAGAACGACTTCCCTTCATTGGGATAGGTGATTTCGCTCTCCGTCTACACAGTATCCCACCATTACCACCACAATCAGTACTGCTACCACAGATAAAATTACAATACTAAAAATATTACTATCGATATTTTTGCGTCAGTGACAACGTTATTAATGCATAATACAGTAAACCCTTGCAAAATGAGATACGTAATTTATCTAAGTAAATTGTAGCGCTCGCACGCGCTCCTACATCGGCACATTAATACACAGGATGTCTATGCTAAGTTGTTACAGTTCCGTTATTTTTTAAGAACCGAAGATACAAAAAATTGTTTATATGAAAGCTGTATGGTAAAAAGGGGCAAATATATTGACGGAAACAAATTTTTTTATGTTGTTAGAACTATATATTTTTTCCAGTTCAAAGTAGTTGAAGATGAATTTAATAATGTATAACATATTGAGATACAGTGCTTACAAGTTTATTGATTTACAGCGGAAGAAAATCCGTACGAATAAAAAGTACCGATGGCGGTCAACGTTTGGGTCTGCCATTCCTGGCGCAGACTCATATTTGGTTGAAGAGACAATATATAACACATGGTACTTAGGTAAAAATAAGACCACCATTGACAATTTCAACATAATGAACTTGTAAGTCTCAGAAACTATTTAATAGAAAATATACCAAATGCTAGAAAAATATATATACATAATTCCATTTAAAAAAGTGAATTTATTTTTAATATTTCATAAGATAATAATATAAAGCAGATAACTTTCGCGAATATATTTGCCTCATCACACATCTTCTATACGAATAATTATTTTGCATTTTTATTGCGTAAAAAATGACAAGACTGTAACAACTTAACGCGGACGCCCTATTAACATAAGAAATCGCATGGTATGAAAATGTAGATCATGGTCCTTTTTTGTACTTTTAATAACTCAGTTTGCCCATAACTAGTTCACAAATGGACAGTAATAAGAACGATGCTGGATATTAATGGACTTGTTAAATAATTGTGAACTTTGATATAGAAAGTGGCTGACGTTAAGCGGACCAGCAGGAATGTAATATCAAAAATTCATTTAACATGAAGTAGTTCGAAGTTGCAATCTGAGTGAAACACCCTTACGAATGGAAATAAAAATTCCACTTATGCAAAGAACAATGGAGAGGCTATTCGCCTCGATTTTAATTTTGATGTCGTATATTGAAGGCCTAAGGAGGCTGACCGTAGCACCGACTCTTATAAACACACGTGTATAATAACTTGTTAGACGGTAAATTTTAAACATTCTTTCTGTTTTATAATTTTTATACGGTGTTTGGAGAAGCCTTCCTTGTAATCGACAAATTGTTGCCTGTCGAACATAAAACGTAAGAGACTTTTAAAAAAGCGTGTATTTCTATCCAAGAAAAAAATATCTCTGATATTATAAAATGTCTACTTAGGTATGCTAAGTTTGGCTTATATAGAAGTACGTAGAGATTTTTCCTTTCAAAGATGTAACCGGTCTGTAAGAAGTTAACATTTAAGTGAATATTAGAAATATTGATATACAGCTTTACATATATATTGTATAACAAGTTTAAGAGAGCGATTGAGACACGTTGAGAGGGTAGATAGGATGATTCCAGTCTTGCGTAGTTACGTTGTACGTCGAGCATCATGTTCTTAATTATGACCCGCTATATTACTTACCTATTGTATTTGTTACATGTAAAATGAATGATACTTCAGCCAAAAATTCAAGCCCTCTCTATAAATATTAAAAGAAAAAAAAACAAAAAAGAACGTTATGAAGCTGTTTTCAAACCTAGGTATATGTGTAAATAACATGATATTTACAATAATAAATTGTGACACAAGAGTCACTTTGGACTTGACTACTTAACCAGTCGATTTGCAAAGAAATAATCAAGAAAGGGTTTTTATTTGTGCAGTATATAAAAAAAATATGAGTACAAAAGAGAAGAAAAGAAAACAAAAATATGTACCATCTACATCGAAGCTTGTAAGGTGTAACGAGAATTAAGCGTCACTGAAAGCTATGAGAAGAAAAGAAAAACGTCGGAGGTGCTGTACCCAATAAAGTTATGAGTCAAATTTCACTGTAAACATCTTGTTATTATTAAAATAATACCAATTACAATCATGTTTGACATTTGAAAGTTTCAAAATTTGGGAATTTTCTTAATTTCTATATCTTGATTGAATCATATCAAAGTAGAACTTGTCGATTCGACGAGTGTGCATTTGTTCGCATTCAGCATCTGATCTATTGAATTATCCCAAAGCTTCGAATTGAATCAGAATGAACATTAGTTCGCTCAATCTAAACCTAAACATATTGTTGCATATATGTATATATTTTCCTCGTTTTAAACTAAGCCATTTCAATAAGTCCCGAGTCCCAGCAGATACTTTTGCATTTTGCTATTGAAGAAGTATTAGTATTTAGCCGCAGGAGGACGCACCATTCGTGGTTTCTAAGTATATCTATATATCAGGGAGAAAGAAAAGGAAAGTTAAGAGGTAAGAGTGATAGAACTAGTCAAGGAGAGACACTGAACCGTGGGAAAAGTACGGTTGAGAGCAAGAGAGAGAAAAAGATAATGAACAAGCGGCGCATGCCGTAGCCACGGCCCCCAACTTGCTCTAAACTCGTGCAGCCTGTCGCTGTCGGTCGAATTTTAATGGCGGCTCATTCCGATTCCTCCTCGTTTAATGTTATTGTAAAGTGACGGACAGTATTTTCTATTCTTTACACGTTATCCAAGGGAACAATATCAAGCTTTAGCGAATCTCGAGCGTTGTATAGTTGAGTGTTCCATCGTCTGAAGACTGTATCGAAGCTCGTATCAAGGACATAGTGCATATATCCGCGATGTGTCGTAGCGACTCTCGCGTACGAACATTCCATCGTGAAGTCGTGTTTTATGCTTTGGCTCCTTTGTGAAAACAGCAATTGTAAGTGACGAATCAAAGTGTTCGTATTTTTATTTTAATTAAAAAATATACAGCAACGTACATGAAAAAAGCGAAAGTTATACGAGTTGACTAATGATCATATTGGAACGAGTGAATCAAATACGAGTTTTTTCATCTCGAAAGATAATTCTTTCTCTTTTTAATTAATTGCCTGTAAATACGTTATCGCGAAGGGAGCATCTATGAATCGAGGAGTATTTTATGAAAACGATTTAAGTTATTGGTCGGACGTGTTTTGTTGAACAATTATTAATAAGGAGTTAAATATCTTTGCCTTTGTACGAAGACTCAGATCGTAGCTGTCAAGTGCAGCTATGCTGCTCACACTAATGAAGGGCGGTGCGTGCAACGGCGTTACTCAAAAAGTGTGGAGCCATCTGCCCTAGCCTGACATCGTCGACGAGATGTTTTAGTAATGAAATCGGTCAGTGATACATTATTTACATTTTCACATTTTCCTCTAACACTGTTAAAACTGTTTATCCGTATTTAATTATTTGTGTTTTGTTTAATGAAAAAAAGTATGCGGTAGACAGCAGATATATTTATATACTCATATAAATCATAAATAAGTATTAATAAATGCTGTTTATATTTGCCTACATACTAATCTGATAAAGTACATTGTGGAGCATAACTGCAGAGCATTTTTCATAAAAATATATTCCATTGCAGGTCTTGCATTTTGATGTTTAAACTACTCATTTGTCAAAGTAATCAAGTCTATAAAACAAAACTGTTCTTCACATTCTTTTTTTAGTAATATACTTGTAATCAAATACTTGACACTAAAATTACAAAAAAAAAAACAAAAAGTAACACTAGTTAGTCACTTTGGTCTGTGAATAGATATAGTTTCATAAATACTTCATCACATCAGCATGTAGATAAATATAAATAGCATTTATCAATATTTATTTAAGATTTATATGGATGTATGATTACTTTTTTGTTTTGTTTTTTTACCATTTTTTATCTTATGATATAGTAGTACATTCTTCTAAATTAAATTGTTATACTTAAAAAACAACAAAAGTTCTATAGACAAACAAAATAAAATTCAAGAAATTTTTGAATTTTTAAGTTTTAAGAACACACTACATATAATTATTATTGTAGAGTACATATTTTGTTTTATTCATTAATAAATATTTATGAAAATGTCTCTTATAAGTGAAGCCTTGTTTCTTATGCTTATGGTAAACATTCTTTATAAATCTGTATTTGTTTGAATATTTATTTATATGTTGTTTTTATATGTTTCAGAGGTACCAGACAATGAGCATCATGTCGGTGCCTGGATACACATATAGCTGGTAGTACTGTGTCAACACTAGCCTTCTACCAGTGGGATTCGTACCCTTATTATACTTTCTACGCTTCCTACCCTAGACTTACGCACGCACAAACGCGCACACATAGTGTGTGTGCATGTGCTTTGTCAACTATTGTCTACACATCATGAGATTCTTGGGACTATTATCATTTCCCACTTCACCTACTGTGTCATTTCCTAAACTGCTGCTACCACTCCATCAATTATCCTTTTCATCCATGTCTATTGCCACCTGGTTTCTGGTGGTACTAGTAACTGCAGCAATAGATACACCTGCTAGTACTACTCCACCTGTACAAGAGAACAAATCTCTGCACATTGTGACACAATTTCCTGCAGGAGATAGTCAACGATATGGATTTTATCCTTTAGATCCAAATACAACGAGAGAAGGTGCTCTCCGATTTAATCACCTTACCATAGATCCTGTCACAGGACGGTTGTATGCAGGTGCCATCAACAGACTTTTACAATTAGATTCCAATCTTAAACTGGAGGAATATGTTTCCACAGGTTAGTAATGTTTTATACCTTTGCATTGTATTTCTTAAAAATCTTTTAAAAATAATTATTCATTATATTTTTAGGACCAAGACTGGATAACCCTCAGTGTCATGCAACAGGCTGCCCTTCTAGAGAAATAACTACATCTTTAATGGATAATGTCAACAAATTGTTAATAGCTGATCTTGAATCACAAACGCTAATTGCATGTGGTTCTCTTCTTCAAGGTGCTTGTGAAAAGTACAAAATGTCAAACATATCTATTAAACCAGAATTCATTCCTCATAGTGTAGCAGCTAATGATGAAAATTCCTCTACATATGCTTTTATTGGACCTGAAAAATATAATGCATGGGGACAAACTAACATCCTTTATGTTGGTACTACATTTACTAATAGAGGAGACTATAGGCATGATGTGCCTGCCATTTCCAGTAGAAATCTTCACAATTTAGAGTTTGCAGAATATACTTTTAACAAACAACCAATTGTGTACATTGATGTTAAATACAGAGACCATTTTTTAGTTAAATATGTATATGGGTTTAATGCCAGTGATTATGCATATTTTGTATTGGTACAAAAACAGTCTTATCTTCCTGAACAAGAGGAATTGGGTTATATCTCTAGATTGGCTCGAAGCTGTATAAGTGATGCAAATTATGATAGTTATACAGAAGTTACATTACAATGTACTGTTGACTTAGGCGATGGAAAAACACAGTTTTATAATTTGGTGCAAGATGCAAAAGTAGCTCCAGCTGGTAGTGATCTGGCCATGCAATTGGGCATTTCTGTTGGTGATCCTGTTTTTGTCTCTGTATTTTCACCAAGTAGAGGTATCACGAACGAACCATCATCTCGTTCGGCACTTTGTGTATACAGTTTGCAAGAGATTGAAACGAAATTTAATGAAAATATCCATATGTGTTTTAATGGTAGCACCAAATATAGAAATATGGGTTATGTCAGTGGTCCTATACAAGATGGAAAATGTCCAACAGCAGGAGTAAGTTTAATAGGATTATTATTTTTTTATGATAATTTATATTTTTTATAATGTATTTCTTTAATTCTGTTCTTATTTTTAAATCAGACAACAGGAAATATTTTAAACTTCTGCGAAGTGGGTTTGAAAATCTCTGGAATGTCACCAATTGTTGGACAAGCGATTTTACATTTTCCTGACGAATTCGTTACTTCTGTAACAATAGCTAATACAGAAGGCCATACAGTAGCATTTTTGGGCACTAATGATGGAGTTCTTAAAAAAGTTTTACTTTCTGGAACTGAAGCATTTGTTTATGAAAGTATTGTAATTGATAAAGGAAATAAATTGATGCCTGACAGTTTAATTTCACCAGATGGGGAATATATTTATGTTTTGTCAACTTCTAAAATTTCAAAGGTTCAAGTTGAACATTGTAGCAGTTATACCAATTGCAGTAGTTGTCTTGATGCAAAAGATCCTTATTGTGGATGGTGTTCATTGGAGAAAAGGTAAATAAACATCTTGTGTTTTTCTCAATACATATAACTGTTAGAAATCATTTCTCATTTACAATTTAAATATGAATTTTCAGATGCACTGTTAGAGGAGATTGTCAGAAAGCAAGTCACAGTAGTCCACGATGGTTATCCTTAGGCACAGGACAACAATGTATTGACTTTGAACAGGTGCTTCCTGATCGTATGCCTATCAACCAAATGACAACTGTTCATTTAACGATCAGAACTCTACCTGAATTACCAGCAGGTGCCAATTATAAATGCGTTTTTGGAAGCGCAGAACCTATAGACGCATTAATGACTGGGTTTGGATTATCATGTCCTACACCCCCTGTTATTGAAAGACCAAGTATACCAGACGGAGCTGATCACGTTTTAGTACCACTGTCTGTACGTTCCAGTGAAACAAACAAAGATTTCGTTTCGCGCAACTTTGCATTTTTTGATTGCTCCAGACATACTGTGTGCACAGAATGTGTTAAATCACAATGGGCATGTAGTTGGTGTGTATACGACAACAAATGTACACATAATGCAAGCTGTCAGGGTATTATTTCGGGAGAAAATGTAAGTATTTTAATAATCTTAAGCTTGAAGCAAAATGTTAAACAAAATTTTTCTATTCACAGAATCAAGCAACTCTTGCTGCACACGGAGCTCAATACTGTCCAAGATTCGTACAACGTAAGGAACCCCTGATGTTGCCCAATAGTGTACCTAAAGAAATAGTGCTTGAAGTTGAAAATCTGCCGCATCCACAAGTGGGACACAGTGGTTTTCAATGTATCGTTTCGATCGAAGGTGCAAATTTGAAAGTACAAGCTCGTGTCGACAGCAGTCGCTTCATAGTTTGTGATAAAACTGTTTATTCGTATGAAGCAATTACCGGTGAATACGAAGCAGAGGTAACGGTTGTGTGGAACATCAATCATCACGTAGATAAAACAACAATTATGCTTTACAAGTGCGAAGTACTAGGCTCACATCGTGAACATGCAGATTGTTCTCTTTGTGTGACAAGAGACGCCCGATTCGAATGTACTTGGTGTGGCAACAGTTGCGTATACCGACATTCTTGCTTGCATTCACCGTTTACAGAATGTCCAAAACCAAGAATAGATATGATAAAACCTCTCAGTGGACCAATTGAAGGTGGTACGTTGGTAACCATCGAAGGCAGTAACTTAGGCTTGAAGGAGAGCGACGTAGAAGGAAAGATACACATTGGTAATACTCCGTGCACTTTAGTGGACTACGAAGTATCTGTTCGCATAGTTTGTCGCACTGGACGACACGAGGCTACCGACACTGCCTCTGTCGTGGTTGGCAACGATGCTGGCTACACGGAAAGTGCAGTATTATTCAATTACAAAGACATACGACTGGCCGGTGTTTACCCGTCGGTTGGTCCTCAAAGCGGTGGTACACAACTTGCTATTACTGGAATGTATTTGAACATTGGTAGTACCATCTCAGCTTATCTGGATGAATTGCCATGTCACGTAAATGCAACGCAAGCAAGCAGCACCAGACTGACCTGTGTGACAAGTAAATCCGATCGAGTGAGAAAAATCGAGAGACTGACTCTCAGCATTGACGGTGCAAACCGTACCTTAGAGGGTAATCCTTACAATTACACCCACGATCCTACCATCATGGAGATTAAACCGCTAACAAGCTTCGCTTCTGGTGGTCGCATGATCACCGTCCATGGTACCAACTTAGACACCATTCAGAAACCTGAGATGGAAGTTTATTTTGATAACGAACCATTACCAGTAAATCGGACTGTTTGCACCGTATTGAATCCGACACAGATGGAATGTCCAAGTCCTAGTATCGCTAAACGTTTCATGACTCTTCGACGCAACGAGCGTGCCATTGTCAGTGGTCAGAGTAGTTTGCCGCAGTCATTGAAGTTAAAAGAATCCAAATTATCTTTAAAAATCGCGTTCATCATGGACAACGTGGAAAGCGTTCGAGACTTGGAGAAGCATTTTCAGAATCTTAGATACCGATTACTATACGTCGAGGATCCAAAATTCTTTGCATTTCCACGAAACGTAAAATTGTATAAAGGTGATACTTTAGTTATCGAGGGAGAAAATTTGATTTTTGCCAGCGATGAATCTGACGTAAACGTCACGGTCGGCACGATGCCCTGTAACGTAACTTCTCTTGCTTCGACCCAGTTAGTTTGTATACCTCCGGATCAACAACCAGCTGATACGGATGAACTTGGAATCAAAACTGAGAATGGTTTGCCATTGGTAGTTGTACGGGTGGGAAGAAGTTTAAGATTTCCCATTGGTTATTTACGTTACGATGTGATTAAGTCTTATCCGATACCACCGGAAGCAATCGCTGGAATCGCCGCTGGAACATTTGGTCTGGTATTTCTGTTCGTTTTGGTATTAATAATATATAGAAGAAAAAGCACGCAAGCGGAAAGAGAGTACAAACGAATACAAATACAAATGGATACGCTTGAAAGCAACGTTAGGATGGAATGCAAACAGGCATTCGCCGAGTTACAGACTGACATGACTGATTTAACCGCGGATTTGGAATCGTCCGGTATTCCGACTCTCGACCACAAAAACTACATTATGAAAGTATTTTTTCCTGGTGTGACACATCATCCGATATTAAACGATCCCAGATCGCGCAGTAACGTGTCTCGAACGAATTATGACGCAGCCATGATCCAGTTCGAACAACTTATTAACAATAAGTACTTCGTATTAACATTTATCGAAACTTTAGAGGCTCAAAAAGACTTTAACATTAGGGATAAAGTAAACGTTGCATCTTTACTCATGGTTGTTTTGATGGGTAAGATGGAATACGCGACTGATATACTCATGAACCTTTTACTCAGACTAATTGAAAAGGCGGTGAACACTAAACACCCTCAGCTGATGCTGAGGAGAACAGAGTCTGTAGTAGAAAAGATGTTAACGAATTGGATGGCACTTTGTATGTACAATTATCTGAAAGACTACGCAGGTTCCTCTCTGTTTTTATTGTTCAAGGCAATAAAACATCAAATAGAAAAAGGCCCTGTGGACGTGATAACGCACGACGCGAGATACTCGTTGTCTGAGGAGAGACTGCTCCGAGAACAGATCGAACACAGCGTCGTCACTTTACACGTCGTCCAGGATGATCTTGACGAGAAGATACAATGCAAAGTGTTAGATTGTGATACTATTAATCAAGTCAAGTCCAAAATCTTGGACGCACTTTACAAAAATACTCCTTTCTCACTAAGGCCGTCCGTTCATGACGTAGACTTGGAATGGAGACACGGTAGAGGTGGTCACCTGACTCTTCAAGATGAAGATCTCACAACCAAATGTAGCGGCGAATGGAAAAAAATCAATACTTTAGCGCATTATGGTGTTAAGGAGTCAGCGGTGATGTCGTTGATTCCTAGACAGAACGATGGGTTCTCTGTCGCTTGTAAACCACCGTGTCACAACTGCAAGCCGTCACACTACCATCATCAGCAACAGTCAATTCATCATCATCCTCATCACCATCATTTGCATCGACACGCGAATCACTGTTCGTCCACGCATCTTCCATCCACGCCTAATCACAATCTAATAAGTCCTGTAATGTACAATCATCCTGTCAGTGGTTTGTATTTTGAATCTCAACATTCGCCACCGATTATAACAGCTAATGGTGACGTTGAGAGTGGCCATGGAGGTAATCAACGACTATATCATTTAGTAAGGCCTATAGAAGATAGCCATTATCCACCTGGAATGGGTTTCACTGGTAGCAAGCATCATCATCCAGAACGAACGCATAAAGCCATTCCTGAAATATTTTTGACAAGATTATTATCAACAAAGGGTACAGTTCAAAAATTTGTTGATGATTTCTTGAACACGATATTAACTGCGAACGAAGCATTACCCAGTGCTGTAAAATGGTTATTCGATCTTCTTGACGATGCTGCCAAGCAACATGGCATCGTAGACCCTGAAGTGCCCCACGCCTGGAAGTCAAATAGTTTACCGCTTAGATTTTGGGTGAATTTTATTAAGAATCCGGACTTCATGTTTGATATTAATAAATCTACAACGGTTGATTCGAGTTTATCCGTGATAGCACAAACCTTTATGGACTCTTGTTCAATGACAGAGCATAGGCTAGGAAAAGATTCACCCTCTAACAAGTTACTGTTTGCCAAGGACATACCGCACTATCGGGAGAAAGTGGGTCGTTTTTACACGGACGTACAAAGACTGCCACAAATCACTGATCAAGAAATGTCTAGTGCCATGCAACAGCTAAGTGCATCGCACGCAAATGAGTTTGATGTGATCGCAGCACTAAAAGAACTTTACATCTACGTCAGCAAGTATTATGAACAAGTAAGTTTAAAATATGGAAGTTATTTTTTATTGACAAGAAATTATACATTCATAAAAATTTATTATCTTTAATACTAGAGTTTTTTTACATCACAATTCCTTTTTTTGATAATAGGATAAATCAATGACGAGCAACTGCATTATACTTTCTAGGCTTTTTCCAGTCCCAAATTTCCAAATTCCTGGATTCCTAAGTTTTTAAATTCTAAGCTTTAGGCGTGCACGCCAGTACTCATGAGCTCTTTGGTGAGCACTTAATCTACCTAGTCTATTACTTAAGTTAATGAATATTTTCAGATCCTAGAGGCCTTGGAGACAGACGCAGGCTGTCGCAAATTACATCTAGCGCATAGGCTAGAAAATGTAGCGTGCACGCTCGAAGGAGAAGAAACTAGTGCCTGCTGACACAACCTTCTCATTGCCATCCCAGGACCCGTCAATCTCTCCAGAAACACAGACTAGTGCCTCCATTTCATGCATCAGATACACCTCGTTACATATGTACAAATCTACACACCATGTGAATAATAATGCCGTAAATACGTGCGATTTCGTTAAGGCTAGTCAGGCGATAGTTTTTTCAGGATAAGTTAGTCCTGGTGTAGTTTTTTGCGTCTATATGTCATGGCCGTATCGAAATACGCTCGTGCACACGTACAGATATTAGCAAATTGATAAAATGCGACTCTAACCCTTAAACTTGATCTGTGTTTTCTTTTGGTAATATTGTATATTTCGTTCGTTTTATGTATATATACGTATATACATATATGTGTATATATACGTATATATGTGTGAGGAATGAAATGTAAATTATAGTAAAATATAAGGAAAAGATAATAAGAATCTCATTGGTAGAATCTCGGTGACGAGTGATTATTTATTATACAATTACAAAAGTTAAATATTTATCACATACATGTTTAAGGATTTGAGATGCAACGTTTATGCAAAATACTTACTACAAAAAAATTTAACAATTTCATTTCTTTGTTGACCGAATGTCTATACGTGTATACGTAAATACGGAACACATATATAACACGAAAGAAATAATGTGTGTAAAATTTAAGTGAGAAGAAGCCATAGTGTCCATCAGACTGTCTGTACAAAAGAAAGTACGACAGCGAGTAGTCTGTGATCCGAGCACGAGTGGCTATGCCTACTATCTTCATTACGATATATAATTATTAATATGTTATATATTATATATATATATACATAAAAATATATAAAGCAAAGATCACACAACATACACCTCCACGGACTGTAGTGAGCTAGTTAGAGAGGGTCTGTATATGTAATATAAGTTGAGAGGTAGAAAAACCTTTCAGAGAGAGAGAGAGAGTTATAGCTAAAGCGCGTGTGTGTGCGTGTGTGTAAAAGCAAGAAAGAGAAAAAGATGATAATATTAAATTAAGGTAATTAAAATAAAAATGTTACAAAAGAAAAGAAATGAAGAATTAAAGATTACGAGAGCAGCTCGGACTACTCTAGGCCTATCTATGTATGTTCAGTACATAAAGAAAATTTCTTTTTTTTTTTCATATTTTTCATTGAATTTTTTAGTCTGTTTCTATTTACACATTTATTCGTGTATAAGTATGACTGTTGCTATAATTTTTAAAGGCCACTACGTGAATCATATAATGATTTTACAACTATTTTAGAAACTATATTATTGCTCTTATTATTGCTAAGTTGTATTATTGTCCATAGAGATATGATTATCAATTAATTGCTCGTTCAATAATAGTTATTATCGTATATTGTTAAGCATAAAACACACATGATAGATGCAAAAGTAACAAAGATCTTTTATATTATACATGGACGAAAAAAGGTTTCAGAAAATTGTCTTGATTGTTAGGAAAAGTGAACCGATAAAAACGTGTAAAAAGTTTTGTATGCATCTAAATAGTATTCGGCGGAGGGTTTTGTCAATTGGTCAACACCATGGTTAAACGCATCGAAAGACATTTTGCAAGACACAACGACAAGCAGTATTTTCTTGGGATTACATTTTAGTTTGTGTAAGACTGTCTGATTTTCAAAGTTGCATTTTTACAAGAGCATTTACTTTTTTTTATACATACACTGTTCGGATTATGTGTTTAAACTGTTCAATTCACTGCCCACTGTACACTGCCAAGTTTTTCCATGTGCTTTAGCAAACTGTTATTACATAACATTCAATTTGACGACAGAAAAAATTATTTAATAATTTTGTCGACGTATAAGTCTGGAAAGACTGGGGTCACGCTCATTCTTGTACTTAATTAACACTCTTGTGTATTTCAGCTACTTTACCATGTCCCCAGATTTCTTTTTTTATGATCAACAACCTATGTATCTTTCTATTATACATATATACATATTATATATTTATTTATATACCGACAAACAAATTATATATACGAAAAGTCGTACGTCAATCTGTTCTATGTGATTTAGCGCATTTTTCTCACATATCTTATATGAAAAATTGTGTGCATATTTATATTTACTTTGTATACTACGTGCTTACAATTTTCCAGAAACATTATATTTTTTATTCAGTTTCCTGTCCGCGTAGAACAAAGGAAAATGTAACGTTACATTTTTGCAAACTAAATAATGATAGTTTAATTTTACACACACCACACCGTTCCAGAGTGCATCTCATGCAAAATGTTAGTTGTGAATATGGAATAAATGATAACAGAATGAACAAGTGACTTCATCTAAGTATTCATGAGATCTGACTATTTTATATCTTTATTCTGTTGTCATTTTTATTTTCTGAAATGTTCTAGACACATTATTTAACATGCGTTTACTCTCTTGTACGGAATTAGGATCAACTTTCTTGTACATTGAATTAAAACGTGCGTACTGTAAGTGACAAGATTATTTTGTCAAGGACTCTTATTTGTTGGATATTTTTATTTATCATAAAAATATAGGAATCATTTTGTTTTATAATTTAAGCGAGATATGACAAAATTCTTAAAATAATTTTCTAAAAATTTCTGCAGAAGATTAATACTTCACATTGAAACATGACATGCAAGATACTCATTGTTGTATAAAAACTGAATATAAAAATAGTAATCATATTTCCAATTATATTATATATTCTTCCTCTACTTTATATTGTAGAGTGCGATACAACTACTAGAAACAATTGTTTATGGAAGTAGTACATTTTCTTTTTTAAATAAATATATGAAGTAGAACATTCTTGTAGATAGTATTCACATTAAGCTTACATTCATTTTCATTGTATAGATGTAGTCTTCCAAAATGTAATTATAAAAATAATTTTGTATTCAAATCTTATTAATTGACATTATAACAAACCTACTTTTATAAGTCTGATACTTTGAATCTCATTTTGCACAAACATTCGTGTTATATTAAAGTAATTTAGTTGTAATTATATTAAACGTATTTTTATCAACTTCATCATTAAGTTACTGTCACGCTTTGTCGTCCGTAGATTATAATTATAATAATTTATAGCAAAGCAAAGTGAAACGTTAAAAATATTGAACATTGTTACTACTGCTACTAAAAGGGAACCATAAGATTATTTTTCATGTATTCTTAAATTACATTTGTCGGTCACCAGTGTTAATACATAAATAAATAGTGAAGTAATAGTGCAATTTTCGTTAATTATAAATTGAAATTACTTTTATTTTTATATTTTGTCGAGTTAGCAATCAAAATAAAATAGATAAATGATATATAAAAGTTTTACTTAAAAAGAAAATATTTTTTTATTTGTACACGTGCTACTTTTTTCCAGATATATTTTTAGATTGCTTTATATTGTATTATTGTATAAAATGTACAACAAAAATTTGGCGATAAAGAGCGATGGTTTTAATTGTAGCGAATTAGTTGTTAAAAATATATATGTGTGTATATTTGAACAGATATATACTGCAGGCCCTTAAATTATGGATGTTAATTGTATATACTCCATAAGATATTATTTATATTATATTAATTGAATATTAATATCCGTATTTTTGTATTATTGGAATGTATGGAAAATAGTGAAAACGTAGTTGATAATGAAGCTCTTGGAATTGCGAAATTAACTTGTATTTTTTATAAACAAACGTTTTTATTCGATAATTTGTCGCATAACAGACAAATGATAATCTCTTTATACAACGTCCATAATGTAAGAATTAATTTGTTGAAGGGCATACAAAACTTTTTAATTTATAATGTATATATAGCACAGATTGACGTATGCTAACATAGTTGCACACACGAACATATATGAATATAACATATGTCTTGTCTCTATTGTCTGATGATAAATTCTTGATAAATATGTGGTACATCTTCGATAATCGTTTATTTTCAGAATTTCACGTAGAATATCTTATATGGTATGTAAGTGATACCATAATACGTTCGAGCACAATTCGATGGCATATGTGCACATACAAATTCCGATGGAATTCTGCTGTTTTCCTTATGTACTTATAAATTTTTATACCAAACATTTTAGAAAAAAATATGTATCCTCGAATCAAGCTTGAACACATTGGAAAAAATGTTATCGTTTATTCCTTGAATGAATTATATATTTAATTACCCCAATGATGAAAACTAAGTTTGTTTGTTGTATTTGTAATGTAATGCAATAGGAAAGAACATTGTTTATTATTTAAAATTATCAAAAATGTTACCTAATTTGGAGGATCTGGAATTTAAATATGTTGCAAAGGCAAAGTATGTTAAATTTTACGTATGGTATTAAGGAATATACTACAGCGGAATTTCTCGATACTTTGTACGCTCGACAATTGACTCCATCCATCTGAAATGCTTGTCAATTCTGCATTCAACGTATGTATTGTATTGTAATTAACTGAGGAATGTTTAACGGTTTACGAGTCGATTAGTAATGTCATGCTTCGTAGTATAGACAAATCCGAACATCATGTCGAATTAAGATTATTCTTTGTTAAGCTTCGGAAAAAACGATGGGGGGATGATTGTTCCCTGCAAGAACACCTTGACTATAATACAATCTTGGGAACCCTGTATGAAAATGTCAAATGGGCTCATTTTCACTCCTAATGGATTTTGAATGTATCTTTTCTCGTTATATAGCTTACACGTAATATGAGTGTATGTAATAACGAATGAAAAGTGTGCGAAATGCTGCTTTACATGTGTTATTAGGGTGAGTGTGTATCTATCAACGTAAGCGTGTAAATGTAACCAAAAGCCCTGTGTAAATAGAATTCAACCCCCCATCTCGCATATAAGTAGATTTTAAGTAACACTTGAGAACGAAATGACTCTTGCCAAATTTTCAATGGGACGTAGGGACAAACAAATAAGCATTTGAAAAATTGCAAAAATATATTGGTATTATAAATGAACTGGATATTGCAATATTTGTTCCAAAAATCTATGATAAGTCATGATCCTCTCATAATGATCTTCCTATTTTAGTTATACTTACATTCAATAAGTTATTTAGTTTTGAAATTTTTAAGAGAAATTTGATTATATATTTGTACAAATTAAAATTACAATATCAAATTACATCGCATATTTTTTATATCTCGTAACAAATTAAATTAAAAAATTGTTTGACTATAATAAAATTACAGCAATGTAAAAAGTAAAAATATTAGATTTAAGGTAAATACTCAAAACTTTCTGAGGTATATAATTAAGATTGTTCGGAGATCATTCGTGTTAGCTTCAATTAAATATTGATTCTGCTAATAGAAGTTAATAACATTAATTGTGATTATAGTTTTTAGGTAGATATCCTTTTTATGAAGTTAAAATCGTAAAATTTGTTCGAATCTTGTCTCTAGTATAAATGTAAGATAATATTTTGATATTTGTATAGATAAAACTTTCATTCTACACCTGATTTAATTTTGTACAGTAATGATTTTTCCTGAGATTTGGTTGAAGACAATGATGGTGAATTGGATGAAGAATTTTTTGCATTGGGGGTAGCATTTGTATTTCGTTTGTCTTGTTTAGCTTTCTTCATCATATCTTTTAATCTTCTATCTGCACTTATAATATGAATATTTGGTGTCACTTTATTTCCCCCACCTGTACAAACATAATTATTTTAATCAGATTAAAAACAATTTATGTTTTAAATGTAGAAAACTTACCAGAGTTAGATTTCTTTGGTTCTTTGGATTTGCTTTCTATCACTGTTTTTGGTGAGCTCCTTTCTTTTGAGGCCTACAATTTTAAAAATTAATAAAATATATTTATATTGAGTAACTTCTATTTTTAAAAATTTATTATCAAAACAAAAAAATAGTGACATAAAATAATTAAAATGAACTATGATGTGGGTGAATACACACACCTGAGATTTAGAACAATTTGAGCAGTACCACACCAATCCTGGAATGTCTATTTGTGAATCTAAAATATGTGGCACATGACATTCTTGATGATACAAAGAATGACATTCTAAACATTCAACAAGTCTGTTTCTTGCTCCAACATCCATTCCTTTACAAATTACACACGTAAGATCATCTTCTAATATTTCTAATGCTAGAGTATTATCGGTTTGTATAATATCAGGTGGTGTGTCACGTGTAGGCAAATTCACAGGTGAACTGTTTTTACTAGATTTACTTGAATGTTTGGAAGAAGAAGAGCTTTTACTTTTTTTACTACTACTGTTGCTGCTGTGATCGCTTAATACTGGTTCCTCCATCATATACTAAAAAACAGAAAATTCAAGAAATACAGGTTCAGAAATTAAGTAACAACAGTAGTGCATACAGAGAGGGATCAAGTACTGGACATTTTTTACGTGAATGAAATCTCCTATGCTTCATGAATGCCCTGATATCAGAACTAACTCTGTAAGTATAATATCTTAGTTAATATAAGGTTACTTGAACTCAAATGCTTTTTCTTGGTTACCCTGTGTACTGTATTGAAATTAATCACAATATGATTACCTTTTTTTGTAATACATTTGATAACATCTTTGATGGTCCATATTTCTGTTTAATTGCTTCATCTAAAAGTGCTCGTAGTTGTTCTGCAGAATCTTTATTAGTGGAATGCAAAAGGTGTAAGCTTTGCGTAAATTGAGGATCTAACTCCAAGTGTGACATTTTTGTATATATTTATTTTAACCTGTAAGACATCAAATATATGTGCCATATATTTTTAATAATATAAATACCTTAGGTTATATTTTATTATACTGCAGAAGTTTATATAAAACGTGTATATTTAATAATTTATAAGTTTATACAATCTGTCAAAAAATAGTATATCAATTCTGTTTATTACATTTCATTACCTTGAGTTATTTAAAAATATCAAATTGATTATATTCATAAAAATGTTTGCAAGCCGTAAAGATTTTAAAAGCGCACAGCGCACTGCAATGCACATCCATAGGGTATGAAATTTTTAATAAACGTATAACGTACACTCCAGTGCAACGTAGGTAAACGTAGGCTTCCTTTGGTTAAGGATGATTGTAGGGGGTAGAACCTCCCACTACTTGTGTTCGATTTTGCAAATCGAATATGTGAACTTCGCAATTTGCAGGTCTCTAAATTTCCAAAGCTCCAAATTTTCGAATTCTTAAATTTCCAAATTTTCAAATTCTTAAATTTCAAAACTTTCAAATTCTCAAATCTCTAAATTCATAATTTCTAAAGTTGTAATGTGAACATTTTTTAATTTAAAAAATCAACGAGTGGTGGGGCCTTATTCCCCTACATGATCATTTTCCCTAGGAAAGTCTACGATGCTCCTCTGAACACACATACGAAGTATTTATATTTAATTTCTTCAAGATTCATCTATTTACGTAATTCGAATTTTTATATAAGAACTTATATACGTTATTATTGTCCCTAACGAACAATTATTTTTCTCTGTAACATTATTTTATATTTTAAATTACCGGCCGAAAAGTATATCCATATACGGGAATTGCAAATTATACATATACAGAAAAAGTAACGAAAGTCAAAGAACTCAGGCACTGTGATCATTTGATTCGTCCCTGATCTCGCGTATTCCAAATTTAATTTCACAGAGTTTTGATTCTGTGTTAAATAAATGAACTCTCTTCGTCTAGGGAGATACCGCCGCGAATAAAAGTTCGCCTCACCGAAGGTATACAATACGCGAACGGATTATGAATACTCACGGCAAAAGCTGCGAAAAAAACAGTGAAAATATAAGTAAAGAAAGACCAAAATAGTAACCCTGCAGGCAATCGAGTGTGCAGGAACGAGTCAAGTACGGCTGGTGTCGCTCTTTCTGTCTTTTTCTATTTATCGGAAAATCATGAACGCTTCCTTTTCGAGGCGCGTTAAAACGATGTCTAACTTTCGACGGGCAGTTGGCAGCCATGCGTAAAAGAAATAAATAATCAAAGCGACCATGAAGTGACAAATAAAGTTGGAGAACAATGCTCGCGAATGGCAAGGAAATTTGAGTGCAGCGTGCATTGGCCCCCATTCTATGTTTTGGATACGTCTTACGCGGGTACAACGTGGTGTTCTGTACGACATTATTGCCGGAGGTACGCTATGCGTTCGCTGCAGAAACGAGGGTGACATTTAGATATTTTCTTCGTTCCGATACCGTCGTGTTGTCGGTCTCACTTTCATATTCTTGTATCAGTTGGCCGCTGACAACCGAGATTCCTCCATGCGTGGGAATCCGATTCCGCGGTTAGCTAATTAAATGACTGAAAACGTGTTGAATCGTCGGTCACCAGAGAACTTTTACCAACAGAAAAATAACAGATCTACGGACATGCCATCCCCAAGAGTGCTGCTACACAACATTTCTTAAGGACACATTTGTTCGGTACCGGTCAACGATATCTCGTTGTTAACCTCTACATGCATTGTTACTCCGCACTGTGCGGATGATAGTGGCCATGTGTTTGATTTTTATCCAGCTGACCAAGGTCTGACAGAATTATCACTCAAACATGAAAACAGAAAAGAAGCCTAGCGAACCAAGTTGCGTACCTACCACCGTTGTTAAAGAGGAGCCTGATACAGATCCAGTTAAGATCAAGGAAGAGGGTACTGGAGGTAATAACGATGATACAACCGGAGAAGACACGACGGAATGTTCTAGAGATCCTTGTTTGGATCCTTCGAATGGTGAGAGTACGATAGCAGGTGAAAATCAAAACAATAGTGCGAATCAACCAATTTTAAATTCAGTGAAACAAGAAGGTGATCATAATAATGCTACGGATGATATACCTGGTATGATTTCTTTGATATTGCAATATATAATATTTACTCTTTTGTTTTTTGATGTTAATATTATTTATATACACATAGATTGTAGTGGCAATGTGATCACTGCGGATGGTATTCAACCACTGGTTAGTAATGTTCTTGGGAAACAGATGGGAACCAGTACAGGAAGTGGTGAAGCTCAATATATGCAACAACAAAGTCAAATTTTTGTATTTTCTACGACATTAGCGAATAAAGGTGCAGATGCAGTACTGCAAGGGCAATATCCATCGATAATTGCTTATCATTGTGCACAACCAGGCACTAAAAAATATTTAGAGGTACATATTAGATACCCATGAAAGTTTTTAATGTTTATAAATTTGCTAATTATATCTGTACAAGTATGTACTCCAAAATAACCAAAGAAAGAAATGCAAAAAAGTACTAAACTACAGTTGAGTAAATTGTAAAGTATTATTTAACTCATAAAGTGGATTAAAATGTTTATTGATTAAAATGGCAAGAACTTCTTGGGTTACCTCATGCAAATGTTTTGTGAAATTTGTATTAACGTTTACTGATATAAACATATGATATTTCAGAAGCATCCGAATAAAGTTAATCAGTTTCGTCAGAATCCTGCACAATGGTTGAACAATCTTGCAATGATGAAACAGAAAGGTCATCAAGGAGCTGCAAATAATACTTTTCAAAATGAACAACCTCCTGACCTACCAGCTCTTGACCCTAATGCTCCTCCATTCTGGAATGAACAACCTAATTTAAGAAACCTGAATGGTGGTAATTCTCTTGGTAATTCTGAACCATCACTGGATGATGCAAATATTGATGTGCCTTGTCTTGTACCAAATTCACCTGGAAATTCAGGTAATATATTTTATATATACATTTGGAATTGTAGTTGAAAGTGTTTCTAATTCTTTTTGCAAACACGTTCTTTATACACTCTGTGCCACTAGAAGCATACCTTTCATTACAGCCAATCCACAACCTCCTAATAGTACTACGATGGGCCACAGTCCCAATTTATTAGGAGGTACTACAAGTCCAGGCCCAGGTAGTTTGCAACCATCGCTGCAAGGTGTTAAAGTTCCAGATGAAAATTTAACTCCGCAACAAAGACAACATCGAGAAGTTCAGTTAGAAACTATCAGAAAAATGCAAATGATGTTGTTTCCTGAACACAAAGAAGAATCTGCTAATGCATTAGATGCAACACGAGGAACAGCAGTATCGTCGTGTCCTCCAACAAATGTTCCTCCGGTACCAACTCAGTGTCCTCCAACTATGGATTGGCATAAATTACAACATCAATTTCTTGATGGGAAAAATAAGGTAAGATGGTATGAAATACAATGAAATGGTTAACCGTTTTACTTTAAATTATAAATTGTAACTATTATTCATAGGCCAGTGTTGGAAGTCCTGGAACCGGAGGTCCATTACGTGGTGCTAATATGGTAGGAGTTCCACGTAGCCAAGGACCACCGCCTCCATATCATCAAACAACCCGGTCTGCGAGCGTGCCAATTGCGATACAAAGTCCAAATCCTTCCTCACCTAATAATCCAACAAGTAACCTATCGTTACCGTCACCTCGCGCGAGTTCAGCTTTAAATTCGCCGGCAGATTGCAATAGACAGTTTCAACTTAGTAATCAAAGAACAAGCCATTTACCAGGACAAAGTCCCACCAGTCAAGATTCTCCAAATCCAACTGTGGGGAATTCAACAGCTGTATCAACGACGAGACTTAATCACAGCAATCCAGGGACGCCCGTTTCTCATTCACATATTTCAACACTTAGTCCCAGTGGATCGACTGCTCAAAAAGATTCATCTCTAGACTTCCCGGCCAGTCAACCTCCAAATGGTAAGACCTAAAATAAAATAATTATTTCATTAACATGATCGATTTGTATTTTTGTAATATTGTTTCATACACTAAATAACATTTTGCACTAAATTGCATTCAAAGGATTCTAATAGAAGAACTAAGTAACGATAATCATACTAACATTATATGAAATATTTTTAAAGTTCACTGCTCAAATCCTACGCAGTGATTTGATCATGTTATGTGTTACAACATAGTGGATGGTATGTTTTGCCGCACGCTGCAATCCTTAGCCCAGCAAAAACAACAACATGCTGGAGGAGTGAATACTACAGGAGTTAAGGAGGCGAATCTAATGCCGGTTCCAAGCCCTCAGCAAATTCAGTATCTTAATACTTTCGAAGGACAGGAATTAACTATACAGAAGCAACCGAACACAAGTCTTAAGGATGGAAACTTATCTACGTAAGTTGATTTCATAGCAGTTATTGCATATTTTTAAATAGTAGATATATAATTGTATTATTCTGTTGTGTTTTCAGAAACACGACCAGCAATACAGAGATGTCAAACAGGATTTTGCCAGGAAATCTAGACAACAGCAATCAGTTCCCTGCTAGATCAGAAGGTGCAAGTCCAGTTCAGATGGATAGTATGAACCGTGGCTTCACAGGTTCTTTACATAGTCCACACACACCACACACTCCACACACGCCTGGCAACGGTGCTCCGCATACTCCAGCTGATCCTGGAAAACCTGGAAACAAATCCAGTGCAAGTGCACAAAGTAGTCCAGCACATAACACAAACATAACCGACAGTATGGGTCCTCCCAGAACAGTACCAGCATCGCCTACTACGAAACCCGATACATCTCCGCCTTCGACAAAGGATAATTCACAACAGCCAACACAGTCTCAGCAACAGCAACAGCAGTCACAACAACAACAGCAGCAGCCTCAACAACAATCACAGCAACAACAATCCACGGTTGCGAATCCAAGCAATTCCGCAAATACAACAGTGGTACCTCCATTAGGTGGTCCAACTGCTGCCTTCCCGTGTGGAAGACCGTCTATAAGCGTGAGTCAACCTTCAGACAATGTGCCTCTTAATCCAAACAATATCGGAGGGCGACTCGGCAACTTAACAGCTATGAGTACAAATCATTTCGACCCCATAACTTCCTTGGCGCAAATGAGTCAGCAACTAACTAATACGGCAACTAGTAATTCATTGGGTAACGAAGGTCCCATTCATTCAGGCAACACTGGAATGATGCAATTTGGCAATCCACATGGTATGCACATGATGCAAATGGGTAGCGAAATAAATGGAAGTTGTCATATGGGTGGTTCAACCAGTGAACCAGGTGAAGTAGGGGGAATGTGCATGGGTCTTGCAGGACCACCAACTAGTTATAGTCCAACAACTTCGCATACAGGGAGCCCAGGTGTACCCAGTAAAATGGGACATCCCATAATGGGCCACGGTATGATGAGTAGTCATTCGGGTAATACGGGTGGTGCTTACCCGGGTGGCGATCCTCACGCACCGCCACCACGATTAATGACGGGGCACGTTACTGGTCCCAGTCCCTATAATGGAGCTAATGTTCAAGTAAAACCCAGCGCTCCAAACACGATACAGTACTTGCCAGCAAGGCCCAACGTTGGTCATACTCCCAGAGGGCCACCTAGTTTGGACTTCCTTCAACGATTCACAAATCCATTATCTAATTTAGAGTCGAAGATGGGTGCACCGTCTGTAAATCTTCAGTACTTCCCGAACGGTTGCGTACCGAATAGCATGGGTCCACACAGTGGCATGCCATCAACCATGAGCGGTGGACTTCCTGGCATGGGAGGATCTCCGAGGATGGATGGACAATCAATGAATACATCGGTTGGCGTACATCCTTCCATGCGACCCGTTGGAAATATGAGACCCCAGCCTAATTTGATGCGAATGCAACACATGGTTGGTGGAGGTGTCTTTCCAGGCGGTTCAATGGATCCAGATAAAGTCTTCCCACCTGACATGGTGTCCCAAGTTCCCAGTCAGCCTAACCCCGGCATGTACGTGTCGGGTAGTAAAGGTAGCCCCATGGGATTAGGACCTCCTCCCGACGCGACTCAGCCATTACCGCCAAGTATGGGTGGTGCTACTAGTAATTTTAAAAACAGCCCATTTGTTGGTAGTGGACCTAGTATGTCGGATCCAAACTATGCTCAACAATTTCATAACTTCCAACAACAGCTTTACGCGACTGGTACCAGGGGTAGCGGACCACCACATCCTAATTTACATCCGCCGCCGAACTCGCATTCACATCAGCAGTTTTTCATGCCCAAATAAAACTTGTCCGATCGGTATCGTAATAATGGTGATGATTACAATTGTGGTGGCCTTTCTGTGTCCTTTTTTTGACAAATTGCGTTTACCAGAGACAAGAACGAAAAGATGTTTCAGAGAAAATGTAAAAACTTTATAAATAACGCGATCATGTAAAGGACAAAGAAGTCAAATTTGTTAAGGTTCTAATGTTGATGTGATGATAATTATTGAAAGATGACCATTTTAGACGATGGTTGTCGCGACTGGCGTGTAACGAGATTCGCTCGTTCAATTCTTTATTTACGGTGTTGTTTATGTATGTGTTATAATCAATAAGCGTTTTATTCTTAAATCTCATGACATTGAAGAGAGCCTTTTTAATGTCTCGCGTCTTCACAAAATCTGTTCCATCGTCTTAGAGATATCGTTTTTTGTATCACACTTATCTCTGTAAATTGGAAACATATTATGAGAGTCGCGTAAACCTTACGCGGTCGTGTAAATACTAATGTAAAATCTAATTTCTTTGTAGTAATCGTTATTTCGTCGATCGGAATATACGGTGATCGTTGCTAGAGACTTTCGTGGATCAGGAAAAAAGAAAAAAGCAAAGGTCGAGTTGCGTCTCTTCTTCCTTCATTTGAACAATTGCTCGTGATAAAGTAATTGTGCGAGAATTAATGAAAAATATTCGGAGAAACAACAAGATATGCCGGTGAAATAATTCATCCTTCCTTCATCACTAAATACTTAAACACAGTCAAGCAAGCTCAAATTCATAATTGTACATATATACGATATATATATATTATATATATACCTGTTGCAACATACTCCTTGCAGTATCGCCCGTCCCTTTATTCCCTTCACCGATCCCTCGTGACCAACACTGTGCATAATCATGACCCCACGTAGTTTAACGATATAAGAGAAAGAATAATTGACTAAGAACAATTATGTTGTTGATGAATGATTTTTATTATAAATGAAAAATAAAGATATTTACAAGAAGTCAGTATCTAGAATTGATCGACAAATGATTTTGTAGTTATCTCAGAGCGAGCGTCAGAGTTTTTTGATATTTTACTTTTTTGGCCTGTCGATAAACGTACGGGCTTTAGATATAGTAACTTCATGTCATGATTTCAATTAAAGCAGGCTGCTTCCAGCTTACTCGGATCTGTGATAGTCAAAGCAAGAAAATGTATCCTTTTTCTCTTCATTCCGAAGACATCAATACATATCTATATTCATTAGGGAATGATTCTTTAATACTACATTTACGTTTATTTTAAATGTTAAGTGGTACGGATGAAAAGGAAGAGAAATAGTGAACGAGGCGAGGAAAAACTGTAAAAAAAAGAGAATCTTTTCTGAAGCAGCAATATTTAAGTGAATCGTGACGTGGCTTCAAGAACGTCGGACGTTTTGTGATAACGTAACAGTACTTCTAAAAGTGTAACATGATAGAGAGCTTTCGCAAGATTTTATATTTTCAGTTAGAAATAAGATTCTTTTTACGAATTCGTAATTCAACTTTTACAACGAGTCGTGTAACGCGTTATTCATCGAATTACACATTTCATTCGTTTCTTTGTTTTCTTTTTACTAGCGAAATATTTTATCTATGCCAAGTGTTTTATGAATTTTCGCATTACTACGCAATATTAAGGCAAATATTGCGTGAACAAATAACCTACATTTCACTCTCCATCCATACAGCCAACAAAGCTATGAGTTCAGTCACAAAATGTAAAGCTTATCGTTAATCGATTCCCTTTGCAATAAGTCGTACATTGTTCATCACTTCATCCAAAGGTGCTCACTAAATCACTAAATTTGTTGCGTTGTGTATCTCTTAATTGTCGAGCAAATGTCGCTCTCGGGATTTTCTCTCACCTGTAAAAAGCCATTTATTTAACAAGCATTATATTGTAATTTCTTTAGATTTGCTTAACACTACATCTTCCTTTTTGACCATGTTATAATCTAACATCTACTAAACTATGATAGAATATGATAATACACTTTTTAAAGGGATACAGCGAAAAGTAACAACAATTTAAAATAATTAAAATCATATTTCACTGTCATAATCAATTTTATACCCGAAACCCAAGTCAAACCTTTCCTTCTGTGCAGACTCTCATTGACTGGATGTTCCCGAATCACGCCAGTCATCTCTGTCTCTGTAAAAACATTATTACATAAAAATATTTGTCAATTCTTCTCAAATCATTTAATAACAATCAAATTATTATTGATTATATTAATAAATTTTTCTGTGATAGTTTCTTCGTATCAGTTTATTATTACCTTGATTGTTGCTCTTCTGAAGAAGCAGTGCTCCCATTTGTACTGAAAATCAAGAAACTGTAATATTCTGGTCATAAACATCAATATTGTACAAACATTTACTTTTTTTTAACTGCAAAATCATCCCATTCACTAAGATCATATTTAGACAGATCACCGTCCTCTTCATCATCTTCTTCCTCTTCATCTTCATCCTATAATTAGGAACATATGTAATTAACAATATATGAATATATTGAATGTTATAAATGAAACATGTTAGTTACGTTTTCTTCATTGTGGTCTTCATCATTCTGTACTTCATTTCTTTCATCCTCATCTTTAGATTTGTTACGTGGTGGACTGCTATACCTAGAATCTTTGGAATCATCATCTGAACGATTCTCAATCCTCCGTTTCTTTCTACGCCGTCCGAATTCGTCATATTCGTCATCATCATCTCTTCTTTCTTTATATTCAACAACTCCTCGGTCATTATATCCCCCTCCATACCCTGTACGTTCTTCAATTTCTCCAAATTTTGGTGCATTGCACATGTTGCACTGCTGCCGTCGAGCCCAATTTACATTTCCACATTTACTGCATTGCCAATCATCAGCACTAAAACATTAATAGACAAACATGGAAACAAAATATGAGCTGCAATGAGAATGTAAAAAATATGTATTATATGTTGTACAATTTTGAACATTAAAATATTTACCTGAATAGTCCTCTACTTTTCTCAGCAGCTGCTTTCCCAATTTCTTGTCCCAACTTTTTTTTCTTTGGACATTCTCCTCTGTCTGCATGAAAATATTTTTCATTAACAAATACATACAGATACATATAAGATTATGTATCTTAACATTATTAAAGTAGCACTAAAATTATAATTGAAATTAATTATGAATAAAACAATATAATTAAGAAGATTATTAGAAAACTGTTTCATACATTACCATATTGAACATTATATACCTTTTCCGCATCGATTACAAGAATTTCGTCTTGCAAAATTTACATTGGCACATCTGAAATGTTCAATATCACTAACTTCTTAACAAGTATACTTCAGTTTTTGAGATACAAGTAATCATTTATGTTTACTACTATTAGATGTAAACTACAATAATGTTTTATTACGATATAATTGAAAATGAAAGTTATATTTGTTAAACACATATCAATAATGATACATAGCTTTCTTACAAACACAATACTATGATAATATTAATGTTATAGAACAAGTGTACTCTAGCAGACTTATTTAACAAGTGACACTGTTATAATGTAAATAACATTTTGACATTCAATGATTTGTTGAAAACTCAATAACATTTGTGTTTAATTATACTGCCAGTTATCATATCTAACCAGATTTTAATAAAGGTAACAATAAATATCGTAATTGGGTAAAAAACTCGATTGACAGTTTAATTTGTGTAACACATATCGTTTTTATAAAATTACGTACTGAGAATCAGGACAAATCCAATCTCCATCATTAATACTACGTTGACTTTCCTCATCCACTTTACTACTCTCCATTTTGCGTTAACTTTTATTACCTGCAAGTAAACTTGATAGCTGTTTTATTGCACTTGCATTGAATTTTACCTCGACGGTACTTCTTCGATATATCTAACCTTTATAATACGCTTTTTGTTGTACCGTTAAAATCATACAAGAAAAGAATTATTTCTAAAAAATTTGTTTAATATGTGACTTATTGCAACACGTTCTACGTGCTCCTAATTAATACATTGTATCACTGATACAAATTAATATATTGGAACTATGAATAACTACTAACGGAATAATCGCGCTGCTTACAAAGTGATAAACTAACGTAGCGGGTCGAAAGTATTAACTCTCCAAACACCTTTTAAAAGTAATTTAACAAAAATATGTTTCTATTTGAAAGTAATGGGTACTAGAGGCTAATGATTTTATTTTTTTCCAAATAATTGTAATAATATATTTAACAGAATAATAGGTAGTATTCATTATGTTAAAATATTCACTATATAAAAATGATGGTACTTTAGTTTATTATATAGAATAAATGTAAAAAATGTTTCGATTGAAAAATGATTTAAACTATATATATAGTATTATAAATATATATGCAAGGTGTGTATGTAAATTGAACACATATTTATATGAAAATGATATATGTGTATTGTATGCAGGCACATGACATGAATTTCAAAATGTTGAAATAAATTGTATAATAATTAAAATTTTTCATATTTAATTGTTCACTAATGAAGTACTAATATCTGTACTTTAAAAAACGTATAACTTTATATATATTCATATAAGATACAGTGTATGAAATAAGCATTTCATAAATGTAACTGATAATAAAATTTGTAGTAGTTGTATTAAGTAAAATATATATTAAAGTAATCACGTTTCACCATAAAGTTTATATTATTTTATTATTTAATTACGATATTAATAAAATCTACAGTATTATTAGATTTATAAAAAATAGATCATTCAAGTACGTCTTCCATTTACATAGTGCGTGCGCATAGATGCGCTTTCCATTCTATACCATTCCATACGTGAACCTCCTGTATATATCCAAGTCTATAGATTGCAGTTGAGGTTAACTTTTCCTTCAGAGTGAGTCGTTCATTGACAACTCATATTTTTAGATAAAACAATATATACCAATTATGACGTACGTATTTTAGATATTATCATTTCTTTAAGGTTAATAAAAACTGACATCTAAATCGATACCTAATTTTAAATATGTATACATGTCAAACATATGTTTTAAGAGTAGTCAGTGTTTTGAAACTTTTATCTATAACAATGTTAATTTGTTGCAGGTCGAAAGTTACTTTTAAGATAACTCTTACTTCTGATCCAAAACTTCCATTTAAAGTGTAAGTATATTTATTAATATATACAGGGTTGAATTAATCATTAAACAAAATAAGCATGTACACATTAAAGGAAAGACTGGTACCATAACAATTTTTCTTTACTAGATTTACAGTAGATCATACCTGCTTATGTTCCAGTCCTAAAATTAAAAAATTTTATTTTTCAAAGTTCAAAAATGTCAAATTTTTAAAAGTCTTAATTCAGCCCTGAACATAAGGTATATTTTATTGTCACATTTAAAAATTTTGTATACATATGTACTTTACAGTTAATACAGACATGTCAGAAGTAGATTTTCTTGAAATACAAAAAATGTTTGATACATTTTTAGTACTTTTAGAGAATCCAGCTGTCTATGAAGAAATAAGCACTCAAGATATTCTTAAAGCTTTTCAGTGTGCTCAATTCATCGAAACTACAATTGCTAAAGCACAAGAAATAGGCAAAGAAGAAATTCTTGAGAATAATCTTCATAATTATTGGTTGAGAGAAGGCAGATCAAATTTGTATAAGTGTTCTGAACTCAAGAATGCCTGTGATAAATTGTTAGAAGTCTATTTAAAAGACAGCACTATTTCAATTGATATTGTGGATGAATTTTTAAAATTATACATTGAATATTGTGGTATTAGTAGGCTGAATGATATTCTTAGACACATATTAATTAATGGTGTATGTACAAATATAATTATCGAATCATTAATAGAATTAGGTGTATCTACCTCTAACATGCAGGATGAAGCTTTAGTTATGTCATGGGAATTATTAATCAGCAATAATAATGAGTATGAAGTTCTAGAATGCATTCATAAAATGTTTAATGATGGTTTTCATTCAAAACTTACCGAATTTGCTGTTAATTTATGTGATAATAGTAAAGTAAAACAAATAATAATTCAACTATTATCAGACAAACTTGTGCAGAATGATGTGAATGTTTGTCTAGCTCTTGTAAATATAGGCGATAAATCGCTTCGAAAATTAATGCAAAAAAATTCCGAACTTTATACAATTTTCCTTGATACTATATTTTATTTTGCACGCCACATGATACAAGATCAGAATCATTGGGTATCAGACTGTGAATTTAAATATGATCATCTTATCAAAGTAGTGAAAATATTGTTAAATGGTCCAGACGAAATTTCAGAAATAATATATAAAAGAGTGCAGTTAGTTAAAGCACATCCTAATGGGACAATATGGTGTAAAATTGAAAAAGATGTTGCATGGTAATAATATAATCTTTGTGTAATAAATATAAGGAGAAAGAGAGAGTTTATATAAGGTCAATTAGATTTATCATTATGTCACATTTTGTATTTTTTTTTGTTTGCTTCAACATTTGTACTTTATTTCTATATAAGCTCTCATTTTTTAAGTCTGTGATTCAAAATTAATTACATATTGCATGAAATTTCATGAGTAGTTATAGACATTATGTATTTATAATTGCAGACTCAGTGTACCAGATAACACACCTTTCACTGCTGTGTTAAAATTTGCTGCTGAAGAGTTCAAAGTATCACCATCTACATCTGCAATAATTACAGATGATGGAATAGGTATCAATCCACAGCAGACAGCAGGTGAGTCAGGCTACTGCTACTAGATTAAGAAATTTTGAAACCAATTCATGTATAATTTGATTAATTTCAGGCAATGTATTCCTAAAACATGGTTCTGAACTCAGATTGATTCCTAGGGATCGAGTTGGATACAGCAGATGATGTGTAAAAATTTTAATAAAAGTACATTTTAAAATGTTTCACGTATAAATTATTTTCTAAGGTGTTATAGTTCTCATTAATAACTGTATAAAACAACTACTTTTTTGTATAAAATTTGTTGCCTATACTAGGTAGTAAAATTAAATAAAACATTCCTAAAAATCTAATGTACATTTTTATAAACAATGTTGTTTGTATACTAAGGAATACTGTCATATAGCACGTTGTATTTTAATGAATATATGTGTAATAAATATATTAAAAAATTTCATATATATATATATATAATAATTTATTATATATGATAAATTATAAATAAAATTATAAGCATGAAGTAAGTGTAAATTATGGGAAAAATTATACAACTACACTGAATATGTCTTTGATAAAAAGATTTATAAGTGAAATACATGTAAAAGGTATAAGGGCGATACAAAGGTTTATTACTACATGATAGAGTTATTTAGCAATCAGTCATAGTGCAATATTGAACACTAAGAAACTTCTTGTTGCAATTAAAGTAATTCTTATGAATAACATTTTTTAATCATACGTTATGAAGAATCATATTCAATTACTGAAAACAATTATAAATCTATTGCTTTAGTGTTTTGGAGTATTATATTTCAAAATTTTTTTTTATTTTAAAATATCTTATTTTGGATATTTAACAAATTTAACTATACTATGAAATCATATACTTTAATAAGAGATTAATAGAATGAATCTTTTTCAACCTATAATAATTTTTTATAATATTATTGCGAAAGTTGTGGGAAACTACAGAAAAATACAATCGTTTGACAAGCAAGGACGAATAACATATGCAACAATGACGTTTCTCAGTTGTAAAATATCCGACGGATGATTATTTAGACATACAAATGTGACTCATAGTACGGACGATTAAATGGCAGTAATATTTTCTTTTTATAGCGAAGTATTACCTTGTTCCTCTTTGTTTCAGTTCTTTACTCCTGATGTATATGTATAAAAGTTTTGTCATTACTTCTGTTCTATAAGAAACCTTATATTTCTAAAACATCATAAAAAAACTGTGATCAATATTGAGAAAAATATATAGCTTTATAAGTGTAAAGCTTTTAGATGTTAAGCCCATTGTATAAAAAAGTTTAATTTATGAACATCTCCATTTTATTCTTTAATTATCGTATGAAATTTTTGGCACCTCCTTAATCTCTTGTAGGATAAGATCTTATGTTCGTGACATAGCAAGATAGAAAAGTGGAATGTTACTTTAATTTGTTGAGTAAACTGAGCAATAATCATACGTAATGTACTTTCATCAGTAACTATGGGGAATTAGGATCTGTCAAAAGAGTGATAGCACCATAAGATTCATTTTTACATATGAATAATTAATCGACATTTAAATATAAAAGTATAAAGTGTGCGTGATTTACAGATTAAAATGTAAATTCCATGTTTATTTATTATATGTTTTATACTAAAGTGAAAGGATTTGTGGTCGTATAAAATTGTGGTTAATCACACAAATAGGAACCACAGCATATTCTGAGTTATTACAAAAACTATTATTACGAACAATATTTCACTGCATTCAAAAATGTTCTATCTAACGAGAGATTATATTTGTATAAAATTGTAAACGAATATATTTTATAAAAACAATAAATTATTATATAAAATAGTAAACCATTTCTATGATATTAATCTTAACTTCTATTAGATTACTGAAAGTATAAATTTATTCTATGTTACAGTTTTCTATATGTAATCTGAAATGCTTCTCTTGCTTCTAAACAATCATTCCTTTCTTAGTCACTGATGAACGTGGAATTTACACTTTAACGTTTCAATGACACATGAATTAAGAAACTGGTTTTACATTTATAGTATAATCAATGGGTCTTTAGCTGTCCGTTTCTACAAATATTTTGGCGCAATTGGAAAAGTATGAAAATTGATTTATTCACTACACTTGAGACAATCGTTGCATTATCATTTAGGTTTCTGAAAAGCGTTGAACATGTGATAAGTTATTATCTGTATACTTCGCCGTACAATTTAATGCATGATATTTTCATTTATCATTCGTCCCAGATAACATGTGCGTGTAAATATTATAATGAATCGTAAAAATTTCTATTCTTGATTCGTGAAAAAGGTATCGTTCACTAATATCACACGTATGATGATTACATTACAATGATGTATACGCTGAGATTATCATTGATAATGCTCTGTTAAATAAAGAATGTTATGTGGTTTCAATAGATACGTGTTGTAAAAATCACATATTTTGTCAAGACTAATATTTGTAGATTATAGATACTGTCACTGCAATAGAAAAGAGCAATGCTTGTTGAGCAATATTAACAACTATTAAATTCGTCTTTTTTTAAATCAAGAAAATGAAAGGAAACAAATACTGACAACTAGTACAAAAAATTGTAAACACACATATTCAAACAGTGCTCATTTCTAATTAACAACCTCATGTTTTCTAATTATGAATGGTGTACCTTAAAATAAAGAGATAAAGTTATTCAAGAAATTGGTGTTCATTCAGTATTAGAAACATATTTTAAAATAGCACGAATAATTTCAGAATTACTTAGTGTAATCAAAACTATTGTCAAATTCTGATAGTTTGAGAATATTTGTAAATCTAAATCTCTACTACAGTTCTTACAATAATTATTCTACATAATTAATATCAACACCAAGTAAGTCATAAGATGGCAGCTAATAAAAATCATTTATGATGATACCTGCAACCATATCTTTTTTTACAAGAACATTATTAGAATTTTGTTATGAAATTTAAAAGTTTTGGTATTCATTCTTTGCTACATTTTCTGATTTAATTTGGTACGATAATGCGACTGATTACATCTATGTAAAAAAATTACCCACAATTTAAAAAATTACACGTATATTGTTAGCGTTTTTGAATTAAACATTTTTGGAAGTATTATTTCAATTATAAATATCTTTTACCACGTACACATTAATATCGAAATATTTTCGCTTATGATGTGGCCTTTAACTTAAAAATAAGTTACGTTTTGAACAACTACATTTAAATTTATTTTATCTTACCAGTTTATTTAAATGACCTACTAATGCTGCTCAATTTTCACTCATCCTGTAATTGAAATAATAAAAATATTATCAAAACATGATATCTGAAGTATAATATAATTAAAATTATTTTATATCTTTATGCACAAATTATATTATTCACAACAATACAGCATTACCCACCCATTCGTGCTCTTCTACACCTTCCATGTGATCCTGTTCCAAGGAGCACTGTATTACATCTCCCACAAAGTTACTCATAGTTTTCTGGATCTAGCACACACGTTCACACATTAAATAATATATTCAGGCAAAATGAAATATAGAACTACAAAGGTTCTTAATTTTCTTAAGAACTTAAACAAATACGTTTACCATAGTTTTTACATAGAGAGAATTCGTTGCAATATCTACTCACCTCTTCTTGTTTAGCTTTTACATCAGAATTCCATCCAAGTCTGCTGAAAGGTGGCGCGGATCCAGAAAATGGAGCTGTAGATTGTTGTTTCGCTGCAACGGGTGCGGTAACAACTCCTTGACCCTGATTTTCAGTCACTATAAATGATACATAAACAGTAAAAGTCTGAAGAAATGGATCGATTAATACTTTTCTTTTCAGATAAAAATACGATTCATTCTTTCTTACAGTTATCCATGCCAGGTGGCTTTAGGCTTATTCTATATGCTTGTTTATTTGCACCACTAAACCACTCAGTGGCGGTCATAGTTGGCTTCCATGTAACTTTTGTCGGTGGAAATAGATCGTCTTGGAAAAGTTCACTCTGAAACAAATATTGTTAATTTTTTTTGTATGTACATATACGCATACATAACTGTACTAGGCATACCTTTATACGTGGAACTGTGAAACTCAAAGGTTCGATCGTATTATTAGTTAATCTTAAAGCTGATGCGAATTCTACACTAGCAACATCGCATTTGTTTTTGGGAAGAAATGATAAACCTTGATGTAAACTGCTACATCGGTGGTGACTGAGTGGGCAACAGTATGGTGGTTCTTCTGTTACCTCGTAAGCATATATCGTTGAGTCACCCTGAAAATATACTTCTTATAAAAACACGAAACAACTTTCATTTATTGCATTTTAAATATCCGATGTCAAAAACATCTTACACGCCCTGTTAAAAATAAAGTTGAACTATCTTCGTCGTAATAAGGCATCAAAATTGCAGGTGACACATCTAACCCAACTGTAGTTAAAGGGTTATTAAGATTGTCCGTTTTAAATACGTATATCTGTCTCTCTGAAACTCTAAGAATACACATAAATTAAATGAGTTTTATGTATACTTTGTTTTTAGTTCTTTAATATGTGGGTAATAATTAAGAAAGACAATTATTATTCAATTTCACATACTTGTCGAAACCCATTACAACGAGAAATTGACCTTTCAATGCCCAAATAACTCGTGCACCTCTCGTACCAACGGGTCCTTTTCCTGACTTTATTGATACATCACTGGATCTTGGTTTATAAATTCGTAATTTTCCATCTTTACATGTGCTCGCCAGATACTGGCCACAAGGTGACCATGCTAGACTGAATATTTGATCAGTGTGTCCTGTCAACGTTATTTTTGGGACTACCAATTCGCAGGATGACAGAAGCGTTAGGTCCCAGATTTTTACGGTCATATCATAAGAAGCCGATGCCAGAACATCCGATGCCAAAGGATGAAATTTAATTAGATATATTTTGTCCGTGTGAGCTTTTATAATGTGCTTTGGTTCATTCGTTGGTTCTGATAATCCAGATTCTGGTATTTCCCATAATCGAATCATTCCGTCGTCGCATGCTATCGATTGAGTAATAATAACTATTGTTTTAAGCCATCTGAATATTTAATATGTTGTACTAATATAAATTCGCTTACTTACCAACAGCTAATCGTTGATTATCGAATGGATTCCATTGGAAATCCATGACAGTGGCACCGTGCACTAATGCTGGCATTACACCATCTGGTAGTCTTCCTGTCTTTTTCAATTCCAATACTGCTATTTTACCACCTGGTCCACTTAATGGTACAGCGACACGATCAGGATTAGCTGCAATTATATTAATGAGATGATCCAATTGAATTCAGTACGAGTGGCTGTACTCGTATACATACTATACAACGCATAATACATATATTACCATGAAATCCGTCACATTCTCCAGATATTTGTCGACTGATATTCCGTATATTTTCAATATGCGTAGATTTATGACCAGGTGTCCCTTTCAAGTGTCGAAATTTTGATACTCTACCTGTATGTAATAAAGAATATCGTTAATTAAAACACAAGTTATTATTCATATACTTTTCATTTTTAAAATATTTTCTATAGTTGTTTCAAATTTTTCTTACCAAACACAGTCGATGTTCTTTTAGGCGTTGGTGTTACAGTGTTATCTACTTTCTCTAAACGTGGATCCATACTTTGTTGGCGCAACATAGAGATAACTTTTTTTACCTCGTCTTCTTTAATCACCTCACTTTTTGTTTTGAAAGAATCTCTGCGTCTCAACATGGTCGGCGATCCCATCGCTTTTTCCGCCAAATTTCCATCGGTCACAGATACAGAACGACTTTCGTAAAGTCGTCGTCTTTCAGCAATAGAATTTCTGTTCGCATTACCCCGCTCGAAATTACCAAGCTCTTCATTTTCTGGCGATTCATCTTTAACTTTTATTTCAAAGACTTTACGTCTTTCTGCCGTGCTCGGCGTCTTTGGTTTGTAACCGGAGTCGCTGGAATTTGCATCTTCCTCCAATGAACTAGAATCGCTCTTTCCATTTTCCGCCTCTTTCATACGATCGTTGTTAAAAGATGGTGATTTTTCAGGTTCTGTGTTATTTTCAATTTGATTGTTCAAGTCATTTTGATAGCCGTTAGTGTCAGAGTTCGGCGCAATGGGGACAGAAAAGATTTTATCGAATGAGAAGTCCTGGCTTCCAGATTTTGCTTGAAACGGTTTTGGTCCCAACCGAGGCTAAAAGCAAGAGAAAAATTAAACTTTAGCTTCATTGAATAAAATTTAATTTTTTATATGCAGACATTCCCAAAGTGTACACTTCCCGTAACATTTTGGGAAATCCTGCTTTAAATTATAATGGTTGATTTACTATCCATAATGATATATACAATTATAAATGAAACATGTAAAATGGAATATTGCTGCACACAATATCATCACGCATACAGAAGTAGAACATTTTTTTTTTAATAACGCTATTATTTTTTGATAATCAGATTACAACCTTATATCCCCCAACCGCATTAGGATTTACGGATGTAACTACTGAGCCCACGTTTGGTGAAGTACGAGGACGCGCAACTGGCTTTGGTTCATCCTCGGAAATACTATTGGTTCTTGACGTTCTTGGAAGAGGTTTCGGTGGAATTGTTTGTCCTCCATTTTGAACTTTATTCTTGTCTTCTTCAACATCAATCTTCTTCGGTTCGTCTATCTTCTCGAAGTCGTTTTCAGGTACTGATTCTTTTTCGTTGACTTCTTGAGCCTTCGTGTAACTCTTTGGTGTAGCAATGGATATAGGTTTTTGCTGTTTTTGTTCCACTTTAATTTCTCGCTCGTTCTCTTTAAGCGTTGTTAAATTTCCCTTGTGTACCTAAAGGTACGGTAAACTCCTTAATGACGCAATTTAAACTAAACTATGAAGCCCAAATTTCACTCTCAAAAATCTTTTTCATATAATTAAATCGATGCTTTATAATTTCTACAGGTTTTTACTTGTATGTACGCATTATTTTCACGTTTACACTTGAAGAAATCTAATGAAACAATGCAACTACACTATCGAAAACTTAATTTTACATAATCATAAGAACTCCAAAAATATATACAAAAAAAGTATCAAAGCGCTTGCCTAGGAACATAAAAATAGCTATGTATCGCATTTCGTACTTTGAATTACTTACGCTGACAGAATAAGCTACAGAACATCAATTGCCATTTAAATTACACGTGCCAGGAATAACGCTTTGAATGGTGCTAATGTATAAACTATAAAACATACATTGGATATCTGAAACGTGAAAAAATATACACAAAACATAAAAAAAAAAGAAACGAAATAAAATACTAGAAAATAAAACTTATCAATCAAAACAGTTGTTGCAAAATGCATGAAACTCAAATAAATGAGATGTTTAAATAATGTTCTACTTCTATATTACTTGTTTATGTACACAATATCACACAGCCAGCAATATGCGAAAAAACATAAATAAATCTTTAAACGTATTGTTTGAAATTAATTTCTAATAAAAACTAATCATAAATATGTGGTACAACATCACACAGTATGTTTAAAATATATGGAAACTTATATTGAGGCAAAAAAGTAAATACAAAAAATAATGAAATGAAATAATGATGGTGATAAGCATGCAATTACAAAAGACACAAATTCGTGTATAAAAGATAAAATGTTATCATAATGCAGTTTGGTTTTTATAAATACTATCATGTAATGTAAGTTGTAAAGCTCAAAAATGAGAACAACTATAGAACCATTTACTTACAGTGATGGGTTCTTCTCCTTTATTCCTTTTAGCAGGATCTAACGATATTTTAGGAACCGGCATATTATGCCCCTTAATCCATGCTGCTGCATTATTTTGGGCAATATAACCTACTGTATCAGGATATATATCTGCATGGAAATCTCTGTATGTCTATAATAAATATTACATTTTCATTTCGAATAATAGCAAGTAACAATGTACAATTAAATAGATTAATATGTATAGCATGTTATAAACGATATTTTGTATTATTATATGCTTACCTTTCTTGGTACTTGATACATAATAGGTATCACCATGTTGGAAGTAAGTTGTAGTAATCTATTAACTTCTGCTTGCATAACATTTAATGCTCGTTTCGGTACCAGACATACTCCTTTTGTTTGTTCCCCGCTATGTCGAATCCCTTCTACTAAAAACGGATCCTTGTCCATAACTTCCATATACATAATAGTAGTATCTCCTTTTCCAGCCAGGAAAAGCATATTTGTATCAGGATCAAAGAGAGGCATTAAAATTCTATGAAATATAATTTACAATTACAATTATGATACAATGACCATAACAAATATTTTATTAAGTGATTTTTACCCTGTGCTGCAATCTAATTCCAATGTTTTCACAGGTTCGTTTAAGTGCCTCAAATCCCTAATGTAAATCTGCCGCAATCTTGCTGCATCAAATCCTGTGGTGAGTATCTTATCACTGTTATTTAACCAAACAATTCTGGAGTCCTTAATGCTTTGATGACTTGAACAAGAGTTAACAATACAAGTGGGAGCTCGAGGATCTATAATTCTCACTTGTTTATCTTTACAAGATGTTGCTAAAAGCACACCATCTTGTTTCCAACTTAGAGATTGGATGACATCTGCATGTTCATTGTTAGCTATAATACAGAGAAATAAAACTGTAAATGTTATCAATAAATATATCATTTGTAAGAAGACATGTTATATCAATTACAAAATAATTCTTGTTGCGAAATCACATCCCACAAGGATAGGTTTGTGTATGATACTGTTGTAAGAAGGTGTTCAGCTGAAGGATGCCAACATACTACTTCCACTCTTCTTTGACGATGGGAAAATGTACATTCAGGATTACATAATGATTCTTCTAAACCACTTTCTGGAATATGCCATAATTTGACCTACAATAATAAACATTATAATTAATAAAAAAATGAATCAGAAGGTTCATACATATCAGGTACTCTTAGACAGTTTGTGTCATTTCAATCAGTTAAAATATGTGTATAATTAGAAAATCTAAAAGTGGCACAAACTTTCTTGATTACTTAATACTAAGATAATAGTAAAATAATTCTGATTTACAAGACAATCTTGCGAGCCAGTAGCTAATAAACCATCATGAAAGGGAGAAAAATCCATGTCTGTCACTGTATCCGCATGAGCATGAAGTAATGGCATAGTTTTACTTTTTCTACCGTAATCTTCTAACGGTAATACTGCAAGACTAGAACCTAATAAAAATATATGAAAAATAAAAGATGTGTTCACAAATATATGATATATATATATATGTACATATATATTAAGACAGAAATATACCATTATGGTCTACATTAAATGCCATAAACGCAGCAGATGCTGCTATGTTATTGCCATAGGTTTGATATGAACCAACTGAAATGTCTCGGATACAGGCCTCTGGTTTAGGAACAATGGGAGCTGCATTTTTATATTTGGACGCTTTAAAACGCCAAGCCATTCTGATGTCAGTGATACAGCTTCTAAATCGGCTTCTTTTTAAATCATGTAATCTAACAAAACAATGTATTTTTCATTTTCACTATTCACAACATTTTTAACAAGCAAAATGTAAATTAAAATATATTCATTTAATTTGTAATTGTTAATCAAATTTAGGTGATAATGTAAGTTATTAACTAGATAAAGAATATAACGCTACCGGAAGATTTCGACACTAGCTCAAAGCTGTGTATGACTAATAATTTGGGGGGGTGAGAACCACCCCACCCTTAATCGTTCTACCTTCGCAAGGAATAACAATGACAACTCAATACAATTTTTTAGAAAAGAAAAATTAGAAGGACCGATTGATTAACTTACGAGTCGCTTTATGGCGTGGCTTTGCACGCTTTGCAGAAAATATTAGTATACAATTAGATTGAACAGACAGCTATCTACTATAAACACAACGAGGATGGCAAGTAGGCGTCTCTGATCTCGACGGCTGACAGGCGGAAACAGGAAAGTCCCCCTCCAAGAAGCCTTTCTATCTCTGTCGATCATAGGTTGCATCATACAACGTGTTTCAAAGAGATAAGAAATTCTGCTGTAACATAAAATAAAAAAAGTCAAGCTCAACCTAAAAGTTTGGTAACGTAAAATCTTAAACATTTACTTTATTTGTAACTTCTTGTGATACGATAAACAATTAAAAAATAAACATTTGTAAATTATGTATTATAATATTGAATAGTTTTGGTAAAGTGTCAATATTCAAAAATAAAAGATAGCATATTATTAATCTAAAACGTATGGCGCAATAAAAAAAAAATTGTTTATTTTAAACTATATCTTTAGATTTATTTATTATCAAAAGAATCATTGTACTCGATTATAAAATACAAATATGATTACAAATTTTGCTATTTATAAAGATAATTATAGCTATTGTAGAATATTTTTATTGGATAATGTTTTCCAGCGAACATTGTACATTCGTGTTTTTAAAACACCCTGTACATGTGTGGTTACGTTCCGAAATCAGCTGCAAGCAATGGTGGTCTCCCTTCTAGTTATATGCGTAAAAAACTATGATTAATTTAGCTTTTAAAATCTTTATAATGTTAATAATTGTATATAATTTTTAAATCAAATATCTTTTACCACTTTAACAAATTGCATTTCAAACTTTCATTGCAATAATATACGAATCGTTTTACGATTCGTGAAAATGTGGATGTCAGTCAGCGCAACCACAAACTGAACAATACCGGCATCCTTTTGAATTTAAACTTCAAAGGCATTTATTTACATTGCAGAACCACGTGGTAAATCTTGTTTTATAAAATTGAAAAATTTGCCATTGATATAATTTGATTTACTCTCTTAACAGAGCCAGTTGCAATAGTGGTATAATTTTCAGAGAAGATAAATCTGCTAAAACCGCCTGAAAATATACAATAATATGTACAAGACAACAAATGATGTTTTCTAAAGAACTAATAAAATGTTACCTCAACACTTTGCTGATTATTAACTTGCAATAAATTTTCTTTTCGGAAGCTTAGAATAGTAACTGCGAGTAGTGAGATAATTTCTAAGGAATCATAACCCAAAATTAAATCCCAAAGGTACAACAATTGTTCGGGTGGCAAATGACCACTAAAACCTCTCATAATCCACTTAAAAACAACTTTAACTCTGAAAGAGTTAAAATTCCCCGGGAATTTAATCAATTACACGATTAAAAAGATAAAAAACAAAACTTACGGTTGTATATGAATGTTTCTGAAATGAAACCAGAGCTGAGGTTCGTGGCATTGCAGCAATCGTTCGAAAAGCAGACACAATGCTACGATACCTTGTTCGTGACTGGATACGGTATGCAATCGAAACCAGTATCTCAAATAAAAAGCACGAAATGTGTAATATGTCGCGCAAGAATCATCATATAGATAACAAAACGGGGTAGCTGTAAATAATAATATTTATATCGCGTATGCTTCAATATATTTGTGGGTGTAACTATGTCAAATTAATTGATGGACGTGTAAAAGTATTTAATAGTACCATACATGGTAAAACCATGAAATGGAATTACACCACTCGGTGGAAATACGAGCGTATTTTCCAACGTAGCTGGTTTCCCTTGCAATACCGCATGAATTACTTGGCCGCCTGCACTTTTATCAGTCGTAACTGGCGCTAATACTTCTGAATCGCGGGAAAAGCATAACATTGTTTTATATAAGACGTCTTCGAATACAAAATATTGATCGTCGTTTCGTGCCGTTAATTGTACATCCTAAAAGAAAAAATGACAATACATTGAAAGAAAAAATGCAGTGTCTTATTACCTTTATTATTAATTTATCTATAACGATATCATATTGCAGCACCATGTTCTTTAATTCCTCGTAATATTCCACGTCCTAAGAAGATATTAAATTTGCAATTATTTTTAGAAACGGGGAAGACTGACCTCATCTTATTGAATGAGGGAGAAAATAATATAAGTTACGTTCTCTTTTACTACAGTCCCCAAAACGAGAGACCAAAGACGTCCTCGAAGACCTCTGGGTGCTCCACGTTTCAAAAATTCTTGCGCGATCGGAGCATGATTGGATTTTAATACTTTCTCACCGAGATGGATTCTTTCCTCCTCTAGATTTGCAAAATTCTCCGAGCTCGGCATGTCGGGATTAACTCCTAACAATGGCATTCCGCTAGCCAGTTCTACATATAAGCGTCTCTGTTAAATGAAGAAATTAATAATTACAATTAATTTTTGACCGTTTACTATAAAAGAAAGGAGTTTGTACCAATTGAGTAAGCGTTTTCACACGGATTTGTATGTGACTGAATTCCCAGTTCAATTCGTCTCTGTAACATTATCAATATTTATTATTAATGTTAATAAAAAAGGAAATTATAAATAATGTTTTTATACGGTTGTTTCTTGAAAGATGGATTCCTTATAGCAAGTAAAACATCCAAAAAGTCTTTTGGCGCATAAAGAGGTCTATATTGAGACAAATCTGAAAATTGTATATGCGATCAGACTTTTAATATTTACAAATTTTTAAATTTCATTCCACCACTACATTCCTAAAAATTACCGATATCGTAAGTGCTTAATTCGTTCCATTTTTCAGTAAGATCGTCTCGATCAATACTAGGTCTTATACGAGCTAAAGGTACGTTTAATTCGTTGCACGTCGAATTCAATGATTTTTGTATTCTGCGCTCCCATTGTATTTGAGCCTTTTTCAGGTAACTCAAATCAACTTCCTCAGTAGGTGATACGGATGTAATTAAAGAACCCTGAACAAAATGTTTTATTTGAAATTAATAAATTAATTTTTTTATCTAATTATTCCATTTTATATCGCCACGCGTTGTATAGTTGGTGTGTTTTGCAGTTAATGCTTTGTACAATCAGCGTACTACGCAGTCGGCAGTATTATATTATTATGCGATGTATCGCCACGTGTTACAATGCCTACTCAAATTACAAACCTGTGATCTCGCCCAATGGAATACCGTATTTTTTATTTCCGTTTCCAAACTATTGTTTTTTAACGCGTCTATCAATGTATTTTTGAAATCTTCTCGTTTTACTGCTGTTGAGGCGACGAGCTTCTAAAGAAATGCAGAAATAATTTATTAATCGTGTTCTTTATCTTCTGAGCACCCTATATTATTGCTTTCTAAAATAATGAATGTAAATCTTAAAAATTTTACGTAATTATTCTACTTTTCTCATTATGGTTTAATATTAATTATACCACTTTTGTTCAAAATAAAAACTTCGTTTAAAATTTAAAAACCATTTTGCACTTGCCTGAATTTCAGTGTAAAGATTTTTATAATTAACCATGTTTTGTATTTCCTCTGTTAACTTTTCTGCAGATTTTTTTAATTGTGATTCTTGAACTTCCTCTATATTTCCAGCCATCATGCATAATGTTTTGAAACTTTCTAGTTAGTTCAAACCATTTTACAGCCAATTCTAAAAAATAGTCGCCATTTGTAAATAAATTCTTTCCCGCAGTCGCGGAGATGGAGCATTTCCGGTTGCGCGACAGGTATTTAAACTTATTAGAGTATTTAAACCTAATATTGTAATCTTCATTTGCGCTTCAAAAGACTTGTACGAATTACATGGTTTGCGGCTTAAAAAACTTTAAGAATACATAGTTTTGAGAAGAGATTGATAGAGGTTGTCATTCTTTATGAAATGTATTATTAACAGTTTCATGGCTTCTTTAAATTTATTTGTTTATTTAATATTTGAAAATTTAGCGAAGAGATTTTTCTTGGCGCATATTCTTTCGAACGTCAGAACGATTTTTCCCCCGAAATTTCAGGCCGGTGCGCTCACATGAAAATGGCGGTGCGATAACCTGTGTTTTGAAACCTTATATTGAGCGTAATTGTATTCAAGAACATAATCATGATGGACATTTCGAGTATGCTTGAAGTCCAAGTGGACGAAGTAAAAGAAATGGACATCAAAGAGAATGGTGTGATCGAAGAATTTCACTAGACAGTTTTGTGTGAATCGTTGTAAGACACCGTGTCTAACCTACTTTGTATTTCAGTAACACCCAGAGAGATGCTTCCAAGCACTACAAATGTTCCATCACCTATTTCCCAGGAGGAATACAGTTTTTACAAGCTTATGTTCGGCAGCGGTGAGCTCCTCGCGTTTCGTTAATTCGTTTAAATCATTCATTCTTCCTTGATGAACCTGTTCTTAACATTTTCTGATATGCTGTGTGACACATTTCTTCTGTATCATTCTTTTGTCGCGAAAAAAACTATGTGAGCTTGCAGAGCAACGAAAAAACAATTCATAAGAAATTATACTATAGACTATATTTATGAAAATCTTGGATATATCTAAGAGATAAGTATTTATTGATCTAATCAGATGTGTTGCTTTTCAATCGATCATACAAATTTTGATTTTTTTATCTTTTTATAAGATTTTAATAGATCTAAGGATATGTAGTATTTAATATTAATAAGTAGATTGTGCATATTTAAGCATTTATAATACTTTAAAGTCTGTAAAATGTACATAAATGAGAAACTAACCAACATCTATATAGTTTTGAAATTATTATCAATGAAATATGAAATATTCTTTAAAGTTATTTTGATACCAAATGAAAAAACTGCAGAATTATTGTAATGTATTTATTTAAGTTTTAGCAATTGGACAAGATAAGTTATGTCAATATTAAAAATGTATTGGGCTTGTATTGCAGAACTTTATAAAAAGACTTAAAGTAAGTTCTTATAATCAATAGATGTCACTACAATTTCTGCATATTATACATTAAAATAATTTGAATTCATTAGCATGTTCAAATCAGTTATTTTGAAAATGTTGGTTAATTTTTATTTACAGAGATGGGTCTAAGTTATATAATCCATGGACTGTGGATCTGTACATTTTGCAGACAAATGTGTACTTTATAGACTATGATATATCATAAATGTATAAGCATTCACAGTTTATTAGTAACTAATACTTTAAATTCGCATATATTTTTCAGACGTATCAGCAGTACGGTTTAAAAGATTGCATTGCACAGCATGCGATGTACATATTGGATCTGCACCATCAGAATCTTATAACATGTTTGAACATCCTATCTTGCACACTTTATTATGTGCTAAGTGTAGAGACTTTTATGGAGATGGCACCTTTGAGCAAGGTACTCAAATTATTAAGATGTCTATAAAAAAAAGTACATTCACTTATGAAATGTGATGTGTATTTTACAGGTGATGATGCCACAGACATGTTTTGTAGATGGTGTGCAAATGGTGGCAATTTATATTGCTGTTCATTTTGTAGTAATACTTTTTGTTACAAATGCATTAGAAGAAACTTTGATCCAATTTTGAGGAAAAAGATAGAAGCAGATGAAAAGTGGAGATGTTTTGTTTGTGATCCTAGGGATTTGTACACTGCCAGAGCAACTTGTTGGGCTCTGCTTCAGCATATTCAGACAATGAATAGGTAATCAATTGCTTTCAAAAATAAAAACTTAATGTTTTAATAAAATTCATACCTAAATTTAATAACATAACGTTTCAGGTTACTACAAAATAATTGCAACTTATCCCAGAACGAAATAGATGATAAAATGAACTTAGATGAATCAAAATGTTGTCCACGTAAAAAGAAAAGAAAACGTCGAAGAACCATGTCTAATTCGGAAGAAGAGGACGAAACTTATATACCAAAAGTGATAGACGCGGTTGTGATGTCGAAACGCAGGCGGAGAGGTCGCGGTAGAGGAAGGCTTCTTAATGGCAGCAACGTATCGGTACCTGATAGGTCACATGGTACATCATCAGACGATAGTTATTTACATCACAATGAAATACTACCGTCCTTACTTTCATGTGAACAGACACTGATTGAAGGCGAAGATGCTGCTGTTAATACAAGCAGTTCACATGCCCCACAACATCAAACAACTTCGTTGCTTCACAAAGTGAAGTCTACCGTTGTTCAACATCCAACAATGTACAATGCAACTGTTATGAATGTTGTAGCAGCACCAAACTTTTTACATCCTACATCTTCGGTCGTACCTCTTTCGCATGTTTCAGGGCCGATGAATCCAATGAATCAAATGAGTCAGATGAATCAAATAAATCAAATTAATCAAATGAATCAGATAAATCAGATGAATTTGTATCAGGCAATGCCTTATACACCTGTCCCAATGGTTACCATACCTAATCAAAGTGTGAACATATTGAATCGATCACATTTCCCCTTACCAGAGGTACAAACGTCACTTTTAAAACCGAGACCCAGTGTTATAGAAATTGAAAGTGATCCAGAAGATGTAGCAGTCGTTGATTCATCGCCACATAATTCATCTTCTTCTCGAAATCAAGTTGATAAAAATAATGTGGTACCCGTTGCTCTTGTGAGTTCGAAAGATGATAATAGTATGAGAAAGCGACAAACCTCGGATAAGTGTAAAGAAAAAACATTAAATCAAAGATTACTTCCGCATGGTCAAGAAGTTGATAATATTTTAGCGAGTCTACAAACTGATCTTCAATATTTGTTTAAGGCGTCGAAACGAGAAGTATTTAAAAAGCATAAATTAAATGATGCTCGTACTATGATTAAACAATTTCATCGTAAAATACGTAATGCTGTTACGCAATTGGAATGTATAAATGATAGAATAGTGCGCGAGTATAGCAGGTGGAAAGCGCATCATTTAAAAGCGAGTACTGTTAAATCGACAAATAGTAATACATCTAATGAGAACAGACAAGAGGATAGATACAAAGACTTACCTTTAGATATGACTTGTACCAATGAGTCGGATTCAGATTCAGATACAGAAATACGAGATGACATTATGAATTCGTCTGAATTCATTAGTAGCACAAATATAGTTGAAGAAATGCAGTTTTTTACGAAAAAAGATACTGTAGAACGAGCTATCGGTGATAATTCGGTTTTATTAGCAGACAAGTCAATGCAAATATATGATGTTGAATTACAAGATTATGATAGATGTATAAGACATTCTACATTGCGTAAAATGGATGAAAAACGGAATAATAGTTCGAAGAAGCCATCCAGAAATTATGAAGAATACTTTATTCAATTTTTAGCACAGGAAAATGCGGAGGAAGATGAAGATGTGCAGGATCCAAAAAATTTACCTGATCCAAATGAGACTCCGTTAAAGGATCTAATAGAGGCCAACTCTCCATTTATTTCTGAAATGCTAGAAACCATGGACAAATCAGATGTTCCAAGTACTAGTAATATAGATTCTTCGACTAGAAAGGATAGTAATTCTCAATCTTCTGAAATTCAGCCAATGAATTCAATCACGTGCAAAGCAGTAGATGATCTTGTAAAAATGGTTAGTAGCATGAACGATAATTTAGATGGAACAAAGACTATTAAAAACGAATCTACACCTATTGGCGAATTTGAAAAACATTCTTCAGCTGGTGATGAAATTTCTGTGCTAAATATAACGGAAAACAACGAACGGAGTCCGAGTAAGACTAATTGCAGTACAGTAGAAATTGAAAGCAGTAATGAAGATGATTGTACCATTCTTGAAGATTAATTAAATAATAGTTATTAAATAATTTTTCTAAGTTTAATTAGAGTTTTGATTTTTCGTTAACATTCGTATATCTTATTATGTACTTTTAATCAGATATGCGAGTATTGGTTTAGAAATTTATTTAGGAAAGAAATTAACATCAGTAAGTGTTTATTTTAATTATGTTTTGAATTCTCCATTGCATATGTTTTTTGTTTGTATTTAGTCATAGGTTATAATATAATTCCACGTTAAAAATTCTTTTTCTTGCATTTTTATATACATACGTGATGAATCTCCTAAAAATGAAGTTATTGTCGTACATGAATTCCTAATGATAGCATTGCCTACTGATGTCTCAAATTTACTGATGTAATTCTTATATAATTGATCATTCTAAAAAGATTCCTACCTAAATATTTAATATTTTTAAGTATCTAAAATAGATATACATTTCATAAAAATTGGAACGTATTTTGTTAACTTATTAAATATTACTTATTGGGAATAAATAAAACATATACACGTTTCGATAGCGATACGAAAAATATAGTTGAAAGTAACAATTATTTGATATATACAATGTATTGTATAACACAAGTTATGTACAAAGTTTTATTAGTTTCTTTAATAATATTTAAAACGTATACCGCGCTTATTAGTGATCGTTTATTGTAGAAATTTTCCATCTGACATTTATTTATAATGACATTTTATATTTCATTTGTCACTAATATTATTTTCTAAGACTGCGAACATAGAAGAAAACTTTTGTTCGAAAAATTATATCGCTATACTTATATGTATGTAAACACGATTGACGTTTGCATAAATATGTTTTATAAAAAATACTTAATATTGTATCTACATTCATATAGATAATAGACGTATGATAGATGTGAATAAATAAACATTCAAAATTGATGAAAAAGAAAACCATAAAAAATGTTGATGGTTATTGTTTTATACGTCCCACGTCTAATACTATAATTTTAAATTGAGGTAAATAAAAGTTTGTATGATAATTGTAAATTTATCTGATGATTGAAAATAGTTTTAAGCCTAGAAAATAAATTTACTACAAATAGTTGAGTATCGTTATCTTTACGTAGATTCTGTAAAAGTGTCCAACTCTGTAATCCTCCTTAATTTTCAAGCAATCTGTCCTTTATATTTTTTATGAATATCATTGGAGAAAGAAAGCTGTAAGAGGAAGGCACTTTTAGAATCATTGTTTTTTAAATATAAAAACAGTACCCAGTGTAAAATGAAATCTACTGATATGCTTTTTTGTCTATTTCAATTGGACATTAAATTTGAAAATTCATATTTTTTTCAATTTCATTTATTTTTTCTTTTCTTTGTATACACACACACTGACCCCAGAAATCAATATATTACTTCCTTTTATCTTTCAAGTAAAGTCTTATCCTACATAGAGAGACGAACATTTCTCAGTATTTAGATAGGTACAACAGGTCCGTAGAAATTTTCTTCTTAAAAACACACTTCAAACACGTAACACTTACGTGATTGTAGTCGAGATATACAAAAGATCGAAAACAAAAGTTACGAAATGATTTCGTAGCTTTTCGCGACGTTATGATTCGCATACGTGTACTTGTAAAAAATACAAAGATTGTGAGAATAAAAAAGTATTATAAAATGTATTATAATTAGTAGTCGCTATAGTGACTGATTGGTATATTATTATACTTTTAGGCAGAAGTACTCGGAATAAAATGTATAATACTAAAAAAGAAAAACAATCTGATTTGGTTTCATTTAATTTATAAATATAATTGCATAACTATTTACAATAATAAATGTTTATTTGATGACCATTGGCATAATTAAGTCCCCAAAATTCCAAATTCTAAATTTCTAAGAGCTCAAATTTACAAAATAGGGCACCTAACTTATCCCAATTAGTCACTGTTGATGAACTGAACACATAAGTATAAAAAAAAGAAAATACATAAAAAGTATGAGTTGATTTAACGATTTGAGTACTTCCATTTACTCAATTCTTTAATTTCCTTTCAGCACCAATAAATAGGAAAGCTAGTGTCTAAAGTACACTGGAGGAAATTAATTTTTGAAAATTGTTTGTATAAAAGGAAATCAATGATAGTATCAAAGAGTGACAATTTTCCGATAAAAGTTGGGATAAAATGGCGGAGAAACGCTAAAAGCTGCACATTAGAGACGTACTTTCATACACGTGTCGCATAACAATGATGACTTTCTTTTTTTAATCGCAATAACAATGATAGTCTAATCACTAGCACCGTAACGTAACATTTATAGTGTCGTTAACACTTCTTTTTTTCCTAAATCTTCAATAACGAAATTGACCTTTTCTGCCCATACCGTTGTGGTAGACCCTGAGCGGTGTATAACTCCCATTTCCGTTCATTGCTGCGTACAAAATCAAAAGTAACAGGCTATAAGTAAGATATTCAGGGAATAAATAAGATCAAAGTTAACTTCATAATACAGAACTTTGAGTTTAAAATAGAATGAAAGTAAGGGTTTCAAAAATAAATATAAACAATAAGAACGATTAAAATCATTCATACGCTTGCCAGGTACTCACTCAATTCATATTCCTTAATGGCAGCTTGTATAATATAATGAATACTCATTAATCTCTTGTATTGGTATATTAGCAAATTTATTTACCTTGTACGACAGTAGGCGGTTGTCGAGGGCCTTGTATAGTGTGTGCATGACACCGTGGTTTCAATAGGCCATGATACAAGATAAAGTACAGTGCAGAAACAACAGCTGCTGCGGCTGCCATGCAACGATAAACGAATCTAAGCGAGGCAACGATATTAGAGTCATCGACATTGATGTAAGCACCAATCACAGCTCCAATGCATCGACCTGTATCAGATTCAAAATACTTGGTTGTAATAATGTACAAACATATCTTAACACGATGGACAATTGTATATGAGAATGCATACCAACGCAGAAATGTGCAATCACAGGTAGTGCTTGAGCAGTCACGGTTAAATGACGCGGGACAAGATGTCTAAGATAGAGAATGGCAGTAATCCACATAATACCTAGAGTAAAAACCTCAAAAGCCTCCGAGATTAGAGACCACCAAGGTTCTGCGATCAGACTTAGACCAGTAAACCTGAAAATTTCAATTTCAAATGAACTTTATTATGATTTATAAAAACTATCATGTTATACAACAGTATAATTATTAGTGTAACTAGTTAGGAACCAGGGTATTCAAATCTCCCAAAGTCACTTGGACACGCCTGGGCGAGGGGCGTTGTAGGACCATTAGTAAATCTAGGTAAACTGACTTGTTCATATAAATGTCCTAGTTACGCCAATGGGTACAATACATAATGTTATGCATAAAACTTACCTACCTAATAATGTACACGGTAAAGGCAGTGATGAGAAGATTACTATGACCACAATAATCAACGAGATGCTCAGACTTCCAGAGGAATAGGAATGCTGGTATTGCTCCTACGGTCATTGCTACTCCAATGGGTAGTTCGTCACCTCCTAATTTTTGCAAATGTCTGAAGGAAACAGGACATAGATATAAACTCTTGCACAAATACATAAAGAAACGGTACATAATCGAACTAGAAGAAAACATTCTTACAGAGGTAGATAACTGTCCATAGCACTCCAAAATGTTCCCATAACAATAAGCACTATCACCAGAGCGGCAGTTTCGCTACCGTATCTCTTAATAGCGCTCATGGGAAGCGCAAGCATGCCACTTCTAGTGTGCCACCACCATTCTGGTGGACTGAGAGGCATGCCATTCGCGCAAAGTGCTACCACAGCAGTTAACAGCATCATTATAGCGTGCATACAGATTGGCAGATAGCAGAATGAGGTTAAATTTTCGATCAAAGTGCTCAGGTAGCCGGTTAAGGAGCCGAAGATAGCAAAACCGAGGGAACCAAAAGCCAACTGACGACCCACATCGCCACGTCCACAAGATGTTTCTCTGGTAGCTATTACAACGGCGGCATCGATTAGAGCTACTGCTGTTGTTGGGAAAATGTCAGCCGTTGATCGAATGGCCAGGTAGGTCCAGAATACTAATTGAGACCAATTCTCACTCTGTTCACACATATATTCTACGAGAACGCTATCTGAAAGTGAAATTATTAAATTATCTTGACGTGTATTGCATACCTGAGTTTAGCCGTTGTCTAGTTAAGTGGATATTCCTTTTTGTACGTTACCTGGAAGAGTGTATGGATCAACTAAGTCACATTCGATAGAACAACTTTGAGAGACCTCTGCCATTCTAACTTCCAAGTCCGGAGGTATACGGCAAGCAAAGTATTCAGCCAAAGGATATGCACACCATCCTTGTTCGCCTTCGCTGCTGAGCGCTTGTTTTAGTGTTGCATTCAGAGCCAAATTACCTGAGTATTCGGTGTAAACGTGGCAAATAACGTTGCCAGCTTCTTTAAAGCATAAGTGAGGAGGCTCACTATCATGTGACACAAATCTCTTCATCTTTTTCAACTCTTCTTGTTCCTATAATAAATTTTCTTTTTTCAATTTAAAAAAATCATACAATAAAGAATACCCGTGAATTCAGTGTGTACATAACCATTCTGAATAATACCATCTTAAAGTCAACATTCAGATATTCACCTGAGCGTACATTTCGCTTTCGAGAGGGATCACACTAGTGTCTCCGCTACCATCGAGAACGCCCATAACGGAATCGGTGGTCCCATAAATAGTGGATTCGTCGTTTTCGTCGGAGTACCATCGTTTCGATCCAGTGGCATAACAAGCATAGTTGCAGCTTTGAAGGAGCAACGGGCCAGTTCTGGTCTCGTCAGACCATCTATGACAAGTCTGATCTTTGCATTTTCTCTGAAGCACCAACGCCCCTTTCTGATCGCAATTAAATTTCAGAGCTGGTCTCTTCTCTCTCGATGGTTCGTTGAGATTCGCAGACGGTATAACCAGTAGAAAAACGTAGAAAATACCGGACAGGATGCAGGCAATGGCGATCATCACTCGGAGATAACGACCGGTCGATGATTTATCGTTTCTTCCTTGATGACCGGCCAACTTGTCTGCAATTGGGGCGGCGATCAGAGGTCCCAATATCGCTATCGCTGGAGAGATCATTGAAATCATTCGTATTTGCTCGATGCTCAGTCCCATTTCTGTCATGTGAAGAGGGAGAAAGGGGAAGAGGCAACCCATTCCTGGAACATTAGTGAGCATTATGGTAATCAGTGCAAATTGGTAGATATTAAACATTTAGAAACTTTTAAACTGAAAAAAGTGTAAATTTTTCAAAGATGGAATCTCTGAATTCCTAAACTTCTGAATCACAAGGAAAGGAATTCTAAGCTCTCGTGCAACATCTCTTGTTTGCGCGTTAAAGTCTTCGAGTGTTCAGATGATACTCGACTGTTTACAAATTCTTAAAACGTCGCTTGATCGAACAAAGGTTGAAACATAATTTGAAACTTACCACCGAAAAAGAGGAATAGCAAAAGCTTCAGTGATAAAAGATTAATGTTGATGAACTTTTTTTTCGGAAGATCCTTCGTCGTGTCCATCCTCTCCGTAGACGCCGTTATCGTCATCGTGAATGTATTGTAGAGTTTCTTTCGGAATCAGGTACAAATGATTCAAAAACATTGAATTACTCCTGTGTCTATTACGCCGATGGATCTCCTGTTGCCTCCATTCTTTGCTTTTACATATATCTAAACACGATGAAAATAACTTCATTAATAAGATTCACTGTATAGTCGATTTAAAAACATAATAAGAAAATATGTACATAAAAAAGCTCGTTTAATTCAAAGTTTTGTGAAGTCATTATATTCACCATAATTCTTTAGAAGAGTTAAAAAATAAAAAAAAAATTGATATCATCGTTACAGGGAGTACTTAAACATGAAAAATGGTGACAATGTGATTTATCAAAGCTACTTCATTCCATTCACGCAGACCAATCATCCGGATTTCTCTTTTCAAACGGGAGCCGACAATAGTCGCTTATCATCAGTCGAACGAATTCGTATGCTCGCTGTTCCGGAAGCGTTCCTCGACTCGCAAATCACTACTCCTACCAAAGATGGTGATGGCCAGTGCTTGTTGTACATACAAATACCGTTTAACCCTATGATTTTACGTCAAATCATTCAACAGTAATCTTCCTTTGCCGAAAATTAATTCAAAGGTTTGAATGTTCTAAAACGTGAAACTTTCGAAGTTCTAAAATTTTCAGAAAAACCTAGAAGTGCCAAATCTAGATTCAATTAAGAAAAATCATCGCGTTTAAATGTATATCAATAAGTTAAAGAATATCATTAACCACTCCTTAAACACAGAGCGAAGTGAAGTGAACAAGTTCCATCTTCCCATCGCCACAGTCATTAAAGAATCATCAACAATAGAGTCCAGTTAACATGTTGGTGTTAACAGGTGTGCTTTCAATCAAGTTCATTGACTCAAACTCTTCCGTGAGGTTCAAGACTATTACACAATAGTTGCACAGTAATTCCTAATACTTCTACAAAACTTAATTCTAATCCGTGTTACAAAACGTTAACCTACTTATCTCGTAATACATTCTCATATCATTCGAGACTATACGCGTCATCTAATCGAGACTTCCTCATTTTCATCGCATTTCAAGATCTTCTTCCTTGCCCCATCCTCGTGTCGATGTAGTAAATTACAAACGCTTCAAATGTGTAACAAAAGTTTTGAGTCATCCCATCTATATGTACCGTTCAATATGTCGTGCAGATATTATGGGATCATCACGTGAATGGAAGAATGTACATCTTCGCAACCGAGATCAATGCAACGCACTCCAGAGATATATTCGATGCAGCTGCACATCAATTTGTCATAGGGATCTGCGCAGGACGGTGTTACAATTGAGTTGATTTATTTACAGTACGCAATATATCGAGGGTAGATAGAGTACTTGTGGTTGGCCACTTTAAGGATCTAAGCAAGTGCCTACTTTAATAGTGACTTTAAGACTTTGGAACTTGGGGAGCTTTGGGACGTTGCTCACAAAAGTCCAATTCTTCACAAATTGTCTTCTGGTTTAATCTGTTGCATTATACACATTCGGACGTTTCATTCATAACTTATCTTCACGATTGCTGCAAATAAAAATCACTATAATCAGCAAGTTGTCCAGTCACACAGGGCTCGTCTTTCTCCGTTCCGTTGAACTGATTACGTGACGACGTAATTGTCGCGAAGGAATCACGAGATGACGGCATTCTCGGTCACCTAGCTCACGCTTATTCCACAGCTCCTCCTACGCGGCTGTTCATAATTAAATGTCCGCCCGTTTCGTTCAATCGTCATCCTCTGTCGCGGATGTAACGAGCGACCGGCAGCCGTCTTAATGCCTTCAAGAAGGAAACGTGAATTACCGTGATACTTGTACAAGCTTTAACGATTTGGTTCTCATTGCTACAGACCCTCCACTATCCCTATAATTCTCTTCCCCTTCTTTGTAATCCAGAATCGAATTAAACCAGCGAGTTCAAACATTCCAAGTTCAGATGCTTTCATTAATGATTCAAGTCGGAGACATCAAATTTTGTATCGTTTGTTTATTCAAATTTGTCTTTACTGAAAGCTTCATGAACTTTAACAGTGCAATTTTAATGCTGGATCTCAATGGAAACCAATAGATCAATATAATCTTTTTTGTGATAAAGCCTTCTTTCGCTTCAAGCAGAAATCTATAGAAATTTGAATGAAAACCGACACCATTGCTGACGTGACAGATAAAGGAGTCTTTATTCATTGTAAAGCTTTATCGAGAGATTTTTTCAAATCTAGTTCCTAGGATATTGATTTATAACGCCAGATTAGCTGACTCACCCCGTATGACCCAGAAAATCAGGAAGTTGAGAGACCGATTAGTAAACGGCGTTTAATGTGCGTTAATCATTGCAAGCTTTTCAACGAATATACATTGATGATAACTAATGCGTTAGTCAAATCAATTCGATATCATTCTGAACTTCAGACACATTGTGATTGAGACGTTGAGTAACTACGTGCAATAGTTCCACTATCGACGAACAAAGTTTGGATAGCAATAAATTCTCCAGTTCCAACGTGGCCATTGATGAACAATAACAATGTTGTATTTTGGGAACCGAACACGATCGAGTATCTATTTTTATGCGAATAGATGTGTGGTTTGCTTCAGATACCAATCTGACATTGAAATATATTTTTAAGTAACGAATTTATTCGATCTCAATCGGTGGACTCGAATCTTTTTCAAAAATCATTTTATGTATACTGTAAAAATATTAATATCAAAGTTCATAAGGATGTCCACACTCGAAAGAGAATCCACATTGAATTTAACTTCAATCGATCAGTAAAGAAATCATTGATGATGTTGAATTGCATCATGTTCTCTCCCCATTTTTCCCTTGTTCCAATTCGGTCCATTGCGATTCCATGAAGCAAAGTTGCTCTTCGATTATCTTGCAATCAGACTTCGAATAAATGCGGCGGAGCCTATAACGACGAGTGCGTGCACTAGAATGGCAAGACTAACTGGGTTAACGACGACAGGTCACGGGGAAGCCTCGAATGTTTTCACTAGAGTTAGGAGGATCTGCTACATACCAATCGTGTTCTTCTCTGGCTGTCAGAAAATGCGACGTGAAATTTGCGGTACGCCAGTGGCAAAATCGGATTCAAGGTACACGAATAAATTGCTGCGGCTTCGAAGGGGATACCTTTACCCGCTGATAAGATCGTACTGTCGATGGATACTGACAGTAAACGGTTTAAATTAGAATAATTATACGCCTTGCAAGATTTTGTTAAGAAAAAGATACTTTTATAAATCTAGAAATGAAAAGAATTAAATTAAATAATTATTTCATTCATATGCATATATCATATAGTTCACATATACGACTTATAGTCTCATGTATGAATAAACACATAAGTTTTCACAGTCTGGTAATCGCCGCATTTAAACGTTTGTTCGCTTTAACAACCATTTAGAAAACAATTTGTAACAACGGAAGAAAGAGGAGTGCAAGTTCAGCGAATCCGATAAAGAGTTTCTACGGGAAAGCTTTATGGGGATCACAAAGGCTGTCGCACGTGCAAATTGTTCGCGCTGTAAATCACACCGTAGTATTCTTTTCAATTGCAAATACATTCAGCCGACTATAAATAGTTACGTGCGAACATTGCCATTTTAGCAGACGAGATTCATTTAATGGTTTGTCAGGTCGCATTACCAAGAACGGAAACGGTGATCGTGATTATGCAGCTATAATGAATATGGCCACAATTGAAATATCGTAGACCATAGTGTTCCTGTCCAGTTTTCAATTCGACAAACGTCCTAGGATATCGTGATTCACCTTAATTCCCTTCTGCCGCAATTCATCACGGTTTTAATGTTAGTCGGAGAGTACCAGCTGCAAAAGTGTTCAAAATAAATTGTCGAGAAACGAATGACCGCTTAGATTGAACGTTCTAGAGGAACGTGTAAAAATGAAAAAAAAATATCAAGTCGAAAGGATCACTATTTTTATCCGAAATGGATACACAGATAAGCATTTTTCTCCAGTTACGGTGTCTGGATGTCCTCCGTCCAACTAGTTCCTTACGTCATCGAGAACAGGTTGTCGATTACGTCAACCTTCTCACCGTATACCTTGATATCTGTTCGTACCCGTTTTGATGATACCGCAATTAACGTGGCCGTATCTCGTGAGACCTTGTTACGAATACCTAAATAATTGCTTCTTTAATGAGTTCTGAGTGAATGTCTTCCGTCAAAGAGTATATTTAAATCTTACCATGTGGTTTACACTACTTTAGGACATTAACAGCAGCTGGAATCATTACATCACCACTAGTTGTATTGCCACGTGTTATAACTCCTGTGTGTCGTATGGTCGAGCATTTCTCAAGATTAAAACTTGTACTTTATCGGGAATAAAATATCTCCAGACATTTGTTTTCATTACAATTCCAAACTTTTCAACGATGTTATTTTGAACTTTTAAATAGAGTTCCTAAGCAAAATTTTGAACAATTGCAGTACGGACAATCATTATTGTTTCGAGGTAAGCTTCTCGCATTGTTTTCTTAATTGCGTTGCCCACGTCGCGTTTCTAGTGCTCTTTTAAAGCTTCATTCCATATCTGCGAATTGATTAAATTTTTATGAATAAATTTTACGAGCAAGAAATCAATATACTGGTCTGTTTTTAACAAAATGGTTCCTTCAGTTGATCAAAATAGCAATTGCATTTAAATATAAAAAGAAAGAATTTATATTCATTGAAAGGATGAAAAATTAAAATAAAATTCGAAGATCGACACGATTCTTATTAATGTTTTCTGACGATCTTAAAAAGAAAGTAACCAGTACTTCCTGTATGGAACAGGAAACCACCGTTTACTCGTGCTCTACGTTCGAACCATTATCCCTACAAGGTAGCACGCGATAGATATTCATATTCATCCCCATCTGTCTCTTGTTCAATCTCGTAATGGCGTGTCTTAGCAGCATAAGAATACCAGCAAGGAAAATGACTTTTTCACTTGGAATCTGAATATCACTGTGTCGAACTTGTAGGATTTTAATGGAACTCGGTTATTCTCAGTCTGCCTATGATACAACAAAATTATTAAAAGTAAAGTGCGTGGTGATACAACGCGTGGTAATAGCAACGCCGATACAGCACGTGAAAATACTAACACGTGACAAACGCGTGGAAATAATAACGCGTAATGTCATGACGCGTAACAATCGTGTTGATAATTATAATTTGTTTAACACGAAAATCCCTAGGGTAAAACATACGCGTGGAGTGAACTACTGGGTCTTCCTTTTCCATGATTTCATTAACCCAATTTTAAAGACTGTAGTTGTCGTGTTAGAGCAATGCCTGGACGGAAGGACGCACACGTGATATTTTTCACACGAGGGTAGTTGTCGCGTGCAGACACCCTCCACTTGCTTCGTAGTATTTAATTCATTTTTTTAGTTGATAACATCCACGTGTCCTTTGATGCCTGATAAAATTTATCTTCTAAAGGGTCCTAGTTTATAGCCTGAAATATTATCAAAGACTAAAGGTTGTAGGAACTTCAAAGATACCATAAATTTGAAAGAGAATAGTAATTATGTTGGATTGAAAATCTATTCAAAGAATAATCTATCTACCTTCAGAATGTTAGAACACTGACCCTTTATCTGCTGCGATTCTACATAGCAATGTAGAATCACTTATAATTATAGGTGATAACCTATAACTAAGTTAGGTTACTGATCGTAGAACTGCCACTTTTCGTTAACCTGCTATTAACAATGTACGTTCAATGTGTCGGAGGAACACGAAGCATTACATAAGACCTCGAGATAACGAGAGAAGCAAGGAACTTGCTTCCACCGGAAATACTAATGGTTTCACATTTTCTGTTCTCACCGAAGGGGAAGAAATGCAGTAGACGCGTATCGTGAAACTTCAGTTTAAGCAGATGTTTTAAAATCTCAAGGTGTAAACTGTAATCTACGGAAGTAAATTGCAATTAAAAATCTGTCACTTTTTATTAGTATTAAAATAAAGTATTCGTAGAGTTACCTATTTTAAGACATTCAGGCTGGTATCAACTATTATCTTCATTATATTCCACGTTAAAGAAATTATTATAACTAACAATGCTGTAAATATCCGAAACTGCGTCATCCATGCTACGAACTTCAAATGATTCTCAACTGCTGATATAAATATTGATTCAGAAGATTGAAATAACTGTTTCAGAAATGTTTTGAATCACCAACCACATTCATCCAGTTGCCTCAAACAACGGTTACGATACGAGACTTGAAATTTGCCTGTGTACAGTACTCTGCAACCGCAAATGGCGTATATCTCTTTAACTGAAATAGTTAAACGCCGAGGATATCCTTGAGGGCGTCGAGACTGAAACTCGTAGATGTTAGACGAAGAACGAGCTATATGGATTATGGATCTCCGACGATTTCAACGAGGGTCGAGAATGTATAAGCGCTTCCCAAACTTTCGTGTATCGATCGTCATTCGTCTATAATACCATATTCTCCAAAGTCTCAAAACTCCACAAATCTCATATTTTAACATTTCAAAGTTACAGAGATTCAAATATTTCAAAATTCCAATACTCGTAGATTCAGAAATTCCAAAGTCTCGAAGTTCCAAAAGCCCTAGAGTTCAAAGTTTCAAGGTCGCTGAATTCCGATATTCCAAAGTTCCAATATCTTCAAGTTCCAAATCTCGCTTTGAGAACGTTTGATTTCTAACAAGCGGTGTGGTTATGTTCGCATGCTTTCTTTTCAATTTTCACGGCTAGACCTACGCAGCGGAAGAACCACAAAATCGAGACAGATTTCACGATCGATTCGAATTATTCCTTCGAGTCGTGGCATACGGCTTAACGTCTAATTCAACCCCATCAACCCCTATCCCTCAACCCCTGGATTGATGGTTTTCTCTGCCCCTCGACGGTGTTGCACACCCCTCTCGACGGTGCAAGAAGCTGCGAGCGGGTTTTCGAGAGCATATTATGCAGATATGACTGAAATACAACACGACTGCGACACCGTCTCCCCGTGTACACGGTGATTACACATTTGATGCCCCTAGTTTTTGACGCAGATGTTACGTGGTGGCTGGTTTTTCCAGGCTATATGTGTCTTAATTGTTCGAAAAATTCTCGTACTCGTTTCTGCTAGTTTATTTCTTAAATCCACGATGGTTTGGATGTCTCAACAGGGGAGAAACGACGAACCTGTTTTGCAGACAATATGTCTCTATATTACAAAATTAATAAATTGAGAGATTTCTTGGTTATATCTCATTTCACCTTAATTTGCAAAATATTTGATATAACAGTCGGAAATGTTATGCTTGAAAACGTACTTCCGTTGTTCGCTGAATTTCGAGGGTTGTTATGAAACTACAGCAAACAGTCCGCTTTTTTCAAATATGTGCATCATGCAATAACCACTCGATTGATTTTACGAACTTCTGCAATAAATATTAAACGATTTCTTAAAAATTGGTTCAAATATAGATTGCAAATAACCGATTTTCTTCACACTTACCAACGAGCTCTACATTGTGAAACTGATATGTTTACGAATTGGTGTCATGTGACATCGAAAAAAAGTATCGAAATCATCGACATCTAATACCTACGTCAAAAATATCAATAATTCCATTATGTATTAAAAGTATCGAATTGTTTGAATATCATAATTGTTTCAATACGTATGAGTGTTTGTCCAATCACTATAATCCATTATCGAAAGTACTACTCCTCTTTTTGTTCCGCATCTTGAGTAAAAATCTTGAGCGCCATTCTAACCTGACATCAATCATCGATAAAGTGACAAGTATACACAGTCGGTAAATAGCGTGTGGCAAAATATATACGGGATATTTCCAGGTAAAGTAGAGACAAAATCAAGCAATATTTTCGAGCACATAGCGAGCATCAGATCGGTAACGTATGTCAGTACATACTTCGCCATATATATGTATAATATTGTTTATTTTCACCGGGAGCAAAACGTACAGGATGCGCGGCATGTATTTACCACGGATAACGGAACCATGCCGATGCTCGAGCGTTCCTTATTGCGCGCGCGAACGAGAAAACGGGACGGAGACACGCAACGATGAAAAAAGAAACGAGGAAGAACTCGTACGGTATCGTCATCCGCTTGAACGAACTCTGAAAGAATTTCTGTGGGTCGAAGATTACGGCATCGACGGTAAAAGTAAAATCACATTCGCTGACAGCATCGAATAATAACGAATTTTCGTTGTACTGTACCGGTCGATTGTTTTCGACGGGTAACGGTAATCGATAAGAAGCTACTCATTCGAGTTGATCTATCTGGGAAATTGCATCGTCGAGAGCCTGCACGATATCTCGATATCTCGAACGGTTTTGGAGGCAATCAGATCCAAGCTCTTTACTCGAGTCGTGTAATTAGCAAGGTTATGATACAATGCATTTTATATTTCCTGTTTTCTTTTTTTTTAAGTTCTGAACTGAACGCTGTAATTGAATAATCAAAAGTTTGTTTTTAAATTTCCTGTCCGTTTTAGCGTAATTTAATGCGTGAAGTTTAGATTGAAGTTTTGAGATCGCCCTTCCGGAAGCGTGGACAAACAAGGAAGAAGTACAAAGAGGTTCAAAGAAACATTTAAAGTGTCCAACGATACGGCTCACGCTTTCAACGAGTATAAAAGACTTTTTTAAATGAGAAATTCTCTGGAACTTGGAATATGGACTGGTATAAACAAGTCTCCGAAGTTTCAATTGTTTAAAAATGGTTTATTAATCACGTCAGAATATTTGAGGAAATATTTACATTTATTTTATGTGGAGGTCGACAGCCATGTTTCAAAATGAAAAATATTCAATATGTAAAAGAAAGAATCTCATTAAAACGTTAAGTATATAAGCGTTCGTAATATTTTCTTATAATTCTATATATTAACATGACATAGAATAATATTTTATAATAATTCAGTTGTTACAGATGAATATAATTGTGCGTCGCAACTTTTAACCGCGGACGCTTGTATAATTCATTCTTTCACATAAATCACGGCCTGTTTTCGAGCAATGTTACCGTAACTGCATACAAAACGATAACACAGTTACCTTCGCACGCGTTTCAAGGTATAAAATTTCCATAAATTCAACCAGTCGTGATTTAACGCTGGCTAACGAAACTTTAAAGTCCGTTGAGAAAGTATAAGGTTACCACAAATTCAACGATATCCGTCTTCTTCATAGTGCGAAGGGGCAAGAATAGAATTGCAAACACCAGTCCGGTAATTAACGGCAAAAGTATTGACAAAAAAGAAGGAAAGTTCAACGCCGTGAGTTAGATTTAATTAATAACCATCGAACGTAACCCGCCGTGGTAGTCTACCAGTCGTCGGGGAACTGCATTTTCTAAATTAATTTCCGCCCGACTCGAAACCATGTTTTCTGTCCTTGATATTTCCAACGATTTCCGGCGACGAGGAAACTTGATGACCCTTCATGTGCTCCTAAAGCGATTTTTATCGTTGGAACCGAATGGTACCGGGTCGATACGAAATCACAAAGGTCAGACGGAATTTCTAGACAAAGAGTGACACAAGTATACCTAGCAGTTTTTTAAACTTTGTTTCAGATTTCAGCTGTTGATAAAAATGTATGTGCCAGTTTGAAAAAAGAACATTCTTTTAAACCGTCTATGACAGAGTTTTACGAACACCTTTGAGTCGGGAGATACTTGGTAATTTTTAAGAATCCACTTACTTCTAATGTATTATTTTCCAAAATCATTAGATTCCAAAGTCCCAAATTATTTTTATTTAAGTTTATTAATAATTAATATTACATATAGTAATGTGTCATTCTTATACCGGTACTATAATTTTTCGCAGTGTCAGGATTCAATTAGAACGAGCAAAATCGATCCCGATATCATCTTTATAAAAAGAACGAAACCGGTTTCTGCAAATTCTGTTAGACGGTGCGTGGTGTATTTCTTGCTTACAATCACAGAAACAGTTTACACCCGTTGGTCGATTTACATGGAAAGAGAATGATTCAAGTCAAAAGAAGGTATGGGTGACCACAAATGTACTTTCAAGGTTTTCTTACCGCCCTAATACTGCCATCAACCTTATTGATATCAAGTGATGTTTACGACGTAATTCAGTTTTTATTAGGTTGAAAAATGTTCATGTTTATTATCAGTAGTTCACATCGCCATAACTAAGGATCATTAAGCAAATGTAGAGGATGATGTATTCACAAGATCATTTGTATAGTCGTAATATACATTACGCATGACGCCACTTCACTTTCAATTGTATTTTTGCAAGTTAGAAAACTGGTATACCAACTTTCTTCTTGACTGTTACGCATGTTCAATAATTAAATCATGAAATTTAATTAAATTATACTTCGTGCCACTTATAGGCGTAAAGTGATCATAATAAATAGTGGCATCTTCACGACGAAGCGTTACCATCATAGAAATTTCGATCGATGACAATCATCCATTCATAACCCATCTCTCGGGGACACAAGACGCTCGAGGGAGAAAGAGGAACAATTATAAACAAGAGGAATGATGTGTTAGGCACGCTAATACAAATCGCCTTATAATCCAATTAAACTCATTCGTACGATTTCCCAGTACGTTTGTAACTGAGAATCACACTGATATTCAATTAAGTTATAACGAATCGATTAGAGCTACATTGTAACAGGGGACAATATAATCGTGAATAATTAAACGCTAGCTTTCTAGGTGTACGCGCGTGAAACCAGGTTTCACGTAAATCATGGATCCCGCTTTCTGTCAATTAAAATGAAACCCGTTGCGCAATTAATCGAGAGAAGAGCACGCACAAAAAACCCTCCACCGTGGGCCACCGGTTGCGCAAAAAGTTCACTATGGAGGATGTCGTCCGTTAAAAACAATTGGCTATGATTTAAGACGAAAACGGGGTCACGTAGATTTGAGTGGAACGGGAGAATCGACGGTACATGGTACGCGTGTACCCAGATACTTCGATCGGTGTATTGAAAGGGTTGCTGTCCAGGTCACTGCGATTTATGATTGGTAATGAAAGGAAATATGACTGAAAACACTCACCCCAGGTATCTGGACTTCACCACGCTGCTTCTTGGGCTGCCGTTTGTAACAGGTATCCCGGGTCGAAGTCACGAAATGTCACGGAGGCGCGAAACCATACCTCCTACGATCCGTCCAGCACAAAGTCTGGTGAGCGACTGTTGCGTCCCGGTTTGTTCACGACTCCCCTGCACGCCGGCTCGCGCTTCTCCGCGCGTAAACGTCAATGCGAGTGCTCTCTAGCATCAACCCATCTTTGCAACACCTTCGTGCACCTTTAGTACCCCAGGCTATGTCGCCCTAGGTAGCATTCGTTTGTAAAGAAAGACGCTCCGCGGACTGACATTTTGCTATGGTCCCTGCTGCGACAAATGTTCTTTTGTCGCAAATATTCTGAGCGGTAGATGATTTTGTACGATATAAACGATTGATATTATAAATTTTTTAATAGGAGGATGTTCAGCTGATGAACTCACAACTATTTTAAATTATGATAATTCTTTTAGTGTTACTATTACAGAATTTGAATTATCCGAGCGAAACAGCTGCTAGAATTCAGTAAAATTTATCTAATTTGTTGTTTTCATAGAACTTTCCACAATTATCTGTTATAAATGAACTGTGATATAATTTAATTCTGATTTCTATAATAGTATGATTATACATTTACTTTAAGGTTACATTAAGATAATGAAACAATAGTATGTCATATATACAATAATTTATTAAAGTATACATAATAGGATTATCATAAGCGCGCCAAAATTTACCGCTCATATTGCATTTCCTGTATCTCTTTTTTGCCACTTCCGGTTTGCTAACCATATTCGATGGAAGCGCTACGATAAATATTGTAAACCAATGGCGTTTCTGCGCAAGGCAACCTAAGATCGACGCGCCACGATAGTCGTAACAATTTCAGACAGTTTGTTCCTCGTTTTTACGCCATTATGGATTCTTTAGCGAATTACGCTAGTGACGGGGACAATAGTAATAATTCGGAAGATTCTAAGGTGGGTACGATATTCGCTGCTCATTATTCAGATACTCAGAACCATCTTGCCAATGACCCATTTTCACTTCGGCAACCATGACGCCCGAGAAATATTTTAATGTACACATTCGACATGGCTACTGGGATAGATTTTTGTCATTGAATAATTTTTCGTTTTTGAATTATTTTGTATTAAATACATTATCTTGATAATTGATTAAATTATTTATAATTTTAAATGTCTATTAGGTACCAGACTTGTGTAAATTTATAAAACAACGTACTTTTAATTAATACATAAATGTTATTATTTATTATGTACTTGAATTTATAATTGATTTTTTATAATCATCAACTTTTTTAATGCTAATGTCATATTTTAAATAACATTCTAAGTCATGAGCAATTTGAATATTTAATATTTGTATCAGCATAATGTTAATAGCAAGTATTTAATGATAGTACTATATTTATGACAAATTGATGATTTTATCGTCAAATTATATTTCAAAGGTACCATATGGGATGCACAGTGATACCGACAAAAGGGCCAGCGATGCTAATTATGACCCAGTACAAATGGATATGAGTGAGGTACAGTGAAATTGAATGTTTGCAATTGCTTGTTTATAGCATTAAGTATGAAAGGTTACAACGATTACTAGGAAGATGTGGTGACTTTATGGGGGCTGTATGTACATGTAGGGTCACATATTTAATATGTAAAAGAAGATTTAATATTTGGTTTTTAGAGGTCATGTCCATATTGCATAAGCAAAATACAATTTCACAGTAGCACATCTATTGCACTTTTTCCATATTCATTATTTAAAATAAAATGAAGCAAACTTTTTTCTATTGAAATCAGTAGTTAAGAAATTGTTTCATAGTGGTTTTCTATATCCTCGTATAATTTTCTTGTGTTCACAATAACTAGGCTATGAATTTATAGGCATTTATAATATATTACAGTTTATAAAGTATACATAAATTTATAGACTATAGGTTATTAATGCATCCATATAACATAATTGTAACAATGTATATGAGACAATGATAATATAATTTTTAATGTATGCATTATTGTATCATTTATATTATATCACTATGATACAATACACTCCTGTTTTTTTATTGTTTTTATATTTTAATATGACATGACCCTAAAGCCTAAATTGTCATGTGGCAGAAGCAATGAGGGGTAGAGATTGAAATATTTAAAATTTAAATAATAAGTAAATGGGAATAGTGCCATTTCGTGAGAAAATATTAACACGTAGCTCTGTTGGTAATACATGATACAATATCTACGCACCTCGGCAAGGTCTATGCTGTGTGAGGGTCTTTCAAGACTACCCCAAGTCCTATTAAGAAGACAGAGGTGAGTAGAGGAAGCTGGAAGAAGGTAACACTAACAAAAAATCAACCATCCAAGAAACCACATGTACAAACATATTCCGGTGATATAACTAACTGCTAAAGCAGATAAATATGAAGGGCCCTCATATTTCTACTTCTTTTTAATTCTATTTATCTACTGGATATTAACTGGAAAAAAGATCTAGAACGAAATTTGCAGTGAATACAAATTTCTGCCTTACAAACCTTTTGTATCAAGTACAACCAAGGATGTGAGAATACCAAGTTTACCTTTGTAAAAATTATTAGCATTAAGAGTGTTCTTCTTATATATATCAAATATTAGGATTTAATCATTTTTATCTGGTAATTACAAATGTTGCAAAATTCAATTTCTACATACACTGAAATTTTATAAACCATTTTATTATAAAAACTTTTATTTCAAAATGTACATACATTTTTTATCAATTTATTTACTATAATTAGAAGGTGTAAAATCACAGTGGGTGAAAAATTGATTTTTGCTAAATTGAGGGTACTAAAAAAGATATCTATAATTCATAATATAGTTCCAACAATTAAAATTAAGATTTATGTTTCATTTTATGAAACGTGTGTAAAGCCTGTAATAACGTGAACCGTTTTTCTTTCTTTAGGAAAGCAACAACAACAATTCATCCAGGGAATCCAGTAGTGAAAGAGCAAATAGTCCGACGACACAATCAAAAACAGATTCATCCCATGCATTACCTTCCCCCTCAGACCAGAGGTAAGCTGGTTTGTTTATAAGCTTACTCTCCTTTGAAGTATACATAACGTTCAGTTTGTTCAGAATATTCTTTTTTCTCTGAATTTTATAAGAGAAACTTGTAACAATACTTACCAATAATATCTCCCTTACATGCAGAATAATAATACGAATCTGTGTGGTATATCCTGCAGAACGTAATCGTTTTACAGGCGATCTGATCATGAAAATCATACAGCAAACACAAAAGATGAGCATAAACGAGGAGATAGATCTGACCGTAACAGACACACGAATGACAAGGGACGGCGATCATCGTATGATGATAGAAGGCAACGGGAAAGTAGTCATAGAGACAGAGATGTAAAAAGAAGTCGAGACGATGACAGGAAATCTCGCGATGACGATAAGAAGAAGGAAAAGAGTTCCTTGGGATCCAGCAGGGACGAGAAAAATGATGAGAAAGAAAAGAACGATAAAGACCATCATTATCGTGATGATAGGAGGGATCGTAATCGCGACAGAAGCGACAGAGATAGGCGTAGAGACAGAGACCGAGACCGGGATCGAGATCGTCGACACTCTAGGGATGACAGATCAAAAGATCGGTACCGTGACGACCGGTCCAGTTACCATAAAGAAAAAGATCGTACACGATCAAGATCGAGGTCTCGAGATCGTGCGTTACCGCCCTTTAGAACTATGAGTTACAGAGAAGAAAAAGGTAGAAATAAATTAGCTCAATTGGAAAAATTAGGAATCGAATTGAAAGCTCCAGAAGGAGATACCGCGACACCGAATATTCAGAACGAACAAAATTATTACAATCCTTTAGCTACGGCTACACAAGGAAAATACGCAGAACAAATACAAAAGAGAAAGCTTCTGTGGGCAAACAAGGTGAGAACTTTTTTCATACTCATATACTTAGATTTGTATAAATTGCGTTTGTTATCAAATTCTTGTTCATAGTCAAAACAAGATGAAGGTAAAACATCCACGGCAGCTTCAACTGCAAATACGTGGGTGGGAACGACGTTCACCCACGACCAAGATGGAAAAGTAACGGCAAAATTTAAAAGATTAATGGGGATTAAAGACGATTTGCCCACTACTCCTACTGCAGGTGCGAAACCAGACATTTTAAAAAAGCAAGAAGAGATGTTTAATAACATGGAACAACAATATGAAGTTGCACGTGCTACTACGCACACACAGCGTGGAGTTGGTCTTGGTTATGCAACTGGTGGTTACCAATTTCCACGATAAAATATTATGAGAATTATCGAAGAAGAATTTATGATTAATAATCGCCAGCACAGGCATAATACGATTTCTGTCCATTGTTTTTGTGATCTTGTCAGGTCGATCGCAAAACGGAGTTTTTGTTTCAAAGTCGTTATCAATAGTAACTAGAAGTTAATCGCTAAGCTTATGAATCGAGAGGATCCGAAAGATCTTGTTAAAGTTATGTAATTATATTGTAAACATTAAAAATAAATTTATTAAGACTATGGAAAAGGCTCTATGCTTTCGACTTGACGATGATTATCTTTGATCGATTTCTGTTCATGGAAAAAGAAAAGGAGACGAAGTATCTTTTTATGCTAAGAACATGCTTTACAAAGTATCATTTACAATAATAATTTCTTTGTATCTATACGTTGTATGTAAAAATACATAGAAGATACTCTAATATGAATGATATTTTTTTTTCTTAAATAAATGTTCTCAAACGAATTATAAAATATTTTTACCCCTTTCATGATAGAATTAAGTTATTTAAAAAATGTATAGTTGCTAGTATAGATGTATAATTACAGAACATCCGCTTTTCGTTCCGTATTGGTTATTCAATTAAATATTTCCCGCGTTAATTTGAATGTTACAACTTATGCCATACTTTATGATGTGTTAGATAGTTGGATCTACATAAGTTTACAAAAATTGATTTCATTAATTGAGCCTTAAACTATGATTTCTAAAAGTATGTCAAAGTTTGTTTTATTACTTAATAATATGATTTTTACTTCTGAAAGAAAAAAAACGCGGGCTGATAAACAACATCTGTGTTCCGGTGTTTGTTCCGGTATTTGGATTGGTTAAACCAAGGCCGACTGCTCACGGAACGATCCGAACACTGAACTTTCAAACGTGTTTATCAATATGGCGTACCGATGTTTGAATTTGATCGTTACTTGTTAGCACATTAGAAAAGTTTGAGAAACACTTGTAAAGTTTTATTATTTACAGACAAAATTGATCGCTATCGCTTCAAAGAAAATATTGACTAAGGTAGTTTTTACGACGTGTAGTTAATATGGAGAATTTCGTGAAGATTGAGAAGATCGGTGAAGGTGAATGATGTTGGATAATACTTTGCAAATTATGTTTCTTTAATTAATATCCATTTGTTCATGTTTTTTGTGATCCAGTTGCTCATAGTTCTGGAACCTTTTGATTCAATTTTAGTTAGGGTTGATCAGTTAATCTTTAACTTATGTTAGTTCATAGAGGAATTTAAATTTGTTTTCTTTTTTTTCAATGGAGGTTATTAAAAAATGAGTATTTCAGAAGTGATAGATTGAAAATAAGTGCTTATGATTGTACATGGAATTTTTCATTATGTTGAAAGATATCATTGTTAATAATGGTCTATGCGTAATTACAAATGTAAAGGAATAGTATTATAGTTTGAAGTTTTCACAGGTACTTATGGAGTGGTATATAAAGGAAAGCATAAGAAAACAGGAGAAATTGTAGCTATGAAAAAGATTCGTTTAGAAAGCGATGAAGAAGGTATGCCATCAACAGCAATTCGTGAGATTTCATTGCTTAAAGAACTACCACATCCAAATATTGTTAGGCTAATGGATGTATTAATGGAAGAAACTAGATTGTATCTTATTTTTGAGTATCTTACTATGGATTTAAAAAAATATATGGATAGTTTAGAGAGTGGCAAATTAATGGATCCAAAAATGGTTAAATCTTACTTATATCAGGTTTGGAAATATAATAATACATGCAATTACACTATGAATGTTTATGTATTTATAATAATTTGCAGAGATTTTTTATAAATCGGATTTGATTTAATTTTAGATCACAAGTGCTATTCTTTTTTGTCATAAACGAAGAATCTTGCATCGTGATTTGAAACCTCAAAATTTATTGATTGATAAATCAGGGGTGATAAAAGTAGCTGATTTTGGTCTTGGCAGAGCTTTTGGTATCCCAGTCAGGGTATATACACATGAAGTAGTTACTTTGTGGTATAGAGCTCCAGAAATTCTTCTTGGTGCCAGTAGATATTCGTGCGCCATTGATATCTGGAGTGTAGGTTGCATATTCGCCGAAATGGCAACAAAGAAACCACTATTTCAAGGAGATAGTGAAATTGATCAATTATTCAGAATATTTCGGTATGAAATCTATAATGTATTATTGTAGAAAAAACAAAAGTATAAAGTGGTAATGAGTATGTATTGTAGGATACTAAGGACACCCACTGAAGAAATATGGCCTGGTGTGTCACAGTTATCTGATTATAAGGCCACTTTTCCAAATTGGATTACTAATAATTTGCAATCACAAGTTGAAGCATTAGATACAGATGGGCTTGATCTTCTACAAGCAATGCTTGTCTATGATCCAGTACATAGAATATCAGCACGAGCTGCTTTAAAACATCCTTATTTTAATGATTTAGATACATCAAAATTACCACCAGCATAAAGTGAAAAAACTACTGAAAATGGTAAATGTATGTTTCTCAGAAACTTGTGGCGTTTTAATTGTGTGAACATATAGAGAGTATGCTTAGTGTGTATCAGAAAACTAATTTATTTATATGTAAGAACTCATTTAAGTTTCTCTTTTATGACATTACTCATTTCATGTTAGAAAGTTGCACTACATACTGTAATGATATTTAATTTTGACATTACATATAAAGTTTGTTAAATGAACTATGTTATAAAACTTACACTAACATGTTTGAGCAAAAAATGTGCTGTAGTAGTTGGATACTTCAGCAATTTATCTTTGCAACATAAAAAAAGCAAATTGATGAATAAGGTAGTATGAAAATATTATGTACTCTTTAGTATTTAGTTTAACTTACTCTTTATGGTTATGATATACCAATTTAAATCAAAATGTGAAATTATAAATGTCTAGTTATCTTGCTACGGAACAAATAAAAAAAATTATATTTTTACTATTTATAATATATTATTAGAGCTGCGTTTTTGACAGAGGCAGCACATTTGGTAATATTAACAATTCAGCTTAGGCTATACCGTTACTGCCATGTGTACATATCATTGAAAAATTCACACGCTTACTAAAATATATATATATCTTTTGTATTTTTATTATCAAATAAACGATGATATCATTTAAAAGTTCAATACTTTCACTAGGACTTTAATAACATTAGACAGTACACATTTGTACCGCTGTTTTTCTGCTGTGTGACGTTGTCTTTTATCTTGTAACGTGTAAATTAAGTTACATTACTACGGAGAAATGAGAAGAAACGAAACCGTACGTGGTATTACAGCGATTCTCAGAACGATCAACTTGATTCACTTATGGCTGTAGATGACTCATCATATACAGCGATGTAACGATATTGTGTGGTACCCGTATCTTTGATAAAAAGCACAAGAAATAGTTTTAGTGAGAAAAAAATACTTGTACAAAATTTAGAAAATTCCATAATGCGTTTCACATACTGCAATTCGGGCAACAAGGTATTATTAGAATAATTAAAAAATTTAGTATTGTAACATATCACGATATCACGGTTTATAATGTTTCATATTTTAATAAATAATATTCATAGAAAATGATGTTTACTTATTTGTTTCTATTTATGTACAGAATGAAGTGCAATTATAATGGAAGAATAAAATCGGAGAACTACTTAAAATAAATTATTATCATTGTTACTGTAACAAAAGAATCAATATCCTAATTATAATCCAACACAGAAAATTATTTTGTACATAAATAAAGAAATTGATTGCTTTCTTTTGAGAAGAACGTGTTGGATCACCGCACGTAGTCCATTCAAAGCGTGCGTGACCTATAATTGGATTCAGAGTGGGGTACGTCTCATAAAATCCTTCTCCATTGAATCCACTGTTTACAGTACCAGTTAAGAGACTGACAACATCACTTCACGGTGAGTATGAAAGTTCATCTTAAACTTGTTTTCCTTATCCAGTTTTACATTGTCAATTCATTCCTCATTAACTGGGAATTTTGGAACTTTTAGACTTTGGGTCTTCAGACTGTTGAAATTTTAGGATTTTTGGGAAATAACTTCAAAATTATTCACTTTCATTTATCAGCCTTTTTAACGGTGATTTAATCAGTACAGTAATTCACGTATTCAGTGTAGAATATATTTTAAAAGGAATAGGATTAAACTACTTGTATGAATAGATGTTAAGCTTATTTTTTCGTTAGCAGTTTATGAAAGAAACTTTTTAGTTCCGTGTACAGGAGATCTCGACTAAACAAAGTCGAGCTCTCGGCTCATTATTTCGTTGCATAAATGTATCTTGCTTGTACATTCGAGCTTGAGTGGCTCTTTCTTCTTCCCCTGCGTTAATTAGCGGCTCAGAGACACAAAGTACACCGTTCGCTCGTTGTCCATGTTAAATACGAGAAATCTGAGTCTTTCTCGATAAATCTGCCTACAGTGAGATCACCAAGCTTGATCTTAATCTTGCATTAAAATGTCTCCATTTCTTCTGAAGCTGCAACGAATTTAAACGTTTTCTAAATATACATAAATGATTCTTTGTTCCAGACTACAACAAGGGTGATTCATGCTATTGATTAAACTGCTTGTAGAAAAACGTTTTATACATTTGTTTGCTTTCAAGACATACTTTTTTATTATGAAAATATTACGATGCCAGAACCGATAAGACTATAATTTCGCAAACCGCTATTTCCATTCATAATCTGTAAACAAGAAGATAACACAACGTGAATTATAAATGTAGTATTATTCATCTTAAAATTCTGTACAGTTGAACGATTCATTTTGTATTAAAAAGTAAAAGATTACCATTTGTCATTTGTAGGCAATTAGAATTTGATATTTTACTAGTTGTGATGTAAATCGTATTTTTATTTCAGATGAAGATATTGAATTGTTTGGTGTTCCTAGCGGGATGCTTTGTTTTTGCAAAAGCACACACGTATCACATGGGCGCTTGTCCCATTGTGGAACCAATGCAAGGATTTCAAATGAACAAAGTAAGTGCAACGAAATTTATCTATGACTTGGTACATAATAATTTCAATCATTTTTAATGAAATTTCTTTCAAATTCCAGTTTTTAGGAATATGGTACGTGATACAGAAAACGACGACTGCCAGCAAGTGCATCACTTATAATTACACTCGCGGCGAGGAGCCGGGCGAATATATTATAACGCAGGATTCTGATCATCCAGTATTGGGTAAAATATAAATTTCATATGTAAAATGGAAAATAGTTAAAAGAAAATCTATGGCCAGTATAAAATATAGGCCAGGTCCTCCAGTTTTATCTATATCGATGAAAATTTGAAAATTTTGGGAATTTGGAAATCAGAGCTCTATAATAATCTCAATTGGAATTACTGTAACTATTCGGCAACATATCTTCGGTTAAAGAATTTGTGGAACACCCCGTACATATGGCGGTAGCTTTTGAATTAATGAAAGAGGGGAATGTTGGATCCCATCCGGGACTCATAAAAGCATGTCAATAGGATAACTGTCTGGCAAGTGGGATGAATTATCCATAATGAAGTGATGTCTCTATACGCAGGTCTAACGCCATTGAAGCACGAGTACCATTATACCGGTGAATTGACTGTTTTGGATCCGAGTACACCAGCTCGAATGCAAGTACATTTTCCTCTTAGTAAGTATCCACCTACTATTTCTCATTTAAATAAATTTTGGGAATACTAATTAACTCGTTATATTTCATTCGCAGGTATAGCTGGATCTGCATCCCATGTAGTATTCTTCACAGACTATGAAAACTACGCGGGCATCTTCACTTGCCAGAAACTGGCGTTTGCCCATCGTCAAAGTGCTACAATACTTTCCAGGCGTCGCGAGCTGGACAAGAGTTATGTAGACAAAATACGTGAGAGATTGAGCTACTATGGAGTGGATCCTTTCGACTTGAGCATTATCTCTCAAACCGGTTGTCCACGAGGCAATAACACGTTGGACATCAACATTGACCCCAATACATTTACCGCTGAGAATTTTGGCAACGCAGTTCGTAAAGCTGGTGAGAAACTGGGCGATGGTGTTCAATGGGTCGCCAGTGCAGGAAGCAAAGTATACCATAAACTAGCTGGAAGCGAGGAGAAAAGTACCACTAAGCCGGAAGAGAACACGAGAGCCGCCATTAACAAGGATTATGAGACGAACGAGGTCGAATGGATCCCTTAAACATTGAGATAAATGTTTTAGCTGATCTGGTACTGATGGACCATGTCCTAGCGAAGATATTTTACCACCGAAAACATATTCCTTTTAGATAGTTTCATAAGATTGACGAAATTTTTGTAATTAATTCACGATATTTCTATTCTGGATAATGATGATGAATAAAATGTGTATTGTTGAGAGAGGCGATTGCTAGAACGAAAGAGAAATTCTGGGAACTGTGTGGACTTTTTCTCTGACGTATATTAATAAATTAAAATCGCAATATAGCGTAATGGTAGGAAATAACTAGTCTTGGAACTGAACGGGAAAGAATCCCTTTACAACGTTATATGTATATTGTAGAATTTATAAGAAAATATGTGTAAATATAAGATTAATAAACAATAACAAAATTTGTTCTTTTTTCCTTCCTTTTCATAAAACAATTATTACATAATAATTAATTTCTAATCATTTACAATATGCACAATGCAAAAAATACAAGATAACTTAATTATTTTTCCTTGATTATTTCTTAATTATTTTACTCGCTTATTTTTTCACTCTGGAAAAATCAATCGGTAAAATTATAATTCGATCAGCGCCATCTAGCGGACGGCATTTTCGGGCTGCTCCTGGTAGCAGGATCGCAGGAAATCGAAGAGGTAATCGCTAAACCAGGAGGTATCTCGCGCACTTGCGCGCATGCGCAGTTGTGTGAAACTAGCTCCTCCTCTCTAATATGGCTGGTGTCTCCCGATACAAATGAAATTAATGATGAAGAATTATTAATTGCTTATTTTCAGAGCACAATCTACGCACTTTAATGATTGTAAAATGATCTGTGGTTCATTATCTATTTTCTCATATAACATTTGTTAGACTTTTCATTGAAAGAAATTAATTGTTAGTAATTATTCTATAACCGTAATATCAATAGGAATTTCAATTTATTTTCAATTTTTGAGCAACATTGTAAGCACTGTTAGATGCGAATAATAATTTTTTGTTCGTCCTGAATAGATTGCAATAATTTTTGTGTTGATTTGTTTCCTGTTTAATGAGTTATTAATATTTTTCTAATTGATCTGACATATTTAGGAGAACTTTCACTTTAAAAATGTTTAATACATCATCTCCAAATGAAATCTTAATAAAGTTTATGCGAAAAGGTTACTATTCGGTTGAAGTTCATTTTTCAATCATAAAAGTGCTTAAATTACTTTTTAATAATTAGTAAATAAATAAGTAAGTATTGTTTGTTAGTGGCATTCGTCTATTCCATAAGACGCCATTTTGAATATCACGCTCCTGATGAGGCACGCAAATGCGCGGGAAACCTCCTAATTTAGCGAATACCTCTTCGTTTTCCTGCGATCCTGCTACCAGGAGCAGCCCGAAAATACCATCCGCTAGATGGCGCTGATCAAATTTTAATTTTACCGACAGATTTTTTAGAGATGAAAAGTTAATTTCATAGTACAGAGGAAGTATACTAGTAAATATTTCAGTTTTTGGACTTGTGTGTCTCACATGCAGTTATTATATCGAGTTGGAAAATTAAGACTGATTAGAGAATTCTTCGTTTTTGAATTGCATAACTTTGTACGTCGGTATTTCAGATTGTACGACATGAATTTCCATAAGGTGATTGGTCTATTCTATATTTTGTTTGTGGTGTCAGCATTGGAGTTGTGGAGTGTTGGGTGTTGTCTTTTATACTGATGATTCCGTAGAGAGTTTTAAAAATGTTGTTCAAAAATTTTATAAACGTGCTTTTAGTATTCTTTAGTACTTTATCTCATATATATGGTATACAGAATTTTTCTGCGTTCATAATTATTATTAAGCATTACATTACTTCTTTCATTGATAAATTTAGAAAATGTTAAAAATCATTCATAAAATCATAAATTTCAATTCCCAAATTGTACTTAATGTGGTGATAATAATTATTAAAATTTACTTATAGGACAAAACCTCACAGTTACATGGTGTACGATATCAGAAGCTGAACAAGATAAGTGCAATGCATTTTCCAGAGCAGTTGATCGTGAAAAAGCTTTCTTTGAATATAGTTACATTTCATTACAATGTAAACAAGCATCAACTAAAGAAGAATGTATGACTTTGTTGGATCAAGAGAAAGCACACATAACTACATTAGATGCAGGAGAAATTTTTATGGCTGGCCGATATCACAGTTTGATACCAATAATGCAAGAAATATATGAAAGCGGAGTAAATTATCAATATGCAGTAGCAGTTATTAAAAAAGGCTCTCTGCCAGATGTTCAGAGCTTACAAGATTTAAGAGGCAAAAAAGCTTGTTTTCCTGGTCTTGGAATGTTGGCTGGCTGGATTATTCCTATTTATACTGTATATATATAACTTCCATTTATTATATCATCGAATCAATGTATTTCACTAAATAATTATTTTACCTTTATATTGTACATAGCTAATGAAACAAGGTGGACTAGAAATAATTGATTGCAATAATCATGTGAAATCTGCCATTAAATTCTTTGGACCTAGCTGTGCTGTAAACTCATTGATCGATAAATACAATCCATTAGGTATACTTGATATTTAATTAATTAATCTTAATGTTATATGTATTGTGTAAATATTTGATAATAATAATGTTAATAATTTATAATTTAAGGTGATAATTCTGATCAGTTGTGTAAACTGTGTATCGGAAAAATACCTGGAGGAAGGTGTACCCCTTCAGATCCTTATGCAGGATACGAAGGAGCATTTAGGTGTTTAGTAGAGGCAGGAGAAATTGCCTTTTTAGTACATACAACAGTGAATGAAATGACATTAACAACTTTTGACTATAGTAAGTTTTCAGTTCAACATTTCTCTGACATTATATGCAGTAATAAAATGAATACTAACAATTTTTCTTTCAATAGCCTCTGTAAAGAAAGAACAATTTGAATTGCTTTGTCGCGATGGCACGCGCAAACCAATTGACGATTATAAACTTTGCAATTGGGGTACTGTTCCTTCACGTGCTGTAGTCACATCATCTGCTACACAACTCGAATTCCGACGCGCGTATCAACGATTTTTAGAAAGAGCAGTTAGAGTGTTGAGTAAACACAACACAAAAAATTCGACTGATTTTTATGAAAATCGGGCAGGTTTTAACAATAGATTTGATGAAAATAATTTTACCAGAAATGGATTTGCTAATCCAAATGAATACAACACAGAAGATTCTGAAAATCGTAATGGATTCGAAAGAAATTTGAACGGAAATGAATTAAATCCATGGGATAAAACTGAATCAACGAATGTACAGCCAATAGAAACGTTCGATTTATTTGAATCCGCACCAAGATATGGAATGCATCACAACTTACTGTTCTCTGTAAGTGAAATATTTATTACTGGAATATCATTGTTTTTTATAATCTTATATTTCCTATACGATTTTAGGATTCAGCACGGGATTTTGTTCAGTTGCCAGAAAAGGTTCAGACATATAGTGGTTATTTGGGCAGATCTCTAGATCCAATTTTAGAAGTACGTCGTTGTACTGTTAATAGAATGACTTTGTGTGTTACATCCGATCCAGAAATGGAAAAGTGTATAAAAATGAAGGTAGAGACAAATATTTATTTAACATACTAACGTTGTTTAGCAAAACTTATTAGTTTATCGTTAATACCAATCCTGTGTATTATTCCAGATAGCATTAAAAGCACAGTTATTGAAGCCGGAATTAAACTGTTATAAAGGTCATAGTCAAATTCATTGTATGCAAGCTATACAGAATGGGTAGGTGTAAAATAATAAGCTAAGAGGACAAATTTTACGTAATTGTAACGTAACACGGATCTCTAATGTTTCAGAATTGCCGATGTAGCGGTGCTAGATACCAGCGATGTATATACTGCTGGTTTACGATATGATTTGGTTCCGTTTATATCTGAAGTGTATAATTTGCCTACTCCAGAATATTACGTAGTCGCAGTGGCGAAAGAAGAGGATGATAATACAGACTTGACATACTTAAAAAATAAGTACACTTGTCACACGGGAATTAATACGGCTGCAGGTTGGGTGTATCCATTAGCATATCTTATTTCCAATACTTGGATTAGAGGCTATGGGTGCGACTCTGTTCGTGCCGCCGCAGAATACTTCAGTAAATCTTGTGTTCCGGGTGCGCTTAGTACCGAATATAATACTGGTAATTATTCGTTTGACTTGGAGTTGGTCACAAATTTTTTGGCAGCGGCTCAATTGACATTTTGTACGTTACAGGTGTACCTTACGATAATATGTGTGACTTGTGTCACGGTGCAAGTTTTCGCTACTGTCGTAGAGATGCATCCGAAGATTACTTTGGATACACCGGTGCTTTCAGATGTTTAGTCGAAGGAGGAGGAAACGTGGCCTTCGTGAAGCACACGACGGTCGCTGAAAATACAGATGGAAAGCGAAGAGAGACATGGGCGCGTAATACCTTCACGAAAGATTTCGAATTACTTTGTCCAGATGGCACTCGTCGACCAACTACTGACTACCTTCACTGTAATTTGGGAAAGGTCGCAGCCAACGCTATAGTTACGCGCGGCGGTTATTATGGATATAACGAGACACAAATAAACGCATACATAAATTTATTTATATATGCCCAGCAATTTTATGGTAGAAAGGAACAGGATGAATTCAGTTTCAGTATGTTTTACAGCACACCACCTTACAGCGATCTGATCTTTCAAGATGCCACACAACAACTGATGATAATACCACCTGAAAAAAGGGAGTACAGTACATATTTAGGTCCAGATTTTCTGAGAGCTAGGAGAATCGTGGATTGTAACGCTGGAGCATCAGCTATAGAACATTCAATACTAGCCACGATAGCTATGATTATACTTACTTGCATGTTTAGTAGATAAAATTTAGTAGATTTCTTTTGCAACCAATGACTCTTGACTAAATATGTACATTGAACAAAATAAGTAAAATATTGGACGCTTATTGTACTAATCGTTAGAGTACACATATAGGTAGTTCAACAATGTCACACAAATTAGAATTTTATAATCTTTGTATGAAATGTGTTCAAACATTGATTATAAGTATTTTATATATCGATATATTGCAAACAAATTAGTGTTTTTAAGATATTTGTATTATCGTTAATTTGTAAATTCTAGACTTAAGCTTAACTCCGTCCGTTTTAAAGACTTTACATCAAGATCTGATAAGTTTTATTACATATAATAATTATACGCATATCGTATACCGTCCATTAATATTTTTATATATACAGAATAAAGTTTTATAATAACTTTTTAATCTCGTAGACTATCTTTATACTATCGTTCCGTCTTTTACCTTCATTCTTCCCGGAAAAATTTTATCCATATTTATTGTTAATCACTCTTTCTTATATACTTTTGGAGTCTGTTAATTCCTTGAGCTTCTTTTTTACTGTTAAAACCAAATTTTACACATTGAGTTAATTAGTTATTAAATAATAGAGGTAAAAATATTGAAACGAATAATAAAGACCTAAGGAGAATAATCGAAGACCTATTTTCTTTGGCAGTACGATAGGCAAAGATTTCTTTTTCTTCGATTTTACTATTAAATGTTTTGACATATTTTTCGTCGATTTCAATTTATGCGGCCTCAAAGTTTTGCGATAAGAAATATGATTACACGCATTATTCGGAGACACTCCTGGGACTTTGTGTTTTGTAGGAAACCGAACCATTTTAATGTACTAAATGCACAGTTTAAATATTAATCATGTGAGTAGCTGATCTAATATAAAATGAAATTTAAGAAAAGAAAGAGAGACTTACATTGGAAGACTGGTGTTTATATTCTGGTTGATATTTTGTCGGTTTAGGCTGAGCTAAGATATCGATACGTTTTTTTACCTTTTTCCGTAATTTCTTATGACGTTTCTATGAAATAAATAACATATTAATCTAGTCAAAATTTTTGATCGGCTTTTATGATTTTACTTTTTTTGGTTTTCCATCTAACGTTATCAAATTATCAAACTTTATAACTTCGGCGGTGCTCTTTACTTTCCTAGGAGCACACCAAGAAGTTTTATTTTTGTTAGTATGCTTTTTTCTGATAGGGGAGTTCGATATAATTTGTTGCTCGCTGTGTAAAAAATGAATTTAATGAAAAATAGAAAAGCAGATATCTACGAGAAAATTACGTTTACACTAACTTGAGCATTTTAACGTTGAAATTTAACAAGTAATTTTGTGATTAGCAAACTTGAAATTTTGTAAGGAATTATTGATCGTCGAATTTATTGACAGAAACAAATTGAAGTTTCGAAACGATTTCCTTCTACGATCCTTAACTACCACTTCGTTGTCAAACATCAAAATTTAACCCTACAGTAAGCATTTCAAAATCTTCTGTTCAACTAAACTAAAATTACATAAATCACGCAACGAAGTAACAACTGTAAAAGAAACTACAGAAACTCGATTTCGTTAAGGTATTAATAAACGATATGAACACTGATGCTATTCAGGGAAACGTACCAAGATATGAAAAATTATCAAAACCGAAGGAAAGAATCGATCGAACGAGTAAATACAATGCTTTTAATGTAAGTATCAAGAAGAAAGAGAAAGAAAACATTGAATAAATTAACATAATTTCTTCGTTATTTTAGGTAAAACCCGAAGCATTATCTTATCAGATTACAGACTCCATAAACAAACTGGCTCAACCGAAACGAAAACAGGTCACTAATATATCAAATGTAAACAACTTAAGAACCTCTGCAAATAATGGTACTTTATTCTCATTTGTAAAACCTTGAATCATAATTGCAAACATGTTTAACAATGATACTTTCTGTTGTTAGCGAAAGGAGAACGCTATAAGTTGATAAACAGTAACGAGCAGTCAAAGGACGCGCAAGAATCGAAGAAGAAGAAATTTTTATTGGACACGTATGCTCGTATAGTTGCAGCCAGAAATAAACGCTGTTCGAAACGCCTACATGAACTTGCAAAGCCGAAAAATCCTGTTAGAAACGATACGTACGAAAATTATGATAATTACTTTCAAACGATCAAGAAGTACGATGCTAAGCCTTCCGCGCTGAAGAGAAAATAAACAGTAATTAAGAAAGAAACGATAATTTGGAACGATCGTGTAATGTGTAACGAAAATATAATTGAACTGCAAAATTGAATCTCGTTGCTTTTAATTATAATAAAACGATGGGATATTTGTGCTACTAGATTTAGATATGTTACTGTTATGCAAATAAGTCAAAATTAATGAGATATACATTCGTGACAGATGAGAAAACAAACGAAGATCAAGGTTTGGGTTTCTTACCCATATCCGATAAACTCAATCGGTCCAACAACAAAAATGGATAAGTTTAAAATAATACAATCATGACAATCATAAATCCAATAAAACACCGAAACATGACATCATCAATTTGTGTGGTGAAAGTGTCACCACTTTCTTCACTAAGCTCCGAACACATTTAACCTATCAGTGAAGATGCAATCGGAAACCAAACATTCGATTTAATCATTTAACTCATTAAAAACTCGTTAGATATAGCGTTGAGAGTTGCTAAAAATGGCTCCCCGAATTAAAGCACCCGCTACTCGTGGAAGGGAAACAAAGTTAGACAAAGAAGTAAGCAAAAGGGATAACAGGCAAGGACGAGGTAAACCAGAACGAGCAAAAGCACCAGCAGCTAAACCGGCAAGGGGTAGAAAAAGAATAGATAGGGCGAGGGGCAAAGGAAGGTAGCTACTCTTGAAATAATTTCAATATATATAATTAAATTGCTTGAGAATTCACAAAGTTTTATTGTTAAGATTAGGAAAAGGTACACAGGAGAAACTGAGAGGATGGTTAGCCACACCGGCCGATTGGGCACGTTTCAATGCTTGGGCGAAAATCAATGCACAGCCGAAAAAGATTCCAGAACCAGAACCCATAGTTAGTACAAAATTAAACGATTAATTGGTCTTAATGTTTAATCTTTTGTTCAAGAGTTGTAGTTTCATCTTCATATATTTATTCAATACTAATTGGTAATGTTTTCCAGGTTCGACCAGCGAAACCATTATCAAAGTTAAAAAAAAGAATGAAAGTGTTATCCGAACCGCGTAAAGTGGTGGATCCAAGCATTCACTGTAAGCTGGATACAAGTATTTCAAAAGCAGCATTACAAGCGATTCCATCTATGCGAACGAACCTGCTCGCCTTACCAACCATAAGACTGATCGATTATGGACGAGTTTTCTATCAGATCTCTCCAGCAGCGTTGACGTATGTGGCATCACCGAGGATACTCGCGCTAAGTCAGCCTCATTCCGTCCTTCCCGAGGAATGTCAGCCTCCTGCAATAAGAGCGTGCCGTCCACCATTGGACAGAGATAGATTGAAGGAATTAGCCATGAAGAAGAAACTGCTTCACTGTCCTGAACAACTTACCAAGGAAGAGATAGCAGAACTTTTTACGCCCCTAGGTACACGAAGGACCGCGCTGAATTATCAGGTGTTAATGCATATCCTTCCTCTCCGTCATTTCTGAAATAAGAGCCATGAATTATACTTATACTTATTTATGAGTTATTCTGATACTTATCCTTCATAACAGATTACACCGTGGGTAGAATTTCTGGCATTGCCATCGTACAAGACGATCAAAGAAAGGAAAGACGAACAGGCGGTGACCATGAAAAAAACGATAATCACGGATATAGAAAAGAGGGGTAAGGAGGCTTGGGTCGAGTATAAAAAGAGAAGGGCAGAGGAAATAAAAAAAGAAAGGAGGATGAAAATGTTAAGAAAGAAATTATGCGAAGAGGAGAAGAAAAAGGAAGAGCAAAGAAAGAAAGAGGAAATAGAAGAAAGAAGGAGAAAGTTCGGGGCTAAAGATCCGGAGTGTGATGATATAGAATATTCACAATACGAGGCTGAAGAAATGGAAGAGCGCGAAGAGAAAGCAAAAACCAAGCGTAGGGAGAAAATAAAGAAGAAAAGACGGACTCGCGATGACGGTGATGCGAAGAAGGTATCTGGTCAAGAAGAGAGCGAAGAAAAACTTTCGGAGGAAGAAGAAAAGAAGAGGAAAAAGGAGGAAAAAAAAAGAGAGAAGAAGAGAAAAAAGAGAAAACACGCCTGGAGATTTGCACTGTTGCCATGTAAAGATGACCCGTTCCTCATCGAAAAGGCAACTTTAGAGTTTGAAGGTTTGCTGCACAATTATATGAACTATTAATGTACGATGAATGGAGACTTATGTTTTGTTCGTTGCAGCAACTCCGCGCATGACAGAATTGTCTAAACCAGTAACCCGAAAAAATAGATCTATTAAAGCCAATCCTTTTGTCGTGAAAAAAGCTGCTTTATCCGCTTCTGCTTCCGGCAGGGTCCAAGATTTAGCAAAACCAGCGAGACCTCGAAGTCCAGTCGAAAGAAAACCACCTCGCGAGAAGGACGAATATGGAAAACCGATATTCAAGTTGCCTGTAAGATTCGCTTTTAAGAATTATCAAATTGTTATTGTACGAAACAGCTAACATTTGTTCATTGTTTTTCTCACAGCCTTATGGAAAGAAATTGCCTAAAACGAAACCGTATAAGATGGGCGAATGCCCGGAGAAAGAGGAGAAGGAAAAGGAAAAGAAAGTCAAGAAGCGCCCAATCGATCCGATTGCTTACGAACCAACCTACGATCCTTGTATATATCCAGACTTGGCAAAGAAACAGAAGAGAGAGAGAAAACGAGCTGCGAAGCTGCCTTCAAAGAGGAAAAGTAGGAGAAAAACTAGGAGAAGAGAAACGAGTCAGATGAAGCATGCTTCAAGAGTGACTATAGCCGAAGTTGAAACAGAAGAAAAGGACGAAGAGGAGGAAGAAAAGGAGGTGGAGGAAGAAAAGGAGATGGAGGAAGAAGAGGAGGAATAAAAAATGCAAATAAAAATCAATAGAATGATAAAAAATAAGCTTTTTAAAGAAAAACAAACAATAAAAAGAAACGTTGAAAAGTTGTTCAACACCTTGCACGTTTTCATTGAATAAGTAATGTTATAGTTACGCACGTGTAAATATATCATTAGAAAACAGAGTATGAGTTATCACAGGAATAGATAATACATATTGACAGCAATACGGAGAATATGTGTTTCATATGTTCGCTTTTCTTAGAATTTCCGCAGCGATTACATAAACCCGCGGTGAAACATAAGTACATGTGTGTAAAAGGATAGTTCAACGTAAACGAGGAAAATGCATTATAAATATCGCGTAATCTAGTTCAAAGAATAGATTACATTAATCATCACTATCTATGCCAATTTCTTAAAAACATATTGTCTTTACAATGATAAAATAACACAATTATCAATTTTATCGTTTGCAAATTTGAAAGGAAACGAGGTTAATTAGCGGAATATCTCGCAATAATGTGTTTTGACGCATTATTTACATCATAATTAAATTCCATCTCGCTTGAGCTTACAATTCGTACATTCTTGGTCAGGGTATAAAATACATCTCTGTGATGATTGTCGTCTCAGTGTTGCTCAGACATTGGCGCGGTGAGTCAACGGTCTGGTTAATCGAAATTGGAATTTCCACATGCTTAAAATTCGAGACACGTAGGACGGAGATGGAATTATCGTCGAGTAAAATGAAGCAATTTCAATTAATCTTGCTTCACGTTATCGTTATCAGTTGTGTGTACTGTACACAGCATCCGGAAGTGGGAGCACCAACCGGAAGAATTCGTGGCTCTATTTTGAATTCAAGGCTTGGGAAAAAGATTTATTCCTTCCGTGGTGTGAGATATGCCGAGCCACCTACGGGAAATCGACGTTTTCAGGTAAATGTTTCATTCGTTTCTCAACCGCAATTTTATTAATCTCGGAAACATTCGTAAACATTTGTCAAACTTATCATCGACCTTCAACCGTGAGAGCAAAGAAGATTCTTTGTGTTTCCTTTTACGCGAATATTTATGGGTTACCAGATAGAATAAGGCAATCTTTTGCAATTTTCTCACGTTGCAGGTTGCCACTCCAGCAGCAGATTGGAATAATGTTTTCGATGCCTCCGAAGAAGGTCCTTCATGCCCAAATTTAGACGTGAACATATCAATGTCCGAAGATTGCTTGCGTTTAAACGTCTACACTACAAAAGTATGTTTCATCGTATAGCTCGTGGAATATTTAAGATCGAATTACACAGCGTACACTGATAAAACACGATTGTTTAAACGTTACAGTTACCTTCGAAGACTGAGGATGTCAAAAGACCGGTATTGGTGTTCTTCCATCCAGGTGGATTTTACTCTTTCTCTGGACAGAGCTTTTACTTTGGTCCTCAATATTTGATGGACAAAGATATCGTTCTAGTTACCGTTAACTATCGACTGGGGACGTTAGGTAATTGAAGTTATATACATTGTTAAAAGGAACAATTTGCGTTATCTAATCTTTTGCGTCAATGTTGCAGGTTTCTTAAGTACAGGTGATTCTCAGGCACCGGGAAATTTGGGTTTAAAGGATCAGGTGGTCGCGCTTCGTTGGATTAAGAGGAACATTGCTGCTTTTGGAGGCGATCCAAATTCCGTGACAATCAGCGGTTGTAGCGTAGGAGGTCTTAGCACGAGCTTGCACCTGTTGTCCCCAATGTCAAAGAATTTGTTTCATAGAGCGATCGTGATGAGTGGCTCGCTTATGAACGCGGAACCTTATCCAACCGAGCAGAAGAATCTCGCAAAAAGACAAGCGGATCTTCTAGGTTGTCCATCTGACAACAGCACAGCTATGTTGGCTTGTTTCAAGTCGAAGCCAGTTCAGAAGTTCACAGATACTATATCTAGTCTTTTCGTTAGTTAATGATTCGTTCAAAGTATTTAAGAATTTTGAGAATGATCCATTAACGATCGGATTGCTTTAGGAATGGCACGGAGATCCAATTCTGGTCTGGAAAGCGGTAGTAGAACCAGAAGTCCCGGGCGAAGAACAATTCTTACCAGCGCAACCGTATGATCTGATTAAACAGAAAAAGTTTCATCAAGTCCCTGTTATGTTTGGAGTGACCAAAGATGAGTTTGGTGGAGTAGTTGTTGGTCCGTTCAGCTTTAAATTTCTATATAAATCTTGAAGAATAGCCACGCGTTTTACAATTCGATTTTTAGCGTTTGAGAATGAAACCAAACAAGGCAATGATTTTTATCGCGATATGAACGACAACTGGAACAGAATTGCACCTATCAGTTTTATGTACGAACGTGACACACCGCGGTCGGCATATATCAGTAAAGAACTACGGCGATTTTATTTCAATAACAAACCGATTAATTCAGCCAACAACGAAGGTCTTGCTCACGTATGTTATGAACAAATTTTCTGTATTTCTATACCCGTTTGATTTGCAGATGATCTTGGAGTTTAATTTACAAATATTTATCGATTTGCAGATTTATGCGGACAGTGTAATTACATTTACAATGTATCGCGGTGCAAAATGGATCGCTGAAAACTCTAGGGAACCAGTCTATTTTTATGAATCTGCGTATCAGGGACGTTATAGTTTTACTATGTGGAATGCCACTACGCCATACGGTGAATCATTTCTACCAAGTATATAATGTACAACGTTTAATTTATATCCTGATTAACTTTGGATGTTTCTAAACGTTCTAGGCGTCGTGCACCAAGACGATTTGCAATACTTGTTCTTTATGAAGGCTCTTTTCCCATTTATTGATAAAACTGCACCCGAAGATCCGATAGTGGAATTATACACAACTCTATGGTCCAGTTTCGTTAAGAGCGGCGAGCCCGTTCCCAAGAGTGGCGCATTTAAGAAGATAAAGTGGGACAGGTTTGTTCCTAAACAAGATAACTACTTGGAAATTAACGCGAATCCTACCATGAAGACTGGTCTTTATCTTGATAGAATGCAGGAATGGGAAAGACTGTTCCCTTTACCTTCAACGGCATAAATTGCGAAAATAATTTTTAAGTTTTATGTATCAAATAAATTGAATAAAGTATTCAAATCTATTTACTTTCTTGACTTTCCTCGTTCCTGATTAGTAGTTAAAAATTAGAAGCGATTTGCATGTATTACCAATATCGTTATCTCTGGTTTATTAATGTTTACGTTATCAATCTTGAGGTCGTAACACTTGCAATATAAATATATTCATGATAATGAAAATGGTACAATTATCACCAAATACATCGCTATATTATCATAATAAGAAATATGTCCCTGCTATGATAATCGATGTCCAGAAGTTGTTGCCAATAACCTTTAACATTTTTATCTTCGCTCCGATATGAAATAAATTATAATTACAAGTATAACAAATTTGGAAGTGTCTTTACATAAGCGTTTATAAGATACCATTGTTCTGGCTCTTGAATTGGATTTTCCCACTCGTTTTCCTCTTAGCGATCATATAAATTGTTCCGTTTTACTCCTGAGTTCTTCAGTTTATACACGAGCACCGGTTGCGCCGGTGCATTCAAACCAGTTGCCTCCAAGTTCATCTAGACCTTGTTCCCCTTCAATGGGAACAACATTTTTACGAAACGAAAACCAAGTTTTCAACTTTAAGATGAAGAGTATTTTTATACTGCTCGGTATCTTTGTAGCTATCAGCAACGCTCAACATACCAAGGGAGTCTCGAAATCCAATCAGAATCCTATAGTAGCTGCCCCGACTGGAAAAATTCGTGGTTCAATTTTAACCACGCGACTTGGAAAGCCAATTTATTCGTTTCGCGGCGTAAGATATGGCGAACCACCCACTGGGCAACAACGTTTTAAGGTGAAGATTTTAAATAACAGCAATTAATTTACAAATAAATGCAATTTATAACACCATCTCAATGCGAAAGTTTGAGCGTGACAAAAGTATATTAGAGTCACTCAATTAACGAGATCTTGCGTTTCCACAAGTCTACCTGTGAATCGTCGTTGCAATGTCAATGTATAGATTATCATAATATTATTCGAGATAATACCACAATTTACGCAGAAGGAATTAAAGATCATTTTATACTGAAATTTATGTAGATATAACAAATGTAACTGTTATAGCCTCCAATCCCATCGCCAGACTGGAAAAATGTCTTCGACGCAAGCGAGGAAGGACCCAGTTGCCCTCATCCGGATGGAAAAATACAATCTGAGGACTGTTTACGATTGAACGTTTACACCACAAAAGTAAGCATCAACTGCTGTTCCATTTGAAACGTAATTGAACTTCTTCTTAAATTTCTAACTAATTTCAGCTACCTTGTAAGAACGAAAATGTAAGCAGACCAGTTATGATATTTATACATCCAGGCGGTTTCTACGGATTTTCTGGACAAAGTATAAACTTTGGACCGCAATACTTGCTGGATCATGATATCGTCTTAGTTACTATTAATTATCGTCTTGGAACATTAGGTAATTTTGAAGAAAATGTAAAATTTTGACCAGAGCTATTAATTCATCGATACAAATGTTTGTAGGCTTCTTCAATATGGGCGACAGTTTGGCACCAGGTAATATGGGCATGAAAGATCAGGTTGTAGCACTTCGTTGGGTTCAGAGGAATATCGCTGCTTTCGGCGGTAATCCAAATGATGTCACTTTGTGCGGCTACAGTGCCGGAAGTTTCAGTATAATGTTACACATGGTGTCCCCGATGTCTCAGGGATTATTCCACAAAGCTATCTCGATGAGCTCTTCGGCCATAGGAAATGACGTTTACGGCTCTATTTCGCAAAATGGACAGAAAGAGCTCTGTAGAAAACAAGCTAGATTGATGAATTGTTCTACTGATACAACCGCTGCAATGTTGTCTTGTCTCAGAGAAAAACCGATAGAAGATTATCTGAGTACTTTTAACGACTTATTTGTGAGTGGTTTTACACTGTTATGTTGTGTTTGTACAACTGCATTAAAATAATATTCTTACAATCATTGTTACATTTTGCGATAGGACTGGTATGGTAATCCAATTTTGCTGTGGAAACCCGCCGTGGAACCTGAAAGTGTCGGTGCGGATAGATTTTTAACTGCACAACCGTACGATTTGGTCAAGAAAGGAAAGTTCCAACAAGTTCCTTATATTCTTGGAGTAACAGAGGATGAATTTGGTGGAATAGCTTCCTGTAAGTGTTCGAACTATGACGTTAGTATTCGCAGGCAATCAATTTTACAATTATTGGCTGTTTTTTAGTGTACGAACACACCGACAATGGATCGTTCTATCGTCGACTGGACGAGGATTGGAACAGGCTTGCGCCTATTATATTCATGTACGAACGTGACACACCACGATCAAATTACATCAGCAAAGAATTGAAGAAATTTTATTTCAAAGGTCAGCCACTTGGTTCTGCAACCTACGAGAATCTTAAACGGGTTCGTACGAAATTTATTTGAACGAAGAAAATCTTGCTGAAAATCGTATTAATTTTTTACAACTATTTTGCAGATATTAGGTGATGCTGTGCCCACATTCGCCATGTTCCGAGCAGGCAAGTTGTTTGCTTCGGTGTCAAAGCAACCAGTGTACTTTTATAAATTTACTTTCCAAGGACGATACAGCTTCCGAATGTGGAACGAAACCACGCCATCTGGTAAGGTTTCTTGCATTTCTCTGATATTTATTTAAAGATACGCTATATACCCCCACTGAACTTATTCAAACTTTAATGTTGTTACAGGTGTAACGCATCATGACGATCTGATGTATCTCTTCTTCATGAAGCAATTCTTCCCGTACTTCGAAAGTGGCGACCCTGAAATTCCTATGGTGGACATTTACACAGCCATGTGGGCGAATTTCGTAAAAACTGGTGAACCAATTCCTAAAGACCACGATAAACTTAAGAACGTAAGATGGACTACGTTCGATCCCGCGCAGACCAATTTCTTGGATATCAATCTTCATCCGACCATGAAAACTGATTTCTTCTCTGAAAGAATGCGAGTATGGGAAAGACTTTTCCCTGAACCGTCAACGAGTGGAGTGAAACACTGAACGTATCATACTTTACAGTAGAGTATCCTGTTCGATAAACCATTACCATATAAATACAACAGACAAACAGGAATTATCTTTTCTTATCTGCTTGTGTAAACTATAGAGCTTAAAATAAAATATTATATAATAAATTTATAAAACTATTTATTATTGTCATGATTGTAGATATAGTCGATATAAATTATACGTATAAAGAGCAAAAAAGATAACTAGGAATGAAATGGTTGAATGCTAGGAAAATTCATAATACTTGAATAGTCAATAAAATAAACATAAATTTCTAAATCTTTGGATCTGTCGGTTCAAGTTTCACCATGGTTTCGCTGAGTTCCCAAAACTTTTTACCTTTTGCTGCATCCGTTACCTCACCAGAAAGTTCTTGTATCTGAAATTGTACCATCCATGTAAAACGGCATGTTGTACCGAATTTCAAAGAACAATTTGTTACAAATTTTCACTTACGCGACACTCCGAAAAGTATTTGCCAGAAATTCCATTCACTTCGTCCGAAACAGCAAGGTGTACAGGGGTTTGAGCGCCTTGTTCAGGCGTTCTGAAGAAGGTATTCAGTATAAATCCCAATATCCATGATACTGGAGGCGGCACCTTCTTCCAAATGCCAGTATTTATCAGTCCAGGATGAAGGCAATTAGCTGTAACTCCGGAACCTTCGAGACGTCTTGCTAGCTCGAACGTGAACACAATATTTGCATATTTAGAAACGTAATACAAGTATGCAGGTAATGTTGTCGTTGGATTCATATTATCCAAATTTAATCGTGCTAGAAAGTATAGGCTCGATGCGACGACCACTATTCGGCTTGGTTTTGAACGTTTTAGCAAATCTGTCAACAAAAAAGAATACAAATGTTATGAATTCAAATTTTTTGCATAATCGCGTAATGTGAAACATTTATTTTACCGATCAAAAGATGCGTAAGCAAAAATGGACCATAATGATTTGTCGCCATAGTTATTTCCAAACCATCTTCCGACACCTTCTTCTCGAACACTTCCGCAGTTCCTGCGTTGTGAATTAACACGTCCAACCGGTCCTCTTCGCGGTTTATTTGTTCCGCGAACTGTCTGATCGAAGAAAACGATGACAAGTCGAGCTTTCGTACAACTATGTTAGTATTGCCGGTTTCCTTGACCAACTCCTCTGTGGAAAGAATTTTGTTTATTCTGATAACTATTTGAAAGAAAGAATTATATTCTTAATACAAAAATGCAAAGTATACGTTATTGATCGTTTGTTCAATAGCGAAACAATTGTTAAAAATTGTTCTAAAAAAAGACTATTAAACCTTTGAATTTTTCTGCGGCTTCCACATTTCGACAGGCCATAATTAATCTAGCGCCTCTCTTCGCGATATCTTTCGCAGTCTCCTTCCCGATTCCAGAAGTGCATCCTGTTATCAATACTGTCTTTCCGTCCATTTTGTTCTTGCTTGTGCACTTTCCTATCCTGTACTGTGAGTACATGTACAGAACTGATAGGAGTAGAAGCGCGACGAATAACAGGACTGCGACTAAGTAACACAGCGTCGTGCAGGATACGATCTTCAGTAACATGATCTAAATGAATGACGTATGACAGGTGACACACTGCATTTTATGAGATGAAAGTATGTTAAGAAAGTGTCGTAAAGCACATGCATGTTAATGAGTTAGAGTTAAGTAACAGAGAAGACGAGTATAAGTTAGTATGAAGATAATGAAACCTGAAGTACTTTTCAATGAATCGAAAATCTTTCGATGCAGCGCAGCAGGCGACCTTGAAGTTTCTCGTTTGCAGGAATGTTAGCCAAAGGTCGATGACCGCGAACATGAATCGTTGGAGATGTCGGACACTGACGTTCTACTTGACAGAATAGCTAGTCGTACAAAGCGGATCTCCGATGCGAGTCACATTTTTATACGTATAATAAATTCAACTTCCATATATATCTATACTTTCAACAACGTTCAATGAATTTCTTATGAACATATAATTGTTCGAATAAGAAATATTTGAATAATGATCCTTTGTCCACGTGGTCTTAGATAATTAAAATATACAGTAGTACTTCTTTCACGGAACAAGTTTCATAATCTTTACCGAAATCTAGATAAACCGGTTCCTACGTGTTACACGTCATCTGCGAATGAGTTTGTTTCGATGTGATAATACAAAAGAAACAAAAGAAGCGACTAAAGATAGCAATTACGAATGATACAAAGATACAGCGATGAATACAGTTATAATTTACACTTGTCTACGATATTTTTTGTTATAATGAAATCTTCAAACATGCAAAGAAATGCAAACATTCCTAATAAATAATTTTATGCGATCAATGGTGCGTATAATTGAACTATTAACGGACTTATATGCTCGTTAGCGAGTGTAGAAAGTCTTTCACAAGTCTGTCCACGGACTGATTTAAACAATAGCAACTCGATTGCGACTGAATTTCGAAAGAATAGCGGTAAAAAGTGACGAATAACAAGCAGGAAAAGCGAGTAGAGAAATAATATTAATTTAACGCTGAATCATACTCACATCGATCGTTACTAGATTCTCATTCAGACTGGCTCGAGAATTCAAGTATTACTTACACACCTTTCCTACCTGAGTCTTGTTTCTACACTGACATCGTGATTCGTAAAAGCGTACGCTCTTCAACTACCTCCCCACCTTTTCAGCTACAGAACCAGCAACGAAAGAGTGGTTTTTAATGAACTTTCACGTCAAATTGTTCTATTTTATCCTGGAAAAAAGAACGTGTCCTTCAATTCGTTGAACTTTCATGCCGATATTTAAATAATTGGTCTGCGTTCAAACATTTATTTTTTACTTACAAAGTTCAGCAGAAGCTGATTTCGATTCATAATTAATTACCTATTTTCGTTTGAATACACTATTAAAAATGAACACGGATCATCTCATCAATGTTCTAAAATCTCATAACGACGAGGAAGTGAATTCTAATTAAGGTGATTATATTAGCTACGAGTAATTGGACTGTCCGACAAAGTGAAGTTTGTTATCTAGTTTAATGTATTATTTATATCCTAATATACTTTTTTACGAAGAAATTTTCTTATTTTCTTAATATTAGTCGCAACGAAAACAATGTCTATTGTTTGCATCTCTCCAAGAAATAAAACAAAAAGGCAGCGACAATCGAAGACGATGTTTATTTAAGTTCATGAACATTATACTTCGATTTTCACTTTTTCTCGAAAGATTTGTGATCGAAGTCGAGACTTGGCTTGCTGGTCGTTGTTCGCTTGCATTTTTCCGAGTTGCTCGAATTCCACGGCGTTTTGCAAGATTTGCGATGTCAGGTTGGATATACGCAGATCTTGAAGCTTCATTGCGCTCTCAAGGTATGCAAGTTTGTGATTTAAGGTGCAAATAACGTCATCCTTCTCGCGTAGTTCTTGTCTTAATTGCGCGCAAACTTGACGAGAAATAGTCTCTCTCCCGTCGTCGTTCGCTAATATTTTTCCAGGTTTAAATGACTCAACACTTTTAGTTCCTTGAAAGATCGTGAAAACAAATATTCAATTAATTTTACATTTCCAAGGACGTATCTGTACGCATACGAAATTTATTAGTCTTTGTATTCGGGCTTTTTTTTAAAACGTCAGTTTTATCGGCAACTTACGTGAACTTTGGAAATAAAATTTTAACGATGGAAATTTGATTCTCGGAAAGTAATTCCAAATAAAGAGCCAACCCATTAGCCACTGCAAAACGATACAAAATTTTTCCCTGACGCGAGCGAGTGTCGGTTTAGTCGACTCGATATTTAAAATTAATTGATCAGCACAACAAGTTGATAATTTTTCTGACGTTGTGATCTTTGCACTGTCCTCGTCGTATTTGCCTGAAGGAAATACGAACGTCTGTCATTATAATTACACTTTTTATTATTACGCTATTAAAGTACCTCCATCGGCTACATCTTTTTCCTTATCATCGCCTGAAATATTCGAAGAATTCTGATATTCGGAATTCTTTAAAACCTTATCCCGTAATTCTAATAACACGCTTTCAATGGCTCCTGACTGACAATTTGCAAGATGATGAATTGTATCTTTGGTTAATTTCATATCAATTTTACTCAGTACTTTTCGATTCAGTAAACTCCAATTTTCTTTCTTCGTGCTTAGACTGTTAGCTGGTGCGTAATTGTGAAGGTCAACGTAACGGGGATAATATACTTTGAGAATTTCCGCCATCATAACTAAAGAGTATATTTCTTAGTCATTTCAATTACAGAGATAACATGAATGAAAATATTGAAAGGAATTAACGAGGTACTACCGGCATCTGAAAAGTCTCTATTTAAATTTTTTGTTGGCTTTGAAAATGGTATCGTTGAAATCCACGCATATAATTCTTCGTCTGATTTTCTCCCGTTTCCGTCGGCCATTTCTTTTCTCTCCGTAGATGGATTATGAAATCGTTTTATTAAACGTCACGAAGAAAGCATGTATTCCTGTTAAACGTATTTTTCCCGCATTATCATACAAATTTTGCACCATGCGTTGACGATGTGAGGAAGATTCTATTCATACGACGGAATCTACTTTTATGTGGTTATTCAAAACATTTAATCGCGAAATCCGTCATCAGATTGACATTTTTGTTTTATCCGAAGTTGGACATTGTACTTGTCTAACGACACGAAACCGATCGTTAACCCTATACACGTTAATATCTACCAAAGTATTTGTATTCGTTTATTTCTACTAAACAAGTATTTTGATATTCTCAAATGTTAATACACAAAGCATGTTGTTTTCGTGCAATATTTCAAAGTTTAGTCAATAATTGTGAACACAGTATTTTGAATAAACGATAATTTGAAAGTAAAAGTCACCACTATATAAAACCGAAAAAAGAATCCTAGTATCATTCAGCGTATCGTTCATTTTGCTTTCGTATGTTGTCTACCCTTGCAACACATATTCATAGTATTTAGTGTCGTGTATTGTTGCAAAGTAATTGTCATGGCTTCAGAACGTTATAGTTTTTCGTTAACTACTTTCAGGTAAATATTATTTTCCTGTTAAAACTCCTAATTTGAAAAGATCAAATTTAATATATCATACTTTGTGTCATATAATTTCATGGAGCATTCAGTTTTCACTAACATAACCTAGCTTCGAGTTATCCGAATTAGTTTTCAAAATTTATCGTTGAATTTACATTAAGAAAACGATAAGTTTTTCTCACACGGCATTGTTAATTTAACATTAAACACCAAATACTACTAATAAGCATAATTTACTATATTTCTTATGGAAAACACACAAGTTGAAAAGTAACACATAATGACTCGTCAAATATCTGTGTAACACAATTGTCAAACTACAATAACCAATTTACTTTGTTACTTAGTCCATCTGGGAAATTAGTGCAGATAGAATATGCTCTAGCTGCTGTTGCTGCTGGAGCAGCAAGTGTCGGTATCAAAGCCTCCAATGGAGTCGTACTTGCTACAGAGAACAAACACAAGTCTATATTATATGATGAACACAGCGTTAAAAAGGTTGAAACGATCACAACGCATATTGGAATGATATACAGCGGCATGGGTCCAGATTACAGACTATTAGTAAAGCAAGCCCGTAAAATGGCACAACAATATCAACTTATTTATCAGGAACCAATACCAACTGCACAACTGGTACAAAGAGTTGCAATGCTGATGCAGGAGTACACGCAGTCTGGGTAGGTAGCAACAACTGTATTTTAATTCATATAATGTTGAATATAACTAATTTACTGTACAATGAATGTTGTAGAGGAGTTAGACCCTTTGGAGTGTCTCTGCTAATTTGTGGCTGGGACAATGGCAAACCGTGTCTGTATCAATGCGATCCTTCTGGTGCATATTTTGCATGGAAGGCTACTGCAATGGGCAAAAATTTTGTAAATGGCAAAGTGTTTCTTGAAAAACGATACAGCGAAGATCTGGAACTGGACGACGCTGTTCACACTGCTATTTTAACATTAAAAGAAGGATTTGAGGGTCAAATGACTGCAGATAACATAGAAGTTGGTATTTGCAATGCAAGCGGTTTCAGAAGATTGGACCCTTCCAATGTTAAGGATTATCTTGCCAATATTCCTTAATTTCTACTTATTTTTGTGATCTTCAAACGCTTTAAGGCAAGCAATCTAGATTCTTATAATAAAACTTTTTGTTAAAAGTGAAAGCCGTTATTTATTTATCTGTTATATCCATCAAATAGAATTACGTATTGCTGCACTGTCTCCTCGTCGCTCGTGAACAAGAAAGGACGACGCATTTCTTAAATTATGTAATTATCGTTACTAAATTAATAAATATATTTTTTCTTTGTATATAAATGATTCTAAATTCTTTGAACTAGATTTATTATGTTATCAAATTTGAATTTTCGTGCGTAGAATGTTTCGTCTTAATTCCGCTAGAGAGCAGCACGGACACTCGAGTCGGTTGGGCTCAATCGTGCGCGAACACGAACGAGTTTTCGTAGTTGGTGCGCGGCCGGCCGGCTGGTTTGTTTCGCGTGTTACGTTCAGCTGTCACTCTTTGGTGGTTATTAGCGTTGATAAAAATCAACGGGAACACGTGTTGGCCTCGTCGGGCTGTCTGTCAACGGATGTACGGAGGTAAGTCTGTAGTTGATAAATTTTCAAACGCATTTCTGTTTCGCAAATATTCTCCCGTCGATGCACACAGCAAACTAACTCAACCGCGGTATCGATGCGTTGGTTTTCGGCGTTGTACTTGTTTTCGATGTCGAAACTAGTATCATCGAGATTCAATTCTTGCGTTTGTTACTGTTTATTCTCGTATTATTGCAGTTTGAATTCGTAACGAAACATATTTCGAATAACAGCCGCCTGTTGAGTCCTTTATCTCGCGTCGCGTCGTGTCGCCGGTTGTTTGTTTATGTCCGCCATAAGTTGTACTCGGTCAAAAAAGTATTTGTTTATCGAGTAAGTGCCCTAGAGGTCTCGATCTATTACGTACTATTTTAAATAGATTCCACGCATTTCTAACGTTCAGCATTACGATCCGAAAGATTTCGACAAATCTCTGTCAGCCAAGAGCGAATATAAACATACGACGTTGATAAATTCGTAGAATTAATTTCGAGCGTTGCTGGGAAACATTGCGGAGCAGTGTCAACAATCGATCAAAATAATTCACGAATATTGGCTAATCTCTGATCATTTCTCGATTCGTATTCGTTCCTCGTCTTTTCGTTTTTCTCTGTTTCCCTCGTTTCTCTTACTCGCTTTCCCGACACGGCGTCGGGGAAACGACCGCATCGGGGACGAACAATGCTGGATTTTAATATGACGCATCCGCAACTGTAGCCACAGCCGCGTTTTCATGACTAACGCCGGTTTTCATTTACCGTTTCCACGCTGCTACTCGAAGATCTCCGCGGACAATCATAGCCGTCGAGAGGTGGCCGGGGTTTGAGTCGGAAAAGGGTTGGAGGGGAACAGAATCGCGAAGACGGAGGCTTCGACAAACCCGTTGCACGGTTTGCAATTTTAATGCCGGCATTACGAGAGGCCAGTCCTCCCCTTCCGGTCGACGAAAGCGCTGAATTTGCATTTCCGCTTTTTGCGGGGAATTGCGAGCGTGCCGGTGTCGCTTATTAAAAATTCTAAAAAGCTATCGGGGCTTCATGTACCTGATTCTCTTTGTCGTTCTCTTGTTTCCCTTTGCTTCCATTTTGTTTTGTTCTCGATCGGCTACCTTTGAGGGTCCACGCCTCCGGATTACTTTAATCGTTTCGATTTAACACGCTCGACCGCAACTTTAATCTGAATTCGAAAGAAAAACATAGGACGTAGTTACCACGTTAAACGAATCTTCGTACCTGGAAGACGCGTTAACGACTCTCTAGTCGCGTCTTGACATTTTGTCTCGTAGAACACGACGCATCTGTCGCTCAGTCTAATTACAGGCATTTACTTTCGTACCCTTCGTTTTATTTCTTCTTTATCGCACCCACCGGCTGGACTTTACGCGATCCCAGGGTTAAATTACATGTTGGCTAATTGCATGTTAGGTACGCGATACGATTTCTGGCCGTGGACGTGCTCGGTTAACACCTTCGTATCTAGAAACGTTCTTTTACTCTACCTTTCTTCTCGTTACTTCGTAATTGTAGATTCAAAGAACTTTAGAAAGACGTTAAACTTTCGATCTTTTCGACATGAACATTTGGAAGTATAAGCGTATCCATCTAGTGGAGCAAGTTCTTAAACTATGTCAATGCTGTTCGTGTCCGAGGAGCTTCGGCTTAAATGATCGTGCGGTTAGTTCGATAACGATCGTTCGAACTCCTCTCGTTACGGTACGCTTATAGTTCGATATCAGGTATTCGCTGTTTATTTGACACGCTTGCATCGATATCGAATAAACGTACACGTAAGAGGCTAGTTACCACGCGAAATGGAACATAAGACCACCGTGACGAAGACATTCGTTGTCATTGATCTGTTCAAAATCGATAATCTTTTGCCTCGAAAATTAATTTACACTCCAAAGGCGACTCATCATTCACTGATTTCAATACATATTTTATTAGTAATTCATAACAGTGCATATTTCACATGTATACAAAATATAACTATGTAGCACTTCTGCAACTTCATATGCTCAGTATATTCTGAAACAGTTCTTCTTGCGGATGTACTCTAAAATATTTAACTGAATCTCTAGTACACATGGATAAACATAGTGAAACAGACAGTAATGACAATAAATTAAATTAACTAAAATGTATTAAGATCTGACAACAGCAAAAATTGGAATGCCAAGGGAAAAGGACTAAGACTATTGTTAGCCGAAATTAGTTGTAATCTGCGCAAATGTACGAATGAAGTTGATCGAGTAATTAAGCTCGGAAGATAAAAAAATGTGCGAGTGATTTAGCGAGAAAGTCGGAAGTTTTTCCGGCGTGTCGTTAAACGAAAACGAAGGAGTTTTCAGTTCATCGACTCAATCTCGGGTTGCCTCCTATCTGCGGTCCCCTTAATCGTTTATCCCCGCAAAAAAGACGCAAAGTCACGGCAAGCCATCCGTACGCTGCAAAGAGGGAAGGGTGACAGGAAAAAGGGAAGGAAGGACATAAGACAAGCAATTTAGTCAGACATTTCGCTCTACAGACGTTGGAAAATGGTTGAAAACGATTGTTTCGCTAGGACATATTTCGATAAATATATCGTAGCAAAGGTCGTTTCTGCGCATTGCTTGGCGTAATTTCCTTTGACATAGCTGTAAAGATTAATCGTTACGTAGTATGGCACTATGGCATTCTAAACGTCAGCGATCCTTACGGCGGTTCGATTAGGTGGAACCGGTGGTCCATATATTTTCGAAGCGCGAGCAAAATATAATAGAAGATGTCCTTCTTGGTTGCAAGCGGTGGTCGATGTCTTTGTCTCTGTTTGACGAGAAACGGCATCCGGCCGAGCGATCAAAGCTTCCAGAAGCCCGACCAGCCTCGAATGACGTCGATAGCTTCGGTTTCCCGTCGTCGCAAGCTCCGATGAACAGCTTTTTTCATCCCGTGCCTGCCACCCTGCAAAAGCTCGTTTTCCCTTTTCACCGTGTGGGAGCACCTCTCTGGCCACGGATAAAATTAGATCGTTGGCCGATCTATCTTCTCCCCGCATTTTTCTAGTTCTACGCCCTGTACCGATCGCAGCCTCTTCGCGATTCTTACTCGATCTGGCGAAATGTTAACGCGTAGATAACTAATTTAACCGGATACGGTTCGATTAGTCAGTCACGTTCGCGAGAAATCCCTTTTCGAATTTCGAGACGTCTTTGTGCTTGTTCTGGGAAACATAACTCTGTCCGGGAATACAATGAGTGGTGAGCATCGTGGAATGTAATTAAGCCAGAGTTACTGACGGAACAGGACTGATGTCAAATTATGGGCTAGTCCCGTCTTTCCCTCTCGCCTCGGTTCGTCATACTGATTTATTTCCTGCCAACCAATAGCTTCCGTCGTTTTGCGGCCGGCATTCCTTTCGTTCGATATTCCAACGGAACAGGAATTCCAAAGATTCATTTTTGTCGACTTCGAAATTCGAACGCTCATAACGACGAGGATACAAGATTTTACCTAGGCCACGGAATTAGATTTCTCCGGTCGCGGGTTTGTTAGCGTCTAATACCGAAACCGTACCGTAACCGAGCTGCAATCGATACCATTATTTCATAGCACGTTAATAGCTACCGTGTGTCGAGTTATTCTCGTATCGTCGTTTATCGGTTCGGGTCGAAATTGTCCCGATTTCTGGAAACGCGACGAAGGAGAAAGAGTTGTAAATCGTCCGAAGTTTTCACGCGCGATCGTTACGAGCCATCCGGCAGCAATTTAGTCATTTTTCTCGTCGATCCCTTTCCGTTTTAAAAACGCATTACCGTCCACCGTCGCGAAACGAGAAGCTTTTTTAATTATGAAATAAAATTGCTCGATAATTCGAGCGTCGATGACGTGGGTTGATCCGATTTCCGTTCTACTCTATTATCCATAGAACGCTCCGGCGTTATTCCCTCGTTCCCTTTGTTCTTCGCTCTCCGCGAATTTTTCTTCGGCAAATCCTTTTCGATCCGAAATCTGTCGTTCTCCATAATGGACCGGCGAAAATTCCCCTCGTTTCATCCCGGTCGATTGTTCGGTCCAGGTTAGATGTAAACGCCGGCAAAAAGTCGTGCTTTTAATTGCACCCTCCCCGCCGTTTTCTGAATTATAGCAGTTTCGCTGGAAAGTTCTGAAACAACGTGCCGCTCGTTGGAGTATGTGTTCCCGGTGTTCATATATGAACGAACAGAGCCAGAGCCAGTTGCCGGATTTCGGCGGGGGGCGCGATTCAACCGACACGGGAGAGGACTATTGCCAAAGTTTTGAGATATAGGAATACTTGTTTTTGCAAAAGCGAGGCCCCGTCCACCGGCTTCACGGTTGCTTCGGCAAAATTTCGAACAATGCGCTTGTAATTCGTTCGCGAATCTCCCAACGACGTTTCCACTCGAGTCTGATCGGTAAAATCGCGAACATACACGATTCCGACTGTCTTCCGTACGATTTTTACGCTCGAACTTTCCGATTTCGCTCGAACACGCACGCTCGACCGTCGCGTTTGCGTAACGTCGTTTATCGAGAATTCTACCTAACGAGGAAGTCGTACACTCCTCGTAGCACGGTGAAACGAGGTGAAACCAGGTAAAAGTCGATTTTGATACGTTTTAGCGTCGTTAGGTAACGAGCATCGAAATTTGAGAAATTACGAGGGAGATATCGATGCGTCGACGTTTTTTTCGCGTTTCTCGCCAGTTCCTACGTAATTCACCGCGAATCGATTTCTCCTAAAATATTACCTCGTTCTCAGGATGTCTCTTCCTAACTCCGTCTAATTGATAACGGACATAAAATTATCGATTGAGAAAGGGGACCTGCGCAGAGAATGGCACATTCCTGAAAATAGTAGGACACACCGACTGTTTCGATTTTTGTCTCCGCAGATCCGAAAGAAACGTCGCGTATCGGATATTAAAAAGAGGAATAGTTCTTACACAAAATGTTAAGCGTACTCTGTTTCTATTAGCACTTTGTATTCCGTTCAAAGTTTCGCTCAAACAAGAATTTATACGCGACACGCGTATTATTTGTAACGCAAAACGTACTGGCACTCTGCAAGTTGGAAACTATGAGTTACGATACTTGCTCTGCTCCGAAAGACTTATGGCTGCCGATAAATTTATTAAAGTTCGAAATAACGAGTTGGCCATCTTCGTTATTTCGTAATATAATTTGCAAAAAGAACAAATTTCTCGCGACTCGAGACACAATTCTCGTAAAACGGACGTCGTTGCAAAGCCAGTAAATGAGGATGCTCGGTACGAGTTTATCGGCAGATATCGATGATAGGCGAGTTTGTACGGGGTTTTACGGGGGATGTTGGGCTGCGGTTAGCCCCGTGCATCCTGCGGCATCGGTCCATTATCTCCTTTCCTCCCTGTATGGCAACAGGCTCGCGTACCACCGATTAGTTTGCCACTTTATCGTTTAAAGCCGAACCGATCGCGAACCGTCGCCCCGCCGATCACGGGACGAAAGGTCGACGGTAAGGCGAACCTTTCGGTAACTGAAGCCATCGTTAGAACCACCGGTTGCCAGCTTCATTTTGCTCTGGAGATCACTCGAATGCTTTGCAGCCCGCTTGCTCGTTCGCCAACACCGAATATCCCGGTACCTTTACCCTCAGGATTGCGTATGTCGTGCCGCATTCTCGATTAAGCCAATTAATTACCTGGCACGACGGGCTTCCTATCGATTGCCTTGAGATTCCTACCTTTCTGTAAGGACACTTGGTACAGAATGCAATGTTCTTTTCAAAATCCCCGGTTTTTCGGGAAAAAGCACCTGCCAGGCTCCACGTGGTTGCCATCCTGGACTCTTGAAGACTATGGTCACCGTTGACCATAAACCCCATTTACCGCCCCTCGAAAAATTGAAACTTCTGATTTTGTTTGAACGATCAGATGGACCCTCCTCGAATTCGTAGAACTCGGCTTTTGTTTGAGATATTAAAACGAGACGTTCCTTTCGAGCGAGAAGTTTAACCAGGTTGCTAAGAGCCACCTTACGTGTTCGACGTAGCAAACGATCAGGTTCTGCCTAGACAACGGATCTCTGAATTCAGACTCGCGTCAGAAAGGGGTTTCAAGCTCGAATAAAACAATGGAGATCCGAGCCGAAGACAATGCGGGCTGTTTCACTGGCGTATCAGGCAAGCTGCTCGTTCAGAATTCTGTTCATCTACGTGTATCTAAGATGGTTGTAGCCTTCTCTCGCGTTTCTGCTCACCTTTCCTCTCGTCTTATAATCGTGCACGAAACAACGATCAAATTTTCGTCGACGGTAATCCGTTCCCTTCTAATTTATCCGTTCGTCGATTTGACAACTGCGTTTCGATATAGTCGTACATGGATTCTCGGTGATCTACGCCGGGGAAAAAGGTGACGAAGAAAGGGATTCAATCGGGGGATACAATTTGCAGGCGTGTCCGATCGTGACACTCACCGTTCGATCATTCTTTATGGGGTCGACCCTCGTAATTGACCAAAGTTTCTACCTTCTTCACGCCCGCACAAGATTAATTTTCGTAGGTCTTACGAGATTGCCGCTCTTCAATCGGCAGATATCGATTTCTTTTTCCGGAGATCGAAGTGTTCGAATCTCTGTTCAATCGGAGGAAAATAATTGTGAGACGCCTCCCGGAGATTTCAACGTTTAAAGCGAGCCTTTCTAATCAGCCTCCCATCGTCCTCGATTTTTTACGGATTTCGCGTCGCAACAAAGCTCTTTCGACGGAAATTAAGATTCGCAAGGAGGGAAAGCATCGGAAAGATCGAAATTTTCTGCGTCCTCGATACTGGTTTCGGCTTCTCGGCGAAAGGATTTGCGAGGATCGATAACCGGATCCTAGTAATCGTGAGTTACGATTCTCGTATCGTGGCTCGAGTGTACTTCGGCCGTTATTTCGGTACTCGAAACGAAAACATTCGCGGACACGTTCGCGGAAATAACGGCGAGTAACCGTTGAACTTACAGCCCCGAATAGAGACGGTGAATAGGAAACGTTAATTCGTTCTAGTGGGTTTTTAATTAAAGCTGGTCGTAATTGCTCGCCGCTTGAAGATATTCTGCGGAGACTTTGTGGCCTTCCGAAACGCTTTAACGGTCGGGAACGAAATGGAAATGAAATTTTAATAATCCTTCGTCGCGTATCGAGCAGAGAGACACGGATTTTCTGACTAAACTACAAGTTGGGATACGGTAATTCTCGTAAAACAACCGGATAAGTCGTTGGGACGCGTTCCCCCACATTCTGGAGCCACGGTGAATCATTCATGCCAGTGGGAAAAAAAAAGTTTTCCACTTTGTATTCGTTTCGCGGACACTTTGTACACTTACCGCTGGAATATTATGCGACTCGATTGTTTTCTCCGGAAGATGAAACGAAGTTTCCGAGCTGGTACCCAGGTGTGCCTCGCTGCTTCCCTGCAGTCTCTAAGCCTCGTAAATTACAAATTGCCAAGTTTTTTCGCCGATAACGTTTACTTCTCCCTTTCATTTTTAATTCGGTGAAAAATTAATGTTCGCTTCTTCGGGTACGCGAAGGTAATTCGTTTAAAAATTCAAGCATCGAAAGCCTTCACGATTGATCCGTTTAGGTGGTCGAGCGAAAGTCGTATTCTCGTTTGATTCGCGTTACGAAGTTCTCGTCGGCCATGGCTCGAGTTGATTAGATCAGTGGCGGTAGTTTGAATAAACGCATCGTTGTTTTAACGTTGTTAGCGGCCCTTGTACGCGAGTACACGCAAAGACGCGTACGACGTTTGTTGGGACGCGAATTATGATCATATCGTGGTTAACGAGTGCCGGCACGCGTCCCAAATAATCACATTATTTTCTATACAGTCGCTTAACTCGATTATTTTAACGCGACGAGGTATTGCGCTCGTTGACGGTCAAAATACGCCTCTGACGAATCGATCGGGTTAAAAATGGAAAATTCTCGTTTCGGTGATAAAACGTTGCATAGACTGTGTCCGTGATTACCTGTCGTTATCGAATTAACGCGAATCGTGCAATTAATTTCATTTTATTTCGAAGAAATATCCGAAGCTTCATCGGAATGGGTTAATATTTTTAACCAACGCAGTTAATCGGTCGATACCGTGAAATTAATTTAATTTCATTTTTAGAGAAATATTTGATGCTTTATCGCAACGATGAAGCGAAATTTTATCGTTGAAAATCTTGGAAAAAGATATTTTTCAATAACTGGCAGTGATTTTTTTTTTTCTCGCGCGACGAATTGCCGATATTTTTCATCGGATTCGCGTTAAATGCCGTGACGCGATTAAAATTTGTTATCGTCGTATCTGAAACACTTTTAAAGAGCTTCTAAAGCTTTTAACGGAGGGGCGAGACCGTGTGCCGAAGGGCGGATATTTTATAATTAACGTAATAATTTATCGAGCTGCCGGGCACAAGAGCCGCGCGACTTACTTTCATAAAAATTCCGGGGCCAATGGAAAAAAAATATAACTAAAAAAGAGGGAGCGCTGAAAAATCGTGGGAAAAAAATATGTTATTAAAAAGTAGCGATACGCCGTGTTTCCACGCACGGTTTGTTTTCTCGTAAAGGCAGATTTTCCAACTCAATCATCGTGGACTCGAAGTATTTTCTACAATTCGATCAATGATGAGAGTAAATCTTAAGAAAATATTCAGAGAGTAGAAAGTAAAAAATGTTCATTTGGCCATCTACGGATGCAATCCCTCAAACATTAAGTCCATACAGTCGACCTTTCGGATCTTTGGTATATCTATAACAGTACCTTGATGACTTAGTTTCTACGGTAAACAGAGGGTCGAAGTCGTCGAAGGCATCAAACAGGATGTCATCGATCTAACATGGAAAATTTTCCCCCACTTTCATGTGTAGAAGCAATTTCCACAAGGTATCGTGCAATTTTAATCCGCAAATGCGATAACGGAATATTGCATCACGGTGGCTTTGATAATTTTTAATCTCGACAGTCGTTGAAAAGACGAAAAAAAACACGGTCGGCGTCGCTGTGAATCGAAAAACAATATTGATCGCGTTCGAGTGTCTTTAACGGCGACGCTCTCGACCAAGATGGTGGCATTTGTTTATACAATAGAGCACTCTTTACCATCGTTGGTGGCAACGATAACGGGCGAAACAGCTGGTGAGGCAGTAGGGATTTTTTCTGTGCTCATCTTCAAACTTACGAACGTAAAAGCTCGCATTCTCTGATAATAAAGCTGCAGAGAAATAATCGAGATCAGGGGTTCTGCGGAGAATAGGGTGGCTAATATTTCGGCATAATACGCCTATCCGAGTTCTATGACAAACGATTTCTGCGTGCGAACTGCTGGTGAAGTTTATCGCCGCCCTTTTCGTGTCTCGGTGACAGAAAAACTAGCTGAAAGTGAATTTACGAGCCTCTCCCTAAGACTTCTCTGTCATTGTCCTTATACCGATTTATTTCCACAAGTTTGAACAATTGAGTCGATATTTGGAAAAACGCAATCTCGGTTGCAATTTGTTTCGGTTTAATTAACGTAAAGGATATCGGAAGAAGCTGTCGCGATGCTTGGTCGCAACGTCGAGGAGGATTTTCCTCGTTTCCCTTCGCTTTCTGAGGCTTCTGCAAGCCCGCTTGAAGTTTAGTAAATCCAAGATACAATAGGCTGTGCAGTTTAATCCAGCTCATGACTAATCCAGCCGGGAAACTTGGCTCCGCGGAAACTTCATCTTCTCCGCTCGGAAAGATGAATGAACGAATGGTTAGCGATCGCGTTTAAACTGGCTGTGTCTGCGAGAGCCTCACATTCCTCCGCTTAATCGTTTCTCGCTCGATTTAAGAATATTTCGACGAATTCTATCGGTCGGAAAAAATTCCTAGATTTCGAAATAATTCGAGGTTAAACGAGGTTGAATCCTAGCAGACAAAGAGGAGGAAGACGCGAGGAGGATGCAGCGTTTAATCGTGTCCTTTGTTAGCGGATCTTCCCGGCAGAATTTTTCCAGCCACTCGACGTATCCAGGTAATTTGAGCAATTAGGTAATTGCTACTTTTAGTAATTGTGTCCCAAGGAAATTTCGAACGACTAAACTCGAGCCGCTTCGACGGCTATTACGGACGTTTTATGAAATTCCTGCTCGCGTTCCATCGGAGCGGACATTTTTTACGGGATTTCAATACGTAACGAAAAAAAACGAGAAGGAAAACAGCGGACTGTCAAATTACAATGCGACGAAACGAAGGAAAAATCACGACGATGAAGCCGGTGAGCTGACGCACACGTTCTTCCGTCCTTAAACGTTGAAGAGTCCTTCAGTTCCCGTGAAAATAACGCGATAGTGGCAGAAATGCTGAGCCCTAGTTCCTTTGAGTGCCAAGCGCATTTTAGGGGGTCTAAAGCACTCGAGGATCCCGAAGGGTTCTTCCACACCCTTGTCCTCCGCGTTTTCTACCACGGCTTCCGAAGAATGAAATCGTCACGGAGGACAGATTGTCTCGGCAAGCCGCGGATAATGAAATCTGCTTCGTGCTCGACCAGAAAACACTCTAACGCGATACACGTAGGAATTACTCCGCACTTGTTGCGATCAGACTGATCCTTTTTAATTCCTTCTCTCGTTTCGATGTTTTAAAAGGTGAAATAGCGAGTTCTCGTTAGGTCAGAAGTGCAGGAAAATTGTAATTAGCGTATATGATGTAGGTTATGGTAATAAGTGAGAAGCTTAAAGTGATCAATCGTATGCATTATAATTGCGATAGTAGCGTACCACGCTCGTCCGATTTCACTTTAGTAGAGTACTCTCTGGAGCAATAGCTTCCTTTGGTTTAGGGAAAGTGTAGCTTGGAAGTTTTCGAATTTTCTTCAACATTCTCAAATTTCCCTGAGTTCTCCTGAAGTAACATTCTCAAACTCTTAGATCTTCAAATTTTCAAATCCTGAAAAATCTGTAAGAGACCTCTTTCCTCCTGATTGGCATGATTTTTGTCAGGCAAGATGGCGCAGAAACCGTTATGGTACGGCATAATACGGATAACTAAGGGTATTAAGCATCAATTATTTAAAACCGATACTTTAGCTCTCCATTTTGAATTATTGGCAGAAATTTAACGATATTCAGGCTTTGCTCTCGGTGTCGGCACGTTAATTATTCGAACCCATCGGTCAGCGACCATAGTTTGGTGAATTGATGAAAAGAATCGTGTCAGTCCTCGGCGCGACAGGGAAAATAAAAGAGTTTCAAAGCAGATTTTTATAACGATTATCGGTTTCTTTCGTACGGTAACAAAGCCGAACAAATTTTACGGCTTCGTTGTTGTCGAGAGCGGCTCACATCGTTGGCTTCTGCTTTCAACGACACGAACGTAACGATCGAACGTTCCTAATCATCGAGCACTTTGGTAAGCTCTCGAGTCGCTGAGTGCAAGCACTAGGCGATGCACTAGGCAAACCTTTGCATAGGACAGAGCAGGAAAGGGCTGGGGAAAGGAGAAAGATAGGGAGATAAAGGAAGCAGCGGAGAGGAAGGTAAAGGGAGAGAAGGACCCGTACCAAATACGCCAGTATGCGTAAACTAGCATTCGATCAAACAATTCTGCACAATGGACGCAGACACTTGTCCTACGTATCTGACTCGTGCATAATTCCTTTGGCAGTCACCCCTGTTTGCTGACTTTGTCAGCCATTCCTTAAGCTGACTGCAGACTTTCCGATCCCTGAAATTCATCGTCGTCCATTTTCTAGAGTCAGTACCTTCGATACGAGCGCGATCGTCGAATTTAAAATGCTACGATAACAACTCGGACAAAGTATATTCTGACGCGAGATCTCGCGCCGTTTCGTGCGAGCAACAAAGCGAAAGAAACATCGGAGTTTCAATTACAAGCGGACGACTTTACGAGCAAGCTCGCTCGCACGGAATCTTAACGTCCGAAAGTTTAATGGACATCGTGTTTCCATAAAATTTAAGGGGACACGTTGCCTCTCTTCTACGTCGCGCAGTTAATCAAGCTCCGGGTCACACAGCCCGCACGAAACGTACGTTGCTTTTGCATTCAACTTCGTGCGCTGTCTTTTCAGGGTTGAAATTTTCACAGAGAGAGAATCGGGGACAACTTCCTTTATACTGAGCGTAACGCGGCGTGGAAAATGTTTTAAACGGTCGAGTATTAATTAAACATTTCTCGGAAAGAGGACGTTCCATTTACCGGCGTGTGCATCTTTAAACGCACGAATCTTCTAGGAGCGAATTAATCCACGAATTAATCCCTCGTCGCATCCGGCGTCGCGCTCGATTATTTATCAACGACGCGAGCAGTCCGTAAATCGGAATATAATGCGACGGGTGTTTCGGCGCAAAGAAAACCCGGCTATCTTTCCGCTCGAGCGAGCCCGAGGAAAAGCGAGAAGGGACCGCCACTTAGGCTAACGAGAATATAATCGATGATATACTACCGCGTGGCTTAATCACGCGCAAAGATAAAACCGTCCTCTTTATCTCTGGTCCAAGTTAAATCTAACCCTCGCTTCTGCCCTTCTCTTCTTCTTTTCCTCGCGAAAGGGAGGAACGCTCATTATACGTCGGCGGACATGGAAGGATTTCATTACGTCGGCTCGGAAGACTTTTTCACGAGGCGCAGACAGATATTTTGCGCATGGAATTTTGAGAGGACCCGGCGAATGTTCCGGAGTTGAATAGGTTCGTTACCCTGTTCTCAGACGGTCCATTTTCCGCCAAGACGATCGAACTTTAATAAGCTGTGTCTTAACGAATTTTTATTCCGATTCCGCAGATATCATGTTACCAGGTATCGCTTTTATGAAAGTTCCTTAACGCGTCAGATCGTCCATGCGGACGTAAAAATACACCATTCGTGCATAAATTTTGCCATCGTAGACGATTTTTACAAGCGATTTTACGAAGGTTTTCAATACGAGATAGTCCCGCGGTGCTTCCCGTCTCTCCCTTTCTTCTCGGTTTTCCTCATTGTCTGCGAGTAATACTTCCGGTGCAACGGTGCTTGTTTGCACTTCGTGAGCTTCGCGGGGGTAGTTTCTCGGCTTGTGCGCCTTCGCCCAAGATTAGGCACGACCTCCGTTCTCTTCCAGTAACAAGAATCGAGCTTTCACTCAAGAATCTCGAAAACCGTCTCCCTTCTGCCGATACCGTTTCGATTAACGTTCATCTTTGCATTTCATCTTGCACGAGCGTCGAATATTTGAAGAGCGGAATTATTAATTTTTTAATTATTGCCGGTATCGCTATCGTAACCAAACAGATATCCGAGAGAGTGGTTGGACTAAATTACCGGCTAGTTCTATCCGATTCACCCAGTTTTCCCGACGAAACACCGACTGACATACACGCGTCTCTGCATACTCATTCTACCGGTAATTCACAGGCTATCTACTTGCTGCGGGATCTATTAGGTATTAGGTAGTCAAGTGGATATAGGCATCGCCTGATTATGGATTACCTTCCTGTCGGATGACATTCACTGGCAGAGATAACTGCAAGTAGATATGTGCTCATGTAATATCTATGGGGAAGTGGAGTGTAGTCGACGTTGTATGCCACGATTGGTCGCTAGCGATAGCTTCGAACCGCTTCTGTGCACTCTTCTCTCATCGAACTCGTTGCTTTGCGAAGACCGTTTCGATCGCCTTGATCTATTTTTCGTGACGTTAGATGAAACGCAAAAGCGTTGTATTAGCAATTGTTCGACGGTGATTAGTGATTCTAAGCGGCAGTGTATCGATAGCGTCATTTCGGTACGCACGAAATTGATTAATCGATAGCGTAATTGTTAGAACGCGTAGTTAATGTTCGTGCCGTCCGAATTACAATGCAAAGGTTGTGCAAATACTTCGCTAATCAACATTATGCTCGACAGATTGGCTCTGATTTTGCACGTGACGCGTTAGCGATTGTTTCGCGCGATAATTGTATTGATATACCGGCTTCAATTCGTGTATCGATTATTTTGAAACAATGATATACGCGCTACCGACACGATCAGCAAATATTCAGTTCGCGAAATTGTCTGTATTGGTATTAACGCTCGTCGGCGTATTAGAAAGAAACTCGGCGACGACGTAACGAGCGTTTTCCCGGAAAATCATTTTCCGCTCAATTTGATGAAAAACTCGGCTTCGGGAAAGCTGGCCGAAAATGCGTCAAACCGTCCGAACGAGTTTAAAAACGCGTCCCCTCCTCGGCTCGCGCACGTTCTTAATTAAACCGTGCGAGCGAAATCGATACGCGCTTAAAAAGACTTCCATGCTTTTTTTTCCCTCGTTGAATAATCGGTGGCATTCTTTTTTAATTCAATTACATCGATCGCGTGCACGATAACGAACCGTATTTAAAAAAAAAAAAAAAACGAAGGAAAGAGAACTCTGAATAATTCAGAACGCTGCGTTCGCCGGCCTCGTTTGCGGCATTACGATTGATAACAAAATTTCATAGACTTCTTGCGAGGTATCGGTCTTCGGAAAAAAGAGGAAAAAAACATTGGCCGTGTAATTTCCGATTTTTCCACTTATCGTAGCTCAGGAGAGGAAACCTTTTCGAATTTTTCCGATAAACGTTTTCTTAGAGTTTAGTGACACGAAAGGCCTTCCGTGATTCGGCAACGATTTTCACGTGATCAGACTCGATACGTTCGGATATCGAGTTAATCATCCATGCGGCCTGGCCGTCTCGTACACTCATTTTTTTCTTCGAGAGGCGAAGAAGAAAAGCACTGCCAAGAAGCTTTAGTATCGTGGAAGAAATCGCTGGTCTGCCGTTGACTTTTCGAATAGAAATACGGGTCAGCGGGTATTTCGTTCAGAAACGATACTCTGCTCGTTTCTGATCGGTAGCTCATGGTTCGAACAAATTGCACGAGCAAAAAATTAATTTCAAGAAGTATCTGTTCATAAATTGATCACCATTAGTTCCTAAGATTAATTCGATTAAATATCGTTGCCGATAAGAACGTGGAAGTTATTTTTTGGAAAAGCTTAGTTACGGTCGCGTGAAAGCCGCAGGTGTTCGTTTCGACGAAATGGACCGTACTTCACGACTTATATCAAGTTCCGCGAGCAAACCGTTCGCGAGTTCCGGCAACTTTTCGCTAGATTAATTTCAGAGGTTGGTCAACGTAAGTTCTTATCGATATTAGAATAGATTACGTTCCCGTAGAGCATTTTCGAAACAGAACTTTCTTTCTGCCGGTTCGATAAACCGAAAGACCCCGTATTTCTTGGATTTTTTACGCCGGGGGAAACACGACTTTTTTCCACGACGATGATTTTTCGTGGTAGGCGAATTACACGCCTGTCGGGCGCAGCACTGACTCGCCAGAGACTCGTCGCTTAATACAGAAACGGCGAAATCGAGCGTAATAATCCGTTTGTATCATTCCGTCATAATTGAAGCAACGCCATCCTTCCCTTGACATTCATTCTCTTCTCGAGAAATCACTAAAATTACTTAAACATTCGCTAAAACACCAAAACCAGTCGTTTTTTGTAATTATCTCTTTATTTGTAAAAACGTCTTTATTGTACATCCAAATCTATATGAACAAACGCGAGCCGCGAAAAACAGCTGGTGTGCCGGAAATTGCCGAACGTTGCCGAATCGCTCCGACCGACTCCATCCTATGGTAGACATGCAGTTGACTTTCTTTTTTAACACAGTTTAACACATTGTCGACAAAATTTGGTGTTAATCCACAGAAAAATAAAAGTCTGAAAATTTCCGGTTAAATTTCGAGTCGAGGGAGCGATTACGGGAACATTTCAAGAATTTTTTCTTGGAGAAAGAGAAGTTCGAGGAGGGGTTGCATTACGAGATTAAAGATGTCTAAAGAAGACAATCTTTTAAGATAACGGCGTATGCGGTGCGGAAGAGCTTTCAGATCCGACGGTGCTTTGGGAAAAATTGCAAAAATTGTTGGAGTCGAAAACAAAAAGCGAGCGAATGAATAAGTACAGACTGCGAGCGGGAAAAAACATTCTGTTTAAAATATCAATACGCTTGATAGAAATGCAACGGTGTAACGTGTGCCGCGAGCGAAATTTGTTGTTCCGGCGTATATTTTTTTGAAAATGTTTCGATTCAGGTACGAAGTAATGCGCAACGTTTGATTCCGTCGATATTACGTTCCCATTGAAGGTAGATCGATGAAATACAAAAAGCTTCACGCGGTCTGCCGGTTATTACTTATGTCTGACGTTGCAGAATTTCTTCGATAATGAAAAATTTAATCGTTGGTCGTAATGAACCGCTCATCGCTTCTTTTGTTCCAAAAATCGCTGAAACCCCTCTTCACCGAGACGGTATCCTGCTTATCGACATTGTATAATTATATCAAATCGGTTCGATATCGAACGATTTTCGGAACAATTTTTCTTTTTCGAATATTTTTATTTTCACGTTTTCAATTAAACGGCAGAAAAAAGAGCGGATAGATTACAGTGCGAATTTGGTTCTAAAAATTTCAACGCTAGCAGAAATAAAAAAAAAAAAAAAATATGAAACGAGCCCTTCGGAACGCAACCTATTTTTCGTAGCGACGTTGTGTCTTTCCTCTTCTTTGTCGAGCAGCTGGCTATTCAAAAAATCGAAATGGGAGCGAGGAGTAATTAAGTTCGTACTTGTATTGTGCCTCGCGTACGCGTGCTATGAGATGGAACAAAAATACTGCTGGGTAAATTTATTTTCGTTATTAATATTGAAATAGACCGACTTCTAATGAACTAACCGGGTATCCATTATTCAGTGACCCAAATGCGGCTAAGTATTGTTTACAAGAGCTCGCGTTACGTTTGCGAGAGATACCAGATCGATTCGTATCGTCGATCATTACGTATTTCTTAGTTCGCGAAACTTGTACGCACTACTGACGAAAATTATCGAATCGGTTGTTTGAAATGTTCACGAAAAAATTCTGCGTATCGGTTGATTTTTAATACAATTGTTACAATTATTTTACGAAGCAGCAGCTACTCGACGATGCTTTGTTCTTTTTGATACCACTATCCAGGCCGTAAACTGGCGGTGAACAGTACTTCAAAGAGCACCTGGCAACCACTTCGCTCAACGTAAGCTCTTTTTATGATGACGCAAACACCGCTTTGACCCATTGTAAACTATTTTGTAGCTTTCTGGGAGCGGATTTTCTATACCTACGATAAAGCAGACTTGTATAACAAACGTTTCAAAATATATTCCACGATTAATACCTTAAAATTATAAGAGTGTGCTGCGAGAAAATTCGTATAACCGCGAAAACTTTCGTTTTCCTGCTTCTTTCTTATCCAACGGTGTTTTCGTCTAGCGAGGTTTTCTCGTGCTCCAGATAGATGCATGTTTATTGCTGCATTAGCGCGGGATCGCGTATACAGCCAGCAGCCGGTAGGATTCGGTTGGTTTACTGGAGGATTTCGTATCCCGCCGCAAAATATCCTTCCCGAAGGATCTGCTCATCCTGTTTTCACATTACCGGAAACAGCCTAGCAACTGAAACTCCCAACGTCGGGATGATCTATCGCGGCTATCGAGGTTGCATAATGGTGGAAGTAAAACATCGGTTTAATAATAGTTTAAGCGATTCGTTAAGGGGATCCATAAAATTATGCGGAAGTTACGTACGAATATCCACGCGAAAGAGAAATCGAGTTTAACGAGCCCGGTTTTAGGAACAAAGACTATGTTAGTCAACGTGCTGCTCGTAAACCGTAGAAACGTACAAACAAAACGAGCTTCGACCACCGTGGGTATATTAATCCGTAATGGCGGAACGATTAGTCAGGCTTCCCCACGTACTCGCTGACACTCGCACGCGCAACCTGCACATGATTAATAATCATAGCTGACCGTCGTTATTGGCGCGGACGTTATCGTTATCTTCCGCCTATTTGCTCGCACTTTTGATAAAGGACCAGTTGTGACGCGAACGTCAGAAATTAATCTGTCCACGGAAAAATGATCATCGCGTGCGTGCGAAGGAAAAATGGGACATGGAGTTTGCTGGTGAATCTATTTAAACGGTATCGAGAGGTATAGAAAGAGATTTTAAAAAATTAAAGTATTTGGCTTATTAGAGGGCTATTGTCCGGATGTTTCAAGAAGGTTTTGAAAAAAGCGTTTATATCGGGTGAAAGAATGACCACACGGTTGGAGGAGCATGTTTCGCGAGTCGACTGCAACACGCCGGTGATATTCAGTGTGCAGCGACGACATGTGCGACGCATTTCTGCCGAGGGCTCGGCAGAAAGGGATGAATTATTCGTTGTCTCCTGCACTCTGCACCCCCCGACACTGACACCGCGTTGTCCTGTCTGCCGTGTCGACCCTCTGTCGCTGACACTGTCATCCATAACGTTCGCGAGCCTTCACCGACGTACAAGCACCGCTCTTTTTTCCCTGCCAAGGAAATATCAACGTTCTTGCCCTTTGTAAAAAAAAGCACGCGCTAAACCCTTGCAAGCCGTTTTTGTCGAAAACTCTGAAAGCCTCTGCGAGAGAAAGCGTTCGGTAGACGCACTTTACACACCGATGAAGTAGGAGCTCGCTAAAAGGGTGGATTAAATGGTCCTGTGTTTTCAATTGAAACGGCAGAAACGAGTTCGCGACTACCCTTTAACTTTCGCGAATTAAACGTGTCACGAACGGAAAAATTACCGTGTTTTCCTTCGCGTGGAAACCGAATTAAAACTTGTCGACGAACTTCCTCTATCTATAGCGTTTTTATCTCGCGATTAAAACCGTCGTATTCGATACTCGAAGTTGGACATCCTTTCACGGGTTAACGAGGGTGATTCGGGATCCAGGAATATCCGAGCTCCGTGGCGCTAATTAATCGGCCCGTAAATTAGCGGGCAACAATGCTTCGAGCGTCGTGTAACCACGGCGAATCACGGAATTGCCGGCACGCGCGAACGTAAGAATACGCGTGATCTATGCGGTATTCTGACCACCCTCGCCGATGTATTCGCTCGCCCCCGTTGCGGAACACCCTCAGATTCTTCCTCCCTATACGTGGACTCGATAATCTATTCCACGAAGATTGTAGCTCGCGTGCGATGCCTTCTCCGGTAATTTAGGGGAATACAGATTCTTGGAAAAACGCGAATATCGTTCCTATTGGTGCTACGTATTCGTAGTAACATCGTAATAGCTTTGTCTTTGTGCTTTGTAAAGCATAATGCTTGTACCTTTTAGGAAAACCCTACATCTTCCACAGTTATTTAATTAGGGATACCTGTACTCCAGGTATCGATGCTTGTACTGTTGTGGCCTTAGGCCGCGTTTACACTATGCAAGGACCGTGCAAGTAGTCGAATGACGACGCAGGGTCTGGTGGAAGGAAGACGAGAAAGAAACCATTTTCCTTCTCCAAGCACAGGCAAAGAAAGAAACCCAAGAATTCGACTATCTTGCACGGCCCTTACTTGCACAGTGTAAACGCGGTAAGGTGCGTCTTGTATACTCCGAGTTTCAAGAGTTCTTCCACCATTGGTTTTTATAAATTACTCTGATTCCTTGCGTTTAATTTCACATGACCCCTTTAACATGGATATTTGAAATTTCATAACAGGGTAGAATCTCGGCCGGTTTTTTCCCTTCATTAAAAGAGTTAATTCGCCGTTTTACCGTTCTAACCAGAATTTAGAAATGTCGCTAGAAAGGACGGGATTTGTCGCGAACCCGAGAGAATAATTTTCGCCGAAAGTTCGCCGGGAAATCGTAGTTAGAAATTAAATGAAAGGCGAATCGCAACAAAACGGGCAACTGTAAATAAACCGAGGAACCGGAGTAATTTTCCACTTCGCTTAGAGAATACATAGCCGAACATCCCCGAAAAAAAATACTTTGAAAAGAACAGACCGGGAAGAGTATGCCCGTAGACACGCGCATCAACCGTGAGGAAAAAAGCGGGCATATGCTTTTCATAAGATCTTCCGTCGCAGTTTTCGGTCGTTTGCCGCCGTATCCTCTATGTATACCTGCAGCAACAGCCAGGTCGTAAAAGGTCGCGAATCGAGTGCACCTGTTGCGACTTCCTACGGACAGGCTACGCGTCGCATACAATGCGAAACACCGCCGAAACGTTTAGACAGAAAACTTGCCTACTAGATATCTGAACATTTCGTATCCCATGATCTTGCTATCGTAAATAGGAGCGTTACCGGGGTTAAACATCCCCCAAAAGCTGCAGGGTGATTTTTCGATTTATAAGTTCAGTCATCGAACAGGCAGATAAGCCTTTTAGCGCGAACAGAAGAGGAGCAGGAGAATCGTTTTGTCAGGATTCAAAGCGTTATTGAGTGGAAGCGCGATAAGCGAGATGTCCTGGTTGCTCGGCATCGCGAAAATGTATCGGCGATAAAAACTTAATCGTGGTTAACCGGGAAATCGTAAATCCATGCGCGTCGGTGCGGCCGGTGTTGAACGGAAGAAAAATATTGCCGAGCGAATTGCTCCATCGAGTTTGATTTGCCGAGATTCCCCGAACTCTATCGAACTCTGAAAAATCCTCTCGGTTTCGCGAGGTTATACAGAGAGAATAACATTGAAAAGTCTGCACAGCGAGCGCAATTGTATAATCTTCGAATGAATATCTCCTTGACTCGATTTCGTGTCTGAGCGCGGTCGTTGTCTGGCCATTAGCGAGCCTGCTTTTTCTCCTTTTTGCCGCCTCCGTGTTTTTGCGCGATTCGCTAACTCGAAAGCTCATTGGATTTCTTGCTCGTCGACGCAGCCACTAACGATTTCTAACGGATGCGCCGCGATTCTTACCGTCGACGACCGAAATAATGGCTGGTCATCCATCGAACCTCATTTTGTCGTGCGAAATCTTGGCTCCTGCCAATGTTTGTCGTTAGCGACGTTTTCTCGGAATGGGAGCATTTCGTCTACGGAATTGAAACGGAAGCCTACTTCGAATAGGAAATATTCGGTGTTCAAAAATCGCTATAAATCGTGGCGTAAAATTAGATTACAGCGAACGGAAAAATTGGCCCGAATTTCGAGGCAGATTCGATTCGAGGAGCGTGACAAATGACTTTCGACCGGGACGAGAATCGAAGAATTTTTTGATAGCTAGCGTTATCGATTAACTAACGAGTCTTTGCGATGATTTATTAATCCGATTCGTCTTGATAAATAGTCTCTAGCGTTGTAATCGCGATTTTCATTCCGTACTTTAATTCTCCTTTTCATATCCTTGTCATAATTGAAAAGAAGAAAGTACGTCGCATTAAAGCAATTAATGGGAACATCAAACGTTTAGGCAATGCGTATCGTTGTCCGATTCGCGAAATATCTTTTAACGTTGAACGTTTATCGCATGCCAGATTCCTCTTAGCATATAGTGGTTTATTGATCGGTTATCGAATGTCAATAAGTAGACCGATTGGCACACGAGCGTCGAATAATATTTGCGATTGCGTTTGCATCGTTTCTGGCAAGATTAAATGGAAATAACTTATTAGCTCGATCGATTAATTCAATTTTACGCCCGAACCGTTCCTTAAAAGGCTCGAATAAAAAGTTCCCTTTATTCTCGCTTTCGCTGGACTCGTCTCGTTTATCGTCCGCGATGATTTCGCAAAACGTATCCGTGAACTCGTAAGTTTTCCTCGTGGGTCTCCTTGTTTCTCCGTGAGATGTTCTGGAACTATAACGAATCAATACCAACGGAATGTTCCACCCACGTTCAAGCAGCGCGCGCTGGAATGCAATATCTCGCTGTTACGTTATATTAAATAAGTTAAATTGTACACGTTAACGAGCCTATCTCGTCGATTAACGCGATCGGCTCGCTCGGAGCACACGCTTTTTCGTTTTGTCTTTCAGCGAGGAAACTTTCACAGAGTTTAATTTTGTACGGTAAAGTTCATTGTTGTCAGGAAATTTATGTATGACGTGATACGAGGAACTGACTTTTCCTCAATTGACTTCCAGAAAATCAATCGGAAAGCTCCTCGGTTAAGGATGTGACCCAAGTCAGAGTGGTTATGCTAATAGAGTTACCAGCAGGTCCATCTCTTAGGCTCTAAGTATAATTGCCAGCAGAAGAGTCCACCGTCTACAATGACAAAGTTTACTTTTTCATGATTTGTCAATATATTTTTGTGCGAATCGACTTCTCTTTCGAACCTCACTTATGAGCCGTTGCCTTCATTTTACCTTCCGTTTAGGATATTTATCGCCGTGCGAGTACGTTCGAGTATACGTGTCGATAGCGAGACGGCAAAAAACTTGGTTTCAGCTGTGCCCGAAAACATTAACCGCCGCTTGCACATTATTCGCCGAGCAAAGACTGGTGTGTATCGACTTGCGGTATGGTTCGATTAACGTGACGGTGCATCCTTTCCATAAATACACATCGACGCGAGAATGGTTAGCGAGACGCCAATGCGGTCGCCTTAAATTTGTGGGTTAACGTTACCTTAAATTTCCCCGTCCCTCGAGAGCTTAAAGTGCTGTACTACGTCGTGTTTCTTGTTTATCGAGTGCTCTCGGTTGGTTGCAACGATTAATTCGTTTGGCTCGTGTCGCGGTTTTCTTCCCCGGGACGCGCCGCCCGATTAATCGTACATCCCTTACACGGTTATCGAGTTTATCGAAATTTTTCTTTGCGTAATCGATTCGTCGAATGCGCTTGCTTCGCGTACGCTGAAGTCACGTTCGATTTCGTCGAATGCCATTTAACCCCTTGCACTATTTTGAGTTTGACGCTTTACGTCGCTTTAGTCTCACTTTATGATCATGAAGTGAAAGCCGATCATGAATAGGCTTCAATTTGGAGTTCGAGTCCAAGAGTACAAGCAACAATTAATACAAAATTGATGTAACATTTCAACTTTTTTTACCCGTTTCAACCCCTTACCCTCCCGACGCACTCGTGACGCACAGGTGCAATAAGACTCGTATTTTCACTGCAACTTTTAATTCTAATTATGGTCAAGGCAAACGTGCTTAACATTTTAACTTTTCAGTTACCTTAACATTGTAGCAATAATCAGCTAGCTGTGACGCAACTGTCTAGAAAATTGTAGGTTAAGGGGTTGTAGCTGTGATTCTGCCTGACGCATCTGACAAATAAATCATGGTGCAAGGGCTTAACTCCCGTTGTAAGAACAGGATCCCAAGTTTAATCGGAATCCGAGTTAATCCGCGTTACAGCCGGCTCGTGATCCACCGTAAACCCGAATACAAGCGGTTAGATGGCGGGAGAAGTTGAAAATCTGTCGATAGCGGGGTATCAGGTTCGACTCGTATATTTTTCCGCGCGTCTCGGGTGTTTATAACCCGAGAAAGTCGAGGGGTAAAGCCGTTAGCGAGAAGAGGGTGGCTCGGTGCATCGTCCTCGAGGATGCGTGTCGCGCGGACAGAATCCGATGGTGGAAGCATGACAAGGTGCATCGTCTGCGTAAATAGACGTCGAGGAGGCCATGCCAGGCCAGGCGAGGAGAGGTCTGCCGGCTCGCCGGTGTGTCGGGCCGGTGCCACCGGTTGCCACTTTGCGGGCAAAAGCGTGCACACGCTCCCGTCGCGTCGAACGCACGCGCACTCGCCTCGTGTCGCTTTATAGACACCGGAGAGAAGAGCACCCTCTCGCCCCCGTGCTCTCTAGCGTCGTTCCCGACCAAGCCGAGTGGGGGGTACACGGTTCTCTCCTCCACGGCCTACCCTCCGAGAGGATATCAAACTCAGTCGCCGAGCGTACGTTGTCGCGTGTGTTGGTTCGCGCGTACCCTCGCTCGCCGACACGAGTTTCACCGTTGCTCGCGTGACGATCCCCGTCATCGAGTCCCTCGATCGAGATCGCGTTCGCTCCACCTGTCGCTCGTTTTCTGCGTACCCGTCGACGACACCCGCCCATCGTGAGCGACGACGATCGAACTCGTGACAGTGACTTGTTGAACGCACGCCGACACGAGGTGATTATCGAGCCAGTGAAGGACGAAACGGATCCTTCCACCGAGAACCCTGCGAGTCCTCCGAGATCCAGTATCGATAAAATCCGTCGATCCTCGCTACAGCGGTTTCGTCCTTCACCCGGAAAAGGAAATCGAAGACCATCGTTTCGCGTGCCAGAATCAATAATTTCGGCGGCAGACGAAAACGAAACCGTCTGGCCAAGTCGCGACGACGACGCCGTCCGATCGGAAGCCGCGAATCAATCGTCGCGCGTGTATCAGGCGACCCAAATCCCCGCAAATTAGTCCCCTCGGATATCGGAAGTCGCGAATCGTTCGAGCGAGTACCCGATCGATGAACCGACGCAACTCGGCCGAGGAAACTTTTCCTGCCGGGAAAAAAACCGATACGAGACGCTACCACGTTTCCCTACAGGCTTTCTGCGCCTCCTTTACGCGATCGTTTAAACGAAAGTGGCCAAGTTTTCTCGAGTGGAAGCGTCGCGATTGCGCCAAATTAATTGAATCTCTTTACGGAAACTCGTATTAATGCATTTATGATTAATAATTCTGCGAAGTACGGATTTCTTTGCACACTTCCATGCACGAAAATCGTATAAATCGTCATAATCGGCAGAATGTACCCGAAACGTTATTAATTGTAATGAGATCAACGGTTCGTGAAAATTCCGGTAATCGGCCAGTTTCGTTACGTCGTTTACGGAAACGAACAATCCTGGAACGAGACGTTCCGTGAAAATTCGTTCGGCTTATGAAAAACGCGGTTATCGTTAACGACGTTATCCGATCGGCGCACGTTGGCTCCGCTGCACAGATTTTCGCGCGGCGTATCGTTGGTCTTCAATTTCTAGTTGTTTCCGCGTACCGTTTATCTGCTCGTTCTCCATTCTCCGTTGTTTCTGCCGCTCGTTCCCGACAACGCGAAAGCACGACAGAGAAAAAAACGCGAGACAGAATACCCCCGGAACAATGGGCGAATTTTATCTCCGAGCTGGACGAAAAGTTGGTTTTGTTTGCCTCCTTTCCCAGCCAGTAGCCGGTAATCCGGCCGGGTAATTTGCAATTATCGATTGCACCGGTATTCGTCGAGATTCGAAAAGCTTGCAAAGGGCATCGGGAAACGTCGAACGCTATCGTGTAGCTTCACCGTACGAATCCGGGTCACATGCCCGAAACTTGATCGGTATCCGGATAAATTCGTTCTTCCGTACTGTCTCAACGTATTGTCGAATATTACAAAATGTCGTGAGAACGAGTGACTGTGAAAGAACGGCGAGAGAATAAAAACTCGAGATTTGCGTGCAAATTCCCCAGGAATTTCCGTGAGGTGGCCCAGGATGAGCGCATTCGACGAGGGAAACCTTGAACTTGGATCATCGAACACCATAGACGTCTCGCGGTCTTAACGTCCTGCTGTCGCGTAAGTTCGTTCGGGTTTATAAATCTCTTCGATTGTTCGCCACGAACGCGTTCTTTCTCGCTCTTCATTTTAGTTGGGCCTCGGCCCGAAAGCGCGATTCGTTTTCGCTCGCGTTCATTCCCGCGATTATTCACGGCAATTAATGCAGGCGCGTTTCGAAGATAAACGTTACGACCGCGACCGTGCGAGAAGTTTGAAAAGCATGCGCGGGTATTGTGTTTTACTCGTCGCGTTATGATCCAATTAGAATTTACGAGGACGGACCTAAGCCGCGTGGCGGTTCAAACAGCTAAAGCAATTTGCCACGGTGAAATAGCGTTGCTCGCGCGTATGGCTTCGCCTCGCCGCGACACGCTTCTACCTTTGTTCCATTACGTAAACATTGGATCACGTTGCTACCGTTTTAATACTGTATAGGGTGTCTTGCAATTTTTGCACCAAATCGTGATACGTTCGTTTATAACACTCGTTAGACATCATTAATCTATGACTTCTTTGGCAGCTGCGTCCTAATTGCTACAATGTGACAAGTAAGGAAAATTGAACTGTCAGGTATATGCAGGGGTCCTTTATGCAAATTATAATTGATCCAAATCGTGCTGCAAATTTGATACGTTGTATGATGCACATGTGCGTCACGAGTCTGACACGTCAAGGGGGTTTTCTGCATACGCTATGAGAAAAATACAGATTTTCACGTAAGATTTTTCGATGCCAGAAATATCGAGAAGTTATTTAGAAACCGATCGGGTCGTTGAGCGAACTAGAGACCGGTCCAGATGTTGGCTAAATCTGTAACTATTTGCCAACTTTGGCCGCGGCTCACCTCCTTGTACTCTTGGTTCTTCGTAAACGTCGTCTAGCGCCTTGTTCCCCGTTTAAACAGAAGTTTATGCTCGGTCTCGAGAGTAGCTCGTTCCCTGGATTCGAGCGCAAATACGAGACGTCACCGACTCGTATCCCTTTATCGATATCGTTCGAGAAAATGAAGAGGGTAAGAGGGAAAGAGAAAAAAAAATGACGGTGCACGAGGCGAGATTCATTCGATCGCTTCGCCGTTTATTTCCGGCGTCATCTTAAACAGCCAGGCAGCACTGATTCGATCAAGCGCGAACGAGCTTACCGCGCCAATCCGACGGTTTTATTGTCCTGGGGCGAAGGTGGCAGAACAAGAAACTTAATGGTTGCGCTGTTCTTGGCGGGATTCTCTTGCCAAGACTCGCGTTGATTAACGACCGGGTGCTGCCATAAACGCTGACAGATTCCTCGCTGCGACCAAGGCTCGTTACAGTTTCCGTGGAACCTTTAGTAAGTTTCTCCAAGGTGTGACACTTTGCTCGGAACGGGCCAAGATCAACCGATTTTCGACCGGCCTCTCTTGTCGATTTCGTTTCGTAGCACGGTAGGACGCAGTTGATTTAATTTTCCACCGAGCGTAAGAAAGCTAAACGTAGAGCGCGTTCTCCGTTCTATCGGCCGGGGATCGAGAAGCCTTTTCCTAAAATGAGCATCACTCGCCACGCTATGTTTAGTATTATAGAAACGGGCATACCAGCTTCTAACGGACCCGCGTCATCTGGCTAAACTTGGAACTTAGAGACTTTCGTCTGGCCTGCGTCTTGGACTATTCGACTACCTTTCTTTAGTCTTCCCCGTTTATATAATCCTCGAATCGTGCTTCACATATTTTTAGAACGGTATTCTTTCCTTTTATCGTTCACACTTTGACCGTCAAGGTTCCACCTTTCCGGTTAGCCACTGCTCTTGATCAACCTTTGGAACCTTCTGCTACCGTTTCAAAAAATCCTTCAAACTCGTTTCACGTATTCGTTGACAGAGCGTTTGCATACCTCGCTAAGCTATTTACTCGTACGACTTCTGTTCTACGACTCGGTATTAACCCCTTGGCATTCGACGAATATCTATTCGATAACTTCTGACGCGCTCGCGATTCAAACGAGAGAAACTATTGCTCGAATTTTTAATATCAGTTCGATTAAGACCAATAAGTGTAGTCAAAGATCGTTGAACGTAAAATTTTAGATTCCTTCATTCGTTTCAACATTGTAGCAATGTATGATGACTGACGCATCTGATAAATCGTACTGCAAAGGGTTAAGAGACATCGAAGATCAATCGTTGACGGGCGAAAATTAGAGCGTCTTCGAGGTCGTAGATATTCAAGATTAAAGAAAGGACAGTCTGCGGGGGTGGCTAGAAGACTAGGAATGAACGAAGCGCGGACTCTGACTGCTAGCAGCAGAGACAGAGAGGGAGAGAGACTTTTCGGCTGCGTAGCTTTCTCATTATTCCGATTGTTCCACGATGGGTACCGGTCGACAATGGACGACACAGTTTTTTCGTCGTGGAAGGAAGAATCTACCGTCTCCCCTTTTATTTCTCGTTCCCGTCTTCCCCTCCTTCGTTCCTCTGTCTCTCCTTCTAGGTTCGTTTTGAGTTGCTACCTTTTTCATTGTGCCGGAACGTAGCTGAAACAGGTCTACAGAGCGTCAATAGTAGGTCATCGGCTGCTCGCTGCAACACGCGTTGATTCGACTTCTCCCTGTATCGTTGCATTCTGGCTTCTCTTTGTTGTTTACGTTTATTTCGCTCGGTTTCGGTCGACCAACCTCGTCCGTTAACAGCATTTCGTTCCCCATCGAGCACAGTTGCCTTTTTGTCGCCGACCTTTTCGCATCTGCAAATTCAGTAAATCTCGAGACGAATTAATTTCGCGAGATGTGAAGGGAGTTTTTATTTTGAAGGGTGTTTGAAGCCGATCTCGTTAGTATACGGGCCTCGCAGAATAATTTGCAATTGTACAACTCGCGAGTCAACTTCTCTTCTCTGTTTTACAACGAAAGCCTTTTCACGCTTCCTCCGGAACTTTTATATCTCCGAGGAGAATTCGCCAGGATTCCAGCACGCGCGAGGAAACAGAAAAAGGAACATAATTTGGTGCGGGCGTGATAAAAGTACGACGTGTTCTCGAGCTGACGGTAGGTCTCGACCTTCTCATTCTCATTTCGCTGGCTCAGCGATGCGAAGATCAACGTGGTTGTAATTGCGACTCGCGAAATTGCGACGGAATCGACGACTGTTTGAACGCCTCGTCTACTAGGAAAGGAAACGTTCTCTTGTTCCGCTTTCAAAAAAAAAAAAAAAAAACTAAATCGCCGACCGAATCCGCGTTTTACCGCTTTCGTTGCTCTAATCGGCGTAACCGATTACGTTCCCTTTACGTAAGAAACACTCTGTAATCTTGGTACGAGGTATATCACTCGGCGATGTTTTCATCTCGCAGAGCTTTTTTCACAGGCTGGCGTGCTTCCACTTTTCGATCTTCCACCCTTTTCCGCGTCCTCGGCCGCAGCCTCGGTTGCATCCCCTTGAAGACAGCGAATGGCACACGGCGCATGCAACGCGATCTCTTTGTTGGCGAAGAATGAAAAAGTCTGGAGCGTGTATTGCTCCACTGAGCGGTCCGCGATTACGCAGGGTACATTAAAAGATTTTCATCGGGGATTTCTTCGCCGCCGTGCGCATCCAACGGAGGTAGAAAAGGGAGAATATCTGGGAAATTCCTGTCAGTCCGCGGTCTCATCAGCGCGGAAAAAAGCAAAGTAATTACATCTTCCGACGATCGAGAACTCGCGAGATCCCATTTTTCCGATTCATCTCCCTCGATTAACGATAAACCGTTTTAAATAATTTCACTCGGCTCACAATCGATTTCCCGACGTTGCAGTGGAATTAAATGTTTGGCCAACATTCAAATTGCTGGATCTAATTTGGCCGGGTACGACCTTGTGACATTTTCTTCCGTGTATTATTTACGAAGACGCGTATTCGATAAATTACATTATCGTGCGAATCGTCGAACTTTGCTCGTTTTGTCCGGGAACTTGGCTCTCTACTCCGAAATCTCGTGAATTCGATCGAGACCTACCGATATTCCGCTGTTTTTCAAGCGCTGGACAGAATTTACTCGCGAAAATCCGGAAGGAAATTCCTGTCTACCTTTCCTTCGTTTTGGAAAAAAAATGGAAGGAAGGACTCGTTGACACGATTCAAAGTCTCGACGTGCAGGAAATTAAGTGGCACGAAAGCATTCCAACGTTGGATGTCGGGGTCAAGAGGTTAAAGCTCGCGTTACATGAGTGTACGATGCGTGTCGTTCAGCTAAGCCGAACCGGTCGCGACTAATTTAGATCCTCGCGTGTCACCGATCTCGAAATGTGAAATTATCGCGAACGATCTATCAATTCGTAGCTTCACAACAGCGTGTTCCGTCGATATTATAATTTTTTGGATTGTGTCACAGCTAGTTCTACAACATTAAGACAATTGAAGGAAGTTCAATGTACCTTATACATCCACCCATCCTTTGTGCAGATTATGTTCGTTGCGTTCAAACATTTTCTTTACCGCTTTGCACTATCAGAATCTCAACTACAATCTTGACCTGCAATTTTCTAGATGGTTGAGGCAATTGAAGAAAGTTAAAATGTTAAGCACTTTTCCTCGATTCAATTATAATTAGAATTGAAAACTGCAGTGAAAATACAAGGGTAGTTTATCACATTCAAACTGTAGTGTGCGTCACGAGTGTGTCATGTTTTTGTAGGACAAGGATAATGAATTTTTAGTTCTATACACAAAGTAAATATAACGTACAGTATATTGTTCGAGCATAGTTGAAAGTATACTGATGTTTCTGATCGATTTTTGCTCGACTTCTTTCCGTTTCGATACACCGTAGGGAGCGAACAATCAATGTCCTCGACTAATTGTTCTCACGACGCATCCTCGCCGATCGCATCGAGGGATACAGACAATCGATACACGATCGATGGCTACGTGAACCGTTGCACTCTCGTGACTTCTCGTGATTAGACTCGAATATATAATTAATCGTCTCGAGAGCGTTGTTCGACGACGTAGCACCGTTGGACTTAATCTACCTAGAAACCCATCAATTTGCCGTTGTTGAGTCTGTTAAACACTGCTCCAATTGCCACAGTTGAAAAGGTTGAAACAAGGACACGTAAAAGAGCAACGTAAAACAAATTGGCTGCGAAGTCTCCGTGGGCCACGTTTTTCGAAACACGTTCGCGTCGAAAACCGCGGTGTCTCGGGTAATTATCGGGCGGGAGAAGAGGATAAATGGACGTCGTAAAGAATTGCCAGCACCCAAGGCGTATCGAACACCGAAATAGCCGCATCGTCGCCCATAAAAGTCGACGTCGGCCTTCGATCCGACGGAATCACCGATAACGTTCTTAGCCTCGACGTAAACGCCACGTCAATTATCGGCGAGCTCGAACGGATAATACATCCGACAAAAGTTAACCGGGACGTTATTCGTTCCCCTGGCGTTTATCCGACATCTAGCAACGTAGCTTTAATCGTTCGGTTTTAGCTCGTCATCGAACTCGCCGGTTGATCGCCATCTCTTCCCACCTCTCGGGTTTTAAATCGGAAGTTTGTTCCAGGATATTGCGACAGTTGCGATTACGAGTATACGAATAGCTTGGAAATGTAGGTTGGAAGAGGTTGAACAAAGTTTGTAGAAAATTCATCGGGTTAGCTGAATCGTTTTCCTGCGGAAAGGAACGAGACGTCTGACCGCCTGGCGTTAGGCGACGCCGATCGGAACCAAGCCCATTCTGGTTCGCCCACGTGTTCGTCTCGATTTTTTCGAAAAAAAAATCCAACGACCACGTACCGCCTCTGCGCTATGAATACTCCATCGTTACGCGCCGATGCATTTCGTTTAACGAGTTTTTACCTGGACAGAGGCGTTACACTTTTTAACCTAGAATGGTCCTATTTCCAGCGGAAGCTCGATGTCAAAGCTACCGTTCTCGTCGACGCGTTATGCGTCCCGTTGCATAAAACATCGAGTTGCATCGTCTCGAACCAGATACGGTGATGTAAACGGTAAAGGGGATTTACGACTTCCTAGTCTAGAAACGGATGGAGAAAGTGGACGCGATTCGCGACTCGCCTTTACCGTTTACGGTCCTCATCGACCCCCTCTATGCTCTACTCGAAGCAACGACCGCTTTTCCGACATCACGCTTTCGTTGCACAAATTGATTTCAACGGTTCCCAGAGAAAATCCACTGATGAGTTCTTCGTCGTAGTATCGTAGTATATTTCAAGTAGTATCGTCTATTAACACTTTAGTGGCTCACACATGTGTGTGATGGGCCAACCGTCCGCACATTCGTTGTATTACATATGTTTTTGTTTGTTTTATGTGTGTGTCCATATTTCGTGCATCTACATAAAGTTTCTTAAAAATTAATTCCTCAAAAATATTGTCGGCACCCGGCGACATTTGACTGCATAGACCATTAACGAGCTCGAGCAGATAAGTAAACATTTCGATTCGATGAGAAAAGTCGAGGTAGCATCGATTAGCCGATGATGAGAAACTTGGAATTCCGAAATGAACGAAACTAGTTTCTGTACTTGATCGGTCTAATCCCGAGTATCTGAAAGTTGGCTTGTCGTTCGACATTGAGATTAGCAAGACTATTTGAAACGCGCGTCTGTCGGTGTTCAAGGGCGCGTCTTACAGTTTTGTCTCGTGAAGGGGTGTTTCTGAAAATATTTGTAATCCTTTGAAAACACGGTTGGAAACGCGCCAAGCATCTCCGGTCGGGTAAAAGCAGATTGTTCGCGAATTAGAATCCGGTCGATGAATATTCGATCGAGAGGGAAGAGATTCATACAAGTTTAATGAATGTCCTACGCACGTTGCCTCCTTTCGTGGGAAACGAGCGGTGCTTTAAGCTCTCGTTAAGGACGAGGAGGTTGCGTTTCGCGCACAACAAAATTGATCTGCCACAAAGGGGGAAAGAAAAACAGGCCACTCGACGATGTAACCCAGATTTCGAGTGGACCACGCGAACCGAAAGACGAGCACTCGCGAGATTCCAACGCGCGAATACGATCGCGGGATCCTTTCCGCCTTTTCTCACTCGCTTTTGACCTTTTTCCGTACTCGTGGCCGCGCCATGGAGTCTCCGTTTCGCCGGACCGATAATTCAAACTCCTTTTACTCGCGATCCGCTTCTCCGAGGAGATTCGGAAACCCTCTTTCTGCGTCTTTCGAACTAGGAACGCCATCACAACCTCGTAACGATCGAGCATTTTCAGAGACTCCGTGGAGCCGAGTATCGTAAACCCTCTTCCCGTTCCTTTTTCAGCTTCGAAATTTCAGCGTTTGACCTCGAACGCAAAGGAGCAGATAAGGAAAATCCGGAAATTTTCTTTAACGCTTTGCACTTTGTCAGGTGCGTCAGAATCACTATTAACCACTCAACCAATTTCTAGGCAGTTGCGTCATTCGCAGCTAACTTATTATTGCTACAACGTTAAGGCAATTAAAGAAAGTTCAAATGTTAAGCACGTTTTTCAGCGATCCTTGATATACAGATTATAATTAGGATTGAAGGAAAAAGTTGTCGTGAAAATACGAGTCTTATCACATTGCACTTGTGGTGTGCGTCACGAGGGCAAGGGGTTGAAACAAATAAAGAAAGTTGAAATGTTATATCCAATTCATATTATAATTGGACTTGAACTTCAAATTCATCTCTACATGAGGTATGAGTGCGTCACTAGATCGTCAAAATGATGTAAGGGTTTTGCCAAACGGCCAAGAGGTCGTGCAACATCATAAAGAGACTGCGAGTTTTCTTTCGTTAATCAACGTATCCCATCTTTGAAAACAATAATCGTAAGAGCCTATGGGACCGGTCTTCTCCCCGGAGAGCCACGGACTCGTTTCCTTTGTTTCGTCGCGGGTAAAAATGAAAAGCGACCAATAAAACGCAGAAATCCGAGGGTGTGATAAAAATTCATTCGGATGGAAGCAGCGGGAAAGCTCTTGGAGCACGCTTTCGAATCGAGAAACTCGAGCGATAACGAAGAACCGTTGGAAGGATAAGCGTGGAACGAAATGGAAATCGGCCACGGATTTTATTAATTCTTAGCTTTCCTAATTGGATTACTCTCGAATTAATTGGCGCGATTAAAGAGTCGAACTCGCCGTCGACGTCCGAGTACTAAACTCGATTAAACCGAGTGCTATGCTTTCGGAAGAAATTTGCGCTTACGTTATGTCGAAACTTTCGCTCGGTCGCCGAAAGCCGAGTTCAATCGGTTCGCATATTTTATTTCGTCGAAGACGGTTGCGCCGTGGACGCAAGTTGAGGATCGGCCAAGGGGCCGGAAGTTGTCTTGGATGCTTACCAAAAGACGGGGAACGAGGGGAGAGGCAGTCGTCGTGGCGCCCTGTGCGATCACGAGAAGCCATCGCGCATTTCCATCGTAAAAGATTTTTTCTCGAGCCTTTCTCGCGAGCTGCTCCATTCGCTTTCTCCGCCTTTTCTTCTCTCCTTTTACAAGATTCCGCTGCTTTGTTACGAAACTGTAAATAAAGGATAAATCGAGACGTCGCGTCGGTGTAGCATAAATATGGCAAGGCATTTTTCTAAAAGCGTAAGATCGATACGCTTTAATCGTCGCGAAGACGAGATCTACTTTTGTCACATTCGTAAACAGATGCACCAACGATGAATATTTATCGGAATCGGTGTAAACTCGATTACGTAAATATTCCAGATTGGACCACGGTATTATGACGCGTTATTAATCACGTTACTTAATGAAACGTCCTTTGAGCCATCGATCGACGATAATTAATTACGAATTTCTAAGAGAAGCGAGAATGGAAACGCGTTCGTGCCGGAAACGTCGCGAATGTTTTTCGTCGAAATTTCTGTTATCCGTTTTTCCGCGGAATAGCCGATTATGGCAATCGATAGAAAATTTCAGTCAACTAGCTCGTCGAGAACGCTGGCTGCTCGTAAAGAGAGACGTATTATGCCTCGAACGACGTATCCAGTAACCGGTCTCTCTAAACGCACTACGCTTGAAAAATAATCGAACCGTTGCGTTGCAAAAATAAACCATCGCCTCGGTGAAAGGCTGCTGAACTGCCAGTGGAAATACCGGTAGAGTTACTGCAAAATCGCCGCGATATTCTTTCCTTCGATCGTTCAAAACAAACAGTCGATCAGTTCCGCGCGAAATTTTTCGCGACAATTTATGCATCTATACTTTGCACGGTTATTAACCTCGGATTATTCACTCGGTTCGATAAAACCTTCTTCTGGCGACTCTTGATCTTCGAGGACCTTTTATTTATTTGGAACATAAAGAGATCTACTTAGTCCATTGAAAGAAACGCGATTGCGACCCCTCGCACTATGATTTGTCAGGTGCAGTCAGAACACAGCTAGAATATTAGAACGGACAAAGAAAGTTGAAATGTTATGTCACTATTATGCAATCGACTATACAAATTATAACTGGACTCATAAATTCTATAACTAGAATCATAAATATAAAATTGATCGCAGCTGAAGTACGAGTCAGAGACAAATCGAAAAACGACGAAAGTAGATCTTTTTCGAATTCGTGAAATTCATCTTGTGTCCGAGCGCACAATCGTGCAAAATTAAGAATCTACTATTTGAACTCGGAGAACGGGAGTATCGATCGAACCGTGTTTAGTTCTGTTATCGCGATTACCGCGTCTAGGAAAATTGAACGGTGAAGATTGAAAACAAACACCGCTTCTCTCGAGTGGCTGGCGATATTCGACTCGTATAAAACACTCCTTGTTTCTAACGAGGCACAAATTGAAACAGTCTGGAGTGATGGTTGTTCGCCATGGGAGATCGAAGGGACCGGTCTCTCGGTGAGACCTTCGACTCGTTTTCGATACGGTAATATTTGCTCGAGCTCCGATTGTTGGTCGGTTTAAATAGGCGAACGTTCAATCGAGTCGATATCGAACATCGAAATCGATGCGACCATTTGATAGACGAAAGAATTCGACGAAGAAAACGCGAAAAGAGTCCGGGAAACGGTTGGTTCTTAAAATTTTGTCGAGCCTGAAGCTGCGAATCAAGAAATTTGGAAGTTTAAACACTTTCATTTAGCTATTTTCACCTCGGGATCTATTTCGAACTGGGCCGATCACGGATGCATCATTTGGCGAACTGCCAGTTTCTGTACGCCGGTATGTCTATAATAAGAATGGGATTATCAAGATGTTGCGATACATTAATTTCCGAGAGGCCGTGATCGCCATTGGCCATTATTCTGTGCCATCTTTATGTAATTCGGCCCATTTCGATCGTCCGACGTCGAGATATCGAAATTATCGACAGACTCGCGAAAAACCGATAGTCCAGAACGGTCGATGTTCCCCAATTAATTCCGGAAGTCGAATGGTCGCGTTTGAAAGCGATCGATGAATCGCGATGGGAACAAAGAATCTTTCACCGTTTCACCGAGCATGCTCCAAAGATAATGCCGCGAAACGCGAATCGCGAGTCGCGAATGCGGAATCTGGAATCCGGAATCGCAGCCCTTATCGGTGACGCGCGAACCGACAAACAATGGCGGCGGACAATGCCGGCGATCGATGACAACGGATTTCGGTGGCTGTCGCTTTCTCCGAGCAAACCAGTCTGCCCCGTTTCTCGCGTTCCCGGCGTTCCCCGATGTACCCGCTAATTAGCGCCATCCCCCGCACACCCTCCATGACCGAATACACCTGAACGCGACTCTTTCCGATTCCCCCGTGCGATTCGTTTGATCAACGCGATCGACGATCGATGCCTCCGACGCGGCTCTCCACTTTTCCTCCCCCTCCTTTCTTTTAATCGTACGCGCGAAAATAACGAGCACGGAAAAGCATTGTAAAGATTTCGCTGAAACGAAGCTTCCTACAGGAATAATTCCGCGGTAACTGGGTCAGGGAGAGGATGGTAGGTGGCAACGATAATTCACCCTCGCCGATCGAGGAATAATCCCTCGCGAAGACGTTGGCCGACCACGATGAAATTTCCCGGAGAATAGAGTAATCCGCCAAATAATTTCCCCATTAGCCGGTTAATTTGGATCCCGGACATCGAGGAACATTCCAGCCCGCGCGGAATTTGCATACTACCCCCGCGATATCCGAGTTTCTTCGATCCGCGAATAACTACGCCGGAGCGAAAAACAACGTTGCGCATCGACGATATCTTTCCGCGACTCGACGCTTTTCGTCGAAAGGCGGCCCTGGAAAAACGAGCGAAAACACGCTCGAAACGCCCGCGGGTTGTCTACCGTAGAACGTATCGATTCGCCAGCGATCATTGTCGTTTCGGAATGGAATTCCGTTACAGTTTTAACGCGATATCGAGAGCGGGTCCGAACGAGACAATGAACCGTTCGCGAGATCAGCCCCGGAGCGTTGCCTAGCAAGCAGTTCCTCCCGATAACGATTCTCGCCGTTTTTTCCAACCCCTATCGATCTTTCGCTTTACCTCGCCGATATTTCTCTCTCGAACGCTAACGATTTCTTTTCGTCGGCCCATTTTTCCGCCGTTTTCGCTTATTTTCACGACCTGTTCGACTAATCGAACCTACGAGCAGTCGACGATAACGATACACGGAGCGCAAAGGAAAAAGTTTACGCGCGTCGGCTAGCTGCTTCGGACGAGTACGCTGAAAGGCCGACGAGCGGAGAAAAGAAACGGGCGGGCTTGAAAGCGCGAACGCGACGACCGGCCGGGGAAGAACGCGGACGTTGAAACGGAGGAGCGGGCGAAACGCGGCGGAAAGGAGAGATAGAAAACGGGGGGGCTGATGCAGAAAAGAACGATGCGGAGGAAGAAAGAAAAGAAGAAAGGGAGGACGGAGAGAGAGAGAAACAAACCGATAGGGAGGGAAGGGTAGAAACAGGGTGAAAGAGTCTGGTAGGAGTCCATTAACGAGTGCCGTTTTCATACCTCTTCTATGCCACCCACCTCTCTTTCTCTTGCTTCCTTTCTGCCTGTCTCGCTCTTCTCCCCGCGTCTCGTCTCGCTCTCGCCGTTTGAAAGAGCACCTACCAGCACAATAGATCGTTCATTACCGATACACCGGCTGCCGTGGCCGTTGCCGTTGAGACGCGAACCGCGCCGAAAGTAGAAAGATAATAACGCGAGAAAGGAGCGTCGAAGGCGGCCGCGAGTTTTTCGCTTTTTCCGACCGAACGGAAAATCTCGCGACGAACGATTCGAGTTTCGCGAAATTTTCAGCGGTTTAACGACGCCACCTCTCGTTTCAGTGGCGCGTCACGGCTGCGAAGAGTACCGGAAGTGACAGGATAGGACAGAGGCTGTCGTGACCATCATCGATGGCAGCCGCGAGCTTTCCGCCAAACTTTTCGAACGTCGGCATCCTGGAGAACTGGTAAGCGATCCTGTCGTAGCTTGTATCTGTCACGCCTTGGAATTACGTATTACTAGAAGCCTCTTATAAAAGTCTCGACGGCTCGGTCGAGTGGCAGGCTCGTTGGAGCCTAATGGAAATCCGTGCACTCGCCATGGTTCCACTGCTTTCGAATCGGGCGAAAATTGCGAAAAACAACCGGTCGACCGAGTCTACCGAAGATCTACGGAAGCCGCGTACGCCGCGTATTTCTACGTTAGCTAACGGTGATAGCCAGGGGAAGGGTAACGGTGACGGATAACCGAGGCGATTGCACGCTCCGTCGACGTACGAGCGAACCCGTAGTCTCCCGTTGGAAGCTTCGTTCCGGATTGTTTAGAATCGAAACTCTAGATATATACGTATATATCTCTCTCTCTCTCTACGTACGTAGTTGCATGCTGTCCGTGTGTACGTATCGCCAGAATACGAGAACGCAAATATCGCCCAAAGCGAAGGAATCTCTCGCGTTTCCGATCCGTTCGCGGATTCGAAGGAGATCGAAACAGTCGCCATTGTCGAGGCGAACGCTCGCGTACATCCAGAACTTTGAATCCGTCGTAAAGTCTCGTACGCTCGGAAAGGACGGCGTCACCGTGGGAATAATGGGCCAAAGAAAGCGGCCACGAGGCATTGTTGCCTTCAAAGAAGACGAAATACGGTCGTCCCGTAATTGGCGCCACGAATTTTGGGCCAACCCACGGGAAGACGAGTCTTTTATCCTGCCTCCCTATGATATTAATCCCGCGTTGGAAGATGCCGTCATTTCGGTTCCGCGCGATTTAATCTTATGAACGTTTCAAACCGGTACTCGAACTAACGTTGAGAGATACTTGGCAGTCTACCTCCCCGCATATAGTCGAATTATTTAAAATTTACACCCGATAGCAAAAAGAGTCTGCGTAGAAAATCTTGCGAGCGAAAAGTAGGTCTTCTCCAGCGCACGGTTTTGATTAAAGCACCCTTTCATGAGGAACCGTCGCAATTTTGCAGACGGGACACCGTGCCTTTTCTTTTTTTTCTTTGTTTTTTTTTCCGTTACGCGACAGCCGGGAGACCGCGATTAACTTTTCCTTCGGATCATTGTTCGCGACTCGAGTTTCCGGATAGATCGAACGGGATGCTGGAAAGAGTCCTCGAAGACCACCCCTTGGAAGATGTAACGGAAAAAATTTGTGCGAAACGTTAAATTCTCGTGCTTTTATTTCGTAATAGAGATTCGCTGACATCGATTCCCAAGGGGCAACGTCGCGACGGTAATTTATGGCGTTCATGTTTCGAGCTCTCTTCAGGTTGTGGAAAAGCGTCTCTCGTAGCACGTACATACATCATCCAACCGGGTTTTCGGGGAAAGTGTTTATCTCCTCCCATATCGCGGATTACCTTTCCCTTTGCGGCTAGACTTTCGAGTACATTCAGGAGGAGTCGACGTCCGGTTAACCGTTTGTCGAGCATCGATCATTCGAAAAGAGATAAGCAACCGACCCAGTAATTCGAACCGAATTCGAGGATCGTTGCGGCTATAATTCCCCGCTAAACGGATCCGATAATAGCCCAATTAGCCGTAGCTAAACGCGTGCTGGTCAACGGCATCGATACTCGTCGTTTTGTAAAGTTGGCACCTGTGACGTTACGTTTATGGGAGGTTCATTGAGGACAACAGGAAGACGTCGGGGATGGTCGCCAGACTTGTTCGTACACCGTTAATCTATTTTATGAGAGAAACGTACCGGCAGGTGCACGATCGCCCACGCGACTAAATTCGGCCGCTGGAGTACGCGTGGGCGTCGCTTCGAATTAGATCATTTGAACCTGAACGTCGAATGACATTCAACGTTTACCAACATTTTAATCCGCCTTTACTTGCCTCACTTTGTCTTTTACCTGCTGTTTTTTGCGTCGACGCGTTACGTCCTCTTTTTTCCACCGCGAAAAATCAATAGAATCATCGTGTCGGAATCGTAAAATTTACGCGTACTAAATTCGAACGTGGAAAGAAATTAAACTCTATGACGTGGCATATCGGGTATCGCTTACTCATTCAACCGAATTCGCGATAAAACTTTTACCTATTAACCCCTTGCACTATTTGGACTCGTGACGCTCGTAATCAATTTTACTCGATATTCATGATCAATTTACTTTCAACACTTCCATTTGGAGTTCAAGTATTTGCATAACAGTCAACTTTTCTTACAAGCAAACGCTTATAACATTTCTTTGTTTTAATATTGTAGCTGTGATTAGTTAGCACCTGATAAATTATAGACGCCGTGTAGGGTGTTTCTAAAGGGTTGCACAAAGTGCAACTTCGTCGTGCATTTGCGTTGTAACTTACAGCAATAGTTGTGGTTATAATCTTTTTCCACCCCTTAATAATAAATGTCCTAAGTGATTTTGGAGATTACAGCGAGGAGTCAATCGATTAAAAGTCGGCAGAATCCCGCGGAAAAACGACGTACGAAAGCTACTCGAGTATTCTATTTGCACGCGATACGATCCATATACTCGGCAATGTTTCTACGTCACGTTGCCATTATCGTGAATATTGCACGGGAGGATGCGCGCGCGCGCGACCGTAATCCTTCGGAAGCGGCTCAGCGTTCGCAAATCGAGCGAACGGTCGCTATAATGATAGGTCCTCGATGCTTTCGAAGATGTGGGACGCACCTTCTTTCCTCGACTTTGGTAAATACGGAATATAATGGCCGAAAAAGTCGCGTTTCGATAAATATTTGCGCCGGTTCGAACCGCAACGAAACCGCATTTCAGACCTCGATCGAATTATTTTTGCGATACGCGCAAATACATCTCCCGAATTTTAAACACGTTGCTTTAATTAAAAATTAAAGAGCAGGTAAAATATTTGAAAGGAAAATATTCCTCGATCATCCTTTTTTCCAAGGTAATCACGGTGTCCGAAAGAGAGGAAAATTGGGCGCGAATTTCAAAACAGTCTACGGTAAGGAATAAAGAAGGAACTCCAGAGATCCGTTGACCTAAAATATGTGGATATAGCGCGGTAAATGCGCCGAGAAGATTCCTCGATAAACCCCGTAACGCGTATCGAACTGTGTATTTCGTGTTACTTGTATCGTAACTAATCCCGCATGGGGTTCGACGCTGGCTGCAAATTGCGAAAAATTCCTCGTTCTAACATTAACCGTGCTTGTGTTTGATTTTTTCCAAGAGAGACTGCTCCAACGGGACAATGCATAAAATACAATTCTTGTAATTTTAATTAATCGATGCGAACGGCGGGTAACAGAAAACTTGTGTCGTTTCAATTACGTCCGATGTAACGAGGCGGTGCTTGCACCGAACGAGTGTTCGGAATATCGACGTTAATTACATCGTAATTGCGTCGATAATTACCGCGAAGTCGATAACTTTTGCCGCACGGTACGATAACCAAACTCGTGGTTACTATTTACGAAACACGAGTTCTATATTATTCAACGAAAAAACCCTGTCACCTATTTAATTTTAAAGAGGAACATAGGGTTAAAGTGTTGTAACCCAATGAATTCGATTTCATCCATTTAAATTCGAAGAAAACATAGGGTTAAAAGGAAGTGTACGCATGTACGTGTAACCCAATGAAGGCGGGAATTCGTCGTAGCGAAATGGGCCACTGTTTACGAAACCATGATTCTTCCGGCCTCGAGGGAGTTGTAAAAGCAGTTCGTAGTCTCGTAAGAGCGGCTCTTCTCGTTCGTTGAAACGCGTTGCTTAGCTGCCGTGATTTCGCTCGAGTAAATAGGCGACGTTGAATTATAAAAGGCGTCTTTCTCCGCGTGTCCCGTATGGTCTTCGATTACGAATTCTGATATCGCTCTCGAATTATGAACTCCGTTTCGCGCGACATCGTCCACTCGAAAATCGAATGAGATCGGAGCTCGCTGCTCGAAACGCGCCCCGAAAATTACGTTCGAAGCGAACGAAGTTATTCGTCGATTCGATCGATCTTCTCGGAAACAAACGGAAAATTTACGACGTCTCGTGAAATTAGGCAATTTGTCCGGCACGCGACGTCGGAGGTGGTCGGTACGAAAGATGTTCCAGAAACCGCCTCGAGAATGTATAATACGTAACGTTGTTCGAGCGAAAACACCGTGACAGCGAATCGAGGGGAAACTCAATTTCCTCGCGTGGTTCGCCGGAAAAGCGGACGTTCTCGATGCAAAGCGTAGTGAATTATTTTCCGCGAACTTTGCGTTCGAACTTTGTCGACTCTTTGTCGGAACTCTGACGCAAAATTGATCGACCGAGGATGCGATATAAAACCGCGTATTTTTAACGCGGAGTTGGAGAGAACGCGCGGAACGTCTTGCCGCGTACGAACGCGCTAAAAATTTGGAAGGATAGAACGCCGGCGAAATTCAGTCGCTGGAATATTTCCTCAGACCTGGCGACACGCTCGAATTAACGTCTACACGGATGGCCTCCTTTCTCTGCGTGATCCTCGTTCCTCTCCGTTTGCCGCGGAAATGCGAGTTTAAAGAGTGCATTCGTCCCATCGAGTTGACTATAAATAGGCGGCCGGCAGACGTTTCACCGATAATGCGTCGTTCCCCTGGACGTCTTCGTCGTTCGTGAAACCGTAATACGTTCGCCGTTTGCGAATAAATCGTCGGGAAAATAGCGGAAGAAAATTGAATCGTTGCTCGATCTTCGCGTCGGTATCCTAATCCGTCGATTTATTTATTCATTTCAATCGCAGCTCGGACCATAGGCCAAACTTCCTGGCCACCTTTCTAATTTCGATTTTTCCGAGACTTCCAAGACCTCGACTCCGATCGGAATGACCCCGAGGCTGTCGATACTGGTTCCGGTGTCCGATAAGGGTAACGAAGACCCGTACTTTTGTCGTGCGAGGAGAATGCTACCTTTTCTCTCTCTCTCTCTCTCTCTCTATCTCCTTTTCCTTCTTCCTTTGCTCGGCCTATTCTTTCTTCTATGCCTATTTCCTTTTCCTCCCGCCTTGCCCCGATAACCCTGTCTCTCTCTTTCGTTCCGCACCGTCTTTCGAACCTGCTCCACCCGCTCCCTTTTTCTCCGTCCCCGTTCCTCCGTTTCTACGTCTCTATGCCTTCTCGAATCGATACGGTATCAAGCTCGAAACGAGGCTGGAGAGTCGATGGTACGACAGGGTTTTGGTAACGATCTCGTCGCGCGATATACCTGCCAGGATATCCGGGGTCGACACCGCCTCGTATCCGCCTTCTTACGCGACATCCACCTATGCGATTCTTCCGTCATTCGATCCGAGCTTATTTATGGAGACGAACCCCAACGCCAACGGGCCTCAACGACGTTTCGTAAAAGAGACTCGCAGAATATTAGGTGCGAATACGGAACGTTTAACATCCAATGCCCGAGAGGGTATTTTCCCCGGAAATTTACGAGATCCGCGGACCTAGAATAAGTCTCGGATTTTCTGCGCCGTGATTCCCGGCTTTTTCGGATTTCTGCGAACTCCTGGAACGCGGCTCGAGATTTAACAATTCAAGAATGCGCCACGAGAGCGGTAAGAGCACAATTAAGAGCAAATCTCCATTTCTAACGAAAAGTGTAGCGAGGGCCACTTTTAAGAATTTTTACATTTCGAGTTTGAACTTGCACTGGTAGGAATTTCCCTCACATTTGTGATAGCCGGTACATGTGATGCTAAGGTCATTTGCCACACCCTTTGATGTACGTAGGTGATTACGCTCACACGAAGGAAAAATATTAAATTTGTTGTCATTGTTTTCGTTTGTTTGTGTATGTTCACACGTGTCGAATTCTTGAATTTACATAAAATTTTCTTAAATTCTTCAAAAACATTGCTCCTTGCGGGCATTAAAGTGTTAACAGTTTTAAAAAGCCTGACTTGGACATTTAGAAATTTTGAAATATGAAAATTTGTAAGGTTAAAAACTTCGAAAAGCTTATCTAAAGAAAGTCTACGTTACAGTGGAGGGTAAGCGGTAAATGGCGAAACGTGGAGATAGAAATCGTTTTCTCGCACGCATTCTCGTCACGACGTGCACCGGCTGGCACGGCGCGCCAGACACAAGCCGTACTTTACTACTTACGACCCAACCCTACGCTTCATCCACTTCCTTCGGCCTCATGCTTAACCCATTTATGCGTCGAATGCCGACGGAATCAAGACTTTCCGTTTTTTCCCCTTTCTACGCTTTTCTGCTCTTCCAGCTGCAAATTATTCTCCACGATCATAACGTACTGCCGTTTTCATCGTTTCCGATTACGTTATTTCTTTTTTCACTTCGAAACGTAATCTCGAAACCGATAAGATTTTTTAATCGCTGCAGCAATTACGGTGGACCGTTTTATGCATCAGAATTAAATTCGCGTGACAACCAACGCGAAACACAAAGTATTTCGGTTTTTTTCTGCTCTTCCCAGCGAGCGCTAACGATAACGCTCGTAGCGGATTAAGTTGTTAGAAGCGTAATTGCGCGAACGATGGTTATCCCGATTCGTGGAATGAACCTTAAGTTTACGGAAAATTCATACACAAGATACAATTCTCTTGAAATCTTGAGATATCTCGATACCTCGCACCATGTTCCAATCCGTGGGGGTAGTAAAAGGGAAAAATCGAAATTCTTTGGCCTATTTAATTTCGTACAGTAATTCTGAAACCTTAAGGTCCATATTGAAGAATTCTTTCAGATTCTTTTACTATCCCCACGGATGGAGGGTTGAAATTTTTGTTGGATATAGACGTACGAGGTGTTTGGCTCAAGGGTATTTTTGACTATCTTATTCTAGACCCTTTGATAGCAACAAAAACGCGACGTAATCGTATACGGTGTTCTTTCGTGATATTTTTTCTTAAGATGCCTCGTGATTGTATCGCGCACAATGCCTTTTTCTTTCTATTCCCGGAGGTTTAGAGTCTGAAGCAGAAGAAGGGAAAGGCGTTCTATGGTCCATCACGCGCGAACGTCGTCGAGAGCAAAGTTGTACAAGATGCAACGCGATATTCTCCTTTTACGAGGTGGTCTCGAGGTTCACTACATAATCCTGTGTCGTGTTTCATGAACGTGCCTCGCGAGTATCGCGGTTCTCCGCCTAGGAAATTGGGCCAGACATTTTCACGACCTTATCTCCTTTTCTCGAACTAAAAAATATAGCAAGTTCGAACCGTTCTTTCTTTCGATGTTTACGCCCGGGAAAGTTGGGTTTATGCGCGGCAAGTCGCGGAATTTATGGCAACGCGAAATTTATGGGTTCAATTTCCGTGATATTTAAACGGGTCGTGTCCGAGCTCGCTTAGAATTCGAGCAAAGCCTCGGTTAATCGTTTTGTTGCTCATTCGACCGGAGAAACGAACTGCAGCCCGTCCACGACTTTCTCGCTCTTTAAGTTCCGCCGTTAACTCTTTCGATATCGTAATTAAGATTTCGAAGCGTCGCGCGAACTTCTTTATTTTCCCTCTCGTTTATCACAATAATGGGCTTCGCTCGGTTTTTCGCGCGATGTAACGACCGTCGAAGATACGAGGGTAGGAGGAATTTGCTGCGAAAGGAAACAAGCAAAGAAAAGAGCGGCGTTAATTGGCCGGAGCAAGTATCGACGCGACGATCTCGTTGTCGTAACGCGCCACTTCAAATTATAATATTCACGGTTTGCCTGGCACGTGCTGTTCCGGGTACGCGGCTCGGCTGTCTATTAATGTCGTAAGGGAATATCGTCGGAGTTAATTAGCGAGGTTGAATAATTCATTCGCCGTGGCATTCGATTAGGAGCGAGTCGATAGGGACAACCTCGACAATCTCCGTTCTTTTCTTTCGCCTTATCTAACCATTTTCGGTTTCAAATTCAATTTGAATAGATCAGAAAAATGCCCCTTTATTTATCGCCGCGACTGTATTCGCGACGATCGTTAACGTCCTTCGGGCATTTGTTAGACCGAATCGATTAGGGCGCACCTCGTTACTTTGATTCGCGACGCTGTGTCCCGGAGGAGGTGCACGAAAACCGGGTGTACGAGTCGCGTCACGCAAACTCGATTTACGTAATAAAATCGTGCGTCTCCGCCGAAGGGACGGAAAGAAACCGAAGGAGAGAAGATAGGTTTCAAGCGGCGACGATAGAAGCACCACGAGTGTCGCTCACCCCATTCTTTCCCTACGAAGGTTCGTGTTACCCGGACGAGGAAGTCCCGGGAAGCACGTACTTCCTGCGTTTTATCCCTGCCGATCCACCTGGAAATCGTTCCTTTCGGACTCCCGCGACGCTGCTCTCACTTTTTCCCTTAATTTTTACCAATTTACCGATTATCGCTGCGATCACGGAAGTCTTCGTAGGAAGATATTTCGTGAATTAAGGAGTAAAAGTTGTAAAATATAACCGTGTAGAATAGTCTTCGTAAGACTAGAATTCGTACCCGAGTAAGTCTTCGTAAGACCAGAACTCGTAAAAGTTTATCGAACTCGAACCGCGTAATATATTACCCGAACAAAAGAGTTGTTTAAGTAATTATACTAGTAGAAGTAAACGAGTCCGAATAGAAATGGCATCTACTTCGCGAGATTAAAGTCGCGACGCGGCGTACTCGCACCATTTAGATATTGCTTGGTTAGTACGCGTATTCGTAATACCCCGGATTGTATCGATATTCGTAATATTCAGTCGGCTTCGATACTCGCGAATCAAATGAAAAATACCAACGACGCGAACAATACCCTCGTTCGATCTATCCGCGTACACCGTGCGCGATTCGGAGCTTCGAAATAATCTGCGCGGTAACGCATTTCTATAGAATAATTACGTTCGATGATACGCAACGACAGGCTCAATATTACCGTTCGAACTCCTTATGTCCATCTCATAACTTCCAAGCTTCACCTAAAAAAGCTGCTTCACCATAATCGCTGCTTGCACTATTTTGATGAGTGACTCGTGACGCACTTCAGCCGTGATCAATTTTACTCGCCTTTTGATTAATTCTTAATACGCCTCAATTTTTGCATTCGAGTCCAATTATAAGCATAGTCAATTGCATAATACCAAATTGACATAACATTTTAACTTTCTTTGTTTTAATATTGTAGTGATTAGTTCTGACACACAAATAGATAAAATTAAATTATACAGTGTCACTAAATTCATTTCTGTTAATCCTAATAGCTTGAAATAAACCAACATACAATTAGCAGAATTTAACTGGTCGGATTTTGTATTCTCGAGACACCTCGATGCAATAGTAGATCGCGTTGCATCGATAGATTAATGCTCGTGCCTAGAATATCTCACGAAAGATTAAAATGATCTCGTATTCCTGTGCCGATCTTCCGCGTTCGTTCCATAAGAACCATGAGTGCTATTGGACTCTAACGTTGTAGACAGCGTGAATCATCGAGAGGTGTCCCGCGATAAAGCTGTCTTTTTGTTTCGATCTGACGCACCGAATAACGCCGACACATTTACCTTGGGTCGAGACACGCTCGTCCAGAATCTGCCCAACGATTTGGAGGTCGGCCAGCTAGTCTCGATCCTGACCTGCCCTCCTGACGTTCCACGGTGCAATTCTCGGCCGGCAACCGTGCGGTACGAGGGATTAGGCTGGAAGGACCCGGGAAAAATGCAACCGCAATTACACCGGCAATTTAGGTCTACCATTCCTGGTACACGGCCGAACGCCGCCTCCCTTTTGTCGCGAACGCGCTTAGCGAGAAGTTCGGGTACACCATTTTACGCGGAACCTCGGCCCCTATATCTTTCCACGGTACCGACTCGACCTGGCTAATTCAATAGGTCGCTTTTGAATTTAATTTAACGTTTGTCACAAATGGCAATGTACAAATAACCGTTACAATTGTGCTGCCTACATCGACCGTAGCTATTTGAACGCCCACTTCGGGCATTTGTATCATTTATTTGTTAAACTGATTATCTCTGCAAGTGTTGTTTACTTTCTGTTTTGCTTTGGTTAATGATTTACCATTTTTCGTTTATAAAAGAGCTGCGTTCAGAACCGGGTTCATCGCTGAGAATATTTAAACCTTGCAGTGCTTTGACGAGTCTAAATTATTCTAATAGGTTGAATATTTTCATTCATTTACTAATAATGACTGAAAAATATGTTTGTCATACATGACGCTGTTTGCATTTTATCGAGCACCTTTCTTGATTTATTTTGTAAATTATAGAACCTACTAACCGTACTTACTTACCGTACCGTACTTAGTTTGAAAAATGAAGTTAAAGAAAAAATGACAAAACAAATTAGTACATTATCTCTATGAAAATGCAGATTTCAAGAGCACTCTAAATTGTGTAACTTATAATAAGATGGGCCAATGATCAGAGCAATCGACAAATGCAACAACAACTTATAATAAGAAACTTGCGGATTTGGTAGTTTGAGTGTTAATGATCTACAAGGATACAGATGTTTAAAAAGAGTGTTCTTTTCACGAATAACAGAACTCGTATGAATCTCGGTGGAAACGGAGTGCCGTTTTCCCTAGAAAAAACAGAGGCCGGCAAGAGGCAAAGCGTCATCAATTAAATCCTTGATCCTTTCCGTCTCCGGCTATGTAATTCGTAGCACGAGCACGAGGGTCCTCGAGGAATGAAGTGGCTAGAAGGGCTGTAAAGCGAGAGAAGCGTCTGTAGACAGATTCGTGATCTCGGTCAGCCTGAAACGAGCACTTTTCGATTCGTGCTACGTAGTCATAGAATGTTCTTATCGATAGGGGCGGAATTCGAAATCGCCTATTAAATCGATTGGACGTGCACGAAAGGCGAATCCTAGGAAGGCAATCGGCTTAGAGCGTCCGCTGAGCACCACTGCAAAGACCGGACTCCCGGTTACGTCGAACGGCACGAGGCGTGTTCTTAGCGAAGGGCAGCGGAATCGCGAACCGGCGCGTTGGTGGTGGCGTTAGCAGCACCAGCACGGCATACATTCTCCGTGTGCGTGCGCCTGTTTCGTAGTACGCGCCACGGCCGCGCTCGCATAGGGGTGCGCTCGCTTCTCCCTCCAGGTGTCCCAACCTAACCTACCCCTACTCGTATCCCTTGGTTCGGCCAATCTGCTCTCCCCTCTGTCTCCGGTCCGGTTCTTCTCGGCGTTCCCCTCGTCCATCCCCTCCGCGACTCTTTCCCCCACCGTTCGCGCGAACCGACGAGCGCACAGCTGCCACACCGCCAAGCGCGACGACTGGAGAGACGCGCAGCGACGCCGTTACCGTTCAGCCGGTTGTTTGGACTAACCTAGAAAAGTGTCGGGGAAGAAAGAGAGAGCGAAAGGAAAACAGTGGGTGCGCGTATCTCGCGTTTTCTCCCGGTGATTCGCGTCTCGAAGCCGGCTCCTCTCGTTCGGTGTCATCGAGGCGTTCCGCTCCAGAGTTCCTCCGTATGCGGAGGATAATTTCGCTCGCCAAGGACCGGCACAGAGTCCCTTTGTCCGTACCGATCGGAAATCTCGGCGATCGCCGGTCCTTTTGGCGCTATCGACAGGATACGTGTCGTTTGTATTCGCGACCTTGAACTTGTGTACCCCGAGTGACTGTGCGTGGTTCGTTTAACCTGTGACCTCGATCGAAGGTGAGACACACGGCGAGGAGAAAGAAAAGCAGCGACCAAGATCCTGGAAGCGAGCGCGTCCGAGAATGTTCCCCTACACGACCTTCCCGGCAGTAGGGTAAGCGAGTCCCTTTTGTTTTGCGGTTCAAGTCGTTCGACGATTCCCCGTTTTTTATTTTTCTCCGACTGGCTTTTTAGCGAATGTACATAAGTATTCCCGCATCTCACCGCTTTCGATCATCCGTGTTTCGTGTATAATCGTGTATGTACGTCCTCTGCGTTAATCCCATCTTGGATCGTTTGTTTTTTTTTTTTTTTTTCGATGTGCCTGTCATGCTCGAAAATCGCTTGACGATCAGCTTCGCTCGTGTTGTACGGGCTGCCTGAGTATTTGATTTTTGCGTGCTCTCGTGCTTTATTCCGGCGTAGAAAACCGGTCGGGGGAAAAACGCGTGCAACTGGCAGCGCGACGCGCGCGTGTGCGAGCCCGACGTTGCGCGCATTTTACGATAAGAAAGAGACGGAACGGTGTGCACGCCGTGCAACGGAAAGGGAAAGGGAAGAGAAAGAGGGACGCATGCACGTTTCTACGGGATAGGTACGCCCGAACTTCGAACGCGTCGACGCTTTGTCCTTTTCCCCTTTGTCTCCTTCTCCCTTTCTCCGTCGCGCTTTCGTCCTCCCTTGCTCTTCCGTCTCTTTCGGTGCCCCACCGGTCTCGGCCGCGTGCAAACGTGTAGGTACGCGCGTGTGTACCTACGATCGCGCAGAGCCCTTGCTTGCGAGCTCGCTTGCTTGTTGGCTGGTTTCAGAGAAATCAATCGCGCGCAAACGAGAATGGCTGCGAGAGGGCCGATTTCGAAGTTGACGGAAAAGTTCGCGCTACGACGCCGTGGTTCCGCCATGCTGTCTCGACGAGACTCCGAAAAGAGACACCTTTCGCGTCGTCTCTGGAACGAAAAGTTTTCGTTGTCAGAAGAAACAGGGAGTCGCGATTTCGACGCGCGCTACGGAAAAACAAGCGACCGTTGGTCCGAGCGAGATCGCGAAAGCAACGACCTCTCCGAGTGGTTTCGCGAATACGCGTGTTTCCTTTATTTCGCGCGAAACGGTAATTCCGGTCCATGAGGTGCTCTTTTATTTTACGATGTATTGTCGCGACGATGACGACGGATTTCGACGACGAAAATGTTGGTCGATGTGGCGCGGTGACGTCAACGGTGAATGCAATTGAATCTGTGCGTATCACGTGTTTCTGAACGGTGGCGGTTTTATCGGAGAAACGAGGATAATTTACGAACGCGGGTTTTAAGCCGCGCGCACCGTAATTAAACCTCGATACAAACGATACTGCTTCGTTGGCTCGTTTGTTCGCTCGACTATGTTGGCTACAGCCCTCGTTTCGTATTAAACTTACAATTTTTTCTTATTCAAAGTCGCCATTTTCTTCTATTTACCCGTTCTTTTGACGAGTCACTTCGTGATCGATTTTACTGGAGTTCCATTTGGAGTTCGAGTCCAATAGTCAAGTCCAATGGTACAATAGCATACGATTGATACCAAATTGAAATAACATTTCAACTTTCTTTGTCTTCACCCCTTTTACCAGACTCGTGACATGTTGAAATGTGACAAACCTTACTCAAATTTTAAATACTCGTACTTTAGGTCCAATTTGTGTAGCCATCGCTGAATATCAAATATTCATTGTCTTAATATTATAGCCGTGAACAGTTTTTGACTGACGTATCTAACAAATTGTAGGACAAGGGTTATTGTAGCTGTGATTAGTTCCTGACGCACCTGCATCATAGTGCAAGGGGTCGCAATCGCGTTTCTTTCAATGGACTCAGTAGACAATTGTCTCTATGTTCCAAGTATATAAATAAAAGGCACGTCTCGAAGATCAAGAGTTGAGTGGCCTCGAAGAACTTGGTTTTATCGGTTTATCGAACCGTCCGAGTGAATAATCCGAAGTTAATAACCGTGCAAAGTACAGATACATAAATTGTCGCGAAAAATTTCGTACGGAACTGATTGACTGTCTTGAAGGATGGGAGGAAAGAATATCGCGGCGATTTTGCAGTAACTACCGGTATTTCCATTGGTAGCTCAGCAGTCTCATATTCAATAATTTACATAGTGATTGATACCAAATCGACAGAGTTGTAATTAGTTCTACTGACGCACCGGATAAATTATAGTGCAAGAAAAATCAGAAGACGAAGTTAATTAGTAACATGTTAAATATAACATCGAATAATTAATAACAATGTTCTACATATCTTCGTACAAATTGAAGCAAGAAGCTGGCAACCGAGTATAGTACAAAATCGACGCGATTGTTCGAAGGAAGCTCGAACGGAATTCGAATAGTCTTACGTATCGATAGTCTCTACCGTTCTCTCCGTGTACCAAGAACGCGTAAAACCGAGAGTTGCGCTGGTCATTGTTCGTCCTTTCGATTCCAGCCGCGTTTTCTCTTTTTCCCGCAGACCGCAACGTAAAAATGAAGTTCGAGGAAATTTATCTCCTACATCGCTTTTCGATTCCTGTTTATTCCTTTCGCCGGTAACGAAGACCGATTCAGTAGCGAATTTATTCGAGGACCGTTTCCAGCGGACCGAAATCGAAACTTTTAATTCGCGGGAAAGAAAGGCGGAATGGCGGTTAGCAACTTGCTGAGAGCAAACTTTTAATTGAAACGTAAGCCTCGCTGTTTTCCATCGAGTCGTAATCGATCGCGGCGTGGAAGAACGCATGTAACGTTATCCGTGTCTCTAATTCCCTCGCGATTAAGGGTAAATTTCATAATGACGCGTGTCGCCAAAGTCGATTTTTGACTTGGGTTTGAGAGTCTCTTAAGTTTCTGACTTTGAGCTGAAATTGATGGATTCTGAAAACAAGTACACAATTACGCAAGTCTCAGTGGGTTGAACGTTTTTAGCGTTCGCTTCTTTCTGGAGCGATTTCGGCTCGAACCGCGTGATAAACGCGCAGGACGGAACAACGAGCGAACGTTTGTTTCCCGGTGGAGCAGGGCTCGTAATTAGTTTGGACGATGGATCGACCGGTCACCGAGAAGTACGAAATTGGTTTTGCTCGAGCGTAGAAGCCGAGCGTTTCACATCGAACGCGAAACGTCAGAGGAAAACGGGGAGGATATCGAGCTACGTTTTCTTCGATCAAATATGGCGGTAATCGGCACGGTATCCTCCACCGTTGCGTCGATAAACGTCGGTCATCGGCTTTTAGGTAAAACGGCAGTGGCTATCGTCAACTGCTCGATTATTTGCCTCGGTGGAGGATCGAGCTGTCGAGGCGCTTTCGATGTCATTTGTTGTTCACTTCCACCGTGACGCTCGCGCCGGTTCGCCAGATAAATATCGGAAAATTCTTGCTTCGTTTATTGGTCTTTAATATCCTTCCTTTTTTTCGATTCTTTGCGCTTTTCTCTCGGGCGAATCCGGAGGTCTTTGCAATCTTCGGACAAATCGGGTTAATTCTTTCTAGATCAACAGGGATCCATAAAGGTTCACCCTACAATTTCCTCGACAAATTAACGCCTCCCGTCTCGGATAAAATGCTCAGCTTGCTTCAGACTTTAACGACGCTTTCCGCGAATGTTAAACAGTGTTTTCCCGACTCGATCCGTGACCGGACTGCATTTCAGGATCCATCTCTTTTCCTGCATCTTCGTTTTTGCCGATTAGAAGCGCTTCGCGAATGAAATGCTCTGTCGAAACGGGTATTAGGATTGCCCGATCTAGATCATAGATCGAGGCTTTCGATAGCTCGAATAGCCGGTCGAGGAGCGCAAAAAGTAGCCAACGAACTCGGAGAAAATCGACCACCGTGCGGAGTGGTATCCAGTGACAAAGACCTCGGTCGATGCACGTGGTGGAACTGTCAGGCTGTTCTTTCTCTCTCGTCTGGCTTCTCTGCCAACCCCCTTCCCTCTGCCTCCCTTTTCTATCCTTCCGTCTGGTCCGCCGTCCTTTCTTTACTCCCGTTCGTAATTCTCTTCTGATCTACAACCTCCGACTCGACTCCGTTCGGGGAACTTCCCTCTCGCTCGTTCGCGACGGTACCCCCGTTCTACGTACCGGGTGTGTCCACCATTTGGCACGATCGCAAAACGGTGCATCAACGTCGTCGGCTCGAATTTCGCGGTACAAGGGTAGTTCTGCAAACCTTTGGTTCCAGAAAATATTAACCCTTAAATACATAATTGCTACATTTTCTTCGCTGCTGCAATAACTCTTTCAAGATATACTGAGTAGTGACGTTGCAGAAGTGCAACATAGTTATGAAGTTGTAGAAGTGCAGCATAGTTATACAGAGGGGCACAACCACCTGAACTTGCTGACAGGAAAAAATGTATCAGATCAAAATTATTTGGTGACCCGATGTTACTTTTCTTTTAATATGTGCTCAAGGAGATATGGACACCTCTGTTAGCCAAGCTATTCTGATGGCCGGTACATCATTACCTACTAATACAATGTGTAATCAGGGCTCGTTATTTTTTCCCCTACTTTTCTCTAATAAATTCAAATATTTGTCTCCTGTGCGAGGTACTTCACTCCGGTAAATGTTCGCGGTTTGTTACGTTGATTGACTCCACAATTGCGTCAGAATCACTGTTGAAATATTAAAATAACACTTGAAGTGTTAGGCATATTTTGAATTTATCTACGCAAACTGTGATTGAACTGTAGGGCAAATTTGTTGTATTTGAACTGTGGGTCACGAGTGTGATCCGAAGGGTTAAAGGGCAAAAAGGAATTGCAACATTTTTTCCCGTGAAGGATCGATAAAAGTTGGAATAATCCGTTTTCTCTCTCGCTCGTAATTTGAGGTTTATCGGTGTTCGTAAATCGTAGGATCTAAACGGATGGTCGGTGATATCGGGAAAATCGCGAGAGCAAATTGTGACGGATGAAAACACGCACCGGTCTTTGTCTTCGTGGCCTCTGTCGTCCATTCGACCGAGACGATCGACTTTTCTTTTTTACGGTCGAAGCACCGTTCTCTCGGTTCGATTTCTCGGCTCCGTGATCGATAGCGAGACGGATAGGTTCGTCGAACCGTGGGCAGCGTTCTTTCGGAAAATCATTTTTCTTAACGAAAACGCACGAGCGTTTGCTCCACTCTGTTTACAACGCCTTTGCGCCAAATTTTGAATCGAAAATAAAGCAACCTTGGCCGGAAATTAATTTCCCGACCTGAATTTAACCGCGCACGGCTTTGCGGTGAATAACGAGGATCGTGATTCCGTGAACCGCATTCCACGGCTAGGTCCGCTAACGATTTTATCGTGTCACGGCGTTTGCAGCTTCTACGGTCAGCCTCATCGATTTCCTCGGTTTTTTGGCACCGGCGTCGCTTTTTCACGGTCTCGTTGGCAAAGATCGCGGCGAAAGTACCGATGTTGCCGTTTAGAACAGAAGTTACGATCAATTTCGTGGCTTTCCGTACAATGATCGAGAAAGTAGTCCACGGCAGAAAATAATCCTCGAACCTTTGCTAAAGTTCGCGACTTTCGAAGAATTCTTTCGAGGAAATCAAAAGTTCTTTCGCTACGGTGTAGCAACACAAGATTTATCTACTCCATGTAAATAGCCACCGTGTCGATTTAAGAACGCTGTCTCAAATACCGTTCTCCGTCGAACTCATCACTCAGGTTGACGCAACACAGGTAACGAGATCGAAATACTTTTCGAGAATTAACTGACTTGGTAGACCTCTTACGATAATATACAATTCAATATATCGGTCAGTATCCAAAGTTGTCCTACGTATTTTTACTACATTCTAACGCCTGACCACTTATCCGTGTTATTTCAACCCTTTGCGCTACGTTGAGTGTGGCTCGACATTTCTCTTGGATCTTATAAATAATTCAGATACATAGATGGGTTCAATATATACAACAATACATTTCATTCAAAACTTTCTTCATCTATTTTGTAAATCAAGCAGTTAGTAAAAGAAATTAAGGAGTGCAAAGGGGTAACTCCTTAATTTACAATTTTCTAGGCAGTTGTGTCATGCACAAGTAATTATTGCTACAACGTGAAAAGTAAAGAAAGTTAAGGCTTCAGTTGCGATGGCAGCATAAGACTGGTGCGTCATATATGAACTGTAAGTGCGTCCCATATGAATTGTAGGTGCGTCATGTATGAATCGTAGGTGCGTCACATATGAACTGTAAATGCGTCACTGCAGAGCAAGGGGTTAACATAACTTTGAATATTCTTGAAGGAAGATATCTGCGAACATTTTCTGTCGAAAAGATACTTGAAATTCTATTATTGCTCAGCAATTTCAACACCTTAATTCATGGTACCGTTGGAAATATTTCAAGTTATATTGAATGCAGTGGCGAGCGGGAGTCGCCTATAGCAAAGGGTTAATTTATCGCCGATTATAACCACCAATTACCTCTCGATCCGAAACGATACGTATTATCCGCGGCTAAATCGCTCGCACGATCGATTATACGTAAACGGAGCTTGACCGAGGTCTTCTTTCCGGTATCGACATTTCATCGTCGTCGATACGCGTCTTTTCATCGTCGAAAATCGCGGGCACAAAAAGCGTCGACGTTTGATACTCGAGAGTCGTCGAAAAAGCCCACGTTTTTTGACTCGAAAACGCGAGCTATTTCATCGTGCTTGATGGATTTCGATGAAACTTCCTCGAAAGCATAAAGTAATGCTTTTTAGAGTCTCTTTTTTTTTCGCTCTCTTTTTGTTAACCGTGTCACGACCATTTGCGTCTCTACCTGCAATCGAGCATCGAAACTAGGTGAACGCGAGACACTTTGGCGTTTCGCGAAACCCTTTCTTTGAAAGCGAGAAGAGATTGCGGCTCGATTCACGCGATTCTGTAGCAAAACGCGACGTTGACCGACAATTTGGAACGCGACGAATTCGTCGCTTCGTCATGCGCGAATGTAAGCTCTTACTGTCGCGTATCAAATTTGAGACTAATGTACGTTATTAAAGTAAACTACGCCTATAAATTACATATCCGTACTTGGATCTGTGTATCTTCTATTACACCCGCGCAAATTGATACCTGTTACGAGCTCCTACGAATAGTCAAATGCCAACTGCAGTTTGCCAACGAATTAGGACCACGTAATTTCACTTTTATGGATATAACATGTCATGCATGGAAAATTGTCTTAGGTCATGCAAAATTATTACCAAGTACGTAAACGTGAAAAATGCTGAAAATTTATAGTGGTCCTAACTCGATTTGATATTCGGAGCAAGTACACGCGAAGCAAAGATCTGTGAATGTTTCGCAAGGAGAAAAAGCGATGATCGAGCGTGAAACATAGATTTACTGAATTATGACGGTGTAGCGACGTTTAGAAAGCATCGACTCGGTTTAGTATACTCGGAGTCGAGCCGGTCTGGCTTAGGTAATCGGTTTAATACGATTTCGTATAATCCGTGACCGCGAGTTGAAAAGCGTTTATCGTTAACCACTTTTCAGCGAGGTTGACCGTTCTTTCGGGTTTAAACGTAACTCGCACCGTTTTGCTACGTTATTATACAAATGAAGCTCGTAAAAATGAAAATCCAATTCGTTGCTCCCGTTTTCCGCGATTTCCGCGTAATCGTCTAGAAGCACCGCGTAATTCTCTTTTACTTTGATAACGAATTTAACGTAACATCGCCGAAAAATGAAATTTCTTTGTAACAATTTTGCTTTCCTTTGCAACACTCGTCATTTTGAAAACCGCAGTTTCCGCGTTTGCACCGCTGCGTTCGATTTAAATTCATCGCGCAATCGCTCGGGCGTTATTAAAGCTGTCAGAATAAATTTCAGCAGAATTGGCAGTAGAATCTAATAAACGTCAAACGGTTATCGGACCATCGAGATATTCGATCAAATTCTTTGCTTATTCTCGCTCGCAATTAACGAACATCGAGATGACGCGCGATGCACAAATAGCCGATTTACAAACCCAAAGTCTGACACCGTTTCGTGCGATTAAAATATTGCAAACTCCCTCATCTTTAGGGAGTCGATTTTTAGAGAGTTTTAAAATTTGTAAATTTGCCGGATTAACCTTTTCAAACATAGGAATTTATTTAATCATTACAGATTTAAGAGAAGAGTATTACATAGAGTACATCTTCTTTTTAAAGTTGGAAAAATTCTGCAAGAGGTTAAGAATTTGGGGATTCAGAAAATGTGGACCTAGGAATTTGAGACATGGGGCTAAACATTTTACAGACATGGAGATTCAGGAATGTAATGTAGCAGTGGACTTTGAAATTCGATATGGTTCATGAATTTGGATATGTCGAATCCTGTATTCGCTTCCTGAAGATTAGAGGATGTAGAAATTTGAGAATTTGGAAATTGAAGACGAAGTTAGTCCATTGCAACTGAGTGTACACTCCCGAGAGGATCTCTGTCCCATTCGCGATTTCTTAGCCTTCTCATTGAGAGGCGAGCTAGCGTCTCGGACGAGGCAGCCAACAGGCACCAAGGTCGAGCATTCCTTCACCTCGCTCAATTTTTGCTCCTTTCTTTATTTCTTCTCGTCGCTGCGGCACCGGCTCTCGCCGAGCGTGTTCCCTCTCGTCTTCTTTTCGCTCGGATCCTCGATACCTCTCTTCAACCACTGTTCCCTACCTGCCACTCTATTCTCTCTTCCTCTGCTTTTCTCTCCATACGAGCGTCCGAAATATCGACGAAAAAGCGGCCGGTTTCGCGTGCCACCTTTCGTTTTCAACCCTTGCTCGCCGAATGTTCGAGGCATCTAATAGTTGCCAAAAATGCCGCGTGCCAGGTGCACCATCGCAGCTGTTCCTTCCGATGCAACGATATCCACCAACCGAGAAATCTAATCGCGAACGCCATTTTATCCGATTAGAACTTTTGGAACGTTGGCACGTTTTGCGAAGATTGCTTTAATTCCTCCATTAATCTTGTCGTTGATTTATAAGTGGGTGCGATGTGGACCTAATCGCGGTTTTCGTATTTGTCATTAACGTCGTGACGGAGATTCGAGATCGACAAAAAGCGAATCAAAGAATTTGTACGGATCATGGAACTCGAAGGAGGTCGATAGTTAGCGGTTAAACACGAATCTCGTTCACCAGCTGGCAACCGCCGCTTCCGGTCGTCCAACAGGAGCCGTTATTACGGAAAGTGCCTAATCGTGTCATAGATACGATCTTATCAACTCGCCATTCCGTTACGGAATTTTCAAAAAACGCTGTAGTCTTTCAGGTAGACTGTAGCAGAAAAGTAGAACCCAAATTCGGTACGTTTATGGCTAGTGCAAGAAAACATGGGTCCCTAAAGAAGCCATGAACAGAAAACTATCTGCTTGGTCATCTTTTGTTAGCGACTTTGAGAGAAACTGAACATTGGGACTACCCCAAACCTTAAACCGTTTCGTTAGCTCTTCAATTCACGTAATATACGACTATGTATATGACTGAACGATTTAGTCGAATCTTACACTAGATTTAGTCATCACGGAGCTCGGATATTTCCGAATATTTGAAAATATGAAAATCAGCGAATTTAGAAAGTTAGAACCCTTTGTTCGGAGCGTATGTGGTTGTAGCCGAGAATTCCACGGGAAAGCCAGAGGCGTTGCCGAATCGTTCGAAGCGAGAGAAGCCGCGAAACTATCTCCAGTTCGGAAAAGCTTTCCGCAAAGGAACCACAAATTTCGCGGTGAACACCGATTCGAGGAAGATGCTTTATTCCCTCGGCCTTTTTTTCGCCCGCGTTTCATGCGGTGCATCCAAACTCCCGGCGGTGAATAACGTGCACACGTACACGTGTACTTATTCTCGGAGAATACGAAGAAACGCACCACACCCTTTCGAGTGGCCTGCCACTTCTTTTGCCAGACGCTGCTGCCGCGATATAAACTCTCGTTCTTTTTCTCCTTTTTCGAATACTCCCTTCTCGGGGAGAAGAAAGGGGAGGGATGCGATCGCGCGCTACGGCGAAACTTTCTTTGGAACAACGGGGAAAACGGTGAAAACGAACGGGGAACGCGTCGTAATGGGCGCATCGACGACCGCCTTTGCAACGTTTCCGCTCGAGAAAGGGAACCACCGATACAATAGCGAACGAACGGAACGTTAAAACGTTTGTTTTCGAGATTGATCGCTGCGTTCCTCTCTGCAACAACTTTCAACCGAAGATTCGAACCGTTTCCTTTTCACTCGGAACACGATTTCGTAAATTGCATCCGTCAGTTTCCATCGCGGCAGAATTTGAGAAATCTGAATGGACTTCTACCCCTTGCACTACTTTCGCACGTCATCAATTTTACTTCAATTAATTTAGAGCTCAACTTGTCAACGATTGTCAGACAACATTTCAACTTTCTTTTAATAACTGTACTTGCTGACGGATGTGACAAATCATAGTGCAAGAGCTGCCATCATCAATGACACTTTCAGTGACAGTGAAAAATAATGAGGATTGTACTTAAATATTTCTTTTCGTAAAATTCTAATGGATTTTATCGCCTAACCGAGATTTCCCCATGTACAAGGCAGCTAGTGTTTATTTGAAAAATGATCAACCTGATCGAAATCGATAGAGAAGTACGAGGTAGAATTGAGCAAAGTTTCGAAGAGCGTTCGGGGGCGAGGAAAGCGACTCGTTGCAATGATCCGCTGCGACCGTGAGAGCATGGCCAGGATAAAAAAGGAGAAAGAACGCGAAGCATGATCGCGTCAGTTCGCTTTCTCGCGTCAGCGATGTCTTTCCTTTTCGCTCTCGTTTTCGAGCACCGTCATTTACGCCTTAAGAAAATCGAAGCAGCAAATTAGCTAATGGCCTTTCGAAACGAACGGAAAGAGCTCTTTCTCCGCGGAACAGCGGCGAAACTTTGTCGGTTTTCGATTCTAACGTTTGCCGGACACAAAACTCGTTTACCGAGCCGGTGAACTTTGTATATTAAAATCGTCGGGGGAAAAGAAAGCGGCGAATGTAATTCCTTTCCAAGCGCCATTTACATCACAACGCGTTCTCGAATAATTGTGCACGTAATCGCAGAGAGAATAGTAGACAATGCTCCGATTCGAACTACCCATGCTTCTAATTTTTGCCGTTTTTTAACCAGTTCAAGAACTCGCGACCCTGGTTTATTCGGAATTAACGAGAAATTAAATAGACCCGTCGGAATAAATTGCGCGACGAGTCTGACGTAAGCGTTTCTCGATCGAACATTGCCGTAGCAAAAGGCTTAATCCTCGAAGCTGTACCGTTAATCGCAACGAATGGATTAAACGCTAGAACCGGGGTACTAATTAACCGATGACCGATGCTGCTCGTTGCGTTTAGCTCGCAGAAAAAAAGCGACGGTCTCGTGAAAGCACGATTCCAGCCAGAGCAACGCGTGCCTCGTTGTAGCTGCCTATCCAGCCCCGGGGCCATTGTCCGTGGCTGAATGAGCTCTTTGTCCGGACACATGCTGCCCCCGACGACGATGTCGACGCTAGAACAGACCTGGTCCAGGTCTAAGCTGTAACCTCGAGAAACCTCGCTCGAACATATCTCCGATGCTACGAACATAGCTCTGATGCATGGTCTCGTGGCGGGACGAGTAACAGCTGTCGCCTAACCTACCTATCTATTCATCTATCTAGCTCCCACTGCATCGAGGAAGACTCGATTGATTCTCCACCTAGTTCGACCTCGATATCGTTACGCCTCTCGGAGCGACACCCGATTTCGAGGAAAAATTTCGAAAATACCCGTATCGAGAGCACTCGGCGATTTCCGATCGGAACAACCCTCGATACGAGTAGAACTCGAACGCTTCCTCGAATTTTCTCGTCCCGTCGAATTCGTTGAAATCGTGTCACGGGATATCGCGAACTGACCAGAATATAATTACCTTTTCGCGTGGAATAAAATCCCGAGCCGCGTATCGCGTTGGAGTTTATCCAAATCGAGCCGTTTTAGCTCGAGCAAAACGCGTTCGTTACACACACCGCTGGAGATTATCCAGAACTAATTCAAAGTAGTACGTTATCCGGGAGACGGCGCATCCGCGTTACGATTGTTTATCGCCGATCGCAAAATTATCTGGTTATTACGAACGTTCGCGGCGTGTCCGAGCGATTTACCCTGTCCATGGAATATCAATATCGAGGATAGACGAGCCGACCATTCCGGTTAACGTTCCGAACGCGTTGCGTAATTTCGAGAGAAATCGATACCGAGCCGATCGCTAATCCATTTTCCGCGAAATATCTGCGGCTTTCGAAACGAAGCGAAAACTTGTTGCGCAGCTTCTTCGTTCGAGCCAATATACTTTGAGCAAAAACTATGCGCTAATAGAAATTTCAGGCGTATCCTCTGCTCGAACGAAATAAAACGCCAGCGAAAACCGCCTGTGTTCGTACCCCAAAGCGTCGAGAGAATTTTCATTGAACCGTCTACCGCTTCACGGTGCGCAGCTTTATAATCTCGTGGCGAAACGTGCAACAGCTGCCTACCTACCTACTCACTGTACCATCGGACATCAAAAGAGGGTTGTTTGCCACTCGTTTTATAGCGTCAACCAGCTGGCGTGGCAGACAACCAACATTTTGCTTCGCTGAAAAAGCTGGCCTACATCTTCGAGAAAATTATTCTCTCGCGGCTCGATCACGCGCGGCTTATCGACCTTAAAACGCCCGTCTTTCGGACCGTGTTTCTTTTCCGTCGAAGACGGATCTAAGATCTAGAACAGCTCGTGGGAGAACAATCTTTTATTTTCTTTCTCGGTTCTTTTAATCTTAACGGTTTAAAGGTTTGTTGAAATGCGCATTGCCGAAGTTACTCTACAAGCGCTGGATGGCACCGTAGGGATTTTTCCGAATTTCCTTGTACCTCTCTTCCAGGCTGGGAGCATAGGCTCCGTCGTTGCCGATCTCGCTGGTCTCGTTTCCGTTGGCGTCCAACATCGGTTCACCCCTCATCAGGCGGTAACGATTGTCCAAATGAATCGCAGGCTTCAGGTTTCGAGGTTTGATCAGCTGGAAACAGGAAAAACGATATCTAAATTCGAGTTAATTGCACTAAAATTACGTGAAGTAATAGGGGTGTCAAATAGGGTACACTTTAATTCTTTGCACTCGAAGATATTTTTGGTAATCTCCAATTTTCTAGTTCAACAGGTCGATGAATTAATAAAGGTATTTTTCTGTTGTGTACACATATTTTATTAATTTATACGTCACCAACTTATGTATTAAAAATACAGTAAAATTGTAATAAACCTTTCACTACTTTGACGAGTCTGACTCGTGACGCAGTTCAGTTGTGATCAATTTCACTCGAATTTTGAATGCACCCCAATTCAAGTCTAATTTGCATAGTCAGTGCATAATACCAAATTGATCTAACTTTAATATTGTAGTTGTAATTCTGAATGATGAGAAGTCAATGCAAGGGGTTGAACCGAGTGGTCACCTTCCGAGTGCAAAGCGTTAACCTTCACACTCCCAAAGAGGATTAATCTCGAGAACAGGTTACGAAAGAACGTCGCGTAAAATGTCGAAGCAACAGCCTCGGTTATCCAAACACTAGAAAGCAGTCGAGAGTGCAGCCTCCGCGAGTTCCTGAAAGAAGCTTTGTCAACCTCTATCGCATCCGGTGTTTTTCGCCGAAGATGTCGCGGACCAGCTATCTCGATAGAAGTTCAGGTCGTTGCTGAAAATCCGCCCCGTGTCGCTGCCGATAAGCTGCTTACCGCTCTGTAAACCCTTCGGCTTGGAATTTTCCGCGGGTCATCGTCGATCGTTTCGCGACGCTAAGTTTTCCGCGTGAACCAGTTTTCCATGAACTCGAGCGTAATTTTACGAACGACGCATTTAATTATCCCGTAGACTAGATGACAGTCGATTCACGGATCTAATGATCGTAGATCTCTCGAAACCGCCGGCATATAGCTGCAATTATAATTACGAGTACGCGTGCTGCCTCCCGAGTCTTAATTAATTTCACTCTTATCCTCGTTTCCCTAAAACCTAGATTCTCAACAGTCCTATCTCGATGATGTCGACGCGGAAAGTACGGGAACTAGATAAACTTTTTACGAGAAGTCGCGTCTTCCTTGTTCTATAAACAGGTCGTAACGCGTTTGGACTTAAAAATTTTCTGTCGTCAAACTATTTTTGAAGAGTAAATAGTCACAGTAACGATTATAACAATTTTTGGTACTATTTTACGTCGTGAATACAACGTTATCGATTTTCCTTCAATTTCCAACGTTCCAGAATCGAGGTACCGGTATCCCACTGTAGCTTAAGAAAGCAAGCTGCAATTCGATGGTTCAGTTTATATTCGAGTGTGCAAACGTTAAGCTGTTAGAGAAATTTGTACGAAAACGCGTAACAACCGCCAAAGTGGAGATAGAAGAGCTTGTTCGATGCGGTCTAGAAATCAAATTATCTCGTTAGAAGCCGCAAAGCAGACGCACCAAAGAGAAAGGAAACCTTTTGAAAGAACCCTCGTAAGCTAAATGCTTGACCCGAATTCAAGGGTCTTCTTTGCTCGTTTACCGATGGACTCCTCTTTTTCCTATGGTTTCTAAAACGCGTGATATCCCTAAATCTCCCGAATCAGCTGGTCCGCGAATTCGTCCGTAAACAAAGAAACCTTGTTCGTTTGCCCAAGTTTGAAGACACTGATCTCTTGGGACGACGAAATAAATCTCCACTAACGAAATAAGTCTCGGGTAACGAAATAAATCTCGTGTATCGAAATAAAGATGTATGCAGAAAATGTAGTAGTCGACGATTACCGCATCTTTTTGCTCGCGACTGTCTCATCGAGCGATCGATAAACATCGTCGGAATTAAAATATGCCTCTTGGAAGCATTCTGCTCGCCTTTCGTAGACGTTACTGTCTGCTTGTACGGCGTATTGATCTTAGGGGGGATGATTTTTAAGACGAGTTTCTCGACAGCTGGCACAGATGGCGTCACCTTACGGGGGTGGCATCCCTTCGCTGAAAATGTTTTCCTTTTCCTAGAAAGAGATCCACGTTTATATCGATTCGATCGCGTTTATTTCTATTATTTCTCGTCGTGCGATTCGGGGGATAATTTTCGCGAGGTCGATGACTACCCTCAATTTTATTTGGGGCCTTTTCGATGCATCAAATTTGATCGCGTTTATAAACCCTCGCGAATCCGGGCAAATTTGTACTGTAAATTTGTGGAACAGAACGATTCGACTCGTCGGATCAATAAGCAAGAATAACAAGAGCATAATGGAAGCTCCCATAAATGCACGAACGTAACGAAAATAAGACTACCACTATCAGTTTCCATCTCGCTGAGAAGTAAGAGGGCGAATCAAAGGATCTCTTAAATTTGCATGTCAAACAGGCAAGAGGTTGTCGCGTCAACGACGCTCGAACACCTTTCTTTCTTCACAGATAAGGTGTTCGAATTAATCGAAGGTCTCAGACGTTGATTAAGAATGGGGTTGGGTTCGCGTGAACAGACCGCGGTCACCGCGGGGGTGTCCGCGCGAAAAGGAGGCAAGAGTGACAGAGGGTCAATAAATAGGGGCACGTGTCCCGTCGCAACACGCGTTGATTCGAATCGCGACGGTTGCCGATTATGCCAACACAGTGTGTACTGTACACGATACTCGGCAAGTGCGCGTGTATACACATATATATCAGGGAGTACACGGCACACAGAGGTTATTGACCAGGAAGATAGGTTCGTCGGGGGTGGCCAGGAAGGGGAAGTGTTGGTGGCGGCAATGGTGGCGGTGGTGGAAGCGACGCTGCCTCGAACAGGGGATGGAGTTTGCTGGCTGCTCTCTCAAGAGCAAGGGTGGGAATCCTGGCCGTCGCAAAAGGGTTTCGCTACGGATTTACGATAAACGTTTGCAGTCCTTTTGCGTCCTGACTCTTCCTTTGTCTTACCTCGAATTAAGTATCCAGGGTTTTTCGTTTGGATGTCATCCGTAATGTTTGAATCGGAAAACGTGAGACGATGCGAGGGCACGCCTAGATCGTATCGAGCGATCCTCGTTTAGCGCAAGAAAGAAATCGACGCGATATGACGTTGGCAGGTTCGAAACGGTGCTCATTAATTCGCAACGCGCGCGTACGGAGAGCTCGTTAAGACGATGCAACCGTCGCGCGATGCACGCTCGTTAGTTCGCGACAGAAGGAACGAGTTCCTTTTTCTCTCTCCCCCTTTTCCTTTTTTTCTCCCGTTTCTTGCTAGTCGAGTCACGGGGCAGACCGCGTGGTTTTCAACATTTCTTCGCGATCCCCACAGCAATTAGCTTCTTGGTTCGCTTTCAGAACGCGAGGATTCTCCGTTGCGTTTCGATTAATTGGTCCACGACTCGATTAATTCGTCCAATTATACTTTCGACTACGTGTTTTATACCCCAAAACTGTTCTACTTTCACCCTCTCGAAATCTGACCACTTTCTAAGCCGATATCTTGGACTTTCGTACTCGTTTAATCGGTCAACGTTTTGACGTAACATGATGCTCCGAGTTGCATCTGCGCCCACGTATTCGTGTAGGCCGAGAACATAGGTTTCCACGTTCGATTCCATCGACACAGAGAAGAGAAAGAAGGGTCACGAGAGAATAATTTAACCTTGATTGCGAAGAAGCGAGTTTACGTTTCTGTACACACACATAGAGCGTACGATCGAGGCGGTAGTTCGACACCTTTTAGCCGAGCAAGCGGCACGAACGTCACCCTTAATCCGCCTTAACGTCGCTTCTTTTTTACGTCTCCGATCTCTGTTCCTTTCGCGTATACACCCCGACGTACACGGAAGACGGCCGTTTTCAAGAGACATCACCACTCGTGCCTTTCTCGGCAACCCTCAACCTTGGAGCAACAGGGTTATTCAGTCTCTCTCGCGTTTTCCACTTTTCCCTCGTTTTTTCGACCTTCTAACCCTCGCTAACTCCAAGGTAAAGCTCGTTAATCGAATCTCGATCCTACACGAAAATACCAGACTAATTACCATCAGGGAATTCGAATCGAGAGCAAGATTTGCGTCGACTCAGGGGGAAATTTACTATTATTGTAACAGGTTAGCGCGTCGTGGAAGCTGGCCGTTGTAAATATTCGATCAAAGCGATCGATTAGCAGAAGAGCGTTTGTTTTGTATGGCAATAGCGACCCAACCGACGCGACGACGCGTCACGATTTATAAATCGTTGTTCGTAGACGATGCGTTACACACAGACACGCGCGAGCGCATACATACACACACGCACGCACACACACACGTACAGACACATATATAAATATCGCTTGTAGTTGAAATATTCGTTCTGATCTTTGCGAGTCTTTATTGGTAATTTAGTGTGACGAACACCGTGTTTGGTAGTGTGGCAAATATATCATAGAGAATATTCTGTCGCTTCTATTTTATATCTATTCGTAGAATACGTGTATTCGATATTTATACATCTATGTTTATCATAAATATCACATAAATTAGAATGATTATTTTTTTTTTTTTTTTTTTTTCAATTTTTAATCCAGCGTCGTATCAAGTAGTGTTTTAGTATCTTATTTACCTATCTATATATTATTATACATATACATATTCTTGTTATTGTTATTAACGTTATTACTGGTCTTAGATATTGTCGCCCACCACTTTGTATTAACACCGCTCTCCACCAAAGGAATGTTTGTCTTATAATTTGTATTGCCGTGCTACCGTTAGTAGATACGCATCACCGTCGATCAAAGATCTGATCGCGATCTGAGGATCCTTCCAATTCCTTCGTTAGCATATCCGTTTTTAGCGGAGTCGAACGATCTTGCTGTGTTTTCCAACGGTTCGAGAGAGTTTGAGATATCCAACCGAGAGAAAAAAGATCACCATCTTTTCACCGCGCGTTAAAGTGTTTTCCCTTAGCACCGACCCTTAACACCGTTCTCTCGAGCCCTCTCTTTCTGCCTCTTTTTTTCTTCTGCCTTATTTTTTGTTGTTGTTGTTGTTGTTTCTTTCGGAACGAAAACACAAGCATCGACGATTTTCACAGGCTTAACACGAGTTTTCTTCTCGGCGAAGAGGAGCGGAGGAAAATGAATTAGAGAGACACACACAGACAGACAGTGAGACGCAGCAGCAGGTGGATCGAGGGTGACACCGAACGTTCTCGGCCGAGAACCCCCGTGTTCTCTGTCTCTTTGTTTTTCTCAAGGATGCAGGTACGAATCCTGGTTGCCGCTGGCCCTGGTGAACCGACGCTGCTGGACCACCACCAGCTGCTGCGAGCACAAACGATGGAGCAACGGTGACCGGGGCACGGTGGTGTCTATTGTCTCTCGTGAGTCCTTCATTACCAAAATCATTGTGCCCTTCTCGGACGACGATCCAAAGAGAGAAAGGCATCGGAAAGGAACTCGGACGTCTTCGCTCTCGCTGGATACCAGGTTATCCGCCAAAACTTTACCCTCGGTTCGTTGTCGTGGATCAGCTTGGAATTTTGGGAACGACCAGGACCACCAGCAAATTGATACGAGCAAAAAAGTCCATAGTGGCGCCGTTTCAACCTTTTCTTTCCACGACAATCGAATCGACGCGACGGTCACAATCGCGTCACGACCTCTGTTTCTCTGTCCCTCTTTCTTTGCCTTTCTCTCCTCGTTCGTAATTCGCTTTCTACGTTGTTCGCGCTAACAATTCTCTTCTTTCGAGACGTAGCTTTAGAAAAACTCGGGAGAAGGAAAAATGAAAATATCCTTGCGAAAGTCCACTCTCGAATCTAGGCTCCTTTCTACCGTCTTCGTCCACGCCCACCTTTTCCCTGCACACTCGCAGACTAAACAAAACTAAAAGCTTCGCGGTTTCCGATTGCTGAGAGAAAACTCGAGGCCGTCATATCGGTCGTAAAAATCGGACTCGACTCGATCCTGGCACGAGCGATACAGGCGGAATTAAGACTAAATCGGCCAAACAACCGGTAAGCTTGTCCGATAGAACCGGTCCGCTTATCGCGATCGACGGATTTTAATGTCGGTCGATTAGCCGCGTGTACACCGTTCTAATTTCTTTCAATTAAGGTCACCGACTGTACGGTCGCGGCCACGAAAAATCGCCACCGCTTTAAACTCGCTCGAAGACTCGCCTTCCCAGAATTTTTGATACTTTGTGAAACAGAGAAACATCGAACGCGTTCCAGCGAAATCTAATTACCGTTCGAAGTTTTCGATTAACCCTCTCGTCGGAAGGTTTCAACCGAGAAGTCGTACGCGACTTTCGTATCGATTAACGCGGGTAGAACGAGTGCGTTTTTATCGCGTCGAACGCAAATTAACGCTCTCGTGGCATTATCCGCGATCGTTTTCTAACTCTTCTTTCAAGATTTACACAAAATGGATCTTAATTACAAAATTTTTCTGAAAACATTGTCGACAATTTTTGGAAGCTTGAGAGTTTCCTCTCGATTCGAACCGTCGGCATTGGGGGCGAATTTGCAGGGTGAAAAGGGGATGAATTCGAAGGGAGATCGAGGCGATAGAGCCGCGTGGTACGTGATCGAGAGCCGGTTTAGCTCGAGATTCACGATCGAGCAGCGTCGAAAGCAAATCCTTTTTCCGATCTGCGTGAGATAACGAGCGAAATCCTGCGGCGTTAGGTCCAGTTTATGCAGACTTCCAGAGAAACGCGTGAAATTACCGCAACAGAAAGTTGCTGAATGATAAGAAATTTTATGGGAAAATCTTCAAGAGAATTATTAAAACTGCTACATTTGAACACGATTTCAATTTCCATTCACTCTCTTGATATCTGGGTTTGAAATAAGGATTTTTGGGACAAGAGGATATTTCTTTTACACGAAGACTTGAAGCATTGTTTCAAGTTATAGTTAACATTATACGATTAAATATAGGTAGCCTTTTACGATGAAATATAGTATTATACGATTAAATATAGTTAGTATTTATAATGCATTTAGTATGTATTATACCGTATTCTCTGAGGGAGAACCTACCCTTACGCGCTGCGGAGTAAAGTTGAAACTACTCGTGTTTCGCGCCATTGCCCCGTGGGTAAGTCGTCGGTAACGCAGATTCCCGGTATCGTAGGAACTCAACTTACCGGCCATTAGCAAATCCCGGTTTACCGTTCGCCACGCATTTACCGATTACCAAAAATCGATACGCAACCGAATTTCCCATTTTCTCGTATAAAGTTACTATTTCATTTCCGAGCCAGGTTCTGATAACCGGTTGTAAATTAATTAATTACACATCGTCTCGATTTTGACTAAAGATGTTCTCTGAATTGTGTCAGCTTTCTTCTAAAACATTTACAAAAGTGTCGAAACACGATATTCGAACGATCGAATCTGCGGTTTGCTTCCACGTTGCGGAAATGCGGGTATTGTACAACCGCAGAGTCCTAGATTCACGCATTTTCGTGAAAGCGATCTAGGAGCTTCATTTTACGCGAGAACCGTAATTACCCTCTCGAATCGGTGACCGCAGGTCCGTAATGGCCATCGATGAGAAAGAAAACAAGGGGATCGGTGGAACCGTTTTCGCGACACGGTGCCAGGCAGGGTGATTAATTAAATGCAAACACGACCACGCCCGTTTGAAAGAGAAACGCGATAGCGTGACTACAGAAGGGTCGAGCGTTGTTTCGCTTTCTTCCTGTTTCTTCCGTGTTTTACCGATACCCGAGATCACCGTCTCGTCGATAACTTTCGAAATTATGCTCTATAATCGAGTAACCCGATTTCAAATTAAATTCGCTCGTCAGAGAATGATTCCGAATACCGAGGCGAAAAACTCGAGCTCTCGAGAATCCCGTGTTTCCGAGCGAAACTCGGTCGGCTTTTTGTTACCTAGACAAAGCGTAGAACTGAATCACGAGATTAGCCGGGTCAAAAAATTTATCGTTGCTTTTTCGCCTCTCCGGATTATTCCGTTGTTGATACAGTGAAAAATCGTTTTAATTGACGAACTGTTTTAATTCTCTCAGTTCGAGAGAAAAGGCGAAGAGGCTTCTTTCACCGAGCTCTCGTTTGAGCCACGAAAGTTGGCCTCTCGAAATTGAACCCCTCGTTAACCCCCGAAACCGATACGGTAATAAGCACGGCCTAGATAGAAACGATGCTTCCTGGACGAAACTTTCGAATATCACGATGGGATGGAATTAGAAAAATTACTCGTAAATTCTGTTATCGATCGCGAAGGGAAGAATTTTGAAACGTTAGGTCGAAGACGATAGTTGCGGTTTAGGAGAGTTAACGTGGGAGGGTATGATGTTTTCCATAGACCATCTGTCGAGGGCACCCCCCGTGGATTAATTGGGACCCCGTGTATTGATCCAATAACATGGGCGCTGAATACGCAAACCGAGGGAGAGAAAACTCCCGGTGAGGGATATCAGAGGCAGCTAACGAAAGAGAGAGCGAGAGAGAGGAAACCGGGGAAAAAATAAAAGTCGTATAGAATTACCAAGATTTAACGACCTGTACTATTTTAAACGCTACCTCGTAAACTCGGTTTACCAAAATTTGATCCGCGATAGCGGAACACCTGATTCGAAAGGGCAAGCGACCTAGTAGGCGTGCACGCGAAATCGGATTGCAAGGGTCATATCCCCCTCGAAACTCGCAATAAAGTCTTTGAAGCAAAGTTATTTTCGCGGAGTCTCCCCCGTCACGACGCTACTCGCGTTCCCCGCGTTAATTGTACGTCTTAATTAAAACTAATCCCGTTCAAATTAAAATAAATTGAGCTTGGTTTGCTACGGTAGTGCTTTACCAGAGAAGAAAAAAGAAACGTCGAGCATCTTGAAACGCGCGCTCCCGAGGGGGGTTCCGTGACGCGTGACGTTTAATCCCTTCGATCACGGCACCGGTGTAATTATTTTAATGGACGTTTACGCGTGTACCTCGCAAATGAGTCACCGTGGCTTCTGCTCCGACGAACTTTAACTCCTTCGTTACCCTCGTTACTTTCGAGGAAATTAAACGCGTTTCGTGGACGATTTAAAGGGGTCGAGACGCGGACGAACTCTTTTGGATACGGGAAGGCATCGAGGTATAGACGATCGATTCAATGTCAGTTCAATTTATTGAAAGCCTCGAGTTACGATATTTACATTGTTACGATCTCGGAAGTTTTGCAAGAATGTTTACGAAGTAACCGTGAAAACAGTTCTACGTGTGCATTTCTATGATACGCAACATGGTGCTTAACATATATATAAGATTACGACGCGTACCGCGACACGCAATGCATGCAGATTATTAGTGTTGGAATTGGCGCGTACAATCAAGGAACATTTTCCAACAACGATATTCGAGACTTATAAATAAGATTAAATACGTATACGAGTATCTTCGACGAAGCTATCTTTCGTATGAACGTAAAAAAACATATAGGCACGTAAATATATAAATATACACATAGTATATCTAAGGCGAAGTCTAATCTATAACATTGTTCTACACAACAACGACATCTGCGCGCGACGGTGTGTACTCTAAGCTCTACACATCTATGGGGTTCTCTTGTCTAAGGTGTCTCTCACGATGAACATGGCGAAGTCTTTTCTCTTTCGTTTCTTCCCGGCGCTGGTCCTCGTGCTGGTCTTGGCCTTTCGGTAATCCGCACTTTTGTGGATCGTGGTTACAAAACCATCGTTCTCGAAACGCGTTCTTTCACGGGATAGTCCTTTACGGGGTTATACCTGATTCTTCATTCCCCTCTTTCATCCCTTCTCTTCTCGTTCCGCGATCGAACGCCACCTGGCGGCCGTACCCTCTACCAGCCGACAGGAAGGTTAGACAACCCACCCCGTCCCATCCACCCGGCACAACCATCATCACCGTCATCACCATCACCGGCACCAACACTAGCATCATCAACCACCACCTCCACGTGCACCTACGAGACCATCACCGTCTTCTCCACCTACGCCTCGACCACCGCTACTAACCCAGACCCATGAAATCCGACTCCGAGCTTCTCTCTTTCGATTCGTAAACGTGCCGCGCCCGTTAATCCAACAGCTAATCAATTTTCATCGCGATCCCTCTGTGCTCTAACGACCCTGCCTCTTTTTCCTGCTCTTCTTTTCGCCGGCCCCTCTTTCTTTTCGGGTTCGACGATCTCGACCAGAACTAGTTTCGACAATCCTTGCGCGATGTCTATTGTTCGACTCGATTAAAACAGTGGGGAATCCGAGGTGAATTTCTTGATTAGAGGGTTTATTAATAGAACAGGGAACATCGAGGGGTCGTAACTCCGAGCAGAACGAGACGGATGATATAACGAGTGTCGCGTGTCGGCGATAATTACAGAGGTGTATTCGTGTCTCGACGAATTCCCGCCCTTTTCCCTTGCCCCCGCGACTAATCTTTCGGCTACTCGGCGATCGGTATTCGCTTCTCGTCGAAGATCGTTTCATCCCCGAAGCAACCTCGTACCAGCGTTCACCGTTCACGATGTCCGTGATTCGAACGTTATCGGCTTCCGGGGAACACGAATTCGAAACGAGGGATCGCGAACGCATGGTGGGTTAGCGTGGCCGCGGTACGTCATTCGGACACGCCGATCGAACGTCGCCGCTGCTAGAAACTCTGATCGAAACTGGGGAAAGCAGGCAAGCTAGAGGGGAGTCGACTCGAGGAAAAGGGGGAGAGGCTGTCGGAGAGAAAGAGACGGAAGGCCCACGATCGACCTAAACCCGGCGTTAACCTTTTCATCGACCCCGTTCGAGTTCTCCGCTAGCCCGTCGTGGCGCCGCTCTAATTCGGTACACCGAGTCGCGCACGGAAACAAGGCAGATTCATTATTCAGTAAACGACCGTAGATATTTCGGGGTTGAAACGACGGAAAGGAAGTTTGCTCCTCGGAATTGGGCCACGCGACTTCCTTTCGTCGTTCGATCGCCGCCCGGCTAATCCTGTTCGATCGGGCTGAACGCTCGTACGCGAATACCGTTCGAGCGCGAAACGCGCCGATCGAAACGGCACACAGAGGAATAACGCGACGAGATTGAACGGATGTCGGATGCTACGGCCATCTTGCGAATCCGATCCGTGATCCAGCGTTACCAACCGCGGCTACGGAAACTGGGCCTTTCTCCTTAAGCAACTTCCGCGAGCCAACGACCAGGGGATCGAATCGAACGAACGGGACTCGTTCGTGACCGAGAAAAGGAAAACTCGGGGAACAAACGGCAACGGTGCCGCACCTTCCGGAAGCTGCCTTATCGACCGGAAACGCTCGTGGCATCCACGTTGGCAAGAATCGAGAGGCACCTCGTCGAGGGCTTTCACCTCGTGGCCATCTTTCCAGTCTGAACCGAACGAACATATCGCGGAAATCGAATCTCGTAAACGTCTCTCGAGTCCGGTGCAACCTTCGAGTTTGACCAGCTAGACATCCGATAAGCGCTCCCTCCCTCAACTCCCCTTGAACTCCGGCGTGTTTTGTTTCTTCGAGCTATTGACCGATCGTTGCAGCGTCACGAGGCACGAAACAACACTGTGTCCCGACGTTTCTTCCACTTTGCCAGTTACCGAGAACACACTGAAAGCGGTCCGGCTTCGAGGAGAGCCACGAGACGAGGACAATGTCCCATCACACCAGTAACTCTTTAAAGGCGTACTGCTGTGACAGGACAATATCCCCGGCAAGCGGACTTTGCGTGTCCATGTTGCGGGAACGTCGTCGGGCACTTATCGCGCTACACCTTCGCCGTTGGTCCGTTTAATCGTTCGCGGCGCGAAATCGCAGGACAGGCGAGAGCCAAGGGCGACGATGACAGCCTCGCCGCCGCTGGCGGCGTCGAGCTGACTCCTGCGGAGGCGGTATCGTTCGGTCGAACGTCCCGACGGCACTGCGTCGCTCGCTGGCGACGGCGCCTCCGCACCCTGTCTCTCCCCCACCCGAGGGTGCTTCTCCTCCATCCGAGGAGCCCCACCAGCCTCGAAAACGCACCCTCTCCTCGTCGATCCGAGCCCCTCGATGGCCCGTCGAGGGTGGAACGATAGAGAAGGGTGGTTGGTGCGCGTGTCCGCTCGCGCATATTCCGCGTGCGAACGAGCACGGGCTCGGGGGAAAGACTCGGCGTAGAGAGACGAAGCCGGAGAGGCGAGGGTGCGCGCGGCCAGCCCGTAGAAGGGCGGCAGAGAATGGGAGAAAAGTAACCCTCGACGTTGCCGAGGGTCACGAGGGAACTACGCTAGCACACAGGATGTCTACCGATACTGGAAACACTAGAGTTCTTCTCGCGCGTATCCGCCTTTCAAACCTTCTACCCTCTTTCGTTATTCTTGCTTTCCTTCTGCTTTCGAAACGCACTCCTCCGTTTCTCACCGATAAAGATCGAGCGCTTATCGATCGAAAAGTCTTTCACTGAAAACGATTTCGCGTCTTCCTCGCGGAAAGGGTCACGGTTAACCTTCCTTAAGCTGATTCGCGTCCATCACGCGATCGTTCGTGGAATAAAAACGGAACAGTCGTACAATAACCGCACGTCGAAAGTCCATTGCCCCTGTTACCAAATTGTCAACGTTTAATTCGGTCGGTCGCGAATGCCTTATTCAGCCGTACATTGTGGTTCGAATAGAATACAGAGAGAAGTAATTACGCAACGTTGATATAATCGCAATGTTTCGCAACATCGAGAGAGGGCTGAAATTCCGATTGACCGAACGGCTATACGTAGCCGAAATACGTTGGTCGAAAGAGGCAAATTTACGGGAGCATGAAGCTCGTTCGCTTCAAAGAGAAAACGAAAACGCGAACGGCGATTCGAATCGATCCAGCAACTTCGAACCAAAACGTCTCCCTCTCGCTGCCCCGAAGTTTCTTGCCCGATCGAAGTTTCCGCAATTAGCTTTCTCTTTCGCTCTATCGGAAGCGGAGATTAGCACGGTTCGTGACGAAACGAAGAAAAGAGGATATCCTCTCGGGGATCCTCCGAAATTTCGAAAGAGTTTTTTCCGCGACTACGGAGGATCGCGTCGCGAAGGAAATGAGCGTAGAAAGAGGCGGAAGAAAAAGCCAGCTAACGGTGAATGGCAACGAGAGAGGCGAGTTTACGTGGAAATTAGGCGACGAAAGAGAAAAAGAGCGACGCATTTCGATAGACGTTCCGCTAGGAGTGGAACGTTGCAAAAGGGAGCGCGACAACTCGAAGAGGGAAGAACGGAGGGGAGTATTGATCCACCAGCTGCGCGTTCTCTCACCCTCCACCCCCGCTGTTCACCCTCTCGCCCCTTATCCCAGCCACCACCTCCCACATCCCACTGGACGACTCCCTCGAATGGCTCGCCCTGTTTCGCTTTACTTCGTTCCTTCTCTCCTTCTCTGCAACCCTCCCTCTTCACCCTCGTTCTCTTTCTCTCTGACCCGTCGCTCCGTAGCAATGGAAACGATGCTTTCGCGAGCAGCGTCCACGATATTCGCATCCGTTTTATGTTGCCTCCTGCTCGTTACGCAAACCAAAGTATTCGTGCATCTCGAGACGTCTGCAAGCGAACAAGTTTCCCCTTTTCGGCTCTGTCCGTTTTACTCGGAAACGCGAGTCAGGAATCGGACCCATCGCTACAGCGTCCTCGTTCTTGTTCCCTCTGATCCTTCGTCTCCGTCTTGTCGCACACGCGTTAAAGCATTACGAGGCTTCTCTCTTTCTCTCCCAGCCCGGTTACTGCCGCGTCTCTCTTTCCCTCGGGGGTACGCGCGCACGCGAACACCCTTCCCGCTTTCTTCCCCTCTGCGAAATCCCCTCCGCCCGAGAGACCCACTCCAGGCTGCGTCACGCTCCCTCGACCTCTGCACCTCCGACATCATCCTCGTATGCTCCGTTCTGCTTCGCTCTGCCCGCGTTTCTCGCGGCTATACAACCATAGAACCGAACCGGAGTAACGTGCACCGCTTTTACTCTCTCCCTATTCCGTCCTTCGACCTCCGACTCCCTTTTCTTTTTGGTGAACTCGAGTTGTTGCGGATCCCGGGAAACAACCGAGCCTCTCACCATGCGTCGATCGACTCGTTCGAGATCATTGATCGATACTCGCCAGATCATATTCGAAGTCCAAAATATTCGAAGAGTATTTTCAGCTATTTGCAGCGTCTCGTTTGAATGGATAGCGCAGGTTTTGCGAAGATAACGAGGATCGGTAACCCGTGATGGACGCGAAAGATGGACGGATACATCGAGTTCGATCCCCGCGGGACTATCGATGTCGTTGTAACTCTCGCGGAGACGGCGAGCGTAGATGGCGGTTAAGGGTAACGAAGGGTGACAGCGGAGAGAAAATAAAATATCGCTCGCCGACTCACCCCCCATCGATTCGCCATAGCGTTCGCGTACTCGCGCTCTCCGTACGGAAGAAACGAGCAGCCCTCGTTTTTCTTCGCGTTTCAGGGCCGATCGCGTCACCGACGACTTTATCGTGCCACGCGGAAACAGCGTTATCTTTTCCAATTATTCGCCGGTGATCGGTGGAACGGTGGCGGAGCACGAACGCGTTCTTATCGGTTCGATGAAATCTTCCGGAAGACAGAGAAAAATAGCGGTCGAAGGGCGCGACCGTTTCGTGCTCGAAATAATTTGCTTGGAATTATTCGAAAACGATACCTTCGTTTTCTGTTTTCCTTTTCCGGAAGCTTTCGGCCGATCACCTTGATGCATTGCACCGAAACTTTTAACGATGCGTCACGATTAAACACTCACCTTCAGAGAGCGGGGATTTCGCAGATCGAAGAACCGTGGAATGGAAGGAATCTCGAAACGATGATACCCGCCGATTCTGCGCTTACGAAACGTTCGATTAGTCCCTTGTCCTTTTTCTATTTTGCGATGCCCTCGATCGCGCAAAATCTTAACGAAACTTACTGAACGTCGATCGTCGTGAAAAAGAAACGGTGAGCGCATATGATAGGGAGGCTGAGTAACACCATACCTTTTATGAGGACCAGCGGTATCATCTGAAATTGAAAATGAAATGTAGCGTCTGCTCAGAGTATCGTAGATTAATAAAATTGCGCGGAAAACAACGGTTCGGGAGAGTGCGCGAGGGCATTCGGTTCCGACTTCCGACGCGTTTCAAGTATTCAAAGGGTTGTATGGGGGCTCGCTTAACGCGGCGCGGGTTAACATAAACATCAACGTGGAAAGGAAACGAGAGAGAGTTGGCGCGCGTTGCTTGTGCTCGGACAATAAATTGCCTGTGAGAACACCCTCTGGCTGGGAAAACATTTTTCCGCGTTACTCGGCCAGACGGTAATTAAAATGTAGTCTATCGTTAATTATGCAGCGATACGAAAATGCACCGTCTAGTTTCGTTATTCGTGCCTCTCCAACCACATTTCGAGATTCGTCTTCGATAGACTTACCGATTCACCTTCGATTAAAACGAATTATGAGTCCCTGTTCGGTGTGACAAATTTTACGAATGGTCGTGAAACGCTGCGGACCCGGCTATTTATCCACGACGATTCGATCGGTTAGTCTAATTGTATTGTTCAACGAGTCGTCAGAAATGGGTGGAAATATTACGTAATTGTTATAGAATGAAACAGAAGAACATCCACCGGGCAAATATTTTTCTGCGCGTTTCCATTTCTATAAAAGCCCGTATAGAATAAAAACAAACACAACGTTGAATATTGTACCAGAGGAAGGTATTTCGATTCGGTTACGATTGACAAAGAATGTTACCCTAATTCGGAAATACTAAAGAAAGTCCGTAAAGAAACTCCGTAGGATGTCGAGTTACGTAAGAAACAATTTTCGGTTAAAATTTGCTGAAAGACGAAACTAAAACGAAATAGCGTATTCGTTTATACGATAATTCGTATAGGTACGACTTCGATGTGAACGAAAGGTTTTCGCATAGCAGTCGGATGACGAGAGCAATTAGCTGGATTCGACGGCGCTCGATTAACCGTGAACTTGCGTGTGTTTCAGCGCCGGCATGGAGGCAGCAAATGGTACGATCGAGCACGATTTTCACAATGCCCTGGTGCCCATAAACGGTAGCCATTCCGGCAGCTCCGGCAGGAGTACACCGAATGGCGGCGACCCAGCACCGGGAAAATTGTTCGTCGGTGGGTTGTCCTGGCAGACGAGCAGCGAAAAACTCAGGGAGTACTTTGGCATGTTCGGCACCGTCACCGACGTACTCATCATGAAGGATCCGGTCACACAGGTTGGTCAGCTCGATGGAAGCTCTCGTGGCTTATCCATTCGTAATCTAACCGGTAGCCTGCCTCGAGCTTGTTCCAAAGATCTTGATCGATTTAACCTTAACCGAACGACAACGACGCGGTCGATCGCGTTTCGGATCGCTCTCGTAAACGTAGTTTCTCGATCGAGATCTCGTTCGGAAGAAACTCGCGAACGGGCTATCGTCGGGAGAATATTTTCGGTTAATTTCCTCCTCGATAGGTCAAATCGTTCGTATCGGGGCCAACCGAAAAACAGGGTGGCCGGTTTTATTGGGGGTATAGGGCGAGAGAGGGTGAATCGGGAGTAATCGGGGGAACAAGAGAAAAGATCGAAACGCGATTCGTCTCGAGGAGATTCGATGCACCAGTTTCTTCCTTCCACTTTTGCACGAGATTTCACACAGTAGACCGTAGAAGAGAAGTTGTACTAATCGATGTAACTAATTTGCTGAGACAGTGTAAAGGAAGTAGAAACGTATCTTTTGGTATCTTTACTGTATCAAAACTTGTATTTAAAACGTAAAAGGTGGAAAAGAGGCAGAGGCTCGTTTCTAAAGATGCGTTCGCACACGGGATAAACGGATGACAACGTAATAGTAATCACGTACGAGGACTGTGGGCATATAGATTATCGTATTCGGTAGCGATGCAATTAACGATCGTAACTTCATTTGAGTCTTATATCATTTATTCGAAGTCCTTGTCTCTCACGTAATCCTAGAATGTTTGTCTTACATTGGCTTGGACAGTCTTGCATGTATACGGTAGTTTGGTAGTATTTAGTTTAATTGTACATAAGAGAAGATATCGTGGTACCTTTTTTTACATACAGTGTACGATAGAGAAAACGGGTCACCTTTTCGACGAACGCGACGGTGAAAAGTTCGATTTTACTCCGGATAGGACGGTTCGTAACGTCGCGCGAGATTTAGGCGCCGATTGATCCGTTCGCCGCGTGATTCTCGTCGGAAAATCGATCGGAACGAATTTCGATAGCGGATCGCGTTCGCCGGCGAACGGGCGAAAGCGGCCAGCGGAGAAAAGTATCGCGACACACTAGCCAGGGATAGGCGTGCGAAACGAAAGCGAGATAGTACGCGTATTATAGACGGGCGAGGAAAGCGAGAAAAAGGGAGCGATAAAGAGAACGAGAGAGAACGAAAGAGTGAGAGAGAGAGAGAAAGGATAAGAAACGGAAATATTAAAGAAAAAAAAAAAAAATAATAATAATGAAAGGGACAAAGAGAAGGAAGGGACAGAAAGAAAAAAGGATAAAGATGAAAGAGACGGTCGTTGTGCATCGTGGCCGTTCTGGCTTGTTCGGTTACAGCGTAGTCGCGGCTTCGGTTTCATCACGTTCGCGGAGCCGGGTAGCGTGGACAAGGTGCTGAAGTGTCCGATTCATACGTTGGACGGGAAGAAGATCGACCCGAAACACGCGACGCCAAAGAATCGCGCGAAACAGGCGAACCGCACGAAGAAGATCTTCGTGGGCGGCGTGAGTCAGGACACGAGCAGCGAGGAAGTGAAGGCCTACTTCAACCAGTTCGGCAAAGTCGAGGAGACGGTGATGCTGATGGACCAACAGACGAAACGGCACCGTGGCTTCGGTTTCGTTACGTTCGAGAACGAGGACGTGGTGGATCGCGTGTGCGAGATTCACTTTCACACGATCAAGAACAAGAAAGTGGAGTGCAAGAAAGCTCAGCCGAAGGAGGCGGTTCAACAGGGCGCGTTGGCCCTCGGCAAGAGGGTGGTGTTGGGCGCCCTGGGCGTCAGGCTGGCGCCTCAACCGCCCTTACCGGTCGCCGCGGCGTCCCAGATCGTCGCCGCACAGGCGCAGGCGCAAGTACAAGCGGCCGCGGCCGCGGCTGCGGCTGCTCAAGTTCAAAACGCCGTCGCCGGCTACGGCAAACTGTTCGCCAGCAGTTATCCGGCCCTCTCCGCCTACCGATACGCGCCGTATCCGATCCCGGCAGCGGCGGTGGCCGCGGCCGCGGCTGCGGCCGCACCGACCCCGGCCCCGGCCCCGCCATCCGCGGCCGCAGCCGCGGCAGCAGCGGCCGCCGCGACGCCAGCCGCCGCAGCCGCGGCCGCGGCAGCGCCCGCCAATCCCTACCAGGGATACTCGCTCACCAACGTCGACATGTCCAGCTTCCAGGGCGTCGATTGGGGCTCCATGTACGGTATGGGAATGTACGTCTAAGCAGGCTTTTTTCTATTCGCGCGTTCGCGGATTCACCGACACTCCGATCGAACCGGACTCCGACACTCTGCTCTTCTCTTCGATTCACGCCGCTCGCTCCCTCTTCCCGTCCGTTCCTCTTCGACGCGCTTCCGTCGTCTCCCGTCTTCCTCCTCCGATTCCCTCCCCCTTCGTGAACCGCGGCGCGCCTTGTTCTTTCCAAGCGCGCGTAGAACAGAGTAGTAGTCTTCCTCGGATAAACGCGTCTTCTGCCGTTCACCTTTTCTCGGGTACGAACGTCGATCGTTCTATCCGTCGACTATGCCTAACAACCGCGCGAAAGGAGAAGAAGAACGGGAAGAACAGATCTCGAAAGCAGCGAGGAGAGAAGAAGAACGAGGAGAGGATCTTGACGGGCGAAAAAGCGCGTCGGAGTCGGAGCAGCGCGTCCTCGAGCAGGACACGAGGACTTTCCTGGCCGGAAACCGAAATCGTTCTTCTCGCGTTTACTGTCGCGTCGTTATCGTCTGTCGATTAATTTATTAGCGCGAGCGAGCGATTAAAGGGGGTTCGAAAGAGGAGACAAGAAGAAGAAAATGAAACGAAAACAGAAAAAAAAAAAACGAGAAAAAGAGGGAGAGAGTGCGTGCGTGCATGGACGAGAACGAAAGAGAGAAAGAGAGAGAGAGAGAGAGCGAACGAACGAACGAAAGAAAGAAATTGCTGTATCTTTTTAACCTTGGCCTGCGCGAGGCTCGTTCGTGTTCTTTTTGTCCACGCGATTATTCCACGCATTTTGTGTTTGCGCCACACTCGTTAGGTTCCTAGTTAGATCATAGCATGCTCCTAAACGCGAGGCGCGGCGCGGCGTCGCGCCGTCGTCGTTCGCGTTGTTTCCCGGCTTCCCGTCGCGCCCAACCGTACGATAACTAACTAATTACTTAATTACTTAATCGATTAAGCGATATATATCGGCGGCCGTGAACGGCCGCCCCACTCTCAAGGATCTCGACCACGAAGCAATAAAACAGGGGAGGTAGAGAGAGAGACGAACGGAAGAAAGAGCGAACTTTGGACGTTGTGCCGTGAACGAGCTTTCGAACCAAACCTTGCGTATCCGCGGAACGAGCTCTCTTCCGTTTCAGAATTCCCGAGGACCGGGTGAGCACTCGCGGACGAAACGGAAGCACGCGGGAAAACGGGACGTTTAATATTTCTTTTCTTCCATTCCAGAGAACGCGGGTTCTCTCCTGGTTGTCGCGCGACGCTCAGCCTCGATCAAAGTGCCAAAAGCCTCGTCGACATTCTTTCGAGCAATCATCCTCGATACTCTTAATACTCTGTCAAGTTCCGTGGGTAACGCGCGATCCTACCTTTCCTCGATCCTCGATCGTTTTACCGCGTGCTTCCGTTCGTCGAGTCGACGCTCGTCCGCAAGCTCGCGAGACGAAGGTACGCGTACGCGGAGGAAAACGAATCGGGCGTACACGTACAAGGAACGCGTCTACGTAGAATAACGGATAGGTATACATATATTTTTCTTCGAGTAATGGAAGACAATATTTCTCCATCGCGCGAACCGAAGTGGCGACCACGCGATTTTCGAGCGCGCGAAACGAGAGACGCGTTTCGAGGGAACTCGCGTTCCCGGGTATAACTAATTGTAAGATTCGCGAACGAGCGACTTTTTGCTAACGGCAAACCGAGATTGAGATTAGCTCAGTGTAAGTTAAGCGACCCTAACTCGTAAGTTTCAACTAGGTTAAGCATAGACACTTAAGGCGTTCGTAACGAAACGAGTCGATACTTAATTTATATACGTATCTGTCTACGCGTGCCGCGCCCTTCTCGCTCGCGACCGTTCGATCGAGACGGCTGCACCCCGCGACACTCGATCTACCGCCGCTTTCGATCGATCTATCCAACACTCACGGTTCTCCGACTTTCCAACGATTCGCTTCGTCGAACTCGAACGCGAAAATTTGTAGAAAATCTCGATCGACGATTCGCTTATTTATTTATTTATCGAGCCTTTTGGCTGCTCCGTTTGTAAACTTTCGATCGAGCCGATCTCGACGAAAGCGCGACAGATCGACGACGCAGTCGTTCGCGCGCAGTCGTCGCGATTCGACGAGGAAAAAAAAAAAACAGACGAGAAAAGGGAAGAAAATAGTCGAGGGCGAGAAAAGCGCGACGCGTCGAAACGCGTGTGACAACTTTCGAGCAATAAGCGATTGACACTTTGAAACCGTATCGTTTCCGTTGAACGATAGCGAGGAAAGAGCGGATCGAACGGTATGCGAAGGAACGATTAACGGAACCGTTGGTCAGCGGCGTAGATAAGGTAGGGGACAGGAACGTAGAAAAAGAAAAAAAAAGGATGGAGCAAAAGGAAGTTCGAGGGGAAAGATCTTCCTTCCTCGAACGACGAATAATATTCTATAGTGATATACACACCTTAACATATACTTAACATGTACCGTAATATTAACGACGACAAAGCTCGCGAGTGATATTTATTACTTATAAGATGCTTAGAACGATAAGCAGATAAGCGAGTTAAAACGGACGCGTGCGTTATAAGCGAGAGTCGAGAGAACGAATCACGCCTTACGAAATCGCGAAAAGCAAATATACGCGCGCGTATTCAACGAGAGATTTAACATATTTTATTTTACTTTTTTTTTTCTTCATTATTTTCTTTTTTGTTATCTCAAATCCAGGGTCTACGCGTATTTCGTCGATTCGCCGTTTCGAGAACACGAACCATGGGTGCGTACTTAAAGCTAACCTCGAGGACACCCGATATCGAACGTATCCTATCCGGTCGATCCCTTTCGAATTCCACCTCTTCTCTCTTTCTCTGGTCGCGTTTCTATCCTGTATCGGGTAGAGTCGTAAACGGCGTGGAAAGGGAGAAGGTAAACTTAAGAGCGTTCCGAGTCGATTCTTTTCGACGATTAAATTTCAATTTTATTGTCCGAGATGTTTGAAACGCTCGTATCGCGGTCTTTGGGTGTCCTCTTTTTTTATCCCGTGTCGTTTATGCCAATGATCATTATTTTTTTTTTTTTCTTTTTTTTTTATTAATAAATCGATGCAGACTCGTCGCTGAAACGGGAATTTTCGAATCGATCGATCGATTTTTTCGTCGATTCGGGATGACCTTTGAACTCGCATCAAATGCCATCCATCGTTGACAGCTAGCCTGCCCTCTCCTTCGCGAACGCTTCCTTTTTTTCCTACGACCCTTTTTCAACCCCTTTGATAACACCTGCCGGTGATATCATGTATTGTACATGCTAACACGATCTCGCGCATACACACACACACACACACACGCTCACACGTACATTTTTTACTTGATTTCACGCAAACGCATACACAACGTATAGACAGACACGGTTACACGTATTGCGAATGTCGAAAGTAATTTTTAGCGTAGTTAGTATTTTGATGAAAGCTAACCACCCATTAGTTGAGAATGATTAGTAGGTAAAGCATGCTGGTTGAAAAATATCTTTAGATTTCTGGATCCTGTTGTTCCTTCACCGCCCTCGTCGTGACGTTGTACGTTTTTTTAACCAACAATTTCGCGTTATTCTTGCCGACGATCGATCGCGAGCGCCAACGTCAAAATTCAATCGATTTTTCCTTGTTACCGTTTTCTTTTTTCGTTTCGTTATTGTCTCGATTCTACGTTTACTCTATTTTTCCTTTTTTTTTTTTTCTTTTCGATGCGCGTTCCTTTTGTTTTTTCGTTCTACGAGTTTAATAATCTAAAAAGAAACCGCTGCGAAGGCACCCGTTTTCGACGAACGCGAACAAACGCGTTGCTCATCAATTTTCGCGAGTATTCTAAGATAAGCTGTAATCGATCGAAAATATACGATTTCGCGAAACATTGCCTACTGAATGTCAATCGTTAGGGACATCCCTATCCGCGATCCACTCGAATCTGTCTCGATCGGACCCTTAAACTCTCGTGTTCCTCCGAATTGGAGAATTTTTTCGAATCGATCTTTCTTTATCGGATCGTTTTTTGCAATAAATATTTTTCTTCGTACTTTCTCGGCGACGTGTTCGAAGAATAAAAGGCGTTTTTCTATAGCAACGATCGGGCAACGAAAAGAGACCGACGACAGAGACCCTCGTCGAGACGCGTCCCAATTCCACCCCCGTCAATCCACTCTCCGAATGATACCTCGGCGATTCTTTGTGCCTCCCGCCACTATTATTACTTAATCTTATTGTTACTATTACCGTTATTACCACCGTCATCGTCGTTGTTGTCATTCACCGCGGAGCACAGTTGCGATCATCGTTGCGCATCGCCCTTGATCGTCGCCGTCGTGATCGTTACCGTTTACCATCGACGGATCGAGATCGAAAGAGATTCTCGAACGAAAGCGTGCGCGCGATTCTCGTTGCCGATCTTCGTCTTTTCATTTCCCCTTCGATTTCCACGCGTTTCTTTTTTCCCGTTTCACTCGTGTGCCATAAACACGGAGCGACCGTGCAACGAGACACGAGCGCGTAACGACGCCGAAATCTACTCGCTTTTACCGAGGCTGATCCGTCAATTACAAATCGCGATCGTTCCGATTATCCGAATACCCCCGTTTTCGCTCGGCGAACATCGAAAATTAATCCGTGACCTTACTCGTCGAAAATATCGAACTTTTTATCATTTTCTTTCCATCCCCCGCCCGACGAAACCTATCTCCTTAACGAACCGGTCCTTTCCGCTCCGTTTACGGATGGAGTTCGCGACGGATCAGCCTGTTATCCATTTCCCGATCGTGAAACGAGACGGCACGATACGACGGGAGAGAGAGAAAGAGAGAGAGTGAGAGCGAAAGAGAGCACGTAGGGCGGCGAACGCGAAGAACAACAAAAACGACGGATTATTTAGTTTAGTTCGATGCCTAGATGAGTTGCCAATAAAGTAGTTCGTTTCAAACTTGTAGCTAACCTGTATTGTGTGTACGATATCCTACCCTTCTCCTACTATTTTTTTTTTTCTTATTCCTTCCACGATAGATGCTCCGTATCTGTACATCTCGGTTAATCGACATCACCTTTAATCTTTCTTCTGTTTTTTTTTCCTTTTTTTTTTTTGGTGCTGTGTAATACCCTTTCGCATACTCACACGTGTTCTGTTCGTGTCTCTTTGTGTAACCCGTTTAACCCTGAACTAGCGTGTACGTTGATAATATTTATTGCGATCCATGTTTATTTGTCACGATTCTCCTCATCCTTCGTCCCGATTTCCCTTCGATCGCCGGACTCCCGGTGCCGTCGAAACCGTCGACGTTCGTGCCGGAGGCGTAGCACCGCGAGCGCATCGCTAATTGGCTAATTAATATTAAGCCGTAACTAGCCTCGTTAACCCCGCTGGGCGCTCGTTTCGCGGCGCTCTCTGGTTGGTCGGAACGCAACGGGGAGAGCACCCTGTACTCGCGTTCTTTCTCCGTAATCGCGAAGCTTTCTCGAGCTTTTCCCACCATTCGTTTCGCCTATCTCGATCGAATTCGCTTATCGATTTCGAAGAAATTTCGAAGTTGCCCAAAACAGCTCGGAAGAGCACGAGTTCGGTAAAGCGTTTCCTACCAAACAGAAAAGCGCATCCGGTACGCGTCCCATCCAAGACAACGTTTCTCGACGTTGCTTCCCTCCTGAAACCTCATGTTGCTTCTTACGCTGTTGAAGACAGCCGGCGAAATTGTTGTAGCGCATGCATTTTAGCTAGATCATCCTTGGCGCTCTAACCAACAAGTAAGAGTAAACTTTAATAAATTCGATGCGTACAGTTATTTCCTTGGAAAACCTCCGGAACACCGCGCGATTCTCCGCCGATCCAGGGAACACCGCAAGTATCGGAACAGATCGGTGGAGAACCGTCTCTCCCCGTTTCTCCGTTTCCCTTAGTTTCCGTTTTCATCGTCAACGAGTACGGAGACTCGGCTTACCTCCCTTAACTCTTTGCGATCGACGAGAGATCGCAAAGAGTTAATCGAGAAGAAAGTTGCGCGTTTTGCCGCTGACAAGCCTTGAGGAAAGAGAATGAAAGAGAAAGTGAGAGAGATCGAACGTCACCCATCCCGATCCCGTACGCTCGATCAAACGTTTGGACCGCGAGTTAATGCGCGGTCGATTAAATTCGACACGTTCGTTTTCAACCTAAATTATCTTTTGCTCGAGCGTACCGTCCGACACCCCTGCACGGAGAAAGTCTTCCGAGACTCCCGGGAACCTCGTAAGAAAACATATGTGTACATATCGTCGAGTTAGTTTAGTACGAACGTTAGATCGTAGTTCGTTTTATACGTATACGTGCTGTGATTTTTCGCGAGAACAGATTCTCCGACGGATAGGGACTTCGAGCGACGAACGATCGAGACACCGCGAATTCCGATCGATCTTTCAAACGAACCGTTTGTACCGAATGGACCAATTCGAGCCGTATTCCCGGTGTTCCGATCTCGTCGCGCGAGGCGCGTTACATATCGACGCACGCGACATATCATTTTACGATTTACTCGACAATTCCATTCGGCCTCGTGACCTTAGTCGAAGCTAGATTTCAAGATTTCCTAAAAGTTGAACACGCGCGTTCCCTCGTGCTTTCTCCGTGCACTCGTCGATCGTTCTTTCCCTTGTTTTACGATCGTCGATTCGAACCCTTCGAGTGCCTTAACCCCATGATCTCTCTGTGACCCCTGCTCTCCTTTGAAACTCGAACAAAAAAAAAAAAAAGACGAAAAATAGAATCGATAAAACGAAAATACAGATATATATGTGTGTGTATATATATAGAGAGAGAGAAAGGGAGAGAGAGAATGTAAGGTGACAAAAGAAAACTAGAGAGACGGAGAGAAGAGAACCAGGAACGATTTAGACGCATATTAATTCCCATAGGCAGAGTAGAATTGAGTGTCGATCGCTAGAGAGAACACGAGAGAACCACTTCCATGGATTCGGATTCGAGACGGGGCGACCACGGCGGCTGAATAAACCAGGTAAGACCATTTTCTTTTAATTTCCCCTCTTTTTTCTATTTTACATCGCAGAACGACTCGAGCATCCCGGACCCGAGATCTTGGCTCGTACTGCGCGAGTAACGCATCCTTTTTAACGTAGACATATCGCGTAGTGCGTTAGACGTTGCGAAGTTTAGCGTGTCAGTAGCGAGTATTTATCGTCGATAATAAAGACTACATCCCTTTGATCCCTTTAGCGAGCTAGACAGCGACGCCTCCTATCGCGAGCATAACACATAGTAAATGTTGGTAGTTGGTAACGGTTGAAAAGTCGATGTCGCGAGCGTAGTCTCGTCGTGCATAATCCGAACGTTTTCTTTCCTTTTTGTGCGATTCGAGAAGTGCCTCGAGTTCGAGAACGGAATACGAGAACTTTCGCTACGTTTCTCTCATTTCGCAGAATTAACCGGAACTTTGAGAATTGCCCGATGATCGAACAAAGTGGGAAAGATCACGGTCGAGACCGTGGACGCGTATTAGATCGCCGATGAATTTTCTACGTGGAAACGTTTCGATATACCGTCGAAACCCCGTCGAGTTCTCCCCGTTTTTTCGAAAGTTTTCTCGTTAACGAAACTCGCCGACGTGACGCGACTCCTTTTCCAAGTTTTCCAAAACCGTTCCTGCATCGACAATTAATCGCACGTTCCCCACCTTTCGTCTTATCTCTCGATTCGTTTCCACGCGAATTCGACGGCTAGCTAGCATCGAAGCTAGCAAAGAGTGTTTCGTGCATGCGTTTGTACATACTAATATACGTGAATCGTGTCGTATTCGATCGAGAATATCGATACGAGACGATCGTTGCCGTATGAGGGCAAAATCGAAGCCTTAGTCGCATGATTCGAGAAACAGGTGATACGAGTTCCCCGGAACATTCGACTGGTCAGAACGATTATTAGTCTCGTACAAAACCATATTTACCCCTTTTCTGTGCCGTTTCGAGGGACTCGTGCATCACACGAGGTGCTTCGTAACGCGTGGTCCACATTTTATCGAGGATACAAAGCGTTACGGAACACTCTGTATACACCTATCGGTTCACTGCTGCCATAATCCAACAACCCCGTCATTTCCTACCATCGTCATCGCCTTCATCGACAAATTATCGAATACGAGTCTAAAGACGCGCGGTGCACTCGAAAGTCCTCTTTTACGATCAAGCTCTCTAACCTTTTAGACTCGAAATTTCTGGTTAGTTGATTTCTACCGTTTTGGGAGCTTGGTCCCGGTAAAAGGAGACGCTCGATGTAACATCGAGTCGAACGTTGCTCGTCGCGATCGGAAAACACTCGTATACGTGGAGAAATAGAAGGCGAGTCAATAATGGCTGGCCTTTTTCGTTCGTTTTCGAGGCACTCTTTCGAAATGGGACCCGCGCGTTTTTCGTAGCGCTCTTTTGAAGCCGGCAAAACTGTTTGGCGTCTTGTTCTTCCAGTACATATATATGTATACATTCATACGTACATATTACGCGTACGAAAATTAATAAATAAATTATATATATATATACATACAGATAGATTATATATATATGTACAAACATGCGTATATAACGAATTACGCTATTAATCGGCGATCGCAGCCGAGAGCGTGCGTAGGGACGAACGTCGAAGATGAAATTTTTTGCAAATAATTGTACGTCGCGCGATAAATTCGAGTCAAATTCATCGTGTCTCCGATTTGCCTTCCGTGAATAATCTACGAGACTTTTCTCCGCGCGAAAAGTCGATCTTTATGGACTAAGACTTTTTCACTCGCGTAATCTCGAAGAGCGTTGCCGTGCGTTTCTGAATTTCACGATTCTTGACACGATAGAAACCACGCTGTTCGTGTCAGGCAATTGTCGAGGACCAACGGATACAAATTTCGGTACCGATTGTCTCCCGAAGAAATTTCTCCAAAGTCAAATTCGTTTCTCCACTTATTCCCCACACTGTAAATATTTCTATTCGTTGAAGCGATCAACACTCGCGACAAAACTTTGTACATAAACAGGGTTTTCACGAATTGTCGGTATTTATGAACGTAGATGAGAGCCTTACGAACTATTGTTCGGAGTGATTTCTTTTAATTTGTCCCGGCAAGTATATTCTCGCCTCACAAATTTCATCTGAAAAATATCGGAGCAAAAGAGAAGCGTTAACGAGAGGAATTTTATCGTCCGAACTTTTAATTTCACCGCGTCGATTTCTTTCTTTCCGTTGACACACCCCGTGTATCGATAAAGGCGAGACAAAGATCGTTTTTGCAAGGCGTAACGTTATTATCGACTCGAATCAACGCGATAAAGTAGACCAGACTTTCTCTCTATGTTCAGCGAGCGCGTTTGATATTGCTAGCGAATATCGGTCGCTCTATTTATTCAGCGTCGGATACACCGTGCGACAAAAGTAATGGCAGAGAATCGAAACGGATCGACTCGAGTCGACGGATTAAAAAAACGAAGCGTCGAATTCGAACGGTGCGTTCGATCGACAAGAAGACAATTAGGGGACGAGGGAAACTTTGCAGTCACGAGGATGTTGAAAAAGTACAAACCGGGATAAACGCGGAGCCGGCTCGATCGAAGTTGTAGCCCAAAAGGGACAGATCGATCCGTGCTCGCGTGACTGAGCAGAAAATCGAGAACGAGCCTCGTTTTCGCGGCTCCTCGATCGGCGAGATTCAAAGGCTGACGAGGTAGAGATATTCTTCGAGGACATTTTTCCTGATCGACGGCAGCCGCCGATCCGAGGCTTCTCTCTTATTTAGAGCGTAATCAGTAGCAATATATCTCGCGTGATAATTGCAGGTATATCATTGGTATCGTTAGAAGTATCATTATCATCGTTATCCTTTTAGTAGTGTTTTCGATATGTTCACGTGCCATTTTGTCATCATCGTTAGACACATTTTTCCACTTTGTTATCCTCGTTCACGCTCGATAATTCGTTTCGGAAATCATTGTTTCGGCTACGCGATAAATAGAGGCATTAATTGGCGACAACTCGGTGATCGCTGCTTCGAATTTATCCGAGTAATTAATACTGTTTCCAAACGTTCGATGCTGTTTTTATGTAATAATTACCGGTTTTGATCGTCCTTAGATTCTCGAATTTTAACGGAGATTTTGTAACGTGCAAAGTTAACCCCTTTATTTGTCAGATCAGAACTACCTGTTAGCTATAATATTAAAAAAGAAAATATCTTTCAACGCTTGATTGTTGGACCTAAATTTCCAAGTTGAATATTGAAAATTTGAGCGAGGTTCACAAGGGGTTAATACGAGTAAATTCGTAGCGTCGATCACCGTGTGAATCCCCGTAGCATCGAAAGTGACATAATTTCGAAACGTTTCGAGAAGTAATCCGGTGATCAGGTGCATCGTAGCCTTTTTGTTTATTCCAATTAAAAGTCGCCCCAAAATAAGTTATTCCTTAGAGAGTTGATATTGCGTGTATACGATTGAAAATTCTTAAGGTATTTTTCCGTGTGTTCTGTGGACGAAGCTTCGACGTAGCGCAATTTCTCACCCCGCAAGCATTCCCGGCGGGCGACGATCCACTGACTTTCCAATAAGAGCATCGAATTACCTTCGATTCAAATTTCTGCCCGTTTTATTTCATTTTTCTTTTGTCCTTCCGTTGCCTGTGTTGGTTCGTCACGAGACTCGCTTCTCGGAAATAATCCGAGATCAATGCATATAGAACACGCGATCCAGTTTATTGGAAAGATCACGAAATCGTAGCCAGTAGGTTAACCCGAAATCCGTAACGTAACTAGTATAGTCAGCTAGCTAGACAGCCGAATAGTTAACACGATGTGTAGCGAACTTATATAATTAATTACTTACTCCGTTTAATGGGTAAGAGGCAAAAAGACAGTAATAAGGATTTGGTAGTTGGAAAAGGAACACTGTGACGGAGAGGAAGGACGCGTGCGTGGGTTGGGTGCGTGTTTGGTGTACATGCGAGTGGCTGCGAGAACGAATGCGCGTGAAAGAAACGGAAAGAATTACCAACGTACTTACTGCAGGTAGACTGGTTACTGTACCTGTTGTTGTTGAAAACATTAAAAACACTCTTATTCCATGCTAATATTAGTGATATCTCTTATTTTCACCCCTGTCCATCGTTAATCGAACGTCGCAATAAAAAATGAAAGAAAACTTGCTTGTTTATGGGTAGCTTTTTCAAACAGTCGAGGTAAGACTGCCAGCCTTAAAAGTTTGGATCTACGAGGGGTTCTAGCGAGGGGTGAAACGTACTCTCAGGAATCGAAGTATTACTTCGTGCAGGGGGGGAATACGAATATTTATCGGCTAGTAAGAATATTTCATCCGAATTTTTTTTCGAAGAAGAAGAAGAAATCTCGATTCTTAGTTGATATTGTACACGAGAAAATGCAGCCCTGATGCGTTCTTTCCACCGATGGATCGTATTCCGATAAACAAACATTTCCACCGTATTTAGAGTGTAAATGAAGCGCCATAATGCAATTATCGATTCCCCGATGCAACGCGCGTGTGTATGTACATATATACGTATTTATAAATATTAGTATTTCCTTACAGTAGCTAATTGATCCCTTTACGCTATTGGCCGTCCGATCAAAACGTGCCTTCTGTCAACGTTTTAGGGAGATTCCCTGAACGGAGCGGCTAGTAGCGTACGTAGAAACGTTTACTCCCTTCCTTTGTCATTTCCTTCGAGAGCTCTCCGAATACCGCGACTCGATTTGTAATTAACAGAGCATGAAGAGTGCGTGTAATTGACTTTCGATTCATAGGGGTGACGAGATAGAGAATATTTGCGTTCACGAATGGATTGAGAAATACAGGTGAGTGACAATAAAGGGGGATTATTTTTGCACGCGTTTAGTGAAAATTACTCTCATCCCTCGGAAACTAGCGTTTAAACGAAGAACAAGAGAGAAGCGTGATCCTCGTGAATTGAACCTGTATCATCGACATTCGTCGACTTTCGAAATATAGCATAGGTGATTAAGTTCTATGAACTAACCCTCTCCGTTTGTATTCAACGTTTCCTTCTTTTTGTGTTTAATATAAACGAGTAGTTTGTTGAAGTATGCAAAGAAAGTAGGTTTCACTTCCTGAACCGACAAGAGCGAAGCGTACACGTTTCTTTGGGCTGACTTGTTTAATGGTTGATGCAAGAGTAGTGAGATTTTTTGTTCATTCCGACACAGATGCTTTTTGTACGATCAACGATTTTTCTTCGAGGAAAATGATCGAACGTTGATCGAATAAAGGCCATCTTCACTCGATTCGTTAGACGAACTTTTTTATATAAAATCATAGAAGGACTTAAGAAACGTACGCGTGTGCATGGAGTCTTAAATTGTGGCAAACATGGCGACCATTTTAAGAAAGGCCTAGCTTCATGGACACGCGACCAAAGAACGGTTGATTTTCACGATACACCTGACATCCTTGAATGATTGATTTTTTTGCAACATCGTAGACAAGTAGCATCCTTTAATAATTGAATCGACTCGTACACATTTAGTCAATAGTTGCAGCTGATGTATTGGATAATAATTAGAGTTTATCGTAGAGCGACATGTATTTGCGTCGAAAATATCGACGGTGATGGTAATATCTGTAGCCAATAAAACGACAAAAAGGGAGAACCGAGAGAGGCGTATTTTCACCCGTAACCGTTTTTGCAACGAATTTCCAAGAACCAAGCGTTATTCTCTGTCGTTCGAGACTCGATTACGCAAGACGCTGACGGAAACTGAACTGAAATTTTCACTCGATCAAGAAAATGTACGCGTAGGTGTTCAGTTTCCGATCTTCCGTAGGTCGACGACGATGTGGCCTAATTCGAGCGAGGGATTAATTAGCGCCAAGAAGTATCGCTTTCTCGATTTCTAGAATCCGTGGGAATCTTTCGGAGATTGAAATTGTTTTGCGCGTGTGGACGCGAATTTTGAACCGAGGAATCATTCCAAGACTTGTGTGATACCAAAGCGTTTTTTTCGCGCGTTATCGGACCAACGCAATTCAACGGCGAACGAAAAATCGACGTTTTGCAGGGAAGGAACAAAAGCCGCGAGGATACGAGAGAGAGGTATAAAAGGCTTTTCGTATCACGGAAATGGGGCGAGAAAAAAAGACGCGAGCTTTTTCACCGGAACGTCGCCAACTTCAATCGCGACTTATTTTGTTACGATAGCGTACCACGCCTGTGTGCAAGAGTGCACCGATTTTATCATTCCATCGATCTCGAAAACTGAGCGCTTTATTTTAATCGAGTACAAACGCTGTATATATTACGAGTGTATTTTTATTATTATACGAGCGTGTCGAATTAGAATTGTACTTACAGAGGTGTCGCGCGGTATATCGCCGAAAACGTCGAGCAAAAGCTTCACGATAATATTTCGAAATAACGGAACTTGTGACCGGTCGTTTGGTCCACGTTTTCGACGATCGCGTCGTAGCCAAAGATTTTCGATCCTAGTCTGTCTAGTCACGTTAGCAGAATCGCGCGATATATCCGGCATAGATTTCGAGGGTTACAAATTGAAGAAAGGAGACTCCCGAAGGACAGCGCGCTTCTACGGAAGGAACGAAGAAATCGAGGGAAGAGCGGCAAGAATGCAAGATCTTGTCCGTCTCCCGCGGGAGATACGGAACACTGAAAGGAAGCGGCGGTCTGGAATAATACATTACTATTAATTTATGAACCGTAAGACTTATTTGTATCGTTGCGATTTATTTTTGTCACTACCTTAGTTAATACGATTATCATTATTATTATTATTATTCTTATTATTCTTATTATTATTATCATTATCATTATTATTACATACACGTTTTTGTCCATATAAAAGTTTCTCCATAACCACCCCTCATCTTATATCGGATCTCCAAAGCTGGATTTCTATTCTTATCTGCATTCGAAGAAAAGAGATGGCGCATTCTTTCCCCCAATAATTCCCTCGTAACACGTGTCTTTGGAAAAAATAGATTTCGAAGAAAAACCAGGAGCAGCGTTATACAGGTAGGTTCTATTACGTTCGATACGCTGGTTCTCGGGAGGCAGACGGAACGAGACGAAGGGAAATCGATATTGGGACCCCCCAAGGGCACGCGTTATGTACGTCCCTGTCGGCTAAATTGCGGTCGCCCTGGGAAAAAAAAGCCAGCACGGAAATTTCACCGTACCTTTTTCTCCCCGAACCTACTTCAAGAAATATTAGCCGGTATTCTTGCGGTGTCTGCTCGCCGTATATTCCTCGCGAGATTGATTTTCGTAATCGTTTCGTTCTTCGATTAACTTAGTTTCTCCGTCTTTCGGACGCAACAGGTTAGAAACTTTAATTTCTTTAACTACTTAAGCACCTGTAATCTTTGATTAAACGAATAAATTGTCGATTGACCCCTTGGCTTATAACTTTTCGTGACGCACGTTGCAAGTGCGACAAACTTTAAAGTTCAATTATAATGTATGTAGCTGAATGTAAAATACATTTTAATTCTCTTTGATTTTAATATGAACAGATGACAAATAAATTGTAGGGTAAGGGGTTAATTGAGAAAATAAGAAAACGTTCCGTAAGAAGATCGAAGCAAGTTAAGCCTAGACGAACGTCTAATACACGTGACAGAAAAACGATGACCGTAATTCGATAGCATAAGTTCGTGCCACGCGTTTATATTCTCCCCTTTTATATCCTCCACCGTCGCGTAATATCGCAACAGCACGAAGCGACGCGATATATCCGGAATAGCCGGGCATATTTTCACCCTAAAGATGCGAGTCGTGGAGCAAAGCACATTTACACGCATCCTTCGAGTCCCACTCCCGAATGGATACCACCCTAAGCTATCGATGTATCGTGTCCACCCTACTCCGCCATCTTCGACGTAAACGACGATCGAAAACGAAGAACGAGAAAATGGATCTATTACGAACAGGAAACTTTCCTCGTATTTCAGTTTTCATAATTGACTGGGGAAGGTATTAAGGTCACCGGGGTTGGAGAACCGTGGAGAATACGGAAGAAAAAGCAAAAAATACGCTTTCACGAGCGTAAATCGTCTGGGCTTTCTCATTCTGTTTTTTTTTTTTTTTTTTCTTACCCTCGTTGTTCTCTCTTTTCTGTTTTTCCTCGTTTTCTATTTTCCTTCCTCTCGTAAGGGTGAATCGCGTCACGAAACGCGGTCACGCGATTCTACGATCATGGGCAATGATTTTTATTTATTTATCTTCTGTCCGGAGGAAAATACGAGCCGCACAGGTGAGTAACAGGAATTCTACTAAATTCAACGTATTTTCAAATAAACGCCGAGACAATCGATTTATCCTTATCGAATTAATAGGGACGTCGATCGTTATCGTTATTTTTATCCCGATACTTTAGCTAGGCATAAAATTGCGTTACTCGAACAAATCAGTGGCCGTAAGTAGCCGTTCGAACGATATTAGCTTAAAGGGGAAATGGAGCATTTCATAAGGGTGGTTGCCCACCCTTTGCACGACTTATCGCGTCTTTATTGCCAGATCACTATCGATACATCGATCAAGAAATTAAACCCCATTTCTCACGCGGAAGAAACAGAGAATGAAATATGCGGTCCGAAGTCGTTACAAATCCTTCTGAACCGAAAAACCACGTCGTGCTATCTAATATTCCGTAAACGTCAGTCCGGGGAGCTTTTCGCGGATTTCTTTATCACTTTGCCGCCGCGAAGTATTCAATATAACCAGCTGCATTATGTAGCGAGTTGAACGAGCTCCTCCAGGGAGAGAAGGTGCAGAAGAAGGGAAAAAGTTGACCCAGCGAAGTACCGGTTACTTGTCTCGCATTTCAACTAGCATAATCGCCAGCTCCTCGAGACGTTCGTTTCAAAGCACGTACAAATCGATAATTAACGACGGAAATCTTTCCAGAATATCTTTCTCCTCATTTTTCATTCTTTTTCGTAGCCAAGGTCTAAAAAGAATTTCGCGTATCCGCCAACAGAGGGATTCGATACTTTCCGAGTGCTCGACCCGTATACACCCTCGAAAATAACTCGAGCTGTCACTCCCTGTTCCTTGAATCACCCTTTTTAGCAACCGCTACGTGGAAGTGGCCGAAGTTCACGTAAACCGAGAAGTACCGCTACACCCTGTCCTTGAAACATTCACGCGAGTACGTGAATCGAGAAAAAGCCGCTGCGGCGAAATGCACATTCGCGGTAACTCGTTTCAGACTGCCGATAAATAGTTTACCCGTTCGGTAGAACCGAGACAATGGAGAAGGGTAAGAGACATTCTGAGTGGGCGTGCAAGGGACGAATGCTTTAAGAGATACGAAGCTTAAATCTTTGATGCCCTTAGGCTCGGCTTGACCGGCTCTCCCTTGGTTATTCTTCCTAGGTTTTACGCGAGACAACGAACGTCCGTCGATTTATATTGTTGGAACGTGAAATTCCCGAAAAAAATTCAAAATGGAAGCGATCGAAGATGAAAGTATCGAGAAAAGAACATCTATGACATTTTGCCGAAAGATCTTTCAGCCAATGACCTTGCGGTATCGATCGTGGCTGATCGATTCCGTGTACCTTGCACGACGGTCTTCAGAAACGCTATAAAACAATAATGAAATCGAGCCCATTTTCTATCTCCCCCTTTTTCGTCCATGTTCCGTTATCGAATAAAGTTATTCCCGTGTACCATGTGCGCGCCCTTTGAGCCCCATTTACGACCACCGATGACGCTAACCACCTGTTCGTAGTTTGTCGCGACTCCAAGTGGAGAATCCGATTTTAATCAGGCCGAAACAGTAGCTGAGTTGCGTAACTGGTCAGGCTCCGAACGCTTTTACATGGCTCTCGAACGAGCCTACGTTTAATATTTAAATCGATGCATGCCATATTTACGAGAGCTTTTAGTGACTTGCTGGGTTACCCACATAAAAGAGAAAAACGTGTTCCGGAAGCATACCCTGAAGCAGAAAGTATGCGCAAGTATGAGCTACAAGCGGAAGAAAAGATAAATCCAAGAACTTTCGAGTGGCATTAATCTAAAAGCGTTACGTTTTTTGATTTCATCGTACCGGAATTTTATAACGTAAGTGTCGTCCAAATATTCCACCATGATGTAGCGTGTAACGATGCGATTAATAAATATTAATGCTTTTTAATATATTACGAATTTCTTTTAACGCTTAATTGCTCAGAATTTTACAAAACGTTCGAACAAAATTTATATCCTTACCGAATATTCCTTCTTCATCGTTTTTACAGAATAAAAATCCAATTTCCCAATACAGACGGTAAAAGGAGTCTTTACTAAACAATGTGGTATTCTTAAATGACCAGCCATCCTGGTTCTATAATCGTAAACGTATCTTTTAATATACAATAATAATGTACAAGTTAAACCATAGAAAATGTTAATAACCTATTACAGTCTTAACGATAGATACGTTGACTTTCTTAACACTTCAACCTTTTGTTTTTTGTCGTCGATGTTATTCTGGAATAAAGAGAAATATTGATAACACGATTTTGTCCAATTCAATGCATTTTCTTATACCTCTTCAATAGCTGCGTCTTCGGAATTATAACAGAAAAGCATCGATTTATAGCGTTTACTAAGTAACATACTTCAGGAAGGTACGATAAAAAATTATTCAACGTAGCCAATAAATGAGCGAAAGAGAAGAAACATATGTACAGGGACTTGTCTCGAAAAATTCGATGCACACTTCATCCTGAAAATACTTTTCATAGAACAAGTTTCATCATAACACTGTCCGAAAGAGATTGAAAGAAAAATCAAGAAACAAATTGGTGTAATAATTTGTATTTTCTCTCAAGATAACTCGTAAACTCGATAAAAAAAAAAAGAAAGGTTCATTATCTTCCCGCAGTCAATGACAGTATCTAGTCTCACGTGTTACTTCTCCATGACAATAAAAATAAATACATACATGTATATTTCTAAGGGCTGTTAAGGGGTAGAATTGTCATATAAATAACTCGTGACAGCTCGCGGAAAATTTTTGGCACTGGTTTCATTAAAAAAAGTCGAAACTCGTGATTTGATAAAATTAATGTCGTCGTGGGTTGACGAGAGAAGGGAGAAGCCGAGTTCGGGGAGAAGGTGAAAGTGAGAACCGTCTACGGACATAACCTAAAAATAAGCTGTATGCGCGGCTATCGCAGATTTCACGAAATCCACAGCGATACGATATCGCTTTTTGAAAACTGTTTGACATGATTGTGCCAAAGTGTTGTCTTCTTTATAAATGACTCATCGAAAACAGAGATAGAGACGAAAAAAATATGGAGACTTGTAACGAAAGGGGCGACCGGACCCTGACTGACACCACGGTAACGCAAAGATGTTGGTCCGAATTAAGAGGAGTTGTCAGTGATCTACGTAGAAAATTGTCTGGAGTATCTGTTGGTTCTGTACCTGGATCCATAACGTTTCGGTCTTTACCCGATGGAAGGTAAGGAATATTCCTGAACTCGGAACATAACCCTTATCAGTGTAGCAATATTCTCTTCTGTACGTATTATCTAACATGCTTTTCGAGCAAAATACGTTTTTTATTTTTAGGACCAGAATATATTTTCTTAGTAGTCCAAGCAACGGATGGGAAACAACCTTATTGTACGTGGACATTGCTCATTCGGATCATGCCAATGGCTATCGACTTCACTGGCAACCTGTTATTGAAGCAAATTTTCAAACGTAATATTACTATTTATCAGTAGATACTAATGGTTTACCTTAAATGAGATGGTATTAAAATAATCCGTGCATATGTTTACAGAGTATCGAGTACCAAAAGATTATCGAAGGAAGAACAGTTGTTGTGGGAAAGAAAAAGATTAGCTACATGGGGTATCACTAGTTATGAAATTCATCTGGATAGTGGAAAATTAGTTTTTCCGGCTGCCAGTAGTCTATATCAATGTATAGACACAGGATTTATGGTACTACTTTTTATATTTTTTCACTTTCGTATACAGTTAAAATAACAAAACAGTAAAAACATTTATATATTAGGCTGGACCTCTTTTTCCATCTGAAATTCGTATGTCAACATCAGGTGCAAAATTATGTCCACAAATTTGTCCTTGGAACAATGCATTAATTGCTCATACATGCTCAGGGGATTTGTATCTGTCCCACAGCATCACAGGTTCTTCTGTAAGACTAACTCACGCGAGAAAAGGTGGAAGAAGTTTAGCAGATGATCCTCTTACTGCTGGAACTCCTTCTTACGTAATGCAAGAAGAATTTACTAGGTTTGTAATATGATAACAACAGATGTTTGAACGGATGTATTTGAACTGATAAAATGTTTATGTTTATTTAGGTATACCGGTTATTGGTGGCAACCAAAATCTAACGATGGCGTTTACAGAATAGTATACGAAGAAGTTGACGAAAGCGACGTAAAAATATTTTGTTTCCCATCGACGTCAAACTCTGATGAAATTGACGAATTTAGATTTCCTAGAGCCGGCACACCCAATGCCAGAAGTAATCTGAAGATGGTGCAATTTCGATTAACGGAAACGTTGCAAATCATTGATGTCGATATATTGGAGCTTCAATATCCCCTACATATTATGTTTCCGTGGATGGAATACGTGGTCAGAGTGGGATGGACTCCAGACGCACAATAGTAAGTTAGAAATATGTTGTTTGTCACGCGTATCGTAATTTTTGTAATTAAAATGTTTTGTACGAATGTAGTGTCTGGGTCCAGCTGTTAGACAGGAAGCAGCAAAAGCTCGAATTAGTTTTATTATCGATAGATAATTTCTGTGAGCCACCACCGAACATTTATAATTCAGAGAATCACTTTACGCCTTCATCGGCGAGCGTACAAGTAATATATTCCGAAGAAAGTTCAATTTGGATAAATGTTAACGATCTCTTGTATTTTTTACCGTCCAACGATCCCACAGAAGTGAAATTCTTGTGGGGTAGCGAGGAATCTGATTTTAGACATCTGTATCTCATTACATCCAGTATAGCAGGTAAAATCCTAATAAACATTATCACGTATTGCGAGAGTTCGTAAGACTCGTATCTGTTTCTTTGCAGGTTTGAACAATGAAGTGGAAGAACCTTTGGATAGAATGGATAGTATTTTCTTACAACCTCGAGTTACTTCTAAAGTTGCTTTAACTCAAGGAGAGTGGGAAGTATTAGGTAAAAAGTTGTGGGTAGACGAAGCCAACTCAATCGTTTATTTTTGTGGCTTGCGCGAAGGTCCGTTAGAACAACACGTTTATGCCGTGTCTCTTCGTCGCCCACTAGAAATAAGGTTACTCACGAGGCCAGGTTATAGTCACAACAGCATATATTTTAATAAGGAATGTACGATGCTAGTGACCGTTTACAGCTCCATCAAAACATTACCTACTTGTCAAGTACGATTCTCTTGCGACAGATAAATTTAGACGAAACTTTGTGACAACCAATACTTTTTTCAGGTATTTAAAATATCACAGTCAGATTGGACGGTGGAAAGTATTTCTTTAACGCCTGTGGGTTATTTACTAGAACCATCGGTTCCTGAATCCGAATTATTTGCGCCAGAAATTTATACTCACAAGATATCCTGTGGCGATACCATTTACTCGATGATTTTTAAACCGCATAATTTTCAAAGTGGCGTAAAGTATCCTACGATACTGAACGTTTACGGTGGTCCAGAAGTACAATTAGTATCGAATACGTTTAAAGTGAGCATTCCAAAAGCGTTTTAAATACATTGGTATTCGTTTCTGCATAATCTACGTTCGTATGTTTCAGGGAATGAGGCATCTGAGAATGCATATGTTAGCTGCTCAAGGGTATTGTGTAGTATTAATTGATTCGCGCGGTTCTCATCACAGAGGCTTAGTATTTGAGAGTCATTTACAACACAGAATGGGAACAGTCGAGTTAAACGATCAAGTCGAAGTACTGAAATGGTTAGCGGAAAGTACTGGATACATAGATTTAAATCGCGTAGCCTTACACGGTTGGTCTTACGGTGGATATTTAAGTCTGATGGGACTGATACAATATCCGGATATATTTAAGGTATTTGTTCATGCGCGTGCAAACGTTTTCAGGTGCACACGCTTTTATAATAAAAAGATTTATTACGTTTGTTTAATATACACTATTTTTAGTTGGCGATAGCGGGTGCACCAGTTACTTCTTGGAACTTTTACGATACTGGATATACCGAACGTTACATGGATTTACCTCAAAATAATCCCCATGGATATATGGCAGGATCAATTCTAACATACGTGGATAAATTCCCGGACGAAGAAAATAGATTGTTAATAATTCACGGACTTATAGATGAAAACGTGCACTTTTTTCATACGAGTCAACTAATTAATGCTCTTGTCAAATCTGGCAAACCGTATCAACTGCAAGTTTATCCAAACGAAAGACATAGTCTTAGAAGTTTGGATGCCAGTAAACATTATGAAACCACGCTACTGTCATTCTTACAAAACCATTTATAAATGCATTGTTTTTGTTCAGTTGATTATGACAAGATTTTAACAATTTGAGTGACTGCCATTACATTATGTACATAGATTAAAGAAATTAAAAGTTGTTTTTCGTGTCTTTATGTTCGCGATGGTGTTTAACACGAACCTTATATTTTGTATAAAGTCCGTAACTACTATTTAAACAGTATTATGATTTTACACTTAAAATTTACAATAAAAACAGCTGAAAATTCTACGTATCTACGTATAAAGAGTATTTTCTCTGTTTATAACAAGAAAAAACAATATAAATACAGCCATCGCGAAACAGATAATGGAACTCGTAGCCGATTTAATGAATGATAAAAATTTATAAGTATAAAATTGTAGTGCTACTTTTTTAAGAAAAATTGACAATACTCGTAATTCGTTTGTACATATATACATATATACATAGATGGATGTTACTAGATCTGCATAAATCTTTTTAGAATTTTTCCTTTGTTGTACTTACAAGATATTGTCTTCGTTGGAAGTGTATCTATAATCATTTTACGCTTAATTGTATATACGTATACGCGATCACTCATGTTTTTACAATAAGCATCGATAACAAGTATTTAAACAGGAAAGTATTTACACTGTTTCACGCTTACATATAAATTGTTTATTCGATTAATAATAATTATTTGTCAACAAATAAATTCGTTGTTTTATATTTTGCTACAGTGTGTATACTCATTATTGTTATCCAAGGATTTTATGTTAAACAAATAAAGAACAAACGTATTCAAGTTACCATAACATATATTTTATATATTTTTACAAACATTTAGACAGAAATACATTATTGAGAGCTCAAATGAGTTCTAGTTTTACGGTTTAAGAATTTGTATAGGTATTTTATTCTCTTATTTAAATGCCTCCATTTAGATGGCCTGGCTATAGGAAATATACCACGATGGAACATTTTACGTTTCCTTAACAATACTTGATATTCGTTTCCGCTAACACCTCTTAACCAGGATGGAACATTATACAAAATTTTTGTAGGATGAAGCTTATCTGAGCCTAGAATATCTATGTAATCATTTTGACCAAATAGAGCTCTTTTTTCAATCCAAGCATCTTTTGGTCTATACAGAGGCAATTGTTTTACTCTCTTGTCTATACGAGGTAAGAGCCCTGTCTGATCTAGAGGATCTTTGTAACCGTAACGTCTTAACAGAGGACCTTTGGCTATTTTATCTGCATGATATCGAAATCGTACCGATGTCACCTGTGGTATCCAAGCACTAACAGTTGTGTGTATTGTTTTCACGAACCACGACATGCTAAATATTCATAATTATATGATTAGTATACAATATCGTTTCATCATGACGTGTAACGTGTAAAAACTCACCTTTTATTCAATATTTATATATATTATTTAGTAGAATTTAAATAATCTTGTCTAAATCCTTTCAAATATTTCATCAATGAAAGCAATGTTGTATTTCATTCGGACTTTGTGAGAGAAAAATTCAGCACAACCTGCTGAACATAACCTCGTCTGTAGATATCACTGCAGTAAGTTCGAAAATAAGATATTCGTTCCAGAGACAGATGACGTTTTAATAATGATGCGTGAATCGATAAGTTTATATGATCGATAGAATATTAAAATTTATACGATTCATTTAACCATAATTAGTTTATGTTTCTGCACTACGTATCTAATGGTAAGTGTATAAGCGCACTACTTCACACAATACATAATAGGTAACCCACAAAAGAAGACTGACCAGCTGTAAATGCAGTGCTAACGTTACAATTAACCTTGTACTTGCTAAATTATTAACAAATTTCCATTACTGTTAATTTCTGAAATATCAGAATCATGCTTTAAAATACTGGGATTCATTGCTATTGCAGTCTAGGACCCGTAGGTTAAATTTGCCGCAAAGTTAAAATTTGACCAGCGCCATCTAGCGGATGGCGTTTTTCGGCTGCTCTTGGTAGCAGGGTCACAGGAAAGCAAGGAGGTATTCGCTAAAATAAGAGGTTTCCCGCGCATTTGCGCGCATGCGCGGTACAGTCGAATCGATGCCACCTCTCCAAAATGGCGACCCGCGAAGTCAATAGTATTAGCGGTGAAGAATAATTAATTATTCCTTTTCCAAGAACAATTTATATACTTTTATGATCGGGAAATAATCTTCGATTTATTATCTATTTTCTGATGTGACATTTGCAAGGATTTTAATTGCAGGTAATTAGTTACTAATTATTTTCTACAAGCCAATTATCGTTACAGCTCTTTATTAATTGTTCGTTTCTGGGAAATATTTTACGCACTTTTAAGCTTGAATTATATTCTCCTGTCCTTTCTGAATGATACGCAATCATGTATGTATTTTTTTGCTACGGCGTTAATTAGTTATTAATATTTATTTAAACGTCTCGACACGTACAAGGATATGTGCACTGTAAAAATATTTTGTACCTTATTCGCGCATAAAATCCTGGTAAAATTTATATGAGAAGGTTGCAAATAAATTGTATTAATTTATTCGATCATAAAAACGCGTAAATTAATCGCAGATAATTAGTAATTAATTGTTTTTCAAATCTGGTTTTCGTGCATATGTGTCGGCGCCATTTTGCAAAGGTGGGGCTTCTAGCCCCCTTGCGTATGCGCGTATCTCCTACTGCGCATACCATTACGCATGCGCGTACCTCTTGCCGCGCATGCGCAGTAGTAGGATACCTCTTACTCCTGGTATACCTCCTTTACTTTTCTGCGCTCCTGATACCAGTAGTCGCCGGGGAGCCCTGTCCGCTAGATGGCGCTGCTTCGATTTTCCAAAATTCCGTACTTTCGATTCACGAAGGGAACGAATTCACATGCCAATTTTTTAACGCTTATATAAATACATTTATTTACTGTTTACAATCGACGAGATGTAAATCGACGTTTCATCGCGTATCGAATAAATTATCTATATTTTTGTCAATTATTACAAATAAGACGTATTGTACAAACAAGAGAAGAGCACACAAATTACCGTCTTGTCCTTCGAAACTGAGTTCAATTATTTACACGGAATAAATTTATTTTCATTCCAAGTAAAGTGGTAACAGGCCGATTACTCACTGCGTGTGTTTCGACGCGAGCAATGATTTATACGCGTCCATCACGTACAACGAAATGAAAAATGACAAAATTTGTTTAAACGATCAAAGTTTCCTTAAATCAGTCTTTGCAAGAAGAACGGAAGCATCACGCAGACTCCAGCGACCGCGTACGAAGCTGAAAATAAGAAAAGAAAAAAGCGGGTCATCGAAACGGTTGATTCGTCGAACGAAATAGCGACGATACAATTAATTCTAATTAACCTTTGTTACAACCAGGCTCGCCTTCCTTACAAACGCATGCTCCGTTTTTACATTGAAGGACGTTTTCATTGTCGAAGTTGACACACTCGTAATCCCTCATACACGCGTTGTACAAAACTGCAAATGCGTTAATCAATCAGCTACAAAATCATTATTTAAGCTATCACTATGAACGGTATCGTTATTACATCGTGTCTGCACGCATTTGCCGGTCTGGTTCGCAAAGTGATACGACGTGATGCATCGACAGCATCCATTGATGCACATCGCACGATCAAGCGCGTCTTGACAGTCGTCGTTTCGCTGACAATGATCACCCACCATCAAAGGTCCTGCGATACGTTTCATTCTCAAGACGATATCATCGATTCTATTCACTCTCAGATCAGTTACTTACTTCTGATACAATTCGACGAGTTCCCAGTGTCCTGCATGTAAGAGTCCTTGCAGGCGCACGCTCCCTGCTTGCATTCCGCGTTTGTCATAGTTTGACACGCCAGGTCGTTAGCGCAATTTAATCCGGCGCCTGTTCGAATCAATTCGTTAACAAAATCGTAGGCTAATCGAAGATGAAATACTCACTGGCGATGCACATAGTCTTATCGAGAGTCGGTGAGTAATACGGGTCGCAGAGGCAAGTCATTTGCGCTCGGCAGTAAGCGTGCCTGATGCAATTACGGTCCCTTTCGCATTTCTCGCCGATCTTCGCGGTACCGTACTCTTCCACGATCTCTGCAAAACAGAAATCAACGCTCGAAAGAATCACACTTTCACGAGGAAAATCACGCGAATTCTCGCACAAAAATCACTCACGTTCGTAGCATGGGACGCAGCTGAAGATGACGCATAACAGAACCAACTGGTAAACACTCTTCATTTTTGAAAATAGCGGAATGGCAAATTGACGCTCGTACAAAATGTTGCGAGCGTACGTTGTGAACGTACGTTACGAGGTACGTTTTCGAAAACCTCTGAAACACTGCGCAATGCACGCCCTCCTATCGTAATCGTTATCTCACTTATCTCTGATATACCTATCTAGCCCGGTGAATCAGAGGTGAGTTTAATATAAACACACCGTCTTACGATTAATCATTTACGACGGATCCTTTCAATGTTCCTGGATCTTTACTTTCTTCAAATTCGGAGTGACATTTTTACACTCAAATTTCTGGTGAAATTACGTGTTCAATTTTTCTTTCAAATACTTATATTCAACTTTGTTTGAAATTGCGTATTCAAGTTTTGGATGAAATTGCATGATCAAATTGTCTTTGAAATTTTTGTACTTAAGTGTTATTTGAAATTGCATGGTTGATTTTTCTTTTGTATTCAAGTTTTGCTTGAAACTGCATAGTCAAATCTTCTTTGAAATCTTCGTATTGAAATTTTAAATGAAATTGCATGGTCAAATTGTCTTAGAAATTCTTGCATGGTCGAATTGTCTTAGAAATTCTTGAATGTCGAATTTTTCTTGAAATCTTCGTATAGAAAATTTGCTTAAAATTGCATGTTCGAATGTTCCTCCAAATTTTTGCATAAAAATCTTGTTTGAAATCGCAGTAAACGTTAATGCGCGAGCCCGTGAACGTCCGTCGCCGGAGCCAACAGCCGACAAGAAAATCAGGATGGTAGGAGAATATGGTTAAGCACGGTTCGACTGGGCTCCGCGTTCGTCAGTCGCGTGCTATCGACGCTCGATCGCGAACCGATATTTCGCAGTTTGCAACCGAATGCGCGAACACCGCCAGTTTCGAACGATGATCGTCTCCGAGAACATAAGCAGGCCTCTGGCTTCCCTTGTTCTTTTCGCGGTCTTCTGTTACGCGCTCGACCAACGATTCGGTAAGCTTCGTCGCAAAATATGTGCAATCGATATCGAGGTATCATTAATCAACACTGTTATTCAACGTTCAAATCGAAATCGCGTTTCAACACGATTTCGTTCGCGTTTTCGTTTCGATCTCGTTTCAGTCGTGATTAATCGCGACTCATAAGTTTCAGCGATTCCATGCACGTTTAATTCTCGTTCGTTTTGCACATTATGTTTCAATGATTTTCAAATGTCTGTATATTTGTATGATTTTCGATACTTTTGGAATTACAGTATTTTATGTGTATTTGAACATCACGTGTTTCGTGAAAATCAATCATTTATGTATATTTTAATGATTTATACTATATGATTTTAAAAATTTTGGAAATTATAGTATTCTACGTATATTTGAACATCATTGAAACATACATAAAATACCACCATTTTGAACATTATTGAAATATACATAAAATATCATTTTGAACATCATTGAAATATACATAAAATATCATTTTGAACACCATTGAAATATACATAAAATACCATGATTTGAAAGGTCGTATTACGTTCGTTACAAGCTGGTTAATTACACTTATCGTTGCGAAGGCATGACTATAACACATTGGCATTTCTCGTTTGCGAACGCGAAACCTTTGCTGTTCATTCTTTCTGTCGAAAACGTTTCCGTGTCGGATATATCTCGACTACATTAATGTCCGTATCTCCCGAAATAGTCGGTTAACCGAGAGCCGTTAAACGATTGATTTAATGTCAATTTAGAGATAATCGACGTATCGGCATAATTCCATTGTTTCCGCGCAAGGCATGTTTAGAAACGTTTCCGTTTACCAGCGTACAATCGACAAGCCTCGTTTCAAAATAAAGACGACCTCTTCGTGTTATTACAAAAAAAAGCTACTGTTTATGACAAAGCAAGTTGACTCGTAAATGAACATTTTTCTAAGGAATTTGTAAAATCCACCACAGCGTTTCATACCCTTTTTTGTAAAAATGAGACCTGATTACATATTTAAGTTAAAATGGAACACTTGTAAAAGGACTTGACCTTTTTGGTAGTTTTAATGTTAAGGGTAAATCTCGGTAGACGTAACAGGACAGAAAATCGATGTTTCAGATTTGAAAAATGCGAGTAATTGTTTCGAGCTGCATTATGGCACGTTAGATACGGTCTAGTGTAAACGCGATAAATCTACTTGCAGATCCACCGATTCCTTGCAGCGATTCCCAAGGCTGCATTGTTTCGTACAACTCGATGAAAAACGCCTCGTGCAAGAACGGATTTTGCGTATGCAACCACGGTACCACGTTCAAGAACTGCTCCAGCGCGGAGCTGATGCACCAGACCAACCGAAGCGCGGGTAAAAACTTCTCAATTATTTCTAATCCAAATATAGGGTGGTTTAAATAAAAACACATTAAAGAAACTACGTATCTTTCGAATGAATGAATTTATTGAACACTTGGAAGGACTGAAGGAACTTTTGTAAAATGTGTAGTAAAACTGAGGAAAAATAATGGTGTTGTATTGCAGTATACTGCAGATAAAGTAATCCGTATTCGTTTTGCAGCAGCGATTTATCAAACTTGCAAGGTGCAGCACGATTGCGCGTGGAACAATTCCTTCTGCAACACGACGGCGAGCCGCTGCGAGTGCTTGAAGGGCTACATTTTGTCCAGCAGCAAGAAATCGTGCCTTCAAAGTAAGCGCACTAATCAATATGATCTCAATATGATCTTCACATGACCACGTCTTAATATGATCTTGATACGCCCACGACATGATCCTCGAATCCTTAATTTCAGAGGCCAAAGCAATCGATTACCCCTGCATAGACGACACGCAATGCCTGTCGTTTTCCCAGAACACCACGTGTCAATCTGGTCAATGCAGCTGCTTAGTCGGATACCATTTCGCGGAGAACGCCTGCTACAAGACAATAGGTAAGCTCCCGCTTCCGAAAGTCTTCCAAAATGAAAATCGGTGAAATTTTCGCAGATCTCGAGGCAGCGTGTACGCTGAATGAGGAGTGCGCTCACGTGGACGGAGCGGTGTGCACCGAAGACAAGATCTGCAACTGCCCGGCGGCCACCGTGCTCAGCGAGAGCAGGGAAAAGTGTCTACCAGTCGCTAGGGAAATTTTTCATAACTGCATCGAGCACGTACAGTGCAACGAAACGTTCCCGAACTCGCTGTGCGTTGATCGGACGTGTCGGTGTCGCGAGAAGTTCCACTTCGAGGTCGAGGTGCAACAGTGTTACGTCGATAAAGGTACATTTTCTAAAGATACACTTTTTTCGATCTTTTATTCTGGCACGAATGTGATTTGCAGGACTGGACGATATCTGCGGCAACACGTACGAGTGCTACCAAGCGAACGAAAAGGAAAACGCGACGGAGAAAGCGGTGAGATGCTCGCATAACATTTGCACGTGCGCTGAAAATTTTGCGAGGGAAGGGGATAAATGCGTGAGCGAAGGTAAACGATTCCCACGACTCGTTAGAATCTATATTGTCGAATACATTTAACCCTTTGCACTCCTTAATTTCTACACCATTACCTACCAGCTCTGGAATTTATAGAATAGATCAAGAAAGGGGTTCTGAATGAAATGCAACAGTATGTGACAGATATATTTTCCATTCATTGTAAATATATTATTATATTTATTATAAATGTAATAATGTTTACATTTATCATAAATAACAAGTACTTGAATAAAATATTCAAGCAATCCATAAGGTCCAAGAGAACATAGAGGCAGGAATGCAAAGGATTAGTTTATATTGTCCGTTAAGAAGATCATTTTTCAGGAACGTCGACGATGGAGTCTCTGCCGTTGTTATTTCTCGCAGCGACCATCGCAATCTTCTCCAGCCAGCGCTAAACGTTTCTAGCCGACGAACGAATTTTCACCGTCAGCTCGTTCGACAACGCGGCTGAAATACGACTCGGAAAGCGAAAAAAATTGAACAGTAGCGTCGGGTGTCGTCGCGAGTGTACAGGATTACGCGCCGAGTGGCAACGTCGGCTGCATCGAAGCGTTTAAAGACTTCCTCCGACACGCACGCGATTACCGCGCTCGAAACGCGCTGCCAAGGCTCGCGAAAACTCTGCGCGTCTACCTGCAAATAAGTACTTAACTCTGTTGCTCGATCGATGTCGAGATGGGCGATCGGTTTACGATTAAGATCGTTGGGCGATCGGTTTACATTTAAGGTCGTTGGGCAATCGGTTTACAATTATCGTTGATCGGTTACGATACGCGTAAGTGCCAATTCAAGGTTGTATTAAGAGCGTTTTACTGTTTGTAACTAGATTCGTAGATACTTGAATCGGAAGTATTATTTCCCACGAATCTCTAATCTTCTCAGGGCCGTATTTTTCTTTCTTTTAGGCGTTCAAGAGAACTTTACACGGATTCGAGCGCTGAATACGTTTAGTTTTTTTTCTATCTTTTACATCTAACTTGTAAGGATTTCATTTGTTCGATTGTTGTTTTTAATAAACTTCTTCAAGGAAAACGCTCTCTAAGCTGTCATATTCATTAACGGTGTTTCGATTCTAAAATACGAAAAGATGTACGTCGTAAGTGGTCGGTCAAAATTGGCGCCAAGATTCAGCCGAGGCAACGAGACACCGTTTTCGTCGATTAATCACGTACTTAAAATTCCTGGTGACACACCTTTCGACACGCGAGCACGACGTGATTTCAGTACCGATCGGCAGAACAAACGGTTCGTTGCACTGGCCGCGAACTTATCAACACCCTGATTAGATAAAGCCCGTTGAGAAACGTTAGGACAGTCGTAAACTAGGCGTGACACGAGGAAGGTTCTGGTGAATTTGGTGGTCGCGAATCGTGAGAAAAGCGGGAAAGAAAGGAAAAGGTAGAGGGAAGAAGGTAGGAAAAAACGGCGAAGATGGCGGGCTTGGTGGATCGTCTCCCGATGGGAGGTCTTGCGCTGTCGATCGGTCTCTGCCTCGTCGTTCGGAGTGCAGTCGTCGCCGCGCACGGACAGCACGAGCATCTGCTCCGTAGACGTGAGTCTCACGATCAGTTCCGATTTTACTTCTTTCCGTTTCGAATCGCGTTCGGTATCCTCTTCTATCGTTGATCTTGTTTTAATTATATTATCGGTTTTATGTTAACGTTGCTTGTCGATGCTGCAAAAATTCTGCTCGTTCGCTGTGATTAAGCCGAAGGTATACATGCGATAGACGTTTCACAACAGTTTGGTGTTGCCACGTGCGTTTCGAACTCCGATAACAGATCTTTTAGATGAGCGAAACTACGGATTTTTCGAAGTTACGGATTACTCGCAGCTGTCGAATTTTCGTCGAATATTATTTCGTTCGAGTCGACGGTTAGATTACTGGACTTGCGGTCGGGTCGAAGTTGATCGATAAAGCGAGCGTATTTCTAAGGAGTCTCGTTCCTTCATGACCGAGTGATCCTTTCGTGGGGAAACACGGGGAGGCCGGATCTACGCTACTGGTTCTCACAGTTAGGTGAATGTCGGCTCCGCGCATAATTAAAGAACAAGGGATCGTTCCCTACGAGCGTCTATTTCGGTCGAATCGTACTCGAACAAAGCGTGGCACTGCGCGAACTTTGAGTCACACGCGGAAACAATGCCCTTCGACTCTCCCTTTAACGCGATAAATTTAATTAAACTCGCCTGAACCGCGAATACGTTTTACCTCTAGTCTTAGTTTTAGTGGAAGTCCGAAGGATATAAAATTGCATCGTTACGCAATGTTTTCAACGATGACTCGAACGAGTAAAATCTACTTTCGTTGACTCAGCGATTAAACGAGATAGCGGTATGTTTGACAAAATTACGGGCATTGAAATCTCTGGGTGCCGCGGGTTTTGACGTAGCAAACGCCAGGACGCGACAATGGGAACGAGTCCGACGCAATACGTAATGACAGCTTTTGCGTTGGTACGTACCAGCTTCGTTGCGTAATAGGTCGAAACTATGGAAGCGGAGCACGCTAATCTTGCCGATCGATTCGCTCGAAAACTCGTCACCGATAATTACCAGCGAAACGAATGAGATTATGTTCGCGCGCGGTTCGAGAACGCTAAACACGCGTATAATTATCTTCGAGTCCGCAAATTACTCGTTCAAATTGGATCAATTTGCACTGTCTAATTAAAGACAATCTCGACGAAGGATGTACAGGAACTAGGTCACCCAAATTATTTGTGTTACGATTCTTCTATATCAACACGAAGTATCGATTTTGCCATTTCATTTCTTATCGAGATGCTGTTGATAAAAGCAACATTTACTGTGGTCAACAAATAGTCAATAAACATGATAGTGTTCTTATAATGTTACATGCTGTAATAAGCATGTAAAATAATAAGTTACACGATATTTAGAAGGTCCATCATTCGTTGAATTATTTCGACCGATTCTAATAATCCCAGTGAAATTTTACATTTCATAAATGCAATGACCTCCGTATCTGGATAAGAGAAACTAGCAGGAAAGTGATTAGTTTCTCCAACCTTCGATTAAAACATCTGATCGTACAATATCTAATCTAACTGTGCGACTTGTCACAGTTACATGAATCATCCTGTAGCGGCATCGCTAATTGAACGGGCATTCGTCATCGACGACTACACATCGTAATTTGTTCTTTAACGCTTCGAGTGGCACGTACAGGTATATCCGGGTAATTCCCACTACGACGAAAAAGCAATTACCATAGATCTACCGTTCCTGTGTACGTTAAAAAAGACGGTCGGTTAACCGAGCAGCTCGGTTACCAAGCTCTGAACTTGATCGATATTAGGGCGACCGCGTTTTAACCCAATTCGAACGCGATCGATAAACTCGGGTAACCGCTGTAACAATGGCAACGAAACGGAGTTTGTTTCTGTCAAGCAGTAGATCGCGGGAGTATAGCTGAGATCGAAATAAAAAGATCGCATGATTAAAAGAGTGTACGAGGAAGGAAAAGAGGAATTAATATCAAAGCGTTCGATAATCGCAAGTGGGTGCACGAGCGACCGAGTGTGACCGTAACAATGCCATCGAATCTGACGTGACGCAATAGAGCGAGGCTTAACGCGGTATCGCTAACGAGAGAGTAGATCGTAAACCTTCGGAACGAGCGTTCTTCGATCGACCAGCGGCGGGCAACAGATCCTCGAGATCGGGAATGACGAGCATCGGATTCGATCTCTCGATGGAACACCGAGAGGAAGACGTTCGAACCGCGGCACGAGGATGACGCCGAGCAGGACGGTGGTCGGGTTCTCGAGGCTGTTGGTCCTCGTGCCTGTCACCGTCTGCGCGACCATCTCCTACGTCAACGATCAGCCACCCTCCTCGTCGTGGTTTCGATGCAGCGACCGAACACCGCCTCCTCGTACGTATCCGCGATACGTGCCGTCCGCTTAAAATATAGACCCGTTTAACAGTGATCGACATAGGTAGAATTAGGTAGAACGCTAGAATGCGCGAAAGATGACAATTCGTCGCTATGCGAGTAAAAAGGGAAATACGGATTTTTCAGAGACCTTGGCGAAGTGCCGATACGACGACGATTGCATGAGGAACGCTTATTGCTGGAACCAGCAAGCCTGTTTGTGCAAAGAGGATTATATCGTCTACAAGAATCGCACGCACGTGGAGTGCCTGAAAGGTAATGCGCTTCTATTCGTCTTTAAAAAGATCACGATATAAAAAGTCGCTCAATTAACTAGTTCCGGTTCTTTTTGTACGTTGTTCGACTACGTCTAAAATACCGAGCAGTCATTTTCTCGTTAACGCCCCTCCGATCTTCGATCCCGATTACAGCCGATTAAGAAGCTCGTGAGAGTTCTTTCGTCGAACTCGTGCTCCAGAAAGGACCCGATTAATCATCGTTGTCGGCGAGTTAGAATCGGTGTCGGCGACCTCGGAAACGTGATTCCGCGATCTTCTTCCCCGTCCCTTTCTCACGGTCTCCCGTCTCCTGGAGCGTGTCGTTCGCCGAGCACGAAAATCGTCCGTATTTCCCACGCGAAAAATTCGTTCGGCAAGAAATTTGTACAAAACGAGTGTGTTGCAGTGGCAAGCGCTATCGGGGATCCCTGCGAGGTGGACGTTCAGTGTCAGGTCACTTTTGCGCCGTATTCCGAGTGTCGGCAAAATATCTGCCAGTGCTCCGACGGTTCCCACTACGAGGAGGGAAGGTGTTACGAGTCTGTCGGTGAGTGTTTCCGCTACGCGAAGGGTATTCGTGTTTCACGCTATCCTTGTCGGTAATCGAGACGCGAGAGCTGGTTTAAAGCTTCCGTTTCTTAGGTCTGGGTAAGGTCTGCCAGTCGCATCACAACTGCTACATCAAGAACAGTTACTGCGTGACTGGATTTTGTGGCTGCACCTTGAACTACCATCCGAATCCGCGCAACGACGGCTGCATACCCAGTTCCGGTAAAAACCTTTCATCCTCAGGTGCTTCGATTCGAGGTCCAAATCTAATTCATGTTTCGTGCGATTCGTTAGAGCTGGGCGACAAATGCTCGAAGGATTACGAGTGCGTGACGGAGAATTCGAGATGCATCGAGACGTGCTTGTGCAAAGTGGATCACGTGATTTCGAGCGACGGTAAGCGGTGTCTGAAAGCCGCGGATTCTGTGGGCGAACCGTGTCAAGAGGACTCGCAGTGCCAGCTATTCCTGGACAACACCAAGTGCGGATCCGATGGCAAATGCAGATGCGTGGAGAACTGGCATCAACGCGGCTCCATCTGTCTGCAGGATATCGGTGAGCGATCTCCGGCGTAATATTACGCGAGACGAATTCGATTAACCACGAATCGCGTTTCCAGGACTGAACCAGCGTTGTTTGACGCACACGGAATGCATCACGGAGACGTACAGGGATTCCAGTTCGAACGAAGTGATGAACGTCGATTGCCTCGACGGTACGTTTCCGCTGAAATCGCGAGTGGCGATGTTTTTTTATCGACTTGTTTTTGTAGGTTACTGTGTTTGCGCCAAGGATTACACGATGACGGAGAACTTGCGCGATTGTATTCGTTACAGCGAGAACGGTAACCGTGTCCATTGTTCTTCTCTCTTTATTTTGTCGTTTATGTTTCCCCGGAACTATCGTTCCAGATCTTACCGTCGAATCACAGAGACACGTAATTCATTTGCAGCTGCTGCTTCCATGGCTTGGCAACAGATCCTGGCTGTCGTGGTCGTAACGAGTGTCGCTATATTTTAAATATCGGATAATAGGTTAAATCGCTACGCTTCCCATTACAATTTTGTAACTACGTATTTATTTAAGCGAAGGATCTGTTCCGTTGTAAATACGTTTCCTCCACATCGCTACCAAAGATCCATTTTCTTACTAGATCAAACTTTAGTCCATATTTATTATAATCGATTCGTTTGTAATCTAACCGCGTCAAGTGGACTATTTGTACTAAAATATACATATCGATTCAAGAGTTGTCTTCTAAGTCTCCCACGAGCATTTCACGACAAATGACTTTCGAATATTTACACTTGTAGAGACACTAAAAAAACGAGTTACGTAGAAGCAGTTTCCAGTCCTCCTTAATCATATCCGCAGCCTTTTCAGCGATCATGTAAACAGGCGCGTTCGTGTGACCAGTTACTATGGTCGGCATTACACTAGCGTCCACGACCCTCAGACCATTGATCCCGTGCACTCGTAACCTGTGGTCCACAACTCCCGACTGCTCCCTGGGAGCCATCTTGCACGTGCCAACGAAATGACCCAGAGTCGTGGACACGTGGCGAGCAACGCAGGCCCAATAAGGATCGCTGCCGAACGGAACATCCTTGCATCCTGGAAAGGCTACCGGCAACAGGGTCGCGTTGAATCGCCTAAACGCTCTGGTGGATGCGACTCGTATGGCCTGCAAACAACGATTAATTCAACTCCCTGCACTATTTATTTGGTCGGAGGACTTTATGTGTTTGCACTAATGATTTGTTTGGTGAAGAACTAATCACATTAACCCCTTAACCTACAATTTTGTGGACACAGCTAGCTAATTATTAATGTTAAAGAAAGCTAAAATGTTAAGCACGGTTTCAGTGATCCTTGATCATAATTAAGGTCAGATCATAATTAGAATTGAGCCAAAAATTCAGTTACAGTGAAAACACTTATCACATTGCACCTGTGTGTTACGAGTGCGTCACGAGAGTAAGGAGTTGAAACAAAGAACGTTGAAATGTTATGTCAATTTAGTATCAATCGTTATGCTATTGGACTCCTGAAGCGTATTCAAGTAAGATTAATGACAAAGTAATGACGTAATGTCACAAGACTTCAAATAGTTCAAGGTGTTAAAATAACAGTACCTTGAAAACAAAAGTACCTGTTTAATGCCTCGAACCATGGTTCTGAGGTCGTCCTCGTGATCGTAGTAATTTATCTCGAAACTAGGCTGGTCGAGTGGGTCGGAGGTTCTCAAGGTGATTCTTCCCCTACTTTTCGGTTGTAAAAGTATGGGAACAACGGAGAAGGCGTCGAAACCTTCGTAAGCACCGAACACCTCTTTGTAGAATTCATCTGTCAGACCGAGTAGTCCTCTGTAACTGCCCGATATATCTCCCGTTAGGGCGCTTATTCCCAGAACCAACTCGATATCGGGTACACTCCCTTTCGCGTTATCCAAATAATCCGGAATCACAATGGAAGTGATGTTCGGCGCTGAAACGCATATACATTCAACGATACTTCGTATACTAACATCATTTTAACTTCATGGCCGCACGTATGTCAAATGCCGCCAGGGGCAATATTTTCGAAGAATTTAAAGAAGCTTTATGTACATTCATGAAATAATTCAACATACACGAAATGACAGCAATCACCTAATCGAACATCACACAAAGACCGGCCAATAACCTTCGGTAGCATCACATGAACTAACAGTTCTATCACACGCGTGTGTGGCCATGGATGTTAATTTGAAAGAACGCGTCACCTGGTTCGTAGCGTCTTTTCCAAGTCCGTTTCCTTCTCACGTTCGATTTCTGTTTGGTATCGATAAAGGCGACGCATTCGGCACCACCGGGCACCGTCAAAGGACCCGTTCCTTTTACGAAGTAATCGAAGGTGTTCGCCAAATTCATAGCCAGCCGGGGCTCAACGATGGTGACACTCTCGTTCACGAGGAACGTCAACGCCGACATGCTGACGTGATCTTGAAGATTGTATCCGACCGGAAGATCCTCGATCGCATCGATGCCCGCGGACTTCAAATGCGCTTGGGGCCCTATCCCGGACAGCATCAATAGCTGCGGCGATTGCAACGTGCCTGAATAAACATGAACGTATGAATCGAATACGCGATCGGAATGACGTGTTCGATATCACCTGCCGAGAGGATGACTTCTTTCCGCGCAGCGACGAACCATCTTCTGTCGTTCTTAACGAACTCGACGCCCACGGCGGTCTTCGTCTTTCCGTCGATCACGATCTTCGTCGCCCTCGATAGTTTCGACAGATGGAAGTTCGGCTTGTCGCGAATGGGCCTCAAGAACGCCTTGTTGGCACTGAACCTGTGACCGTTCCGTTGGTGAACCTGCACTGGCGAGAAGCCGATCGGCTGACGCGCGTTGTAATCGGTTACGTCATAGCCCAGTTCTTCGCCGGCTCGGAGAAAGCATTCCCTCAGAGGGGAACTGTACGGAGCGGCGGTGACGTCCAGATACCCTCCGTGACCATGAAATCTGACAGAAAACTCGTATTAAGAGATCGGGTCTTAATCGATGAACATACAGAGGCTTTCCCCGTTAGCTTCGCTCACGTTTATATTTATCGTTAACGTCTCTTATCGCGTACATTCGTTCTCCGCTGAGGCACGAATTTTGAGCAAAACGTTAATGGAAGTACCTAACGTCCAGATTCAGCCTGCAGTTTTCGGACTTCTTGAAGTAGGGCAGCACGTCCCGATAGCTCCACCCAGGATTGCTCTGCGCCCAGCCGTCGTAATCGCTGGGCGATCCCCTGGAATATATCATGAAATTCACCACCGAGGTACCACCGACCGCTTTACCCGCCGCCATGTTGCAACGACCGTCGTTCATCGACAGACAGTAACCGTCCTTTTTCTGAGCCCTCTCGCTTCTATACAATCGGACGTAATCGGTGATGTGCAGTATCGGAGCCAGCAAGGGTATGTCCGTGAGAAAAATCTCGTCCTTGCCCTCTTCTAACAGCAACACCTTCCATTCCGGATTCTCCGTTAGACGGTTCGTCAGCACGGAACCCGCCGAGCCGGCACCTATCACGATAAAATCGTACTCCTTGTCCGGCATCGTTTCATCCGGCACCAGGTCGTAGGACGTCGTCCAGAAAGGGGAAACGAACTGGTATATCGTCTCTAGGATCGCGGGAGTGAAGATACATTGCACTTGGGTCACCAACAGGATCGTCGTTAACGATCTCAGCATGATGAATTAAAAAAAACATACACAAGGAAGAAAAATACAGAGGGACGAGATAATTCGACACTGGATTTCGCGACGAAAGAGATCACATGTCGCGGATTCACTTGTCGGACTCTTACTCGAATCTGACCAAACGCACGCGGGATCCGCCGACTCCCGCCGGTTTCCGTGGCCTCTGATTCGAGATCGGAGTCGACGCGATCGTCGATAGAGACACCTGGAATTCTTGATACGGCCAAGGTTTCGTGACGCAGCCGAAGGAAGCCTGGAGACGAGGCGAATATCAATTATGGGAGCGAAAGATCGATAGAACACCGATGAAACTTTTATGGGCTTCACGAATTTTCGTCCACGGTAGAAATTCAGTGTCAATGTCTATGTCGGAGTAGGACAGTTAATTAATAAACTCTCAAGCTCTTTTAATGTTTTAGTAGATCAGAAATAGCTGCTCGAGATTTCCTTGTTACTCAGTTTTTATCTCTTTCTTCTGACTGGAAACGTTTTGCTGACCGTGAAAACTGCATCATCACGGAATCCTTGATAGTAAAAAAATTAATGAAGTTAAGGACGCGTATCTGTGTCGGCATGAAGTCGATTTTCTTGCAATGCACGAATATCGAAGTGAAAGGCAGCTACGAACAGGTGACAATGGGTCTTCGACTCATTAACGAAACAGTACGAAACGCGGGCGTTAGCGTACCGATTAACGCGCTATTGGCAACTTTATGTAATAGACTCGTCGCATTTTTACACGATTCATACATTTCTTGGCAAATAATTGTACAAAGTTTCGAAGTAAAACGATTAAATAGAGATCGAAAATGAGGACAGCGCGAAGATCTGCGGGTCATACAACTACCGAAGTTGCTGCATTAAGGTATTACAAAAGTAGGGCGTCGTCTCGAATATTGCGTCAGTGAGTATGGCCCGTGCAGGTAATTGCAAAATATTTACCGATGCAATGAAGCAGAAGGACGCGACATTTGATTTCTTTGCATACGCGACGTTCAAGTGTCATCTACGACTCCGTTAGAAAAATGAAAAATGATCTAGAGATATATTCATGAGTAGAGTTCTTTAAAAACGTGTGCAAAACATTTTTCTTAAATTAAAATAGGGATTAGTAGAACATTTGACAATTATATCATCGAGACAATTGTCTCGCGTCTTCGAGACATAACGAACATAACGTTTGATTTAGACCTTCGATTCTCCGTTTGCCCTGGGGACTTAGGAATTACTTTGTTACGAGTACTCTCAAACATATACATAGATACTAAAAAATTCGTAAGGTCAGCAACTTGGACTTTTGTCTGTTCCTTGAGTTACTTAGACTTCCATGTTTTTATTTGTCATTGGAAGTTGTTCAATTCATTCGATAAAACACGAGTTTTTGTTATACAATGTTTACAAGTTATAAATGCAAATTAAGATTGAATCGAAGAAACCTATCTTGTGCATGATAGTTCAATACTTCATCGCCAGGCGGCGATGGCAGTCTAATCAGTAACAAGTTTCTTTTTTAACAAAAGAAATGAAATAGAAAAAGATCAGATTTAGTTCCGATATCACGGACTTTCTTCGATTGCATCGTTCTCATCTTAGAGTGCGCTGTGAGTTTACAACACACGCTCGATTGATGCACGCTCGTTTATTGCACGGGACAACTTTATTAAAATGAACACCTAGAAATTTCATTCCTCGAAGCTCCTACTTAAGCAGACATTTATTGCACATATTGCGCAAAATTTATTTTACAAGAAAAATAATTTTAGACTGTTTTCGCCAGTCGCCATCAGATGACGCTGGCGGCTCTGATTTAAAACGCGCAACAATATAAAATTAACAAACTATGTAAAACGAGGCAATGTTTTTAGTTCGTTAAGTCAATTACCTTTCAGAAATATGTCCCCTATGCAAAGTTTCAATTAAGAATGTAAACTCGCGCGAGTTCGCGCAATCAACGGAATGTAATTATACAAAAAATTTGTCTCCATGTGGGAATGAAGAAAATTTTAAAGGGTGAGATTGAAATATTCGCAGATTCGTTTTTATAAAGAAAGCTCAATAACCACTTCATTAGCAGAATTTTCGATTGGTTAATAAAAGTTGAAACCGTCGGATTAAACGTTTCACTTAATTCTCTGTCATTAGCGGTAAGATCACGACCATTTACGGTAGATAATATTACTCGAGCCCTATTCCGTGTACTTTACTACGAAAACATAAAAAAGTAATTCCCTGTTACAAGTTTCACAAGGAATTGCAAGAATCCACGAGGAAAGTAATTCAACCCCTCTATCCTCTCCGAGAAAGCTTTAGAAACTTCCGGCTCGAGTTCATCAGTGGGCAAACAATTTTGAAAATCTACTAAAAAAGTCGTTTTCTCGCAAACGACCAAAGTTGCCGGGAAGAATTACTCGCGGAGCTAAGCGGAAGACCTTTTAGTCAGGAACGGTGCGCTAGGTCATGGTGAATAGGAGCTTCCGTTCGCTACGTAACGGGGTGTTGCTCTCGGGACCCAGAGATACGTCATTTCCGAGGCGATTAAAATTCACGGGTCAAACGGTCATTCGTCACGGCCGCTTTGGAACAATGTCGGACTTTGAATAGAGCTAGGAGACAGAGCTACGAAAGAAGTAAATTCGCGAGAAAAGGTTCCCGTGAGAAAGTTCTTCGGGTAGAGTATCGAATGGGTATCGGCAGTCCGTACGGGAAGTAGAGCACATCGGCGATGGTGACGGCGGCGCCGGTGGAGGAGATAGCAGAGGAAGAGGCTGAAGTAGCAGCAGCAGCAGCAACAGCAGCAGGGCAAGAGAGCAAATTCGGTCGCGCGCGCAGCCCTAGAAGGGCGGTATGGGGAGGCTGGCAGTTCGGAGGTCTTTCAGGGGTGGCCTGTCAGTTTACCGGATGACCGCGCGAGCGCGCTGCCGCGCAAGACCAACCCTCCATTCGCGCTGCATCCGGCGAACGTGACTGGTGGTCGCGTTTCATCCTCCACCGCCGCGAAACGTTCGGTTTTTCGTCTCTGCTGCTCCGCCTATCCCTTTCCTTCTTTTCCATTTTTACGCCTCGATTGATCACGATCGACTCTTTTGAGCCGCTGTCCACGAACGTGCCGTAACAGACGACGTGGAAAGTCACCACCTATCGACCGCCGTCACTGACCGGTGGTCCCCGTCTTTCGCTTTTTTTCCCTTCCTAAGCCGCCTTCTTTTTTTCGCTTGTTCGCCTTCTCTGCACGAAATTTCCCGTTACGCGCTTATTCGAAGTTCCCGTGAATTGACTCGGTGATTCGTCCCATGCGAGCACGCTAACAGAGAAAACAAGAAGAGGGAAGATCTCTTTTCCCTCGCGGAGAAAGTGTACAGTGTATTCATAGTGGATGCTATCGCGAGGATCGGTAGCTAGTTCGTGATGGGGGTGGCAACCAGTTTATCAGACGTTTTCGCTACGAGAAGTCCGCCGGGAAGATAATGCAGATAAATGCCTCCGGAGGGAAGAAACAGTAACAAAGGATTACATGTTGTCAGGTACGTTCTTCCGTTTTTTCCTCTCGTTTGTTTCTTTTATCTATCTTTGCTGTATCGCCTCGTTTCGCCGCTACTACTCCTACGTGTTTTTCTTTCTTAAATAAATAAACGCTGGTTCACGCACACGCACGCGCGACAGAGACGATTTTCAGCCGGGACACGAAACTTTTGCGAAATCTTTAATTACGCGGCCAACTTTCAACACGCCAACAAAAGCAATGTCTCACGCGCGAAACTTAAGTTCGGATTAAAGTCTCGCGTGTCTTGCCATTTCTTCTACTCTCTTTGTAATTTTGTTTACTCTGGAAAAGTTGGCCGATTCGCACGGTTTCGGGCTGTCAACTTTACGTGACCTTTCGATCGCGTTTCGCGACATGCTTCCATAGTCAGAAGCTGCTTTCGGAATTAACGAGAATCCGCGATAGACGACGCGCTAAAATTAACGTCGGAGCAACTGGAACAGAAAAAAAAGTTGCAAACATACGTTTCAAGGGAGTATCATTAATCGACCGATCTCGACCTCGACTGTAACCTCGATTCAAGGTTTCGCGTACGCGGCTAGGACTCCGCCGTTGTATTTACCTTCGCAACGTCTCTTCAGAAAGGTAAAAGTACGTAATGTTGCGCTGTACCGTGCTGTAAAGCACGAATTGTATTATTCAGAAGGTGCGGTACGTGGATGCGGTTAAGTATACCTTTATACCTTTATACCGGTGGAATGGTTTTGCCCGAGTACTCCACGGTAGAACGAGAAGAGCGTGGTTGCGATGTAACTCGAAACGCGTACATTGTACCACCGTGAAATGATGAGCTCAATAATTAATTACCATTAACGGAAAGCTTTTGTTCTATTCGCGTAACAGCGGCAGAGAAGCGTCGGCACGTTATTCCTTTTTCACGGATACTGATTCGTCAAATATTCCATCATCGTTCGGTCATCGATTTATTTTTGTTCGACGATTTAACGAGAGCCACGTTGTTCAAAGTATACCGTGAAACTTTCAAACGATCTCTTTGGGCGAGAAAACAAAATATTTTTTCACTGAAATTTTCATTCGAGCCCCGTTTCGAATAAAATCATATTTCATCGAGCAGCGTGGAACACCGTTTAAGAGAGTCGTACGCGCTCGCGCGTGAAAGACAACGAAGGGATGAAATTACAAAGCACAGCTTGCGGACTGACGGTGCGGTATGTGCGGATACGAGGAACAGGATCCTGAATTCCTCGCGGCATATGTAAGATATCCTGCACGGAAGAACTAATACCGGATTCCTGCAAAGGCACCGAGCTCAAAATTTCAACGTAACTATATTTCGCGCCGTCTCTCCGTTCGTGCTCTCCGTAATTCCCCAACTGGCATTACGCTCGCTAAATGTGTTTTTCGCGGCAACTTAGCTGCTACCGTTTCGAGAACTCGCTCGAAATACGATGATACCGTGGCAATAAACGCTTTAAGCCCGACGCTACTCAAAACTTCCTTCCGCTTCTTATTTTCCTTAATTATTCCGGAGTCCATGCGCGTTCGAACAATTTGTAAACGCGTAATCGATACGGTAACGCGGTCGTCGAAGCGCGAAATTCTCCTTTATTTAACGGTAATTATCGAACGATTCGGTACTCGAGTCACGAACCGTTTCTCCGTAACTGCTCTCTTTTTCCTGGCGACACTTTCTCCCGTTTTTCCCTTTCGTCGATAAAAATTCGATCGTCGGACGATGTTTCGTAACCGAGGAGAAGGGACGAAACTTTAGTTAATTCGAAGGATTGATTCCGTTCGCGCGTGGCATTTCAGCGAGCGAGTCGAAAGCGGGAGCGAGTGGGAATGAAAACGAGTATTTGAAAACGGAGGAAAGCTCGGTGTAGAACAACGTAATAGAAAATTTATTCAGAGCTTAATCACATCGCGACAAAGACAGCATTGTTCGAGCATGAACAATGGAGCGGTTCCGTGGGTTCGCGTAGCGGTGTCGGCGAACATTCGGTCTCCTGATTTGCAACGACTCTTTGCCTTTTTGATTTTCCCCCTTTCTTTTTTCCTTCGCGAGAATTCGGGTCGCCGTATCGACGCCACGTCTTCTGCCCTTATTCCTTCAATTTGCCAAATTTATTCTCGCGTCGTTGTTTGTTCGTTGCAACGCGTCCTTTTTGTCGATCATCGACCCGGATATCGGACTCGCGCACCGCGTTTTACCGCTCGAAGAAAAAAGAACTCGCCGCCGGAAATAAAGCTGTATCGCGAATCAGTTTTTTTCCCCGTTTGTTTCGAAAACAGACGTTTCGTAGGTTCGCCGGGAAACGCGCGCTCGAAAACCTTTCGTTAGTTTCGATTCAGCGAGCCGTGACAAAAGAAAAGTTGCATCGTCTGATTACGTTTGGTAACGTCAGCTGTCATCGCGGTTGAATGGAAAACCGCGGGCAAACAGTTTGCCCGGAGCTTTTTGTTTACGAATCGTCACCTCGACGTCAACTTGACGCCGCGCCACTTTCCAATTTTCTGCGTCGAATGCCGCGATCTTGCGCCTTTTTAACAAGCTCCGACGCGCGTTATTTGTACGTTTACTCGTTATATCGAGAAAAGCTTACGAATCGATTCGACTTCGTGCTGCCAGTTCCCGTTCGAATTTCTTTCTTTCCTTTTCGGCGTACGCTCGGATGTTAATTTACCAGTTACCGGGGAACAATTATTTTCAGATTTGTTAACGAGCCCGCTAATTGATGCTTAGTCGGAGAAAGGGTACGCGTCGGAAGCAACGTTGTTTATCGGGTCGAGAGGTAGAGAAAATTAAAACTCGTATCGGGCACGTAGCGCTTTCCTATCGGAATCGAATTTCTCTGGCCGACCGGGATCTCGATTCCGAGCACGGACTTTATATTTTTCTCGGTCAAATGAAAATTAATTGACGCAATCTATACCCGACCATCGGAATTCCTGCGGATTCCGTAGTACGTTCTGGTTGGGGGAAAGAGGTCGCGAGGGTAGATGGCATAGTGGTCCTGACAAAGACCGTTAATGGCGTAGTTGCTGCTCTCGAGCATTCTCTTCGAGAAGGTGGAAACGCTCGATGCTACACGCTCGAGTAACGCGATGCGAGAGCCACGCGTTCTTCACGCGAGGACTCGCTTAATTCGACACCGTCGCCATCAAGATCACCTCGAACATCTATGGGAATTCGTCGAACAGACCTTTCGACAAATCTTCCTGTTAATTTCAACTTTCAGATACTTCTTCGGAAATGGGTTTACGTAAAAAATGTGTAGAACCATTTTTCTAAAGCCTTTCATGAGCTTCATTTTTTGTTTGAAACTTTTTTCTCTAAAATCAATATCTTCGGAAGTATTCGATAACTGCCAGAACTTTGCAAACGAGGCAAATGGGACTTTGTCGCCAAAAATCCTTTCGGGGATTTTCTTCTCTAATTAAGGTTTGGTAAAAATTGCAGTAAAATCAGAGGGTTGTCGCTTTTGGAAGTTTACCCAAAGTATAAAGGTAAACGGCCACGGGCCATGTGCATTTTGTCAGGGTGCTTTCGTGGTCACGAACGCATTTTTAAAAAACAAATGCTGTTGAAGCTCTCCAACGACAGATACCACTTTTCACTTTATTTCGTACAATTTGAGAATAATTGTGCTCCAAAGCAGATACTTGCATTCGAGGAATTTGTCAGCGTCTGACAGAGGCCAAAAGAGGAACGAATAGTCAAGAGCCATGGTGTCCTCGCTAATATTTTGCGGACGACATTCTTGTTCTGTGGAAACACAGAATAAACAAAGTATCTGAAGGAGTTAATTCTGTGTACTGAATTTGCAGCCAATCGCTTTGTCTTACATTCGACCCGTGGCCAAAATGAAGGACAAATCGAAGAAAACGAACTAGAAATTGCGGGAGACAACAAAGAGGAAGGGAGAAGAATCCCGAGGAATCTCGAGATGGAACTAGGGCGAGACTCGCGACGAGTTTACTCCCTTTATCGAAAGCAAAGGATAGAAACGTTTCATTCTGTCCGAAAGTGGCAACAACAAACACTCGTTGGACACGAACTAACCAAGGAACCTCTAATTCCAACGGAAACTTTGAACGTTGCCAGGGCAACCGAGTATATTTTTTGTTCCCTGATCGTGGAACACTCGGAAATTATGCTCTGGACAGGCGTTTTCCCAGCTTAAGGGCTTAAGCTCGCGTGGTGCGGACCCCGCGACACGAGGGAAGAAAACAACGTTCTCGTTGAACGCCATAAAGTACGTTGTGCATCGAGCACCGGTGAAGTGGGCTTTTTTTCGTGTAAGCAAAGAGTCGCGCCGCGAGGCTTCGGAACCGAGTCGAAAGAAACGAAAAGCCTCTTCGAAAACGGCACAAGTAGCGAAAACACTTTGGAGAGAAGAAAAATAAAATGAAAATCTTGTAGCATACGTAACCGACACGCTTAAGCGTCTATCCTCGCTATGAAAAATTACGGACTCCGGCGGACGCACGCTTTCATCTCGGCAATGTACACGAAACGAACGACCAATTTTACTAACGAACAATGTTTAACGGGGAACAACGATTTCGAAAGCGAATGGAATCGATACGCACCGTGTCGGCGCGTTGGTATTTTTCGTGAAATAATAGTCGCGTTTCGCTGATACGCGGAAACGAGTTCGATGTAACGTTCGGCATTTATTTCGCCTAGAAAACTTTCATCCGGAACTGGTATTTCGAAAATAATGAAATTTAATTAATGCTCTCTGCGGGTCCCGGATACGAGTTCACAACTTTTGTCAGCTCAAACCCTCGAGGAAAGTCCGAAACGTAACTTTGCAGATAAGTCACTTCGTTTCCATTTTGGTAAGGGATCATTTACATTGCGTTATCTAGTTGCTAGTCTTTTTAGGTCTGTCGTTAAAAGACGACAAGAAAGGAAAACTTATGGAATAATTTGTTCTTATAAAATAAACTGCTAGGGCTTCTTCGTGCACAATTTCAGTTGTAAACAAATACTTCATTTTGATAAGAACTTGAATATACCTAAACTTGAGTAACCTAACCTAACTTAACCTAACCTCGCTCACAATAAAAATGTTGTTCTACCTTCTCGGATACAATCAAAATCTGATAAAAAAAAAAACACGAAAGCCGTGTTGTAGGTTTCGAAACAGGGTTTCTAACAAATTTCAATCGATTTCAAGCATTCCTGATCGGAAAGCCTAATTTCCGGATTTAGCCGTTATCGAGATCCCCGCAGAAGATCGACACGTCGAATCGAAAAGCAGAACGAGAGAAAACGTATTCGTTAACGTCGAAGTGGCACACGTCGACGAGATTAGGGCGTCGATAGCCCGCGCGCGGATTGCGAGCGGCTTTTGTTTGCGGTACACGAATTTTCTATCGAACCAGAATTTTTGGTTGAAATATTAGAGCTGCGGACGTTTTGCGCAACACGGCTTTTGACGATTTAAAACAGTGAAAACACGCGATGAAAGCGACAAAGTTTCGTTGCCGCGATAATTTACGTTCGACGAACTGCACGGAGGGTGTTCGTAAAGAGACAGTCGGGTATCGCGTTGATTCCCGTTGACACAATTTGCCCGCGTCGCCGTGGCATTTTTAAGCCGTCGAGTGCGAGACATTGTACGAGCGGCTCAACTTTTATTGTTTCGTCGTTCGAGCTCTTCCGCGCGGCGTTATAGAACTGTAATCCGGCAAAGTCTATGCATAAAATTATTTTTAACCTAGATCTTGATTATTCGTTCTTCGGTTGCCCGCCATAGTTCTTCCTCCGAGCCGGCTCCGATAATCGAATCTCCGCTTCCGTCTTCGAGATTGAAACGCGTTCGATCGAGCATTGTTCTGTCGAAATATACAGTGCATATTAATAAAACTGGGAAATTGATTTATCGTTCGATCCTCAGATTTTCGAACATCTCAATTCAGAACAAAGTCGAGTAGCTACACTGTCGTACTACATTGTCGTATTAAAGGACGTAGGTACGTTATTTTTGTAAAAGGAAACAAATAACGAGACATGATTTCAATACATATTTTATTAAGTAACGATACAATTCAGAAAAGTGCATATTTCACATACGTGCTAAAAATCTATGTTGCACTTCTGCAACTTCATGCATACTAGTATGATATATTTTAGTGACTGTATAGCGGAGATATATAGGAGATTGAAATGTGTGCAATACTGCAACATTATGTATTTAAGGGTTAAATCGTTATCCGCCGGAGACGAATGCGTCTCGTTAGCGTAGTCGAGGCGATAGGCGATTCTACTTTGCAAAAGTGCTCACGAATGCAACGATTCACTTCGTTACTTGTGACTCCGTGTTAAGTAGACGGTGACAAACGGCGACCGTGATTGTCGGAAGGTTCTTTCGCTACCGAACACGAAGAAAAATGGAGAAATCCGTACGGATGCGGAAATTATAAAGGTCGAAATAACGAACGAACGATTTATTCGAGGAATCTGTTCGTTGGAAAGGTGATTTTCGAGCTGTAAGGAACGAATATTTTTGAAAAATAAGAGCTGAAAGACGACGAGATTGTTCGAAATTTGTACAAGGTGTCTCACGACTGGTGTTAACGATTCGAAAACGAAGCTGCAAACTTTGCAAAGGGAAATGTTCGCAATCGCGTCCCCTACCATTTCTGAGATGTGCACGTGTGAGATTATTTGGTCACCCTGTATATAGGAAACGATCCGGATAACCGAGCATGTTGGCACAGAAGTTTATGGTGCACACAGCGTGTAACACGCTTGGAATCGACGCGATCGACTTACGGACCGTAAAGTGTCCATTCGGTGTTCCAGCAATCTTTTGTTTGCGCCCGACGTTATTTACTCGATGCTCAAAAGACGCGGCTCTATTTGCCTCCGGGAAATGGTATTAACGGAGCAAACGAGGGTGATCCGTGAAGTCGGTTTTGAAACTACGTTCACGCACGCGCACGCATAGACACCGGGTTACGTGTGTAAGTTGGAAAACGCGTGCCAAAGGGAACTTGTGAATCGCTTTGAATTAGCAGATGCTCGCCTCGATAAACCACAAGCTGGAAGAAACATCGCGCACGTTTCAGGCTTCTCATCTAGATCGACGTTACAACGTCTTGCCGTTTAAATTAAACGAGAACGATTCGCGGTCGCTATTCGTTTGAGCCCCGCTTAAGACGAGACGTTTATCTAGAATTTCGAAAAGAGCAGACAGTCGGGAGATAAAGGGTTAAACACCTCGTCCATATTTTTAATCATTGCAAACTCTTCAAACGATTCGCGATAAGCGCTCGATACGTTTCGATTGCATATTCACGAAGAGTGCACCTCTTTTTTTATGCTTCGAATCCCTTTATAAATTCGAAGGAAACACGGAGCGGAAACGCTTTTTCGTTCACGAATTACCATACTTCCGCTTTAAAGGTTCGGGCGACGTCAAATATTTGAACCCCGAAAGTTCGAGAGGCAACCCTGTTCCTTTAAGTGCCAATCGGCGCTCGAAGAAACAACGATAAATGAAACGATATTCTCCTGTAAACCTGACGTCTCGAAATTAGATCGACGGGTTCGATTAAACCCACGAAATTGTACGAGTTAATTAATTCGTGTCGAATGAAATTCAAATTGCTCCTTCGACGCGGCGTTACAGAATATTCGTAATTGGATTTAAACGATGACGTCCTCGCGGAGGATTTTTCGACTTCCGACGAATGGATACGTTCGAACGGACTCGACTCGTTAAATCAGGACGATTCGATGATAGTTGACGGGTTTTATTATTTGAAACGAGTCGTACGTTATTACCCTCGATACGTGACACGATGAGCTCGCTTTCCCACGTGGCCTACAAGTAAGCCGCAAGATTCAATGCTTTCCCGGATTTCCAGCACGTTCTCCGGCGATCTCGTTCCCCGGAATTCTGCCATCCACCACATTTTTACGTCCGACGAATCGAAAGTTTCCGATGCCGTCTTATTATATGTCCGTAACCCCCGTATCGTAAACAGTGATTCGTTTCTCGCCCCGTTGCGCTCGTGTCCATTCATTCGTTTCCTCGCCGGATTTTGCAGGATTCGATACGTATTTAACGGTGCATAAGATTTATGAACAAGCTGTACTCCATTAATCAAACGAGATGAGAATTGAATTTTTTCGGATCGTTTGAATGCTCTCACTTCGTCGTTGGTCAAAATTTATTGGTTCCCTTAAGAGGGATGCACACAAGCCCATTTTGCCCAGGAATTATGAAATCTTTTCGTGTTAGCTGCCAGATTCGTTGCCACGTTAATATTTGACGAAACTGATTTGAAATTAAAATCAAGCACGAAAACGAAGGTGTAAAAAATGTATCGCGAGGTGAAGGGAAGTTTCGTGTCTCCGCGACAGTGTTCCAGTTCAAGGGGCGAGCGCTTTGTTTTCTGATAAACGTGACCTTCGCGGTGAACATCGTCATACAGACGTATGCATTATGTATATTTCGTCTAGGACGTATATTCGTGCACTTGATTATCGATCATCCACTCTTCGCGTGTGTCCGCGCCATACGTTACCGCGCTCTGTCAACATTTACGTAGCGGAGCGTTCGAATTTAGCACGCGAGTCTACCGACTCGCCATCATTTTGCTGCCATCGTTTTCGAGCCACTTTAATCCTCGCCTGTCCGTTAATCGACTCGCATCCGAATATTTCGCGAGGCGAGAAGCCAATCGTCGCTGAAAACCGTGATCCCATTTCTTCGGGAATTCGACGACTGCTGTTCAAACCCATCACTACCATTTGTTCGGACAGACATAACCAACTTACTCCTACAATCTTAAACAAAATGTCATTTTGTACGTGATCGAATGCTTATACTTAGGTGAAAAATTCAAGCTTTTCAGTTGACAAATTATGAAAAATACGAAAGAAATGTTATGTTTGCGAGTGAAAGTATCTGTTGTTGGCAAGATAATCGAACAAGACTCGTTAATTGCTTTGGAGACTTTAAAAGCTTCTATCGATTCCGTGATTTTATCTGGGCATTCAGATAACGACAAACGTTAAATGATCCTTTCGGCAACGCTTTGTACCAAAAAGGAAAACAGTCCTAGATCGTAAACGTTTGTTCGGTCGGGCCGGAGCGCGCTCAGGGGAGATTTTTTCGATAAAGAGCCTCGACGGATTCGTTAGAGAGAAGGTTAACGAAGTCAGAGACGTAGTTTCGGTATAACGCTCTACTACCGTCAGCGTAATCGATCCGTCGCTTTAAAAAGAAACGAACCGATAACTTTGACGATACATTTTTCCATCGTAATAAGAAAATGATCGATGCGTTCCCCTCGATATTCGTCGATATTTTGCATAGCCTCCGGCCTGATGCTGGAAAACTGAAAGTTCGTCGTTAATATCGGAAGATAGTACAAATTATCGAGGGGAAGGGACGCGAAACGACTCGACGAAACTTTGAACGCAACTTTGTTATATCCCGCAGCTACGTTACCGAACACTGGATCGCTAACGAACGGTAATTGTCTTTCAACGATCATTATTTTCGCAGATTCCCTTTTGTCCGAAACATTTCGATCGTCGGGGAGCTGAAAGCATTTTTCGCCTTCGATCTGGTCTTAATTAAGCAAAGTCGAGAGTTTTGATTAGCCGCGACACGCGTCTCTTCGAGCAACACTTTTTGTTATTAAAGTGCTTTTCCTGTAACGACGAGTTTAGCGAACGCCACGCGAAAAACCGTGCAAACGGGAAACACGGACTTTCCATTAAAGAATGCTCTCCACGTACACGCTTAGCGTTAACGTTGTTGAACCTGCAGTATCCCGGTTAGGGCCGAAATTGCTTCGCTTTAATTTCACGGATTGCTCGATCGAGAAAAGGCAACGTCGAGAAACACGTCGGAAAGCGTATTCGGCGAATCAGGAAATTGCTGAAAAACGAACACCCGTTTCCCAGTATCTTGAACCCCGTTAACGTTTAAACGCTTAAACGTTTTCGATGTTTCGCTTGAATGTCGCGATTCAGCTTCACCGCAGGGTGGAAACAATGCGAACGAGTGGTCGCATTTTGAACGGAAAACAACTGCTTTCACCGGTTCTTGCGTCGTCGTTTCCCCACTCGAAAAGTAGAACGCCTAACCCCCGAGCAAGCTGATCCAGTTTCTCGCGACTCATCCGCAACGTCGATCAACCGGCTAAGCGTATGTACATTTGCGCCGAGCAGAGGCCGCGATGACCCTTTAATTCGCCAGACGTGATCCTCCGGGCGACTTTTAAATATCGTTAAGAGAATGAACTTTTGCGTACCTCGTAGGTTGAACTTTGCGCTGCTTCTCTGTTCGACGCGAATTATACGTAGACAGCATTACAACATGTGATGCTCATCCTGCTCCAAGTACATTGGAATGAAGTTTTTGACGATTCAATTATAATTTACTGTTTTGGAAAATTCAGAAAATATGTAATAATTGCGAAACATTTCCAATATCGTGTATTAGTGCAGAGGTCCATGGTGCCTAAACTACTTGGCGTTACCTTTCATTTACATGTAGAGTACTTTTGTGGGTTTTGTTAATATTCTGAAACGTGGTGAAGGCAAAGAGAATATATGAAAATAATTCTATTGAAACGGTGAGCTAGTAGAGTCACTATAGCGTAATCTACGATATTCATGAAAGCCAGTATAGTGGTCGTATAGAGAGGAGGTATTCGCGAAAGCCACTATAGTGGCGCGTCGTTTAAAGGCGCTGAGAGTGGACGCTTAGGTGGCGTTATCGGCACGCGAGTCTAAAGCCGGCCTAGCACTTTCGATGTTTCTTCGTGTTCCAGGGTAGTTTGCTCCATAAGGTGAAAGCGAACGACCTTCTCGACTCGAAAGTAAAGTCCATCGATCAAGCGATGAACCGAAGGAAACACGCTAGCGTACTCGCTATCAACTGCCGACGTCACCGGCGCACAACCGCCGATTATTCCAGGCCGAGACTCACGGTCACCAACGGCTAGCGTGTTACTAGCTAGTAGCGCGATACAAGCAACCAGAATTATGTTACTATGCCAAGGCCCAACCTTGTCGCGACATGGCCACCAATGAATACTGTATGAGACTTTATTACTTCCACTGGCAGACTATTGCCTCTCCGTTCCTTTCCCTTTTCCTTTTGCGGACACCCTCGCCCTGCCACCCTTCGTCGAAAGTAAGAGTAACACCGTTTCGTTTTCGTTTCTTTCGCGATGGCGTGACTCTTTCGCCGTTACCGCCCAGGGACATTAACTACGACCGTTTACGCTCGTTGAAGTTCGCCGAAGGAAGTCGAGTATTTGCCGCGTTTAGCAGTGTATCGCGTTTATTAACGGAACTTTTTAAGCGAAAATACCGATCCCGCGGGTATAGCGAAGAATCACGGAGAACCGCGATCTCTGATCTGCTCTTTTATCAAACTCGTACCTCCTATAACTCGTGACACTTGATAAGACTCGTATTTTCATTATAATTAAATTTTGGGTATGAATCTATAGTATTATGTGTATAGTGAACAGCAATTAATAACAGAGAAATTTTTAACGAATTCGGCAAACTTTTTAATTAGAAAGTTAATATCGAACGAAGGTATCGCAAAAATACCGCGAATGTTTTAACAAATTCCACCGTGACACGACTACATTCTTTCTCTATAAACCGTCCGAGCGAAAAAAGCTATTTTTCGACACTTTTTAAAAAGTATTCCGCGTTTGATGCAACGGTCCGCTAACCGAATCAAAGCGTAAGAACGGAGAATTTCTCTGAAGTTACAGCTGGTTAACCCGATCAACGCCCGAACGTTAACCAATGCTACTCCTACACTTGACAGACTGACACGGTCCATCAGCCCGGACTGTCTGACCGTGGGTGTTAATCCTGAACCCGCTCGACCGGCGGATCGATCCACTATGCCTATCTCGACTTCCGGAAATTTTCACCGACCGAACGATCCGAAGTTGCTGCAAACGCGAGTAAACTGCATTTAAGAAACCGCAATCGGGTCTTTGGAAATTAATATCGATTCAGCGAAGATAAAAGTTTGGCAGTTTTATTCAGAATTAGAGTCACCGACTCCCCGAAGGCGACCGAATGTCCGAGGATTTTCGATTTGTTCCTGGATAGATAGAAAGAAACGTTACTCGATCAAATCGAGAAGATTTGTCGGAAGAACACTCGACCCGCAGGGAACCGACGAACACCGTAAAACGAGATAAGAAAAGCAAACGGAAAAAATTAGCTCGGAAGTAGTTGGCGGTGAAAGGAACGTCCAAATGTCTGCGCGAGATTCGGAGCTCGTGTAACGTAGATCCCGTCGCAGTTGAATCGATTAAATCAACGCCACGTCGCACCTCGTTGAGGCAAGTTTCTTAAAAAAGAGACTCGTCCGTTGAATACGAAACGTCTACTTTTCAACTTTGAATCCTTTGATTCGAACAAACTTCGCCGTAAGAATCTTGGCGGAAAGGCGAACGCGAGTCTCGCGCGTGAAAAATGGAAACGGGAGAAAAAAAGAGCGGAACGAGGAGACAGGGCAAACTCTGTCAAGATAGCGTCTCGGCAAGAACAAGGGAATCGTACCGTCGCAAACGAGGAATCAAGAAGAAGCTTTTAAAGAAACTAGTAAAGGAACGCGACCACGAGCTTCGAAGAGGACTACTACGGAAAAGCGGGATGAATTATTAAAGAAGCTATTAAAAAAGCAGAGAAACTGGGCAAAGGAGACCTCTAGGTAGAGGCAACGAGAGACGGAAAACAGGTAATTGGTCAGATAGGAAAGACCCGCGAGAAAAGACCGAAACCGGGTGAAAACGAGGACGAAAAAGAAAAAGGGAAATTTCCGTGGCAAGACCAACGAAAATTCGTTCAAGCATCTCGCGTTCCGTGGATTGTTCGTTAATTACCTCTTTACGTAATTAACTCTGTAACAGTAGCTAATTACCTACGCTCCGTTCGACCATCCTAACCGCAAGAACTTACGCGACATATTCGACCGCGCGCTAAATTAACGCGGTCCGATAAGAAGCGTTATCGGTTATCGCGTTGATAACTGTTCAATTTTTTCCGAAAAACTTCGGAATGCGGAAGATACAGGTAATTTCGGTGGTCGGGATTTGCTAATCCGACTATTTCGGAACCAGCGTTAATTACGCCGAGAAACTTCTGCCCGTCGATACGTTTATACTCGATCCATCAAAATCGATCGGAGACTCGTTCGAAACAAGCGTCTTCCGGAACAATGTCGTCCGCTGTAAGGAGAGCGTTATCGGCAGCTGGTGCTATTGTAATTGGGTACTTAAGGTTTAGAGGTTCCAGACACTTAACTTTACGATCATCCGAAGTTCATCGACTCGAGTGTCCCGGTCAAGTACGATCTTTCAGCAAACTGATCCAAAACTTCTCTATCTCGTCCCATTTCTCGGCTCTTGAACTCTTTTCGCCCTTCGGGTAGGGCTAAACTTTATTCCCGATTATTAACTACCTGGAGTAACGGGATCACACGGTGAATTCGCGTTCGTTACAAGTTCCATCTCCGTTGGGAAATCTGAAATTATAATAAACCCAGACAAACGACGATGACGAGAACAGTCCGGGTCATCCTCAGACAGTCAGTCCCACGATGACCACACCGACGCTGGGACGCCATAAAACAACCCCGAGACCCTCGAGCTTTCGAGGGACCAGTAAACCTCTTGAAAATAGAAGAGAAACCCTTCGTAGACTTAGTAGCCATTCCTACGTGACTATTTCTAAATATTTTACTCAAAGTAGCATTTCGCATCGGTCATTTACCCTTATCTACGATCGCGCTTTACTCGTCAGATAAGTTAGAAAACGTTTTTTCGAAGTCTCATTCGAGTTTCGCATGAAACATCCACGCGAGTATAAGCAAACTAACTCGTTAGCGGCGGAGTTTGATCGCGGTAAGTAGTATTACTCGATAACTGGTCGAACAGAGGCGGTCGCGACGTACCGCGGTGCACTTAGCTTTAATGAAAGAACTTCGTTAGAGTCATCGGCAAAAAACCTGTAAAATATCCCGGGGACAAGTTTCTTAACACCTTTGTCGGGGTGTCGCGTGAAAGTAACGATAAGAAAAAAAACGATGGGGCTATTTTTACCTTGTTTCCTATTTTTAATGAAAAGCGCGTGGTTTATCTAAATTTTCTCGGCTAGTGAGATAAAACACGTTTTCGCAGTGCCGGTGGGCGAGCAAACGGAATACGCAATATCGTGGGAAACTGTTTCTTTCGATTTAAAGCAACGTTAATGAAATTACCCGAAAAATGTCGGAGTTTTATTTTGTTGGGTACATACGTTTTGTGGCGTGGGAGTTAACAGAAACATTTTCGTTAATAAAACCGTTCACGGAAAAAAACTCGCCTACACGATCATTAAATCTTTAACGGTTTAATCTGAACTCCTCTCTTACAATATGCGAGAATCTCGAACGGAAACGAATAACGTTTCTATTACCACGATTACTGCAAAACTAATCGCAAAATTGATGCCGACCTACTTTCGAGAGCATCGATCGCGTTACGCGGGACCACGCACTTTATGCGCGTACTTTGCTCTCGCGACTCGGCTTTAGCGACGTATCAACGATATTTCTTTATTTCCGTTGTTTCGTGGACCTTGACGTCACCGTTACTTCCGACAACCCGTACCTTCCAGCATTCCCCTCTATAAATAAAGAACGGTTACGCTAACACCGAGAACTTTTGATTGCTTCTTCGAAAAATATTTACTCGATATTTCGATCTCAAACAAGAGGACAGGGAAACGACTTTGTTGCTTTCGCTACAAACGACTTCTATACTGCCAATTGTTTGACTTGCTACAGCTACGTTGTTCCACTATGTGCAACCATGGTTGCTGCCGAAATTAGTACAACAACTTCCGAGCAAGTAGATGCGGCAGTGTACGACCATACACAGGACCACGAGATAGGATGAACTCTTAATTCAATGGTTAATACATTTAAGAGTTAATTCAAATTAACGCATTTAACTCTTAAATGCATTTTTGTGAAAGTAAAGTAAAATGAGACCTGATTTCAGTACGTACTCGGTATAATATATGAGGGTTAAATGATGGATTTAATTGTCGAGCGAATTCGTTGATTTTCGTTATTTAATCTATTCCCGAATTAATCTACGTAATTGAAGAGCGAACATTCAACGCGAAAATTACGGTTTTCTGTTGCAGGTGGACGTCATCGGTCGATTCGTGGATCGCGTCCGAAGCCAAGCATCGATGATAGCCACGAGCTAGAGGGAACGAGAGATCGTTGAAACGTTGTTCGTTACGCTTTTCAGAGTTTAAGTTTCGTTGTCGAAGCGAGACGTACGTTTTTGTTAGCAACGGTGTTTGTCGAACAAGATCGGCCGTAAACTCGAGCCGATAAAGTCTGTTGGAGTCGTCGGAGTTCATTGATAGGATGGAAACGAGGTTACGATCGTACGAGTTAGAAGCGTCGAAGAAACGCGAACGTATGAAATACGTGGTTCGAACGATATTCGTCGGGAAACGGTAATCCGATCGGATAGCAAAGATCGAACGATGTTGCAGAGTGACGCGTTAAAACGATAGCCTCCGAGGTTAGAATGAAATGGTGCGAGTTAATCGCGCGTGCACGCTGGAAAAATCGAGCGAGAAGCACGGTCGAGAACGCGAGTTCAGGGCTTTCGAAACGTAGTCGATTCGATACAGTCAATTAAATCTCGACTCTATTAAATTTAAGCAGCGCGTTCGATGCACGCCCGCACAATGAGATAGTACCGGTGGCAAGATTACCGCCAGCGAGTAATCGGAACCCCGGGATAATAAAGCCAATTAAAAGTGTCAATCGATAATCGATAGATCGCCACCGCTTTCGGAGGGCAAGGAGAGAGAAAGAGAGAAAGGATGGCTACGATTCCAAGGAGACGTCGACAGCGATGCTGGCGTGGTCTGTTCGCGACCGCGTACCTCTGCGCTCTCCTCTTCTGCTTGAACGGAATCTTCAGCTGCACCGCTCAGAAACCGATCAATCTCGGCGGTGTGAAGAGACGGGACGTCTACATCGCCGGCTTCTTTCCGTACGGCAGCCACGTGCCCGAGAGCCACATTGGCCGGGGCGTTATGCCCTCGGTGAAGCTCGCCGTCGATCACATTAACGAGGATCCCTCCGTGCTCAGAAACTATCGGCTGCACATGTGGTGGAACGACACAGAGGTGAGTACCTTACGAACCTCTTGCATCGACAACTCTCGACATCTGACATACTCTCGATTATCGAGAAACGGAATAGTGAAGATAAGGGTTTTGGGGCTAATTTATGGGGGTGCGCAGACCCCACAGTCTACGACGTAGATTACGCTAGTCTATAGATTCGGTTTTCGGTCCGAAGTAGATCAGAGATAAGACGCGAAAAAGCACGTTCTCGCGCTCGATTTTCGGATAACAATTTCGGGCTAATAATTCCATTGATCTGTCGGTTGAATTGATAACGTTAAAATTGACCCCGGAACGTAACCTTACTCGTTTAATTTATTTTTGTTTTACATATTCATCAGATTCGTTCGCGGTGCACCGAGCATTACCGGAAAACGTATTATGCATGAATTCTCCGTAAAATCAATTTATTCGTTATCGTGCTAGCCGCGACCGGTTTACACGTTGCATGCAAAAATATCAGCTCGAATAACGGACGCAATTTATTCTCGGTGTGTTTCACCTAGACCACGCGATACCATCAACCGTGAAAAGCGACGCGCAAAATTACGCAAATGCTTTGAATGCGTTGTCTTGTCGCAGGAAACCCGGAAAGAATTCCGTTTTGAAAAATTTCGTTTACAACAGCTGCTCGCAGTGACCGTAACTTGAAATTTCCACGGTAATTTGTACCCTATCATATATTCTAACCTTTCTTAAAGAGCTTCTATGATTTTCGTCGTGAACGTGTTACCCCGGAAACCCTCTAACACGACTCGTTCGTCGATAATTTATCTAGCAACGATTTTCGATTCCTTCCTGGTATTGGCCTGCGAAGAATCGTACGAAATGAAGGTTTCTTCGATTGAAAGGTCGACGCGGGTCTTAATATTCTACCGAGGTCAATATTCAACTACGACCGTGGCAATCAATTTTTTAAATTTCACCCTCTCGATCGACGTATCGAAAACGTCCATGCGAAACGTCACACTTGACTTTTTAAGGATATGGGTCAGTAGGTCTCGAAGAACCGTGCTTCATAAAATAGTAGCGAAAGTAAGGGCGATAGTGGAGGAGAAATGCCGTTTCGTTTCCGACAAAAACATTGCCACGATTTTTTTGTTCGATGACCATAAACAAGCGACGCTTTGGAATAAATTTGAAAAAGGAACGCGGAGGAAAAGGAACTCCGTAAATCTTGATGGCTTCCGACAAATATACATTGAAATCGAATGAAACGACAAAACTTCCGGATCTCCCCGTTCTCGGTGTTGTAAATATCGCTTTGTCTACGGAACCTTTCGAGATCGAGTAGCGGAGCAAATTTACCAGTAAATATTATGTTAATGAGCGATGCTTAAACGAATCTCCCGGCAAATTTAAGCGATTTCGGATAGCAGAGTTCCGTTTATCGCCTTTCGGAAATGTTAGGGAGGAAAATTGTACGGTTCAGCCACGGGAGGTCCTCGATAAACTTTCGCCGTCTTCGATGAAAATAATTGACGCTTTCCGGGTAACGATGTTAATCGATATAAAAAGAGAGAGCACTCAACGCTTCGTGCCTCGTGGAGAGTTTACCGTGTCGTTTAAGTCGATGTCGTTTCCCCGATAGGGCGTCGGTATAATTCGTTCGTTAATCGTTCGCTTCTCAAAACGTTTACATTCCGAGCATCGAGAGTCGCCACGCTTCGTTTCAATTTCAGGTTCGCCGCGTTTTTACGTCGTGTCGCATGGCTGTGCACGTTAAAACGTACGACGACGCGTTAATTAACTCGAAAATTGCGCTCGTCGTTCATGTCCCGAGTGGACAAAAGCTTTATTGGGAACTTCTGGAATCCGGAGAAACACACCGTAAATCAGTTCGAATGCGGGGAGAAAAACAGGAGATTTTGCAAGGTGGAAAAAGCGATCGATTCGTCTCGAAAGTTTTGTTCGTTTCGATTCGTCCATTTTTGCACGGGACCAGGAAAAAGTCTAATTTCGTCGTTATCTTGTTTCCATTTATTTTCGCTACCGCGGGTGAAAGACAAGTTGGCCAAAGAAAACCACCGTTGACCAACCAATGTATCCACGACATTTTCACCGTTTCGATCCCTTTCGAATAAAAGAAAGGAGAAAACGTCGCGTCCTTTCGCGACACGATCGTCAACGTCAGAAAGGTTCAGAAGAGGTACGCTATAAATAACTCGTCTCGTATCTGAAATCAATGGCTTTACGCTAAAACATAGTTGAACGTAATTGAAATAATACTTGATCCAGATTATTAGGCCGGTTATCGATCGTTCGAACTTCGGGGGAGCGTTTATTTTATAAACCCTTTCGGTACATCGCGAATATTCCAAAAATCGCCTTCGCAAATAGACATTAACGGATTGAAACGTTGAACGAGATAGATTATTGTCCGGGATGAATCAGCGGTTTCGTAGGAACAGCGTTTCCTGTTCGATCGAAGATAAGGGGGTAAAAGAATGGTTCGCAAAGGCTGATTCCCTCGGAGATACGAGAATTCTATTTGCGATCGATTTTTCTTCAAACTGTTTACATCATTCGACTGTTATTTATCAACGATTTAATTGCTTTCGTTTCCGTTCCGACAATTTCTTTCGCGCAAACGTGGCGACGTTCCGCAAAACTCGGTATAAACGCGCAGTACGTAAAACAACGCGATACGGAAACAACAAACCTGTGTATTAATTTTCCGGAACACTTTTCCCTTGACTTATGAATTTCTCAGATGCGTCAGAGATAATTTAAAACAAGTAAAGAAAGTTAAAATGCTAGGTTATATTTTGGATTTAGGGATAAGTGAATCGTAAGAGGGCGCTGGCCATCACGAGTGTTGTAACACATCCGGTCGTAAAAAAAATAACACGTGCTGACACGTTAAAATTAACACGTGCTAACACGTTAAAATTAACACACGTTAAAATCAGAAGAATAGTTAATATTTCTTTGTTGTGTTATTTATAGTTAATTCTGTTATAGTATTAATGATAAATAATTTTATACGTAAATATAAGTTTTTAAATTAAAGCCTTTTAACACTCTGATCATGCAAATTGATATTAAATTCTAGACTAGATCGTGCTACAAATATGTTGTATCCGAATATGCGTCACGAGTCACGATATTGCGAACGAAGGGTTAATATTTTAAAACGATTACGAAATCGCGAAGCGAACAACACGAGGCGGAAAATGCGTTTCAATTATCGAGAGAATTACATTTGTTTTCGGCAACGTTCGAGATCAACGTTGACCCGGCAGGAAATTTATATCGCGAACCAGTTTAACGGCAGAGACGTAGAGAAGTGAAACGTTATCGAACGGCAGCGAACTTTTCGAGTGGAAGAGGTAAATGAATCGCGTCTCGTTCGCTGAGCATCCGTGCATAAACACCCTGTCTAATTTGGAATTTATCGACGCGAATCGCGTGATTTTCGTTCGACGTTTATGGAAATTTCCCGAATAGAAATTCTGCTCTCTTTCTGTTTTTCTTCCGTGATCTCTGACAGAGCGTCCTTTGCGCCCCTTTACGTACAATTGGATCAACAGAACGAAATTCGTTGCGAGTTTGACACGAAACCGATATTCCATTAAGGTGAAATACCTCGAACTACAAAATCGATCTAGCCGGACTGTAATAGTACTTTAGCGCACGTGGCGCATTGAAAAACGTTTTCCCGTATTCGGCGATTCTAGACCCTATTACCTTCGCGCTCCATTAATCCCGAAGAATAATGTAAGAGAATTACGTAAACGCGTGAAATTTGTACCGGGACCCCTCTTCGCGACTACATTTAACCCCTCGCAATTTGTCAGATGCGTCGATTTCATATTCAGCGATCCTCGGCTACATAAATTGGACCCCTTCGAGCTGAAGATTCAACTTAATATTCAATATTTCAGTCAAATTTGAACTGCAACGTGACTCGATGTTGCAAGAGGTGAAAAGTATCATGGTTCCGAAACTTGACCCCATTGTACCGCGCATTTTGTATCCGATGGCTAGAAGCTTTTACCGGGAGTCGGAAATTGTTATTAACCGAACGTATAATTTTTCTACGTTGTTCACGAAAATTCCCGCTATCGACCGAGTGGTAAAAGGACCAAATTACTTTTGAGAAAGTTCACGACCCGATCGAAGGCACGTCGGCGACGAATTGCCCTTGGAGGAGAATGTGCGAAGCGGTTCGCGTGTCAGAAAGTTGGAAGACGTATCGCGAAGGGTGGGCCTAAAAGCACGTGGAAAAGACGTTCACGGGGAACCGAAAATGTGCGGTGGAAAAAAAGGGGATCTCGGACGTGATCGATCCGCGGATAATCGCGACCTACAGCTTCGTCGACCAATAACAGGGCATCTTCGCCAATTGCCGTTCGTGAAAGAGCGGAATCTGAATGCAGACCTCTTCTTTTACCTGTAAAGCTCGACGTTGATAAATTAGTCGATTTACAACCCACGGAATACTAATACAAAAACTTTGCACCTCTGTTAAAGCATCGATCGTACCTTTTTGCAGAACCCCTTTACAGATATTTAAATAGGGGTCTTGTATGCAGTTTCAATAATTTCACCATTCGTAAAATACAATTATTTTATGTTTGACCGGATCAGCGGACCTTTTATGGCCCGAAACGAAAGTCGTAACGGAAAGATTAAAAATTCAAGACACAATCTAGTCTCAATTTCACGCAACTCCTTCGACTCTCCGCGTTCTCGAAGGTATTCGAGAAGAGGTTGAAACGGTTAGTTTGTCGCGGATCTACACGGAGCAAATTCTGTGTCCCGTGTCGCGGTGAAAATGCGTTATACCTAACTTGTGCTAGGTTAAGAAGTATCCAAAGGGAGACGGTGTAAGTCTGCTGTAATTAATTCGGAAAGAAAATTGATAAAGCGAATGAGCAGGATAAGCGTAATGGGATGAACGAAGCAAAGAGACCGAAAGAGATGGAAGGAAGAGAGAAGGGTGAAGGGAGAAAGAGAGCTCACCTTGACTCAGTGGCTGTGCAGTATCGATCCGTCGGGTAAACTCGCTAATATAATTGTCTCTCTACCGCAAAAACTAACAGCTACGTAGCTGCGTCGGTGAAACCTTCGTTAATTCATCGGCGTTGACATTCGTTCGCGACGCCACGGTCAGAGTCAAAGTGGAATCGACCGATTTTCTTCTCGACTGAACTTTAATCGCTCGACAAACGGTGGGCGCGAATTGGTCTCGCGAACGAAAGTCTGGCGTTTAATCGATCGCCCTAACCGAGCAACTTTTCACGACGAATGAAAATGACCGATTTACTCGCGATTAAAGAACGAACAAAGAGAGAAAAGGAGAGAGGGTCGTTTAAACGCGGCGAAGTTTACCTTCGGTGAAAATCAGCTCCTAGGCGATTCCGCGAACTCGCCGAGAGTAAAAAGAAAATTCACTTTACCGTTTTATAGTCGAAAGCTTAAAAAGTGTCCGGATTAAGTTAGAATTGGCCGGAGGGGGGAGAAGCGTAAACACCGAGCGCGCAGACACGAAACGGCACGAACTGTATAAAAGCGCGCGCTCTTAAAAAAAGGAGAAAATAGCGGAAACTCGTTGAAAGACCGATTCGGTGAGGCGACCCGTTTCGCCTTGATTCGATTACTCTGCTTCGATCGTTTAATATTTCACCGGTAAATCGCGATGGATTTTTCGAAAAGGGGAAAAACACCGTTTGATTCGCGGGGCACAGAAACGGGAAGCTGAGAAGCAACAACTACAACCAAGCGGCAATACATATATGTAATTACGCGTCGCGAACCGGTAGAACTCCGGACGCGCTTTACATGCATGCACGCGCGTACATCGTCGGTCAAAAGTTCGAGGCCGACCAGGCTTTACCGAGCTTCCGTAAGATAAATTGCCTCGTGTTTAGATCTATCGTTCTTCCGACGTATATACCGACCAACGAACGGACCGATTCCACCTATTTTACGAGCAAGCCGGAAACGAGAACGAGTTACCTTCTAGTCGTTGATAAATAAAACGACGTTCCTCGGATACGCGTTACGCGTTCATTCGACAATTTTAACGCGACAAAATATTTACGTAGCTGCTCGGTACCACGAGATACCGGTTTTTTGCATATTTTTAATTATCTTCTCCGTTGACCCGCTCGTTTTTCCGGGCTTCGTTATCGCGTTGAAAGGGCCGAAATGGACGATGCGGATGAAAATCGATTTGTAGCCGTTGCAAAGTTTATATCGATAGGCACCTCGAAACTGACGTTTGAACAATAAGTTTTCGTCGGGAAAGTTATTCCCAACGATCGACGGGGAATTCTCGCAGGAGGGAAAAGCTATTCTTTTCGACGAGCTGAACGTCTCCCTTTTGAAGGGTCCCCGTCGACGATCTTACATATATCGGCAAAGAAGTCCTTTATACACGCGTCTCAATGGAAATCGAAATTACGCTTACGCTGCTAAGAGTCCACTCTTCCCAGACCCTTTCAGACCGAAGAAATTGACTCGACCTTTCTCGCGATGCGTACTCGAAAAAGCTCTCTGAAATTTGTTCACGATCGTAGCACCGTTCTCATTAGCGACAGCGGATCGAATACGTTTAATTATGAATTATTCGATTATTCCTTACCCGAACGCGCTCGACTATTTATTCGGGCGAATTCGCGTTCTCCATTTGTAACGAGCCCTCTCGTAATATCGGTTATTGTTTACTGTTTCCGAATAAACAAGTACGTTGTATTTATCGCGCTTTCATCGGTTACGAATCGATAATTAATTAATAAAATTGTTACCGTACAAATTTGACGAGAACGTATCGCGTTTCACCGCGTATTCGTCTGGCCATTTCGCCGTTCTCTCGGCTTTTCTGTACTTTATAGCTTTCCCGGCTCTTGCCCTCGCTTTGTTTCTTTCCCTTTTTCCAACTTGTCCAATAACTTTTAGTTAACCCCGTTAGCAAGACGTCCCGTCCTCTTTGTTCCTGCACTTTAATCTCCACGCTTGAAACTCGTCGTCGGCGAAACGGCATAAAACTCCGGCGATCTTTCTTTCTCTTTTTTCCCGGCGTTGAATTTCGTCCGTTTACTTTAGCGGAACGCGTATTTCCCTTCGTGAAACGTTCCCGTGCGAGTCCTCGAAAAGCCCAGCGATCGACGGGTTAAAATTGACCAGCGCCGATCTTGCGTACCGTCGATACAATCGGACGATACGGGAAATGGAAAACTGGAGAACGTTTAACGTTTTCCGATCGTCGACGCGACGGCTGCTACCCGATCGAACCAGCACTCGTGAAATCGTTGTAACGACGAGTACCGAAACTATCGTCGTCAGAGTCCGTGGAGCAGGGTCCACGCTAATTGATGTTCGAACCCTGTGCCGGTTTTTCTCTCTCCCCGACCTTATTTTCTTCGTCAATGTTGGCTTACCGGTGTTATATCCGTTAATGTATTTGCGATTAATTAAGTTGCAATCGATCGGCGTGTCGGAACGCGTTGCCTGGGGACACCGGTTATCAGCCAGACAAAGAGAAGAAAGCACGTTTCGAATCACGGTCATTACGCTAAGAACATTTCAACGAGTATCTTGCCTCGGGAGCTTTCTCTCCTCTTCGCGTATCGATACCTGCGATTACGTGGATCAAAAGCATTTTCGCTCTTGCAGTTAACCTTCAAGTTTCTTCGCTTGTTTTAAGATCGCTCTATTATTATGCCACTTTTCCATTATGTTCGTACATCGCATTCCGGATTGAGGGAATGCAACACTAAACTTTATTCGGAGACGATCCACAGGTAAATACAAGTAATGTAGGAATGTCGTAAAATGCGTATGTGCATCGAGTCGAGGGTAATGGAGGTACAATCGTGTAAGGGTAGAGTGCAGAGGACAGAATGAGTAAGTGAGAAGGCTAGATGAGTAGGCATTTGAGAGGTGTAGTTAGGATTCTATGTGTTTATGAAGTGGTAAGATATTGTTGGTCTTATAACAGTATGTATAATACTGTAGATTCGGTTAAACAATATTTATTATAAATTGTATTAAACCGAATGTTCCATCAATAAGTTTTATCAACGTGTAATAAATAAAATAACCTTTTATGAGCGATCGAACGGCGTCGAACAACGACCTTCATCCGATTTTAGGATGAGCCGACGTTCAAAAGATCCGAGTTCAAATAAATTCTTAACCGGATCAAAATTCCTTTGACGGAATAAAGTTGCCGGCGGATCGATAGCTCGCTATAAAGTTTTTATTTGCAACACGTATCGCTTCCCAGGCTATCGGCGTTTCGAAGACACGCTGCTTTCCGTCGTACATTGTTCGTTTTCGAAGCGACGCGTGGCAACGATGTATTATAAACGGCGACGATTATCGTATACCTACGGCATGATTTACGACGTAAATCTTTGAGGATAACCTTCGTAGAGCTAAAACGGCAACGAGGACAGCGACGACAGAAGGTGCATTCTTGCCCTTTTAAAGTTCGAGTGCTCGATCAATTTGTCGTTCGAAGCTCGTTATGGAAAAGCGCGAGCTGTTGTACGGTTCAGCGACGATACTAGCAGACTAAGCAAGGCGATCGAGCAAAAACCTTTCGTATCGTTATTCCAAAGGATTCCCCGATGATTAACGATCCTCCGTGACTCGTTTGCCTAAGCGCGTTCTTGCCTTCTGTCGAAAAGCCGTGGCTGCTGGGAGCTTCGATGGCCGCTATTAAGATTTAAGCAAATAGCTCTCGAGCGGAAGAACCAGAGAGATTCGTACTCGAGGCAAACGTCCCGAAGACGATTCGAGTCGCTCTCGATCACGAAATAGAAACTTTCGAGACCTCGAGAACTGGTTGGCGGTACTCGGCGTGGGTACGCGGCCACTTAAACGCTCGCGCGAGCCGCGGCTTAAAAAGCGTCTGAAAAATCTTGAAACTTTTTCGAGGGTTCTGAGACGCGAAAATTGTACACGGTAGATAAGCCGAAGAGGAACTCGCGGAAGAAAATAATTGCCAGTTGCGATCTTCGAGGAAGCTCTCGAATTTGAAATTCGACCAGCGTCCGACGATTTATTCGAGCAGGTTACGTGACTAAATTGTTGGAAAAGTTGCGACAATGAGCATCGAATGCCCATCTGGACGATATATACCTACCTCGAACGATTATCCTTCTATCCCATCCTTTTACCCCGGTGCCGTGGCCACGCCGGTCCTTCCGTTCGCTCGGAGTGAGATGTTTGCGATAGAATTTGAAAGTTCAACCCCGTCGAGGGTTTCGGTCCTTTCCAACCTCTCATCCACTTCACCCTTCGCTGTTATGTGCCGCTTTAACTCCACTCGTCCGCCTAGTTCTCCACTCCTCTCTTCGCCGTTCGGAAGCTGGATTTAAAGGGATGCTCGAAAGGAATCCTCTCGTTCCTTTCTCTCAGATTCTCCGAGCTTTCCTCCTTTCTTTTTCCGCCATTCGAAATGTGGAGCCGAGTTTCCAACCCGGTTCAGAACGTTCAAATATCACGACAATTTGCTCTGCAATATCGTGACACGTCCGTGACGCACACTGCAGTTCGTACACTCGTATTTTCGCTGCATTTTGATTGTAATCTGCATAATTACGGATCGCTGAATGCATCAGTTGTCTTCATGTTGTGGCAATAATTAGAAAAATCTTTCACATTTAGGTCGATCATTTATTTTGAAAGATAGTATCTATTTCGTTTAAATAAACCACCCCATATTCTAATAGTCCAGAGAATTGTGGGTTAAAGGATTGAAACCGTTCGAATCGAGCGTCGATCGATCTACGTATCGGAACTTGATATTCGCGCGATAAATTTTCGCGAAAAATCGCCGCAGACAGCGAGATCCGTTCGCGTATTCTCGATATTAAGCGCACTCGGATTTACGACGTTCTAATTATACCATTGCTCGTTAGATAATACAAATCCCGGCTTTACGTCGGGGGACCAGCTTTCCATGCTACGTAATTATGGACGTTTTAATTGACGGGGAAATTCAATTATGCTCGCCGCGCTCGCGATACACAATACGTTTAGCGAAAGCATACCCGCGCGGTTTAAACCTCGAAACAGTTAAATGCTCTTTTGCTCTCGTAATCGGCGTATCAAGTATTCGCGAAGAACAAACAAAACGCGGTGTACGCAGGTTGTTTCAGAGAGCGGTTCAAAGCAAGAAAGCGGAGGAGTATCGACGGGACGAGAGGCACACCTGCAGGATGATACGCGAAACTCGTTCGAGGAGAATACGTATAGAGAACATTATCTGGAAGCGTTATACGTTAACGGTGACGTACAGCCTTTATCGCGGTAACGTGACTCTCTCGGACTAACGCCTTTTCGTCTTTGTCGGACCTCGCGTTTCTCCCTCGACCTCGATATCTTCGCTGCAGATCCCAGAAAAATTTCGCGAGCATATTTTTTCGCTCAACGATAAACGGGATAATTCGAGACCGGTAGACGTAGTCAGTAGAGACAGTCAAAGCAAAGAGTCGAAGCCAAGGCAAAGAGTAGGTATCACAAGAGACGTATTACTGTTGAAGAAAGTAGATATTACGAGGACACATCCTAGAAAGAAACGGAGAACATAACCAATTTAAATGCCCAAAATGTGGGTGTAAGATTTCGAGTATACGCATGCGCACAGTGTACGAAGTATGGTGGTCGAAAAGGAATAGTTTAAACCTGCACCAGTAATTTATTTGTAATAAATATTTTTTGTAACTCCCCACCTAAGGATAGTTTTTTCAATATATTACTTACGTTAGGTTAGGTTATTGACTGAAAGTGTCGCAGTTCCGTTGAATCTTAGTGATTTACGCGTAACACCGGAAACGTATCGCCGTTTCTGACCATCGAAGAGGAAACTGTAACTTGCTCGAGGAAGCGGAAAAAGTATGGCGACTTGGTAGTTGGCAAGTTTCGATACGCGGTTGTTCTGGTAATTGCCGAGCCTCTCGACGCGAAAATCGAGTCGCGTTCAAAGACACGAAACTCGCGACGCGTCGAAATTGTTCGGCGACATCGAGGAAAGATCGTTCGCGAGATCTGTCCCGTCCCTTGCCGAAGTTTGATCAATTTCGAGAGTATTTTCGATCGACGTGACAGCTACGAGAGTAATCTCCGCTCGGTGTCAAGCGCGTAGAGGAGAATGGGCGGCAACGGAGAGAAACCCTAAAACAAAAGTTTCCGGGATCGATCCGTATAACCGACTGGACCACGAATCGAAGCTCGTGGCCTTTTTAGTTCGAAACTTTCCAGCTTATTTTCTTGGCAACCCTCGGGTTTCGTTACTTACGTTCGGTCCATGTATTACTTATTTCTCGAAATAGTCCGATAAGGGCCGTATTCCTCGGCTTTTCGTTTCGATAACGACCGATATCGTTCCCATAAATATCCGTTCTTTTTCAGTCCGTTTACTTAATTTCGAGCGTTTTCTTTTTGCCCGAGCATTTACCAGCGAAAAACACGTACGAGGTACCAAAACAGGGAATAAAATACCGGCGGCAGCAGGATGACAAAGTGCATTCGATGAATAAGGAATTAACTGCGCAACTAGCCGGATCCTTCGTTAGCGAATTCCCTTTCAGAGCTGCCAGCTAATGACAAGCTTTGTCGACGCAAAGGGAAGTATTTAACGCGTTCTTACGTTTGTCGCGGTACCGTACGTTTTACGCCTCCGCTGTTGTCCGATGGAAATAAAGACTTTTGATCAGCGTAATTCGTTGAAATTCGTACCCTGGAAACGTTCACGGTTTTACCGATGATATACGTAATCCGAACGTCGAGAGTCAAATGTGGCCATTCGCAGCTTGTACCAGCAACGAAAAGTGTGTTACCCGACGTTCATCCTCGCGGTTTAAGGATTACGAAGATCGATGTTTCGAGGCGGAGGTAACGGAGGCAAAGGAGCGCAAAGGGCTCGGTAGATAGACGGGAATCGTATAAACGAGTGTACGCGTACAAAGGCCGGCTGATTTCAATCGGTAACCACCGTTGCCGAGCGCATCAAGCACGAACTCGTTTCCGAGAGTTAATTATCGGAATGCATCACGCTCCGCGTCGCTGAGACCCGCTTCATTTTTCTCCCGAGAGTATACGTACGCCAGTAATATAAACGCCTCCGCGGTTTCTCTTTGTTTTCTTTTGCATGTGGAAATACGGTTAACGAACGGGTCACCGCACGCTAAAACGATCGCCTCCCTCATCGACGATCTTTTTACCTTTCCTCTTCCTTTTCCTGCCCTATAACCGTCCGACGCGTTCGATTTTCTTTCCGTTTTCGTTTCGACAAGCCTCGACATCCAGAAAAAGCTGCAGGCCAACTTTTGCGAGGAAATTCGATAAAGCGCAGCATACTTTACATCGGGCAACGGCTAGCGAACACCTTCCGATATCGTCGTTTTATCGATAACCCGGTAAATCGATGGCTTATTATTCGTCCACCGTCGAAGAAAAACTACGTTGCTTTCAGTATCTCGTTCAGCTGCTGCGCGTATATTTTCGTTTAATTCGCAATCACGGTAGCCACGTAGCGACGACGTTCTATGTCTCCCATGGGAAATACTCGTAACGGCTCATGGATGGACCCTCGTCCCGGTTACGACTCATCGTCGCTGCTCTCGAGAAATCCTGTGGTCCGTAGCTTCTTTTTCGATTACAATCCTTTAAACTGTCGCAACACTAACAGAGTGACTAGTCTCCACTCGTCACTAGATAAGCAAGAATTCACAGAGACAAGTTGTTGGGGTCTGAAGTGATTGAACGCTCTCATGGACGATGGTGTAGGGTTTCTGAATAAAGACTACCGTTAACCCTTTGTGAAAGGTGAATCACCACTCGTTTTAATGTAACGATTTGATTTTTTAACTGAGTCTACAGTGCTATACATGCGCTGTAGACAGTACCCTGTAATTTGACCAGTCTCGTGACGTACCAAATTGACACATTTCCTTGCCTGTTTTAATATTGTGCCCGTGATTAGTTCCGACTGTCGCGAATAGCTCGAAAGGATGGAAAGCAGGGGCTAATACGATGGCACGAGCGACAAAATTGGCACACCGCCGCGACACATCTTGTCGCTTTGTCAAACGCGTCTGGATGTTTCGATCGAGTTGGTACATTGCCGCGAAACGTAACTCGTCCCATGCGGGGCCTAATTTAGCTAAATTGTACGATACGTCGAATCGCGTGCGTTAGAGCGACGGCTCTCTCGATAGCTCGTTACGTATTACGATGCTATCGATCCTTTCCGGTGATTACGCGTAAACATATAGACACGTTACACGTGCAACCAATGAGGCGCATACGTTACGCTCGTCATTAAACTGATAATACCAAATTTACCGAACGATCCGAAAAAGCGATCGTTTCGAAGTTTCTCCGGGCCCTAAGCAACAGCCATGCTAACAGGATGTCCTCAGAGTCTTGTATCACCTTTTGCCGAGAGAAGATAAACTAGAGAAACGTTGAAATATTTTCAAACCACAAGATTTATTCGGCGAACGAGCTATTTCAGCTAGCTTGCAGTTGAAAAAGAAATAATCGAATTAGCTGGAACATTGTTCTCGCTGGAGCGTCGCGATCAAAGAATTCCGAGTGTCAAAGGAAGATCGCGCAAACGCTTACGTTGTATCGGAATCCGCGATGCTTATCGGTGGTTAAACGAAAGGAGAAAAAAAGATTTTGCCAATAAAAGGAAATACAGCTATCGGCAATGGACGAAACAAAAGCGCCGTTGTAAAGAAAATTGTTTAGGTCGAGATGCGCTCCGATACGTTCATTGTATCGCAATAAACGTAATTGATTAACGATATCGAACACTTCTTACCCGCATTGTTCGAGTACCTTTATCGCATTTTTAACTCCGTGGCGAAGATTCCTCGGAGATACGAAAAATCAACATCCGAGATATACGGCGCCAGACTAGGCACTCGTACGAGTCACTCACCCTCCCGTAAGTAGTTGTTCGTTAGTACTCGGAAGAAACGTAAGCGAGGAGAGTCTTGGTCGCGTTTAAAGTCGATGTCCACTTAACCCGGATTTCTTTGTCCGCTGTCCGTCAACTTGTCCACTCGTTCGTTCTTTTTCCCACGACAATTAAACGAGACACCTCGCGACTCTCCGATGCTTGTTCAATTTTTCGATTGGTCCAAACTTTTGAACGTCACTTAATCTCTAGAGAAGACGTTGCAGATGGTCATAAACCGCTAAGAGGCGCAAACGAAGAGCTCCGCGACGTTTGTTCTCCGCTCAAAGTGGATTTTAACTCTGGCCAGTGCAAAGGAAGACGCGGGTCTGGCCAACGCTTTCGTTAGCTTTTCATCGGTAACGTTTGCACAGGGTTCGCTGCGCTTGCACGAAGGCCGCGAAAGTTTAATCGCTTTTGTATGCTTTTTATCGATCACATGATCCGAGAAACAATACGAGGAGAAAATTTCGAGGAGGGAATTCGATGGCGCGGTTTTTGGGACACACTAATTCCATTTACCGGTCATGCCACGATGTACCGGATTACGTCTGTATCTACAAGAGTAGCATCGTAAACACGTACTCCACGGTTATCTACGCTGTCGCGTCAGGGTGAACACGGAACGTTTCTTTTTCGTGCTTTACACGAGTTTACGAACAAGAGAGGCGCAACGAACTGGCGAGTGCATCCAAACTGGAAGGGAGAGATACCGTTGCTAGAGTTGCGTCGAGATCACGTTTCATCGTTATAGCCGCTGCAAAACTGAGATCTTTAGCTTTCGATCGTAACCTGCTATCTTTGCGAGCCTCTGCCACATATCGCAACTTACACGTCGCGAGTAACTTTGGTGTCTATTCGTTGCCGATCGGAAACTTTATCTGGAAATTTGTCCATCGTTAACGGTGTAGAATCGCACTTGTTCACGGCCATCTTGTTTACATTAGCAAACTTGCACTTTCCAAAATTCGACTTCATGCGGCATATTTGCAAGTTTTAGAGAGATGCTAATGTTAACAAACAACTACACCGTTAACGAGTAGGATTTTCTGTTCGAGCGAATTTGACGCCCTTTACCCGTTAAAATTTTTGCTTCGTCAAAGCCATTGGAAAGCGTGTGCCCTTTGAATTGCTCGAATTGTTCGATCGAACGTACCGCATTAATTACGCGGCGCGTTTGGTAAACGTTGTCTACTCCGTTCCGTTTCCTGCGATCGTTCCGCGATCGTAATCGAAATGTTCGATTAAGCTTCAATTACCGTGGGCGTCGAAACAGCAACGTTTTTTTTCGAAGCACGTTTGCAAAATTTCTCGACCGTTAACGAACGAAATTAATAAAGATCGAAAATGGCGCTCGAAAATGTTGCAGCGAACGCTTTTTGCACGGGATGTTTTTTTAAAAACGCACTCTCGTGTAGCGCTTAAAATATTCGATACTTTCAGCGATTCGGTTTTAAACTGCGAACGCACGAACTGCATCAAATTCGAGTATCTTTTAGCTGAAAGCTCGTGTCTATCGACGATCGCAGGCTAAAACACGCTCGTCCTATATACGTCCGGTGAGCATTAAGGACATTAAGGTTATAGCGTAGGTAATTAGTCGCGACGTCGATTAATATCGAACGGGTATATTTTGTCGCGACTCTCGCTTCTCCGTGAAAATCGCAACGCGATCGTCGAGGGGACAATTAAAAGATCCGACAATTTTCCCGGCGGAGACCGGCTGGAAGAAGCCTAACGCGAACGAGGCATACGTGGTTGAGCTTGCAGGATATAATCGATACGCGATTACATTATCGTTTTACCGGCAGGAAAGCAGTTGCTCTCACGATATAAGACGATTAAACGTCGAATTAATGGAGGACACGCAGGTAACGAGGGTTCGCCTTGAAATTAGACCGCCTAAAGGAGCACGAAATCCGCTTAACGTTATCGTCTACGTTACTCCTCGAACGCTGTCCAAGACCGTGAAGCTAAACGAAAATCGCGGCGGAAGTGTTTTTTTCGAAAGCTGGTACCGGTTGGCAGGGCCTCGATAGAAAAGCAATAACTGTAGCTCGTAGAAAATGACCGATAGGCAATCGACTATTGGATATCGAAGCGAGGATTCGGTGTGTAACTGCGCCGCTTGTCTCCTACTAGGTCGGCTAGCCAGCTTCTGCCTTTGCTTTTGACTCTGCCTCTGTCGGTAGTAACTTCGTAGATGTAGGTTGATTGCTTGCCCGATAGGGACGCGTTCTTTTCCTTCTGCCTTGCTTTACGATCAGGCAAAACTTCATTTTCGCCGGCCATCTCTCTTTTATTTCCGATCGAGTCTTTTCGAGCCGATTCGCCGCGAAACGTCGGGTCGTTTTCAACGATATCAGTCCTGTCCTTCCTCGGTCCTACAGTGACACGATTGTTTCCAATTCGGACGATACCACGTAGATAGTCCGCGGTCAACGACATCATCTCGTAGACAAGAACTCGCGTAAACTTAATTTAAGGCTGAACAAGTTGTTTGGCCAGCGCGGAGCTGAAAGCGGAGGTTCGGCTTTAGAGTCAGCGCAGCGAGAAGAAAATGACCAAGTTGAATTGCAGCGCAGGATGAAATTCAGCGGCCGGGGGCGGTAGCAAACAGTCCGCTGAAAGAGCGGCGGAACCCGTTTAAACTTCCAGAGCTGAGACGACGCCTGAAATTGATCGCGCGTCATCTCGTACGGGACAGTCCGGCCAAAGGACGGACGCGGAATTTAATTTGTGACCCGCTTCGAGTTATCGACTAGGAGACTTCCCTTTATAGTCCGATCGTTATCCTGCGGATCACGAAAACAACGTTTCTTTCCTCTAAGCCGATCCGAGCTTCGTTATCGCAGCCTCCTTTATTCTCGTCGTTATTCTCTGCTCCGGCCGCAGAAGAAAGGGTCATATATTCGCTGACAGTTAGTCCAGGATACGTGTCCCACTTGTGACACGACAAACAAACTTGTTTCGCGCGTAACAGCCTTCACGAATGTTTCATCCAAAGTCGGAGCAAAGTGGAAAAGGTGGCTCTTCGCTGATCGAAGTCCTAATGCACTTTAAACGAATCGGTGTTAGAATAACTCCTGTACTACGAGAAATCGAGATATCTAGATCTCTTGGTGGGGACAACGAAATAGATCTAGCCAATTAAAGATAACCCGTCGGTTGGCCGAAACGGGAACGCTCAATTGCCCCCTTTCAGAGATTTCTTTTAACGCGACGCGACACGGTGTGGCCACTCTTGATCTCGGCTGTGGGGCATTGTTCGCGACGCGGCCTTTCAGAGGATTCGCCTTTTCATTCGAAAGAAAGTTGCCGGATGACGAGTCGCGCACGGAATGTCGTTCCTCGATGAAATAATTCGAGGACCCATTATTCTGTTCGACGAGTCTTGACCGAAGTAATTAGAGGGGCGTTTCCGGGCCGAACGAAAGTCGATCAGGATTACGATTTCCATTCGAGAGTTTCGGAAGCAATGATTTTCTGCGGTGCACGCCAGGATTACGGTTAAATGGAATTCTCCACGGTCCTTGATCGCGTTGACAGCGTCGGTTTACTCGTCGCTTCCTCCACGAGTCTTCGTGAACGCGTGGCCCACGAAATCGCTCGCAAACCGCTCGTAAATATTCATAACGCAAAGTAACGCTCGTCACCGTCGAGAGATCTCTTTGATTCCTACGATACACGGTATAACTTTGCCTACGATTGACCGTTTCCATCTTCTCGATGCGGTGATTCCCACGGGCGGATACGTGGCCTCGTCTTCGATGGAAATCGCGTAAGTTCCGTCGCTTTCGAGTACGTTCGACACACGCTTAGAATAAACACCGAGACGTTAGAGAAACGCAAAGGTATAACGAAAACGGGAAAGCTGCGCGTTCCCTGGTCGGGAAGGTAGTTGCGGCGGATTTGATCAACTGAGAGTCCGTCCAACTCCTTTCCGTCTGGGAGGCGCGATTGTCTCATCTCCCTCCAATTTCGAATGTAGACCCATAGGTTATCCTGAAGCGAGCGTTGAAGATATACCAGCAATTACCTTGTCAATTTTACCCAGCTCATTGAGGTTGTAGTAATTTTTAGATTCATGTAATTCAAAAAAAGTCGAGCTCTCGGGTTTATTACTACAATGATTCGCAGAGAGTCGAGTCACTCGTGTAACGGGGTTCGAAAATGGGAAATTGCCAATTCGGAAAAATCCCTTTCTACTCTCCGTTCATATTTTTCTTCCCCTCGAAAACAGTTATACATATAAATTGCTAACCAACAAGAATAAAGAAAAACCTGTAACCGGGAGTTTTTCTTCGCGAACATGAATTTCAACGATTCGTCGGATCATTTTCCGGCGGATTTCCCTCCCGTTTCGATTACCCGAGTAAACGTTAAACTTGCACGCCTATAATTTAAAAAAGCACGGAGATAACCCGGGGAAAACGTGGTCGTTACATCAGCCGGGATAAAAGTTGGTCGTAATGGGCGTGGAACAATTTCAGCTCGCGACGGTTATTAAAGTTGAAGGAAGACGTTGCGTAAAGGAGGCTGAGGAATACGGCAGGGTATTCTCGAGCAACGGAGGTTATCGGACGATGCTTATTACGTTCGTTAATCGTCTAAACGTAGGTCGAATCTATTCGCGGCTAATTAATATTTGCCGGTATCTGCGCCGTCGCAACGCTGGGGCGTTCGCGTATGCCTCGCGAGTGTTCCCACGAGATAATGTTCGTGACGTTGCCTGTTCGGCTCTTCCTAAATTAACTTTCCTCCCCTTCGACTCCCTATCCCGTTCTCCTCCATCCTCCCCTTTTCATCTTCTTAATGACAGTTTTATCGGCGAACGACGACTTTTAACGCTTCGATTCGTGGTTTCCGAAACATATGGACTAACTAAATCTAAGGCGATTTAAGCTAAGGCGCTAAACAAAAGTATAATATGGGGTTTGTTTAAATAAATCAGAAAATATCTTTAGGAATAAAGGAATTTATTGAAGGGTCTCGAAAGACTTTTCTGAAGGCTCCGAGGAGAAATAACAGACTGGATTCGATTGGCCCTTAAGGATGAACATGGCCCTGCCCATTGGCTCTAGAGACAAAGTTGAAACTTTTTATTGTAGCCAGTGTAAAATACAACAGTAAGGAAACATGAGTCGAGGGTGTCCTAATTTCGAGAAACAAAAATTGAATCGCTTTTCGAGCCGTACCGATTCGTCGATCGAGGAAAAAGGTCGCGACACACGTCGCGTTCGGCGTCTACCGTGGAAACTTTATCGACGAAGTTTGCCTATAAATAAGTCGGTTAACGTAACTCTCACCCCCGCTTTGTTTTCATTTCCTCCGCACGTCGAGCTCCAAAAGTTTGCCCCGTCGTAGCGAGTGCAAATTGGAGCGACGAATATCAAACCTGGTTGGCTCTGTTTCGCGATCGAAAACGGAACGCGTCGCGTGGATGCTCGAAAAAATAAAGGGGCGAATCGAGCCAAGAGTCGCGGCTTTTCATAATGTCTGCTTCTCTTCGAATTTAATGGAAGAACGAATTCGGGGTAAATCGCGCCGCGCCGAGGCAGACGCTCGCCGAGGCGAACGAACAGGGTCGCTCGAATTTTTTCCGCGGAAATTAACCCTCTACTTTAATACGCCATCGGACAAAGCCTTCTCAGGGCTTCTCGAAAGAGTGGGCTAAGGGATGTCTAAAAGGAAGATTCGACGATTAAGCGACTGAAGAATCTCGATTGAGGTCCAACATTCGTTTTCTTTCTGCGAGAGGCTTTCCCGTCAAAATTTTTCCACGAATTTACCGCTCGCAAGACGCTATTGCGCGCAGAGCGTTACTGAACCGCGTGGAAAATCAATAGCAGCGAGGATGCTCGGTTTCGTCGATCGTCCTGCAACGTCTTGCGCTTTTCCTTACCGCGAATCTCTCGCTGTTCCTTTCGCCTCGTTTATTGATCTATCGACGATATCCGAGCACGCTTTGCCATTTCGCATAACGATTCAAATTCGTCGTACAAAGTTCCCGATTGCGAATGTAACGCCTCGGAACCGTAATCGACGCCTCGATGGACCGCGTATATGAGCGTCTCTGTCTCGGCAATTGCTGGGACAAACAACCGAGATTATCGCCGCTACAGCTCTCGATCTAGCATTAACGAGTAAAATACGAAACACTCCCATTGCGATCGGTATACAGATTCCGACAGCGCAATTTCTGCATGAATCGGAAGAATTATAATCTGGCGATTCGTCGCGCAATATCCAAACCTCGGTGATTCCCTGTTTATCACCCGTTATCGCACTAGGTCGACGCAAAAACAAGACGCCGAAGATCGGTCAGTTTCACGACAGAGTGGGACCAAAAAAGTTCCATTTGCATAATGTTCATTTATCCGGGAGTTTTGTAAGGTTTCAAGACACAGCGATCGTTCGGGGAACGAAACAAAGAGGGTATAGGTTTATCAGCCATCCGCGCAAATCGCGCTCACAAAGACTCGCTGTCGCGTTTGAACATTATTTGCCCGATCGGTCCGAAAACCTCCGTTAAACGATCACAAGACCGTTTCTCTGTTTTTCGTTGTAATTCTTCGGCGGCACGTTCGGGCTGAATAAAAATTCGACTCGTCGAACACGGGTTATTCGAGTGGGCGGCGAACCGGTCGAGCAGAGAAGAACGATCGGTGTAACGACGCGACGCGACAGCTTCGAAACGAACCGCGAGAGTAGGCGCTTTAATGAAATTGAAACGGAATCGAAACGGAAACGGGATCGAAATTCACCGAGGCAATTTGTCGGGGGATTTTCAGCGGCCCGATGAAATTACGCTGGAGGCTATTGGACTTTTAAGAAAACTTCCGCTCGCTTTCGTACTAGACTCTCGCGACGTAATTAGACTCTTCAGACGGAATCGCGAGGTTCAATTTTCGATGGGCGAATGGTACAGCTATGAGCAATGGGATTTATGGTAACAGTGACCATAGTCTTCGACTCATTGTACAACCTAACCTCTTAGCGGCGTAGAGTCGCACTTGTTTGTTGACGGCCATCTTGTTTACGGTCATCTTGTCTACGGCCATCTTGTTTACATTAGCATCTGTTTTAAACTTGCATCTTCAAAAATTCGACTTTATTAAACCTGCGGTATTGCTGTCCAAAAATACCTGACTATGGTAAAGTCTGGTGAGTGCTGCTTGAGACTCATGGTCGAATTTATGAAATCGACTATGCACGTCGCATATGAGAAACAAGTCGACAAAGATGGCCGTAAACAAGCGCTACGTTGTCGATCTACAATTTTCTAGGCAGTGTCATCGCAAGTAGCTAATTGTTGCTACAACGTTAAGAGAGGTAAAATACAGTTTCAGCGATCTTTAATTATACCATTATACTTAGAAAATTCAATTGCAATGAAAGTACGAGTCTGATCAACTGTTGTGTGCGTCACGAATGACACGATAGGGCAAGGGCTTTAAAAACGAAAGTCTGAGTGAAAATCATCCTTACCTACAGGATCCAAATACCGGGTCAAAGTACAAATATCGGTCTGTCGCTCACCGGGCGTCTTCGAGCGCGTAAACGCTGGCAAAGCTCGTGGCGAGACAAACGAGGGTGGAACAAAGACGAGCTTTGGCGACGTAATCACTCCGTTTCAACTGGAAGAGCGGACAGAAAACAGGAACGCCGATCGAGCAACTAGCGCGAACGGTACGCGTAACGAGCGGGAGGAAAGGGAGCAGAAAAGCGGAAAGAAGGCGAGAAGGCGGTGTCGAGGAGACTCGTTTCCACCGGTCTCCGATGTCTCGTTTCCTACCGATTACGAAACAACTTGGAGCCCTTACGAATTACGCGCATTGTCCTCGCGCGAATAACTCGAGAAGGAAAGTCTCCAGCAGTGTAGCTTCTCGAACGACACGGCGGAAGAAAACGTATCGGTTTATCTGCCTCGTTGAACCGATGATCGAAGCAGTGTCTACGCTAACTTAATAACGTTCGATCCGGAGGCGGAAATTACGGCACGATCAGACAACGGACCTGCATCTTTGCCGGTCTCCCAGGCGCTGGTAACGTTTCGAACCGAGACAAAACCGACTCGTTGTAATTAGCGACGTCGGGGAAATATCGGGAAGCGAAGCCCGAAAGCTAGCAGGAAATGTCGCGTGAACGAACGAACGACGGATTACGAGAATTCGGGTTAAGCCTCGACGTTGCGAATCCGTTAATCGACGGGTATTAACGTGCTTCGTTAATCGTAAATTCTTGCCGGATATGAACGCAAGCGGATTGGACCGGAAGTTGCCACGGTGGCTCCGAAAATACCTCGAAAACTTTGCACATTTCGAGGTTAACCACATAATTTATTTGCGTCAGAGCTGGCAGCTAAAATATTAAAATAAAGAATGTCGAAATGTTGGTATCAATCGACTGTGCAAATTGAATTCCAAATTGCAGCGTATTAATTCGAGTAAAATTGGAGTGCAAGGGTGCCAGGCTGCATAACTCGTTTGTGCCTTTTTATTTCCCATCGCATTACGATCGTTGGAAATTCGCGTCGGATCAGGGTATAATAAAATTTCCTTTCTTCGTAATATTTCCACGGCGAGCATCCTCGCGTAATCAAATAAATAGGTCGCGTCCTTTTGAGAGGAGCTTCGAGAGAATTAACGGTCATAAGCGCGCTCTCGCTTAATTTATCGCGGCCCGTGGGATACGGTTGGGCAATAATTAAATTCCTCGAGACGCGATAATTCGGGGAAAACGAGTCTTACGGTGTACGTAGCCTATTAATCTTCCCATCGAAAAAAAGGAGAAGCAGAAGGGAAAAGGAAAGTCGAAATGAACAGTCAACGCAGTCATTCACCGTGTGGGAACGCGTTCGCTCGGAAAAAACGCGTCGGGATAATCCCGTTGTCGAGTAAAAGGATTCGTGCAGCGATAGTCGCGTAGAGATTTAACGAACGAATCGATTACGCGCGCGATAAAGACGAAACAAAGCGGATAATTGAGGTTCGTTGCATCGTCGCTATTACCCGGAAACAAATGGCGAAACGGGGAAAACGGCGAAATTAACCCCTGTATCGCGTTTAAAAGAATAACGTTCCTTCGGCGAAAGGGGGTAAATAGAAAACGGTCACGCAGAGTTTTATCCCATCCGGAGACGATCGATACGGAAGCCACGCTTAATCCACGTCGCGTCGCTCGATGGCTGCGATTTAAACGGGAATTAAGGCACGCCGCTTCGTTACGGGTCTCTCGTTCGACGCGAGAAGAACGGAAAGAAAAATGCGAGAACGACGGAGCCACGTGAGCACAGCTCGACGGAAATAAAGAAAATAATAAATGGGCCGTTTAATTGGCTGGCGGTGTGTCGCGAGTACTCGACGGACGTAAAGTTTCGTGTATCGGTTTTTCGCGACAATGAGTAATCTCGAGCGAAATCTCGAGTGGACGCGGCGGAATGGAGAGCGAGAGAGCTGTTTTTGCCCCTATTCGACCACGGTTGTACGCGTGTGTTTTCTCTCGAAAATTCTCCTTTCGCCTCTTGCCCTCTAAATAACTTTTCAACTACGACGCGCTGCCTCGTTCTTTCTTTCGTTTCGACATTTTCTACCTTCCTCCCCCATTTTGAAATCGGAACAAAGAGGTCCAGAACGCTGATGGTCCTCGAGTTCAGGTCACTCGAGGAAAAGCAGCGACACAGCTTGAAGATCAGTTTATCGGTGCGTTAACGATAATCGAGAGTGCATCGAGAGAGAAATTTTCAAATTGCCTCATTACCGAAGGAAGTCGTGCTCGACCAGCTCTCGATGCGTCTTCAAAAGCAGTTGGACGCGATGCCGGAAACGATCGTTACGCAACGTATTTACTCGTGCAACATCTCCGAATCGATTAAAGTCGCTCCATAAACCTTGTCCTCTCCTCGCCGATTTTCTTTCCTCTTTCCGGTAAAAACTGAGCCCCGAATCGAGATATTAGAAATTCTATAGCTGGGAAATTGACGAGCTTGGTTAATCACAAGCGATTCCCTCTGGTTACGCTTAATTACGCGATTCTATGGATCGTTACCAACCGTACGAGTGGTTTGCGCGCGTTTTATCCTGTTTAATCGGTGTCGCGTTAACGACCATCCAAGCTGATCAAAGTTTTTTCGCCGCCCTTTCAAACGTATCCCTCCCGTTGCATCGATCGAACGTTTCGCGTTAGTCCGTTCGAATAACCGTGTCGATTTTCGAGGTCTATCGACGTCCTGCTCGGTCAAAGGCAAAAGACGTGAACGGTGTTCGAATCCACTTCTTCCGAGAAGTTTAAACACAAAGGTATTCCGATAAAACATCGAGTAAATTTACGACGTCTTCAGCCATAATATAAAGCATTTAAATGCAAATGTAAAATGCATCGAGTTCGGAATAAATTGCTCGAGAAGTCGTTTTCCGATTACCGGAACGACGTTTTCACCCGTTTGACGACGAGAGCGTTCCCATCTCGCCGGCAAGCCGTGCGAGAAACAGCCAATTAAAAATAAAATCGTCTCGCGGATGTAATTTCACCGTTTCTCATCGGTCATCGTAAGGAACGATTCAAAATTCAAAATTGCTCCAGCTGTTTTAATTAACTATTCAGAAAATTGCGCTCTTTCAATTGAAACGTTCCTGGAAACTCAAATCTTGGGGTCGAAGGCTCGAAAAAACGTCGTTCTCGAACATCCCTTTTTCCTTCTCGGTCGTTACGCTCGTTGCGGAAGAGCACGCCTCTTTCATTTAGTTAATAGCAACGACGCTCCCCGAATGGATCTCGCGAACAAATTTCTGCGTGTCGCTACGCGTGCACGCGCTCGATTATTCGCTCGGAAGCTAACTGTTATCCTGACAGCAATTATTTTATGTTACGAGACCGTTATTACGTTGCGAATCGTTATTAACGTCCCGCCGCACCGCATTGTCCGTTTCGATGCCAGCTGCTGTATCGACGCTTCGAATCTCGTTCGAGATCGAATCGTTAATTCTTCCATCGTTTCGATATCCTGCGAACCACGAATAATTATCGAATTTCTTCTCCGTTCGATGATCAACTTTGACGAATTTAACAAACTTAGCTTATATTAATTACTATTCGGGTATTCAAGCTTCGTTGGGTGACATAACTTTGTTTATTCGTTTTAAGATTGTAAATAGTCGAGCAAGTCATACAAGGAATTAATTTCGTAGCGATGGCAAGCACGACGTATTCCTTATGGTTGATACTCGATAAATGGATAGACGGATTGATGGGTGAATAGAGGCCGATACAAAAGAGATAGATTTGTAGATCGAGCCGTGAACGGACGGACAGGGCAGATAAGTGTTCGAATAGATTGGAAACGCGATAAAGAAACGGTTGGGTTGAAAAGCGATCGTACACTTTATCGAGTACGAGTGCAACCTTTTGCTTCCTCCTTTTTCTTCCCTTTCGATGCTCGAAATTAACCAGTTAGTTTCGCCCATTCTTCCCGGGAGAAGGCGATTTCGTCCGAGGCTTTTCGCGAAATTGACGGCCATCCGGATCAAAAGCGAACTCGTGGCGGAAAAAATTGCGTGCTCCGGGAAAGATGGAAACTCTCTCGCTGGCCAACGTAACAATAGCGATCGTATTCGTGCTCGATGGAAAATGCACTTGGCGCTACTCGCTCGATCCTCTTTACGGTATTTCACGGTACTTTTCGTTCTCCGCCGTGTTTTAAATTTTTCTGCTTCTTTCTCGTTTGTCCTCTCGTTATTCCGCGTACACTTGATAAGTCTTTGTCGCGAATAAAATTTCTCGTGCTATTAACGATCATTACTGGAGCGCAAGCTTTCGAGATTTAGGCGAAAGGAGAAAAAAGCAGAATTTCGCGAGAGGACATTCTTGTATTTTTCCCTTCGAACTCCATTTTTGCGCTTTGATCTACCGATTACGTTTTGCGGGATAATTTAAGACATATTCCATCGGTATAGCTTACCGATGAGCCTCGAGAATCTACAGTATATGGGACGTGGAACGATATTATTTTACGAATTAAAAAAGACGAGATAACGTACTCGACGTATAGATCGGAGATTATCGGGCTCCGGGGACTCGGTCACGGGAGACGGTTATACTAGGAATTTCTCGAGTCAAAGCTTATTTAATGATATTGCGCTTACGTAAGCAGTGGCGCAATTTCGAGATCGAAAGTCATTAACGCCGTATCGCGCAACGAGACTCTCCCCGAGCAGAATCGTATCGCTCGCGTTTTTCGAACGGGAAGCACCGTAAAAAAAAGTTCGTTTGGTCACGGTGAACGTAACGTTTTAATAATCGATCGAGAGGAAACTCCTTTGCCCCGACAGGAAAATTTCATCAATTTCCTCGCGGATGGATCGGCTCCGATTAACTCCGGATTAACTGTACAGGATATATTTTCGTACGAGAAAGATCAAGTTCGTCAATAAATAGTTGGTCTTGAAAGTTTTTGGGTCCGAAGATAATGAAAAATACCCTTGAAACGAAAGAGTGTGATTCTTTATCGCGAATGGAGCACTTTTCGAATTCGGCTCTTAGTTTCAAATCTGTGCCATAGTTTTTCACGACTCTCGAAACGCGTTTGTAGTTCATCGATAACGAATGTTGACTGCGCTTGACCTGGGTTGGATCTGTTTTATTAGTATTAGTATTAGAACGTGCACGGGGTAAATTTGATCGTGGCAAACAGAATTCGTTGACGCGTTATACGTATCATGAATAATCGAGACATCGTTATTTCTGGGGGAATGCGTCAACTGAAACTTTGCTCTGTAGCAGTGGCCGTCTATGGTAACTAGCCTTACTAGTTACATTGTATGTAAGGAACTTCGATAGCCAGAAATTCGGAAGTCGAGCGTAAGTCGACGTTTTGTCAATCCCTGAAGGGAACCGTTAAATATTTCCAGAAATATTGATTTCAGAGAAAAAAGGTTCCAACAAAAAATGAAGCTCATAAAAAGCTCTACAAAAATGGTTCTACGCGTCTTTTACGGAAACCTATTATTTTGGCTGTTATAACCTAAAATATCTCAGCAGGGATCAAACTTCTGCCCAGAAAAAGAATACTTTTTTGTCTTGATAACAGCCAAAATGTATAGAACATTTTTTATAGAACCTGTTGAAAGTTTCATCTTTTGTTCAACAACCTTTTCTGTACAATTAATACTTTATGAAATATTTAAGAAAAAGTGTTTTACCTTTGAGGCTGTCCGAATTTGGGAATCTTCACTAGATAAGATATATACAAAGTTTCAGTGAAATCGAAGGGTCGAAGAATAGTGACACTGGTACAGTGTAGATCGTTTAACCTTTGGAGTACCTCTTCGACAACGAGTATTATAAATTTAGTCTATCCACGGTAAGCGCGGTGGGTCCCTCGCAATCCTCTTACCAAACGGCAAATCCTAGAGGAACAATTTCCATGCTTTCGGAGGGAATGTCGGGTTGTTTGCCGTCCCTACGCCCTTCGTCTCTTTCCGAACAATCAATCCTATGACATCCGATAGCCGGCCCTTCGAACCCGGCTATCGTCGGGCATCTCGACCATTTCCCCCGGCGCTGGAGTTAGTCTAAATCCCAGACTTAAATCTGTCAAAGTCAAACGGTATTCGGGAATTCTGGCTTTCGACGTTTCGATCTCGAAAACGATGTTACGATAACGATTATCTGTCTTCCTTTCTGGAACAATAATCGGGAGTACATCGAAGCTTCTAAAAACAAGGACTAGTCGGCGAGAAACGAGCGGAGAAAGGAAGGAACGTAAGAATGGCTGGTTAAAGATACAAAGCGGTTAACGCGATTCGAGCGGATTTTCTTTGAAGTCTTTCCAAGTAGATCCAACGCAAAGGAGATTTAGCCGGGTGGAATGACATTACGTGCAAGCGCGTTAAAATTCTCTGGCACTCCGTACAAACTCACCCCCAATTTTTTCGACTCGAACGAGCTTCGTCCCGTTAATTTTTACCTGGAGCCTTGGCGAATTAAAGTTGGTAGAAGTTGAGGATTTCCGTGAGAAGAAGCGGAATGCATCGTCGGGGTTACGAGGTGACTACCCGTGTAAATGGTTGATTCTCGCATTGCGCGTAAATTTAACGACAGCCCGCAAGATCGAGTAGATGCAGTTGCAAACGCGAGCGCTCTCCTGCTAATTACGTCAGGATTACGATAGTTGAATGCGTTTCACAGGTAATGGAGGGTGCTCGACTGCTGTTGGATGCGGATTTGGCGCTAATTAATCGAATACCATCGTTGCTTCGATAATCATCGGCTCGCGAAACGCGTCCTTCCAAATCCGCTCTCTATCTCCCTCGAAAAAAGCACGATTTTCGAAAGTAGCTTTCTCCCCGAGTCACCCGTTTTCGACCTATTCCCGATAACAGATCTGTTAACGACAGAGAAGGCCAGATTTCTTCCACAGTAAATCCATTCTACCGAAATAGAAACGTCCGTCAACGCCAGGACGTTTAAATTAGATTTGAATTTATCATCTTTCGTTGAAGAATGGCGAACGAAGGAATCAAACGGGAAACGTTTCCCCAGGGAAAACCGTGTTTGGATTCGTTTCAATGGTAGATATTTATTGCGTAGTTGTGTTCAGATTTTTTCTGAACTGTTGGATTTTCGTTTGAACTGTTCGGAACGACATTTCGTTCGCAGAAATGTGTTGAGAGTCTCTGAGTCTACAAACTTAACTCTGTCTCCAGAGTCAGTGGATGCTTATAAAGGCCAATTGGACAAATAACTGTATAATTTGCAATACGTTGTAGAGCTGTTATTTTTCTTCAAGAAGTAGACGCCAGTATGCACTTTAGATAAATTACATTTAGGTTGGTCTTTGAACCTTGACGTCCGAGTACTGAATTTATTTATTTTCAAAGATAGAAACTATTTTATTTAAATAAACCTTATATCCCCGTAAACTAACGTTATGGTCGAGTTGCATAATTAATTTAAGCGAGGCAGAACCTCTTGCCCGACGATTTCTAACCGCGCACGGTGCACGTACTCCGCGAAGTTTCGTGGCTGCGTTTTACCTGGCGAACTGCATTTGACGTAATTCACGAAGTTTGACAGGAAACCGGATGCAAGGATTTACGCGTCCCTCGTTGAACGTAATCCCGATTCGGTTGCCACCGCGACCAACTTATTTCAATTACAATGGCCGACGCTCGAAATCTGTAGCGTTCAATTCTGAAATACGATTCGATTGGAAACGCTTTCGGGAGCCACGAGTAATTTGGCAATTTCTCGCGTACATATTCGACCGCGTTAATCGACGAGAAGAATTCGTTGTCGGAGAAATAGCGTGATAAAGAGAAAGGGTTAGTAGTTAGAAACGCGTCTCTGTGCAGAGACGCTTCAAAGCCGCTTTGTTTCTTTCGCACGCCGGCTTTTCTTCCCTGGAGAACAGGCCTCGTTCTGTAACCCGCGCCAGCCGCGATGGAAGCTCGATTATTTTTCCATCGGAGAGTTTGGACGGCAAAGAGAGGTGGAGAAGCGCAGAAGGGAAGACATTCCTGGTATCCGGTAACTTTGAAAAATTCATTTCAGCTCGTTCGTTAAATCGATCTGGGTCGTTTTCTTTTTTCACGGCTCGGTTTTCACGGACATCTACTCGCAACCACTCGATCGATTTTTCCTTCGAGACAGTCGTTAACATAGTAATGCAGACTATGGACCCTCGCAGCTCAGGACATTTTTATAATTCCCTGTCAGTATCCAGACGTCGATGGTACCTTAACTCAATGGCCGAACATGTGTCTGATAGCCGGAAGTGTCCGATCGTGATGCTGCCGAAGGTTAGCAGGTACACTCTTTGCGTAACGATTGCTTTAATGTAGATTTCGTATATTTGTATATGTTTGTACATGTTATTTCGCGAATTTACGCAGAGTTTTTTTTCAACTAATTCTTCAAGAATATTGCCCTGGCGACTGCGTAGACGTTCAAGTGTTAAACCACAACTCTGCATATTACAGTAATAAACTATTATATTTCTAGTATTGCTATCTAAATATCAATGCTACGACTAATTTTCCAATATATTTCGCGATTATTTCTCGTGAAGGGCCGTCAAACGACGCGGAATAAAATATCGAAAGGCGGCCGGAGCGAAGGAAACGGAAAGCACGGAATCGAGACATTTTTGCACGGCTCGTTCCGCTCGATGTCCACGAAGGAAATGGGTTTAACGGAGTCCCGAGTCCAGAGAATCTCCGCTGCTCGCGTATCAAATACCTGATATCGGATTCCGACACGCCTTGGAATCGAAAAAAAACTACGATCCCAATTTCGATTCTTTTCATTTCGTGACTAGGGTTTCGTGGTTCAGCGTCTCCGGGCTCGCGTTTTTCACGGAGAACACGCTTTGTCTTCGTTGCGCGTTTTCCAAATGTCCATCACTCGTCTTTGCACGGAATCTCTTTCCTTTGTTCGCTTCGAGTGCAACGACGCGTTCTCTTTGTTCGCTTTCGGCGTTCCTTTCTCCCGTTCCGTTTCTGCCTACGATACGCCCTTATTGTCCCCCGTTCGGTGCACCCTCTTCGCGTTCCTTCGACTTCGTTGTTCCCGATTGTTCGTCTCGGTTTTTCACCCATTTCTGTTCTCTCTGTATCGGTTTTTTTTAATTAACGAAAGAAGCGAATCGCGAGGAACGTACGCAACGCTTCGCGAAGAAAGAGCGAATCGCGCGAGTGCGATGAACCTACGGATTCCGCGCCGGTTCGATAAAAGAGGGATGAAAGGGTGGAAAATGTTCGCGTAAAATACGGTCGACGTAATTGTAATTGATGCGGGTGTGAGTTAATTCGACGAAAACTCGCCGGTGTTTTGCACGATATTCGAAAGAACAAAATCCTCGGCTGAGCCGAAGTAAAATAAAAGTCGAGGCTCGTTCAGAATTTACGCGAAGAAAGAGCCGTTCTATGAGTTGGAAATAGCTAACGGCTATTTAACCGACCAACTCTTGTCCGGCTACTTTACTCGTTTTTCTTATAACCCTTGTTTCCTTTGCCTTCCTTCCTTCCTTCCTTCCTTTTTTGCTTAGTTAACCACTTTGTAAAGCTGCAAATATTTTCGAGGAAGCTCGTTAATTTAATGTCTCGAAAATTGACTTTGATTTTAAACCTTTGCGAGAGACGACACGCAGTTGCCATTCGATTTAACACAATACATTTTTTAAACTAATAATAATAATTAATAATTATTATAATTTTTCATGTTCGAGAAGTAACTCGACGCGACTCTTTCTTGTCATTGTCGTTTAATTTTCGCGGGTCCACTTGCGCGCGCAGCCCATGCATGCAGCATCCACGATAAATTATAACAGAAACAGTACATCGAATTACGAGCGTTATTTATCGCGCTCCTCGTGACAAAGTACTAATTTCCGGCTGTTTTTTATCGATCACGATTAACGGACAGGAAATTCGAAGAGTAAATCTAGTAATCAAGAAACCTCGTAATCTTACCACTGAAGATAACGTTCCTGCCTACTCACGATCGAGGAGGTAGGAATTATATAAAAGATCGTATCGATACATGATCGATAAGTTTTTTCTTGCTCAGTGTTATAGCGTACAATCGAAAACATAAGTAGTCTTATCCCTCGTTGCTTCGAAACCCAAACGGTTCATTTACGCTTATCGCTCTGGCGCTACAGGATACCGTAAATTGCAAGAGTCGTTACTCGAATTTATCACGGTGCACCATTTAAATATGCATAGCGGATACACGAGCGCGCATACTCGTACACACCTGCCTACGACCTTTGACCTATCGGTAGATATAACCGGAACAATGTCAAAACCCACGCAAATTCGTTAATAATCCAGGATACCGTTCCAAGTTTCGTCGAGTCGAAATGGGATTCCAAACGAAATTTTTCGTTGTACGAACGGTAACCGCGTTTGCAGACACTCGCTCCTAGACGAATTCTTTCGACGGGTTATCGAGTCGCTCTTCCGACGTCGAATTACCGAAGTATTTTCGCGAATCGGCATAGCTGGCATTTTCGACGAAAACAACGTCGACGAGTAGACTCGTCCGCTCGTAGTTTCGTCGTTCGAGAAACCGGAATAATTACCTCGACGTTCAGAGATTGTAGTTTTCAATTAGCTGATATAAAGTTGCTCCACTTTTAATTAAAAGTTTGCGGTTAGATATCGGATATCGGTACTCGTCGGAGGACGATTAAAACGGACACCGGACGCAAAATTATTTTAATCGCGAATACCTCGAGATCCGTAAATAATCGTCGAAGCTGCTCTCAGCAGACGCTGTTCGGCCGAGCGGATTCTTTCGTTCCCGTTCAACGACTTCGACGCGTTCTCTCCCTCTAAACGAGTCCGGCTACTTCGTTTCCCTTTGAATCGAATAAACGACAAATTTCTTGCTTTTCATTCGTTTTCTCGTGAAACTTTTGTAATTCCTGATACCTTTTATCTCGTTGCGCGGAAAAAGAACCCAAAGTAATTGAATCCAAGTTTCCGCGGACACGATATCCAGGAGAACGAATAACCGAAAAATACCTTTCACGATACGCGGAACAAACGTTGCGAAACCTGTGACGCGAGAGCTCGATACGCGAGTAATAACGAAAAAGCAAAATTTGTTGGCAACGCACGAGTTTCGGATTTCATTGGGATTACAACTTTCCATCTCGTTAATTAGCTTTTTCGTATTCTCGATGGATTTTATCTCGCGATGACTTTCTTCTCGTTCGCGGAATCAAACGTCAAGTTTTCGTTCGCTCTCGTTTCGCAGGATTCACAACTTTTACGCTCCCTACGTGAAACTTTTCGCGACTTCGAGAAAACCGAGCCTACGAGTATTCCCGCGACTTCTCAGACAAACCACTTTAGAGGACGATTCGAATTTCCCGCCATTTCGAAGCACCTCGATTTCGATCAGATTCCTACGAGGACGCGTACGCGAATTAGCTGAGCGTGCTGGAATTCGTGCAGAGGAGAATACGTTACGCGAGGAGGAGAAGATTCGGTTACGTAAAATTATAGCGACGGGCGGCGATGAATCGACGGTAGACCCGTGGCGAATCGCGTTGCGGATCCTCCGAACGATACGAGGCATTTCAAACATCCTGGAACGTTGCACGCCAGTCCGAGTTTCTGTTCCAAGTTCCTTCGAACACGCGCCGAGGAATTATCTTCGCGAACGATCCGATAAAACTTTCCGCAAACTTTGTCATTGTCGCGCGAAACCGTTTCCGGCAACCGGCGCCATTTGCATTTTTATTCGTTCCTTAAACCCGCGTTACCCTTTCCGGGAATCCATTTTACAAGTCTCGTTAAACGATCTGAACGTTATCGTACGACGCATCCGAGGCGTTTAATGAAATCGTAATCGGAGGGATTAAAACGAAGAAGTAAAGCGACGAGAACGCGTCGTCACTTCCGATCGAACGCGTAGCGGACGAAGCAATAGCGACCATTCCGATTATTATCGGATAGCTGCGGCACGCTGGCACGCGACACTGGTTTCGCTAAATTTACCGCTTTCCCAAATCCACGATACGAAGGACCCGCTCCTCCGATGTACGCGCGTTCGTACAAATATTTGGGTCATGTTCGCGAAATTCGAGCAATCGAAGACGGGGAAAGTTTTCGCGCAAACATACCCGGTTGCCGCTCGAAAGAGTCTCCGGAAGGAGTCTGGAATTGGTCCTTTGCGCTCGAATCGTCGCTCGGCAAACAGACATTCAAGATATTATACTCGTCGCTTCCGTTTCGAGGAACTTTCGCAACTAAATGCACGGGGAGTCGCTTCAATTTCTAGATCGAATTCCAGAGATAAACGGATCGTTTCTTCGGTAACTATCCTTTCGACGTTTCTAAAATTACACGTCGCCGTTGACTACCCTATTTGCACTCACGTATCTCTTTTCGTCCGGATGAAACAAAGCGTGCATTGATTTCGTTCCCACCAAACTTCTAATGAAATTTTGACTCGGATAGTTCGCGAACTCGACGGATAGTGCACGAATTTCCCAAAGGATTATGCGTTAACGTTAAGCTTCGATTTCGAAGGAAACTCCTAAGAATTCCTAGACGTTTTGCTCGTTCGCGGAAAGTAGCTCTTTGACGAAATTAATAGCAGCGATCGCGATAAAAGAAAATAATGGAACAGAGTCGGTTCTTAATCCTCTTGTCCAGTGGCGTGTGAGACTGGAGATAACGCCGGGCAGATTTAGCGATCGACGTTACGGATCTACAAGTTTCTCGCTTGATATTTTTACGAGCCGAAATTCCCGCGGAGAATATCTCTTCCGCGATATTCAGCGGCTTACAGCATCCGTATTGCGATTAAAGTTGAGCAACGTTGCGACTAATAAATATGGGTAGTTACGAGCGAAAGATAATGGAATCTTTAACGAAGTTAACGCCAAGATGGCAAAGGCCGATATATCGAGCACGGATGGTAAACGACGGGCGTAAACGTTTAATTAATAACGGTGACTCGAGCTTAAATGCTTCGAAACGAGTTCACTGGGCCAACCCGTGCACTAGTGTACACGGTACACCGATCCACGAGGAGTTGCTAATTTCCCTTGCGCGCATACATCGGCGAGAGTTCGATATGCCGTTTGTGGTATCCAAAATGCAATATACTGGTGCGTCTGTCACGTGCACGCACCGTATCTTCCGCTTCCGTTTATCTATCGACTAACTTGGCAAATACGATTCGAACAAGCCGAAGCTATTGTTCCAAGGGTAATCGTGAGACAGCCTATGCAAACGTACGGGGAACAATGGCGGAAAACGGTTAAGCGGATTCTTCGCGACGAGGAATTCGTTCTCGACTCGTAAAACTTTCCTAGCGAGGTCTAAAATTCGTCTTTCCCTCCGGAACTTTACCGAAAACAATCGCTCTCGTAATTATAGACCGCGTAGACTATTCGAGGATGCGACATTTCGCGTGGCCTGTGAAAATAAGACGTGTCCTACATTCTGACATTGGTACTTTTAGCGTACGATTAATCTTTCAACGCCTTCTGGTACGCGGGAAAAGTTTCCACGATACGTACCGATCGTCGCGAATGAAAAGGCAGCGATAAGCACCGGTTCCAGCACCGACTCCGTCGAACGTTAACTCCTGTTCTCGTTTCCAACGGCTGTCATACGCGCTTGCTCGTCTTCGAGTATCCCTCAGAAACGGAAACATCGCTTTGACACGCGGGATTTGTTACCGAGCTGCTCCCGACGTTCCTCGAGCGCCTCGTCGTAAAATATACTCGGGCACGCTCGTACCATGCAAATGCGGCCGCTGCCGCTATGCGCTATCGCGTAAATAAAAATGGGGTAGGTCGCGACAAATGGCAGCGTGGGAAAGCAGAAGAGACGAATCAAAAATCACTTGGAAAGTTTCCTCCGAGCCGAAAGTTTTTTCACGAACACGACAAACAGAGGGACATTCTGTTTCAGTGCAACACTGCCGTCGGAGTGAAAGCGTTCTTCGATATGATGCACAGCGGACCGCACAAGGTGATGCTGTTCGGAGCAGCCTGCACCCACGTCACCGATCCCATCGCGAAAGCGTCCAAGCATTGGCGTCTGACGCAGGTGAGTTACTCTCTTTCGAGTGGATCGAAGAAAAGGCCATTAGCTGTTGCTATGTCACGAAGCTTGGCCAATTAACCGAGCCTAACGAGCAGAACTCCAACGCCCTCCAATACTCGATCGAATTCCTCCGAAACTGAGCGAGTTTTCCATTGCAGCTCAGCTACGCCGACACGCACCCGATGTTCACCAGCAACAGCTTCCCGAATTTCTTTAGGGTGGTACCCTCCGAGAACGCTTTCAACGCTCCTCGCGTAGCTCTTTTGATACACTTCAATTGGACCAGAGTCGGCACGATTTATCAAAACGAACCAAGATACGCCCTGGTGAGTATTCGTCCGCGACCGTACCTCCTGTGGCTCAGGTCGACGCCTGTTATCGCGACCTGTCACATCGAAGCCGGACCTTTCGTTTTCTTGTAGGCGCACAATCGACTGGTCGCCGATTTGGACGACAACAAGATGGAGGTGGTGGAGACGCAGAGTTTCGCCACGGAGGTCACCACGGCCCTCGAGAAGCTCAAGGAGAAGGACGTTAGGATAATTTTAGGGAATTTTAACGAAGTCTGGGCTAGACGAATATTCTGCGAGGCCTACAAGTAAGTCGATGCTCGTAAGAACATCGGAATCTTTGGACGAGAGTGATCGCGTTTGCAGATTCGGTATGTTCGGGAGAAAGTATCAGTGGGTAATCATGGGAACGTACGCGGAGGAATGGTGGCTTCGATCCGGAGGCGGTTGCGATTCGGCGGAGCTCTCGGAGGCTCTGCACGGGGCCATCTTGACGGATTTGCTACCGTTGACGACCGAGGAGCGATACACCGTAGCTGGAATCGTGAGTAACAAAAGGGAATTCGATCGTTGTCCAACGATCGAAGCTTCTCCATTCGGTCGCGTATTCTCAACGCTCTCGATCGCGTCGCTTTTCAGACGCCGGATCAATATCGAGTCGAATACGATTCGAGACGAGGCACAGAATACTCGAGGTTTCACGGATACACCTATGACGGCATATGGGCGGTCGCATTGGCCATACAACACGTGGCGCGCAGAATAAGGCACTACCGTCGCAATCAGACTATATCGGATTTCAGATACAGGGATGCGCTCTGGGAGAAGCTTTTCCTCGAAGCGCTGAGAAACACCAGTTTCGAGGGTGTGACGGTCGGTAATATCGATAGATCGCTCGGTTCGATTAGCGAATCGACGTTAGAGAAAATTCCGAAAGAAAGAAATCACGCGGTTGAACTGAGATACTGTTCGGTTTCCAGGGACCCGTGCGTTTCTACGATAACGAACGGAAAGCGTACATTCTGTTGAAGCAGTTTCAAAGTGAGTACTCGAAACGATTTTCGTAGCCGTAAAACACTCGCACGCGTGTTATCGCAGGTGACAGCGAAGTAAAGGTAGGGGAATACGACGGTGTGTCCGGTATCTTGGACCTGAGCAGAGGCGAACCGTTGGTCTGGAGAGGAAGATCACCGCCGAAAGATCGAACTCTTCACATGATCGAGCACTCGACTGTAAATATTACCATCTACGCGGTGCTCGCGTCGGCGGCTAGCGTGGGTATCGTCATGGCGGCCATTTTTCTTGCCATCAATATTAAATATAGAAATCAAAGGTGACTATTCGAGAGACGGACGTTCCTTCGAATTTCCAGTTCTTCTCACGCTTTTTCGCTCTACGTCGAAACGTAGAGAACGGGCGCGAAACGAGACAGCGTTTTACGTCGTTTTAACGGCGAACGAACGAGAACGGGTAAAACGACGATGGACATCGTAAATCCGCGCTCCGAATCCGAGAATAATTTCGAAGGATAAAACGATCGATCGCGCGTCTCCCTTTTACCCGTGTAGCATATCTCCTGTCTTTCTTCTCATGTCCGGTCATCTTCGACGTTTCAGATACATAAAAATGTCATCGCCGCATTTAAACAACCTCATTATCGTCGGATGCATGCTGACCTACAGCAGTGTAATTTTCCTTGGGTTAGATTCGCAGCTGTCCAGCGTAACGGCATTTCCCTACATTTGCACCGCCAGAGCATGGCTACTGATGGCTGGTTTCTCGTTGGCCTTTGGTTCCATGTTCTCGAAAACCTGGCGAGTACATTCCATCTTCACCGACGTTAAGCTCAACAAAAAGGTGAGCGTCGCGAACGTCGTCCGTTTGCCTACGCTACTAACGAATCACGTCGTTGTTCTAGGTCATAAAAGACTATCAGTTGTTTATGGTGGTCGGTGTGTTGTTGTTTATCGATCTAGGGATTATGACCACGTGGCAAGTCGCCGATCCATTTTATAGAGAAACAAAGCAAATGGAACCCTATGTACGTGAGACGATCTCTGCGGTATGAAACGATCGCGAATAAAGACTAGATCGAATAACGTCTCGTTTCTCCCGCGTTTCTCTTCTTTTCAGCCTCATCCCTCCAGCGAAGATATCATCATAATACCCGAGAACGAATACTGTCAGAGTAATCGAATGACCGTATATTTAGGGTGTATATACGCGTACAAAGGACTGTTAATGGTACGTAATCTGTAGGGGAATAATCGATCCCGCACCCTGATATTTCCTTCGGAACGGAACGTGACGAGCGGGAGTCACGAAGCGTCCAGTTTTTCGATGAAATTGGACGTGACGGCCACGATCGACCGATAACGCGATTTCGCGCGTTTCAGATATTCGGTGCTTTCCTAGCATGGGAAACGAGACACGTCAGTATCCCGGCGTTAAACGACAGCAAATACGTAGGCATGAGCGTGTACAACGTCGTGATCATGTGCGTAACCGGAGCAGCCATAAGCTTCGTGCTGGCCGACAAACAGGACGCCATGTTCATTATGTTGGCGGTGTTCATAATATTCTGCAGCACGGCTACCCTCTGCCTGGTTTTCGTACCGAAGGTAGCGCAAAACGCAGATTCTCACGGTAGGCTGTCCTGTATCTCCGTACGCGCAAGCTAAGAGCCTGTTTTCCACGTCAGCTCATAGAACTACGAAGAAATCCTCAAGGCGCGATAGACAAACGTATCAGAGCCACTCTGCGACCGATGTCGAAGACGCGACGGGACTCGAGCATCAGCGAGTTGGAAGAACGTCTGAAAGAGGCTACGCTGGCCAATCAAAAATTTCGTACGCAACTCTTGGAGAAAGATTCGGAACTTCAGGTAAACTTCGTTCGTTGCTCGCGCGATACGAACATTCGTCTACATTGATTTTTCGACGCGTCACAGGCATTTCTAAGAAGGCTCGACGATCAAGCGGCGACGAACACGCAAGAGGCAATGGACAGGCTGACGGTCCCGAGGCAAGAGGGCACGACGATCAAGAAAGAAGGTAACGTATCTAACGTGTTAGACCGCGCGACGCGTTTTCACGTTTTCATCGTCGCAGGTCTATCCGTCACCACCGAGACAACGGATATTTCAATGTCGATGTGCAGTCTCAATTCCACCACCATCTCCCAACCGGAAGGCGACTACGCGAACACGACCACGACCGCGACCACGACCGTGACCACGGCCACGGCTGACTCGCACGTCGCCAAGTACGTATCAGAATCGAGTTCGATATCGCAGCGATTACAAGCGTTCTTCTTTCGCAGAAAGAAGACGTCCTTCTCGAGAGTGCCGGCGATCGCCATCGACAGCGAACGGGTTCCGTTGGTTCCACGGACGGAAGGAGGAAAAGAGGAGATCCCGTCCGTGGCACCTCCGCCTGTTCTCAAACACGCCGACGATTCGGGCCGCAGAAGGAGCCGTTCTGGCGGATCCGGTAAGGAGAGCGAACCTCTGATCGAGAGAAGTCCGGACTCGCGACCTGACGGGAAAACGAACGTCGAGTTCGTGCCGGAAATCGTCGAAGAGGGCGACGCCGTCGTTCTCGAGGAAACCGAGATTCCCCGGCACGGCAAACCGATCAGATGCAAAGACGATCGCAGGTCCAGACTTCCGACACCTCCTCCGGCGAAGAACGTCTCCTTCGGCGAGCTTCACGAACAGAACTACCTCGAACAGGCGATTTTGCCGCCCCCCTTGCAGTTCGTGCACAAACATCGGCATTCCGGTGAGTCTCGTTGCAACCGTTTCTCTCTAAACCCGTCCGACTCGTCGGGTCATCTCCTCTTCCTCGAATCAGGTTCGGCGAACGTGTCCTCTCATCAGTCGCTTAAGAGAAGATCGTCCGTGAAGAACAACGGAATGGCTCACTCTCATCACGAACTGTTCCAAAGTCGAAGAACCAGCGTGCCGGTCAACTCGATCAGCTACATCTCCACGGAGAACGTCTCCAAGTCCGACGCGACGGAGATCTCCCTCGGTTCGTTCGACAAGTCTTACGTGATCGGTGGTTGCGGTCACAGGCTGGCCTTGTTGACCGGCGCCGGTTATCGCTGCGAGAAACACGGCGGACGAGGGCATTCTCACGCGATGTTCAACGGCTCGGCCGAGACGCCGCCGCCCTCGAGACGACAGAAGAAACGCTACGACTCTCAGAACGCCAGTTCGCCGAGCGTACCGGCGATGGTCAACGCGAGCTGCTCCGACACCGGTGAGTACTCCACCCTCGGAGAGTCCGATCCGCTACCTGTGCCTCTAAACGTCGCGTTTACAGAGAAGTACGAGGAGTCCATGTCGACGATCATTCAGCGATCCGTGTCGGAACGATCGCGGGAGAAGTGTCTTCGTCTGCGAAGCGACGGACACCCGGTGATCGAGTGTCCTCATCGCGCCGCTCGGCGAATACGGGAGTGCAGGCACAGCGAATCGAAGCTTCGGCAACAGGCGCGGTTGGAGTACGTGCAGAGCACGCCGAACGTAGCCACCATTCACAACAGCAAATTCGCGAGCGCGAATCCGCGCGGCGGAGGCGTCGGCGTCGGCGTCGGCGGAAACGGAGGCGGAATCGGGGGCAACGCGAACGGATCCAGGGTCGGTGGATCCGTCGCCACCAGCTCGGACGTCGTCGGTGGCTCGACGGTGAACGTCTCCAAGATGTACAGTGCCGTGTCGGACGGTGAACTGCTGGATCTGGCGATCTTGCCGATATTCCAGAAGCTGCTCACCGAAAGGCACAAGAGCTCGAGAGGCGGATACGGCGCCAGCGTAGCCAGCTGTCCGAATATATCGATCAAATGCGACATCGTTGAATACCTTTAACGATCTTCCGGCAATTAGTTTTCAATTTCACGCGAATAAACGAACCGTTCTCTCTCTTTCTCTCTACCGGGCTCTAATCGTCTCTCGTGGAACGGACTCGACGGTTTACGATTATAACGGCGTACTTTCTTCTACTCCTCCTCCCTCCTTTGTTCCCGATCTATCGATTATCGTAACCCCTCGACGATACGCTATTTCCTTCGTAAACCGCGAACAGTTTACTGATCGGTCGATTCGACGACGAATCGCGTAATCTTCTCCGCATGGTACGGCACCGCATCGCGGCGAAACGTTCCAACGAGATCTCGCGAGGATAAACAGACAATTTTTTATACGATCGAACTTTTAATCCAACGCGTGCTCGTACGTACGAAAAGATATACATACGAGACTGAACAAGGATGCCGGCCTCGTGCGATTACCCATCGAGAATATTCGTTCGTGCACGAACACCGAAAAAGGTTGCTAGAAAAATTAACGAACTACTCGCGATCTGCTCGAAAACGATCGTACGTTCCCGACAAGGAACCGTTTATACCGTAATGCGTCTATTCTTTCGAACTTTGGCCATTTTTTTTTTCTTGCTTTCTCCTCGCTCGATCCTCGCTCGATCCTCGCTCGACCGTCGACGAAAACCGACGTGTGCGCTTTCGCGTTTTATCGACAAACAATCGCGACGTATTGTTCCAACGCGGAATCGTATTCTTTTTCTCTTCTTTTCTTTTCCCCGACGAACAACGGAAACGAGAAGGAAAACGTTGCATCGATCGACGAAACGATAGTATCGAATCGAAACGTAGAGTATATAGCGTATGCATCCAATGTAACTCTCTGTCACTGTAAGCGTAATCCTTTCGAATGATTCGATAGTTTGCGAAATATCTCGCCGTTTAGCGATTCGGAAGATGTCAGTACGATACGAAGATCGAAGCGTTTTATAAGAGAACATTTTTTACGTTCTATCTCCAGTGTTCCGACCGCGCGTTAACGACTCGATTAATCGAGACACGATCGTTATTCGGAACGGTTCGAAACGCGTTTACGCAGCAAACGTTCAGAGAATATAAACATCTCTCCCCTGTCGTCTAAAATTCTACCAGCTTTTTTCATTAGATTCTTCGTTAACCGTATCGTATCGATTTCGACTCGGCGGAAAAGCGAGCAAATGAATCGCGAAGAGATTCGATCGAACGTTGCGATCCTTTTCGTTCCGTGCGCACCTTTTGTTTTTCTTTCAACGACGATCGAGAAGCCTACGATTAGTATTACGAGATCGAACAGGCGTCCGGATGTTTAGAAAAGCGTACTACTTATCCGAGAGCCTAATGCTCGTTACAGGATCTTTATTGTGTGGTTACGCGAGTCTTGTACATAACTCTCGAAATAAATGTCATGTTTACAGGTAACAAAATAGGCGTTTGTCGTGTAAAAAATGAATTATACCCGTTGTTTTCTCGTCAAACGATCAGGACGGATCGTTCACGGCATGGCACTGATAATTCCCTTCGTTTTGTATTTCCGAAGCAATACTTGTCTTTGTATCCGTGTAACGTACACGTATGCGTGTTATCGATAGTTAGCCGTTCGCGAGTCCCGCGACGCACGAAAAATTTGACACGAACCTTGGCAAATTTCTATTATTTATAATAACTAAGGGTCGATACTAACAGGTCAATTATATTAAATTTTATCAATAAAGTTGGTTCATTCGTTTTACCATTTTGAACTTTTTACCATTTAAACGCAATGGTCGCTACGTTCGACGAAATGCACCGGAAATAACGTTTCCTACAAGAGCAGCATGAGATTACCTATTCATCGAAATTATGTTCGCCCAATCGCGTATCCGATCGCAAAATTCGAACGGATCCATTTCAATTAACGAAGAGTATATACCACACGCTAGCATAAAGGGTACAAAGAGGTAACGTTGCATCCTCCAACAATTACAAAAGACTATCGCAATTGTAATATTTAACGTTCGTTTTTCCGCGTTCAACGCGGTACAACGCAATTTCCTGTTAATGTAAAGTGAATAGAGTTTAATAAACCAACGATTTGATACTAACGCTCAATTAACTTACCTGACTCGATTATCACGATTTACAATACCATCGCAAAACACGAGTCGTTATCGACAAAAAATTGCTCCTGTAAAACCAGCTATTTCATATTGTATTCCTCCATAACTGGTTTTTAAACTCGACTAACTACTTTTATTTCGTTGATCATAGCACAAGATCGAATCGATTAATCGAGACTATTAAAGATAGAATGTATAATTTTAACGCCGCATTTAAATACGCACATAATAGCGTCTAGAATTATATAACACCCGGCAGCAAGAAGAATGAATGTCATTGCAGACATAGTTATACACGTGTGTGAGGTAGGGGACGCGCCCAAAAAGGAACTTGTCACCGCACGACCGGTTCACTTTTATTTGTTTCGAACGATTATTTCGAACAAGGCCAGAGCAATCCTATTCCCACGTCTCGGAGCATGAAACTCGAGCAACGACGAAAGATACGCCTTTCCCTACGCCCTACGTCTTCCTTTAGTCAGGGCGAGCCATCTATGCGCGTAGATGTACTCTTTCGCGTACGTTAACGATTCCTCACGACGTGAGATTAAATTTGTCGTATTCCCAGACCAGATTAGCAATTGTTTTGCAACGTGTATCCCCCTTTCTTCCAAATTTTTATTTATAGCCGTATCAGCGTGTTCGAAAGGTTAAGACGCGTTCGTGTATTTCCACCGGCCATCTCGAACGGTGCGTGCGCGTGAATTGACGCGCATGTGCACGTAGATTCGCCATCCCGTGGTGTGAATTGAGCCAAACTATGCGAGCAGTAACGTTACGGCTAACGTGCGCGACACACGTCAAATCTTCAGTTCGTTGATACAGTAATAACTAATTAAAGACTAACAATGTTGCGATTGTTGAGAACAATTCAATTGTCACGGTGTTTCTCCACCGTGGCTAGGCCAGCACCCGAGAAAAATCCATCGGTCATGTATACCGGAGTAAGTACACTACCGAAAAAATATTAGCTGCCCCGATAAAATCGTTTCTAAAACACTTGTGTTAGCACTTTGAATAGTCTTGTACCGATCTTATTACTGTTATATTTAAACTGCATTTTCTCGATGTTCAACAGTTGAACAACGCAATTTTAATTCCCCTAATTGTTTCGAGCAGTGTGCTTTTATCGACGAAGAACGATAACCGGGTAGACACGAATGTTTCATGCTACTCGAATCTAAATATTTATATGCCACCGAGGAAACGTTAGAATGTTTCCTTATCAGAATTAATTTGCGCTTCATTCTTTTTTAATGAAAGAGGAAGAAATGTTCCCAACGTTACTATTGATTTATTAACCTTTGAGGAGTGTAATTGCTTTTATACAAAAATACGTACAAGAAAAATGGACTATGATAATATTGCGACATAGTTGCCCGAAATTGTCCATATACTGCGCAGAGTCACGTTCAACGCAAACAAAGAAGAAATGTCTTAAAATTTCGTTGCACGTATGATTCAAACGTGTCCTTAACATTCTTTCCTTCGATAGTTCATTGCTACTTGCCATAATTTCAGTCCTTACAATACACATACTGTTTTTATCTATTGACGAAAAGGCTATCGTTCCAACCTTCTCCGATGTTATCTGTTCAGTGTATATAGACATACGTTGTTTATTCTTTTACATAATACCGGTCACAGATGGCCCGTGTTGCCACGAAATTCAATTTTTTCGAAAGCTTACAAGTGTTACGAAAACATTTCAGATTTTTATTAACAACGAATGGCACCGATCGAAATCAGGAAATACGTTTGTCACCGTAAATCCCGCAACCGCCGAACCGATCGCGGATGTACAAGAAGGCGACGCAGCGGATATCGATGTAGCTGTGAATGCAGCGCAAGAGGCTTTCAAATTGAATTCGCCATGGAGAACCATGGACGCTTCTGAGCGTGGTCGGCTTTTGAATAAATTGGCCGATCTAATGGAACGTGATCGTGCTTATCTCGCGGTAAGAACGCAGTCGTGTTGTTTTTTTACTCTTATCATAACACTTCGACTAATCGAACATTTCACGCGTTTCAGTCATTGGAAACGCTGGACAATGGAAAGCCTTATTCCGCGTCATACGAGTTCGATGTACCTGCGAGTATATCGACTTTACGATATTACGCTGGTTGGGCAGATAAAAACGGCGGACAAGTAATTCCCATAGACGGACAGTACTTTGCCTATACTCGTCACGAACCTGTTGGCGTGTGTGGCCAAATTATACCATGGAATTTCCCTGTACTGATGATGGCATGGAAATTGGGACCTGCCTTAGCTACCGGTGCGCTGTCTTTTTTTTGACAAGTTCTGATATTTTCGTGAACGTTTTATCGACCCTCGGATAACCTTATCGCATTCTCATTTTTTCTCTTATTTACGAGTAGGAAACGTTATCGTTTTGAAGCCGGCGGAACAGACGCCGTTAACTGCTTTATACGTGGCTCAGTTAACCAAAGAAGCTGGATTCCCTAACGGAGTGGTGAACGTCGTGCCAGGTTTCGGCAAAGCCGGAGCAGCTCTAGTCGATCACAATGGGGTCGACAAAATTGCATTCACCGGATCGACCGAAGTCGGACAGCTAATACAGAAAAATTCGGTCGGCAATTTAAAGAGAACCACGTTAGAACTTGGTGGAAAGTCTCCTAACATAATCTTTAAGGATGCTGATCTCGACCATGCCGTGGAAACGGCTCACTTCGCTCTCTTCTATAACATGGTAATGAAACCTCTTCCTTCCTCGAGTGTCTAGAGAAAGATAATGAGTTATTGTATGATGATGGTGCGTTTAACATTTGGACATTTTTAAAATTAGGGTCAGTGCTGTTGCGCCGGCTCTAGAACTTTCGTCGAAGATTCCATCTATGACGAGTTTGTAGAAAGAAGCGCTGCACGTGCCAACTCCAGAGTTGTCGGTGATCCGTTCGACCCTAAGGTGGAGCAAGGTCCACAGGTATCGTATACTCATCGATGATAATTGTATCGTAAATCAAAATGAAAAAACATTAATGTGCTGTCGTAAATCTAATTCCAAAACAGATCGACGAGGAACAGGCGAACAGAATTATGTCTATGATAGAAAGCGGTAATAAAGAGGGAGCAAAGTTAGTTTCGGGTGGTAAACGAGTCGGCGATAAAGGATATTTTGTCGCGCCCACGGTATTCGCCGATGTGACCGATAATATGACCATTGCCAGAGAAGAGGTGAATATGAACGGATCCTTTAGAATTTAGAAACTTCGTGAATCGTCGTAAACGTTGTTATATTATCGATTACAGATCTTTGGACCAGTTCAACAGATTCTCAAATTCAGTAGCTTGAACGAAGTTATCAATCGCGCCAACATTACCGATTACGGATTAGCCGCTGCTGTTTTCACAAAAGATATAGACAAGGCAAATTACGTGGTTCAGGGGCTTAAGGCAGGCACCGTATGGTATGGCAACTTTAACAAATTGAATCTTAACATTCCTAACGATTCCCATTTATATTCTTATCGTATATCTCTTGCAACGCGTGTTACAGGGTTAACACGTACAACGTTTTAACGCCTCAAGTGCCATTTGGTGGTTACAAAATGTCTGGACTCGGAAGAGAACTCGGAGAATACGGCCTTCGAGCGTACACCGAAGTTAAGAGTGTTATAGTCAAAGTTAACAAGAAAAACAGTTAAACAGTATTTCTACTAACATCTGTCGATTCAACCTGTGATAAATGTTCATATGCCACAGCTTTCGAGAACTTTCGAATTATACAGAGGAACGCATGTTACGTAACGTCAATTTTTGTATGTCTTTTATTCGTATCAACGAACGTTAAAGATTTGTATTTAAAGTACTATTACACCGTTCGTTAATATTAATATATATTTTTGTATAATTTGTACTGCAAGAAGAAAAGAAAATGTGATACTTTAGAATTACAGAATTTACTCCATAAATTACAAAAATATAATTAATAAATAATTTAATCTCCCTTTTGATTTGGTAATTCGTTAAGTCTCAACGGTCATTTTACAATCCTTACGGAATACAAGCAAAACTTACAACGGTAATACGTCATAGTCATCGGCATAAAAATTTAAGTATACTCGCACATGTGACCGCAACCCGTGGGACACTGTCGGTTACAACTAAACCACTCGTTCATGTGAACAACGTGACCTCCATGCGTGCATCCTTGACACCACACGTATATTCCTCGAACAACCTGCGTGCAAAAGCAAAGTGTGCGCGTTCGATAACCACACGCGAAAACGATACGAAAAATAAACGTAAGTACTTAAACGGAAGCGTCTTACCTGATGACAAACAGAGCAGAGTGCATGATGGGACGAGTGGCATCGATCACAGAACCATGCTGCCCTTTGCAATGGTTTTGTACAAGTTAAACAACAAGCGTGTATTATCGTTGATTGCTGATTCAACTGTGACACGGATGGAATCCAAACCGACTGAATTATCTATCGATACACAACGATACATGTTGTCTGCTATTAAGATAATTGAGGTACGCTAAAATTTTTATTTTCTCTATGATTAAAGTTTTATCGCTAACCTGAGTAGCAACGTTCCACAGCTTAAACCTCGCAAGCATGTCTAAATATTCTAGTATCCAATGTTCTTGGACAGCAGTTTCAATATTTAAGCCTTTCCGTTTCTCTCCTAACGCGATCAGAATCGATGCAGAAGTCTGTATATCTCTGAGCGCCGCATGATGTTTTAAAGCTTCTTCGATTAAGTTCGTAGGATCCCAGAATTGCGGTTTAGGTATATTCGAAACTATTAATTGACTTGGCTGATCTTCGATCATTAACGAAGCACAATCTTCGTTGATATCCGGTGGATGATTAGGGAATTGTTCTGGCGGTGGAGATCTATCTTTTATCTCGTGCCGTAATGGAAAAGCTTCTTTGGACAATGTCCAATCGTTATCGTTCGTCATGATGTTATGCATATAACTGGAAGTATATTCCATTGTCACTGGTTCGAATTCGCTTTCTCCGAATAAAAAATCTCCCTTAGATGGTCCTTTGTGATCAACAAATGCTCGCTTGTAACTGGATATTTTTCACGAAGACAATAACGTCAATACCATAAAATACACATATTCAACGAGTTATATCGTTAAGTTATTTTCAACATTACCTAGGTAACATAGAACCTATTGAATGTTGATTTTCCGGCGTTTCATCCGTCTCGGTCTCATCGTCACCTCCGCTAGTTGCACCAGTTATTTCTCCTTGTAAAGACTTTACATCATTTTCATGACCTTGAAAGACACATTCTTTAGTTACTTTCTAACCCAAAACTTCAAAAACACTCTTCTGTTTACCTGCACTCGATTGATCCATACCGGGTCCTATTGTAATCTGTGCTAAATTTAATGTATTCACTATATCTTCTTTGGAAGCAGTTGGAGGTGTTTTTAAAATAGATCCCATAGGATTGGCGTATAAAGTTTTTATGATGCTCCATACTGTACTTATCTAGTTAAAATGATATTTTCTATGAGTGGCAATCTGAACGGCCATAAACATCAAGTATGACGAAGTAAAATGGAAAAGAATTATTTACATCATTTCTACCGGCATTTCTAGCAACAGTGGCATTATGATCACAAATATCGTTTAATCTTCCGGACAGCAAGTAACCTTCCGCGCAAGCTTTAAACCACTTTGGTTCTCGCGGCATATTCACGGTAAATCTATGCATAACACTAGATGCCATACAAAATGTATCATTTGTTGCAGGTGTTTTCCTATAAATAATCCTCAACTAAATTTCAATCTTTTAGTTTGATATTTCTTACGCAATTTTCCCTGTTTATATAGCAAGTTTATTAACCTCATTATGTTAGTCAATTGTTTCATTGTGGTTTGAACATTAACATTTACTTTACATGCATATGCAATATCTCCTTTTGGATTCAATGCAATACCTTGTGGATTCGCTTTACTTGCTGGTCTAGTAGCATCTTTGAACACATGATGATACAACGTGCAATCCTATATCAGTAGTCTCTTATTAACGTTATACAATAAAATTGGCGGTACTTTAGATCTAAAATAGACTTGTTGCGCGATATTACCCTGCTAGTTGATAAAAACGATTGAGGATTGCCTCTCCATGCTACACCAGTTGGAACATCTTTGTGTTCATTAAAACTTGCAAAAGGTATATATGGTCTACGAATATCCCATACATTTATACTGCAATCAACGACGAGAGCACAGCTCGATATATGGTATTTTCTTTGCGGTCTCCATTTTATTCGACCTACCGACGCTATCGTATGTATAACATAATCACAACTAGGTTTACCTTGTAAATCCCAAACCTGTATATTCAAAAAGTCTGATTCATCTAAAGTTTCAGCTGTTCAACATTTTTTAAAATAAGAAATAATTCAACTAAATTTAACATTATAAATGAAATACCTTAATAGTTTTATCCCTGGAAGCTGTTGCAAGCCAATTAGTTTCAGGATGCCAATCACAAGCAAATATAGGACCACTATGAGCAGTAAAATGTTGAAAGTAACGATCTGGTTTACGTAAATCCCACTGTTGTACATGTCCATTTTCAGAAACAGCAGCAAAAGTATGTGGTGAATGTGGACAAAACTGTACATCGCGTACTGATTCTGTATTACTGAAATTGACAGACTTTACTAATCTGTTTTAACAATGAAACATTCAGTAACATAATTCAATATATTTACCTATAAAAAGTTCTAGTAGCTTCTTTTATTCGTAAATCAAAACACTTCATAGTACCATCTTGAGAACCAGATATTAGCCACATAGGTTCTGTCATATGGAAACTTACTTTATTTACTGTTCTTTTGTGATCGATAAAAACATGTTCTTGCTTGGATCTAGATGATTTGTTTAAGTTCCAAACTACTACTGCACCATTTGTAGCAGCTGATGCTAATATATGATCTGAAATCATCCAAATGTTTTTATTTTTAGTATCATTGATATTATAATTTATTAATGTTTATAATGTTATTAACTTACCATCAATCAAATTCCAAGCTATGTCATTACAAGAAAAATTTAAATTTAAATTCTTTCCAACTCGCAAGTTACAAGCTTCTTCAAATCTATCTTCTAATAACGTAAATATTTTGAAAACTGTAACCCAAAATAATAAGTTTTTAATAATTATTATACAAAAATTAATATTGCAGTAATCAAATAATTTACCATTACGTCCTGCTATAACAACTTGACTATTATCTTTGTTAAGTGCTAATGCATTAGCTGACCCTTCCTGTGTGATGCACACAGTTTTGGAAATCATTTTGAAATCTTTCAAAGCATAACAGGTTATAATAAAGTAATCCCAAGTTTATCAACTGTAACACACATGTACATGTGAAATTAATTAATCTTTATTTAGACACTATTTCATAAATAGTACTATGTCGTAGATCGTAAAATGATTTGTTATTTTGATATACAAAATAAACGTATTATAGTAAGTTTATTAACAACGTGAGTTTAAGGTACATCTTTACTTAGGATGTACCATTAATTATTTTCGAAAATGCACGTATAAAAGGTACTTATAATGGAAAAATATGATTAAATAAAAATTACACTGTATGAAAGAAGTCATTATACGGTGACAACAAACTTTTTTTAATTGAAGCCGCAAGCGCGTCACGATGGTTCTCTTTCGAATATATCGGCACGCATCACTATATTTTCCTTTTCGTGAAACATTTGCTTTTAAAATAAGTCAAACATTTTACGTTTATGATCCCTTGTAACAACGATAACAAAGGAAAATTGCAGTATATATACATAAATAAATAATTATTGGGAGATATTCAAACAACAGTGAATATATCTGACTAAGAAATGTACAATTTTTCTTTTTTCATCACATTCTGTTTCCGAACCGATATTCATAAACTTTTCAATATTTTTATTCTAATGACAGCCAAATTATATGTAATGAACAAACACCGCCAATAAAACACATTGTTGTTGTTAATAATCGCAACGCCATCTACATTATGCAATTTCCTCATGCATTTATATATATGTGTGTATACGAGCATCACATACACCATCCCCGTACATGAACATCGATTTTTAATTCTTCCTTTAAAGAGCGTTTACTATTCGAATTGCTGTAGCAACAAGTTGCAGTAATTATGAGTGAGTTAAATGTACTGAAAGATAATTATAGCTTTTTAATGTAGTAATTAGTACTTTGTAAATTATTTTGTATGAAATATTAAAAATCTGTTTAAATCTGTCATGTTATACCTGTCAAAATCAATAAATAGATTTATATGGTGCTATTTTTACACATAACTTCAAACAGTGATTTATAATATATTAGTAATTATTTAATTTATTGATCATATTAAAACATACAGCATTATATTTTAAATAATTAAAATATAATATTTCAATTTGAATTACGTTATACATTCAATTCGAAACACGAAGTATTACAAACATTTTATTTCAAAAATATTTTTTATATTAATCAATTAACAATATAAAATGTATAATTTTAACATAATTTTTCGAAGAAATATTTATTAAAAGGTGTAAAAATCCTAATAATTGTACTGCTTAAAAAAGTGAAAGTTAAAAGTAAAACATTTTGCTACAAGCACTTCAAGGTTATTTACCAAAGCTGAAACAATCTTCAGAAATGTAATTGCGTTCGTACAAATCAAACAAGTGAATCATAGATATAGTGATAATACATTTGGAACAATCACCCGTAAGTAACATTAATTAAACATAAAAATGGGTGCAAATAACTGTAAAGGTCTTCTTCCGGGAAGTTCTAAGATTACGCCAGGCAAATCATTGAACGCAGGTGCGAATTACATTTTTTTTCTTTTAAAATCGTATATCAATAATCGTATGTTATCTCGTAATATAAGTGCGCAATAAAGAGAGTATGGCTACTCAAGTGTTTATATAAAATATTGTATTAGAAAATTTGACAAGTACTCAAGATTGCTATATAATCTTATTTCTATAGAGTTTCATTATATTTTGATATTAAAACATTCATTTATACGTGTAAATGTGTTAATATTAAATTATTACATCAAACTGTATCGATCGATCTTTTTATGACATGATAGGTGTTTCCACATATCGATCTTTGCGGTCTTTAATTGTAGAGTATCACGTGACATTATAGAAACCTATTTCTCATGTTATCGTTATAATTTGTCTACTAAAATCTGGATATTCACATATCCAGAAAGTACAAAGGAGTAAAATTTATGAGGAAATATAGATGTTCCGTTAGACTTTTTACGCAAAATATCTTTACGCATGTACGTACACGTAACCTTTTAAATCTTTGTATACAGAATATGGGAATACCAGCGCGATTATGAAAAAAATCTGATCATACTAAGGAATAATTAGCACAATTTCAAGTTTTAAGATGAATAATTGTAGTAATTAAAAGTATAACAATATGTGTTTGTATTTTGTAAGACAATGTACTCGATATGCGTATAATACAATTACTAATATACGTTTAAAGATATACGGCGGAGGAATGACAGAATTAAAATCTGAAAAGAAGAGTCACATTTGCAGTGAGTGCAACAAAACAAAGCAAGAAATTAGACGAATATATAATAGTTCCAAATGTTGTTGTAGTTGTGAGTTAATAGCTTTTCAATTGCATACAGCAGGGATCTCATTAACTACAAGATATCTTCATACAATTGTATACATAATTGTGTTTACATATATCAAAGTTAAAAACATGTTTGAAAGTATTTGTAGATCTTATGATAACAAGAGAAACGTGACATTTAGAAAATATAATAATGAAGTTGTTTAAATGAAGTATCAGGATGTAATTTGAACATTTTATATTTGTGCAGGTAAACCACAAAAATATGATTACGTTGAAGGTGTGGTATGTAAAGAAACGGATATCAAAGAAAATGAAATGAAATTAATGCCACTTGGAGAAGATGGAGGAAAAGTGTTATTAATTAAGCAAAAAGGAGAACTGCATGCTATTGGTACAAAATGTACACATTATGGAGCTTTACTCCATACAGGAGCACTAGGAGATGGAAAAGTAAGGTGTCCATGGCATGGTGCCTGCTTTAATATAAAAACTGGAGATATAGAAGAATATCCAGGATTAGATTCTTTACCATGTTATCAGGTATTTTTTTAGTCATAAGTTTAATATAAAATGGTACTTGTTATTCCATTCTTATAATACTTTGTTTAATTTTATAGGTAAATGTGGATGATTCAGGCCTTGTACGTGTAAAAGCAAGACGTAAAGATTTAGAACTCAGTAGACGCGTAAAAGAGATGTGCAAACAAGATTCGAATAATGAGAGTACTGTTGTAATTGTTGGTGGTGGACCCGCAGGTGCAACTTGTGCTGAAATTTTACGACAAGAAAATTTTACTGGAAATATTATCATGGTTTGTAGGGAAAATGCAGTTCCATATGATAGAGTAAAGGTATCCAAAGCTCTTGATTTCGATGTTGAAAAAGCAGCTTTGAGACCACGGTCATTTTATAATGACCATGAGATTCAATTAAAACTGGGTGTTGAAGCTACAGGTAAGTGCAAATCATTCCTTTTTTATGTTATGAAATGAAGTCTTATCACGTAATTTATTACAGGACTAAACACAGATGAAAAGATTGTTCAGTTAAGCAATAACGAGAAATTAACATATAATTATTTATTTATTTGTACTGGATGTAAACCTAGAATGCCCAATATACCTGGTGCTACATTATCCAACATTTTTGTACTGAGAGATTTCACTGACTCTCAGGCTGTAAATTCCAAATTAGCACGCGATAAACATGTTGTAGTACTTGGACTAGGCTTTATTGGTTTGGAAGCTGCCGCATATTGCGTAGATAAATGCGCATCTGTTACCGTTGTAGGAAGAGGTACAATACCTTTACAGGCAGTTCTTGGACCAGAAATCGGTGAAAGAATTAAAGAAGAATTTGAAAAGAAAGGTATTATTGATATTATAAGATCTAGATTATAGCAAATGGATTAGAAAATAATTCAATATTTTGTCTAAGGTGTGAAGTTTATGTTTAATAACACCATCGAACGATTTATCGCGAAAGAAGACGCGACAAGTATTGTAGGTACAGTGGTACTTACTGATGACACCGTCCTTACTGCCGATATAGTTATCGTTGGAATTGGTTCTACATTTTATACAGATTGGATAAAAGGTTCTTCTATTGAGATGTTAGAAAATGGCACTATAAAAGTAGATAAGGTATACTGGAGCAATAAACGAAGATAAATAATTTGAGCGTTTAGTTTAGAAAAATAACGATACGCGTATAATTTCAGTACTTAAAAACAAACGTGGAAAACATATATGCTGGCGGTGATATAGCATATGCACCAATATTTGGTTCAGAAGATCAATTTGCATCAATAGGTCATTTTCCGTTAGCGCATTATCATGGAAAAATAGCAGGATTAAATATATGTAATAAAACTACAGAATTAAAATCCATACCATTTTTCTGGACAACTCTTTTCGGAAGAAGTTTTAGATATGCGGGTACGTTCTCTCCTTCCTTTACATCGATAATAAAGAAACTATTATATATTCATTATAATTATCGTGCATCTAGGATACGGGACTCCAGATAAGATCAAAATTTATGGTACTTTGGAAAATTTGGAATATTTTGCATATTACTTTAAGGACGGTAAGGTAATTGCGATGAGTAGCTCGGGAGCGGATCCTATCGTAGCAGATTTTGCGAATCTGCTTCATGAAGGGCTATCCTTGACAGAAGCGGAAATGGATAAAAATCCATTTGGTTGGATAAGAAACAAACCAAAAGATTTCCAAACTCGATTTCAAATTGATTCTAACAACTGAACGAAACAAATAATTTTGACAACATTATAAATAGAAAGTACTTAATGCAGAAAAAGAGCATTTATTCCTAATCTATTTTTATTATTTTGATCTGACAAAACTTAAGTATAATTATTTTTGGTATTTATATCACATTATATTTTCGTACAACATATTTTACATGTGCAATAAATATAAAGATTTTACTATAACATTAAAACATTGGATGACATAAAAGATACCGGCAAATACAATTTCTTATTAATTTTTTTCAAACTTTATGACAGGGAACTTCCAAATACACGTGTTTTGAACAAAACAAATTACTGGATCTATTTATAACTCAAACCTTAGTCCCAAGCTTCTTTTACTATTAAATGTTTTAATCGTTCTCCGATTGTAATGTCTTTGTTGAACTTCATATTCAATTCTTCGCGTCTACTGTTCATAAATTTAACAGCCTTGTCTTTATTGAATTCAGTCATGTGACCATGGGATTGTTCGCTAGTTAGATACGGATGTCTTAATATCAACATATTTTGTTCTTCTCTATCAAGATCTCTTTTAAACTGTATTATATCCTTCATTGTCGGTTCTTTAACTTTTCCATATTTCCTGTAACGAACACGGCATATGTATTTACACAAATTATTAACCACATTGTTTCTAATCCTATGAAATAACTATAGCTTTAGTTCGTGTAAACAGCACGAATAAAAATCTTTAGAAACGAAAGTATACAATGAAACATAACCACTAAACGAACAAACCTAACCTTCTAATTTTAACAGAACGTAAAATTTTCGTACGTACCCTCGAAAACGATATGGAATATTATGAACTTTGTAAAGTAATATATTTGTAATACGCATTTTTATTACAATTCTATTTCGTTTTTCTCTTAGGAACACCGAAGTCGATATACAAAGATGTATCGTCTTTCGACCTACGTTTCCAAGATACAAGATAGGATACCATAGGACATCTAGCTTCAACCGGAAGTGGTACCTAAATTTGCTATTCAATTTAATTGGTTAAGTATTTTGGCATTATTATATAGAATTTGCAATAATTTATTCGAATCGTATTTATTAAAATCGCTTTAGTTAATTATTCTTTAATTTAATGAGCAGTTTATAGAATATTTTTGATAAAACGGTCAAAGATTATTGGATAAGAGGTTTTTAATCTTAACGGGTTAAGGATTATTATAAAACGTCGAAAAGATGAACGATTATAAACTTATATAGTTCATAATGTTCTTTAATAAGTAGGATTATTTTACGATAGATTATTTTCGATTTAAAGGATCGGGCAAATTCATAAAGTCTCACTTCCATGAAAGAATTGATCTATTTGATAGCATTTCAAATTCAAGACAAAAAGAAAAGGTGATTCTTATAATTAATAACAAACATGTCGTCAACTCACGAAGAAAGTTCATACATTCAACTTTCGCGCTTAAACGCGAGCCTTTCGGTTTTTGCCGCCATTGTTTTTTCTTTTGGTCGTCCGTCTCTCCCTCTCCTCTCTCTCTCTCTCTCTCCCTCTCTCCTCCTTCTCTCTCTCTCTCTCTCTCTTATGTCTATTTCGTTTCTACGAAACGCCGATAGCCTCTTGTTTCATTTGCGCTCTTTAGTTTCTTTCAAATAGCCAATCGATAAATAAGAACGAAACGAGCTTGTGTCTTCGAATTTGTATCGTTCGTTGAAGGTAACGAAACGCGTATAAAAATGATAAAAGGACAATAAATTACAGGTAGATTCACGAAGAGGTAGACAGACAGACAGACAGACAGGTAGACGGACAGACAGACAGGTAGACTGACTGACTAACTGACTGACTGATCGATAGACAGATTGGCAAACAGACAAACAGACAGACAGACAGACAGACAGACAGATAGGCGAGCAGATAAACTACATGGACAAATGGTGGACTACGCTATCCAATAACTGTGGTTTTTCTTTGAATGTCACGATCTACGCGCAATAAAATCTTCTTTCGCTTCCTTTTGCTTTACATATAAATCGAATTTGAAATCCGTTCTGCTCCGACACCCTTGATCAACCCCAACCCCCAAAAAACGCTATCGCGTTCGCGCTGCGTAAACACGACGCATCGCGTATCGACTATCCTTACCGCTAAGTTTTTTCACTTCCATTTTTCTTCTTACAAACGGCGATACGTTTATTTTCCTTTTCATTTAACATTTGAACACTTTTTTTTTTTTTGTTTTCTATCGGGGGGAAGCTGGGTGCCAGACTCGCCATTCTTTCCGCTAAGGATTATCATACAAAATAATTAGAAAAATGTACAAAAATTCATAAAAATAGTAATAGTTACACAGTACAAATTACATCTGGGTAATTAGAGTAGTGTGATCAAGAAACGAGCATGAAAAATTACGGTTTCCTACTAATGTTACATTTTGTTTCTCGTGTGTACGTGTATCTGCGTTTCCCATTATTTTTTTTTTGTGTCGTCACCGTTCCGTAACGTTTTCCTTTTTTTTTTACATTCACTTTTTTTTCTTTTTTTTGTTCTTAATCGCCGTTCCAACGAGATACGTCGTGCTCCTCCTTGGCCGCGGAAAGAACGCCTCGCGGAATAATTTTTAGGCGCGCGCTAATTATTCGTTATTCGTAACTAATGACGTTGTTGCACGCGTACAAAACACGCTTGATCCTTGTCCTGTTTCTCCTCCTTTTTCTGCGTTTCTTCTTTTCGTTCGATTACCTTCGCGTAACATACATGTACACGTACATATATTAGCGCAAAGCGAGATTTTGCTGCACCCCCATTGTCGTCGTTTGAACGGAAAATACGATTGGACCAAAGGAAAATACTTTGCAAGCTGTTTAAACCATCATCTTCTCGGTATCGCTACTTTTGATTTTGCCAAACGCGGAATATCGGATAGGGGTTGTAAAGTTTGGGGAGCGATGAAAATGCGAGTACAGCAGAGCGAACATTTCTTACGTGGCAGCGCACGCGTATTCGTTCCCTAAACACGATCTTAATTTTATTAATGCCACGATACTTAACCGCCGCACCGCGTTGTTTCCTTTGCGACGCGGACATAGCGTACAAACAGTCCTGATCCTTATAAACTACACGATAAATAACGAGGGATCCGGTAAACCAGACGACATCCTCTCTGTTCGATTCGACGCGAAGAGAAAGGCTCAAGGGAAAAGGAAATGGAAAAGGATCACTTCTGGTTCGCGACTCGGTCCCTCGTCCGTTTCGACAGTTGCCCTGACGCGCGATTAGATTTTTGCTATTTTTTAAAAAAAGATTCTAAAAACTTGCCCTCTAAGTGGTTGTTAAAAGAACGTACAATCGTGTAGTCGAGTCGAGGAGATGTAATCGTTCGTGAAACGTAAAAAGTTAGCGAACGATAATAAAAGAGATCGCGCGAGACGAATATGAACCAGTGCTAATATTTCTCAGCGTACTCGAGTTCGACTCGATCGGTAACCGTTAAGTCGAGTATTCGACTAGATTTCGAAATTTCATCGAACGTATCCGCGTTAACGCGAATGACCGATAACGAAACGGTTTCGATCGTTGACTCCGACTCGTCAAGTCTCCGACGACACTAGCACTGGCTTACGCGTTTCTTGGATCTCGACGCGTTCCTCGTCGACGGTTCTATGCACGATCACGGGATTCGAACGTATATATACGCGATACGCGCATCGAGGAGCACTCGCGGCGATTTTAGCTTCTCACAGCGATTTTCGAATCGAATCGACTCTCGTACGCGTCTTCTCTTTCCAGTTTCGCACGCGACACGGTTAAATATACCTATAACAGTATTCTGCGACCAAAAAAATAAACTCTATCGTGTACGTACGTTATTGGCTAGTTAAGCTACGTGATCGTCGATCGTTTGCGTATACGTTCGCGAACGATCGAACGATCGCAAAGATCTCACCTCTCTTTCTCTCTCTCTCTCTCTCTCTCTCTCTCTCTCACTCTCACTCTCTCTTTCGCCCTCACCAATCTCCGATCGAATATTAATCCGTTCGATGTCTCGCGTATGCTTCGCGTCGCATCCTCCGTTTCGCATTTTATCTTTGCTATATTTGGACGAGAGCCGAACGATCGTGCTTAGAAGAATTCGATAGGGGAAAGTAGCGAATCTCGAGAGCGTCGATCGATTTCGATAATTCGCGATCTATCTAGAGACCGGTGTTCACCGATCTTCCCGCCATTTCCGAGCGTCGCTCGTTCATCGCAGAATTGTCTAATTTGGCTTTCGGAGCCGATCACAGCGTAAACTCGAAAGTAATCGCGACGTAAACGAAACGCGATCTTTTTCGTGATTTCTTGCCTTCCGTTCGAGTTTCCTTAGAGACGCGTTTCGTCGCGCGATTCGTCGTAAAAATTGATTCGCTCTCTCGCTTCGTTCGTCTTCCTTCGCCGCTCGACAGAGATGGTAAATCCAGAAGGTCACGACGCGTTTCGACGAAAGTCGTCGTTGAACTTTGAGACGGTGGAATTCGTCGCTGTTCTCTACTGTTCTCGTGGTAGATTACAATTCCAAAGCTCGTTCGTTTCGTCCGTTTGAATGAATTAGAAATCGTTTAAAAAATCGCGATTGCCCCGTCGAAAATCGAGCAACGTACAAAATAGAAAAATTTGATTGTCCCGGCTTTGAAATTCTATTCTCTCGTTTGCCTTCGACGAACACCTTCGACGAACACCTTCGACGAAACTGTCGCACAACTTTCAATCGGACGTCGATTTACACCGAACGCGTACAAGTGTTCAACGACGGAAATGGTGCTACGTATCGGTTCGATTTTCAACGAACGTCTTTTCCGATTGGAGCGCGACTATCGATGATTCGTTCGTATATAGGGAAAAGTGTTTGCGTGTGTACGTGTGTGCGTGTGTGAAATCATAAAATGAAATGGAAACTCGTTTGGAAGTTGCCCACTTGAAACCGTCTGAAACGCTCTCGTCGAGATGTGACGAGTAGCTATAGATAGATAGGACATCGATCGTGTGACGATCGAGATCAAAGTTGCAACGCAGTAAAAAATAACGTTAATATAAAAATAAATTTAATCGTTGCAAATGAATTGCGCTACGATAATACGTCGTATAAAATGGTACCGTTTTTTCTTAACTTTGCTACTTGAATATCGCGTGAACTTCTATCCATCTTATTTTCTCGTTAGTCACAGTTTTGTTATTTACTAGTACACGAAAGACGATCGCGCGATTTCAACGAACGATTTCCCCAGAACGAAACGATCGTAACGCGGTTCGATTTCACTCGTTATGACCAAACTTTTGTTCCGTAACTTCTTCTCCTTCTACGCACTGTTCTCCTTCCTCGGAACAATCGAACAAAGGGTAATGATGCCAAGTACTTTCGAATTGACCGAAGCGACGACGGTCCCCCTTACGCTAAACTTATACGGCACAGCAAAACTAGTACTCGCGGTAAAATCGCGGTAAAATCGCGGTAAAATCGCGGGAGAAAAGGAAAGTAGGAAAATCGTCGACGTTGCATCGTACGCGAGTTCTGAACGACCATCGTCTTTGCGTGGACCGAAGCGTCGAGTATTGACTATCGACGATAGAAACGTAAAATGTTCGATCAACGACGCGTTCGAAACAACTCGAATCGAAGCCGGTCGACGCAAGAAATGACGCGTACGTACATAGTATTGCTTTGACGTGCTTAAACGCTAATCTATTCGAAAGAGTCGGTTACGTATTCGTACGCTTCGTATAATTTTAATCGGAGATAAAGAGAAGAAGATTCGTTTAAAAATTCTACACTATTCGAACGCTGCAAAGTCTTTCTACGTTTCGGCATAGAAACCGTTGCTTTCGCTCGGCTAACGACCTAGTTGGTTCTGCGCTTTGCATTTTAAAATACAGAATCGTCCGAGTTGGACGATTTAACGATCGTTGAAACGAACTCTGTTCCGAGAATCGTCGTCCGGTCGCTGGATCTCGTGCAAGAAATCGCGAATCGAATCGCTCCGTCTGTTCGAGCGTCTCGATCGACGCTCCGAGTTTGCGTTACTTTTGCGGCAGGACGCGTAAATCGTAGGTCCGTAAACTAGCGAACGAACGCGATCTACCGATCGGACTTGACCGGTTTCCAACAACGATCGTCGTTTGTCTTTTTTTTTTTTTTTAATTTTATTTTCTCTGAGCACAGAGTATTCCTTAAACCTCTCTAATGTAAACAGGTTATTATTTAGAAAAAAAGAACGATACAAAAGGGACTGGTAAGAGCGAATTGGCTTAGCAACGCGACCAACCGAGGCCGGTTGCTTCGTCGATCGAGTGTCCTATCGATACTTTGTCGCTATACGCTAGACGCTATTAAGGATATTTAATCGATCGGTTTTCTCTTTCATCGTTCATTCGTTCCTTTCTCTCTCTGTTTGTTCATACGCACCGGTTGCAGTTCTTTTGTCGAGTTCTCCTCCCTGTCTCTTATCACTCTCTTTTCGCGCGACTTCGTCGTTACATAATCCACGGTAAAAGTTTATCGAAAAAATACGAGCGAGACGCCGTTCCATCGATTCGCCGGAATCCGTGTACGTGATCGAAAATGGCGTCGGACACCCGCACCGAACCAGCCACGAATCGATGGTTCGCCCATTGAACAATCGTTGATCGTAGTATCGTGGGTTTTATTTTAAAAAACACTTCGATGGAAAATGATCAGAAAGACGAACGAAATACAAGATTTCGCTGGCTACCGATTTAAATCACACACGCGCGGTAGGCGAAGAAAGACGAATCGCGGCGCAATCGTGACAATTAGCGTATGGTGTCGGCTTCGCTTAAGCGTACTTACTTACTTAAAAGTTACTGTTAAGCGTAATACGTGCGATATTCTACGTTTCGCCGCGCCGTTTCCTCTTTGATCACGCCGTTCGTTTCCGTCCAGTCGGTCACGATCGATCGCGTTCGGTTTACTTCGATACCGCGACGAATCACGACGGTAAAACTTACTTTCATCTGAAACGGACGTAAAGGAAAAACAGGAAACCGCGTACCGAGACGAATCGAGTCTATCGTTAGCGTCGAAAACCGATTCGGACTCGATTCGTGTCGCCAACGTTTACGCGTATCGCGTCTAAACGGAATTACAAACACGATCAAATCGAGCAATGTCCCCGGCGAAGAACCCTCGATCGATACGTGTCGAAATCTCTCCTCTTCTTGCTCTACCTCTCGAGCGAGCGTTCTTCGAACTCGTAGGATACGGGGGAAAAGGATGAGTATGCTATCGGAGAAAAAAGAAAACACACGGAGAAACGAAAAAGTCAATGAATATATCTATGCATAATTTGCATTTAACTAGAGTACGAAAAAGAAACTTGTTAACAAAACAGAAGAATACGAAATAAAGGAAACCAAGTCAACGTTGTCTACATCTGAATACAATAATAATAATGATAATAATAATAATAATAATAATAATAATGATAATAATAGTAATAATAGTAATAATAATAATAATAGTAATAAAGTACTTAACGTTTTTCTCTCAAATACAAGCGAGCTATAGAGTACTCTTAACATTATCAACGGTAATAAAAATGAATTTAAAAATAAGGATCACGGTACAACGATATTCGTTATTCTCTACGATATAACGCAGGCAACGTTAAATTACAGGTGAACCTAGAAATAACGTACAAAAAGGATCCATCGAATCGTGTAAATAGTTTCTAAATCAGTAGGACTTTTAAATCGTGTTAATACCTATTGGGTTCTTATCAAAATTCAAGGATCGAGATATAAACCAAGTCTTTTATGAATCGAAAGTAAAAACGTTCTCTCTCGTTCGTTTCGTAACTTCCGTGCAACTTTCGTGAATCGAGGATTGACTAGTAATGTACTTGCTTTACGCGCTTTCTTCCCTTTTCTTCGTTTCTTCCTTCTCTCTTTCTGTTTGTTTGTTTTTTTTCTTCTTTTCTCTTACGTATTACGGTTTTTTTGTTTCTGTTATTTTTTTTGCTAAGAAAGCTTCCGTCGATATTCAAGACGCGATTTCAGACGGATTTATTTACAAAACGGGACAAAGATTTATTGCGATGCTCGTGCCGTATTCCATTCGCGACGAAATATGAAAGAGCACACGTTATTAAAAATAGAAATGCAATATAAAAAAGGGGTAAAATCGTGTCTTGTATCGCGACGGGTGTCTCCGTTCGTTTCGTTTTCTTCTTTTTTTTTTTTTCTCGTTACCCAGAGGTGGGCAGGATACTACCACTGGTATAAAAAAATAAGGATGATCGTTAAACGAGCTCCGCAAAAAGTTGCTTTAATAAAAAATTATATCCTTCGAGTACGAAACCTCGCGCGTGGTTTGGTAACTTTGAGTTAAGACTTAAGTTGCACTTGTAAGTTTTTCTCTAATTTTATCGTCGTCGTTACCGTCCAAACGTCGCACGTAATTCGTCGTCCCGTTCGTCATCGTCCACGTCCGCCTGGTCCTCGTCGATTATATTACAAACTCATAGAAATTTGCCTTCGCAATTATACGCTAGGACAAAAAGTGGCTATCTTAAGTAAATAGTATTAGTAACAACAGACTTCTACGATAACTTACGAATACAGACGGCGAAATTTTTACAATAAAAACAAACGTTCACGTATAAATGTACATAAAAAGATACGTAGAAACCCGAAACGACATTTTTAAAAAAGTTCACTTTCATTTCTCGCTATTACGCAACGTTTCGTTCTATCTCCTCGTTTCATTTCTCCTCTCTCTTTCCTTTTCCTCCCCCTTTTTTTTGCTTTTTTTTTTCATATCATTTTCTATACATCTAAAAAGGACTTTTACTATTCTCCATAAAAACTTCCACAAAACAAAAGCAGTCAGACTTTCTATTACTACGTAAAAAACGCATGCACTGTGCCCGCCTCTGGGATGCACTTAGCTTCGTATATTACTATTCTCCGCGCTTCGTTTTATTATTTGTTCATTCATGCGCAAACACACACGACACACGCGCACACTCTTTCTCTCCTAGCCCTCGTTTCCCCTTCTCTCCCTCCTCCTCTGCCAATTTCTTTCATGCGTAAAGTATTTTGTTAATTTTTTCAGGGTCTTGTTAAAAAAATAAAAAAATATTTTCTTCCCTCGGTTTGTCGTACATTCAGAAATTCGGCACCTACGCCTTTCCAACTTGGCCATCCCCGTTCGTCACTTTTTCTCCCACAGCCTCTCAGCCCGTTTTCACTCGCACCCTTTCGCTCGTCGCTATTACGCTTCCTTTCGCCCGGTAAGAACATTGCACGGCTCCCAGCTCCAGTTTTATACTGTCTTATAGCCTTATCACGGTTTACGCTCTAAGTGTCTCGGTAAAACATATACGCGAACATACGTTAAGTTTACGGCTGTATCCCACATTTACATTTAAACGTATCTAAAGCGTTAGCATAGTCGCGCGACCAGTACCGCGGGCGCAGTGGATTCACCTCGCTCGATCCACCAAATTACGACCGATCGATTCGTTAATCGAACGAAAGGTGCCTACCCCGTAGACGTCTCTGTCGATCGAAGGTATATCGAGCGGCATTCTACCGAGCCCAATTTCCATTCTCGAAAATCCTTCGTCGCCGTGAAATTTCCGATGCTCGGCTTCTTCGATTCTCGCGAAAAGGTTTTCAACGAAAACCTCGTATCTCGGGCATCCTCTGATCGGCATCGATTTTCGTCGCTTCCAAAAATTTGCTCCACGCTCGTGGTTACGATCAACGAAGAAGAAGAAGGAGAAGAAGAAGAACACGAAAATTTCGGACGATTCGCGAAAGGCGTCGACGAGCTCGGAAAAGCAAAAAACATACCACGTATCAAGCGTAAAAAAATGACGAACGTGCAAGTTAATCGTAACTATCCGTTTGCCCGTTAACCCGCGTCCAAATAAACTTTATACGCATATATATTTTCTAGCAGTGCCTAACTTGCACGTGCCCATGTATACATCAAATGTACAAGTACGTTTGACTGTTTCTTTGGTACATGGAGATACATGTGTACATGTATAATAGTAGACTATAATAGTAGTAACTGTAACTGCAACTGCGTGAATACAGTTTCAGTAACTATACGAATAGCAAAATAATAATAGTAATAATAATAATGCTAATAATAATAGTAATAATAGTGATAATAATAATAATAATAATAATAATAATAATCGAAGAATAATTGAATAGTAGCATGTTGCGATAACTGTAATCGTAGTAATAACAGTGTTAATATTAATCGCGTTAAAGCGCTATGAACTAATAGTAATCGTCATAGCGAAAATATTTAGTGAAAATATAAAAATTTGTAGAAAGAAAAACAGAAAGGTATTACAAAAATAGGAAAACGTTCCACGCGATAGAAAAGCCTGTACAACGGTGTATCGGAAAACCGTGCGTGCCTACGAAATCGGTACAAAAGTTGTAAAAATCGATTTGACTCGCCTCTGCTTACGAGGTAAACGCATCGTCGCGAGAAGCAAGAATGACAAAAAGACGCGATAAAAGACGGATACTGCCGAGACAGAAAACAAAACGGGGAGAATGCTTAACGAAACTTATGTCGCTACGAATAATACGAACGTCCGTGTATCCGACGTGAGCTGTACGAGGACAATTGCATAAAAAAGAAAAAAAAAAAAAACAAGGAAAGAAAAATAAAAATCGTGTCGTAAAACGATCGGTGGATGAGCAACCATAATAGATTACGATCGGAGAGCTACGTAGGTAGGCGTGCGTTTCGTGAGTTCGCGACGCTGCGAAAATGGCGCGAATCGCTCGGTTCTTGATCGACCGCGATCTCAACCTCGAGTTCCTGAACGTTACACGGTATACGGGCAACAACAAAAATACTCTCTATTCTAGTCTGGTAAATGAGGATCAGCGTCGAAGTCGAATCGCGGTCGCGCGTCGAGGATCGTCGGACAACGCGCGTAAACGTCGAAGCTTCTCGGAGCTTCCTCTCCCGAACGGCCGAATCGATCGGATCGCGACGACGAGCAACGCGCGTTCGAGTCGAGACTTATCCGGCGTGGAAACGAAAGGAAATTCGGTGTGAAAAGTATCGTATTTCGATTCGTTTCGTTCGCGACGCGTTCTCTCAAACTCTCGTTTACTCTCGTTCTTCATTCTCTCGTCCATTCTCGCGTACGCGGTCACGCGCTACAACGTTATCAAATGCACTTAATCGCATGGGCCCTAAAACGTAACGCTCGTCTCACACATTTTCTCCGAACTAAGATATTTAGATAAGAATATAACAGCAGTATAAAAAACTTTTCAACACTGAAAAATACAAATCTATCGTAAATGACTACCATTGTTACTCGTTCCCCTCCCACCCTCCAAACATCGTCTTTTCGCTAGCTCCCTTTTAATTAATCGAACGCGTTACTCGAACGACGGCGCAAATTTTCCCACTTCCGCGCGTTTCGCTAACAGAATCTCGATCTTTCCGTCGTATCGCGCAACGCTTCATTTCCAATTGTATTCGTTACTTTTCTCTTTTCGAATCCGTCATAATATATTAGATATTTCGATCGTTATTATCAATTATATATTAGTATCTCGTATATAAATATAAATATATAAATATACGTATATATTTATATTTATATTTATAATTGTCGTTATATTATATATTATGCTTTATCACACATATTACAAAGGAGGTGAAGAATCATACCTAATATATTATTTATTATTTTTCTTACCGACGATGTCGAACGACTCCGTCGATTGATCGTAATTATCGTCGTTTTAGCTGAAATCGATTGCGACCTTGATAAACGCATTTATATCGCGTGTACGCTTCTAAAGTCTCGCGACCGCGGCCTTTATTCTTCCCGCGTGCTCTGTCCCTCGCCACCTTGCCCGCGTTTCCTCGAGATTTCCGCGCGTCGATTTTGGGCGTCGTTCAAGAATTCGAGCCGACGAGAAATCGAGGCTCGACGGGTCGCGCATCGAAATTACGAGTGATATGTCCGCGTCGAGCGACTTCTTACGCGAGCAATCTCCGTAGCGAACAAGGAGCGCCGACGCGAAATCCAGCGTCGTAACGCGTACCGGAATCACGATCAAATTTCCTAATTTTCTTTGCCTAAATTCGCGAGACGCATCCCCCGGAAACCGAGTCTCCGATCGATTCGCGTAGCTCACCGACGCGACGGCACGTTTCGAAAGCGACGTCTCGAAACTTTGTTGCTCCTACTTTCGTATGCGCACGTGCCGCGGCCAAACCGATACCTAACGATCCCTCGAACTTCGTACGATTCCACGAGAAAATCCGATTCTAGTCCCGCGTTATGCGCGCATACGGTGCGGAGAGTTCTCGTTAAAACACGCGGCCGCGCAAATCGGTCCGCGCTAGAACAATCGACGCGATATCATTCGAGAAAGAGAATTATTCTAACGCGTCTACCGACAGAAAAGAGCGAGCAAACGCAATCTTCTCCGAACGTACACCGATACCAAGATTCAGAGACGCTCCGCGATCGGCGGCAGAACACTGCGCTCTTTAATATATTAGAAAAATTTGTCTAGAAAAATCTCGATTTCGATTCCCGTCCAAATACCTGATGCTCTCAAGTATTGGCATTATGCTATCATCCCCTTTCTCTCTCTCTCTTTCTTTCTCCCTTTCGTTCTCGAAATACATATCTATGTTTTTTATATATTTATATATATATATATATATATATACTTTTTTTTTAAATTATCAATTGATTTAGGTGAATTGGTACCTAGTTCAGTTTTACTAGAATCATATCGAATGGGGAGAGCTTCGTCTCCGTGCACGAACGAGATCGCGCGAGTACGTATCGGTTTCGCGTACGAGTGCGTGACCACGCGCGAAAGCGTTTCGGACGCGTACATCGTGCTAGTTCGTGGATGTCAATTTTCGCCTAGTATACGAATCGCGATACGATGGCCTCCGGTTACGTTTCTCGCTTCGTCGATGGAATTTTATACGGTTACAATTTTGCCTTCAATTCCAATTGGAACGTTTTCACCGATTTACATCTCTCGGGGCACGTGCATCGCGATACGTATTATAACTTAGTTTATTCGCCGCGCTTTCCTCGTTCACGCGAGACAATATCGACCGTCGAAAAATTACGCTAACTAATGCTCTTCGTTTTCTTTCGTTCCCTCGATCCTGTCGTCTCATTCTCTCCCTCGCTCTCACTCTTTCACGACCTCCTCGCAAGAGCCCTTACGTTCATAAATTCGCTAACTGCCCGATAAAACATTCCAAACAATTAATAGAGAATTAATCGTTCGATCTCCCTTATCGTGCCGGAGGACGTTTTCGTCTCCGTTAATCCGAGAGAACCGAACGAACGAAAGAAAGCAGAATCGCTCCGAAACGTCGGCGAGTCATCGATACGAATTCGTACGAACGAAGGGACGGAGGATCGTCGTTAAGCCGGCCAATCTCTCCCGCTCTCTCGCGAGTGCTTCCGATCCGCTTCTTTCTCACTCATTCGTTCGCTTTCTCCCCCGCGTGCATCCGTACTTGTTCTCTCTCTTGCGTACATCCGTACCCCGTGCGGTGCCTAGATGTCACCTTACCTACGGTGACGAGTATATACAAAAAGAGTACCAAAAAAATAAATATATATATGTATATATATGTGTGTGTATATATATGTGTCTATACGTATATAATTGTGTATAAACGCGTAATACATACATAATTATATACGTACATACGTATTCGTGTGTATTCAACGTTCTTCGTTACAAGATGTACGCAACGTATCAGATCGATTCGTTATCACCTTCTACCGATTTCGTTATCGAACGACTAAAAGATTGCGGTACGATAGATGCGTGTGTACGAGTGTATGTATGTTGTACGTGGTACGTGATACGTGGTACGCGCACGTCGCGCGTATCTCGCGAACGCGTACACGCGAGAGCGCGTCGTCAAAGAGACTCGTGGTGCGAGGTTAATCTACGAGCTTACGGTTTTCGAATGACGATGAGATGCTGCTACGAATAGAACGATCATCTAGTAAGCGGAACACGCAACGTTACGTACGAGTGGCTTTTCGTGGGCGTCGTCTTCGTCGTTCGAAATATCGCCCACGATTACGCGAGACCGACGTCGAATCGGCGAAAAGGACGCGCGAATCGCCACCGAGAACACCCTTCGTTGCTCTCTCGAAGAATAGAATCCGCGATAACGCGCCTCTCTCGAGACAAGATTTCATTTGAACTACGTCGATTGCATCGCTGCACTTGATTATATACATCGAGCGAAGAAATTCGTTAGGATTAAGAAAACGCGCATTGCGACCGCCGTTTAACGCGACCCGTTATCGAGAGGAAACGATATATACAAGAAGAGGGATCCGCGCGATTTACTATACCGATCTAGCACGTTTCGCGCGAAAAGAACTATGCTCCTCGCGCGCGTTTCGTTTTATTCGTGATTCTTCTACCGGACGTATAAAGAGTAATTATCCTACGATCTCGACTGCCGTTTCTTCCGGGACGAGTTTCCTTTTTCCTCGTCTTGGAAGAGGCTCGAGTACACTTGCGCGAGGGAACGCGGAGGTTTAGACACGTCGAATCGTTCTCCGATAACGCGGGAAAAAATGAAATTCCGATTTTGCCTTGTCGCGATCGTTCTTTATTTTCTTCTAAGGAAAACGAACGGCGGATTCCATTCGTCCGGCCTAAACAAGACCGCGACGATTTCGAACGTCGAGGATCGCGCAAGTTCCGACTAACTTTTTTCTCTAAACCTCCTATTCCTTCGCCCTACTTTCTTGCGCACCTTCCCTCTTCTCTTTCTCTCGCGCGCATTCTCACTATTACGTACGCTCTCTCTCTTTCTCGTTTTCGTTTTCACTCTCCCCCCGTCCCCTAAATTTTTGCTACGTTTTGCACTCGAATAAGTTAATTAGTAAAAAATCGTTTGCATCATCCAAACATTCTTTCTAAGAGCGTGAATCGCGCTGTTTACGCGAAAAACGCACGACTATAATATAATATAATATAATATATATATATGTATATATATATATATATATAAATGTATGTATGTATGTATGTATATATAACGCACCTATGTAACATATTCAATAAGTTCTTAATAGCTAAAGACCGTGATACAGAGAATTATCTAATACACAGCGATTCGAAGCGTGGATGTTTTTCATTATCTATTCAACGTTCGATACGAATGGTACGCCTCCCAGTTTCGCGTCTCTATTTATTTTTTTTCTATCACTCTCGGCCGCGTTTCTACCAGCGTTTGTCTCGACGATTCTTCCTCGCTTCTCTTCCCACCCTTTCTTCGCGCTCGTTCTCGTTTCCCCGTCCGTCGCCCCATCACTCGTATTTTCGTCCATTCGTTCGACCTTTCGTCGTACTTTCGCGCCCTGTCAGGTACTCGGTATATATTTTTCTTACCGTTTCTATTCGCGTTCGCGCTCGCCTCTTTCGTCCGCCGAAGCCACCGTCCATCGACGAAGAGCCACGGCTCCGACCGTAGCTTCGATCGAGGCGCGACGAATCGGAGTTTCGATTCTCTCTCGATCTTTGCCTTCGAGCGGACAAGAGGATCACAGGAAAGGAATCTGCCTCGGATACGGTGGTCGGTGTCCCTCTCGTTCTTCGATTTCCCTTCTTCTTACCCCTAGCCCGTTCGAACAGAAGACAAACGATCAGGAGGAAGAAGAACACGAGTCCGTTCTCCGTCGACGAGTAAGTCGTCGTTTTTGATAGATTCGCTCCAACGAAACGAAGACACGAAGAGACCAGAAGTAGTGAAGAGAAGAAAAAGGGTAGAGAGAGAGAGAGAGAGAGAGTGTGTGTGAGAGAGAGAGAGAGAGAGAGAGAGAGAGAAAGAGAGAGGAAGAGTCGGAGAGAAAACGAAGAACGATCTCCCGCGAAAGCGTGTTCTTCGCGATCGATCGACGCGAGAAGCTCTGTCCACATCTGCCCGAAGCGCTGAGAGAAAAGAAACGAGCGTACCGGGGCTAGGAGAAGAGCAACTCGCGTCCCTTGGTCGGATTCGAAAGAGGCGACCGCGAACGCGCGAACAAGTCTCGATTTGAAACTCTCGTCTCCCGGATGCTGGGAAATTCGTAATATTCGGTAACTAACGCGTGTTCGATATCGGTAAGAGACACGATACGTTGACGAACGATGGTTCGACGACAACGCGAATATCTGTTCCTCTTCCGTTCTCGACGAGAGGCTCGGTGATCACTTTCTTCTCGTCGATTCGCCACTTTCCTCGGTTTCTTCCATCGTTCGGTCGGCGATCGAACGGCGAGCTGCATCGGCTGGCAGAAAACGACGACTGGTTCGTTCGCCGAGTATCCGGTAAACGCGTCCAAGTAGCAGTGGATAGCGGAGTAGAGAAGTAGCTCGTAGTAGAATAGTAATGGCGTGGTAGTAGCGATAGAACGGTAATAGTAGAGTAGCGATAATAACGATGGTGGTGGCGGTGGTGGTAATAGAATAGCGGTGGGAGGAAGGGTCGAATAGGTAGCGAGTAACGGCGGTGGTGGTTTTCGGGATTGCACGTATCGGTAGTAGGTAAGCAAGCGACAAGGGCGGGAGGCGCGGACTGTCGGACGGGTCGAAGAGAGCGGATGAATGGATGGATGGGGCGAGTGGGTGGTCGGGTGACGAGCGGCGGGCGGTCGTTGGAGGGTCTCGTGGATAAAGGGGAGGTGGTTCGTAGAAGTGGTAGTTAATTAGCTAGGGTTGCGCGATAATTAAGGACAACGCGGCTGGGGTTAACACCAGCGGTAAGGCACGGCTCGAGGTCGATCCGCGCCCTCCTTCACCAACGGCTTGTGGAACTCCCGACCTGGCCGCGAGTGAATCGTCGCCCAACAGTGCTCGCAATAGTACTGCAAAAGAAAACACGAGAAAATTAGTCTTTATCCGTTCGGGGGTGGCTCGTTCGTGCGAGTAGTCGCAATTTACCTGTAAGCAGGTAACGTTCGCGCAAAAGAACGGCGCGAATTTGCCTCCGCAACGTTGCCCCTGACACTCGTCGCACATCTGATCGTCCAGAACGTACGGCTTGACTTCGACCTAGGCAACGAATAAATTGTCAGATCGTGCCGAGAAAGTAGCCATGAAGGAATAGGAAAGTACTCACCCTCTTGTCTATGTCGCCGTGCTGTAACTGAACGAATCTGGCCGATATGGCAGCTATGTAGCTCTGCTGATTGCTGAAAGCGACCCTGCCGGCTCCTTTCGGATATTTCAGCTCCGGATCGGTATCAATGCCCGCGTAACAGACGCCTCCGTAAAGCCGATCCATGATCATCGCCAATTCGACGGCTTTCAACGGCCGTGGAACACCGCCGACGAACACCGTTTTCCGCGGATCCAACGGCATCGACGCGTCCAGAACAAAGTCCGCGTCGCTCAACCGCCACGGTCGAATCTGCACCGGCTTGTCCTTGGTTGTCGGCGAGCTCACGCACAGATACAGTTTCTCCTCGTCCTGAATGCACGCGTCGATCAACTGTTGCACCGACGCTTCGTCCTGCGAACAGACAGCTCGATAAAGTTCTCTGTATCACGGGATCGTAAGCACGCAATTGTTGAAAGAATTTACCTGGAAAAGCAGGAAAGCGTAGCCCTTCGGTGGAAAGTAGGATTTACTCTCCGCTTTGTGCGGCCAATCGACGACCAACGATCCAAAACGACGGAAACTGGCTTTGATTTCCTCTGCAAGATCGGCAAAATTTTGAATCCGAACTGTATCGATCGAAGAGAGAAATGTGAAGGAAAAAAGGGAAAGAACGTACCTTCGTCGATGTCCGGTGGCAGCCCACCGACGAACACTTTCCTCGAGAAACGTTCTCCGTTTTCGCTGCCTTGACTGTGAGGACTGCTCCGACTCGGCGAGGAGAGCGGCGCCGCTTGAGATCCGGTTATTCCGCTGCCGACTCCGACCCCGACACCGACGCCGACACCGACTCCGACGCCGACTCCGACGCCGACACCGACGCTCACGCCGACTCCGACACCGTCCAACTGGTTCGGCGCGTTCGGGTCCTCCAGCAGGGTTCCGCTTTGATCCTCGAGACTCGGGAAGAACGGTGATTTACCTGCAACACGCGTCAACGGTTTCACTCCGATTTTCCACGGATTTCTGCCTCCTTCGCCGGCCATTTTCCGAACGCACAACCGACGTTTTACTCGAAAATTGCACGAAACGGAGGATCGAAACGCGGAAACGAACATCGATCACCGGTCGAATCGTGTAGTTTCTAATTCGCTCCGAAACTCACTGTATCTTCTTCGAATGGGAAATCTCGCTCTTCTGACGAACGCCGCCATTACAGGCGAATCTTCGGGTTACGCCAACGAGAGCCAAGATAACGCGAAATCACGCGAACGCGATCGTTTGTTTCCCGGCGTCGTTAAGGAAACACGCGAAACGAGCAAAACGCGTACGAGCGTGATCGAGCTGTGACGGACACTGATGCGAAACAGTCGAGCACACCCACTCGACGTTCGTCTTCTTTTTCTCCGGTTAGCGGAGTCTTCGATACGCGAATCGATGTGACGATCGCCTAGAACGATTTTTCCCGTGTCGACAATGCGCTTCGAGCACGAAAATGGAACGAGCTACGTCTACGGAGAAGGGACAGAGGGGGATGGGTCGCGAGAAGCTATAACGGGAATAAAGCCGTTCGCGCGAAACGGATTTGAAGCGAGCCATCGAAGATCGCCTCGAACCGAGAAGGCTAATCGAATCTACGATCGTTGTCGAAGCTTATTTCGATGTCGCGCGAAAACTCCGTCGAGTTAGCGTTTAATTTCATTACGCAAGATCGATCGGCGCTTCGCGGAGTTTATCGCGATTCGATCGATCGTACGTCGGTACTCGAGGCGAAATTAAAACGACCCTGTCCGCGAACGACCGTCGATAAATCGTCGATCGTGTCCGATGTAAATTACGCGAGAAAGCGAGGCTCCGATAAATGTTACGATCACGCTGCATACAGCCGCTTACATATTTTATTCTCTCCTCTTCGCAAAACGATTTTACGAATCTTGCGAAACCAATTTGGAATCTGACTTTGTTGCTTCCCGAAAATAAGACCCTTCGAGTAAAGAGAGATTTAATCCGTGCTCCCTATGGCTAGGGTCTTGGTATAAAATTTCATCGAGGCGGAGCATGACTGGCACGCATCGTGCTCTTATCGATCCGAACCCCGTTTCAGGCCCTAGGTCTTCCTTTATCCTAACCCCGGGCCTCGGTTCCTCGTTAATCATTCGCTAACCCCGATAGCGGATTCGATCGACGAGGGTAAGGCCTCTCGTTTTTTCACAATTTTCCACAGACTCTCCGCCAACACTTCTTTCCTCCTACGACTCTCCTGCTCTTTTTCCACTATATTTTACTCTGCTTTTCTCTTCCTTTTCCTCCGTGTCTTTTCCGGAGACCCTTAAATAACCTTGCCGAATCGAATACATTGCAGTATGACAACATACATACATATATTTTAGTGTTTCTCTGCTGTAATAAGAACTGTTTCAAAATATACTGGGTAGTGAAAGTTGCAGAAGTGCAACATTATATTTTTAGTATACAGGGAGGCACCTTAACTTGGCTGCTATTGCTGATAGGACAAAATTATTTGGTATCGACCGATGTTACTACATTTTTAATAGGTGGTCAAGATATTGTTATCTCTGTTAGCCAGCCAAGCTATTCGGTAGCTGGTGTGCCTTACCCTGTACATGTGAAATATGCACTTTTCTGAATTGTATCATTACCTACTAACAATCTCATAGTTGCAGCATTAATATAATAGTCTTATATTTCCCTTGCTTTTAGAGAAACTGTGAATTTAAGGATCAACGCGTTTATTCGTAGCGAAGAACCAAGAAGTCTAATTCCTCGAGATGGAAACTTTGAATACGATTCGATCAATCGTTCCGTCATCACGCGTCCGGATTCGGTCGCGATTAAAATTCGCTTAAGGAGTTCCCGGTGACGAGAAGCAATCTCGCCTCGATTCGAAAATAAATTTATCGGCGTCCTAGAAGTGCGCGTTTAAATACGATTTAAGGGGTGGTTTTACGCGAGGCATCGGGGTCGAAATTGGTCGAGTTTCGTGAGACACGAGCAAAGGGGAAGGCAGGACACGATAGGGATAAACGAGAACGCGATCCGATAGCGCACCCTCGAGACGGGGAAGCACCTCGAGGCTTAACCACGATTCGGTAACTTCACCGACCCTTTCGAGCAACCGGTTCAAACGGATAAGAAGCACGCGTGATCGCGTCTCGGCAGGATCGGGAAGACAGGAACGAGGAATCTGTGTGGATACGCGTTTCGTTAAAAGGAGCCTTTCCGACGGAAAGTTTGCTCGAAATTATTTAACGCTTTCGAGCGTGAGTCACAACCGTTGCGTCAGCGTCCTCTCGCATAAATGCACGTAGGCGCCGTAAGAATAGATTTTTTCCCGGCTCGATGCAACGGTATCGAGACGCGTTTACGCGTCGATTAGCTTCTCCGCTCGCGTTTTTTCTTACGGCGTCGTCGCGTGCGCGGAAAAACGAGCAGAACGGAGACTATTTAGAAAGGTGAAACGTGGTCGAAGCGAGATGAGACGAGACGAGACGGAAGGAGACGTTTCGTCGCTCGGCGACAGATACGGGACATCCTAACACGCGGCTTCAACGCTGCGAGGTTGTTCGGATCAATATTACAGGTAGCTCTGCCCCCTGTGCCCGTTCCGCCCTTCCTTCGTTGGATACGCCGCCATTCGCCCCTCGACACGCGTACGCACACCGAGGCGATACCTTGCACGTGACTTCGAGCGCGAATCCGCTCGAGCGGACTCCAAAAAGTCGAAATACACCCTGGACCACATTTTCAGCATTTTACGTTTGTTAGCTACTAACTTGATACTGTACATAACATTATTAACAGATGTTAACATCTTGTAGCATCATATCAAGTTTTGCTTTGGTGACAGTCTCTTTTCTGGCTCCATATATCTTCATTATTTTTCCAAATATCTGTAACTCTTTTCAACTGGGATAATGTGGTTGAAGAGTAAACTACTCTTTCAAGCAGGCTCCATTTTCTATGGCATTCACAAAATTCATCACAATTTATCATAGTAGCAAATCAATTGTATATTATTATCAACGTATTCAGTAATAATTGTGCATGACCCAGACAATTCTCCATATACGACATGTTATAAAAGTGAAATTACGTGGTGCTAATTCGATAGCCAGGTAGTTGGCATCTATTCGTAGAGCTAGTAACAGGTAGCCGTTATCGAAGCATAGGTGATTTCGTACAAAGACATACCACGTGCAGTTTACTCATCGAAAGATTGTTACGAGGCTCGTAACCGGTCCTCCAGTGGAATCGGACATTTACCGTGTTCGGTAACGACCTTACTTTCGTTGCTTGACCATATCGAGGTTTACGAAACGACCCGCGTTGGAAAGAAACCCGCGTGGAAGCAGTCCGAGGTGAATGCCCTTTTCCAGCTACCACCACCATCGACATCACCACCACCGCCTCGTGCTTTACCCCCATTGCCTCGCGACGACCCCCCTCGCGTCGTATTTTTCTGGCGTCCCGACGCCGATACATTCTAGTGTACCATTGAGCTTCGCTTACTCTTCCTTCCTTCCGCTCCCTTACTTCCATTCTGTTTCTTGCGTAATCGCGGGTCGATGCGTGGATCGTGCGGCTACTGATTTTTTCAGTTTCTCCCACATTCCCCATTTTTATTTGCGAATAAGCGTTTGAATTTGTAACGCAATCAACTTGCAATATTTGTCAAGTGCGGCAGAACTTATCACACCTTTGCGAGATGCTCTTAGTCGAATTAATACAATACGAAATTAATACAGTAATCTGAAATAAGCATTCTACTAGTTCTATAATATTACACATATTATGAACATACTGAGACAATAATGACCTCAAAAGAATTCACTTAATATGCTAAGTGCCACGTCAGTCGTCGATGACACTGAACTTTCAGCCTGCGTCTCCAGTGAATGACAGTGTACAAGTCCAAATTGAATTCCAAATTGAAGAGTATTAACTGGAGTAAAATTCGCGAAGTACTCGCCAAAATAGTGCAAGGGGCTCTCGTCAAATTTGCAACCAGCAAATTTTGATCTTGACAATAGTTCGATCTCGAACCGCGAGAAATCCGCGAATGAAGCGTAGAATCGATTCGCGTAACGCGACAAAAGCGTAGCGAAACGACGGGAGAAAAGCGCGGAATCTGATCCAATTTGAAGGGTAAAAAGCCGGTCACGTAGGAAGAGGGTTCGCAATAATCGACCATTGTAGAGAACGTAACGAACGTTGTCTCGTGTCGGCCATTCTTCTTTCATGACGTTCTTCCTGTCCTACGCTCCCCAGTAATCCTCCGCTTACCCGATCTCGTTCCAAGATTCGATTTTAGACAAGGCGAAAGGATCTATGATCGACAACAGTCGATTTTAGACGAGGCGAAAGGATTGACAAAAAAGCCTATTATCGATCAAACATTCTTTCCACGAACAAAATTTTTAGATGTTTAACTAGCCACGTTTCAAGTCAGCATACGATGTTCCCTTCTAGCGTTATCTCTCCGCTAGAAACCTCGCGTTCACAACCTTTTCGTCGTTAACGATCGACCTTTCCGATAACTTTGCGGACTTTGGAAAAAACTGTCGGTTACGCTCCGATATCTCGGTGTCTGCGTGTAGAAAAACGAGGGGCGTTTTTCCGCTTTTCGATAGTTTCAAGAAACCCCGGAACCTAGCTACGAGTACACTTTTTCCCGAGAAGAATCATTTATTTTTAGTCGAGCAAAACCTTTGTAACAAACAACGGTATATAGAGGTTTACTTAAAGGTTAATTTGGGTGTCTTTGAAACCACATCGAAATTTATCGTGACAGAAATAATAAATGTCAAAGTTTATTTGTCAATTAACGAGCCATTATGGAGAAAAGATCGATGAAACAGGGGAGAGAAACATCGACGAGCGCGAAAGATGGAATTGGCCAGATTTGATCGTGGCAGGTGAAGAAGAGGTGGAGCAATTAAAACGTTACCAGAGACGACGCTTTCGTTAGTTGTTTTTTTTTTCCCGGTCTCGCGTCGTCTAGCCTGCCCTTCCTCTCTCCCGACTTCCGTTCGCCAACTTATAAAAATTCGTAATTATGGGCTTATTAACGACTTAGAAAATCCAGTAAATTAACGAGCACGCGTCTCAAGAGGCAGAGCGTCTACGACAGCCCTTCCGCGTCCTCGTTCCGTCGACCTCGACGAGTCGGCTCTCTCGCCTCTCTTCACCCTCTTCGTCACCCTTTTCCCGCGATATTCACCTAACCCCTTAGACTACGATCTAACCACCGCGAGGAAAAAGGAGCACGAGTGGCGGAGCGCGAGAGAGTGGCGGTGCAGTCGAAAATGTCGGGAAACGCGTCATTCATCGAAATCCGAATTAACCAAAGAATTTCCGAAGCGTCCTCGACTTTCTCCGACGCGTCTTCGCAGTCTCGCAACGCTCGCTTTTCTGTTTTTGCATCGACGTCGAACGCGAAAGTGCTCCCGATACCAGACGCGCCCCGCGTTAAGGCAGGTCTTGAAAACAGGTCTACCCGGTCCTCTCTTTCTCTTCTCTTTCTTCTCGCTCTCTGTTTCGTGCAAGCTCGAAATATCGCGGAACGACGATCGGTTCCAGAACGGTCAGAGCTTCGATAAAAGCCTTACAATTCTTCAATAGTCACAACGCTGCAATTGGAAAAGGGCTGTAATGAACACTTAACCCCTTGCCTTTGACAAGTCTCACTCGTGCATTCACAGTTCTAATATGACAAACCTTGCTCAAATTTTTAATACTCTTCAATTTAGAATTTAGGTCCCAGTATAACTTGTATAATCAAGGATCACTGAATATAATATACTCACAAGCTATGAGTAGTTTTGACTGACGCATCTAAATAAATTGTACAAGATATTTGACTCTACAGTTTTTTCAAGAATTCATAGTTTTCCAACGAGAATTCCAAAAGGGTTTGAACACAAGCGTGTTAATTTGTGCTAGCCATCGAGATGTCAGGGATCCGTCTTACCGATCGGAGCACGGCGAAAGAAGAGGTACGATGGGTAAAAGTGGGTATCGTTATTCGCGCTGCGAATAAAATCGCTCGTTAATTACCTTTAATCGGGCTCCCGTGACAATCTTTGCCACGAGCATTGCTTTTAATTGGTCACATCGCCGTCCTTGGAGAAACTGGTTAGGAGTTTGAAGCGATCTCGAACGGATCTTCGCTCGTTTCGATCGACTACCTTTTAAAGCAACCTTTGCAACTTTACGTTTCTATTCTTTCGACTTTCTAATATGGAATACGTACTTAATATTCGCATCCACGCGATTTAAGTAGCTTTGCCCAGCTCGTAGAGGGCGATCGAAGAGTACGTTTATCCTGCAAGCGGGTAACATCGACGGCGCGAAACTTTGCCAAGGATGCCAGGAATGTGGGACAAGGAAAATCTTGCCTCGGCTTCGACGCGTTTCGCAACGTCTAACGTTTCACCGGCAAAAATATACGCGGAGAATCGAACACGTCGCGATTGACACCCCCAAAAATTTCTCCTCCGGTCCGTACACGGGGAAATTGTGTTTTCACCGAGTGTTTTTGCAGCCACGATCGATACGCTTATCCGGCAAATATTTTTAGCGGGAAAATCGATGCGCGACGACAGCGTCGCACTCGCGACAGTATAGATCGAACACGAGAGGTTTAACCCGTTGCACTTCTTGATAAAATTGCAACGGAGTATGTGACAAATATCTTTTATTACAAGACTCAACCAATCCGTTTGTCTGAATTATTTATAAGATCCAAGAGAAGTGTGAGTCACACTCAGGAAGTTAAGGAAAATGTACAGATGAAGAACACGAGCACAGAAGAGTATGACGGTTTCGCGATATTTAGAGGAAATTTAAGCATGGACTTAAGAGTCCGCGGAACTCCCCGTCGGTTAATTAACGTACTTATTTGACTAGTTTCGTCCTCCATAATCCACATCCGCTAAATATGCGAACGTACCTGGGCGAAAAATTATCCAGCCAAGAAAATACGAAACGCGAGGCCGCTAAACGAAACGAGATTAATCCGGCTAGCTCGAATACCGTAACTCCAGAGATCAATTGCCACGGGAAATTAAGCTCGTTTCCAATCTCGAGATTACGCCGCGCTACTTTACCACCCACGAGGTACCGTTACCTCGCTTCGCGTTTCCACGCGATTTATGCATGTTGACGCCAGTACGCAAAACTTCAAATTAGCGAATACGTAAAGCAACGTTCATGGAACGGTAGAAGCTACGCGTTCAACGGAGCTATCTGGACGTAGACGTAACTTAGCTCGACGTAAATGCTTCTGTTATAAAACAATATAATTCTTCTTGTCGACCTCTTGTGTACTTCTTGTCTCTGCTTTGGTCGTCGTGGCTGGCTGATTTCAAGGAACCATTTTTAGCACGGTTTGATACGATCTTATTTTATCAAGATTTTACACGATCGAAAAAGATATTTTTGAGGATATGATGTGTGAAATTTCATTGCACTGCGAAATTTTTCGCAACACCCAAGGTGTTAAGGGTGCGGATACAGGGTAGTACGATCCTCCGCTTCACTTTTCAAATAAAATATGGTCTACCCAAGTATTTCTACTGATTCTTAAGAATCGCGGTTCCATCGCGAACGTAAGACTAACTTTGGAACGAGCGAAGAATCGAGTAATTTTCACTCACCGTGTAGTTGCGCGAGCGATTGCAGCGTGCTGGCATTGCAGTTCATGTACCCTGAAACAGAAAAGGTGAAAACGCTTCGATTAAAAGGCCGCCAGTGTTTCGAAATTCTGTAACTTATTATAAGTGCGATGCTGCGCGCGAAAGCGACGAGAAACGGCGGAATAATCGTCGCGATCGAAACCGATCTCCGCGAATCGAGAGAGAGGTTTATCGCGCGGTTCCACGAGGCATCCACGCGCGGGTAACGTTAGACGGCCGAGATTATATACACGCCCAACGGTATTACCGTATCGCAAGGGTGTAAAGGAAAAGAGAGCAGAGGAGAAAAAACGAACCGGTCGGGTCGCGTGCTGTTCTCGAAGATCGGGTTGCACGGTGTCGTAAGTAGCGAATGCCTGCCAGTACACCGCTCGAAAAAAGGTTGCGCTCTAGTAGGCTAGCCTGACAATCGGTAACCAATCACGAATAGAAGACCTGTCGAAACTATCGCTATGAAAAAAGCGAATTCAAAGTCGTAATTATCGGGCTAATCAAAATCGATACCGCTCGAAGGGAAATCGATTGTCTGGCGCAAGCGATACCGATTCCGAGACCCGTTACGGTATCCGCGATTTTACCGGGTCTTATGAAACTTACGACACTCGTTAGTACATCGAGACGCGTAAAGGATAGCCTGGCAGGTTTTCGATCACGAAACCGCGCCGTTGCTCAACGGATACGTTTTGAACAGAGCCTCGATCGACTTACGATCGGGTTTAGCTTAGAGAAAGTTCCTTCTTATCGTTTCAATTTTTTTCGCGCCGATTCCCGCGTCGACCGGTTGAACCCGGCTCGTCTCGGATTTATCGTCGACGACGCTCATTACATCGCGAGCGATCGACGAATCGGAGTTGATTTCGCGAAACGCTTTCTTCGCTCGTTTACACTCGGCTACGCTCGAACGTGTCGAAGCAGCGGAGCGAACGCAGACCGCGCCTCGCTGATTTGACCCGTCGAGTACTTTCCTAGACTCCATCTCTTCTCGTCGTCTCGAATCAGAATTTACCTCGGAAATATACCTGTTTCGAACCGCGAAACCGCGACGCCGTTTTTTACCCAACGATCTTGTCCCACAGCGACGTTTCGATAAAATTTCCAAACGCTTTCTCCTTCGCGGTTTTCTCCGCGACTCGTCCGCTCTACCACGCCTTCGAACGCTTTGTCAAACGCGTTCGCGTAAACCGTTAAGGTCGATCCGCGATGATTCTACGTCGATAATCTTATCATGGATGATAACATCGACTTCCGAAAACGGACTTTCTTTCGGTTACTTTGTCTCTCGCCACGTTTATCTCGCGGACATATCGATGATCGATCGGCGATCAAAGTCGACCAGCAGAACGGTTTCGTGGGAATACGAACTACCCGGTAGAGTTTGGCCTATTCGATTAAGCTGGCATCGGTGACATAACGCGAGCCACGATACGGATGTGCATATTAACCTATTTAGCTCCGTTACGCACGGACAATGCACGACCTGTGTGCACGATAGAGTTTCGTTGTAACGCGGTCGGAGATACGTAAATCGAACGGTACCGAATCGTGCACCGATAGCTCTTTTCCTCTTCTTTTCTTGTTCGGAAACACTTGGTCTTGTCGAGGCAAGATTGAGATGCAAACGTTTTCTAACCGGTGTCCGAGGACTTCAATAGAAGTTCCTGTGACAAGTTCACAAGTTCACGGTGCAGTCTTAGAACTTCAAGATCGATCTTCAGTCTTAAACTTTCATTCGTATACATGTAAAAACGATACGAGTAATCGCGAACGTTATCCGATCGTCGATTCGGAGTAATTTTCCGAAGATAAACCGATAGACGTTGCTTTCACGAGGCGACGAAAGTTGATGCGAAGAAGAAAAAGGCGGAGCGATAGTTAAATCGTCGATTTACGTGACAAAAGCGTCCTCGCGGTCGTCGTCGGACGCGAGAAAGAGAACAAGATGGTCGCCTGGAACGTTACGCGGAGAAACAAGAAAATAACTTTGGTATACTATTCTTGGTTAAAAATAGTCCTGGCTAGAGAGACGATCGAAGAAACACAGTGTTCGCGATCGAACTGTTTGCGTCTGCATTCTCATTATCTTCTTTCTCGAATGAAAGAGTCGAGCTCGAACGCGAATTTTCATGTTAACGCCGTTTTATCTCGGTACGAGAGTACCGTTAGGGGTAAACGCTTGACGGTTAGCGACTTCGAAACCGTTGGACGGATATTCATTCTACTGTCAGGACGTTTGCTATACACCCACAGGAGACAACGCCTCAGGAGAGACAAGAGTTCAAGAGACAACTTCTGAGGAGACCACAATTCGGAGAGAGACAATTCAGGAGAGACCACAATTCGGACTCTTCGTGTTTTCGTTCGACTGCAACAAATTTGTTGAACGGTTTCTGCTCGACGCGAGCGTTTGTATTTTACGGGACTCACGAGGAACTGCAGGTTCGAATAACGGTGGATTGGTAGATTAGGGGTCGGCAGAAGCGGCGATCGTTACTCGGCAACCACGACCTTTACGGCAGCAACGAAAAGCGAGAGATGCGGGCAATTCGGGGAGCCGGGCTAAATTTAAATGGCCCGGTACTCGTGCGCGTGGTTAACGAGAGGAACGAGGCGCTGCACACCCGTCCCCACGCTCGGCTCCGAGCGGACGTAGCTACGTACGTGCCGCGTACACGTGCGTCGCGACCGATCAGCTGGCCCGCATACGACCCTCTCCAGCTTCCCCTCTACCACGACCTCTCCTCGTCTTTCTCTTTCCATCTGCTCTTCCTGCTCCACGTCGTTTCCGACGAACCGCGGATCCAACGGGACACCGTAAGCCGCGACATGGAAACGTCTCGCATCGCGGACGCAAATCGAGTCGAGCGCAATTTTCTCCACTCGATGCGTCGAGCTTCCGAGAGGCGGATCGAGCCCCACCGTTTCCGCGGTCGATCCAGCTAAATTATCGTTGGATTCGTCGTTCCTGCACGGGAGGAAATTGCGGCGAAACACGAAACTGCGACGGTAACGGTCACGAGGAAAAGTTACCCTAAGAAACGGAGGAGCGAGCGAGGGGAAAACGTGGCGGAGAAAGAGAAAAGGTTGAATCCGGGTAGAGGGTGGCTGAAACTATGCGATCGATAGTTGAATGCCCTCTAGTTGACATGCGTAGCCCATACCTGCTCGCCTACGGCTCGCTTCCGATAACTCTTTCCTTTCTATACGACCCTGCCGTTATCTCGACCAACCCTTCCTCCTTCGACGATTTTTTCGATCGGAAAAAAAATAACCGCGATCTTGCCCTTGCGTTTCATGCTTCGATTCAGAGCTGCCGTTGTCAACTTTTCGTCGACTTCTCGTGTCGCTCTTTGTTTTTGTTCGAGCTGCACAAGATGCTTCGAAAGATGCTCATACGAAACATTGCAAAAGGCGTCCCCCTGCTATGAATTAAATCCAATTAGCCGCACGAGTTGGCATTGATCCGCGAAACGGTTCGATAACGCATTCCCGCATTAATTATCGTCACAGTTCCGAGCTATAATTATCCGTGTATCGCGCGAACAAACTGCGCGAGGAAGGAAATCGTTAGCCCGTAGAAAATATACTTCCAACCGACGAGCATTCGTCGAGCCGATCGTTAATCCGCCCCGATCCGTGTCTAATTTTAATCGTCGCAAACGGTACGTCGTAAAAACGATCCCAAACCTTCCACTCCCGTAAAGGGGACCGAGGACCGATCAAATATGTATAAATTATTGCTCGATCGAATCGGGGATCGGAAAGGTGGGCGTTACTGCTGCAGAACGAAATCGATATCTTATCGGTGCTTCGCGATAACCAATCGGCCTTGCTCCGTGTTTCACGTTCCGGTGAAAATTACGCAACCTAACTTTTCTTTTCGGAAACTTTTATTCGGCTGACATTCGTATGAAAGTTACGACTTCCACAATTTTCAAGATTCTCTGCATTTTTATCCATAATCGCGTTAGCAAAGTTTACTCTAGCCCTACAGTATCATATGCGACAAACTAGACCCACGTTTCCATCGCAATTTGTATGCAATTCTAATTATCTTCATAATCAAGGACTGTTGAGTACACGTCTAATTTTTCAGTTTCTCCCCACGTTGTAGCAACATTGTGAATGACTTAGAAGATAGGTTAAGGGGTAAGCCTCGGATAAGGGATGTTTCAAAGATGTCGGATAGAAAAGGTCCTCTCGACAACCGATCACGCCACGAATCGAGTTGGCGAAAACACAGAAGAAGAGGTGTTTTGCGAACAGTCGTTTTCCTGAAACGATTCCCGCGAAACGTTTTACGCAACGTTGCGTCCATCGCGAATCATGGTCGACGATTTCGCGCGCTGTCGCTGTCTTCGCGCGCGTTAAAACGTACACGCGTTATATAATTGCTCATTGTTGCTTACGTAACGTACGCGGCTGCTGGTTAAGCGAAGGAAGCACGCGCGATAACGGACACAGTAGGCGTTCGACGACGAGCGGAGAGGAATTTTTCGAAGCGGATCGATCGACTGCTCGGCGAAAACGCGTTGTATACCGTTTACTGTACCGTGTACGCTGGGAGCAAATGGCCAGTCGAAAAAGACTCGAGGCGCGGTTCACGCCGATCGATACGAGCGACCGTGTGCCCGTGTCAGTAAATTCGGCAGAACTGTTTCGTGCCAACATTCGACAAGTACATCGCGAGTGGCATACATGTGCATTATCGAAGACACAGTTTGACAATTACGCGGTTATCGATTAGAATACTAAGGCTTTGAGATTTCTGTCTATTAACCCCTCGAGTCGTGACCCACAGTTCAAATATAACAAAAGTAAGTTTTTGCAACCGAGTTTTGAGCTACTCGGTGCTGTTTTGCTGACAGTTACAATTTGTTAAATTGTACGTCTAACATTCGTTTTATTTTAATATTACGATTGCTGTCGAGAAAGTCATGGGTCAAGGGGTTAAACGCAGGTGCCGACCGAAAAATCTGCAAACCTGATACTGTCGTACCGACGCATTTCTTAATTAAGAGAATCAGAAGCTGATAGTCCAGGTGTTGCGCCGTTAATCGGACAACAGCCTCTAAAGCGAGCTTCCGATCGTCGTGGCTAACCGAAACGTTGCAAAGAACAGTCTCGGCGTATCGTTTTCGAAAGTCGGTCGAGGCTGTTGCGACAAGGGCCCGGTCGTTGAGAAACGACGCAAACGAAGAAGGGGTATTTCGTGCGCGTAACGGAGACGAGCCAGCAACGTTACCGGCGTTTCGATTCGCTTTGATACGCGAGTCTCTCGTTGGTCAGCGACGTCGCTTCTCACGTTGGTCACCTACCGCAACGATCGATTAACCGACGAAACATCTTACACCGTGCGATTCCGCGTTTTTTCCCGTAAGGATACCGTTCACGGTCGCTCTGCACGGCATTTCCCCGTTTAATTTCTTCCCGCTATCCTTTGGTTTCCCGCGCGTTCGATCGCGGACGGAATAGCGTCGTTTCGGATCAACGTCCTTCCCGCTTCTACCGCGAACGCGACGAAGGTATTTGCCGAAGCTGTTCGGGCAGGCAGAGGAGCAAAAGGGACGGAAAATGGAAAACGAAAGAGAAGAGAAAAGGTAGCGGAGCGACGCGTTTACGGGCCCGATAGGCGGATGAAGGAACGGATAGAGGAGGGATAAGTAACCCGGAACGAAACGCGTTTCAGCACGGTGCGTATACGAGCAGGGAGAGAAGCTTTTTCCCGCGGGGTAGGGTGGAACGTTGCGCAGGTCAGGCCAGGTCAAGGCACTCTAGCGGCGAACGAAATACAGGGTGGCCTCGAAATCGCGATAGAATCGAGATTCCTCGATAGTAAAAGGAAATCAATGCCGCGTCGTTGCGAAACCTTCTCGACGAGGCAAAAGCAACCTTGAAACTCGTTCGTACAAGTGGATCGACGCGGATTCGGTAAGATCGCGCGGACGAACCGAGCGGAACGCCACCGGGTAGCGTGGTCCGGGCTACTACGAGCCGTTCGAGTGGAACAGGTGCACGGCACCTGACCGGACCTTTTAAATTTTAAAGGGCCCATTTCCGTCGAGTGGTGGCCGCGTTTTCCTTGCGAAGATTCGCAGGCAGGTTAGGTTGCATCGAAAGAAAATACGGGCGCGCGATCACGTGGCGGGACACGCGTCGACGAACTCTCGAGTCGAGCCGAAAACGGCGAGGCTGCGAGCGGTTGCGTCATCGCGCCGCGATCGCCCCGCGGCCCCGCGAAATTCGAGAAAAGCTCCGAACGGTAGAAGATAGAGGCACCTTTATCGAGGAACGTGTTATTGGTCCACGGATAGATGTCGGCGCTCGAAGGTGTCTCGGCCGGCGCAGAACCGTACGCGCGAAACATCTTCCCAGCGGGCTCCTCTTCTGGCTACGCGAGGCCGCACGATCCGGTCACTCGAACTCGTTGAATCTCGGCGAATCTCGGTGAACTCGGCCGCGATGCTTCGCTCACCGGTTGTCCCGCGAACCCCTTACCCTCCGTGTTCGCGAAATCCTTCCTTCCTTTCCTTCTTCGAGCGCCGCTCGGCTCGATCGCCGTAATCGCGCACTTTGAACCTCACCTCGGCGATCGACTCCCGATACGTTCGGCGCTCCACGAAGAACGCGGAGCGACTGCGCGCAACGAGCCACGATCAGAGCATCGGAAGTTCCGTGTTTATGCACAACACACATACGGACAGAAACGGCACGCTCGTGGGCGCGAGCCAGGCGGACCGGATTACCGTAGCACCGTAACACCGTAGCACCGTAGCACCGGGATACCGTTCGACTCGGGACCAAAACTCGTCGCGGTCGCTGCAAGTTTTCCTTTCGATCGGCCGGCGAGCGTAGCTCGCTACCAAGGGCCGACGCGAACCAGCGGAAAGGTGGCCGCGCGCTTTACCTCGATTCCCCGCTACGTCCAAACAGATCGTTCTGTACTCGGTTGCTTCCTCGTCGATTTCCGGTAAGCGCACACGCTCGACCGTTTGTTTTCGGGAAAAGGCGTGGTTACGGTTTACGGTTACGGTCACTGTTACGGTTACGAGTGCGGTTGCGCGACGCGCGGACACGATACGCGCTACTCGAGGCTCGCCAAAGGAATGGCTGCCCCGCGATGGTCCCCGGCCCCCAGGCGTGGGAGGAAGCTGGTAGAGAGTCGTGGCGCGGCGCGGCGTGCTGCGACGAAGCGAACCGAGACGGTACGGGACGGAACGGGACGAGACGAGACGAGGGGAAACGAGCGTGGTGGGGCGAAACGAAGCGAGACGCGGCGGAGAGCGGCGAAGAGAGGCGAAGCGAGGCGAAGTCCATCGCGGAACATGCATGACGCGGCTTGCACACCGACCGAGCGTCACGCGTGTGCGTAAGCGCTCCGCCAACGGACGCGACAAAGTAGGAAAGCACGCGCGCGAGAGGGATCGATGGCGCCGACGAAGCCGCTCGAAATCGCTCGTCGGCCGGATCGAGAACGAGAACGGGAACGCGCGCGAGAGTACGACGAAGACGCGATACCTATCCACGCGCGAACAAGCGACACACGTACGTAAGTACTACCCACCCGTAGTTACGTATGCGCGCGGGAACGAAACAGTCGGAGCGGATTCGAGCGAGCGAGACGGAGCCAAGACGAGTCGCAGGCCGCAGGGGCGAGGAACGCGAAACGCAGGGACGTGCCGAACCTCTCCGGCGCCCCGAACTTCACCTACGCCATTCAAATTTTATTTTTCCCGCGCTTCCTCTTCCACGTTCCACTCGTAACCGTTCTGCGATTCCGTGATAGATCATTCGTCATGATCGCGGTAATTGTTATTCTACGTCGAGAGGGAATTTTCTTATACAGCAACAATAAACGGTGCAGTAATTATGATAGAATACACAAAACGAGAGTTACAGTGGCTTAATCGTGATCAAAAGTGTATATCTTATGACTACTCGAGCATTCTGTGACTACAACTTTGACTACTTCCCTTACTAGTTAACTCCGACTACCAATTTCTGGGAAATCCATCGATTACCTTGACTCGATAGTTAATTGAATTACCTTTCGTTTAACGTTTTCGATGCGAAGTGATCCGACCGACTTTATCGACCAGAGAGACCGATGGAAAAGCGCGCGAAAAACGAAACGGTACCGGCTCGATATCGAACTTGGTGGTTCGGTTACCATGGGTCTTGACCTATGATTCGATAAAGCAAGTTGAAATGCTAAGTACATTTGCACTCGATGCAAATATGATTTTGATTTGTTGTACCTGAAATGTGCGTCACGAGTGTGACACGATACAAGCGAAAGGGTTAACAGTAAGTGGAGCGCGGGATCGAAACAGTAGGTAGTCGAAAATTGAAGAAAAGAACGACTCGACGCACGTGCGTACAGATACGAAGCCGTAGCGACGCGTACGAGACGATACAACTAAAAATGGGAATCCAGAGAACATGTACGTAGCCGAACTTACGCGTGTGTAAACGCATGCTGTGCACGCGCGTGCGAGGCACTCGCATTACCTCCTTCACCGGTTCGGCATAAAAACGCGTGCATTCGTGCATGCGTTTCTGGCCACGAAGATTGCTTGGCCACGAGTTTCAAAGTACCCGCGTTGGTCGTTGCAGGCGATCAGAAAATTCAGGAATAAAAATATTCTAACGTTTGTTCGAATCCGTGTAACGACACCGACGCGCAGAAACTCGATAATACACTCAAGGTTGTCTGCTCGCGAGCGTGCCGCTTATGCGCGCGTTTCTACGTACACGTGACATCGCGCAATACGCGAACGCCATTCCGGTTCGCTCGATCGCTTCGGTCGCGCCACAAATTCGGCTTCGAATCGCGCAAAAATTCGAAAACTTTCTTTCGGAAGCGTTTCTTCTCTTCGCGTGTCCGAACGATTAGGAACCACCGAAGGGTTCAAATCGAATCGATGCGTGTATAGACACATATGGAACGGAATACGAAAGAGAACGAGGATTTGACGCGTATTCTTCGATTCGTGTAATAATCGAGCTAGCAGTGCCGTACCATGGCAGAGATAACGTTACGAGTTTTCTACCGCGAGTAATTACGTAACGTTGCACGCGTTTCGAAGTTTCGAGGAAAAGAAGCTCGGTTTCTAGCTGGTACATTATCGTCCATGACATTAACTACGAAACATCGCAGAAGCTGTCGGTGCAAGAATTTTGGCGAACGTGCGGACTTCCGTCGGATCCAATTTCGCTGCCTCGACGAATCGCGATTACCGATGTTCTTTGCGAGCGAAGTCTTTCGCGTAAACAGTAAACGCTTTTGCGCGTTATCCACGCGGTTAAGATATACACGGTGCTTATCGCACGCGCGACGTTACGCGGCGTTACGCGCCGTTACGAAGAGGTGTACCGATACGAAGGATCGTTTGATCGACGCTCAAGGTTACGAGACACAATTATTAGCGAGCGCGCGCTCGTTGCGACGTACTCGCGGATGGAAACGCGTATCGATACTCGTACGCCGTTTTCTGACACCCGTTACATAACCATCGAGACATCGAGTGTCAAAGTAACCGTGCACCGACTTACATACGTGTCCTGCTGGCTACCTATGCTCTCTCTCTCCCTCCTCGCGCACCTCCCTCTTTCCTTCTGCCACTCTCCTTCCGGCTAACGAAATAGGCTCGGAAATTTAACAACAGTTCGATTTCTTCCACCGAAATTTCCGTCGCGTTGGCGCGAATGACACGGTGGGATTAATGTCCCACCTTTTTGATGCATGGTGGGACATTTTTAGACCCACCTGGAAATATTGCATAGCTGCGTAGGTTTACATTTAGTCTTGCGTAAAGCAACTGGATAATTCAAATTGTATTGAATTATTTCTTTACGTTATACTAATTTTGTTTAATTTCATTTTCTGCGGGTCTATTTTATTTCTTGAAATCCTGCAGAGTTATGTCGTTTCGTTGACGCATAATCGATAAAACCGAACGAAAATGAGTCAACGTACAATCCTCTTAAAAAGCTCGTTTATGATCAGTTTTCTGCGAGTCGCGGTTCGTTTTTCTCGAAACGCGACAAGGTTCGCACGCGCGAGCGTAATCCCGTTCCGTCACCGGCGACCTACTAACTCGGCCGATCGATTCGTCGTTAATGAAAAGTTCAAACGAGCGGCGAAACAGGAGCGAGGAATTCGCGAAGCTCGACGAAATCGGATGACGCGAAATTCCTGAGAGCGGTTTCGAAACGCGTTGCAATCGGACTCGATGGAGCAGCGATTTGATCCGCGCAAAGATCGGTGGCGGAAATCGTGGAGCGTTTCCGCGAGTCGGAGACATCGAGGGCCGAGTCATGGAACCGGAAAGGACGAAACGCGACGCGAGAGGAAAGAGGGAGTCGCGCGGAACGTTTCTCGGCCGAAACGATTGCCCCCTTAGCTAAAATAAGCGGAAGTAAGCAACGCGAGCGAGCGTTTCTAAATTTAGACGTCGGCGTGTGCTCATCCTTCGGCTTCTCAGCCGTTACGCTGGCGGCCAGCAGCTTCGTCGTTGCGTATCCGTCTCACGGTTCGCCCCGTTCTTTGCCCACTCCGACTTTGATTTCAACTTCAACCCCGATCTCCGGCCGCGACGAGGCCTGCGCATCTTAAGCGCCATGCATAATGGATATCGGAGATCCCGCATCGCGGAAAACTGGTCCTATTTGCATTTCGATGTCTCCTTCCGTCTGGACTGGACTTTTCGACGAACACGCCGAGAGAACGCGTCGCTCCACGAATACGAAATAACCCTCTAATCGTTCGCTCCGACGCGCTCTTTTCTCCCTTCGGCGAAGAAATCGCAACTCGTAAGTTGAGTAAGCTCGTTGGCCGCGTAAACGAGATATGTGCGTAGCCAGCTGACTGCCAAAACAGCTGTAGCGACGCACGCGACGATGACTCTGCGCTTCGATCGCGAGATTACGTTCGTACGAGCTGAAAAGCGGTAAAATTTTCCGTGCACGAACTAGCAGAGAGAAAGAAGTAACGCGGTCGAAAAGGGGGCAGCGTACGGGTATCGCAACGTCGCTGTTATCGTCGGTGAAGAAACCGGTACGGCGATAACCGTAAGACCGTAAGCCTTAGGGTAAAAACACAGCGAGCAGGTTTAGGTCGCGGTGCAGCTATTCAACTATCGGGTTAAGCCGTAGAGCGGTTGGGTCTAGAATTTCATTCGTTCCTATTTAAATGGTCCTTACGCTTTGCATTTCAAATAGGCTCGCGCGTTTGTGTCGGGCTAATCGACTTTTCCTACCGATTCTTTACCCGAATCACATAACTGCTGACGAAATCAAACTATTTCGAGTTGCCCAAGTCGGCGATGTCACGTTTTACGTACTCGTTTCGTTTTCTCGCTGTACTTTTACCACCGTTAATCGTTATCGCGGTTCACCGCTGCCACGGGAATCGCGTTCGACCGATATGCAATTTCGATAACGTCGTCGACTTTCAATTACAGCGAAAAAAGACTGGCTCTTTGGAAAAGTATTCGAGCAGATCGGCCGAGTATTCTATCTCGGGAACCGACTTATTTTTGGCCCTGTTACGTAACGGATGCGTCGCGTCGGTCGACGACCGAAACGACCAACGCGTTAATCGTTCGCCACGATTCGAATCGATCACGCTTCGATCTCTACCGTGACGAACTTTTCGAATCGCCTCTCGAAATACGAATTACGTGTCGACTGACGACTCGAATTTGGCTGTCGGGGCCGAGTTCCATTTTCCAAAGCGAAAGTTACCGTTACCTAACTCGAATCCTTTTTGGGAACACGCTTTTCCCGAACGAACTTCCCGACGCTCGGAAATCGCGCTTCAATCGTGTCCTAACGAATAAGCCTCTAATAATATAAGTCGACGCAACGCCGTCTGCCGTGTTACGAACGACAGGCGCGATTACGCCACGTACGTAACGATTTCAATGAAATACCGTATCGTAACGAATAGGATAGCCAATGCTGCGCATGGTATCCTTGAATTTATGTAACGCTCGTTCTTCCATTATTCGTCGGGCTTCTTTAGTTATACGCTCTCTCTCTCTCTCTCTCGCTCGCTCTTTCTCCTGCTCTCCGAAGGCTGCGCGATAGAACTGTTGCGTAAGTATTTTTGTCGTCCGTTTGCGTTTTCGCTCTTGCAAATAATTGGACAGCGTTCGTTGAACGTTTTCGCGCGAGACGCGTAATCGGGAAAAGTCGAGGAAAATTGCGAGCGTTCGAGGACAGAGAGAAACGGGGGAAAATAGCGTCGTAGCAGGTTCGTTCACGGTAAGCGTCGCTTCGAAGCGCAATTTTACGGCGAGTTAGGCGCATCGATCGTGGTCCGACGAACACGATCTCGGCGTACGGTGTTTATTCGAAATGAGTATGAATTTTTCATCCTGCGTTTCGCCCGGTTTTGCGGTCGAAACGGTACGAAAACGTTTTCGAATCTCGGGCGAAACAATGCCGAAAGAAAACGAGTTGTACACTAAATAACTCTCCAATGTTCCCGAATAGTAAAACTATAAAGCCGAAAGACTGAAAACGATAAAAGAGAAGCGTCGATAATTCTCCAAGGTTCGTTTCCTTTCCGCGAATGCATTTTCTCAATTATCCAGTCGACGCCCTTTTTTCCCCAAGTTTCCTGCAGTATTCCGCCGGTATCCGCGTATTTTCCTTCCTCAATCGTTGCGACCGGTTGCGCGTTAATCAACCGTAAAACCTTTCAGAAGAGAACGAACGCACTCGGACGCGTTTTAATTTTGGTCAGAAGCCAACGAAAAATCGAAGCCTAGTCCCTAATTTCTGTGGAGACGCACGAACTGCCCTAGCAATCGGAGGGTAGCAATTTTTACGAGCGTTATCCCTTTTAGTCACGGGTCCCTGCGGCAGTGCTTCTCAAACTTTTCACAGAAGAATAGCGGAATGAGCTGTCTGTCGCTTCTCGCGCGAACCCGGAAGAATCCGGGTTTCGGAGAGCCGAGCGGAGACAAAAAGGCAGCGGGAGGAACGATGTTAAAAGCGTGGTCAAATTATAGAGGACGACGCGACGGTTTGGGCGTTTGAGAAACGCTGGCTCAAAGTAACAACGGGGAAAGTAACGGCAGAAGGGGGTCGTTGCACTCGGCCAGGAAAGGACCCACCCCCTAGACACGCGCAAATGACGTCGATGCGATGGATAGCTAGCGAGCTGGAAGAGGTTGATCGATGAAATCGGCCCACCAAATCGTTTCCTCCTCCTCGTCTATCCCTATCCGAATTTCTCTTCTTTCCTCGTTTCCATCTACTATCGCGGTGCACGCACGCGTGTGCGTTGCGAAACCCTGAACTTTCTCCTTGGACATTTTTCGACCTCGCGCAAAGATCGGAGGAATAGGAACATAATTAAAAGCGTGAACGATTCCAGGTGGAAACGATGAAAAAGGGGGCAGAAAAAAAGTAGAGGGTTTGCTCGCGTTCCAGACGAGCGGCCAGAAACGAAAAAAGAGGATAGGAAACGGGCAGATCGTACTTACAGCCAAGGAAATCGAGATAGAAATTATATCGTGCCACGGAGTATTTTTCTATCCCGGCAAGAAACGTTTAATCGCCTCCAGACATAAAACGCAACGTGTCGGCAACGCGAGAATTCCATCTGCAAGTTCTCGCGCTTTCAAGCTTCGAAATTTTAACCCGAGAAGATCGACGGCATCTATGAAATGGAAAAACTGGAGAATAGGTTGAACGCGTTTCCCTCGAACATAAGATATTTAGCGGCTCGGTATTCCGTGAAAATTAAACGAGACGTAAGATCGAAAACGACGCGACCTTGATAGGTTTCAGGTGCAAGGGCAAGAAAAGGGGTTCCGCGATGTCCAGGCGTTAGTCGCGTCGTCGAGCGCGCGTCGCGTCGTTCGTCCGCCTAACGCTTTCATCCACTCTCGCTCTTTCACCCTTTCTCTCTTTTTTTTTTCTACCCTTTTCATTCTTTGACGCAAGCCTTTTGTCCCCCTAGGATATTTGCGGAGCTTTGTTTCGTCGACGGGCTGTATAGCGGCTTAAATATACGTCGCTAATGGCACGGGACCGAGGATACAAAGGGTTGCCTGCCCGCTGGATGCCGACGAACGTTTATTTATAATTTGACCGTGGTCAAGGAAACGATCGAATCGAAACGTCGAAAGTCTCGAATCGTACGCTTTTCGATCGTTCGAGAGGCGCGAACGTTGCGGGTCACTGCAATGCGGCCGACCGTGGCAGTTGGTCAATAGGCAACCGGCCAATTCCGATCGAATTTAAATAAGCCCTTGTACCTTTTTGCACGGTCAGCACCGTTTGAACATCTCGTGTCGAAGAGGCAGAGATTTCCATTCGTTCCCGCCGAATCGGCGAGGATCGCGCGGCCAGGCGGCGGGAAATTCGAAAGCGGGACGCGGCAGCGCCATATCGCGGTTCCTTCTAGGGACGACCTAGAGATGGCGACGCGTATCTTTCCTAGTCGACCATTCGGAGGATACTCGGTCGGTACTTGGTCGAACGACACGCGACGGGCTTTCGCGCAGCTTTTCGACGTTCGACCGCTTCTTCCCTTTTTCGCATTATATCCTCGACAAAACCGATGAAAACGCGCTACCGTTTTATGCAGCATCCGTTTCTCCGCGTTACGAATATCCTTTGATCGGAGAACCGTACGTTTCCATCAGCGACTGCTTCTGCGACGTAAGAGGATTATTTCCTCGGCCGCTTCTTGGCTGGAAATCTATTTTTATTCCGATCGTACCTTATCGCTTTACAGCTTTTATCATTTGCACCGTTACCTCGTTATCGGGCGTTACCTTCATTTTTCGGATTATTATCTGTAATTCACGCTCGACCGTTATCGCGTTCCATGTAAAAGAATACGCTGCTTCCTTCTCTGTCTTAAACTGTTTTCAACTCGGTTCTGTCGTCGCGGTTTTATTTGTACGTAACAGGAATGAAGGTGCGTCGAAAAGATTCCCGATAACGCTTCACCGAAAAATTCCCAAACGAAGTGTAAAGAAAGAACGAGGCACGTACAAATCGAGGATATGTCGGCAGGAACGCCGAGCGAAAAATCGGTCAATTGGTACGCGAGATCAAATGTAGTTACAACGAACGCGTTTTCCGTCGCAAATTAATGTTCCGACAGCGTAAACTTGTCGCTCAGGAATTCATTTATTCTCGTTTTCCAGTAGAGTTCAGAGGAAGACGCGTTTCAATTAATCGTTGTTTCCTTTCGAGGATTCGTTTCCGCAGGAAGTGCATTTGCGCGGTTGTTCTCTTTATTCGTTCACCTTTTCAATGACACGTATTACCGGCTAAAGCACGTTGCATCGCGAGGGACGACGAAAGAGGAACGGAGAGAACGCGCGATCCAATGAAACCCTAGATAGCTCGAGAGCGGCGAGTTAAAACCACCCCTTCTACGATCCTTTCGTCGCTACGGATTAGCCGACAAGCGTATATAGGTCAGAAAATGCGACTGTAAAATTGCCTCGAATCCGTCGTCGAAGGACGCAAAGTTGGCTGGCTGACCGTTGCTCGCGAAACGTCGCTGCACCGCGGTTAGATCGATCGTTGGACGAAGTTTCGCCGTTTTCGTTGCACGACCTCGTGCCAATCGAGCGAAAGGCAACAACGCCCGCGATACGTATGCTCGCGCGAGTTCCAACGAAACGGCGAGCGAACGACATACGCGACAGCCGCTGTTCACGTCGTTTATACCGGCGATATCGCGAAAACGCGACACGCGAACGCGAAATCGATTCGCTTATTTTTCAAAGGATCTTATCGATGCGAAACACGCGATCGTTACGAGCTATAGCGTGATCCGTAGCCGCGATATCGATCGCGGTTCAAAACGCGTTACACGACAATTCGCTGCACACGGCTCGTTGTTCGCCATTCGCCCCCCGAAAATATTCGATTCTCCCGTTTTTTTACGAGCTCGCGAGCCGTCGAGGGTACACTCGGATTTTCCAAGGGTTGACCTACTAGTGCAGTTTAAAGTGCCGTGCTGACACTTTCAAAGATGGCGTCGTGAAGGAGCACGCCCACTCAACGGAACCTTACAATGCCTCGAGAGAGAAGTTTTTGTTCTAGAATAAAGACTCGTACGTACAGCTCCCATCCTACCCTCCGCGTCGTTTCTCCTTTTCCAGCCGACTTTGTCCAGTCGAAAGAACCCACCGCGAAAGAGGTTACTCTTTCGATCCGACCGCGATCGAAAGGAGACCGATCGGAACGTTACCGACGTATTTTCGACGAAAACGCGCAACGAACAGTCGTTACGAATTCTCACCGTCTGGAGGATCGTTAACTCCAGCGGCGATTCGATCGCGGCTGGATTTTAATTGCAAGGATAAGGGTCTGCGAAAAAAGGAGAAGAAACAACCTCGGCGGACATCCCCCGACGGTCTTTGGTCTTTAAGGGAAACGATAATTACGCGATACAATGAAGTCGCCGGTTTGCGGAGATGTCACCTGCTCCCGGCGCCTCTTTTGCATTCTTCTCGATCGCCTCTCCCTCCGTCCGCTTTCTGCCCCGATCTCTTCCCGAGGAGCCATTACGAACGAATAACGAGCAAGTTGCATAACGAAACGTCCTTCGATTCAACGACGAAAACTTGGCCGATACTATTTTAACGGAAACGTTCGTGTTTATATTCGAGCAAAATCTGGAAGCTGGTCGGTTCGCTCTACCGCGTTCCGTCGTTGTACGGTTTCGAACCGAGGAAGACGAGAGGCACCACCCTTGCCCTTGACTGCAGGCGCGAGAACGCTTGTCCGAGGGTTGCGAGTGCTCGCAGACAGGGTGGCTAGACTGGCGAAAAAGAAAGCGACGGACCAAGGGAAAACGGGAAAAAAGAGAGTGTAGAACCGCTCGGAAGTCTGCTCCTTCTTCTTCGTCCACTTTTGTCTCCGCGTTGGCTCGCGGTCGCGTCAAATTCACGCGCTGTCGGATAGAACGAGCGGAGCGAACAGCGACGCCCGTCGAGTGGAGGGTGGCAACGAGAGCCGCCGTGCGTCGAGTGCTCGGCTGCTTGGCAATTTCGTTGATCTTGTTGGACGAACAAGTAGACTGCTTCCGCTTAACCGACCACGTATCCCCGTCGATCGAGATTATTTCCAGGCCCGAAAAAACGGAAGTTCGCTCGGCCGATAAATCGAGAGGCTCGATCGCATTCTCGAACGTCCGAACGAGTATACGCTCCCGCCGAATTCCTTGCATTTTCCATTCGAACGAGGCACGCGACGCTTACGCGCCTAATTGCCCATTGACCGGCAATCGATTACCGATGACACGCTCGAAAATCGGCTTACCTTTTACGTGCTCCGGTGTATCGGCGGCACCGGCTCGCATGATGTCGCTCAAGTAATGCTCCAACGTCCTCATGCTGTCCAACGGCGAATTTCCATTAGCCGTCATACGATCCTGTAACATCCAAAGAATTTCAGCTTAGTTCAAGTTTAGTTTCGTTAAATGTTTATCGCAGATTTCTATCGCTACTTTTCGCATGGACGAAAATGCACAGCTATCGTTTCATCGTTTCGTATTTCCTCTTCTTGAAGAGCTCGCGAAGGGAAGCAAACAGAAAATAGGGAGAAACGGAAGGGGAAATAAGAGGAATTCGACCGCGCGAAAACACGCGCCGATACAAACACCGTTGGGCCCCTCACGGTAAGTCCGTACATAGTCGGGTGATCGATCGTCCGACCACGCGTCGTCCTTTACTACTTGACGCGTTCCACGAGAAAGCGACGCGACGCTTCGTCGCCTCGAAGGTACTCGCTCGTCCAAACGGCTCTCGTAAACTCGACCTCGTTAAAGCTCGATTCGAGCAAACGTTACATCGCACAAGTTATCGACAAATCCGTCGATAATTCTAATAATCCGAAACGCGAATGCAGCTGTTCCCTTTACGCGCGCGAGAAACGAGATATCAAAGTATGTAAATACGTGGAAGGGGAAGGAGGACAGGGTGGAAAAACAAAGAAGGGAGAAGAGCCGAAAAACTAAGAGCGGGAAAGCGCGCGAGCACGGTGACGGATAATCTTCCTCTCCATCTTTCGGCGGAGGTGCAAAAGGTAGCTCCACCTTCGCGTCTCCTTCGTGCTAGCCGCAACCCCGAGGTGTACTCTTTCCACCCTCTTGCATGGAACGACCCCCACTATCCGTGGCCGCTTCCCCTTTTCCGGCTTTTACGGGTGCACCGTGCACGCGTTCGCGCAAACGTGGCTCACGCGTCGCAAACCGACGTATAAACGCTCTAGCAGCCAATGTTCGCGTTCGTTAGAGTATCCGTGTACGAAGCACGAGCACGAAACGCGAGCACGAGCACGGCGCTGTGCGGCGCAGCGTGTTTCTCTCCCTCGCGCCGCGTCGCGCGTCGCTCCGTTTCCGTCTAGCTACGGCCACGCTAGAAAATCAATATAGGGAAACCAGGAAGCAGCGGCAGGGCGTCGACGGCAACCTTTGTGCAGGCTCCGTTACGATATCGCTCCTGCTCAACCTACTCCTTCTCCGCATCTTGCCTATCTCCGAAACGCTTTTCTATTCGCCTAGCCGACCTCCCCTTCGCTCTCTCCCTTGGTTTTCGCGCAGAAATCTTTCGTTTAACCCGCGATAACCCTGCATTCTTCGACCACCTGACTCCGATCCGTTGTCGGTCAACGCTCAACGAATCGATGTAGCACCTTCGAGCGGCGAAAATACGGAGAAAGAAGACGCAGAAAATTGGGTAAAACACCGCTAGTCGATCGGAATCGATCGATTCGAGGCTAACGCTGTCGGTGCCAGCGTTTCCTACCTTCCGCGTTACCTTCGCGAGACATCGATCGGCCATTTATACCGCGTTAAAACGAGTAAACGTGATTCCATGCAATTGGAACGTTTCTTCTCGTCAGGGATCGAGAGAAAAAGACCGGACGAGGTCGCACAGAAATTCGCATCGTATTTATACGCAGAAGAGCCAAGATTCTGCGCTGTAATGTCGCGACTTATCGTCCAAACTTTGCGACCCCGTAAAAAACAATGGCCTCCATCGAGCATCGGTTACGCGATTCGTTTTCTTTCGACGACGAAGTCGAAATCGAGTCACGAGACGAGAGGATCGATCGAAGCTAGTGAGAAACGCGACGAGACAGAGCGGACGGAAGAAGCGCGAAAGAACCGTGAAAAAAGAGGGATCGTTAGCGAATTTACGAGCGGCGCAGGTATTCGCGCGTGCACGCTCATCCTTCGCCTTCTCCGTTTCCGCTCGTCCCGTCGGTCTAGACGCGGCCGTTCTCGCGCTAGCACCCGTTGTTCTAATACGCCGCGTTTCTCCGCTCCTTCCGCCTCTCTTCTTTCTTCCTCTTTTGCATTCGTCACGCCAGACACGCGCAACAATCCGACACCTTCTCGTCTCGTCCCTCCGCTAAAACGAGCTCCCCGTCTTCGCCAACAAACTCTCTCCATTCTACGCGGGAGACGCGACAACTCTTTGCTCTTCTCCCCGCGTCATCCATTGGGCTTCTCGCGAAAAGTAATTGTCGGTGGACGCGCGAGTCGCGAGGGAGCTCGACAAAAGCGAGGGAAAGGAGCGGAATGTTCAGAGAGCAGAGTCCCCGGTCGGGAAATCGGAGCATCGATTTCGACCGATTCGAGCGATCGTTGCCAGCGAGCTACCTAGGCAAGGCTGCGGAAAGGTTCGCCGAGCGTGCGGACCGGGACGCGGTGCGGCGCGGAGCGGCGTAACCCGGTTCCCGAGGTGTGCGCGGAAGGAACGATTCCAGTCGGCTAGCGCGAACTGGGTCACCGTTCGCCGGGTGGGGAAGCGAGGCGCTTGCAAACAGGAGAGAAGAAAGGGAGGGTGAAACGCGGAGGGTGGGTGCAGGATAGCGGACGAGGGCGGAAGGGCGGATAACGCGGAGCGCTGTCGTCGCTGATCGCTGCTGGTTCCTTCTCGCGGATGATTCTTCTCGCCCGTAAACCCTACAGATATCCCCTAACGTAACGAGATCTGGATCGAGCCGTTTCCTCCGTCCCGAGCATATGGACCCTTCTGTCCCGCGATGTCCGATCCGGAGCAGAACAAAGCGGTTAACCGCGTTAACGGCTGTCTCTGTCTATCTCTGAAAGGATTTCTAACGATGTCCTTGCTAGAAACAAGCGTCTGGTGCGCTGGTGCGTTGGAGCGCTGGCACGCTGCTAACGCGAACAGACGCGGCGACGTCAGCGTTCGATAGTGGGTGGTCGCGCGCATGCCGTCCTTCCTCTCCCTCGACCCCCCTCGTGCTTCTCTCTCTCTCTCTCTCTCTCTCCGTCAGCGGTAGTAGCTTCGTTACAGGGTCGTCGCGCGTTGCAGTTTACCGTATTTTATTACATAAGTTGCGAGCTTCTCCGATGCACCGAATCGATACGAACTTGGTTCGTTGTCGAGTTTCAGCCACACGAAAAATGCTTACTCGTAGCAGCTGCTCGCCAACTCGAGAAATCCTCGATCGGATTAGTCGAGCGGTAAATCATTTATCCGATTAGGAATTCGTAAAGAATCGCGACCGGATTCTCGTGGACTCGAAGCGTTACTCGCAGAAGCACGATGCGCTTCGGAAGCCCGGTTATGACCCGCGATACGGTGCATCGATTTCGAGATCGAGAAGGACAAAACGAGCACGATTTCGAGAGGAGCGTTCGCGCGACACGACGGTCGGAACGAGCAGCTCCTCGCGAAAAATCTATATCGCGCGAAAGCGGAGTGACCTATAAACCTCGTAGCGGGTCGGGTCAGTCCGCACCGGCGCGGTGGCGCGGCAACGCGGCGGCGCAGTCCCGAATTCGAATTGAAGGGATCTTAAATTGGGTTAACGTCCAGATATTCGACGTAACGTCGGTATTAGTTGAAAAACTTTGTTCCTTCTTGGTAGCGATTCGCGCGCCTACGTTCGCCGGCTATTCCTCGGACTAATTTGCCCGTACGGTTACGGAGCGCAACTTAATTGACGCTTTTGGCCGCGCGTGCCACGTCAGGTTCGAAGCTGGTCGTGTCCCGAACCGTAGCTGGCGTCGGGTATTTCGATCCACGACGGAAACGATTATCCGACCTTTATTTTTCACGCCTACTTTTACCGCCGCTATCGACCGATTTGGCTAATCGCCGTTTATCAATTTTCCAGCACGCTATACCGTACCAGATGCCACGTGTCTCCGCCTACGTTCTTCGATACGCCGTACGCGTACGCCTAGGTACACGCGCGCATACGGAACGATTCCTCGCGACACCACGCGTTTTCCTTGCCGATATTCGAGATCGTTCCGCTACGAGCATTCTCGAGCGGTTCTCTGGCACGCGCGACCAGCGCTCGCCTTTTCGTTTCGTCAGAATCGCACGAGTTTCGTAACGAAATACCTCGACGGCGCTGCGTAACGTCGCTGCGTCAAGGTAACGTCAATAAAAATCTTTATCCTCGCGCGCCTCCGATGTTTTTCGAACCGTCGCGGTGTCTTCGAACGAGGTTACCGTAACCTCGCGTACGAGCGAGCTTCGATCCATCGTAAAAATCGAAACGCTACCGCGTCTCGTAAATCGAGCGGCAGCGATAACGTGGCAACGAAAGTCTGCGATAAAACGCGTGATCGAACGCTCGCAACGGGACGCGCGATCTGTTCGTCGCGAAGTAACTGTTCTATCGCGCATGCTCCGATTCGCTTCCAAGGTAAACGTCGATCGACGATCGAATTATATATCGCGGCCCAGTGCCAATGATTTTCTCCCGCCAATTTCTTGCTCTGGATCGACCCACCGATCGATTGTCGTTCGTCGTGAAATTTCCTGGTAGCGGACGTTTCACGATGCGTTAACTTCATGGTAATTTGTGGGTGTAACGCGAACAAGTTGCGTACGCAGCGAGTACGGTATTTTTACCTACGAACCTCGATATTTTCCTTCTACCAATTTCGAACGATTTATGAGAATAACCTCGAAACCTTGGTACTCGTTTAGCCGCGTTTCTTCGCGCACGCGCACGCGCCTCATCGACGTTATCGTTTCGCGTATACTTACGCAAGGTACAAACGCGTGAACTTTTCGATGGAAAATTGCTAGACAAAATTGCGCGACGTTCCGTCAAATACGTTTCGACGCGTTCACTTTGTTTCTTGTTACGATGTACGTATCGTAAACGTATCGATGATTTTCGATACGCGACGAGAGGTAAATCGGTTTGGAGCAAGTCGCATAAACGAGGTGCGAGAAGGGCGATGGTACAACGGAATCCGCCATTTCTCTCGGATAGTATGCTGATCTATTTTTGACGAGCGGTTAAAATAGCCGAGCTTAAAGTTCTGCTAGACACTGTTAGCTCCCGTAGCTGCCACCGCGTACGAAAGGAATTGGGTCAGACGTCAACGATGAAACAAGCCTATCGGAAAAGGTTTCCTAGTTTCGATCGAATCGCGATATTCGATCGCTGCATCGATACCGATACTCTCCCCGACAACGGGGCCCGTTCGCGCGTTCGTGATCCGAGCCTCACGTTCTCCGCGTATTCGCTTAGCTGGAAATTCGATCGGCAGAACGAGGAAAGGCAGAATGTCGGAGACTCGGTCGAATTTGGAAAAGTTTTCGCTGAAAAGCAACGACGCAAGGCGACGTCCAACGGCCGAAACGACCGTTGTACGTATCGTCTAAATTTAAACTTACGAAAGTCTCGAAACGATTGCATAACCTGGCATCGAGCGCGTGTACCGAGACCGCGGAAGTCGCAACTACCGGTGAACGAGTTACTTTGTCGACGGGACGATCGAGGAGCGATCGACATCGGTAAACGCGGAAAATTCCTAGAGAACAAAGCTGGAATCGAAGTCTTTCGTTCGCTCGGAGTCGATGATCATCGACATTTTCGGTCCGATCGAGGGACTCGTTCGCCTACGTGGCTACGTCGCGGGTTTAGCGCGAAGGTCGATTCGACGGATCGAATTCTCGCGTTCGAGCGTTAACGAGCGCGTCGAGGATAAGCTTACCTGCTGAAACGGTGGCAATTGGAGCAAGTCCCTCTCTTCGGCGGCGGTAACTTCGAAGGTGGGCGCGGGCTGGGGCGGGTACATGTTGCCCTTTCCGGGGTAGGAGGTACTCCTCCGAAACTTGACCGGACTGATGCAAGACGGATGAGCCGCCTGGCCCGGATGACCGGGAAACGTCGGACTCGGTTTCCTTCCTTGAAGTCCAGCGGCAGCCGCGACCGCCGCAGCGGCGTGCAGGGACGAATGCAACGGGGGAAGATTCGGCACCGATCTGCCCCGGCTCCACGGCGAAAGCCCGGGGCTCGCGACCGCGCCAGCCTGCGGTCCGGCTCCCCATTGTTGAGGCGCTTGCGGTCCACCGGACCAAGCCGCGTAACCTTTCGCGGGAAGGTAAACGCCGGGATGCGTGTTGGCCGTTGGTTGTTGTTGATGCTGCTGCTGTTGTTGTTGCTGCTGCTGCTGTTGCTGCTGCTGCTGTTGTTGATGCTGCTGCTGCTGTTGCTGCTGTTGTTGCTGCTGCTGCTGCTGTTGTTGCTGCTGCTGTTGCTGTTGCGTCGAGGAGACTTGGAGACCGTGCCTGGCCGTGGGAGCGGTCGCGGTGCCGTGTTGTTGAGGGAAATTGTGACTAGCGGTGATAGCTCGACGCGCGCCCGCCGACACGGTAGCGCCGGAACCGGCGAACAGACCGGCTGGACCACCGGACGGGAAGTTTTGAAAGGCCCCGATCGAGCCGTTGACGGGCAACGCGTGGAGACCGGTGTCGTCCGGGGCGGACCAGAGGCTCGGTACTCGGGCCGTATCCGAGAAACCCTGGAGCGTCGAGCTGGTGCTGCACGCGATCTCTTTCTCGCCGGAGGAGGGCGTCGTCGTCGCCGCGATAGCGATACTTTCGACCTCGACCGCGTCCTTCGTCTTCTCTTGTCCAGCCACGGTATCCAAGCCGGTGCTCGGCGACAACGGCGCAGTTTTGCCACCGGCCTGTTTCTCGATCAAGAGGTCGTCCTGCATCGTTGACGTCGTTATGGTTACGGCGGTGTTGGCGCTGCTACCGATCGACGACTTGCTCGTGCCGGACAGGCTGTTCGAGAAGAGACTGCTCGCGTTAAAGTCCCCCATAAATCACGGGGGATTCCAAGTGTCGCGTAATCGTCGCGCGATCCTCCGCGTTTCGTTCGAGGCTCGAGACTCGAGACTCGAGACTCGAGGCTCGAGGCTCGAGATTTTTCCGATTCCGGTTGCCACTCGAACGAATCGAATCGTATCGAATCGTTTCTATCGGTGGGAACGTCGTCGACCACGGCGGCTCCGTCGACCAGAGCTCGCGAGACAACTATCGATCCACCGCGTACTCGTAAAAACACCCACGAGCCCCGGAAGCTGTGCGAACTACGCCAATCTCTCTTTCGATTCCCTTCTTCTCCTCGTTTTCGCTCGATTTCCTCGTTTCTCCCTCGACCTTTTTCCTTCCCTTGAACGCGCTTCGATCGTACCCCGTCTTTCCTGACCTGACGCGTGCTCTCCTTTTTTCTCTTTCTTTCTTCTCCACCTTCACCACCTCCTCCTCCTCCCTCCGCCTCCTCCACGTTCTCCTCCACCTCTTCCTCTTCTTCTTCCTCCTCCTCCTCCTCCTCCTCCTCCTCCTCGCCCCTCTCTTTCTCTCGCTTACTCTCCGTCTCTCGTTCTAGTGTTACCTCTAACTCTAGCCGTGGCCGTAGTCGTAGCTCTGGCTCTAGCCTGCGCTCCGACTCTCGCCGATGGCTTTCCGCCTCGGTTCTACCTCTTTATCTGGACACGGCGATCCACTAATAATAACGTTCGACCCGATTAGATTACGTTAACGACGCGTCGCTTCCATACAATTCGGTAGCGACTTTGCTGCCGTAGCATTCTACTCGTTATCGAGCGATCGTTCGCTCGACGAGCATCGTCATCGTCCGCGATGGAACTGTTGCCCGAGGACCTTTGACCGTCGATCGAAGGTCGAGCGAGAACGTTTCCGGTATTCACTCGCCCCTAGCGAACATAATCGTTTCCCTCGACGAGCGCTGAGCCACTTGGAATGCTCCCAAATGCGGCCGATGCAACGCGACCTTCCCTCTTCCACTGCTCGCAACACGCGCGTGGAATACCACGATGGAAAAAATGCCGAATCTCACCGTGCACACGCACAACCACACGCACACGCACACGCACGCGTCGCGGCGCGCGCGCGAGCCAGCTAGCAACCGAAAAACACTCGCGCACTTGGCGAACAACTGGGAACGAGCGAGGGATCCTTGGTCCTTGCCGCGCGCGCGACGCTACCGATACGTCACTGAACACAGCTCGCCGACCAAACGGTTCCGCGGTTCCTTTCGACCGACATCGGATCGCTACTGCCGTTCGGCGCACTCGCGATCGACTGAACGATCGATCCTCTTTCGACTCGGGCCGACGATACGCGTCGCCGAGAACGCGCACGGACCTCGACGTACCTCGACGCTCGTCTACGCGAGACGACGCCAAACGACGCGAGACGACGCGACCCCTCCGTTTGTCGCGGCTTTGGCTTTTCGTGTCCTATGGGCGTTCGCCGAGCTCACCACCTTGTCTCGTCTTGGTTCGATCTAGCGCCTCTTCCCATTGGCAGCTCGCGTACTTTGCCCACTCGCGCTGCTACCGCACACCGCTCTCGATCGTTCTAGCTCTCTCTCTCTCTCTCTCTCTCTCTTTCTCCGTCTCTTTCTAATGCTCTATCTCTCTCTCTAGCTCGCTCTCTCTCTCTTCCTATCTCGTGCTCGCTCGTTCGTTTTCGAAACGATAGACACGGTGCGGTGCAGCGATTCCTCCGCAGAGCCGCCTCGAGTGACTCGGCAAACGTAGACTAGCTCGATCGCTGATCGGCCAGCCGGTTGCCTGGCTGCCTGTCTGTCTGCCTGCTCGCGTTCCCTGGCTGCACTCGATCGAGGCCAGGAGACCGCGATTCGACGACGCAGCTTCGCGTCGCGCGTGATACGATTCGTCCGCGGTGCCGACTTTTGGAACACTGTGGCCGTGCCGCGGCCCACACCATACCAGCCGTAGTCTCTCCGCGTAGCCGTGCGCTCGGCGATCTTCGGCCGCCGCTTCGTCCTCGTCCTCGTCGACGTCGTCGTCGCTACGTCGCTGCTGCGTCGCGCGGCGACGTCGGTCACGCACGCGCGTTCGCGTTTCACCCGCCACCGCCGCCGCCAACGATATCGCCGCTACCGATAATCGGAGAAAACCTCCATAGCCGTCGTCACCGCCGTCCTTCTCTTTGACCGACTCTACTATCTTCCCTTCTCCGGTTCCAATTACGCGCCCGATGCGACCGCCTCGACGTTTCCCTCTTCCGTTCAACGATCAAACTAAATTGCCTCTTCGATCACCTATCAACCGAAGCGAAATGCAAAAAAACTCGACCTTTAGCGTACGACGATATCACCTTTCGGAAACCTGCAATGTTTGATAATAACGTTAACCAGTCGTGCTGAATTCTGTTCTACGTGCTGCGCATGCATAATTATACGTTCCACTTACTTGCGCGAATGAACTGTTACCTTATGATATTTAGAGAATGGGGTCACTATGTTTGCGGAAATATTTACTCGTACTTTGCTTCCTTCTAAAATGATTTAATTGTCCAGCATATTTCCATGCGCGTTTTGAAAACGGTACATCTGGCTCCATCGAGTGGCGAAAATCGAATGCAATGAAACAGCGGATTCTTGCATAGACTTCCTGTTTAAAATGTTAAAATCAAGATTTAAGATTACGTGTTACAGACTCTGCATGAGTCGCTACGATAATACATAAATGAGACAACCGATGACCTACCGTCAATTGGTTATAACAATTCGAAATACCCGATTAGTTACGGTGTATTGATTATTACTTTTTACGATTCTCATTAACCGCAATGGTATTATTTGCGTAACGTGATCGTAAAACCTTGCATCGGTAGATCTTAATTGCTTGTCCCAAAGAAAATTAGTTACGCATTTTTCGACAAAACTTCGGAAAGCTGTCATGCTTCGACATCGACCAAATTTTGCAAATAAGCTGTTTTTTTGCAACAGAAGATATCTGTGAGAATAACTTTTGGCGACTCGAAAGAAAATTTGTTGCCATTCTTAGGTCATTCCCTGTATCATCGACGAGATTCAGTATAGTATGCGAATTGTTCTGAACGCATAATCTGCATTTTAGGACACTAGGAATATATTGCAAGCAGCATAGAATCAATATTAATAAATATATAATAAGTATGTAGCATATTAATCAATAAAATCAATATTAATTGAATTAAAAAAAAAAAATGGTACAAGTGGCGCCATCTCTCCTGCGAACAGGGTGAACTACACGCTTTTGAAACTGGCGTTTAATTAGTTCTCATCTTCTACCGCTAGATGGCGCCACATAGGACTGAAACCCATAGGCTAACTAGGATAAGCCTAAGAATGGTTAAAAATTTATGATAGTTTAGGAAAGTAAAAACACTTCAAAGTTAATTGGTCTTCCACTCCGATGTAATTCAATTCATATTATAGTCAATTAAGCTAATAAATTGACTGTATTGATTGAATTGAACCGAAAACGGTACATGTTGCGCCATCTAGCGACAGCGTGTTGGGAACTAATGAAACTACAGTTTCAAACCCGTGTAGTTCACCTTGTTCGCCGGAGAGATGGCGACACTTGTTCCATTTTTGCGAAAATTCAATTAATATCGATTTTGTTTGCTTAATTTACTATAAAATGCATCAAATTACATCAGAGATCAATACTAATTATCTTAGGAATGTTATATATAGCATAATAATCAATAAAATCGATAATATTAAAAAAAAAAAAAAATGGTACAAGTGGCGCCATCTCTCCTGCGAACAGGGTGAACTACGCACTTTTGAAACTGTAGTTTCATTAGTTCCTATATCCTGCCGCTAGATGGCGCCACGTGTACCATTTTCGGTTCAATTCAATCAATATAATCGATTTATCACCTTAATTTATTATAATATGCATCAAATTACATCGGAGTGCAAGACTAATTAACTTCGGAATGTTTCAACTTTACCAAACCCTTATGAATTTGCCTTTTCTTCGGAAAACCGTCATGCTCTATATCACGTCAAATTTTGCAAATAAACTCCTTCTTAAACCTTTCATAGATGTTACATTTTCGTTTCGTTGAACTGACTAATGCTCAATAATACATCTGCCTACAAATAAATTACCAAGTTATATCATATGTACATATAAGTTTAAGTATAAGAACATTCGTATACGTACACGGTTTATATTACACATGTACTTCGTTGACGGTAGATGGAGTAGTCGACCAGTGAATCAGTCCGTTTGACGTTTCCAGCGCAAACGAATTAGGAGTAAAGAATAAAAGTAAAGTATTTTACACTTTTACGATATCTTTCGCACAACAAAATGAATAGACTTTTTGGCCGAGCCAAACCTAAAGAACCAGCACCAAGCATCACCGACTGCATCGCTGGGGTAAATCATTACGTTTTTCGTTACAATACAAACAGGTTATGTTACTATCCTCCTTCTTTCGATTAAAGCGTAATTATTGTTTGTTTTTTTAAGGTTGACAGTAGGGCAGATTCTGCGGAGAAAAAGATAGCTAAATTAGATGCGGAATTAAAGAAATACAAGGATCAGATGGTTAAAATGAGAGAAGGTCCTGCAAAGAATGCGGTGAAGGCTAAAGCCTTACGCGTTTTGAAGCAGCGAAAAATGTACGAAGCACAAGTAGATAACTTGCGTCAACAAGCATTTAACATGGAACAAGCAAATTATGCTACTCAAACGTTAAAAGATACTCAGACAACCGTAGTCGCTATGAAAGAGGGTGTTAAACAAATGCAGAAAGAATTTAAAAATATTAATATAGATAAGATAGAGGTAATTCTCATAAAATTTTGCTTTCAAATATTTCGTGTATCCGTATTAAACGACAACGCGCATTCGACGTATTACAGGATCTTCAAGATGACTTGGCCGACATGCTGGAACAAGCCGACGAAGTCCAAGAAGCAATGGGTCGTAGTTACGGTATGCCAGAAATCGACGACGATGAATTAGCTGCCGAATTAGAAGCTCTCGGCGATGATTTAGCCATCGACGAAGATACGAGCTACTTGGATGACGCTATCAAAGCACCGAATGCCCCTGATAAAGAACCTGGCGCTAGCTCGGTCAGAAATAAGGTCTGTCTTCGTATCTATTTTCCGATCTATTGAAGTTCTATTTCTTGATATCATATTCGATGATGGTGCAAATTTGTTATCGTGAACATTATCGTAGAACGATTTCTTCTTTTCAGGATGGTGTCTTAGTCGATGAATTTGGCTTGCCGCAAATACCAGCTAGTTAAAACATCCATGAACTAAGAGAATTTAAGACCGTGTTTGTGGACAGATAAACACCCAAAGAAGTTCGGTCCACGAGACTTTGCAAAGCTTTTCGAAATGCTATGTCCGTAGATAATTTTCGAAGCATCCAACAAAAATTTTTCAAATCAGTCGACATATATTTTATGCAAATTGCGAGTCTCTCAATGGCTAATGCAATAATTCATTGTTGCCGATAGATGTACTATTTTTATTCCGTTTTGTTTAAGTTGTTAATGTATATATCGGATTAATAAATAAATTTGTATAATTTAGAGTTTACTAACAAATTTTCGATCGCGAGATTAAATAATTTGTAATCGTGAAATTTTCGGTCCTTTCTGATTCTGCAATTCTGTGTATTGAGCAATTAAGTTTAACACTATCTCTTGACTATCGACAAAATGTGCTTCTTCGAAACCACGTACTTGCGTGTAGTGATATACGTGTGCCTGCAAAATAATCATACCGTTCGAATAAATATTATGATATATATACATATTTACACGCAATGTATCTACGTGTCTTACGAACAATACCTTTCTTTTGTATAATGTAACAAATTGTCTTATTACATTTTTAAACAACAAATGCATCGAGGTAGAGTTTAAAAGGCACAACAATGAGGTTGAATGTCCAGCTGGAGGTACTGAGCACAAACCTATTTTCATAGCTTCTCTGCTCCATTCCGTGCACGTAATTTTTCGTTGAAACCTAACATTTGTGACGGAATATAAAATATTAACGCTAACTATTATAATTTATGTAGATTTGCTGCTACCTTTCGACGTTTCGTTTTAAATCGCTTATAAAACAGTTGCCTCTGGCAATATGTGCGCCACTCAATATTTTCGAACCGAGTTGTAGCGGATCTACTTTGATTAACTGATTGCTGCGTGACCAGGCATTGCTAAATAATTCATCCAGTAGTCTGATAAACAACAGAAAACGATAAAAATCATTACGTTCGTTCAAAGTTCGAAGTAATTAAATTAAGAACTAGCATATACTTTGTTCCTTTCATAGTGCACATCGTTGACGCGGTTAATGTTGCCGGACTAACGCTGCTAAATATGTAATGTAATTTCGGATACGCTACGAGATTTGTTGCTATCTCATTCATATCCATATTTAAGCTACCAGGAAATCTGGATCCACTGAAATAGCACTTTCGTTTTTAGTCTTCTGCCGATGTTTATTACTCATGTTAATTATATCGCTTATCGAGTTACCTAGTTAAATGAAGAAGCATATTTACAATGACACTGTTCATGTCTTGGAAGGGCTTACACGAAATATTGTAGTTTATCTGATCTATGTTCTCTTTCTTTTTCAATTGTGCATCGCATATATCCAACAGGGATGTGTTTTCAATAGGAAACACGCATGTTGCATATTCTATAAGCTCTTGCGTAGCTAACAATGCATTATAAGGTGCTGTTACAACATCTTGCATAACTGTTGGATATATACAAGATACTAATCTGTAAAATCAACTATTAACATTGTACAAATAAACATTTCTGACTAATTAAAACAGAAAATGTCTTTAATGAGGACATAGTACGTTTTTATGAAGCAAGAATACCTGTCTATTACAGGATAGTTGTCAGCTAGTAATTTTAAAATGGCTGTTCCTAAACCAGAACCAGTACCACCTCCAACAGAATGCATAAGTAGAAAACCATGTAGCCTTGAACATTTTTCTACCGAGAGTCGTATAGTATCCTCTAATCTTTCATAATACTCATTACCATAAGTATAATGACCCATGGCCCTAAAAGCAATAGTGCCTCTTTCACTTAGAAAATAAAATGTTAGGTGTAGCAATCAATTACCAATTATTTGCAGAGCCTGGGTAATTGGTCACCATACACTTTTGATCAAACAAATCACGCAAGGGACCTTTTCTCTGTGACCCTACTACACTATCTTCCATATCTATCAATATTGCCTAAATAGTAAGGAGTTGATTATGTTAACTTACTAAACTCATAGTGTCCTAAAAAAGAAGTCAACGTACCCTAGCTTTGACTTTAGCTCTCCTCAGATCATTTACAGTTTTGAAACAGAAATCATGAGTATTATCGGGTATAAAGAAGAAGCTATGAAACGCATCTGACAGATCATCAATATTCTTCATGTAATTTCGCTGTATTTTAAGTAAATTCACGCCAGTATTTGCAGTTTCTATACCATACTCGTGCAATGCAAGGGGCCAAAATGCCGAACCAATTTGATTTCCACATTGTCCGACTAAAATCGACGTAGAAGAATGTAATTCGCATTGAAAAGTAATGTAATATCGCATAAATATACCTTGAATCGTGATAAACTGACTCATTAAGGTTTTACAACTATTGCTATCTTCTGCGTCCGTTTTATTCCGGTACTCAAAACATGGAAGGTTAAAAAACGTGTTTTCAAATCAGATTGCATTCGCGCTACTTCTCTATTTCTGAGATCAGGTTTACAATAATAAAGGATGAGTATTTCGCTTAAGAACAAACAAGACAGCAAAAAGGCTATCTCTCTCACACTTGGGTTATTAGACCAATGTAAACCGGACTGATTACAAGTTTCACTGTATGAAGTTAGAAGTATTACGTTCGATATCTGTCTCGACATTTTCAACTCTCAAGTTTCGAATTTCAAATAATCGGGTGCTACGTTCACGATGTTACTATGCACAGCACTTCGTACATTCAGTTAATAAGAAACATTCATTTTTATACGACTAGCGAAATGGCCCTGAAAATAATTTATCCAAGTGCAGTTACCCTTTTACTTATTTGTTATCTTCACTTATCTCACATAGCGTCTGCGTTGAACATGGAATCAAGTAAGTTAAATTAACCTATGAATCATTTATAAATTTTGCCGGATTTTGTATTATTTCAAACAATACAAAATGATCGGTAAGATAACAATGATAATAGGTAACAATATGTTTGTCCGATCTTGTGTCACTTGTAAGATTTATTAATAAACTTAAATTCTATGTACAGAGGAAGATACGGTACATATATTTCCATGATAAAAGTATTACAATAACTCGTCAATAATATAACGTGTTTATTAATTTATTTTTATAATTTTCAGCACATTTTCTAAAGCCAGAAGACTTATACGAAAATAATAAACCTGGATTACAAATATTCTGTCATAATGCCAACACAAAATATTTGATACACATATGGAGAAGTTTAACCGTAAGAGAATAATATTTCAAATAATCTGTATTAATGTCTATGATATCATGTCAACATATGCAATCAAATTACAGATGCATTTAAGTACAAATATAGATAACTATGACATTTATGATGGAAAAACTGCACAAGAAGTGATGCAAAAGCACGATGATAATCAGAGATCTTGGAATCTTAATTTATTTGGTACAAAAAAGCAAAAAAAATTTAAAATCAATCCATTTGAGGATGTGTGCATCGGTATATATGTATATCCTTCAAATTTACACAAATACACGATGAGTATGACACAAACAAGTGAGTATTATTGCAAACAAATGATTAGATAATGTTCAAGTATCATTCAAATACTACTCTTTCATTTTGCAGATATTGATGCTTCCAACTTAATACAAATGTTATTGGGTGCTCTAATATATTGGAGTTCCCGTAAATTAAGTGGAAATCCTTTATTTTATTACTTATGTGGTATTACACTTGGGATTACTACTTCGATCATAATTTTAGTATACTTTGTTAGCAAATTGTTACCAAAGGTAGTTGATCCCTTTGTATAATTATTGTTTAATACATTGAAACATCAGTTTTCACAAGTTTTACAAGTCATATATAATTTAAGGGTAAAGTTATGTACTTGATGGTAGCCACCGGTTGGACAATGAGTTTTTACTTGATACAAGCGTTATGGGAAAATGCTCGATTAATCGCGGTTCAATACAGAGAATGGGTCACATGGTACATACTATTGACATCTTTAATTAGTTTTGTCATTTGTTACCGTTTCGGCCCAGTTACGAATGCTAGAACGAAAAAGATCATCGAATGGTTCTTGCAGGTTTGTATTACAGGTACCTTGAAATTAATAGCAGCAACAAATTTAATCTAATATTTATCAATTTTAATTTTGTTTGTTTAGCTAGTAGGATTAATCATGATGTACTCCAGCAGTTATTTCCGCGAAGCATCATTGTTTTGTTGCGTCGTAACTATTCTTGTTTGTAATTTCCCGGTTGTACTGATTCGAAGAGGGAGAAATTATTGGTAAGTTCCATTATCCAAACAAAACGTTAAGCTTCTTTTACAAATTAACCAATGTTATTTTTTCATTGAAACGTTTAACGCATGTCGCGTATCGCTATTTTATATTTTGTTACGTTTTGTATGATTGCCAATAAATTATGATTGCATTCTTTATTGAAACTTTATTTTATTTCGATAGAAATATAATAAAAACATTATGTACAATAAGGTTAATATACATAATTATGAAAAAACCTATTTAATTTTGATCTCTTTTGTATCGTTTTTTTTTTCCGTCCGAATACACAATTTTTTACGGACCTTCAATTTCATTGTTTTTAATAAAAGTAATGCTAATTGTAATAGTATCGATAGTTATACGGTATTAAAGTTGTTTACAAAGGAAAGCATGTATGTTACATGTCTACCCGCTATACGATTAGGAAGACTATGTTTCCTGAGAGAAGAAAGTTATTAACCGACGATGAATATCGTAAAGAAGGAATAAGAGAAACGAATAAAGCGTTAAACGAACTGAAAGGCTACTGTTCCAGTCCCGAGTGTAATCCATGGAGGACAATTCTAAAATTAAAAGATCCGATCAGGTTGTTACACGGATACTTCCGAACGAATATAGAATAGAAAGAGGAAGCAGCTGTAACGTAAACGTAGACGGTAATTTAAACAACGCATCTTTTTTAGGTTTGCCAAATTTATGGAGGGTGAATCGCATTTGTCGGAAGATGAATCGCTAGAATACGACGCTGAAATAACGAGAATTATAGAAGAATGCGAGTATACAGACGAAGATGATTTTTGATGAAATTTACGCAAGGTACCTGACTTTTTCTATTAAGATTACGGTACTAAAGTACAAAGTGATACGAACACGTACAGGGGATTTTAGCATATTTCGTGTGACATTCATTCGAGATCGAATCTATGTTTGTTTGATGAAATGATATGTATAGATATTAACTTATTATTAGAAACCTTCTATGTAAAATATCGATTTGAAATGGTTTTCGAATAAAATCGTCGTGTCTGAGCTTAGCTGGATACAGCTAGAGAAATATCCAGCTAATGCTAGATCCGATTTACCAACAGTTTCATCATGGTCGTATTTTATCCGATTAATCGGCGATTTGCGCGACAACACTTTCAGCAGATAAGTGGAAAGTGGTACGTAGAAGCGCGAACTAGTCGTTAAGATTCGTGTCGTGACTTCTTAAAATTTGTCATATGCCTTCACGATCGTATTCTTATCTTGTTCGCGTGACTGCAATTGACCGCATTCGTTACCCCATGCACCCCCATCGTTCCAGTTATATTTCCACGAATACGATTTCATACTTGGGAAGAAACGTTTTGCGAAAATGATACGTTCCAATTAATTTCCATTTTATCGAAGAGAACACGAAATACGAGCCGTGAAACGTTACGCGACAAAGAACCAGCGCCTGTCTAGCGATTTATTTTCCGAAACGCATGTCGTGTGTTACCAACTATTCGTGCTTAACGCTGGAAAGTCCGTGAGGAGACTGGTGGAATGCCAACCACCGCGAGATAAACGAGAAAAAGCGAAAGCTTTGTTCAAGAAACAGAATATGGGTCAGTAATCATCGGAGTCCCCGGTTCTCTTTTTCTTTCGGTGTTTCCACACGTTGGACGCGCAAAATAAAAGCAGGACAGCGATCGTCGTCCAAGCAGCCATCATTTGTTTGTTTTCCCGTTTCCTCCGGGCTTCCCGCTTTTCTCTTGTTTTCGTCGGACTAGTTTTCGCGCTTACAACAGCCCAGTTATTGCTTACCCGTGCAAACTGCTTAGTCCTGCTGTTTCCGAGAATCGGGAACACGCAACGTCGACGTGCATTTTCCTAGCTTCCGCTTTGTATATTCATGGTTCGTTAGCGCGAATCATTTTAAAGCTACTTTCAAACGAACGGATTCGCTCGAATCAGCGTAAACTTGGCATTCCTGGCATTTCACCGATTGCGGGCTACGGCTTGAATCGCTTCACCGATGGGCGGCAAATTGTCATCGGCAACACCGACAGGTGGTCGTCAATCGGACACCTTGCAAAAAGCTTCGGTATCGACAGGGATGCGTGCGGCTTCGCCACGTTCACTCGATTGATCATATTGGATTACAAATTGCCACAGAACGCCCATGCGTTACAGTCACGATCACGCGAAAGCAATACCCACCTTCCCTTTATCGGTGATTTCAAATGTTATTCTCTTAGATTCGATCGGATCTATATGTTCCGTACGATAAATATTTGCGGGAGCGCGTGTCGACTCGGCAGCGGTAAGTTAAAAGCGTAGAAAATGTTCGGCGAGAACGCGGTGCATTGTATCGAAAGGTAAATCGTGCATGGCCAAGCGGTTCGAGGAAGCCACGTGATCGGCAGGTGGGATTGGTGGCGGTCCAAAGGGCAGAAGCAGGATCAATAAGACAAAGACTGGTTTTCCGTGATGCATGGCGCACCTGCTCTCCGGAGCGACGCGAAGAGAGCGAATTCGATCCGTTTCGCGATCCTTTATCGAAAATCTCGAGGCTTGCCGATCGTGACATCGCAGAAGAATGTGCCGAGCTATTTCTTCGCGAGTAACGAGAGAAAAGGAGACGAACTTCTTTCGCGTTATATAGTTTGAAAGCGAGAATAAGCAACGTCAAATTGGCCGAGATACGGATTTCGTGACCAAGTTTCGCAGGCGTACGCGTTTCGAAAGAGCGTACGGGCGAACGGGCACGTTGCGGATCACGGTGCATAGCCTTTCCGATCACGTTTCGTTAATCCTTTGCTGAACCATTGCAAGCGCGGTCGCGAACAATTCTCTACGAGATTCAAGCGAACGAACTTTTCGCGGATCGCCGAATCGAGAGCAGTCGCCCACGACCTTCCCAGAAAGGAACGCTAGATCCTTGAGAGGGGCCTACCGAGGGTCCCGAAGGGACTGGTCTCGAGCGCGTGCCATCTGCCGGGACTAATTCTTCGAGTACCGGTTGCCCTTTACCTCCGAAACGTGCAACACGTAGCCAGCAGCCTTTTAAATCGACTACTTCGGCAATCACGGTCAGCTGCCTAGTCGGCGTCCTTTTCTGGACGCGAACGTCTTCCTTTCTCTCGTGCTTTCGCCCGCTTTCTTCTCGGCCATTTCCTTTCACCCTCTCTTTCTATATCCATTTATTCCCGGCGCCGATTCGAGAGAAACAAAGACCGAGAGGAAATTCGGGAACAAAGAGGCACGATCGATCTTTACCGCTCCAAAACTGTATTATACCTCGAGAAAAGCCTCTCGGTAAGAGCAAAGCCACGAACGTCTAAAGATACCGCTGTGTGTCGTCCGAGAGTTCAAGATTAATACCGGTGCAATTTGTAATGCACGCGAAAGGAGACGAGTAGGAAGAACGCGTTGATGTAAGCGGAAAGAGACGCGATAAGACGGAGACGAAGAGAAATCCGAGAGAGGTTAAAGGTTACCGGTCTTGCCACGAACTCGTAACCAACCACTTCTCCCGGCGGTCTGACCTTCGTTGCCGCACAATCGTATGCTTCCTGTTCAAAGGAACGTTCGATCGTGATCGTGGAATTATCGAGACCCGTGAAATATTCCATGTACGTTTCAACGTTACACGTATTTCACTCGTTTTATGTTTTTTACGGATACAGCGTGAAATAATTCATGTAGGAAAGTGCAATCGTTTGCACGTAAATAGTAAGTAGGTATACGGTGGTCTGTCGCAAATCGTTGGACTACTTACGTATAATAATTCCAACTTGACCGGGTGGTAACAAAGACGCGGAAGGATCTAGCATACTTATAATGAGCTTTATTCGATAACTTTATCGAATCACTTTTAACGAGCAAGTTGGTTCGCTTTTGAAGTTTCAACTCTGAAGCCTCGGATTTCTACCTTCACCTCGTGAATCTAATTTCGTCGGAGCGAAAAATGTGCTTTCATAATATTAAATTTTTCCGATCGGTTTCTCGTGTTTCCAAGGATTAATCTTTAGAAAAATATACGAGAAACATGGAAGCGGTGAAACGCGAGTTTCAAACCGGGGGTGGAGATATTCCTGTCGGGGAAAATTCGTTCCGGACATTACGGACTACCGATAACAGGAAAACGGGGTGACGAAGCAAATTTCCCGGCAACGCTGTCGGCGATTGGACAGGCCAGGGTTAAATACACCTACGCGTTTTCGGGGATGATCCTAATGGTATTTTGCTAATTCGAAACCTAGCGCGGGCACACAGTTTATCGTTCAAAGAAGCGTGCCAGGTTTCACGAAGTAACTTTCCGGCGTTATTGGAATTAGTCCGAGTTATCGTTTAAAGTGTCATCAACCTCGAGGTCATGAAAATACGATGAATATATCCTGTCGGTGATATCATTTGCGGAGCGTTTCTACGACTAGGATAAGAGACGAAAACGAAAGCACCGCTATTCTTCCATCGTTTGCCCGGTCGTTGTACCGTACACCGAACGATTCTTTTACGATTTCGCGACAAGTGGCGGCGGCACTTTAGTCCCTCCTCCCATTTATCCGTAACTATTCGCGTCGGATCGCGGTGAACAACGACCGAGAGTAATCTCGGTGAAACGTTCGAGGTCGACGCATTTGGCGCGAACCGGGTCGCCGTTCTCAATGGCGGATAGACGCTTAAAACGACGACCGCGAACAATTGGACTTACTCGCGAGGTTGTTTCGCCCTTTCGCGATATTCTCGGACGTGCGAAATATCCGAATTTATTCGCGCACACGTGGCACGCGTCGCGCGCCGCGAACGCGTTTTCGCGCGCGTTCGACCAAAAACACCGCGTATTCGTTTCCCGATAGCTCGGCATCGAAGCTCGTAAATTGGAAAAGTTTAACGATGCTTCGCGGCCGGCTGAGTAGTTGTTCGTCGAGCATTTACGTCCCTCTCGAATCAACTCGTCGACGGGGAACTAACTCGCTTTCTGTTTCAGCTGGAAAAAGGAAAAAAACGGACGGAGCGAGAATGGAGAGAAACGGGAGGAAAACAGTGGGGAAAAACGAAAGGAACCGGAAGCGAGGGAACAGGAAGATAGGCCGGGTGAGAAAGGAATAAGAGGGCTCGGGAACACCGGAAGGATCAAGAAAGACGGCCGTACGGAAGAGAAAGAGAGACGCGGCACGCAGGGCTGTGGAGAAATCGGGAAACGGCGAAAAGGCCGGGAAATAGGGGAAATGCGAGAGAAACGAAGAGCGGCGAGGATAAATGGGGGCGGTAGGGAGGAACGGTAACGGCGAACCGAGATCGAGAAAACCTTCGGTTAGGGTGCGACGGAGAGGGGGTGGTGAGTCAGTGAAACGACGAGAGTCGCCGAGAAACATTTTTCCATCCTCCGAACGATATAATCGAAATTATTTGGATTCTTGAATTCGTTAGATTCGGAATGAAAAATCGGTCGACTCTGCGTCGTTCCACTACGTATAAATCGCGGATGCAGCTACCGCTCGATAAACGCAAACAACCTAACGGGTACCGAGCTTGCGGTTTGCGAAAGCTTTTGCTGTACAAGCAGTTTGCTTCCTAACGTACGCGTTCTAGACCAGCACGAAAATCGAAAGCTTTAACCCTTTCGGATTCGACTATTTTCCGTAATTAGAGGAGTACCTCAAACTGCTCCTATAACAAACGGTGCTGAATTTCGATATCGACATTGCGCAAATAAGTTTTATTATACGGCTATAATTTCCGAGGGAAATAAATGTTATGCGCATTATAATGTATACGGGGCTTGAAGGGGTTAACGTTTAACGATCGTTTTCGACCCGATACGGGCTGAACGAGGTCGAATCGATCGAGGCTTTGTCGGGATCGCAGGATGCATCGAGTCCCGTGAGTCTCGTAAAATCGATACTCGTGTTTTTCAGCGTGGGTCACTGGTTTCGTAACTCGTCAGGAGCAAGCCCGAACAGCTGCACGATACGTTCACTTTTCATAAGTTCCTTGGTTCGGAAGGATATTGTACGCGGAGCGACCGGTGCGAACCGTGAAAGGTTACGCGATAGCGGTTGCGGCAATCGTGAACGATCGTTAATCGCTGCTCGCAAGATTTGGAAATGTATACGATATCTCAAATGACTGTACGATTACGCGGACGATCGACGGGAAACGTTTCGAGGAACGAGTCCTCTCGCTCGGCACGGGTAGCAACGTTGATCGTCGTCCGCGTGGTCTCGTAATCTCGATTGCGCGGTAATTAAGATACCGATAGGGATGCCGTTAGCCGTTCGGCACCGAGAGAGAAAGCGAGAGACGGGTAGGAAGTAATAAATCGAAAACAGCTTAGAGGCCGAGATCGCCGGGATTCTAAGCAATTCGATTACACGTAGATCCGCTTGTTATCCGCGAAATAAAAAAGTAAAGAAAGAAAAGAAGGTCGATAAAAGAGCGACAGAAGCGGTGCGGCGGTGGCGGAGGTTTCCGAGTCGCTTCGGAGAACCCCTGTAGCGCAATCGAGCAGCGAGCAGCGAGCAGCGAGCGGCGAGCGGCAGGGCGAACGGGGCACCGAGGGGAGCAAAGAGGCTCGCCGAGCCAATCGGAGGCGCGAGTGCGCGGCGCAGATGCGCGCTAGATTCGAGCCGCCGCGCCGGGCTGCTCAGATCGAGCGTGGACGTTTACCGCGTCGTATCCTTTGGTCTTTTCGTTCGACCTCCGCTTCGGTCCTTTCTGTTCGCAACACGCTCGCGAGTCACTCCCGTTCTCGATTCTCGTCTCGCGTCTTTCGTTTCGATTTCGATCATCGTCCGATCCGCCAGTGTTTTCGACGGTTCGCTCCGTCGGAGAAAGGACGACCCGCTGTCACGTGAATTTCGATCGGTGACACGCGAAACGCGCACGGAGTGTTCGCTAGGACTTCCGGGTGAGCCGATAACCGCGATTCGAACCGGTGCGAGCCGACGGATACGCACGGTACCGAAAGATCGAGCGATCGAGCAAAATCGAGCCGTTGCTCGTTCGCCGAATCGGACATGATAGGTCAGGACGACGCGTGTCAAGGACATAGAACCGGAGTCGCGTCGCGTTCGTCGGGTATCGGTGCTGGTGCGAACGTACGAGCGTGAGAGAATTCGAGCTATGGAAGCATCGTCCTCCGCGTTGTCTTCTGTTGGGTGTATTTTTTGACCGCACCGAATCGAATCGAATCCGGGGACAAGAATGTAAGGATCGTTGACGGGCAACCGCGAGTGTCAGTTTCCAGTGATTCCATGAATTTAACTCTGACCCAGGCATCCACGTTTGCTGGTGAATTCGCAGTCGGAGCAGAAAGGTCAGTGCACGTTTTATCGTGTTTCGTTTATCGATCGTCAGGGTACAGCGGACGGATGAAAAGTATAAAAGCATCGTTAAAAGTATCGAATGCGAACGGTGCGTTTTGCGCAAGTTTTCTTGCGCGCGTTACCTCGATGACTCCGGTTTCTCGTCGTTTCGATCGCTTCGCCCGAATCGGATCACGCGCGAGTCGGATCGGCGATCGATGCCCACGAAATAGGCGTGTCGATGCGCGCTTAAAAAGCCGCGTACTTACATCGAGAGCGTAACGGATCGATTCGCGTACCTCGAGATCGGCGACCGCCAAAGAATAAAAAAATTCCATCGAGATAAGCATCTTTCGTCACGAACGAAACGAAACACCGTTTAAGGGGCTCTCGGGGCGTAATTAAGATCGATAGCTCGAGATTAGATTGGCTCGCGGAGGCGGAAACAACGACCACGGACAGACCGAGAATTCGAAGAGGATTCGAGGTCGGGAGAGGAAACGACAGTTGGAGCGTCGGCGTATCTATCGGCTCGAGTCGTCGCGTATCCGAAGCGAGTCGATGCATCAGGAATTGCGCATCGTCGCATATACCAGAGCTTTGTACGATCGAGAAGATATAAAACGTGGTCGACGTGACCGACACCTAATTAGTTGTCCTTCCTCCTCGTCTCTCAATTTAGATTCGATGCCGTAGCCGTGCAATGTCTCGATAGGTTTGCTCAGACGGAAGCGCGTACACAGCGTGACGATCGAGCTCCGCTGCATTCGCGGTCTGAATTAGATTAAGCTACGTTGTAAGTTCTCTCCCTATAAACTGATTAGTCGTCGATTACGTACGAAAACCGTTTACCAAAAGTCTGTTTTGCGCGCCAATCGAGAAAGGAGTCGCGTACGCGACGCTTCGCGCTCTTTCCTCCCGTTTCGACGGATTTTTCTGGGTAACCGGTTGCTCGCGTGCACGCGCACGCACTCCCGGACCTTTACGGAACTCCTGCGTTCTTCCGACTGACCTTTGCTCGCTCTCGCGATCGATCGATTCCCCTCGAATCGTACGTTCAACCGGTTCGCTTTGGACGTTAACGAACGACGCTACGCGCGCATCGAACGTTGATAATTATCGTCGTTCGCTCTCGTGAAAGTCAACCTACCGTAAAGTTCTCGGGCGTTCATTCATCGTTAGCGCGTTGCGTAATAATTGCAACTGGCACGTGCCACGTACGTACGTTACCGGTGACACCGGTGCAACGATGCCTCGACGCGTCCACGATTCGCTCGTGTTCGCTTCGCGATCGCGATTACCGAGTGCATTCATAATAGGCGGAAACAATGATACGTAACTTTGTCTCGGTCGAGCGCTCGACGAACGATTTCCGGCACGCGTCGCCGCTTCGGGTGATCGCAGTCCAAGAGTTGACCGGGGAAGAGGTCCCTTTATCCGGGGATACAGGAAAAGGTTTATTTGTCCTGTCTTCGAAGAGACTCACGCGTATCTTTCGAAAGAAACTCGTCGAGCGGTGACCACGCTGCGCCGTTACCCGGGAAAAGTCACTCTCGCTCTTCTTTCGTTTCCTTTCTTTCGCGAAAGCGTCGGACTCCGTAGTTCAGTTCGTTTATTCGCGATCGGTGACTTCCGGTTTGCATAAATTACCTACATCGGAAGGGGAGGGTTAACGATATCAGTTAGGTTCGGTGCGACGTTGAAGATCATTCTTCGATGGAAACTCGTTATCGATAATTAATCTAGTTAGCAGGTTCCGTCGCACCGCCTACATTAGCGCCTCGACGTTGCGACTGCTCTGTCGCGTCGTCGATTAATTTCCTCGAAATCGAACGCGGCAAAATCGACGTTGCTTTCGTCGTTGTACGATTCGCGGCTTTGTAATCTCGTTTGAGCAAGGATAATTGCGCGAAATTACAAATTCGCGAATCCCAGTTTCGCCGTGCGTGCTTCCTCCTGTTTCGATATCCGTTACCCGAGGCGTAACTGTGTCATATGGCCGAAAGAGTCGACCACGCGCGTGGTCGACGATTAACGTATTTAACGAGCAAATTATCGAAAGCGATCGCTCGTTGTAGACGACCTCGTGCGTGAGGCGAAATCAAAGTAAAGCCACGGAAGCTTCGGTCTTTCGTTGACGCGTGTTACGACCTCGTAATCCTTTCTCGACGCTTTCTTGTCTTCGTGCCTCTGAAATTTCTTGCTCTTCGTTCATTTTTCCGCGCAATTTCGGACGAGAACCTCGTAATGCCGCAGTTTGAGCACGAGCCAACTCGTATTTCACTCTTACCCCTGCACCGCGAACCGCGCGTGTCCCATCATAAATTTTCTTTTCTATCAACGCGAACAGATAATCGTATCGCGAATATTGTCCAGACTTTTGCGCGAGACAAGAAGGTAAGACGCGACTCGTCGCGTCGTTAAACGCTAACGAACGCATTCTTCCGTGATGGTGTACGTTCTTTGGTTGGGGTGGAGAACCGTCTTCGGGGTTATTTTTGTCTTTTCGTACACCCCCGTTGAACCGAGCCGGAAAGAGAGGAAGGGGACCCTATCTCGGATAAATTTATCGCTCTCGACTCGCGATCGAGAGCAATTCCCAGGAAGGCCAGACTTTCTCGAAGAAGGAACGCGCGATCGTTTCGACGTCGTTTCGTCGGATTACGGGCATTTCGATACCGTAAATACCGTCGACGTTACGATCTTCGTGCGCTCGATTTTCGAATCAATTGTTCCTCCGAGCAATAATCCCGTAGCGATTACTTGTTGCGTGTTATATCTGCTTGAACTTTACCGGTAAATCGCAGCGAATAAAGCAAACGCGCCATTATTCGCAGAAAGGACAGCGCGTAATTAAAACACGGTCAATTTTAGCGGGCATGGGGCCAAACGTGTTCCAGCGACGAAACGAGAGACGAATCGGCCTCGAGGATCGATGGCACAGCGAGGAACTCCCACGCGGCCATCCGCGGTACCCGATTTTCTATCGGTAACCTCGAGGCGACCGATTCGTGTACACGTATACCGTATATGTTCGAGCGCGCGAACCGAGACGTCGGTGGACGCGTAAGCGAAGGGAAGGGACGAAAAGCCGGTCTTCGACGGAACACCTGCTCCGCAGGTATGCGATCCTTTCCACTCTTCTTTCTTCGGGCTCTGCTTCGTTCGGATTTCTTGCCGCGCTTCCGTGCTTCGTTATCGTTTCTGTCCCGTCCCGTCGACGCGTGCTCGTATCATGCCCCCGACAAAATTAAACCTTATTCTTATTTCTCTCCTTTCGACTCCGCTCTGCCCAGTTCTTCTTTCGTTTCTCGAGCTAATCGCTTATATCGGCCCAACCGTTCGCTACCGAAAATCTGACTCCTTAATAGCGATTCCGGTTCGGCTTTCACGGAGATACGTCCTCGACAGGAACGTCGAAACGAGCCAAACGACGGAACACCTGCCTGCTCCTCTCGCGAACCCGCGCTTCCTTTTTCTCTCGAGCGCGAACAGCACCTTTACGTCTTGCTCCTCGGTGCTTCTCATTTTTATTTTCAACGAGTTTTACGACTGGTCGCTCCGTATCTCGCTATCTCGTGATCGCTAGACGGTATTTATGATGTCAAAAGACGAGCTTCGCGTTAAAATTTTCAGAATATCGCGTGTGTTTGTAAGCGAAATTTATCGACTAATCAGCAATTGTTCATCGCCGCATGCGCAGCGTCATCCTGTACCGATAGCTTAGTATGTAGCTTCGGGTTCCGTCCTATTATATCCGTGGACGACATCGATGCAGCTGCTTTCTCGATACGACTTGATCGCGGCGCAGCGAGATCGTTCGATTCGGCCGAAATTTAGTTGGCTAACCATGGGATTTTGTTCTCGATCTGCAACCGTCTAGCGTCGTAACTCGGGCCTGTACCGGTGTGGCGGTAACTCGATAGCTAAAGCTTGGCTGCACAGTTCGGAGCACGTTGCTCCGGCAAGCTCCATTGTTTCTGGGCAGTTTATCGTAACCCAACGCTTATTGTGCATTCCGCGCCACGCTGGTTTTGCTCTCTTCGTAGCCGGACAAACTGTGCGCTCGGCCGGTCTCTTGCTCGCATGCCTGCCCGTTTCTCGCCTTCTCGTCTTTCCGCTTACCCGCTCGTTCTCTCTTATTCTCTCCGTTACGATCCTTTCGAGACACCGAGATTAGCGGACGGCGAGTGCGAAAGCTCGCGATTCGCGATATCTGCTCGGGAAAGTTGAACGCGAACGATCGATAACTGTTAACGCGAAAACTTGCGCGTTGACCCGCTCTCGGGCTATTTCTAACCGATCGATATAGTAAAAGCTCTCCGTATTCTACGCCGGTTAAAGAATAGCCCCGGTAGCGAGCTGTCAAGGGACCAGCCACGCGAATCATCGTCCCGTCGTGTAAGCGAAACTCGGAATTCGTCCTGAACGTTGCGAACCGCGATTGACCTCGAACTGAGATCGATCTCTTTGTAGCTAGGTCAACTTTTCTAGTGCCTTACAATTTTTGTAACGATGAATATTCGTAGGAGTATCAACTCAAGGTTTACTACGAAATCGCGATCGAATCTGTTACCCACATATCAATTCATACAGCAAACGATTCGCATAGCGATTTCTCGCGTTCTCGAAACTAAATATAAACCGGCGTCGGGGAAAGGTATAAAGCGAGGAACTGCAGTTCCACGAACGGTGGAGGAATTACTATGCTACTATGACTGATTTAACCGGAGGCGAGAAGGCACGAGAACGTCCTCTCGAACGCAGCCACCGTCGCGACGCCCGATCGTCCACGGTGCTATAATCGGCCCAGGAACTTGACAGTGACGTAAGAATGTAGGTCAAGGGGCGAGATACCCCCGATGTTTACCGTCGCCACGCTCAAAGGAACTAATTTTCTGCAAATTACGCGCCAATTCCCGTAGTCTCTCCTCGTTTGATCTCTCAGCGCGCTTAATCGCACGTCGCGCGATCTCTGCCCAGAAACCTCGGAATTTCCATTATCAACGCGGAACTTGCTTGCCCCAATCCCGGTTAACGCCACGGTGCGAATTGACGCGTGGGCAGACGAGCTTTAACACAGATTATTAAGACTGACAGTTAATTTTTCAATTTCTTATTACGTATCGTATACTTGAAAGCCTTTTCTTTCGAATTATTCAACCCCTTGGCTTGTAACACAAGTTACAGTTCGGACAAACCTTAATCCTATTTGCATAGAGATCAAGTTCGGTAGCAATTTGTATAATTGAAGATCGCTAAATGCATAATATACCTAGTCTTTTTTTATCTTAACACTGCAGTAATAAGTAGGTAGCTCTGACTGGCGCAGCTGTCGAAGATCTTGTAGGTTAACTGAATTTGTAACGCCGGTCAAAGGACAAAATCATCACGAAAGAACGAAATTGCTATCGACTTGGATCGAACGTGTCAGAATTGGGAGGCATCCGAAGCGTATACTCCAGACGGTTCTCACGACCGGGAGCGATATCGTCTCGCTCCAGATTTTCAGTGATCCGCGCTTTGTACAGGGGCCACGTATTCGCTTACGCGTTTTACGCTCGATTTGTCGGCAACTCGATACGTCCCTATTTAACATCAGCCTGCGAGCGACGCGACCATCGACCGATTTCGTCGTTATCGTGTCACCGAAACCGGTGAGCGCGAATCTCGAAGCAGTCGCTCGGTGAGACGTATCGATCGCTCACCGGCTGCTACGAACAGAATCGTTTCGTTACGGGAGCACGATACACGATTCTAAAGTCCCCGAGAAATTGTATGCGAAGTATCTGCGACGCATTCGATCGCAAAAGTCTCGATTCCTTCGTAAGATAACGCTCCGGAATTTAGCGAATCTATGCAAGAGCTGTCGCTGGATACACGAGATACTTGTTCGGTTTGTCTAATGAGATTTACTGGTATCCAATTATCTAAAGTGCATCCCCGATGGTCGCTTCGACTCCTATCAATCAAATTTCCCTCCGACCAACGGCCGGTTCGCTTTGCGCGTTTAGTTTCGCCGATTAATTAATTTCGTCGATGCAAAAACGTCGAAACCTTCGAAATAATCGTACAAATGAGATCTCGCACCTTCCCATCACGATTATCCGTGAAAATCGGAGCGAACGCTTGGATCTTGATCGTCACGCGTCGTTTCCTGATCGATTTCGAAAACGTATTAGAACATGCCAGGAGAAAACACGCGTCATCGATGCAACGTGACTGGAGCCGGGCGTGTCTCGGACCGATAAACTCGGAAATATCGGTGCTCGAGCGAGACAGTTTTCGGAGCGCGAAGCCTCGAAGCGTGACACGCTTCTAGTTTATCCCGTGCGTCCACGATGGACCGGGCTAGACCAGATAAGATCGATGCGATGCGACCGCGGTGTCCGCGTTAATATTCAACGAACCTTTTCAACCGCTTCCTCGTCGCCGCTGCGAGGCCGACGCCTGCTAAAGAGATCAATCTCCAGCCAGTGAAAATTAGCAATTCGAAAGGAGATATTCGAGAAAGAGGAACAACGCGTGTGGAGTTCCTTAGAGGTTCTCTTTCCCTCGCGTGTTCGTAATTAAATTCCGACGATCGAAGCTGGTCGCGTGATAGGAAATGACGCGTGATCGAGCGCGCTGCACCCTCGGGTATCTAGGAATTTTCTTTCGCTTCAGAACACGTGCTCGTATATCGCAAAGGGCACGTAAAACGATTGTGCCGCGTTAACTTCTCGCGTCATATTTCCGGTGACCGGAAAAGCTCGCCAGCACCGAATTACCGCGGGCCAAGATAAACCTAGCCGAAAAGTTAGAAAGCGTTGGATGCCGACCGCGGACTAATCGAATTTTTCTCGTTATTTCGTTCAAAGGATAACTGCTCTCCGCTTTCATCGCCGTTCTTTTCCGAACGCATTGTAACTCCGCTAAATTCAATTTTGCCGATATTCTATTTTTCCTGCCTCAGCCGCTCTTCCGGTGCCATTTATTTCGAGCGTTCGACGTCCCGCTCGACAATGTCCCGTTTTCACCGCGAAACTCTCTTCCGTTCTATTTTCCGTAAACGCGTAATCGCGTAGCGTTCCAGCCTCCGCTTTTTTTCCCCATCGTAGATGAAATTTACAATCCGAGTCGGCCAATCCACGATTCGCGTATTACGCGCGTAATTGAATCGTTTCCCGATAACAACGGGCTGGTTCTTCGCTCTCGTTGAGCCCCCTATTCAACGACGATCGCGCACGGATTAGCATGTTTCTGGCGTTCGTCAACCGAGTAATTACTCGCTTTCGAGTAGCTCCTTTCCATTCCGCAAACAACGGGAACAGGGTTGCTCGACGGTACGCGAAAACGAACAACGCGCATTCGGACGCTCGGTTTCGTTGTTCCGGAAGCCTTTGATCCACGCAAACACCTTCTGTTTCCTGTATTGACAGGCCTTTTCCACGCGAATTTTAACTGGTTCATTCGCGGAGTTTAACTGGTTCACCGGGTAAACGTAAGTCGCGATCAAAACGTCGAACCGTCATTTCGATAATTCACTATCGATCTATCGCTCGACATGGATTACTTTTCCTATTGCTTTTCCCTTTACGACGCATATTTGCGTAGACCGATTTTGACGCGTCCTCTCTTCCTAGAAAGAGGAAGGCAATTACTTTGGGATTTTATTCGGGATTAGGAGAGCGGGACGAGGTTTCCATCGCACCGGATTAAACGAAGACTTTCGGTAAGCAAATCTCGCTTTTTCGACGTCTGACGTGTACCTTAGCGAGACGCGTGGCCGGGTAAAAGCTATCGAATCGATCTCGAACCGCAAAGTTCCATCGAAAAATCTTTGACGGCTCGTTGACGCTGTCAAAGATATCGCCCGGGAACGATTTTCTTCGATAAACCTTTCGACGAACGAGTTCCTCGATGGAACTTCTGCGAGAGGGATTTGTTTCTATCCGTGAGAAAATCGTTACTCCAGACAAGTTCTCCAAACTTCCGAATTCGAGGAGCGCAAAAGTGGAGAACCCGAAGCGTTCGATGCTAAATACCGATACGATTTAAACGATCGTTAGCGTACACGCTGGTCACATATCGACGCTGTGCGGTGTTAACGACGCGTTCCTACGACGCCGTTCAGGGACTAGAAAGTCCGTCCTCTTACGTGACATCCGGACGTCCGGCGTCCGGACATCCGTCACGAACCTTCGACATGCAAAATGCGTCTCCTTTTCGGTACCAGTGATTAGCGGATAGGATGGATGCTCTCGCTACTTGAAATATTAACGTTCACGGGATGATCGATGCTCGATCGCCGCGAAATTCCTGTGTCGGTCACCGAAACAGAATATGTATGGCTTCCGTCGTTGGCCGTCTTTGGTACGACGTCGCATAAATCAAAGCTTCATAATCGTTTAAAACGTTTTCCTACCTCGACGTTTCGATCTCGCGGAAATAGGATGGATTGGACTCCCTCGTCGCCGCAAAACTAATTACCTTCGCAAACGCATCGTTCCCGAATTAATCCGTAGAGGAAGGCTCGCTTTCGTCCGGATTATCAGGGTTTCGAGCGTAATCTCTTCGACGCGAAGGTTATTTATCGGAGAGATCTTTGGCCGCTCGCGATACCTTCGATCTTTCCGAGAATCGCGATCTCCGAACGAAAAGCACCGGTTAAAAGGGTTAAAAGCGTAATTACAGGGCGGTCGAGGCGCACGATTTGCATAATGCGGGTATTACGCGAACTTGCCGGGATTTGCCGCGGCGACCGGGCGAATCGATATCGCGCCGATGAACGGTTAAAACTCTTTGCTCGGTCGCTGATCGATCGATCGCGGCAATAGACACCGGTCGACCTCGCGACGAGAGTCTTCCCGCGTCTCTGACCCGAGGTCGCGAACTCTCTTAACGCGATTTGCTCTCGACACGCGTTCCTGTTCGCTTTAAACTCGAGCTTCTAAATGCTACACCGAAAAGTTCTTCCTCGATCGTTGTCTTTTCAATTATTCTCCTCGGCAACCTTCTAGTGGCGGTATTTCCGCCAGCTAATTACCGCGAGCCTGTCAGATCCGATCGTGCACGAGACTGACGCGAAAACTGACATACTTCCCTCCCTTCGCTCGACATCGTTTGCCATTTTCCGTCTGCCTCGAGTACCCATTCGGATCGATTTTTTCTGCGATGGTATTGTTTCTCTACTTCACCGTTTCTTCATTCTATAAGTGCATCTAACCGATAATGTTCGTTGGAAACCTTTTGTTCCGAATAGCCATATTCCAATTTCGTATAGGATGGTTGGAATAGAACTTTACTGTTACATTTTAAGGGCATCTATATTGTTTCGCAAGAATAAGTTTTACGACGTGGTGTCGCAATGTCAAGCGGGTGACCATCGTTTCTGTTCACGGGTCTTCACGCGGACTGAGCATGTTCGAGTTGTCAAACTTTCGAGAACTGCGGTGTTTGAATTAGGAAGACGTATTAAAAGACGTACAGGATTGTTCCGTTAATCATCCTCGAATATTACTCACTGTTAAATAAAATTTATAACTCCTCGATGCAATATGACTCCACGTTTCGAAAATAAATCGCGCATTATACGTTACAGGGCTTGAAGGGGTTAAAGCGGAAATACGAGCAGCTTGTTTGAAAGATTAGCTTGGCGCAACCTCGATCGAGAGAATCGTTTTTTTCGACGATTCGGGATGACGTTATCTGGAAGGCTGTTCGATTTAAAGACCGATATTTTGGTACTCGGGGCTATCGGCACGGGCATCGGATATCGATCGATGGGGATAACGCGATGCACGGGGCAAGAGAGGAAAGCGTGAGTCGGAAGGGAGAGAAGCGAGGGTCGACGACTGTCGAAAGGGATTGCGATAAAAGCGGTCGACGAAGGATGGAGGGTTGGGAATGGACGAGGGTGGGCACGGTTTTGCTCGGTGCCCGCTAATAATCGTTGCACTGTCGAGAAACAGAGCCGATTCTGTGCCGCGCCAACCGTAAATCGACGATCGTCCCGTCTAGGAACATTCTTTAGTCTACCTTCAAACTTTACCGATATTCGTGACAAATGTTTCTTGATTCGATTTTCGAAACAATTCTCATTCTTACGAAAACCCGATAGGTAGTCTTCATAATTACATCTCTCTGACGAATAATCAAGAGCGAAAGTATTCAGTAGGAAATGAAATTTATGTTCGATCGTGACGACCTTCGTCGAATCGAGACCGTGGTCCGGACCGTCGTCGCCGAATCGAGGGTGAATCTCGAGTGAGTCATCGCACCCTGCGAACTTTCCTAACTTTCTTGGGAGAATGTCTTAGGGGATGACTCATCGATGCCGATCGAAACGGCCCAGCATTTTCGAGAGCGTCGCGATCCGTGATTGTCGGGTTTCCTCCGCTTATTTTGCCGACAGAACATTTCCCTTCAACCTCGTACAATGCTTCTCTTCGAGATCACGGTCCTTCGCGACTGGTCCCACGGTTTTATCGATTACCCGGAAAACTCTGGCGAGAAAACGTTCCGCCCAGACGCGGAAACACGTGCGCCAAATGACCCCCCAATTCATTTCCTGCTTCTTCGAGCACTCAAAAGGCACTTAGGTATGTAAGAGATGGGGTTTATGACATGATAGTCCTTCGACGGTCCCATCATAAACTCAGGCTAGAAATGAAAGTCCAGGATGGTAACCATATGCGGGTCTGACCCTGACAGTGTCGTTTTGCCCAAAAAGAGATTCCCATAAAAACCATCGCGAAATTGCATTACGATCTCAGTTTTTGACTCGGTAACGGGCGATGAACGTACTTTGAATGTACATGGAGATTCGAGAAGGTTAGAGGCACGATGTTCCGAAGTTTGTACGTAAACTCGGTGATTCCGAGACCGAGTACGGATTAAAAGCGATCGGCGAGGCCACGCGCGTTCCCAGTTTCCAAGAATATATCGGAGTAAAGAACGCCCCGGGACGTTGATCGTGGTATGGTTTTGGTAAAACAACGATTCCATTGAACCGCGCTAAATTTAACCGTGTCTATAAAATATACTCCGCTTCCGTTCACGAGTTACTCCCCGGACTTGGTTCGTTTACCGCTTGATAGCTTTACGAGCCTTCGAATCGTAGCCTTTTCTCGATAGATCGCGTATCGAGCCGGAATAGAGGCGAAGGGACGTTCGCGACGTTTGTATCGGTATTATGGCTGGTAAACGACACGCAGGAAATCAAGTTTCCTAGAAACGCGGATGAAAACGTTTGCGTTCGAAGCGGACAAGTTTCGATGGAAAATCGATTTCCGGGCAAAGCAGCACCGCGAGCGACACGCTCCCGGTGACTTTCGTTGTTCCTTTGTTCCCGGTGCGTTGCCAGCGAGAGATTGATGCTCGCGTCCGAACGCACAGCTGGACGTTTCCGCGGTAACTTTGTTCCGTTTCGCGCCCGTTTACAGTGTACTCCATTCGAAATTGATCGACGCAACGTCCGTTCGCGCGCGCCCGTTCCGTCGATGGAAATTCAATTCCGCGAGAGTCGGTGATTTCGAAGTCGTGCGCGTAATTAAAAGTCGTCGAGACGAGCAATATCGCGAGCACCGTGATCGTCGGTTAATTAATACTCGTCCGAGCTGTCGGGGCACGTAGCCGTGAGGAGAAACGCAGATATCGATTACCGCGACTCTGTTTTCCGTGCGCTTTCCTCGAGGCTGATCGGCCCGAATCGAGAGCAATCGCGATTTTTCTTCCTATCGTTTCTTCGGACCTATCCATAGATTTTCGATAATGAACCCGGACTACGGTCTGGTTGCATCGTCCTGTCTCGCGTATCGCGAGAATTGTGAAGGCACGCAACCAGAATTTACGGTCGCGCAATCACCTATAGGGAAGATCGGGCTATTTCGGTGCGGACACGGCGAAACCAAACGTAAAGCGAAAATGGAACAGCCTATGGGAATTAACGGTGCAGGCGATGCGTAACCGGGGACCCCGTCTACGCAAATAGCCGAGCAACTCGAGCGTCCCGGCGCGGTGGGACCTCGTCAAACTCTTTCGAACCCGTCAACTTTCCGGCTCGCGATCAACCCTTTCCTCACGATTCGCCATCCGTACGCCTTTGAGCTTTACACGAGTTTTCTGCAGGTACCTTCGTCGATTTTTGGCGGTTTGGCTAGGAAAAATGAAGGAGAGGGAGAGAGCGTTTCCTAGCCCGTGCCTTGAATGCGGGGATGCATAGGGATGGAAAGAGATTGTTGCAAAAGGTTCTTGGCAGAGACCCTCTTTTTTACCGTCTCTTCAAGTGACTGTGACAGTAAATGTGATCTCCAATATAAGGCTTACAGAGCGTGCACTGTGTTGTCCTCTACTCGTACATATTCTCAAAGTCTTTTTTATGTATTTTTATACCTACTAAGAGCGTATTCAGAAATAAAAATATGTCCAAAGAAAGAGATGGTAACGATCGACAACTGTTTGTAGGAAGCGAAAGTGTCGAGTACAAGCGAGAAAGTTGGTTCTTGTGCGCCGTCTAGTGATGAGCGTAAGAGTGAAGCTTCCGTGTTTTTAGCGATCTCGAAGGGATTAAGCCGAACAACGCGAGAACGATTCAAACCTTTTGTTCTCTTTCGAAGAAACGTTGTTCGACCCCAATCATTTTCCTGCCCCGTTTCGTGCACGATTCGTAAGGGCAAACGTTGGCAGCCGTCCAACAGGATTTTTCTCCGAACATCCACGATCGTTCGTGACTTTGTTCCAGGCCGATGCGGAATTGGGGAAGTAACGCGAGAAGGAGAAGGATCGATCGCGCTCGTCGATAATTGAGGCGTCGATGTCCAACTCGACGCGCGAATCGTGTATACATGCAGGCGCTAGCGGTGCGCTAGCCGCTGGCAATACGCCAGCCACTCGTCGACGTCGATGCCTTCGGTGTTGACCGACAAACAAAAGGGACCTCGATGCATTGTCCTCGAGCACCGAATGCAGGTCGAGGATCCATTCAGCGGCCACCTACCAATCGATATCGAACTGTCCGATCCTCGAATATCGTTGCTTCTATTTTACTCTCCTTCGTTATTTCCTCTTCCTGCTTTCTTCCGGATGTACCTTTCGGGGAAAGCATAACAGTCGCTAGTAGTAAAAATTATTAGTTGGGTAATAAAAATAAAAACCGCGTTGTCGAGACTGACAGTATCCTGCGTTCTTATTTCAAGTACGGTGTCGAAACGATCAACAGCTTATGCTGTTGGCAGATGGTTAATACTCGCGGTATTCCAAACATTGTGTTCTGGTTTTCTTCGCTCGGGCAGCTATGTAAGCGTTTAAATCGTAAGGTTGGAGGCGTGCCGGAAACGGAAATAACGGGCGACAACGCGATACGTAGCGTGTTGGCGCACGCGAGTAAGCGGTCTCGAGATAAATCGACTTCTCCAAATTGCCGTCCGATGCAAATTAATTCGTCCGCGATTTACGCGTCACAACGGAAGCCTTGCAATGACCAGTTAACTCCGCGCGAAATTGCTTCTTAACGCGTGTCTCTCGCGATAAATCCCGTGGATGTTAACCCTTGTGTGGCATTGAAATTGCGCGCCGGTCGCGAATGTGATGCGTGACTGAAGTGCGTATGAGTGTGTGGTTGATGACCGCGAATCGGGAAGCGTGATAGATAGAATGTTTGGAAACGTTTGTATGATTGGTAAGGATGAGGACCGAGAGAGAGAAAGAATGAGTGCGAGAGAGACAGAGTATGCGAGAGAGGATGGGCGAGTGAGGATGAATGTTGTAGAGCGCGGCGCAAGCGAGTAGTCGAAGTTAAGAGTAATCAGAGCAGCGGTTATTAGTTTTTGTAAAAAACCGGTCCCGGCTTCCTACACTTGAATGCATCATTTTCAGTAAGGAAAAAGATAACGAGACTTGATCATGTATTTTATTAGGTAATGATACAATTCAGAGAAGTGCGTATTTTGTAGAGGGTGAGGCACACCAGAATGGCTGGCTAACAGAGATGACTATATCTACTTGATCACCTATTAATCTAGTATCAGCAGTCAAGTTAAAGTGGTTATGTCTCCCTGTATAGTAAAAATATAACTACGTAATGCATCTGCAACTTCTCACTACTCATATTTTGAAGGAGTAGTTGCAGCAGAGAAAAAATGTATGTTGCAATACTGCAGTATTTAAGGGTTAATTAAAATCGATTCGAAATCGAACTCCTTTCGGCGTATTCGTTCTTCTCGTTATCTACGCTTTCTGTTGAGCGTTTAAACCACCGCTTTCCCTCTTGCCCTCCTGCAGCATTCCAAGAGCGCATTCGCCGTAATGCCTTTCTTTCCCTTTATTCCCTTCACAATAGCGTATGCGTTTTCATAGCCACACGTTGCTACGCCCCCGTTCGCTCCGACAGCATCGTTCGGCTACGAGTTTGATCGTATCGCGGTTGTTACCGTTTCGTAACGAGCCTCGATCGCGTTAAATGCTAAAAAATAGCCTCACAAGAGATCGCAGCCCGATCTCCGAGTGGTAAATCGTATATATTCAACGTCCTTCGCCGAATCTGACGCGTCTCGCAAATATCGGAGAACGTTAATTAACCGCCGCAGCCGGTTGCGATCGATAAACGTCCTTGCGGTGGAAAAGGCAAACCACGCGCTCGATTATTCGAATCGACCAGTCGACAGCTTCCCTTTGCCTCTTGTTTCAGATTCCAACGGTGTTTAAAACGTATCTCCGGGTCGACGTCGACGTCGACGACGACGGCGGCGGCGACGACGACGACGACGACAGCGGGGACGACGGCGAAGGTGGCGAGAACGAGGACAACGGTAACAGCGACGAGAACGGCGGTTCTCCGTTCGGTGAGTCTCTAAACTCTATTGAGGGTTTCTTTAAAGGAACCAAGATCAACATTCTTTTAGTATGCTACCAGGTCCGTCGTAAAGAGAAAATTTCTTTCTTGTCTTCTTTTTCTAACGACAGATCTGTTATAGGTAAAGCTAGAAACGCAAAAGTTCTGGCAAGGATACTAGCACCAATTAGTGGTCTAGTCTAGATGGCCCCTAAGGGGCACGAAGTTACGCAGCATGGAGTTAAATGAGGTCCTCCCCTCGCTGGGACCATGTCCCTCTCTTCGGTGGTGGCTAGTTGGGGGTGGATAGTTGCTCATACCTGATCGGGTTTCACAGTAACTAATGTACAATACACTTTCCGTTCGGTGAATAGAGCTTGGATGCAAGACAGAGTTGATATCACTCGCGATCGATCGAGAAAATTCGACCACGTACCTTTGTTCCGACCGAAACAATGTAAGAACTTGTAATTTGATCAGAATTCGTTTTATCCCCCTCGAACGGTTTCTTTTTCTCCAAAGACAGAGGGTGTACGACCCTTGTTCGCGAGCCAGATGGTTCCCCGTTCTTACCGGGTGCGTTCCATCACGCTCCCGGCCATTCGTTTACGACCCACGCGTATTTCTTCGACCATCGCTGTCCAAGCTGCGTCTTCGATTATTCCGTTCCACGGGATTTGCTTTCGCGAGAGAGCGTTCCCCGTCATTCTAGACGTCGCGATCAATTATTTACCGGGCTCGCAACAGCGTACAACGGTATCCAATTTAACCTTCGTCTCGTTCCATTATACACGATTTCCAGACGTTTATTGGCATCCAGAGTGCAGATACAGGCAGACGGCCGATCGATCTAGGCTCGTGACCCGCGGTTTCGAGCCTGGGCAATGCTCGAATATCTCCCGCAGACAATAAGACTGCAAGTGGGTCATCCACCCAGAGATTACGTTTACGGGATCGCGTTCCGTGAAAATAGACTCTCTTTCTCTCTCAATTTTCTTCGTGGTCTCGGTTTTCTTAGCGCAAGATCAAACGCGGAGGAGGTTACATTTTCTTTGATTCGGGTCAGTTTCCTCGGCACGGTAGACAGTCCCGGTGGTACGGCGCTTCTTTAAAAAGAAGATACCTAGCCTAGGTAAAACCCCAGTCAGAAAAAATAGTCTCAAGTAATCTTCTGAAGAAAGCGAGCTCGTCGAGCCGCGAACAGAAAGACTTAGTTCGATCGGAAATAGGGAATTGGAAACGGTGCTTTGTACGACAAACGAAGAAAGGAAACTCATTATTCGTCGGAACGAAAACGCGACTGCTTCAAATTACTTTCGGCGAAATAGCGCACTGTTCGATATCTATCTGTATTTTGTCGATTCACGGAAACGTGACCGAACGCTCCTGCGGCATTTAATCCCGCTATGCTCATCGCGCGTGTCACGCGTGTCACGCGCTTCGAACGCCGCGCGCTCAGCCAATTCCCTCTCGAAGCATTCGAGACTCTCGACAGAAGGGAAGCTGCGCCAGCGATCATTTTGCTCTTTTCGTGCCTTCGGCGATTCACGTTCGATGGGTTTCTACGATTCACTCGTCCATCGATGCCTGCAGGAAAACTGCAACTTTCGAATGTTATCGATACTTTTTCGCGCTTCAAGCGAAAACAGATTATACAGGGTGAGACACTTATAGGATACTATTGCTGACATTAAAAAATCATCGCACAAAAATTATTTAATGTCAAGGTTCTAGCTCCTCGATACCAATTCATTTTTGTCTGATTTTTTCTATCAGCAACGACAGCCAAGTTATTCGGATGCTTTCAAGTGCCTACATAGAAATTGAACACTTGCAAAAACACATGGCAGCTTGATATCCTCGGTAGCAAAAACCGGTTGAATTTTTTGAATATTTTTAATATACTAATCTATCCGTAGAAAAATCGATATGTACCCAGCAGAGTTTGAACAGTGAGTGAAAATGCGGTGACACTTTATCGCGAATAACCGGTATCGCCCACGTAAGAAGCATCCCCTTGCGCGGCCTCGGAGGAAAATAAAAGCGTGAAAGGTTCGATCGCGAGGACCGAAAGAGATCGACCTGTTGGTCGCGGGCGCTCGATGCGCGACGAACTTGCATCGTTGTCCGTGAAAGAGTTAACGGTTAACCCGTACGAGGGGTTCTGAAGGACCTTGAGAGCGATGGGGAGTCGGAGCGACGAAGGGAAACAGAGAGAAGAGAGAGAGAGCGACGCTCGTAAAGGCACTAGAATTATCACGGTACGCTAGCCCTCTTCTGTTCCGGCTCTTTTGTATCGTTCTCTAGCGTGATCGTCGTCGGCTTCGAGCGGGAACGCTCGGGGGTGCCGGAGGAAAGAAACTCGAATCGCCGTCTTCTCTCGAACAATTTCACGCGTTCCCTTACTCTCCGATGCTTCCCGGTCGCTTATCAACAAACGTTTAACGCTTTTAAGCGTTCGTAGCAAACTGTTCTGCAACGAGAGAAAAGCATGAATCTCGGGGAACAATCGGTGCCTGGATGTTACTGGTTATTGATTCGTGCGCAATTATGGCACCTTCCCGGCTAATTCGTTGGGTGTTTTGTTGCAGGCTGCGCTGTCACCGTCAAACATGCGAGAGCTTCGTACCGAGTGTTCTGAACAGACTCGTTCGAATCATTAATACGTTCGGAAGAGAAGCGGAATAATACTCGGTAATTATGCGTTAAGACGCCTGAACGCGTTTGCGCGAATAAATTATCGAGAGTAATGTTTCGCGTTGCCTTCGAGTTCGAACGGTGCACAATTCCCAGCACACAGAGGATGCCGCGTTCGCGAAACGTCGAAGGGTGCGACGGCATGACGGAGGTTGCGATCGCGTTTTGACCGAAGGAACGCGTTTTAGAAGGGTGGTTCGAAGCCCATCGAGCTCCGCTCGTTTTGCAAAGCGTCGCGTTGACTCGAAACAGAAGGGTGACTTAATCGCTCGTCACAGCCCAATTCAACCCGATTCTACTTTCCTTTCTATCGATGCACCGGTTTGCAAGCGAGATAATCGCGGATAAAGTCGCTGATATTATACAAAGTCGCTGGCAAGAAGGAAGAGGAAAAGCACGAACATCTTTTAGCCCCGCGGGCAACGGTGTATAAACAGGGGAGGGGTATATCCGGCGGGAACAAGGAAAACGAGGAAAAGAGAACAAAGTGTCCCGAGAGGCCGAGTGGCTTGGGAGATATAAAACGCGGAACGACGTCGAGTCAGAGGACAACGACTCGCTTTAACCGTGCGATCCGTTAGAAATGGCGATTTAATAAAATCCCAACAATGGAAACGTAAAATCGTGACATGATCGTCCGTAGACTACTATCGTCGTTATTACCGTTACATTTATCGCAAAGTATCTTCCGAAATCCTACTGACCGGTTTCTTTCTTTAGGAGCAAGATGTCAATGACGGGAAGCTTGATGGGTTACGAAAACAACAACGAAGTGAACCAAGCGAAATGCAAGAAACCGTTGAAGCCCCTTCCGGTGGTGTCCAGCATAAATTCCAGCGGCGTGTCGAGCACCGCGAAAGCGAGGAAGCCACGAAGGTCGACGAGGCAAAGTTCGTGCATTCGAGGCCACGTGAACAACCTGTGGTCCGTTTGGTACGGCATTCTAGCGGTCGCGTTTCAGGCTTACATCGGGCTGCGATACGCCAAGCGGTTCGCCGGTGAGTCCGATCGTTTCGTTCGACTGTTTTCGATAGAGAAAAGTTGTTTGGAAGAGTTATCGTTGCAGCGTATCTGTCGTTGCCATGGCCAGCGGATGCTCCACCGCCGAAGGTGGAATTGTACGCGTGTCTGGTGCTGGCCGGTACCGGGGTGGTGCTTCTGCCGGTTTTGCTCGGCGCGGCGTTCCTGAAGCTCGGCAACCTGGCCAACGACGGAGTCAAACTGGGCCGTCACTTGAGCGCGTGCTCCCGCGACCCACCCTCCTCGCTGCTCACCAACAATCTCGACCACGGTAAGTACCTTCTCGACCTTTTGTTCGGCTCGTCGTTCGACGGACGCAACGAGGACTCCGTCGCATAACCGGCAACCAGACGCAGCGACCTCTGCTCTTTGATCGTCCCTGTGATTCGTGCCCGGTTCGTTCGTAGGTTTGGCGAATAATTTATGGCGGCACGGAGGTCCCACCGCGGCCTTTCTACACCTTTGTACGGCCATGTGCTTCCTGTTACCCTCTCTGCTCATGGAAGCCAGACTGATCCACGCTGGATTTCTGCCAAAAGGTAATAACGCACGAAACTTACTGCTCCCGCGGTCGAGTGCCGCTTTTCGAGCACGCTCGAAATCGTCCAATCGACCATCGGTCAAGCGTGTCGTTCGCGATTAATCTTCCGACTACATCAAGAATTATCTATAGCTAACCGATTGCTCTGTAAGGTTCAATGATCTGGATACGCCGTTTACGCAGAATCATGCGAACGTTCGGTTACAGCGCGCGCTAAATTATTCTCGCGTTATCGCCGCGAGATTGCTGGAACGATAAATACACCCTCCGGACGAACGAACAGTTTATTTCTAACAGGATAGTCATTCCTCGTGCAAAGTTTCTTGGTAATCCTCGAACCAGTCACGCATCGGGGGTGAATTCCGATTTTCCTTTCTCACTTCGCAATTTATTCTTTCTTCTTCTCGAAAGTCATCGCCGCTTGACCCCTTAATACACGATTTCTTCCGTCGAGAACAAGGTCTGTTTCTCCTTTCGTTTTAATTTTCAAATGAATCCTTTGTACTTTTTAGTTAAAAGGTTTTCTGAATTTACGATTACTCTATCTATTAATTGCCACTATTGTCCACTATGTTCATACACCATACGTATAATACTATAGATTTAGTGAAAAAATATTTATTTCGTTCTTGTATTAAACCGATTGGTGAATGCGAGTCACCTTTCGAGTGCAAAGAACCGTTCAAGAACAATTATATTCGATATTCAACGACGAAACGACGTCCGACTAATCGATGTAAGTAGTACGAGTCAACGCTTCGGACGTAGCAAGTAGATGCAGCCGGTCGCGTCAGCCAAGGAGGTAGTTTTTCGAAAACGAAATTGCGAAGACGGTATTTAAACGAGAACGTTTGCTCGAGGAAAGTGCAACCAAGAAAACGTGGCTTTTTAGCGAGCACGTTTTGGATCTAAACGTCCTCTCGTCGGAGCTCCGAGAGTTTCGACTTGTCGGTGCTCCGGTAATTTCTTTGAGAACGGCTGCCTTTGAAAAATTTCATCCCCTAACGAGACGTAGAGAACGGGTAAAAAGGAAATGGTTAAAGGCGTGGACCATCTTTGTTGTAAATATTTTTTCGCTTGAAAATATTTTGTCTGTGCGGAATAACGTGTCGTTGTTCGTTTTCTGGTACGAACTAGACGCGTTTCTATATTTGTAAGGTGGATAAACGAAGCTGGTAACCGTGGTATCGGACGTCGTTCTTCCGTGAATGTTGCGCTCGTTAAAAAAGAGAAAAGAAGAGGGAAGAAGCGGCAATAAGATAGAAACTGAGCGACAACGGCAACCGATCGACCTCGTTTCAGGTTCCGAACGCTATCGCCACGGGGTAGAGCGACTCGCGCACGTAGAAAGGACGGATGGGGGATGGGATAGGGAAGTAGGGGGAGCGCGGTCGGGATGTAACGGGGCAACTTCGTCCTGACTACGTCCTGGTTCGCGTATTGATCGGCCAGGTGTGTGCATACGGTTTGCCGCAGGATTCCTCGTCTCTAGAATCCTTCCAACCCGAATCGTCTAGCCAAGTTCTGTCGCCTCCACGCCAAATTAGCCGTACGCGCGATCCAACGACCGTTTCGTTGCCTTCGTTCCTCGATCGATTCGTCCTTTCCTACGGAAATAGCCATTTTATTCTCGAAGGCCAAACACGCGTTATCGGGTTATCGAGTTATCGGGTAGGTCCGCAAGGTGATCGCCAGAGTCGAATCGAACGAAAAGAAAAAACGATGGCGGCAGGCTCCACCGTTTCGAAATAAACGATCAACCTATTTTCGAAGTAACGATTCCGGTCCTGAAAAGTTTCCTATTTTACAGAGGCGATATGGCGTACGGATTTGGATTGGCTCGTGATACACCGCGACCGACTGGTCGTATCGAGCTTCATGAATCCGAACGTGAATCTTAGCATTCTGACCGGCTTCGTGACTCCTCAGCCTTTCGTTACCTTGACCCCCGACGACGAAGCGGACGGTATAGCGAATGACGTAGCTACCACTTTCTCGGACCTGGACATCGTCGACAAAACGGTCGAAACTCGAAGTAGGGAGATTGCTAACAAGTTCCTCGGATCGTTTCGACCATCGAGTACCGGCCTTCCGCCACCCAACGCGCAAACTTCGAGCACTAGTACAATTTCCGGTTCGGTCACGAACGCTATCGCCATCGATCTATCGACCACCAGTACGAGACCGACGACCACGAGAAGCGTCGTTACGACCACGAGTACGACTACGACGAAAGTCATCGGGGAAACGGAACAATTGGAAACGACGATCGCGAGAACGACCACACCGTTCGCGACGACCACGCCGACGGGTTCAAAGAGTACCACGGCTAAATACGGATATTCGGCCAGACGATCGACCGTCAAGACGATCGTTAGGAACAATAATCTGAAGAACAGGTCGAAGACGAAAAATTTCGGCTTCGGAAGACCGTCGACGACGATCAGACCAAGGGCGACCTCCGCCGGAAACATGACGGCGCAGAGCATGTCGCTCACGATGAACAGCTTGGCCGATTTGGATAACCCGGAAAAGTTGAACCTCGAGTTTCAACCCGGTAAGATTTATATCGATCAAACAAGAAAGAACGTCGTATTTTCTCTTCTAACGCGTTTCACCTTTTTCTTTCCCTCAGCCGAATCTTACGGTCCCATTACCTTGGAATACCTGAACTACGCGATCGCCCTCGGCGTCTACTCCGTGAGGTATCCCGCGGTATTCTGGTCGTGCAACAAAGCACTGGGCACCATTTTCAGTTTCCAATTGGTCACCAACTCCGCTCAGAGCTTGCTGGCATACGTCGGAATGTCCGTTCTGTACAAGGTAAGTTTCAGTCGAAACCCGAAACCGTTCTCGAGGAGACAGGTCCTCACGACTATCAAATTTAGGTGCAAGTGATGGGACCGTTGAAGGCGTTGCCCGTTCTCCGGCAACAGTACCGCACTATCTCGACCACCAGCAGCATATCGACCATTTTTGGGGACTCTTATTTCCTGCTGAACCCACACGTCACTCTGGTCCTGTTCGCTCTGTCCTCTTTGTTGGTGCTGTGTTCCAGCATGGTGATGTACTTCTACGCTTACGGCAGGTACGATGGTTACCTAACCGTCACGGAACTTTTGACAAGGGTAGAAACAAAGGTTGACCGGGTGTTGTTTGCAGATTCACGGCGTTTTTGAATCAGGAACGCGAACGTCGAGTGATCCTGTCGAAAGAGAATCGAGACAAGAACGGCTGGGTGTACTTCATCCACTGCACGGCCCTTTGCGTTTTCCTGGCAATTGCGATATGCAGCGCACCGTTGCTCTACGATTACAGCGTCGTCTATCGGGGAAGTTTGGACGGGGTCATCTTGGCCTGTATCGTCGCCACCGTTCTACATTTGTTTCTGTGGCTGGTGCTGTGGATCTTCCTCACGATCAAACAACGCTGGACGTTCAAGTTGCGGGTGACGATCGGTCGAGCGACCGTCAGGTCGGCGAGGTCGGTGAAACTCGTGACCGACGTGGATCTGTTGTCGGCAAGGGACGAGGAGGATGGCACCAGCGCGCCGTTGCTGGTGGTCGGTAACGGCAGAACCTACACCATTGCCGACGCTTCTCCCAAAAAGGCCATCATGAGCGTGATTCAGAAGGCGGCTATCGAAAGAAAAGCGCGCTCGCAAGGTAACGCACGCGCGCACGGTTGGAAAGAATGCAGGTGGATCTGATTGGTCGTACGTTTAAATCGTAACAATGTAGTGTGTTGATTCAAAGGCTCGTTATTGTCCAAAACGACTACTAATAGGATCGCGTGACGAGGGAGCGTTAAAAGAGGGCCACGTGCATTCTTTCCAATTGCGAATGGTACACGTGTCAGCAGAACGTGATCTCAACGCGTTCATTTTGAATGTAATGGTTCGTTCCTGTATAGGTAACACCGACTCCGTCGACGGTGAATCGACAGTCGACGACGAACAGATCTATTGGTTGAGACCAAAGTTACGACCGTCGCCCACCAGGTCGCCCAGCGACGTCAACGGGGCGCCGAACACGGAAAAGGGTTGGCTGAACAAGAAATTCAAGCCCAAGGTCACCTTTAACGACCTGCCTAGTACGTCAGGCTCGCGGTAACTACCCTCCTCCCTCCTCTTGGTGTCTTTCGATGCGTCTCGCTGTCTGCCTGAGTTCCTCTCCGCTTCTCGTCTTTTCTCTCCTATTCTCTTCTCGTTTTTCTTTGATAAACTTTACTCGAAACTGTACTGGGACCTACGGTACGGGTCTTTTCCCCCGTTTCGCTTGTCCAATCGACTCGCGATCGTTCGAGTCGTATCCTTGTTCGATTCCCTACGGAATTTCTCGCTTTCGCTACTGCGTACTTTTGCCAGGCTTATTACTGCTCTTGCGGCGCTCGTGTTTGTAATCGTACATCTACCCTCGATATACTTTGTAAACTTTCTTTTTTCTTTTCTTTCACGCGTACTTATCGTATGTGAATACGCATCGATCGTTTGTTCGCTTTGAAAGAAAAACTTTGAAACTCGTTAGCTCTTCGAGATTATCGGTGCGGACACGATTCCGCTCGGAACGCGACGTCGAATCGATCGCCGATTAAATTACCGAAAGAACCTCGAAGAGCTAAGTTGTTAGCACGCGTAATTTATTCGCTGTCGCTTATCTCTGTCTGTAATCTTCTGCTTTGGCGACGATATTCGATACGGATCGATCGTAGCGAAAGATCTCGACTCGTTCTTTTCTTTCGCTGGTAATCGCTCGCCATACGCTCCCTCGATTCTCGACTCGCGCTCGAATAATTTCAATTGGAACACGGTGTCTTTTCTTTCTTTTCCATTCTGTCTATCGCGCTACCCACCCACCTCCTCGTCCACCATTATCCGTTTACCCCCGTTTCTAACGTATACTCGTCCCCGTAATTAACGACGGAATACCTGCGCTCGTCTCTTCGCAACGAGTTCGTCTAACACGCTTCCATGTGCATTTCGATTGCAGCAATAAGGGAAAAATCAGACGAGGTACCGGTGACGGGGGTCCTGAAGACGACGGGGATTACGCCACGCTACGGGAACTTCCGTTGATGACGTCTCTGGATCCCGCCGACGATTCGACGTCCGAGGAGAACAAGGTATACGATCGTTACACCGTTTCTTTTCTCATTCGCAACGATGATCCTCGAATCTTCTCCCTGGGTAATCCGCGCTTAAATCGCGGCTAAACGTCGTTCGCTTCCAAAGTACGTCATCGATCGCAACGTCTAACTTTTGGCTTTTAATCGAAGTTTCTTTTGCTTTGACAGTGGGGAAGATGGCTGATATCCCGTAGGGACGGTATACCTAAATTTCGAGACGTAAGACGCATCACATGTGTTTTCCCTTTTATTTTATTTTCTCGTTTCGTTTCAACGCATCGAATTAACGTTCGTGTGTGTGCGTGTATCTATGTGCCTGTATTTCAACACTAACATTTAGCGTAGATCGTGTAGAGAAAACATAGAAGCAAGTTTGGCTTTTCGGACATTTTTCGGACGTGGTCGATAAGCGTTTCTAAAACACCAGAATAACCTACGACGTGCCCGAACAATTTGACACGATACAACGCATCGCGTCGCACGCAACGTAGATTTGGTGTATTCGTTTCTTAGAAACGCTAGAAACGTCTATGGAATAATAGTTGACTAGCTGCACGTGTCGTAAAACTCATTTTATGCGAGCATTAACCCTCGGTTCCGTTCTACTTGACTCCTCCCCCTCGAATGTATTCTCATTCGTTTTCTTTTTGGTTTTTCCTTCATTTCCCCCTACGTTCCTTTCACCGTTCATTTTCGTTCGATACATTTGTTTTGTCAACCGATATGGGATTGCTCTTAGTCGCAGAGCGAAAGATCGCGAGAGAAATTTGTCGAGTTACGAATCGTCGAAATTAATCGCTGCAAACGTTTCAACAGCTACTCGAATGCGTGAACGACGACCAGGTGACTTACTACGCGAGCGCAAATCGCGATCTACAACCTTCGGAGGGCGACCCCTCGCCACTGTTGACACCAGACCCTTTGCCCGATCCCACCTTGGAGTCACTTCCACTGCCACCTCCGACTCCAACTTCTGCACCGAGCACCGAAGTTGTTACGACGACGCTAACCACTAACACCCAGGTACTAACCTTCTGGTCTTTTGAATCTTTCGGACCGACCAATTTAATCGATCAGATCTCGCTTTAGCGGAAATAGCCGATTAACCCCCGTGCTTTTGATCAGTAAACGTCGCGTACCAACGAATGTTCAGGCGTTGGTTTGCCAGAATAGAAATCACCGGCGTGATCGTCGTTCGTTTCAGACAAACGGAGGACAAACGCCGCGATGCCTGCGTCGAGCGGATTCGGGGATGCCTCACGAGGAACTGACGCCTCGTTCCGATTCTTCCAACTCTCCGCCACTGGATACGGTGGGAGGCGGGACCGGTTCGGTAACGGGACACAGCAACACCAGCAGTCACAGCGAGACATCCTCGAGCGGAGTGCACAGCAACGCCAGCAACGCGAGCAACGCCAGCAACGGCAGCTGCCAACGACGAGCCACCAGCGTGGACGATCTGACCGGAGAGCAACGGAACTGCGACGAGTCGCGAGAACAGTGGAGGAGTTGTTCCCTCCAGCGAGGAGTTCAACCTCCCACCGCTTCCGGTACCAACTTCTCGACGCCGACCAGCGGTCGAGCCGGTACCGGGACCAGCCAGGCGTTCGCCTCGCCGCAGTACGCGAATCACGTGCCGTTGTTCGTCAACTCGACCTCGACCTCGAACGCGAACTTGAGCGGAAACGGGAGCGGGACCGCGAGCTCGAACGCGAGCGTGAACATGAACGGAAACGCGAATGCTATCGAGGTTGCAAACGCGACCGGCGGTTGTCCGGCAGTCATCGTGGAGAATCCGAACGAAGCGACGGTGGTTATACGTCGCAAGTTGTCGCGAGCGAAGCTGACGGAGCCTTTGAATCCGAACGAGGAGCCGTTCGGTCGGTCCACCAACATGAGAATGACCTCCTTCACGGAGAGCAACGACGTTCGCGTGCACGCGTCGTCCGCCACTTTGCCGCATTACCCGACCCAGCCCGCGGTCACCTTCCCTCACTGCTCCACCATGCCGTTGCCCCACGGCTCTCACGGCATGGCGGGCTCGCACATGGCCGGCACGAGCGGAAGCTGCGGCTCCGTGCCCAGGCACGCTTTCGTCCCGCCCCAGGGCCACGCGACCGTTCCCGCGCACACCACCTTGCCCTCTCATCACAACGGTGTCAGACTGCTGCACCCGATCCCGCAGAGCAACCCCTTCGTCAAGAGGTTCCCCCCTGTACAGTTGCACGCGCAGCCCTGGGCTCTGCCCGGACATCACACGTTTCCCCAAGCACCCCAGAACAACGGCAAGCTGACCACCGCCGCTCAGATACGACAGACCGATCGAGACTCGGCTAATTTCTCCATGGCCAGCAGCGGCGATTCCGACACGTGTTTGCCTCATTGAACGAATCGGCGATCGCCGCTTACTTCTCTCCGCTTTTCGCTTTCCGTTTCCGGTCCCGCGAGTGCTTTTCGCGACACATCAACTTGCGCTTCGAAAGCTTCCGAAGACCGGAAAGGTTTCTCAAAGGTCTCGCGAAACTCCTCTTGACTCTCGTCTTTCGCGTTCTAGACGCACGGAATTTCGTACCCTTTATCCGACGCAACGCCGCTACATATCATACCCTTCGCGATTCAAGCACCAAAGAGAACAACGTCTGACGCGTAACGTTTCTATTTTTAATACGAGCACCGTTCGTCGCGACCGAATTCTCTACAGTTCTTCCATATCAAGCATCCGTGCGTACGGTTCGTCGAGTCAGACGGACACGTTTCTGCGTCGACGATCTATACTCTAACTCTAACATATTATACATATTCGTATACGTATACTTGTAACCACGTATTTAAAGAGAAAATGTACGGGACTCGTCGCAAACATATCTTCCGCGAGTCGGCGCTTCGAGCGTTCGCGATACGGCGATAACGAAGAGGCTGTTCACGATTCGGCCAATAATACCGAGTCGACGGATCCGCGGAAACCTTTTCCATCTTCGAAGTTGCCGCGTTTTCAACGGGTACCGGCTAAACGGAGACGAAGCGTGAAGTACACGGCGAGAGTTTCGTTAAATCTTCGATCGTGACCGGTCGAATTTCCGTTGTAAATTTTGTTTGTAAGTTTTCTATTTTCTGTTACAAGGAGAGACTGTGACGCAAACACGATTGGAAACGATTTTCCTTTTCGTACGAAATTTTTACGGACATTCGTTAAACGTATTCCAATTGTTTCTTTTCGTTTTATTTATTTATCGTATAATGATTTATTCCTCGTTTCGTTTTGTAAATAGAACCGTCGTTTAAGGTTGAAAAACACGGTGAAGAGTGAACGAAGGAATAAAGGATAGCGTAAGGATTGGTCGCAAAGCGACCGATTAACTAGTATTAATCGGTAGGCATGTAAGCGCGACCTGCGAGTCGCGGGTCGTTAAAAATGCGTTCGAGGACGAACGGTTACTGCCATTGATCGCGAGGGTCTTCGGATCTCCATGATATTCGCTTATTTCGTCGACTGCCACGTTGTCTCGTCCCGTTCCGCGAGAATTCGAGCGTTCGAAAAGCACCCGCTTTGTTCTCTCGCGGTCGATTTGCACGATCTATCGAGATACCGCGTCAATTCGTTCCTCGCGATTCCCGAACGCGTTTTCGTTTTTCTTCTCGTTCATGCGTCTCGAGAGTTCACTTATTCCCGTCGCACGCGAGACGTACCCAAACCTAGACGAAATAGGATAAAACGATCGATAGATGCGCGAACGAACGGCAACGTTCGCGTCCCCAACGACGAACAAATGAACATCTAGGATATTTTGCTCCTTGCGAGTACGTAATATCGAAAACGACCGATCTTCCTTCCAAGATACATTATGCGGATACCGAGGGTGTCCGCGCGTACAAAATGTTTCTAAATCGCGTCGGTGATCGCCGACGCGACGAGAGGCGACGTTCTTAACGAAAGTAAATGCACCGATTAGCGAAAATAACTTGGCACACTTTAATAGAAAGCAATCATTAGAGTTTCCGTTTCTTCTGATCTTCGCCAGAATCTTTTAGCGATCGCCTCTCGACGATGCGTAGACATCGAGCGTAGGCAAAAGCGTTTCGAACGCCGCTCAAGCAAATGCCAGAGAAACTATTTATTTATTTTTGACTATCTTTCAGTCGAGCAAGTCGAAAGACGCCAACGCGGTGCGTACAAACGCGTTCCCGTAGTATTTCGCGAACGAACACGGAATCGAGATCGTAATTCGACGCGGACATCGAACAAACCAAACTTGTACAGGTGTCTTTTTATACGTGATTGTCCCCGTAGGGGTTTAAATCGTATTTTTTACGCACTTTTCCGCGATCGAAACGGTTTCGGAACCGAAAGACGCCGTGCACGTGTATTCACAACTTTGAGAAGCTTTATAAATTTGAGTGAAATACCTGGATCTCAGGTTTTGCCGAATCTTTCGTCTCACCATCGGCCGTAGAAGAAAATGGCGGCGCGGCGATCGATCGTGTTCCGCTATCCACGTAGCCTCGTTAGCAGAAGCTAGTTTCAGCGTCGCGAACGCGAACGCTTTTTCTATCGCGAGGGAACGCTCGTTCCCTCGATACAAAAACGGATGCCCTTCATAGATATTTTCTTATTTTTTCACGAACAAGTTAGCCCTCGTGAAAGCGGTAGTACCGCGTGTAAGATATCGTCGCGAATAGTAGAAAATCGGATCGAGCGTCGCTCGAACCGTTTGACAAAAGCAGCAGAGTCGAACCTCGGAAATCTTTGTTTAGGCTTCTGGATCGTAAACGTTGCGAGTGAACCCTGAAACTTTTGATACTCCTCTCCGCGATAGGATCGATTAGTCGAATTTGCCCCGAGCATGTTCGAAAAGATTCCAATTTATTCTTCTAGGATCGAAAGCATCGAAAGCATCGAAACGGGTGCGGTGAAAGCTTTCCGGTGTCGAAACCTTTGGCGAACTTGCACGTTATCGAACATCGTTAAAGCTTTTGCTGTACTTGAAAATATTTTTTCACGCGCACACGCGTGCGTTCGTTGGACGCGCGCGATCTAAACGCCTTCTTCTAAACGTCGATATAGTAGAACGCGGAATTACGTGTCTCGGTTTCGTGCTTGCTCAGATTATACCTAAGCGTAATCGTAAGAAAGAGAACGACGATCGGATAGAAGAATTAGTACGCGATTATACCGATCAACGCGATCGCTACGATCGACGTTCTCCTCATCGCATCGTCATCGTCATCGCCACAGTCATCGTCATCGCCAACGGAAGAGTGCTAGAAGCGGAGAAAACGCCGAGAACAATAACAACAGCGATAGTAGCAACGAAAGCGACAAAGTTTCGGAAAAATGAAGTTGGATCATATCGATGCTGCGTCTCGCAGAAATATTTTTTTACCTTTTATCGTCAGCGTGTTTGCTGTTCTGTTCGTTTTAGGTCCGGCTAGGAGCGAATCGCGCGCATACTTTTACGGTCAGGTAGGTCTGGGATAGTTTCCGATCGGTGGAAACCGATCGCAAGTTTCGCGAAACGAACCGACGAGAATCTCGGAGATTACGGAAACGTAACGACGAAAACGGAAAGGGTGAATTGAGAGAGAAAGAAAGAGTGCGTGTTGTTATGAGTGTATCCCGTTGTCGTCGAATACTCCGAAGGTTGTAAATAATTGTGGGCCGAACGAAATTCCCGGCTAACGCGAGAGACAAAGAACGAGGATATACGATGGAAGGAAGCGACGAAAGGCGCGAAAAATTCAACGGATACGTACGAATAATTGTATAAAGACTGATTAGACTAACCTTGGTATTTATTCTAATTCGCAGTTAAACGCTATCGCTTTGCGCGCTCTCGAATGCTCACGGAGCCCGATACCAAAGGTATTCATTCCCGCGAACAGCTTCCATTTTTCTCTTGTTCTTTGACTCGAACATCCGTCGCGTCGCGTCGCGTCGCGTCTCGTCTCGTCACGTCGCGTCGCTCGCTCTTTGATTCGTTTCCCAACGAACCCCGTTCCACCGATACCGTCATGTACCGTCGCACGGGTTTTGTTTTTTCTTTTTTTCGTTTCAGTCGACTCGGAGGATATCGAACGAAGGAAAAACGAGAACAGTGATCGGTGGAACGTGGTCCTTGCGTATCGTACTTTTCGTGATCGTTTTCTTGACGCTCGTTTCGCATCGTCACCGCGTTATTCGTTGCGAATAAACGCGATTCGTTCGTCTCTCCGTTGAAAACGCGCGAACTAATGAAACGGAGCAAACGGAGCAAAGAGAACAAGAAAAATGGTATGCGCGATCATAACAGCGACATTATTATCGTCGCAACGTATCAATATTATTCGACGCAACGTATAAGCAAGTAAACTAGATGTAAACTTTGTATATTCATTTACCAAGAGAATAAAGATAAATTATTCGAAAAAGGAGTGAAGTTTTCTTATGACTCGATCCACATTCGGATCTTTCGATGCTAACGTTTTTTTATTGTTTCAACTTTTCCAATACATCGGAATATATTATGTACAACTACTTTTGCGCATTCGCTATAATCTCTGTTTAGCTTCGTCGAGCTAAATAACGCGTGCAATATTTCAAACCGCTTCTCGGATCATGGGTTTCTGTCCATCGAACTCGATGATCTTGACGCGGTTCGACGAGCAAGATTATTAGCACCTCAACTGTTTCGAAAATGATTAAACACACGGGAAGTTACGAAATAAACGTTCTGTTCAGGTAATTTTCTTTGAACCAAAATTGCTTAACGATTACAAAACTTTTGATTCGTTTTCAAGTACAATTCATCGCTTGCTACTTCGTCGACCGCTTATCGTTACATTCGTTTATTTATTTACTTGTATTAATATTAATATTTATATTTATTTATCTTCTTAGGACATTGGTAAAACAATTATTTACATAACGTTGTAATAATATACTATGATTAGACGTATTGACGCGTTAGGACTGTCTTGGAAGTGTTTCTAACAACGAGAGAAACAACGTGAACGGAGGGAGGCTCGTTCGCGATTCCGCAGGAATTAATCTTGTCCGAGATCACCTCGCGAGATAGCAATGGTCAATGGTTCGTTGTAAAAGCGTTCTCCGTCATTTTGTTCATCGTTGACAGCGAGTCGTTGCAGTTGGTTGATCGTTTACTCGGTAATCCGTAACTAATACTACTTTTACAAGTACGACGATCGATCTCGATCGCTACTCGGCGATGTATGTAATTTACGCGTACGTGGTATAAAATGCTAGGCGATTCTACGCTTTCCGATCGGGATCGCTACTCGATCGAGTCGAACAAGGGACGCTCGGCGTTCACGAGTCACACTTATTCCATCGCCGTCGATCGGTATTTTAATTCCTGTAGAACGCGACGATAACGGTGAAACGCGCGAAGCGCTCGAACATCGTGCGAGGTCTACGAAAAGACTATCGTTAAAAAACGACGAAACGATGACGACTAGGGTGGCAAAAAACCGCGAAACGACGAAATTTTAACGGAAAATTCGATCCACGTGCTTTATCTCTAGTCAATGGCAAACGCGCAACGAACGGACACCTAATTATTGACCCAAAGAATGGCGAACACTGGCAGATATTGCGCGGGAAGAACGACGCGAAGACCAACTAATCGTACAACTAAACAATACGTATACTTACATCTAACGCTTACGACGTACACGAATAATACGCAGGCGTATACGCGCGTACACGATATAAAATCTACGGTTACGGTTACACGGTCAACGATTAAACTTGACCGATATCGAATAAACGATGCTTCTAGCAATTTCTCTCCGATTCCGTTTCCGAACGTTCGAAAATTGGCGGACGATGAGCAGGTCCGAAGGACGGGTATACGAATTTCGATACAACGAAACGCACGGGACGCGTTTGATCGTATCGCGCGTATTGACTTTGATTCGTACGAGCTACGCGTATTAAGGGCACCCAACAATTGATCGCAGTTGCGTTAAACCAGGGCTTCGTATCGATTTCGGTTCGAAGCAATTACGGGAAACTTTTGTTCCCCGTAATTGATCAGAACATACGCTTGGTTTTTTCCAAGCCCTGCGTTAAACGATATTTCTCGCGGTCTAAACGTATCTAGCTAAATAACATACGTGTGTATATATATATATGTATATAGATATATTCTACTAATTGATCGTGACAACTTTTAATAGCCTTTTCGTCGATTATCGTGCACCAATTTCCGAACGCTTTCGCTCGAACGATCGCTAGTACGCGATACAGTTCGTTCGCGAATCTAGCGATGGGTTTTATCCGTCTCCAACGAATCAAATCGTCGATCGACGAACGCGTATTCGCGCACTCGATCGCGTAAGTTACTGGAATCCCTTTTCTACACAATCGAAATCGATTCGGTCGACCTAGCACCTATGTATATTCGTCCGAAGCTCACGATACAACGTAGCGAACAAACGCGTTCGACGATCATAAAAATTTAAGCTTCTTATATTATCCTACTTGTACGCATACGTAACGCACGTACGCGTGTACACGTACATCGATAGGAGCGCGCACATAATACGTAAACTTTACGCTAAAACGTCTGCGCGACCCTTGCGATCCTTCGACGGATCCGACCCAGCCGAATCGTCGTTCGTTCGTTCGAACTTGATCTTGGACAGAAATATGTCGTTGGATGCGCGAGGTACCGTTTGGTTTACGCCTTTGTTACGCGAAGCATCAGATTGACTAGAGTAGGTAGCATGGATCGCGATCGACGGACAGATCTCGGAAACAATCCCTTCACCCTCGGCCGTCGATCTCAAGGATCGCGCAGCGTAACACCTTGTAGATACTTTCATCGAATAAGGCTGCGTTAATTATTGTCTCTTTTTGTCATCGCTCGTGCTCGTTGGAGATCTAACTCGCGCATTCCTTTCGGGGCTTCTTCCGTTTCGCGAACCGATCTACCGCGCTTCCGCGCGTTTCTTCGCGATCGGATCCCTCGAGCTGCCCTTGCTCCTTGGTCCGTTCGATCACCGCACCGGGGACGCGGATGTCCTTGTTTTTCGCCGATGCGAGTACGATCGTTCGTTCGATGCTTTGACCAACGATCTTCGTTCACGTTTACGACGGTAGTTGCTTCGGTTAACAAAGCCGTGCCAAAGTAAAAGGTACTCGAACGGGTGAGGAAGACGACGGAACAAACTGAAACTACGTCGTCGCTGGTCAAACGGAAGGATTATCTAGAATTCTCTTCGAAACACTTTGTACCGTAGAAGAATAAATTTCGATCCTCGTGGAAGTACGAAACCGTCTGAGCCATTGAATATTGATTATCTTTCGATGACGATCGATAAGGCGCTTTGCGGGATTTCAGACTTACTTTCGTAATTTCGAATCGTTTGAGGGCTTTTCGTAATTGGACTCGCTACTTGACTATCCTTCGGAACCTCTAAGTTAGGGGGAAACCAGGAGAAAGGAAGCGAGAGGAGAGAAGAAAGAGAACGAACGAACGAACGAACACGCGGACGGACAAACGATTCCATTGTACAAAATGCGAAAAAAATCATCGTTGATCGCGAAAAACGTTATGCGTCCCTCGTATCCGTAATTCGTAGCCAGCTACCCATAACCGATCTATTCCTAAACGTGTCTATTCGTTGCTGTCTACACGCGTCTAACGATCAGATAAAATATTCGCGAAGAGCAATCGCTAATGCTAGAAGTCAACGCGTGTTCGTGCATAGATGAAAAACACGTCGAAATGCTTCCCTAAATCGTCAAAGAAACTATCGACGAAACCCGAACGAGACGTTGATAATTTTTACTGGAAAAGTCCCCGATACGACACGACACAGAGAACAACGGGAAGAGTCGAACGAGCAAAAAGTATAAAAAAGTATAAAACGATGAAAGGAAGAAGAAAGTTTCTATACGCGCGTATAATATATATATATGTATATGTATGTATATGTATGTGTATATATATATATATATCTCGTTTAAACTAGATTTAGGCGAACACAGCTACCCGTAACGTTTACGGCTACGGCTACGATCTAGGTTAATCGCGTTGGTCAACGAGAGTCGCGTCGAGAAACCGATCCTCTCTGCATCCACGCTACATCGCCTAACGAACTTTCAACGTTCGATCGCTTCTCTTAATACTGTTAAATGTATTGTCCGTTTAAGCGATTCCAAAATTCCCGCGCGTTTTTACGGCGCGTTCGTCAACGGCTAGACCTTTACTTTCGGAAGAAGACGTTCGATCGCGCGGACGCAACCGACGACGGAATCGACGAGATCGACTCGCCGCGACGAGTAGCTCGTTCCGAGGGATGTTCCAAGTTCGAGCGAATCGCGCGCTTCTTCGCCGCGAACGGCAGAACGACGACGTCGACGCGTACACCAAGAAAAAGAACGTGCTTCGAAGACGCGCTTCAATTCCAAGGCAAAGCGAAGTAACCCTACCGCTTTTTTTTCTCGCTTTAGCCGTTGCTTCTCGTTCTGTTTTTCTCCTCGGTACCGACTCGAGCAACGGCAGGATTTTCAAAGATAGAGAAAAGAGACGAAGTAGAAGGACCGAGTGGACCAGGGCGAGAGAGCAGAGCCGAGGAAATAGAGAGAAAAGGATCGAAGGATTGGAAGAAAAACGCGACGCGACGTCGAGCGAGTCGCGCCGGTTTAAAACGCGCTCGGGCACACCGGAGGATTCATCTGGCCGAAGACGTTTAGCTCGTAAAGCGAGGCAAACATGATAAACACCAAGTACCAGAGCATCAGTACCACTCCGTATCGTCGGTCCAACTTCCAGCCGTTCAAGTGGGTTGCCAGCACCAAGAACACCACCGTCGACAGCAGGGACACCGTGGAATACGTCAAACCTGCAGACATCACGAACGAAAATTACATATTCAATATACTGCATTTCTGAACTTTCCATTCATGTGGTTTTGATAATTAAACAAAGTGTCTCGTTCACGTATATCATCTTCCTATTCCTTTCAAACATACACAAGTTGTAATGTACCTATGTGACATCCATCAGCGAACCACCTGAACGAAAAGTCGTATGAAACTGACACGTTTATCTAACGCGTTGACTCACCCCGACTGGTGACGTTGACGTGCGAACCCGGCTGGATCATAGCCGTCTGTATGAACCATGGAAGTCCAAGACAAACCAGTATATCGAACACGTTGCTTCCGACAGCGTTGCTGACCGCCATATCGCCGAGTCCTTCTTTGATCACCGCTAACGAGGAGAGGGCATCGGGTACGCTGACACCGGCTGCGACGAATGTCAGACCCATCACCGTATCCGGTATACCGAGGGTGCTGCCTGCGAATCGAATCGAACCGAGCCGAAACGGAACGAAAAGAGATGAAAGAAAACGAGAGAAACGTGTCGAGGAACAATCGCTGATCGTACAGATCTGCGGTCAGGTATGTAGCTTACCTATAATCGTGATCATCCATACCATGATGTAACTGTAGAAACTGATCCAAACCATCGATACGCAAAAAGTGAAGGGATACCAGTTTCGGAACTTTTCTTGCCGGCAGTCGGGCATGGTGGCTCGACACAAGAAATGAATCGGATAAACCAAACCCCAGGTGAACAGGGTCCACTGGCTGGCGTCGACGGGCCTCTCCAACGGCGATGCTTCGTTAGGATCAGGTTCTTTCGCTTTGTAATATTCCGGTTGTTTCGGGGCTGGCTGTTGTTCGCCCGTTTCCGACATGGGTCCTCCGGTTGGTCCTGTTCCTCCTACGAACAAATGATTCGTGCAGAAACAACGATGTTCCTAGCTTCTTCGAAATCTAATGTATCTTCCTGCCCTTACCTTCTGGTACTTTGTCAAACTGATCCGTAACCGGCGAGCTGGGACCCGTGTAAGACAACCGATCCTCTTGCAACGACCTGTAGCTTACGAGGGCGCTTTCTTCCGCCGGTTCGTCGTCCTTTGGCAAGAACGGTATGTCGTAAGACTTGGCCCAACGTTCCAGTCTCGCGTTGAAAGACAACGCGACGCAGTACACGGCATACATGATCAACATGAACAAAGACTCCCCCCTACGAACAAACAATGCGTTACGTAGCTGCAATTACCGAGCGATGATCGGATCCGGCGAATCTTACCAAGATATCGATTCGTTGTAAATTGTACCGAGCATCACGAGGATAGAGACGGCGTAGAAGAAACAATCTCGACAGAGGGGCCACCAGTTCAGCTTAGACACAGTCGTGGTACACAGTCCGCAAACGGAGATCACGAACATTATGTTGAACACTGCGCTACCAATAACTCCGCTCACCTATAATCGGGTACAAAAGTTAATAGTACAGGATTTTAAATCATTGTGTTGGTTCGAACGATGAAATTTCGCTTACTCCGATGTCGTCCTTGGCGAAAAATACTCCTATGACGACGGTCGCCAACTCGGGCGCCGAAGAACCGGCAGCCATGAAGGTTGCACCGGCAACATCCGGAGACAGTCGTAGTTCTGCAAAAGAAAATTTGGAATTATGGCTCCGATCCTCAAAAATTCGATATTCGAATAACGCCCAAGTATTTACGAAAACACGACGTAACTGTTGACGAACCCTCAGGCAAAATCGATCGGCGTCGAAGAAAGTTTGCTTACCTTCGCAGATTCTGTCTAAGCTGGAAACAAAGTAATCGTCGCAGACAATCGCTAGGCCGAGGAACGTGTAAATAGCGACGAGAATGTGTATGATCAGTCCACCGTGTTTCCTAGCGTTTGGCCCCATCAGCGGTCGTGGAAACTGTTCGATGGCCGGCGGTGAGCAATTTTCTCGGCGCGGTCTCCAAGTGGCGCGTTCGTATCTCATCGTGGTTGTCGTCGGAACCTAGAATCTCGAATAACGAATATCTCTTGTAGGCGCTACGGTCCAGTTTACCTCCGTCTTCCCGAAAGAAAGAGAGATAAATGCAAAGTGTATCGTGTGCCGCGACCTCACCGTGGTCGTTCTCGGAACGTTGTTAATGGGCAAATGCGTTGCCGTGTCTTTGCGTTTTCCTTCATCTCGCGATTGACCGCGTATGTCCGATTTTTTTGGTAGCACGGTGGTTTCTGGCGGTGGCGGCGCCGTTTCCGTCATCTCTACGGCAATCGTGGTGGACTCCATGGAAAACTTCGTCGTCAGGTTTTCCTCGACCTCCGTGGAACTCGGATAGGTGGAGGACACTTCTGCTTTGGTCAAGTTCTCCGAGGTGACATACTGGACCAACACGTACACGAGGAACAGACCCAAACGCAACGGCCATCGTTTGCGTTGCGAATCGCGCAATCGGTACCTCATCGTTCCCGACTGAAACAGCGTATTTACCGATTTCAGCTACGATCATTGCGTTACGTGTCGATTATTTTTCGTTCGTAATCTCCGCGTGGTCCTCGCGATGTTACGCGTGTTACGTAAGTTTCGCCGATGCGTCGAACGTTTCGGGTCTTTGCGTTACCAGCGTCTCAATGCCAGATGGCTTTACGTAGGATCAAATATGGGGGAAGGATTAAAATATTTTCGTTCGGACCCGTATCGATCATAATAAACGCGGAGCTCGCGCGTAACTCGGCGTTTCGAACACCGCCGAACGTTATCGATGCGATCGGTACGATTCGGTGGAAAATCGAGGAAAATGGAAAATTTCTTCCCTTTTACCCGTAGGCAGCTTTCGCTCTCGCTTACGCGCAACTGATAATATAACTAATTATGTATTTAAAACCACGTGTTCAAACGATTCGAGGACACGCGTACTTCAAGTCTAACGTGATGGACGTACACCCTATGTAAATTCGAATTTGACTGTCCTATCAATGTTCGACAAACGGAGCGAAGAAACATCTCGTTCGGATCGTCGTTGATTGACGAGCGAACTCTTTGGATACGAATTTTCCTGCTGATACGAAAAGCAAGCGCTCGATAAAATTCGATCGCAAAGCATTAGCTAGATTCACCGAGGAAGTGTCGATGCAGCTTATCGGAACTAATCGTAAGCAACATACGTATGTAGATGCGTGGTTTCGCGATAAAACACGCGACCACTAGCAATCGAGTTGCGGTCGTTTAATAGGAGAGAGACCGAGCTTGAAAAACTCTTCGCAATCGTTCGTGTCACGCGATCGAATGATTAGACAGAAATGCTTTCGGCTCGATAAGAATGAACACGAAATCGTGGCTCTGGGTAAATAAAATGACACGTCGCGAAAAGCGCGTGCAAAACAAAGTGGCAGTGAAAGTGACCCAATTCGAGGTTTCGAGCGATCGTTAAACGTCGCCGCGAAACCACGTACGTGTAACACACGGTTCTCGCTACACGGCTTACACGTTACAGCTTACCCCTTTCTCGACAACGTTGCACATCGCAGTGGGTCGTAGACGACACCGGTCGCCGAAACGCGAGCACGAGCAAAATCAAGCGACTCGAGTCCGCTGCGACCACTCGAGGTCGTCTTTGCAAACGAACGCGTGCGTACGAAGCGTTCCGGAGCGACGAAAGACGACGGGTCACCGCCGATCTCGCGTCACTCTCCTCACCGACGAGCCTCGATCTACGTTATTTGTACTGGGGATGTCGTAGCACACTGTCGCCGCGCGTCCTACTCGAATTATCGATTTGCATAAAAGCTGTGGGTTACGGGTGCGTTCCGTTCTCGGCGTGTTCGCGCGCCGCGTAGGCGTAGGCGGCGCCGTTCGTGACGACGCTGCTGCTGGTGGCGGCGTCGTCCTCGTTTTCTCGGTTAGGTAGGCGTCCTGCTTACCGAACCACCCTCCAGTTAACGTCACTACCCCTGCCTTGCTACTTGCTCGACGCTGCGTTCATTCCCATACGTAAACGTACCTAGCTTCCAGCTTTCGAACATCCAGCGATATCCTGCACACGACACCCTCTCGCGTTCTTAACCCGGTTTTTTTTATCTTATTCTCCGTATCAACCCTTTCTTCTTTGACTTCGCGTTGCTCTTGACTCGACGGATTTTTACTCTCACCAAAGGGGTTCGAAACGAGACACAAACGCCGATACACGGCTCCCGCTTTAACGATCGCTGGCCCCTTCCGTGTATCTTCGATCGACCGATATACCCTTTATCGCCGCGTTTACGCGTTATTCGTGTACCACCCTCGAACCACTGCCTCGTTCTCACCCTTCGTCCTTCTCTCGGCCCCGTGACTCCTCTTGCGCGCACCTACGTACACGCGCACACGAACGCGTACGTTTATTCGTTTTTCGTTGTACCTTCTTTTCTTTGCGTCCCTCTGACACCGAATGTCACCGTGTGAATACGCGTGCGCACCGCTGGCGGAACGATCTGTAGCCAACGATTCAAAGTTCCGAGATTCGGGGAGATGTGTGCACAGAGTAAACGTAATTAACACGGGAAGGAAACTGTACGAGTCAGCGGACGCGGAGGAAATTTATATCTATGCCCATGGCAGCCTTTTATGAGACAAAACTCCCACCATTTGTTTAGTTTAAAAAATTTCTCATTTTGAAATCTGGCAATTTTTAACTTCTGACATTTGGGGATTCGGGAAATTTTTATAAAAAATGTCATCTTGGGTATCCACGAAAACGTACACGACTGACAGCGACGTAGCAATCATTACGGGTATTTTCATTATTTCTGTTATTGTTATCGTTTACAACGCGTTTGATCGACAGAAATATTGATCGAACACGTCCCGAGTACCACGGCTTTCGATCGATATCTAACAGATACTGTATGGAAAATATAAAAGTTTACTTATCGTTAATGACGTTTATACTTTACATCAATGCCGATTACGAAAAATACGAAATAAGGGATGAATCGCGTAGTATTTACTTTCTTTGCCTCAGAGAATTCTAATTTCTCCGTTATCATTTATCGTGTCCTACCATATCGGTTGAAACGGAAAAATGGACGTCCAAACAAATGAAACGAACCAAATTTCAAGGAGCAGCATGCATTCTGACAACAAGGATGGTTAAACGTGTTGATATAAATTTTATTTAAAGCTAGATGAAAACTGCAAAAACAAATACCTCAAGTACCTTCAAACCTCTACTTTTATAGGAGTTGATTTGCGAAGAGATTTTCTGAAAGTTTCATTAAAATCGACGAGCAGTCGTTGAGACAATTTTTCTTGTAAGTAAATGTTCGAGGCGATGAAGTAACGAAAACAGTTTCATTGGTGCGCGAACGAATTAGAACGTTTTCCGTGGAACGTCGAACAGATTCGTTACGTTTCAATTTTATTACGCTTCACGAACAGCACACAGCAATCGAATAAAATTAACATAAAGTATTTATAAACATGTTCCATGACACGCGTTCAGTTCATCGCTTATGGAACATGTATCCCGATCGCGTTTACTTATTAACTATGATGTTGGTGGAACTTAACGGAATAACCACCGCTGTTTGGATCCTTTTGTAGTTCAAAATTGTTCGTAGAAAGTCCGAACGGTTTCAATACCATGTTTCCCAAGTCCTTCAACTTTCCGAGCATTTCGGCTTTTAGTTTTTCGTTCCTTTCTTGAATCAGTGGAGGTAACCTCTAAAAACGTGAAATTTTCGGTGCGAGTTAATCTTCTGTATGAGAGTTGATTAAAAAATATTTTGTTATAGTTACCCGAACCGCATAATTTGATTCTGTATGTGCTGGATCGAACGTTAGAACCTTTTTATAATCTTCCAGAGCTTCATCAAACTTTTCTGTTTCTTCGTACAATTGGGCTCTCCTAACGTAGGCTTTCACATAATCTGGATTCAATTCTATAGCCTTTGTGCAATCAGATATGGCAGGCTCCTTTTCCTGTTTGAATTGCAACAATCACAATCATACAGAATTTGATCATGTACAAATGTTTCGATTCAATCTTTATCTGCATTACCAAGAGTTTTGACTTTCCCGCAGCTCTATTAGCGTACAAAATGGATCTTTCTTTGTTGTAGGCCAGTGGACAGGTCTGCAACCCTTGTGTGTAAATGGATACCGCCTCCATATAATCTCCCTTTTTGAAAAAGTCATTTCCCTGGTTCTTTAGTTTCTCCGCTTCCTCCCTGAGAGTCTGAAAACAGTACAGACCTTAGTCTTATAATTACTCACGCTGATAATAATCTCACAGGGAAATTTTCGACTTGATCATCGTGAATAGGATATTTGACAAATACCAACCTCTTTCTCGCTTTCGGAAAGAGTAAGGTCCCTGTCTTTCAACGACTCCTCGTCCACGAAATCTTTCGGAACGTTCGTATCGCGTTCAGTCTCATCGTCACCGCTCTCTGTAACGCCTATAGGATCACTGTCTTTCAAATTGCCACTATTCAACGTTGATTCAGCACCATCATTCGACGCGGACTTTTCGTCTACCTTGATACAAGAACTTTCGAGATCTTTTGTAAGCTCCTCGATGATCTGTTCGTTCGTTTTTAAACTTTCGGATTTACCGTCCATCGCGTCTTTTTATCTGGATGACTCGGCGCTTCGCACAAACATATACCTCGTACTACAGATTCCTTAATTAAGGTTATATTTGCTATGCCATTGTTCTGTCCAACATCAATCCCACCCATACGCATCGAGCAGACGACTGAAATTATCCGTCAACCTTGCGTCAACGACGCTGCTCGACGCGATTGTGTAGACATCTCGTTTACGTTTCTTCGTGATTCGTACGATTGTCGTTAGATTGCGCTCCATTCCGATAAGTATACATAAACGGACGATACCGACGAAAAATTACTTTGACAGGTATAAAGCGATACGATCAATTTAAATGATCTATTCGATAAACGATGGTGGAATAACCTTGCGGTGGAAGTGAAATTTCGTACGTCAAAGATAGCGATAAAGATGAGCGATCCTGGAAACTTAGCTTTGATAAATTTGATCAGAAGTATGAAGTAGGGATTCACTTCATTATGGGCTCAATAAGAATATACTACATAGTCGGTGATTTTATACGTGAGACTACAAATGTCATGTAATCAGTACTGCGCAGTAAGGATATCAGTCAAAATCATTTTTAATTAATTACCTATTTTACTAAAGTTTACTCGTTATTCAAGGAACAGTTTAATAATAGAAGTTTGTAAACTAATTTCAATAAATATTTGACTTCATATATCAGTTTTATTGAGATTGTTCATTAAATGACAGCCATTAGTTTCCTCCCCTAGGTCCACTTATCGCGTATACCCGCATACTCGCGTTTACCTTTATCAAACTTAATCCCGCCAAAATACTTCGATCGATACGATCGAAATTTTTCGTACAGTTCCGTAATAAAAATAATACACGTCGATTCAGTGACGTTCAAAAGTAATATTCAGTTTCGTTAATAGACTTCCGTTAAGTATTACTCGAGCATACAATCTTCTTCGATCACGTTTTGCTATGGTCGGGTGTAAATTATTCACGGAGGAGGGAAAGTTATCGTTCGTATGCGTATGAAATAGCAAAGCAGGACCGGACGGTATTATCAGGATAAACTTACTGGAATCGTACGTGTTCTAGTCTCATCAAGCACGTCTGTTTAATCGTGCTGCGTAAGGAAAAACAAACTGCACGAGAACTCGCTGAAAAACGTTTATCGAGCTGGGGCTTTTCTTACTTTGCAATTCTGAACGTTACAAGGGAAGACTATCCGTGTCAGAGTCAGATTCTCTCGATGAAGAGATCTTTAGGGAGAAATCAAAGTTTCCTAATTTTCACGCGTTCTTCTCCTACAATTGGTAGCGGTAGTTTCCGGTGAAGAGTCGAAATGTTTGACTCGCAACGTAATCGCGCAAAATGAAGATTGCGACAAACCACGCGAAATCAAAGGCGCAAACAGACTGGTTGATAGCTGGTTCGATGGAGAATCGATGGGTTTACTTCCGTTTCGATGACGATAACATGCCGGGTGATAAGCCACTAGGAAACGCGCATCAGAATTAGAAACTAGTACAGCCCACGGCTTTCCGAGTCTAATCGGTCGATGGTGTAATTTCTCCGATCGGAATAATCCCTCGTTAAAATTGTCTGAAGCGTGAATGTGGCGTCACTTGATTCGTGGGGTGGTGCAACATGCCCAAAGATGCACGAGGTTCAAGGTCGCGACCGTGATTTCGGAGATTCTCCTTTCGATGTTCCCCGTCTTTCCTCCAGAATGTTTCCTACCATTTTCTCTTGTAGACGTTTAAGAATTGCGGGATTTCTCGCGTGTTTCACGCTGCAACAGTGTAACCTGTTTAACGCCTCTTTAATTACACGGATATCACGCGAGCAATTTCTTTTTCCGTTTCGCGTACTTCTTTTACGCAACGTTTCTCTCCAATGGTAAATACAATTGGATATAGGTATTTGATATATACGCGTTCGAAACGATGGAAAATCGAAATTTTGCTGCGGGAGAGAATCGTGAAAAGCGCAAACGGTGGCCACAAGGGTGTATTTTTCTTGTTGGAGGTCGGTAACGGCGCACGACCACGGTAAATCGACCGTGTAACGAACGATAGTTTCTTCTCTTATGAACCGTCACATAGTGAACCCTCTCAAGCTCCGCAAACGTATGTCGTACATTGTATACCATATACCATTTACTTCCCGCGTTCTCGCATTCGCGAGTTTTCTTTCTTTTCCTCTCCTTCTTTCCCGGTTTTCAAGGATTATCGTTCGGATATTAAATCCGATTCTTAACTCGGAGAAATTCGTGGGGCATCTCGGTGAATGTAATGTTCTACATGTAATTGTGACGTCAAGGTGGGAAACATTAATATTACGTCAGGTGGAATTACAATTCTACAATGTTATTACATGATGTTCGTAAATTGTTATATGAGGATATATTCGAAGCATCTATTTGGAATCAACTGATTTTTCCACGATTCCAGGAACGGCAAGGAGATTGATAAAATCAATTTTTCACGATTCACGGACTCGTGGGAAGGGGTATTGACAGAGATTTTTAACTAAACGATTCCGGTTAAACGTTTTTATTTGCAGAGCATTAACGCGACACCTCTGTTCAATTTCGTCGACGACGAAAGTATCTGTTTGCACGATTTCATCCAACCATCGAACAATATTTTCGTTTCACTCGGAATCACCCTCGTTATCTCTTCTCGATAAAGAACGTAGAAGGACAATCGAACGCGCTACCGTGTTTAACCCTACATCGAATTTCTCTTTTTCCCGATTAGAAAATTACACGATTACGCGCTCTTTTGATTTCGAAATTTTTCGAAAAAGACCAATTCCGTCGATTCGATTTTCCGACTCGCATGTTCAATGTCAACGGTAGGTATAACTTGGATAACATCTCTGAATATGGTAAACCGACATGAATATTCATTAAAACTTGATATGGAGTTTGTTAATCGAGCGCATCGAGTATACGCAACGCACCGAATAATTCGATCGGGTTGCAATGTTGTTCTTCCAGCGTTAACAAATTTATCATTTTCCGTGCTTAACGGTCTATCGTCGCATCATGATTTATACTCGAATCGACGTCGGAACGCGCGTACACGATCTCGAAAGCGAGAAAAGGGTAAAATTTGTAAAGAATCGAATAAGCGAAAAACAGGAACAGTGGCGAAGAGGTGTATGTAGTAGGCGGAGCTGGGGATGAAAGCGGTGGAGGGAAGTAGGTAAGATGTAAAGATGCAAAGGGGGTGTCGACGGTCATCCGGATACAATGTACTCGAAATAGCTGGAAATTCCAGCGAGATACGTTACGACGGAAGGGGTACGGTTTGATTTCTGTTTCCAACGGTGGTGCAAGCTCCGTTCTCTCATTGGTCCCAGTGATCCGTGACGTCACTACGCCGGCCTATGTATAAGGTGAAGCACACGGAGCGTCAGTTCATCGTTGTCCGTCACGTCGACCGGGTCTCATCCTTTGAATCATCCTCTGCTTTCCGATACGTCATCGAACCGATCGAATCGAGAAATCACCGGACACTTTTTTACATCGGACCAAAACGAAAAAAGGTAAGATCGAAGATTTTAAAGATTCGCGCGATTCGAAATTTCTGATCGAAGAGACCGATTTTAGGTATCGGTATAAGTACAAGATTTCTTTGAGAACGACTTTGATCTCGTCCTCTGCAATGACGAGTTACAGCAAAATGTTGCGTTTTAGCATCTTCGAATCTTTTGTTCGGACGCAGAGTTCGTAACCGTCTACGGCTTTTGTCGTTATTCTATTAAAGGAAGACTGCACTTTTCATCGACAGAAACCGTCGCATTCGAATCGCTTGGAGCGTTTGCTCGAACACAAAGAGAAGCGCGCGTGTCAACTTTTAACATTCTGTCTCTCGGTCGACGTTAACGTTTTATGTCTTTCGAAACCGCCCATTCTTTTCGCCGATATAAACGCGTCTTCTTTTCATCGTGCACGCGTATACGGTGTATTTATGTCCGGCTATATTTTCTCGATATCCTACTTCGATTAGAACGTGTTTATAAGGAGAGGGACGAAGATAGAAAAAAGTTGCGTTATTTCAAAGATCATAGGTAACGAAAAGGGTACGAAAATGGAACGGAAAATATGGATCGTAGACGCGTGGACGGCAACGCGTCCGCGAGCAACAGGCTTCCGAAAAGAACGCGGGAGCGCGATCGATCGCACACCAAATTTATAGATTCTTAATCCTTTGCACTCCTTTCTACCAACGCCAGAATATACAAAATAAGGGGTTCTACATTAAATGTATTGCAGGAGTATACAAATGTATTTTTGTTACAAGATAATATACATATTCAATCTATTTATCTGAATTATTTTATACTGTCGCTAATCGTCTAATCGAAAGTCACTCCTCTTTAGCAAACATTTAAAAATCCACCCTGGCAATAGACGAACATTTCTCGAAGACGAAGCGTGACAAGCTTCTCGGATATATTCCGCAGGAAATAATTGGACCACACGGCTCGTGCAACATTGTAGCTCGGTTAATTTTTCCTCGAGGCGAACACTGGAATTTACGAACCAATTAATTTCGATACCCACACTTTTCTTGCGACGTTGCATTTGGCTGACATTCTTCAATCGTATCACCGTAATCGTTACCACTGTACCCGGTATTCGGTGATAACTTTTAACCCGTTCAACGCGTTGCAATTCCCTGCTATACCTTTTGAAATCGGTCGCCTGTTGATCCAAAATGCCATTTGACACTTTGCAACGAGATCGATTTACTTTTCGCAAAGGGACACTGCATTCGGAATGTATTTTATTCGTTGATATAACCCCTTGCCTTTTGAGTCTCGTGACACGTTTCGTGATTATTATACTGAAATTATTTCACTTCAATTTAGAGTTCAAATAGTTCAGTAGCATAGTCAAGGATAGATACCAAATTGACAGAACATTTCAACGTTCTTTTAACCCCCCGACGCACAGGTGCAATGTGATGAGAGTCATATTTTCACTGCAATTGAATTTTTGGTTCAACTATAATTATGATCAAGGATCACTGAAGGCAAAACGTGCTGAACATTTTTTAATTGCCTTGCAGCAATTAGCTGGTAAATGACGCAACTGTCCAGAAAAGTATAGGTTAAGGTAGTCAAATGAACTTGTGACATAACCTTCATTCTATCCAAAATCATAACTTTAACAGAGAGTGGACGATAAATTCATTATATTTTCAGCTGATTGCTTTTTAATCCTGAGCCATGTTCCTTTCTTAACCTCTTGCGCTATGATTTGCCAGGTGTGTCAAGACTAATCATAGCTACAATATTACAAAGAAAGTTGAAATACTTGGTATCAATCGAAACAATTGGACTTGTATTCCAAATTGAAGTCGTATCGAGTGCAATTAATCAGGCTCGTCAAAATAGTACAAGGGGATAGTCTGCATTGATACGGTACTGAATCGAAATTCTACCAGAATCGTATTGCTCCTGTACGACGAGAATGGTACGTGTACTAACGATGAAAATGCTGCGGTCGAACGTCCACCGCGTCGTGTGAATACGCGACATCCACCTTCTATTAGCATCTACCAACAGTTTATTACGGTATTACGTAGCAACACGCAAGTTTCATGCATTTCGCCTGATTAATGTATCTGATTGAAGTGTCCCGCATTGCACGGTGACTTATAGACACGCTTCTTTCTCCACGGATTTTCCTCCCCTAATCTCCTCCAGCTTTTAACGAAAACCACCAGCAAGCCAGGTATCTGTACTGATCCATTATACGTCTTCTCTTTTAGCGAAGAGAAACGTTTGCGAAAGTTTCCCTCCCGTTTGAAAACGCAACGCGTTCTGAGGAAAGCGTTTACTCGATTATTACTCTTTTATCGTCGCTCCGTTTCATCCTATTCTCGATGTTTCGTTTACGATCCGTATTCTCGAGATACGGAGATGGTAAGACGGTGGCGACGGTTTAAAACCGTTCGTATTGTTGTTAATCACGACCCGGAAAGATGGGGCAGACATTTTTCTCGTTTACGAACCTCTCCTCGTTTGTGATTAAAAACGATTTGCCTGCGCATGGAGATATCTGTACTAGGCTGATACCGAAAGAAAATACTGGCTCGCTACATCTTCATCTTCTAAATCCGTCGGATATTCCTTTCCTTTCTTTCTTTGCATTTCTTTCACTTAAACTATCGCTTGAAATTGGAAGTGCTCGTTTAGCCTTAAGGTTACCGCCCACTTAACAGCGCAGTACCGTTGGATCAACTTCAGACAGATTCTTTTGCTCGCATGTAATTCAGAAGTAACAGCTATTATACTAGATATACAAGCATAATGTATTATATTATGATACGTATTATACGTGTATATTATTCGTATACACGAAGCGTCGATTTGATTCAGCTGTTGGGTGTTCCTCAAGATTCGCCCATTTAACACCACACGCAAACTCACATTTTCTTGAATGATACGTATTTTACAAATAACGGTATGACACTCGTACACAGTAATAACCATTTAGATTTAATGCTGTCGTTAAGCCTCGTGTCAACGAATGTAACGTTGGCCGGGATTGCGCGCGTTTCAACTTTCGAGCATTACTTTTTGAACGAGATCGTTAGAGTTTTATCCGAGAATGCAGTTCGAAACTCGAACGAAAGTATGGAAAACGTTGATAAATACGTGCGTAGGTACCCGGTAACAGTAAAATGGAGAATAAAGTCGCGAGAAAATGACCAGTTTAACGAACAAAGGGAGTAGAAGCTAATCACAGTGCTGCGAAACCAAACCAGAATAAATCTAAAGATCAAGATTTAATTAAAACTTTTCCTCGTTCGCGACACAATGACCGAACTTGTAAAATATTGATCGCAACGCTGCGTTAATTATTACAATGTTCATTTTACACACTTGTTAGTTAATTTTCATAGATGCTTGCGTTCGCGTGGGTTGCTCCCTTTCGTGTGCGTTACACACATAATAAAAGTTAACCGCAATTCCTTTGACGGAATCAAGCTGCGTCCAACGCGTCTGACCACTCGTCGACTCGAACTACTGTAAAATGTGTGTACAACGATAAGACAACTTCGCGACAAGCTTGTCGCGTTTCTGCACACTTCCCGTGAATTGAAACAAGAGATCGTATCCCTGGTATATTTGTTGCGAAAAGCAGATGTGCGATCGTCGCGTTACATGGAGGAGACTTCAACGCGGTAAACGATACCTCCTGACTACGATTTCCTGCAACGTCTTAATAATTCAAGAACGTCACAAATTACAAGATCACTGCGTTAACTTCACAATGAAACGATGAATTGCTCGACTAATGTCTCTAAACAGTTAACCCTTTGCGAAGGTATGTTTGCCAGACGTCAACATTTTAGTTAAAGAGTTTGCTGAATCCTTTCAAGATAACCATTTCTCTATTAATTACTGCTATTATCTGATCCACTATACATCATGTGTACGCTATAAATTTAGTTAAAAGATATTTATTTCAATTGCTAAACTGAACGGTGAATGTATCTTTCGCAAAGGGTTGAATGAAAGAAGTCTTCTTGCATATCGCGACTCTAATAATTCAAGATGAAACGTTAACAAACTGTGAATATCCTTGTCTTGTTTTAATGCCGATAAAAGAGATTATTCTTCAACGGTGATAAATCGACGAATACTCTAAGCAGTCAAATGAAGTCGTTGCGACGGATACGCAAGAACCAAGTGCCTTCATTACGGATCGGCAGATAAAAAGTTAACAACGGGCTCGTTCGATAAATCGCGACTTAACTGACAGGCCGAAGTACCTAAATGTAATTTCGAGGCTCTTAACTCTTGATCTCGCTAAACGGCGGGTTTTCTCATCGCGGTTTAGCAGGCTGCTAATCCGTCGGTAATTGGATGCTTCTTCGTTATCGCTTGTCCTCGATCGAGCCTAGTATCGTTAAGTTAGGTGATTTATTATGCAGGAAGAAGGAAGAAAAAAGACGTATTCGCAACGCGTTTATTCCGTCGTTTTCTACTTCGAGGTTAAATCGATGGTTTAAGACGAAAGTTCTGCCTTTTCGTACTTTACTCCCTTTTGGCTACCCATGCTCGAGCGAGTTCCAGTTAGATTCGTTTAACGACGAATCTTTCTCTAACGGCGTACCGTCGTTTGCACTATCGTTTCTCTTTTCAACGGAAACCGCTTTCAACGCGTCCGCTTATTCTTTGCTCGAATTTTGTCCGCGAAAGGAAATGTATGCAAAAGCGCCGGCATCTTATATTACCTTTGAAAAATTAATGACAGCGTTAAAATATCTTTTAACCTAGGAAAGCGGCTATTGAAGATCGCGGAGCAATTTGCAACTATAATGCTCGGCCCGAATCGTGCAGAAATTTATTCTATTACGTATTCGTTTGCCGGGACAAAGAAAACCGTTTATTCTTGAAATTTTCCTCGACTAGTTTCGATCAGTTTCTTGCTCCAAAGTGGATCTAAATCGATAATCATAATCGTGACTGAGAAAATTGCGAAATGCCAGAAAATGCAAAGAAAAGAAATGTTTCTCCGTCGGGTAAAGTCCTGAAGAAAAATCCATAGCGTGACACACGCTCGAAGAGAGTAGGCAAATTTATTCTTCTCGCGAACGTATGTCCGATAGCGTAGGGGCGCCCCCTTGGCAGTTCAACCCCTACATTTGTACACGTCACATTCGCCACAAGTCACGTCACGGTGCCCGCGAGTTTATCGATAAACGAATCAAAAGTCAAAAGTGAACACGGTGTTCGTTTTTCTGTTCGTATCAGACGCGCAGAAAAATTCTTCTGAAGGATCGTGCTACGTGCGAAGGTGAACGTTTGCCCTAAACACGCGTCGAGATTGGGCACGATACGGAGAGTGCACGCTACCGAAATTCGTAACGCGATCAGCGAAATAAAATTCCACGAGATCTTGTCGGCGATGTTCAATTTAACGACGCGTCCTCGGCCACTGCTTTAAAACTCTACCGAACGGAAGCGGATTATTAGAAACATTTTTATCGCTCCTGAAAACAATCCCCATCTGTACCACCTTTGTTGCGAAATTTCATCGCAACTTTGAGGTACGCTATTAATATCGGCTCTAGGACACAAACACTTCGACGTCAGACGAGTTTTTCGATGGCGATAAGTCACCCTTGCGAATGTTCAATAAATATTCAACACTTCAACCTCGAAATTACAATGATTTATTCCATTGATTGTCCCTTCTTTTCCGATGCCGATCGATGATTTGCAGTACAACGGGATTGCGCTTTGAAATTATAGAATGCGATATCCAAGCCGTTCTGCGTCAAACGTTACGATACGTGACACACGATACGAGGTACACGATTTACGGCACTGCATCCCGAAAGCTAGTTAACGAAAACGCGATAATCATTTGCCCGTTCCAAAACTAATCTTACGGATATTCTACAATCCAATTGAGATCTTAATAGGTTGTAAAATGTGGTGTGTAGTTAATAGGTACCTGTTATAACGAACACGACTACATTCATTTCTAAATGGTTCTAAACGTACTTTATCACTCTAAACGGCAACAGAAGAATTTACTCTTTGATTATTTTGTAGCGAAGTCTTTTTTTAAGTGTTGAAATGTTTAACGAACAAGTAATCCTATATCAAATGTTATGTACGATCAAAATGATTAGAATTTCGTTCGTCACATTTGCAAATGTAATTTTTGAACTTGACTGTGATAATCACTTCAATTGGTTTGCGCTCTATGTTCGAGCGTGTTCGTAAACGCAAAGACGCGCGACAATCCTCTATAATGAATAATTAATACCTGGAGTAATTACGAGGAAAGGGAGAATCGACGCAGCTCGTCAATGTTTGTGTACGATACGTCGACCCAACGTACGTTATATCTTCTGTTAGCCACGGCAATCTCATGGTTTCATCGAACGAATAAATATCAATGAACGATCCGTAACCGTAAAACTGGCGCGAGAACGAGCGGAGCGGTGATACGAAACTTCAATTGGACTTTCCGATTTATAATCGGGTCTCCAGCGTTTCAAAATTAAACGCTGAAAATATATGCTACAGAGTTATAAGATTTCAAATAAAAGCGAAAATTTCTTTGTTGAAAGTCTTCTAGCAAATGAAATATATCACACGAAACTGTCACTAACTTTATGAACACGTGTTGAACACAGCGTTTACATCAAAACGTGGAAACGTCCAAATGCAAACCGAAAGATTTTTTGAAGGTTCCGCATATCTGTCGTTTCTCTGTGCAATAGGTATCGACACTTTTATCGAAAACGTGGAAGGTAAAGTCTTTACGCGAAATCGTGTCAGAAACTGCATTTATCAAGTGGTTATTCTTTAAAAGGTTGTAAATTGAGTGTGCAGGTATAAGTACATAAAAGCGTTCATTGTTTTATCGCCGCGATTAAGGGTGTTAAACGTACACTCGATATCGAAATCCTATACGACTAACGTGGATTTATCGAAACTTTGTCATTCTAAAAAGACACGCCCTAGGACGTTACCGAATAGCTATAATAAGAGAGAGACCGCGAGACTAAACTCGAAAGTAATTACCCAGGTAATCGGCGGTTCGAGTCACGAAGAAAACGAGAGGGAAGGTAATGGAGCGGTAGCTTAACACTAGAAGAAACACGATTCGACCAACTGCAACCCTGCTCGACGCGACTTGGTAATTTACTCTGCAATTCGTCCGTTTATTCGATTAGTTCGGTGACTGTGACTAGTCGATCCCCGTGATACTCGCTGAAATTGTAGTCCTGCACCTTGCCATGTCGCTTTCAATTTTCACTCCACATTACGATAAAAACTAGCAGTTGTTCGATTGAAACGATGCGAACTCTGCTGCGTTTACACAGAGAACACTATATCTTTACTTTAGCAAAATTCGACGCTCTCTTTAATCTTTTTAAGGACAACATTCGTCCTGTTATGAATTACAGTGTTCATTTGTATACGTATGAATCACATTTTCGTTGAATTTCGTTGACACTATGATGTATTTGTCAGGTGCGTCAGTGCGTCACTAATCGCGCTACAATATTAGAACAGACAAAGTTGAAATCGATCACAGCTGAAGAGTGCGAGACTCGTCAAAATAGTATAAGTATATGGCTCACAAAAGTTCGTAGCCAGGATAGCAAGCGGAAGAAAACTTCTGCACGTAGGTTACATCATAACGAAATCCGACGTCCGCGTTTCCTCTTACCGCGCACCTGATGCTGGAGACATTTTTATAAAGCGTCAAGGGCGGTCCATCTTCTCCGTAAGGTGGATAAACGAGAACTTTGCTCAGGTTGATTCTCCCGTAGCCGTCTTTCGGTTTCGCCACCTTCACACTCGACCGATCGATCTTCCTCTTCGTGAACTCGTCCGGCGTGCAGAACTGGCGACATCGGTAACGATACCGCGAAAACTTCGACTCCGGACAGCAACAGGTTGTACTCGAATTTTTCCTCGCCATCGAGTTTCGTTCCTCATATCGGTCCACGAGGAAACCCGAGCCGATTCGGTGCCGGAACAACGAGGGCTTTTCGAGACGAGCATAATCCATCGCGTCGAATTGGAAATCTCTCGAATTCGATTCGAATGTCAAACCTTTACCCACGGGAGCGACGCCGGTTTCCGCTTTGATTATTCCGCGAATTCTCCGTTTTTGTAAGTCCTTTTCTTTATTCTCGTTCGATATTCGCGGAGCGGCGTTATTTTCGTTCGACGAGTGAAACGTTCTTTGCGGTCTCGCATTCGTTCGAGATTTCAGCATCGATTCGAAACGACGCTGCTTTCTGTCTGTGGACGCCTTGAAGTCCTCTTCTTCTCCTCCCCCACTTTTTCGGTCGTTCGAGACGCCAGTGTCCACAGACGTCTCGCTGGACCGAATTCGCGAACAATACTCGGAACGAGCGAGCATATCGACGCTCGTGGGACAAAAGGAATATTCAGAACCTCGCCATCTTCCTCTTCCTATATCGCCTCCTTTCGTGCGACGTCTGTCCTTTCCCTCGCGGCTTCTTCCTCTCGATTCTCTAATGTGTTCGCAAACTCTCGCGTCGTTCGTTTGCTCCTCCATGAAAGCGTTCGATCTATATAACCTCAGATTTCGATCCTTCCGGAACAGATTCTCGCGCACAGAACAGCGCGATTCATTGATCGATTCATCGAACTGCGATTGAGTTATCCTCGATCGATGATTTTCCTCTGTTCCGTCCTTTTCGGATTGCAAATTGAACCGGCTCCGACGGTCGTTCTCCCGCTTCAACAACTCTTCGCAAAGAAGGATCTCCGTACTGTTTAAATCATCCTTGATCGGAAAGAAGCGAGGGTACGACGGAATGTGTCGCGTCGCGAATTTTACGTTCGACGGATCGGACGCTACGAAATCAGAACCACGTTTCGAATCGGTAGAAATAAGTCGTTTGCGTTTCGAACGAAACGACGCTGCCGATAAAACAGCATCAATTCCCTGCGAGCGTATTTTTCCGTCGCATTTCGATTCGCCGACGCATCCTTCCGACCAGCTTTCGACGACACGTTGATTCTCTTTTACGGCGTCGTCGAAATGACCGACTACTTTCGAACCGCTCGTATGATCTTCGGGGACACTGGGAGCTTTGCGAGCTTCCTTGCGGGATTTCCTTTTACTCGATTCTCTCTCTTCCTTCTGCGCTATCGCCTTTTCCGTCGGCATCTTCTCCGTTTACTTTAAAATACTTCAAATCAGTACAATTATTGAAATCGGCAGCTTAACATGAATATCTTGAACGATTTACCCCTTGCACTATGATTTATTTGCCAGGTCGGTCAGAACTTATTAGAGAACTTATCAGAACTTATATATGTATAATGTTGTAGCTACAATATTGAACTGATAAAGAAAGTTGAAATGTTATCTCTTATTGGACTTGAAGTCCAAATTGGAGAGTATTAATTCAAGTAAAGTTGATCACACCTGAAAGAGTGCGTCACGAGTGCGTCACGAATTACATTCGTCAAAATAGTGCAAAGGGTTTGTAATTTAATTTGCGATTCACATTAACGAGTAATTTACATTAAAAGGAGCGAAGAGGTTTACAGTATCAGTTCACTTCGAAGCATCCACGCTAATATGGATGCAGTCCGAATTATGTACGTAGAACATAATCGGCTATTAATCGTAATAGAGTCCTTGTCAATTTGATTTTGGGACTGAACTATTTTTCCCATCGCTGACGTACCCGGGACGCTATAAGAGTTACGACTAATAGGTTACATTTTTAACCTAACACACCGTGTGAAATTTATAAAGTTCGATCGATTGATCGATATCGAAAGAAGATTCGTTTTGTTTAAGAAAATAAAAGAATAATGCTGGTATTTCTTTCTCTAGGTTATTCTCATCTTGCATCCTCATTGTCGTTATCATTTTCATTCTCCATCTTTTCATTCCCCTCTTCGTTTTTATTCGCGCGTTTCGCGATGCCAAATGCTCGTTCGAAAGACCCTACCGAAAGAGTGAGGGCTTTCAAAGAAGATTTTCTGAGATTCGTCGAGACACGTCCCATCGAAATTGCGACGATTATCCTCGTCTGCGGCTTCCTTTACTGGATTCGACGATTCGTTCCTCTGTAAACAGCATCTTCAGTATGTATTTGTTCGGGATAGGAGCAATAACAAATATTTCTTTATGCAAAGTTAATTCTGTAATTGCAATTTATGCTCGTTCTCTTTATTAGCCATTTTTCGCCTTTCTTCCATTTTTCTCTTCCAGTATTCTTCGAACCCTCGATTCCAGCGACCGGCTACGAAGTGATCAGAAAATGCTCTAACAAAAAACCGCGAAAATCCTTTCGATGAAACCCTCGATGCAAATCGAAGTCGGTGCGACACGCAGTCACGCGATCTTGCACGGAATATGCAAACGCAGACTTTGCAGCTGATTTTTACCGAAACCAGGTTACGTGAACAACGCAACATGTAAGGTACTTGGATAAGACTTCGGGATAAGAACTCGTACACTTTAAAGTTTCTAGATTCCCAAATTTCTATATTCCCAAACTCCTACATGCCCAAACTACGTTCCTAATTTCGTAGATGCTAAGCTCCCAAATGACCATCTTTTCAAATTCTTAACTCATAAGGTATCCCACAGGGAATATAGATTTGCTCTCGACTGCATTTCGCTTTCATGCTGTTTGTATATCGTTACGTCGTTGCGTACACACGTAGTTCGCGGATTCGAATAAATATTCCAAAAGAATCCCCGAGCTGCAGAAAGGTCATCGGGAAAAATATATCCGTCGAGAACTTTCGAAGGTTTAATTAGCGCCGCGGTAAACCGAATTATCGGCATATTTGGTGCACGGTATATGCTACCTATTGTTTGTTAACGCGGATCGAATTTTCACGCAACAAGCGAACCTGTAATCCGTTTCCCCCTATGCCCTATGCCGTTTGTATCTTCGATAAACAAAATTATCTCTCGAAACGTATACTTATCCTTCTAAAAAGAGAAATTCCCTCTTCCAACCTGCGCATTTTTACTCATCGAAAGATGTTTTCCGTACAAGCAGGAGGTTCATTTTAAAAGAAGGAGCAAAATAACTCTCTTGTTTCTATCCGCTACCTTTTCTTTTCCTCCCTCGGTTATCAGCTCGTATTTGCAAAACCAGGAATTTTCCTCCTGGAAAGAGATATTCTTGTTCGTTTAATGATACACTTGCATACACGTGATCGTTCGTGTACATTGTGTAGGAGCAAAGTTAAGGTAAGATAAAGTTAAAGGTAACTATAATGGCAATTGTAAAGGTTATCCTTTATTTCTTCTCGTGACGCAAACATCGGATACGCGGATTGATTATCGTTACGAGCAGGAGAGCAACGATTCGGAACCGTTTCGGAGCGATTCTCGCGTATCCTTTCTTTTCTCCTTCCATTCCGTCTCATCTCGACTCACCCCGACCACTCCATCCCCATTCAACCCCGATGCTCGGCTGTAAATTGCAACCTTACTCGTCCCATGCACCGAACGAGGCTATTTTTGTTTTACCTTCGGGAGGGAAAAACATCGGAACATCATGCTGGTACGTTTTGACAACGGCAATCTTTCCGATACTCTCGTTACCAATTATGTACCTCTCGATTCCGATCGAATCGATCCGACCAACGAGACTCTTTAACGAAAAGAATAAAAATGTTTATCGATTCGATACGTAAACGAACGTAATCTCGAACAACGCAGGTAACTAGCGAGGAAAGGTGAAATTACCTTCGACCGGTTTCGTGGAAGGTTCGTTGAATACGGATCATCGATTTTAAGAGAAAATGCGGAGTGGAGGCTCGTTTCCAACGATTACACGAGCGACCGATCCGTGAAGAAAAGCTGGCTCACCGCAGAATCTATACGACACCACCTGGAGCACCCTGCTTTCCCTTCGATCTCCCCTCCTTTTCTCCCTCGACCCAATCCCTCCTTTTTTTCTCTCCTGTCTCTTTATCGAGTCGAGAAATCCTCGCTCCGTTTATTCCGCGTCAACCGACTAACCTCGACGATCCTCTAACGTCAACTTTTCGATCGGTCCGCCACTTTCTTCCCAATTTCATTTCGAAAAACCTGTTAATTTTAATTACATCTTTGTCTCGCTATCGACGGATGTTACGATGGCGAGCTTAAGCCCTCCGAAACAAACACCCCAACTCCGAAGCTTTTCGAAACTTTTACCTTGTCCGCGTTCCACGGCAGCTTCGCCTCTCGATTCGTCGGCATTCTCTTTAACGAGTTTCACTCAAGAAAATAAACACGAAGGAAGAGGAGAAAGAGTCTTGCAACCCGTTAGTTGCCCGAACAGTCTTGAACTATTCGACAAAAATTATCGGTGGGATCGATAACGGGGGTTGGTCGTTCGCAAAGTCCGATTCGACAGCGATTAAATTATCCTCGAACGGGGAAATCGAATTTGATGGGAATATCGGAAGAGAAGGCGTATTGCGACCATTTCGACTCGCGTTCGCCGTTACGAAATAGAATTTCCGCCCTCCGATTTCCGACCCTTTTTTCGAATTTCGACGTTGACGAAACGGTGGACCTTCCATTGCCATGACAACACCGTGAAACTTGCATCAGGCTAGTCGGATATTTTTGGACAGCACTAAATACCGCATGTTTAATGAAGATGAATTTTGAGAGGACGCTAATGTAAACAAGATGGCCGCGATGATTTTTGAACAGCAATAAATATCGCATGTTTAATGAAGTCGAATCGTGGAAGCTGCAAAAGGCAGACGCTAATGTAAACAAGATGGCCGCGATGATTTTTGAGCAGCAATAAATATCGCATGTTTAATGAAGTCGAATCGTGGAAGCTGCAAAAGGCAGACGCTAATGTAAACAAGATGGCCGCAAAGAAACTAGTACTACCGCCTTATTTGCAGAACTTAATGTACTCAGAAACTGTGAACACAAGAAATACATTTGCGACATAAGAAAATTTTCGAGGACTTGTCTTACTTAGAGACAATTTCATCTGAAAATCGAAAAATTTATATGGGAAGATAAATACAAAAATGTTGTTAATAAACTGTGTTGAATGTCACTACTTTTTATTGTACAGATCATCTTTTTACTTATCTAATTCCTTAAACCAAAGTACAAGTTTTCAAATTATCGACGATTAAACTTGTGCTGAACTTCGATCGAAACTCTGAAATCGAAACTTGTTACAGAATGATCATCCGTTCGATCGCGTTGCTGATGGTATCGATAACGTTCGCGTCCGCCGAAGAATCAGCATCGGACATTCTCGAAAAACGCGTTTCCATGGGTTTTCAAGGAATGCGTGGCAAAAGAGAGTTCACTTTGCTGAGCGACGAACTTTCTAAACGAGCGCCGATGGGATTCCAGGTAAAATGCTAAAAAGTGCGACCTACAGAGTTTATCCAGGATAATAATACAGATGATTGTTCATTGTGACATTGCGTGTTATGTCACAGGGTATGCGCGGAAAGAAAAGCTTGGGTCAGGTGGAGAACGAGCTTGCGGAGGCCATCGAGAAGCGGGCACCGATGGGATTTCAAGGCACGAGAGGTAAAAAAGATGGGCCACTGTCCAAATTGGAGGATTCGTACTACGACTACGAGAAGAGAGCGCCGATGGGGTTCCAGGGTATGAGGGGTAAAAAGGCGGAGGATGGATATCGCAAGCGTGCTCCGATGGGATTTCAAGGAATGAGAGGCAAAAAGTCTTTGGAACAGGTACTTGGAAATTTCGAAAGAAAGTTGTCCAGTGAATTCACGTAATTTCCTATCGACAGATCTTGGACGAAATCAAAGAGAGAAGCGCCACGAGGTTCCTGGATCCGCGAGAGAAGGAAGCGTACTTCGATTATCCGGAAGCGTCCGAGAAGAGGACGTGGTATCAAGGTGTTTGCGACGAAAACGATGATCCGGCAGAGTGGGAGAAAAGAGCGCCCATGGGATTTCAGGGAACCAGAGGGAAAAAGATTATTCTCGACGCGTTGGAGGAACTGGAGAAGCGAACCGACATGGATTTTCAGGTGAGTTCGCCGCAAATTACTCGCTAACTTCTCTCTTCGTCGCGATACGCTTCATGTTGCTTTACAGGGATTGCGAGGTAAGAAGGATCCGTTCGACGATTACTTAGATTACTCGATCAGTCCGTCCGATTACGAGAAAAGGGCGTTGGATCTGCGAGATAGCGAAGGTAGCGAATCCTTTAAAAGAGCCCGGATCGGCTTTCACGGGATGAGAGGTAAAAGAGACGCGGCGAAAATTTACGGATCCAATTCGAGCATCGCGAGAACGACGATGGGATATCGTCAGGGTAAACGGAGACAGCAACTGTAAAACAGTCCACGATTAAAGTGAATAAAGATAGAAATATATTTCTCCGTAAACAGGTGGCGATCGTGAGAACGAGCTGGCCGCGTACGAAATCGACAAACGATCACCCTTCAGATACCTTGGAGCTCGGGGAAAGAAGAATCCACGCTGGGAATTTCGAGGGAAATTCGTCGGGGTGAGAGGCAAAAAATCCTCCTCAGGAACCGTGGAAGGACGAGTCTTTTAATATACCCGATCACATCGAAAGGATGCGCATGGATGAAGATTCGTTGACGTCATTAGGTAAATTACTCGACGGGTCTCGATCGTTTTTTTCTTGCGGTTAGCACGATACGATAAATTAAGGATTTCGATTTCAGATGTTCGACGGTAGTATCGTTGTTCCCGTTGCTAACCGTAGCAACAATAATCACCGTATAGCGTTAGTCTTCTTATCTGAACGCGTCAAGAACGGACGATACGCGTAACAACGGAGGATAACGTATCGATTTTATCATCGATTACTACCGTTACTTTTCACCGATACATCCTTTTTTAACGTTACGCAGTCATTGGTTTATTTATTTACTTGCTCTTTATTTATTCGTATAAGTTGAAGCTGACGATTTACTGAGCATCTGTTTTCGTTTAGTACGCGTCGATCGACGTCCATGGCGACACATCCTTCGAATATCGCGTTGGAGAGAGCGATGGACAACCCGAGTTATCGAATAGATAATATCGAGATACATAGCAATTCTATTTTTCTCTGAATGTTAAATCGTTGAGAATGTACGAATCGGGATACACAATTCCGTGAGTTACCTGTGTATATCTGTAAAGTTTATTTACTATCTCTGTTCGTGTTACCGAATCCGTGTACAGATGATTCTTTTACGTTAGAAAAGAGCGTTAGACGATAAAAGTGTACAAGCATCGCCTTATTCAGTACACATGAACGCTTCGAAATATGCAAACGGTACAACGATCGCACGGTGTAACGCCATTCGGAGCCAACCTTGTTTCTTTCTCTTTTTCTCTGTTTTTTTATTGTACTTTTTCCGTCGAACTAATTAATCTTCTGGTACCCGTTGGCCGCGTTCGTGACCGAAACGTCGTCGTAGATAATTTATAAAACGTATAATTATCGCTTTTTCGTCCCCTGTCCGGCCGGTATTCGTACACGCTCCTGATCCCCGGCTACGAAACGAGCTATTTGCGGCCCGAGGAAATATAATAAACGTTTCACGATTCACCCAGTTTACCCAGTTACATTTTTCAGCGGGCAAAGTTGCCGCGTGCGAAGAACAATGGGAAAGGAACGCGTATCGTGTACGCGATATACATACGTGTGATTATCGTTTGATAGATTAAACATGTTACGTGTCTATGTACCTACGTCTAATCAAATACATATCAATAAAGGCAACGCATTATGTTAATCCCATGTCTGCAACATATTATCCCGCTATATTTTACTATTTCCATATTTATTATTTACTCGAGCAACATATGCCTTTGAAAAATATGGAGCTATTGTTACGAGTTCGATCAGTTAGTCGAATTGAAAATATTCACGCTTTCTTAAACTTTACGCAACATATTTCAAGGATATAAAATACAATGGTTTATTTTAATATTATTAAAGCAAAAAAGTAAAAGCATTTTGAAAGCTACAGTTGTTACAAGTATTTGAAAATGCATATTTTCCCGCGCAATATCTGAAAAAACAGTGGCGCCATCTCTCCAACGAACGGGGTGAACTACAGGCATCTGAAACACCTCCTCCGTTAGTTCCTACATTTTACCGCTAGACGGCGCCATTTGTGCTGTTTTGTACCTAACTTGTAGGGAAAGTCAATCCCTGTTTTATAACTGTAGATAAAGTCAATTGGCAATTGGTCATGCTCCGATATCGACCAAATTTTGCGAATAAACTCTCTTTTACAGAAGAAGATATCTGTGGGAATCGTTCTTGGCGATTCAGAAGAAAATTTGTTGGCATTCTTATGTCATTCCCTATATCATCGACGAGATACAGTGTAGTGTGTCAATTATTCTGAATACATAATCCGCATTTGCGGAGCCACGGAATATATTACAAACAGAATAAAATCAATATTAATAAATATATAATAAATACATAGCATATTAATCAATAAAATCAATATTAATTGAATTTTTAAATAAAATGGAACATGTGGTGCCATCTAGCGGCGGAGTACCGGAACTAACGAAACTACAGTTTCAAAACCGTGTAGTTCACCCTATTCGCCGGAGAGATGGCGCCACTTGTCTATTTTTTTATAAAATTCGATTAATATTGATTTTATTGATTAATAAGCTATATATAACATTCCGAAGTTAATTACTATTGCACTCCGATGTAATTTGATGCATATTATGGTAAAATAAGCCAATAAAATCAATATTAATTGAATTTTCACCAAAATAGTACAAGTGGCGCCATCTCTCCGGCGAACAGGGTGAACTACACACTTTTGAAGCTGTAGCTTCATTAGTTCCAGCGTCCTGCCGCTAGATGGCGCCATCAGCGCCGTTTTCGGTTCAATTCAATTAATACAGTTGATTTTATTACCTTAATTCACTATAATATGAATTAAAATTACATCGAACTGCAAGACTAATTCACTTCGAATTGTTTTGACTTTACCCAACTATTATCAATTTTTAACTATTCTTATTCTAATCGTAATTAACCCCAGGGTTCCTGACTTGTGTGCCGCCTTCTAGCGGTAGAAGATGAGAACTAATTAAACTACAATTTCAAAAGTGCGTAGTTCACCCTGTTTGCCGGAGAGATGGCGCCACTTGTACCTTTTCTAAAATCAATTTATTAAACATTCCTTTTTTCGATTTAAAACAATATTTTTTATTAAATAAAAGCATTTTCTATTTTGATCTTCGCAAGGAGAAATATGTGTATGAATTAAAAATAAACGAACAAAACAATTATATTACAAATCAAAGTTAACAATTATGTTTTCCAATGACAACAGAAGAAAAATATTATCTCTCAGGTGTATTGCGTATATAAACATCTACAAACAATTCATACAATCGTATATTTTATTCGTCATAAAATTGTTTCCGTACGGTTGGCCAGCTTGTCGATTATCGACTAATGTCAGGGAGAGTCCCTAACCTATAACGTCAAAAACTTTGCGATTCAGAATTCCCATTTGGTGAGTAGCTTTACCAAAAGCAACAAAATTTGAAACAATCGCAATCGGCGCTCTAATCGCGTGTGTTTACTTCTATGGAACTTTCTAATTAAAATAAATAGACCATAGGTTAGATTGTTTTGCTAATTTCATGTTGATTTATTTAAAAATGAAAAGGTTCGACAAAACGATATTCTGGATTATTTCGGTTCTTTGATAGGATAACAACATGAAAAAGTCCCGGTCGCATTGTCGCATAGTCCGAACACATCAGCCTCGTCGAAGTGAATGTCGTTCGAATTGTAATTCCTTTTTCCAGCCCATTTATTGAACCTAGGCTTCTTCGGACATATTTCGTCCAGTTCCGATCTTTTTTCGAATATCAGCCTGCAACAAGAATAAAATAGGGAAATACTTCTTCATTATCGATCGAGAAGAAAAAAACCACAAAATTACAAACATAATTCAGAACGTCAAAGTTACAAACCGTCCGTGAACGTCTGATAACGTTGACGAATCATCTTGGCTCGTTTCGTTGTAAAGATAAATCGGAATTCGATAGAGGAAATCATTTTCTTTTTCACCGTTCTTTCCATTATTCTTACCCTTGGTCGATTCATACACTGGAAAAAATGGCGCCAAATATATACGAACAAAACGCAAAAACAACTTCGCGTTTCATTTGGACACACGAGTAAATGAAGATGCCATACAACGTTTATGCAAAAGTCAGTCCTGGTATAATAACATTCATAAAGTAGAATCATATTTTTCCAGCACCTTTATTTTCTTTAATTGTTATGACTTCGAAGTTTCAAAGATAATGTCACCCATTTAATGCTTAAATCAATAGAGTTTTAATTTACAAAGCAGATAAAACAACATTTTAACACTTAACTACAGTTGAATATTTTTCGTATTCGTCACTTGCTGAAGTGACTACCCCTAGCAAGAGCTTTATAATTTGCATAAAACTTTTACTATCATTTTTAAATTAATTTTGCCGCAAATAATTCACATGACATCTTTATCTAGTGATATCCTCGTTTAGTCAAACCGACCTTTGTAAACGCGAAATACAGGCGTGTACACGCGTTCTTTCAAAGGCGTTAGATATCGTGTCGGCTGTTGCGACCTTTTTCCACCCCAACTGTTAAACCGAATCTTCCCTCTGACTCTCTCGATATCCTCTGCCTTCTTTTTAACGTTTCCATCGGCGGATAAGTCTCTACCGTATCGGTCATACATGTTCTCCTGTAGCGTTGAAAAAATCATCGATCCTCGTTTACCACCCCAGCTATTGAATGGCACGCGGAACATACGAACACTGGAACCCGCTCCGTCCGTGCTTTCCCTCCTTTTATTTCCCCACTGATAAATCCACGGAATCGCTGTTGCGGTCGTTTTCTTCTTCTTCTTCCTTCTCCTCTGAGAGGATGGAAGATTTCGAAGCTCCTGTGTACACGCGAAGCATTGCCAGATACTACATACAATTATTAACCCCTTGCACTATTTTGATGAATCGTGACGCACTCCAGCTGTGATCCATTTTACTCGAATTAAAATATTTCAACTTTGTTTTATTATTGTATCTGTCTATTTCATTTTTGTAGCGATTAGCTAGTTCTGACGCACCACACAAATAGCGCAAGGGGTGAACATAACACAACTTTTACGCACTTTACTTTTCGCGGCCAAATCGAGCCACGTGTCCACATTATCTCTCCTATTCGAGACGTCCCTTGAATCCGAATCCAAATCTATCCGATCCTCGGGATGTCCCAGGTACTCGTTTCTCGTCTGTTCATCTGAAAAGAAGTCTCTCGAGTAATTCAGAAAGACAAAACTAAAGGGAAAAGTGGACGAAGTGCTCTTAATCGTGGCTCACCTGTTGCGTCTGTTTCGCGATTTGGATCGATTCGCTCCTCTATTTCTTCCATCACGAGGGGTTCTTTTTCCTGCCACGTTTTCGAATCCGATAGTCCGTTTCGATCGTCGATCGACGCATCTCTTTCGACTTCCGTTACGTCCGGCAGGGTGATTTCGCAATTTGCGAGGATCACGCCCATCAAAAGAGAAACCGTCGGAAGAAATCCCCACATCTAAACCGATTTGACATAGAGCTCAGAAGATTAAGAAAATAGTAATTAAACTAATGAGATAATCCTATAAACGCGAATTTGAATAAGTGGCGACAGAATGCACTTATTTCTTATTATCATACTTGAAATGAGAAAGGTGTAATGGAAAGGTAAAAGGAAAAAAATGGTCTATTTTCTGGAAACGAATACGTGTACTATTGCGAATTACACTGCCGTAGAGGTATTAACTATTAAGTCTTGATGGAAATGCAACGTAAACACTCTGTAATCTTCTTTGTAAAAATACTCTGCTAATTGTTCCTTTCTATTAACGTCGAAACGTTGTTGTCGAACCCTCATTTTTTGCGATACAGAGTATTAACATTTATGTAATGACAAGAGTTATCAAGAAATCATTACGATGACAAGTCGACGAGATATTTGATGAATAATGATCACGATGATGATCGCGTTAAACTTGCGTACGAAGTACTTCTTTCTTTCGTGTCATCGCTTTTACGATGATAATCGAACGTATCGTACGGGGGAGGAAGGAAAAGTGCATTTTCGTCAGCGACGGCGTAAAATGGTTAGCGAACGCTTTCAAACCTGTCATCGCGGTACTCGTTCGTCTTCACAAACTATTTGCGTTCAACATTTGTCTGCTGTTTCAAATTTTTTCCGTGGAAACTTTTACATTTTCTTCTCGATCGACCTCTTTTACTTTCTCGCAAGAATCATCGATAGTTTCATTATCACATTAAACCATTTTGTACGAAAACGATATCCAAAGCGTTGATTTCTAATTATTTTGATAAATCACTATGATCAATTAGTCACTGTGGTTACGGTGTTAAAAATACATCTGTATCGCTCTAAACAATTTAGCACCCCCGAATAATTTATACAAATATTCAGGATCTATTCGTCACAAAATTACACCCCTAGCACGATTCACTAAAGGATCTTAGTTTACTAAACTTACCTTTGAAAGTTCCGTTCACCGCATAAAATCGTGGAACAATGAAAACAACTTCGATATTAATCCCGTACAAGTTAACGTAAATATATTACAGATACCTTGATATTTATCTCATTCACATGCAGCGGAACTTCGACACACGACACTTGCGAGCTCTCTTAATACGAACTATGCAGTGGCTAGTAGACGATACGCGCCGCTCTTCTTATACCATCTACGTGGTTCTGCGGCGCACTCTCGGATTGGTCCAAAAACTCACCCCGGCATTTAACCGTCCGTTTCACCATTACCATCGTTACATCGTCACTCGATATTTTTCTCTTCATTTCCCTCTATTTCTCACACGTTTTCGTCCTGCCCTTCCTGCTTTTCTCCTCCACGATCTTCCATAATATTTACATGTTACATTCTCTAACATGTAAATATTATGAAATTCTTAAAGTCATTTTTATACAAAATAGCTAATTTTTATAAAATAGCTAGGCAGTTGAAATATTCTATATTTTCTTGTCGTTTTTTGCAATTCTCTGAAAGGTAAACTTACCGGGGGTTGAGACTTTTCGATAAGACCGTTGAAATAATACCTTCTGCAACTCATTACTTTTAAAACCTGTAGAACCTTTTTTGTAGAGAATTTTCTCAGTTATCAATTTCATGATAACTATCCTATTTCATGATAATTATCCCGAATGATTTCTCATTCTTAAGATCGTCTAAAGAAAATTTTTGAATCCTCAAACGTCCACGTGTTTCGTTAGGCGAAGCGTTTGATAAAATTTGCCCGGTGAAAAACGAAGACAGTTTAGGGAATACAAGGACAAATTGAACACACGACGAAGAAAGCATATCGGCTAAAAGTTTGTTCGCGTTCTAAAAAATTATGCTCGCGCCTCCATCGTAAATCTTTGTCGCATGCGGTAACGACAGACAAATGTAAAGGTCGTGTAACGAACACCCATCATATCGATCAATTAGAATGAGGAGATTCAATTAAACGACTTCTTCTTTTCGATAAATTTATTTCGATCGACTGAATCGAGGTAAACTTCCTAGGATAGAGCACCGGTTACACATATGTAGAACGTCATGTGTACCCCAACGACGTAAATTTTGCCTGTAAATCGTATCGAGTCTTTCGAAAATAATGAGCAGCCAAGTAAACGTGCATCTATTAATTCCAGTCGGTAGATTCATTTCGCTGCTTTTCTTCGCAACATTTAACATACTTCGTTGACGCTTTCGCGTCGTATATTCGCGTTAGCGCTTCCTTTAGCAGCGATGCGTTCTTCGTAATTCGTAGGCGTCAAGATCACGCTGACATGCACAGTATTACGTTAACTAGTAATAGCAAAGATAGTAATAATAGATCGGTATAGTTCGAATTTAGGCACAAATCCCGTAACTGCATTTTGAGTGGCAATCTTGAAGTCATAAGGGTAAACAATTGCTCAAAGATTTCGATCGTAGATATCCACGGACTGGGGCGAAAAATGTCGAGACACTCTTTTACCCCTAGCCACATAAAAAGGATCGGACTTGGCCAACAGGTGCTCCAATATTCCTCGGCCATCCGCCAGTCTCGTTCTCTTCATCGTCCTTCCAGATTGATCCGTGCATTTCATCGAATCGCACTCTAAATTCTCTATCAATCTCTCTAGCAGATCCTTAGCGACAGATGAGTCCGAATCGGAATCCGAAATTCGCTTGGATTTCGGTTTTTCGTAGTCGAGACCGTCCATTTTGTCGGACGGGAAACAAGGTTCGAGGGGTAGACATCGATTCGCTCCGAGTCTATTCCGTATGTCGAAAATATCAAAATTTCGATCCCTCTTTCGGTCGAGGAACAGTACAGGATCACTTTCGTCGAGTATCCCGTTTTCAATCGATCGATCCCCGGACTTCAAGGGACGAAATTTATTCGATCGAAACCTTATTTCGTTTTCCGCACGATGTTTCGCCAATTCTTCGGAATCATCTTCTCTTTCAGTCGCATTCTTCGATACCTGTCTTTTATTCTCTTCATTTTCGTCGCCACTTCTCTCATCCACTTTTTCATTTTCAAATTTCAATTTTCTGTTCCTCTCGTCAGCGAAACGATCTCGTACGAGCGTATAGATATTTCCGCGCTTTTCCACTTGGTCGACTCCGTGAACTTTTTTACCACGCGATATAACGAAAGGATCGGTCACATCCAAACGGTGGATGGACCGAGTTTTCGATCGATCGTTGTCGATCTTGATCCAACTCGGCTCGTCAACGTAAAACGGTTTCTGTATTTCCCAACCCTGACGATAACACTCCTCCCTCGAATCACAGGACGTGAGATAGCTCTTGTCCGTCTCGGGCTTCCAAAATTTCCCGAAACTCGCAGCGAGTGGTATCGAATTCGCGATTCGATATCGGAGATATTCCTTCGCTATCAACTTCCTAAGATCCTGCGACGATCCTGGCCTTCCGTTCATATCCAGATTCCTTTACCGTAACGTTTCATTTTTTTAAAGAAAGTAAGACACTAAAGAATTCATCTAGATATTTCAAAGTTACCTGATCAATGTAGAAAGGTCCGACGACTGGATCGACTCAGTAAACGGAGAAGAGAAGAAAATTTCGGAAGGATCCGAACGAGACCCACTTTTTCGCGCGTCGTCCTTGCGCTTCTCCCGTTTCCACCAAACCTGCCTCTCCGAGTAGTCGCTCTCCAGATCGCCTCCACTTGTCTAAACATTAAATTCAACATCACGATATGCGAAAGAAGGTGCAGGAAGATGGTAACGCGACTCTAGGGGAAAACAACCGTTCCATTTACGCAATTATTCCTCCTTCATTTCTTTTCTATTTCAGTCAACGTTAAAACTTTCGTCGAGTTTGTAGTCGATGTAAGTTTGAAGGTATTCTCGTTAGAATGCAACAGGGACATGATTCAGAAAGAAGTGCTCTATTTTTCGTTCTGCGCTTTTCGATACGAGATCAAACAATAACTTCGAGTATACTTTACCAGCGTGGTATCAGTGATCCTTGCGTCGATGCGCGTTGCGAATAAGAGGATCACCAGCAGCAATTTCTTCATTTCTACAAAGTATACATTCTATAACTATACTAATATTTTTGATAGTCCACTCTGATATAAAATCCGAAAATTAACGTGTCGAACTTGAACGTGAAGAACGAAACACACCGTATTTTGTGAATGAATCTTCGCGCGATTGCCGATTGTCCACCAGATCACCTTCCACCGTGACTCGGCAACGACAAATGACTTCGGCCTGTTCCTTCCTTCGCTATTTATGGGGTTCCTTGGCGGGTCCATTGCTGACCTCGTTGCGGTCCAAAGATTACGGGAATTGCACGGGGAATTTACCTCGTCGAGTAACCCACGCGTTTGTTTACCTGACCAGCAACCAGTGACCACGCTCCGTTGTTCGCCCCTCTGTTACGCGTTCCCGTTCGTACATTCGCTGATCGAAAAGCGTGTCCGTCACTTCGTCACCTGGGAAATGTGTTACCCTTCCATTTCGCCACATGCACTAACCTGTCATCGAACATTCCGATATTGTGATCCTTTAATAATAATATTAATAACAGCAATAAATCCCCTGCGTATCTACATTAAATAGAAATCGGAAGTCTCTCGTCAGCGACCTTGCACAGACAGTGGATGTCGCTTTTGAAACGCTGTCGCGTGGAAATTGTGCTCGTGGTGTTACGAAACTCGTAGGGTTCTTCAAAATCTTCCTTTCTGAATAATTTGATCTTTTCGAAGACAAGGGTTAGAAAAGCTGGTGACGATAGAGCACCACCAATTTGTAACATTGCAAAAATTGTAACAACAAATATTTTGCGATTATTACGCTTTGGGCTACCTTCTCATTGTTCTCTGTTTCAGGAATTTACTCGTATGCTTTGATTTGAAGAAGTTTAAAAATGGTAAGTTCAATCAACTATGTTTTTACGTCTTGAGGAAAATTACGTGAAAATCATTTGTTCTCCGTTTGTCACAGAAATTTAGATTCTTGGGAGATGGGGATTGCCCGGATTGGCTGCTGGCAGAGATCAACACGTTATCGCGTATGGTACGAAAAAGAATCTAGACTTGATTGGAAGACTATGTGATCTAACCTGATGACTCTTAATGTTTCTTATTTGCTTGTATTTCGTAGACGTCGATTAAAATCAAGATACTAGGACAGGCGGTTGCAAAGTACCTCACGGAAGGGGAGCTCGATGTACGTATAAAATTATCTTTAACGGAACAAAGCATTTTTGCTTCGTACAAATAAATTTCAAGACAAAATTTTATCCTCTTTCAGGAGGAAAAGGTAAAGAAAATCACTCAGGACGCTAAACTCGGTAAGCATCTTCATTGTAAGCTTTTATTCGTTCATTCTGAAGACTGTGGTTTGTAATATATTTTGTTCGCAATGGAAATGAACGTGGATCAAAGAATTAAACGACGCTAAGGCTATGGTAGCTGCGCTGGAGTTGATGTTAACATCATCCGCTCGATATGGCGTTTCTGCAACGGATTTGAGCAGCGAATTACAACAACTTGGCCTTCCTCGTGAACACAGCGCCGCGATCGCTAGGCTGCACACGGATCATTGCCCTCAAATTACGGCTGCACTTTCATCGCAGTCCTTGAGAGGTCCGCTCCATTTAATTATCCGAGAGATTAATTTCCAAAAAATGCATCTCATTTTGAGACAAAAAACTTACCATTACGATTTGTATCGTTCTCGTTCGATTAATAGACGCGCAAGTAGATCAAGTTTTGCGCGCTGTCATGTACGCATGCGTCAGAATATCAAACAAGGGAAAATAGAAGAACACAAAGTATTATATTATAAAACGTTTACTTTTGTTTCTTTCATATTCTGAGCAGTAAATCAATTTGCAGTTAGTCGATTGTCGTCGATCCAAGTTGTGTCCCGTGACGACTCGTCGCCGTTCTCAACGGTGTCCCTAAAGGTAAAGAAATTGGATGGATGTGGTGAAAGTTCTACTATCGATATCTCGAAAGAAGACGTGCACATTCTGTTGACGGGTAAGAGTCTACTTCGAACGAACGTTACACGAGGAAATGTACTTATTTATTAATTATCTTTCAAGAGCTACGCAGGGCAAAGTCTTTGATGGAAAATCTGTAAACATCGTATGTCATACGTGTTCACCGACTCGTTTATACTCGTCATCGTTGATACCATCTGTGTGCGCTCAGATATTCGATAAGCGTAATTACATGTAACAATATATATACATTCCACGATACTTACTGCGTTTACATTTTATCCTCTTCCTTACATCGTGGTAGGATCGAAACTGCAGTAACTAAACGATGATGATTCTTATAACATGAGTGAAAGAAAGAATAAGATGTACGTAGGGATGTTACAAAGTAGAGTTAAGATATAATGTATATTTATTATATTATCATTTTCGTCATATAGCATAACATTGTTATTTCTATAATAATAATAATAATAATTATAATTATAATAATAATCATCATTTTATCGCCGTCATCGTCGTCATCGTCATTGTCATCGTCTTAATAATAATAATAATAATAATGGTAGTAATATTAAGAATAATATAATTATAATAATAATCACCATAATAATAGTAATAATAATATAATGATAATTGCCGTCATAATCATAATTATAATAATTATAATAATAATAACAATAATAATAATCATAGCACCATGAACACTCCATAGTAAGTTTTTAATTTGTTACTCGATAAATGCGACGCCCCGTTACGCTTGAAGGGGTGAGAACCGCGATTCGTACGATAAATATAGTCGTGAAAAATTTGAATCGCCTCTCGTCTGCCACGTAACGCCGTAATGGCAGAAGATCGACCGTGAAAATGACTAGATGATCGCGCGGCATTAGGAAACGAGACTGTCTGACTAGAACGTTAACGTATCCGAAATCGCACGCGGGGTAAACGAACTCTGATCTATCGCGTCTTCGAACACCACCGTCGTTTGCTCGACTCTCGAACTTGTTTCGCTCGTAATTCGTAAAATCGGCTGATCTCCGAATCCGGTGAAGGACGAGGTACACTCGTACGTGATTTCTTAGTCACGTAAGTTATGTACGCACGTCGCGATCGGAATCAGACCGATATCTTTTGGGATCGGTTAGACACGTGATCGAAATCACTCTGTTACTCCGCCTTTTCTTTCTTTTTTTTTTTTTTTTATTAAGCTGATAGTCGAACGAAACCGTATCACCGTTCTCACGCCCGTTAAGCACCTCGATCGATCTGGGAGTTCGTACACAGGTGTTGAGATTCATAATTCGTAATTCCTCCTCGTTCTCCGCTCCTTCTCTCTCTCTCTCTCTCTTCCTCCTTCTTTCCGTATAATTATGTTTCTTCCTATTTTTTTTTTCCTTTTGCCCATGTATTTATATTTTATATATTCGCGTGTTTGTCCGTATGTCTGTCTGTGTATGTATGCGTGTACGCGTGAGCGTATATGCGTGTACGTGTGTGTTTTATAATATATATATATTTTTTTTTATTCTTTTCATCTTCATATTTATTCTAAACTGTTTTAATGAAAGCTCGTTCTTAACTTTTATATTCCTCTCCCCCTTTAACATAAATTTGTTCTTCCCGTACAGAATTGCCGACAAGCACACTCAAGCCGTTCGCCTCGGTTTACCGATCGACAATGCCTTCCGCTCGCCCTTATTCCATCTCTCGCTTCTATTAAATTCAATTTCATAATTTTAATATCCTACCTAAACAGCTGGTCATTTATATTTGTCAATAAATAATACGTAAACACATAGGTGTATGCTTCGTCATTGCCCTTTTACCGTTTACGTTTTCTCGACGTTTCAGTCACGAACAGAGAAACGTTTCTGTGTCGTGATCAGCGATCGATGATGACAGTGACGATATAAATGATCGTATCGGTGCTGATGCGAAAAATTAACAACGACGGCGGCAGCAACAACAACAGTATAATAACAATAACAATAATAATAATGACCATAATAATAGCACGCGGTGATGGCAATAATGACGATGATAGTGATAATAGAAATGAAGAAAAATTACAACGATTATGACAATATTAGTTAGTTATGGGTATACGTAGCAATGATGATGGTTACGATGTCGGTGTTACTCGACAATTGTGAGAGTAACGTTAGCAGTGGTAGCGATGACAATGCGTATTCATATGTTAATAATGATCGTAATAAGAATAAAAAATATAATACAGCAACGATAATAATAATAGTAAAAATAACAAACATTGGAAATTGCAAATTCTAAGATTGAATCTTTTAGATTTCGTCACTTGTTCAATGATCAAAGGAGAAGAAGGTGAAATTAAGTTCGCTATGCAACCTGTTCTAAACGGTAATTCGGTATAACGATAACGTAAAAGGAACAAAAAGTAAACAGGTAAATAAATAACTAAATAAATAAATAAATAAATGTAATATGCGCACGTATGAAAAACGACTGGCGACAATAAATGAACGATAAAAAACTTATATACTAATTAGAGCATTTATTAGGGCTAGTTGCCATAAGTCAATCAACGCAGCATTTTCCTCCTTGCTCGTCTTTGCGTCATCGCTAAAACATCGTCGTCGTTAGATAATTGAAAATTTTAAGCTCAAATAGAAGCATCGACTCTGACAAATCGGTACATCGTTTCGGATGACCGTCGACGACATTTTTGATTCGTTTCATTGTTTTCTCTTGTTCCCTATAAAATAAATAAATAAATAAATAATCTATCCAAGCATGTATTGTCACGATCTATCACGCTGTAGTTAACGTACAAAACGATTACTTTCATCGATTACGAGTATTATCAAATATCAAACGCGTTGCAGTTACCGACTAACGTTACCGTGCTCGTAATCACCGTCATCGTAATCATCGTTTAACATCGTCGTTGTCGTCGTCGTCATTGTCATTATAACCACCACCGTCATCATCGTCGTTGGGGTATTACCGCTATCACCATCGACATCATCAACGTCATCGTCATACCAAACGTCATCGTCGTCGTCGTGATCGCGATGGTCGACCTCGTCACCGTCGTCGCCGAACGCGACGACGTGAACCTGCAAGCGATCGTGGTCCGTTGCTCGAACGCAACGTATCGTCGCGTTACGGTGTAACGGAAAGTTAAAGTAAGTACGAAAAAAAGGTAAATCGTCGTCGACTTGAATCTCGACAGTTGACGGTGTCTGTTTCGGTAACGGCGCGGTGCGTCGACGCATCGGAAAGAAAAGTTTCGTTATCGTCGCTCATTTTTCAAGGGCAAATGTCAGAATCATCAGAATCTATGAGATCTCGAGAAAGACCAGTATCCGTACATCGGATAATTATATCCCGTATAATCGTTATCGCTCGACGAGAAGAATCACCGGCGCAATTATCGTTTGGTCAAATTTGAAAATGGCGCGCGCATCGTATTCGCATCGTGTTCGCTTCCCTCGCTTCTCGGGAGTAGTTACATTTCATTTGTTTCAAATGGAATATCGAGTTTCTACAAAATATCTACAAAGGAATTCGTTACGGGAGCGATCGTCTCTGTTCGCGACGGACTCCGATCGAAACGCATCGTGAACAGAGATTCTCGCTCCGATAAAATTATCGAACGTGGACTTTGTCCGTTGGATGGATGTCGTATTACGAGTTTGTTCGCCCTCGCTACGCGACTCTGCGTCGCACGCTTCCCTAAAGCGTCGATCAGCAAATTGTCTGATCTATAAATTCGTCTATCGTCGCTACACGGATGTGACGTTCGAAACGGAACACGGTACACGGTACCGACGACGATCCTAGCCTCTGTTGTTTCCGATTCATCCCCGACTCGTCGCTTCTCAAACTCACCAATCTCTTTATTCTCTACGTTATAGGAATAGGACACAGATAATACCTATCTATAACACACCCGGAAATACATTAGTCGTTTATCTATACACGAATAGACACTTACAACGAGAAAGTTGATCTTCAATTACCACGACCGTGGTACACGAATCAGGCTAGGTAACAGTAGTTCTAATTAATCTCTCGAATGACGGAAATTTCAGGAATGCAGAACTCTTGTTCTTCGCTGTCAATTTCTTTTTTCCCTTTTAATTGCCTGATCGTAGTCGATGCTGATCGTCGCATTAAAGTTATTCGTCACACGATAGCATCGAAGCAACGATCGCGTCGACGTATAAAAAGTTTGTCCGGTACACGATATCAAGGAGAGGCTCTTCAACGAACGTCCGAAAAGTCGTCCTCTTCCGAATTTGCCCTAAACATGGCCGAGTACCAACAGAACGAGTTTTCGGAATTTCACCGGTCTTTCCTTCTCGAGGAAGGAAACATTATTCTTTTTTCCGATCGAAATTCGTGCATTCAAATTTGAAAAAAAATGTCAGATCGCACGAAAGTAACCTCTCCTTAAGATATCGGGAGTCGAGTTTTGGGAGTCGATAGTCGGGAGTCGCGCTCACAATAGGCACGGAGAGTAAAACGCGACCTGTTCTCGGTTATTTCGAGTCCATAAACGAAAAGCGACAGCGTTACGCCTCGGGCTCCGCTCAGAACTCGACAATCACGGCTGAGCAGGCTGCCAATCCCTAGAATTCGAGTCTATAGGCACTGCAGCTGGTCTCGTGGTCTTGAAGATTAATGGTACAACGGGAGGCCGAAGGGGAGAGATCGATGCGATTCGCGGCGAGTGCCTCTTCGTTATCGGCCACCCAATAGCCCAAGGTATCCGTGTCGTAAGTCGGTATCATGGTCACTTCTAGATGGTAACAAACGACAAGATTAGCGATAAGCGAAACAATGCCCCGAACAAAGTAAAGCAAAATGACGGAACTTACCGAGATCTTTGTCTTCCCAAGTTCGTTTAGCTTCCAGCAACGCGTCGTACACTTCCCGACTCGGTTCCGTACCGCTGAACACGTAATATCTGGCGCGAACTCTCTTGAAGAAGTCCAACGAAGCGTAATACGAGTTCCCATGATGAGGAACGTAGGTCAGGTCGACGTAGATCGGCTGGACTTTGTTCTTCGAGTCTTTGATCTTCTTCTCGTTCTTCGCCGGACTCTCCGAACGCTTCTTATTCTTCAGATTCTCGGACAGCACCTTTCTAGCTTGCTTCTTCTCCTTCTTCGGCGTTCCCGGCGCGGCCTTGTTCGAAATTTCGTTGGTCACCGGCGCGGGAGAGGGCAATCTCAGCGGTTCGCCCCAGCCGGCGAGCACATCGACATCTGGTCGTTCATCGGTTGCTCGAGCAGGCTGATCGAAATTCAGTGGCATGCTGCTCGTACTCGGCACGTTCCTCAGGTTAAACTTGTGGGGTGGTTTAGGCGACGGGAGACCCAGGGGTTTGCCCCAACCCTCCAGCGGATCTTTCTTCGAATCAGGCTTGCGTGTGTCACCGGATGTCTCGGACGTCTCTCCTCGAACATTGCCGTTCGCGTATCTTCGCGACTCTTTCGTTTCCTCCCGCTCCATCAGAGCTTTCTCAAAATCAAGATCGGCTTCGTCGACGTACTTCTTGCCCTCGTGTTTCTCCTCGTACGCTCCGGCGTACTCCTTCTCGACGGTGAATCGTTTGAACGCGTACTGCTCATCGGGTTTGGGTGGAACAACCGGTAACTGGCCGTAAACGCTGCTGCTCATCTCGGCCGCGGTGAACTCGATCGGCGACCCTTCTTCGATCACGTCGCTCTTCTTCAGAATCGTATCATCGGTCGGTGTCGTCGTTGGTGTGGCGGTCGTCGGCACCTCTGTTGGTTGCACATGCTCGATCAACTCCTTGCTGGGTATGTACTCGTCCACCTTCACGTCGACCTTCTCCGACAAGATGATCGTCTCACCTTTCTCGTTGGTGGTTTCGGTGACCTCTCTGGTCGTCGTCACGATCTCGCCGTCGTCGGACACCGTCTTCGTCGTGGTGATAATCGTTCGGATCACCTCGCCGGATCGGAAACCCTCGGGGGTGCCCGTAACGGAACCGCGATCGGACTTCTTCTCGGGAGTCGATCGTTCGGAAACGTGGGGTCGAACAATGCTGTCCTTTTGCGTCTTTTCTTCGGATACTTTCTTTGTCTCTTCTACTTTCTCTTCTTTCACGCTTTTTGTCTTTTCTGTAATTCGCTTGATCTCGTCGTCCACCGAGACGGTTCCTTTATCGCCTATTTCTACCTTGACCGTCTTCTCCATCTCGCCGTCCGGTAATTCTTCGGTGACCACGATCTTCTTCGTTTTCGTGGTGATCGTCTCGATCGTTTGCGGAATCTCCACTCTCGTCACCTTCGTTTCTACTAATTCCTTCTTCAAATCGGTTTCGTCCTCGGGAACGATTATTTCTCGTTCGATGATCTTCTTGATCACCACAGGCTCCTCGTGCTCGACGATCTCTCGCCTTACGATCCTGCGAATAGTCTCCGGTTCCTGGTCCGAAACTTCTCGTGTCACGGTCTTCCTGATCACCACGCACTCGTCTTTATCCTTGCTCTCGCTGACGAGTCGTTCGATACTCTCCTTTGTCTCCTTCGACTCGTCGGAAATTCGTGTGACAATTTCCGGTTCGCCGATCTTGCTCTCCTTTAACAAAGTAATCGTTTGCGTAGGCTTTATTTCTGTGATCACCGTTGTCTTCACCTCTTTGTCCGAGTCTGGAGACTCGTGGAGGTCCACAGATTTTCTCGCAGCGTCGATCGATTTATCGTCGACCTTTTCAACGGTGGAGGCCGTAGGTTCCGACGTGGAATCCGGCGTTCCATCTCGGGTCAGATCAGGGGTGGATTTACCCGACAGTGTAGTAATGTGAGTGGTGCGTATTTCGGTCATTCCACCGGCGAACGCTTTGTGGAACTGACTCTCGTAGCTGACCGGATGTTCGGAGGTCACCTTGTAATCGTGGGTCTTTGCACCTTCTTCGACACGTTCGAAGCGAGACTCCGAAGACTTATCTCGACGGAAACCTTCGTCGTCCCTCTCGTAACCGGCCGCGGAGTCGACCTCCTCGTCGTCGGTTTCTCGACAGATCTCCACGTCGATCACAGCCTCGCGCGACAGCTTCCTCTTCCACACGATCTCCTCGATTATCTCGAAAATAATGTATCGGGGCAGTCGCGTCCGGATCATTATCTCCTCCAGAATCTCCTCGGTGATCTTTCTACCCTTCTTGACGTATTCCTCTTCAAGAAGTTTCTCCATTTCAGTTCTCTTCTCCTCCGATATCGAAATCTCTTCGTCAATGTGCGGCTCAGAACGAGCAGGACTGTCCTGAGTGGATTTGTCAGAAGCGATTTGTTCCGAACCCGGACTGACGCTTCTCGAACTCGTCTTGTCGTCCGTCATTTTGCTTATCTTCTCCTCGGAGACGAACTCCAAGAATCTCTCTCTGGACGCAAAGTGCTTCTCTTGAATCACGCTCACGATGATGCTGATCGCCAGGGATCTTTGTATCAAGAATATTTCACAGATCTCCTCGATCACGGATATTTGTATTAATTTACCCTTGCTTATGTACTCCTCGAACAGGTATCTTTCTATTTCGTTCGACAATTTTGCAATGTCTTCTCTGTCTTTCGTTTTCTCTTCTACCGCCTTTTCTTTCTCTATGGTATCCGTGGCTTTCAGATCTTTCAAATCTTTGGGTTCGCCCGCTATGCTTGGCGATCTGGATTTGTCCTTCGACCCTGCTACTTCCTTCGTTACTTTCGCGTCTGTTTCGGTCTTAACAGACACTTCCGTTTTCTCATGATCCAATTTTTGTGAAACTTCCTTAGTGATAGTTGTCTCTTTTACGACATCAGTCAACTTGGATTCGATTGTTTGCTCCAGAGGACTCGTCGATTTCGAACGATCCTTCTCATCTTTGGACTCCGTTGAAACAGTGGTTGTTATGCTGACAGAACTAGTCACCTCAGTTACTTTAGCGTCTTCTTTCACAGTCGGTGATTTTACTTTTTCGTCAACTTCTTTCGACTCAGCGGCCGACGGGCTGACGGATCCAGATTTGTCAGATGTCACCTTCGCGTCTTTCGGACCAGAGGTCTCGGAGGAAACACTAGGTGATTTCGAGCGGTCTACATCTTTGGACTTGTCCGGAATACTAGTCACACTAGGAGACCTGGATTTCTCGACCGCCTTCGCGTCAAGATCCTTCGATTCGATCGTCTCCGGGGAGATGCTCGGTGTTCTCGACTTGTCGGCCGTTTTAACATCGGTGTCTTTTGAGACAACAGCTTCAGAGATACTCGGTGATTTCGAGTGATCCGCTGCCTCCTTTGATTCACTGGGAGTCACGCTCGGAGATCTGGACTTTTCCGTTTTGATATCAAGGTCCTTTAATTCGGTCGGTTCAACACTTGGCGATTTCGAATCTTTGGACTCGACCGCGGCAGTGCTGGTCACGCTCGGAGATCTGGATTTGTCTTCAGGTTTAATTTCAAGATCGGTTGGTTCACCAGCAACACTCGGTGACTTCGAATCCTTAGACTCGGCAGCAGCACTTGGTATACTTGGCGATCTGGATTTGTCCGAGGCTTTCGCATCGACGTCTCCCGAAATACTAGGAGATCTGGACTTCTCGTCCGCTTTCACTGCGAGGTCCTTCAAATCGGTTGGTTCAACGCTTGGCGATTTCGAATCCTTAGACTCGGTCGCTGGAGCGCTTGCTATACTCGGTGATCTGGATTTCTCGTCCGATTTAATGTCGAGGTCCTTCAGATCAGTCGGTTCGCCAGCGATACTCGGCGATTTAGACTTCTCGTCTGTTTTGACTTCAACATCCTTCAGATCGGTCGGTTCGCCAGCGATACTTGGCGATTTCGAATCTTTAATCTCAGCTGCGGTGCTTGTTACGCTGGGAGATCTAGATTTGTCCACCGCCTTCGAATCTACAGGCTCTCCCGAAATGCTAGGGGTTTTCGAATGGTCTGTGGGTTCCTTTGACTCTCCCGGAACGCTTGTTACGCTGGGAGATCTAGATTTCTCGACCGCTTTAACTTCGAGATCTTTCAAATCTGCTGGTTCTCCGGTGACACTTGGTGGTTTGGAATCTTTAGGTTCCGCAGTGGTACTTGCTATGCTGGGCGATCTAGACTTCTCATCTGTCTTAATCTCTAGATCCTTTAGATCAGTCGGTTCTCCGGCGACACTTGGTGGTTTAGAATCTTTAGGTTCCGCTGTAGTACTTGCTATGCTGGGCGATCTGGACTTTTCGACCGCTTTAACATCGAGATCTTTTAGGTCAGTTGGTTCACCAGCGATACTGGGTGATTTCGAATCCTTAGGTTCGGCTGCTATGCTAGGTGATCTGGACTTCTCGTCTGTCTTAATCTCTAGATCCTTCAGATCAGTTGGTTCTCCGGCGACACTTGGTGGTTTAGAATCTTTAGGTTCAGCTGTAGTACTTGCTATGCTGGGCGATCTGGACTTTTCGACCGTTTTAACATCGAGATCTTTTAGGTCAGTTGGTTCACCAGCGATACTGGGTGATTTCGAATCCTTAGGTTCGGCTGCTATGCTAGGTGATCTGGACTTCTCGTCTGTCTTAATTTCTAGATCTTTCAGATCAGTTGGTTCGCCAGCAACGCTTGGCGACTTCGAATCTTTAGGTTCGGCTGCTATGCTGGGAGATCTGGACTTCTCATCTGTTTTCACATCGAGATCCTTCAGATCGGTTGGTTCTCCAGCAACGCTCGGTGATTTCGAATCTTTAGGTTCCGCTGCTATGCTGGGAGATCTGGACTTCTCATCTGTTTTCACATCGAGATCCTTCAGATCGGTTGGTTCTCCAGCAACGCTCGGTGATTTCGAATCTTTAGGTTCGGCTGCTATGCTGGGTGATCTGGACTTCTCATCTGTTTTCACATCGAGATCCTTCAGATCGGTTGGTTCTCCAGCAACGCTCGGTGATTTCGAATCTTTAGGTTCGGCTGCTATGCTGGGTGATCTGGACTTCTCATCTGTTTTAACATCGAGATCCTTCAGATCGGTTGGTTCTCCAGCAACGCTCGGTGATTTCGAATCTTTAGGTTCGGCTACTATGCTGGGCGTTCTGGACTTCTCTTCTGGTTTAATGTCTACATCCTTTAGATCAGTTGGTTCACTAGCAACACTCGGCGACTTCGAATCCTTAGGTTCGGCTGCTATGCTGGGTGATCTGGACTTCTCATCTGTTTTCACATCGAGATCCTTCAGATCGGTTGGTTCTCCAGCAACGCTTGGTGATTTGGAATCCTTAGGTTCAGCTGCTATGCTGGGTGATCTGGACTTCTCATCTGTTTTAACATCGAGATCCTTCAGATCAGTTGGTTCTCCTGCAACGCTCGGTGATTTGGAATCTTTAGGTTCGGCTACTATGCTGGGCGATCTGGACTTCTCTTCTGGTTTAATGTCTACATCCTTTAGATCAGTTGGTTCACTAGCAACACTCGGCGACTTCGAATCCTTAGGTTCGGTTGCTATGCTGGGCGATCTGGACTTCTCATCGGTTTTAACATCGAGATCCTTCAAATCGGTTGGTTCACCAGCAGTACTAGGCGATTTCGAATCCTTAAGTTCAGTTGCTATACTCGGCGATCTGGACTTTTCTACCGTCTTAATATCGAGATCCTTCAAATCTGTTGGTTCGCCAGCAACACTCGGCGATTTCGAATCTTTAGGTTCAGCTGCTATGCTGGGTGATCTGGATTTCTCGTCAGTTTTAACATCGAGATCCTTCAGATCAGTTGGTTCACCAGCAACGCTCGGCGATTTCGAATCTTTAGGTTCAGCTGTTATGCTGGGTGATCTGGATTTCTCATCAGTTTTAATATCGAGATCCTTTAAATCTGCTGGTTCAACACTCGGCGACTTTTCTTTTGCCTCAACCGACGGTACACTCGATACACTCGGTGATCTGGATTTTTCTTCCGGTTTACTTTCAACTTCCTTCAAATCGGCTGCTTCGCTAGCAACACTCGGCGACTTCGATTCTTTAGTCTCGACTGCGGGTGTACTAGCTACGCTCGGCGATCTGGACTTGTCCACCGCCTTCAGATCTGCAGGTTCCCCTGCAATACTCGGCGATTTTGAATGGTCTGGTTCCTTCGAGTCCGCAGGAATGCTCGTCACGCTCGGAGATCGGGATTTCTCGTCAATTTTAACGTCAAGTTCTTTCAAATCTTTTGGTTCACCAGCAATACTCGGTGATTTTGAATCCTTAGGCTCGGGAGCGCTGGCTACGCTCGGTGATCTAGATTTTTCGTCAGGTTTGTCAAGATCCTTTAAATCGGCAGGTTCGCTTGCCACGCTCGGTGACTTAGAATCTTTGGACTCAACTGCAGGAACACTCGGTATACTCGGTGACCTAGATTTGTCCGCTGCTTTTGTGTCAACTTCTGCAATGCTGGGTGATTTTGCAAGTTCAACCGGCTCCTTCGAATCTCCAGTACTCGTTACGCTGGGAGATCGAGACTTCTCCGATTTACTTTCAAGTTCCTTCAAATCGACAGGTTCACTGGCAACGCTGGGCGATTTGGACTTCTCGTCTGCTTTAACTTCAACATCTTTCAAGTCAGTCGGTTCACCAGCGATGCTTGGCGATTTTGAATCCTTAGGCTCGGCTGCGGTAGTACTTACTACGCTCGGAGATCTGGACTTGTCTTCTGCTTTTACTTCGACATCTCCCGCGATACTCGGTGATTTAGAACGATCTACGGCTTCCTTCGAGTCTCCAAGAGTACTCGTCACGCTGGGGGATCTGGATTTTTCGTCCGGTTTAATTTCTAGGTCCTTTAAGTCAGTTGGTTCACCGGCAACACTCGGTGTTTTCGAATCTTTAGGCTCTGTAGCGGGAGTTACGCTTGGAGATCTGGATTTGTCCAACGTCTTCAAGTCAGCAGGCTCTCCCGAAATGCTAGGCGACTTCGAATGGTCCACTGCTTCTTTCGTTTCTCCGGTAACACTAGGAGATCTGGATTTTTCTGACTTCACTTCGACATCTTTCAAATCGGTTGGTTCACTGATCACACTCGGTGACTTCGAATCTTTAGATTCAACCGCAGGAGCACTTACTATGCTCGGCGATCGAGATTTCTCGTCCGGTTTAATTTCAAGATCTTTGAGATCTGCTGGTTCGCCAGCAAGGCTTGGTGATTTAGAACCCTTTGGCTCAGATGGAGGGGCACTCGTTACACTTGGCGATCTGGACTTCTCTGTTTTAACTTCAACATCTTTCAAATCGGTTGGTTCGCCAGCGATACTCGGCGATTTGGATTCTTTGGATTCGACTGCTGGACCACTAGGTATACTTGGTGATCTGGACTTCTCGCCTTCTTTAACTTCAACATCTTTCAAGTCAGTTGGTTCTCCAGCAATACTTGGAGACTTGGATTCTTTAGTATCGACTGCAGGTCCGCTAGGTATACTAGGTGATCTGGACTTTTCGCCTTCTTTAACTTCAACATCTTTCAAGTCAGTTGGTTCTCCAGCGATACTTGGAGATTTGGATTCTTTAGTATCGACTGCAGGTCCGCTGGGTATACTAGGCGATCTGGACTTCTCGCCTTCTTTAACTTCAACATCCTTCAAATCAGTTGGTTCTCCAGCGATACTTGGAGATTTGGATTTTTTAGATTCGACTGCAGGTCCGCTAGGTATACTAGGTGATCTGGACTTTTCGCCTTCTTTAACTTCAACATCTTTCAAGTCAGTTGGTTCTCCAGCGATACTTGGAGATTTGGATTCCTTGGATTCGACTGCAGGGCCGCTAGGTATACTAGGTGATCTGGACTTCTCGCCTTCTTTAACTTCAACATCTTTCAAGTCAGTTGGTTCTCCAGCGATACTTGGAGATTTGGATTCCTTGGATTCGACTGCAGGACCGCTAGGTATACTAGGTGATCTGGACTTCTCGCCTTCTTTAACTTCAACATCTTTCAAGTCAGTTGGTTCTCCAGCGATACTTGGAGATTTGGATTCTTTAGATTCGACTGCAGGGCCGCTAGGTATACTAGGTGATCTGGACTTCTCGCCTTCTTTAACTTCAACATCTTTCAAGTCAGTTGGTTCTCCAGCGATACTTGGAGATTTGGATTCTTTAGATTCAACTGCAGGGCCGCTAGGTATACTAGGTGATCTGGACTTCTCGCCTTCTTTAACTTCAACGTCTTTCAAGTCAGTCGGTTCGCCGGCTATACTTGGCGATTTGGATTCTTTAGATTCAACTGCAGGTCCGCTAGGTATACTAGGCGATCGAGACTTCTCGCCTGCTTTAACGTCTACATCCTTCAAGTCAGTTGGTTCGCCCGCAATACTTGGCGATTTGGATTCTTTAGTATCGACAGCAGGTCCGCTAGGTATACTAGGCGATCTGGACTTCTCACCTTCCTTAACTTCGATATCTTTCAAGTCAATTGATTCACCAGCGACACTTGGCGATTTGGATTCTTTAGCATCGACCGAAGGTCCGCTAGGTATACTAGGCGATCGAGACTTCTCACCTTCCTTAACTTCAACATCTTTCAAGTCGATTGGTTCACCAGCGACACTTGGGGATTTGGATTCTTTAGATTCGACTGCAGGAGCACTAGTTATGCTAGGTGACCTCGATTTTTCAACTACTTTACTTTCAACATCCTTCAAGTCGATCGGTTCGCCAGCGACACTTGGTGATTTAGAATCTTTGGATTCGACTGCAGGAGCACTAGCTATACTAGGCGACCTGGATTTTTCATCTGCTTTTTCAACCTCCTTCAAATCGACTGGTTCGCCGGCGACACTCGGCGATTTAGACTTCTCTTCTGCTTTGACTTCAACATCCTTCAGATCAGTCGGTTCACCAGCGACGCTTGGCGACTTTGAATCCTTAGGTTCAGCTGCAGTTGTGCTTGCTATGCTTGGTGATCTCGATTTTTCTTCTACTTTAACTTCAACATCCTTCAAGTCTGTTGGTTCGCCAGCGATACTTGGCGACTTGGAATCTTTGACCTCAGATATTGGTGCACTCGGTACACTGGGAGATCTGGATTTGTCTGCTTTCATTTCGACATCCTTCAAATCGGTTGGTTCACCAGCGATGCTTGGTGACTTTGAATCTTTAGGCTCTACCGCAGGTGCACTCGCTACACTCGGCGATCTGGACTTCTCATCTGGTTTAATTTCAAGTTCTTTCAAGTCAGCTGGTTCTCCGGCGACGCTCGGCGACTTCGAGTCTTTAGATTCTATCGCTGGGGCACTAGCTATACTCGGTGATCTGGATTTATCGTCTGCTTTAATTTCGAGATCCTTCAAATCGGCTGCTTCGCCAGCGGTACTAGGCGATTTCGAATCTTTAGGTTCAGCTACTGTCGTACTTGCTATGCTGGGCGATCTGGACTTTTCAACTGCTTTAATATCGAGTTCTTTCAGATCAGTGGGTTCACCAGCGATACTCGGTGATTTCGAATCCTTGGGTTCAGCTGCTATGCTGGGTGATCTGGATTTTTCTTCTGGTTTAATCGCAAGGTCCTTTAAGTCTGCTGGTTCAACGCTCGGCGACTTTTCTTTTGCCTCAACCGACGGTACACTCGATACACTCGGTGATCTGGATTTTTCTTCCGGCTTAACTTCAACTTCCTTCAAATCGGCTGCTTCGCTAGCAACACTGGGCGACTTCGACTCTTTAGCCTCAACCGCAGGTGTACTAGCTACACTCGGCGATCTAGATTTGTCCACCACCTTCAGATCTACAGGTTCCCCTGCAATACTCGGCGACTTTGAATGGTCGACCTCCTTCGAGTCCGCAGGAATGCTCGTCACGCTGGGAGATCTAGATTTTTCGTCCACCTTCATTTCAACGTCTTTCAAATCAGTGGGTTCACCGGCAGTACTCGGTGTCTTCGAATCTTTAGGTTCCACTGCTGGAGCACTTGCTACGCTCGGTGATCTGGACTTCTCCTCTGGTTTAACTTCGACGTCTTTCAGATCGATCGGTTCGCCAACGATGCTCGGCGACTTCGATTCTTTAGGTTCAGTCACTGGAGCGCCCGTTACGCTCGGAGATCTGGATTTGTCGGCCGCCTTTGACTCGGCAAGATCTTCCGAAATACTCGGCGATTTCGAATGATCCACAGCTTCCTTCGGCTCACTGACGACACTCGGGGATCTGGATTTTTCTTCCGGTTTTACTTCAACGTCCTTTAAGTCGGTCGGTTCGCCGGCGATGCTCGGCGACTTCGAATCTTTAGGCTCGATCGCGGGTGCGCTCACTACGCTCGGCGATCTGGATTTCTCTGCCGCTTTCTCGTCAACGGCCTTCAAGTCGACCGCCTCTCCTGCGACACTCGGTGATCTCGAACCGCTCTCGGCTTCCTTCGGTTCGGTGGGAACACTCGGCGATCTGGATTTATCAGAAATGCCGACATCTTTCGCTTCACTGGGTGACCTGGACTTCTCTGGTTCCGTTGGTTCTGCTGGTTTCTTTTGATCTTTCGCATCGATCGTTTCGGCTTCGATGCTCGGAGATTTCGAACCTTCTTTCGAGTCTTTAGGTTCGCTCACTATGCTCGGCGATCTGGACTTGTCTTTCGGTTCTTCTCCGGTAATACTTGGGGACTTCGAACGATCCGCTTCTTTCGGTTCACTGGGAACACTGGTTATACTGGGAGACCTGGATTTTTCCTCCATCTTGTCTTTCGCTTTATCGGCATCATCGATCGTTTTATCGGCAACGATCGGTGATTTTGGACCTTCTTCCTTCGCCAGACTCGGAGATCTGGATTTGTCTGCTTCCTCGGGAATGCTCGGAGATTTCGAGCCTTCTTTAGCTTGTACGGGCTTAGATTCGTCGCTGACTTTGATGTCTTTCATTTCTTCCGACGGGCTAGACGTTTTCGAACGATCCTCCTTCTTCGGCTGTTCAGGAACACTGGTCACGCTCGGAGACCTGGACTTCTCCATCTTAGCGTCTGGAACTTGCGACTCGGTCGATTCGACACTCGGCGATTTCGAGCGCTCTTTGGCAGGTTCGGGCTCTGTTACGGCAGCTCCAGGAGAGACGGGTTCAGTCATTTTTTCACCGGTAGGCTCTTCTAGAACACTCGGTGACTTTGAACGATCCGCAGGTTCTTTCGGTTCTCCGGGTACGCTCGTAACGCTGGAAGACCTAGATTTCTCCTCCATCTTGACGTCCAGCTCCTTCGCATCGATCGGTTCTCCGGCGATGCTCGGCGATTTCGAGCGATCTTTCGCATCCTTCGATTCGATCACGCTAGGGGATCTGGACTTGTCCGATACTTTCTCGTCCACGAGCTCGCGCTCTTCCGAAATACTCGGCGGCGATTTCGATACGTCCGCTTCTTTCGGTTCTTCGGGACTACCGGTGGGAGACCTGGATTTTTCGTCCGCTTTGACGTCCTTCAAATCGATCGGCTCGCCTGCGATGCTCGGCGATTTTGATTCCTTAGGCTCGGAAACGCTCGCTACGCTCGGCGATCTCGATTTGTCCACTTTCTCGACGGCTTTCATGTCGACCGCTTCTTCGGTGACGCTCGGTGATTTCGATCCGGCTACATCCTTCGCTTCCGCGGGGATACTCGCCACGCTCGGTGTTCTGGATCTGTCAATTTTTGTGTCCTCCTTCGATTCTATTTCCGTGGGAACACCCGTTACGCTGGGAGATCTTGACTTTTCGATCTGTACTTCCAGTTCCTTGGTATCGACCGTCTCGCCAGCGATGCTCGGCGATCGATCCTTCGCGTCTTTGGTGTCCACAGCTTCGGGAGATCGTGGCTTCTCAGCTTCTTTTGTTATACTCGGAGATCTGGATTTTTCGACAGCCTTCGCGTCTGCCAATTCTTCCGAGATACTTGGCGATTTCGATTTCTCTGCAGCTTCTTTCGTCTCTGCGGTAACCGCTTCAGGGACTTCCGGTACCTTTGCGGCTTCCTTTTGATCGATCGGTTCTGCAGGCAATTTTGTGTCAGGGACTTTGGATTCGTCGATTTTCTTCTCGTCGATCTTCTCCTCGATGCTCGGAGATTTCGACGGTTCTTTCTCTTCTTTCGCCTCCTTGGAAACGCTGGGAGATCTCGACTTTTCTTTAACTTCTAATTCCTCCGCTTCTCCCGAAATGCTCGGTGATTTCGAGCCATCCACTGCGCCCTTCTCTGCAGTCACACTCGCCACACTGACCCTTCTGGATTCGTCTGCTTTAATTTCCTCTTTGATATCCTTCGCTTCCGCCGCTTCGATCGACACGCTCGGAGACTTCGAGCGTGCGGCTTCTTTTGAGTCACTAGGTACACTCGTTACGCTGGGAGATCTAGACTTCTCGACCGCTTCGAGTTCCTTCGCGTCGGCAATCTCGCTAGCGATACTAGGCGATTTCGAACGATCCTTTGCGTCTTTCACCTGTTCCGCCACGTCCGCCACACTGGGCGATCTGACTTTCTCGATTTTCTCGACAGTCTCGACCTTTTGCTCGGTAACTTGATCCTCGAGCTTCGGACGATCCGCGTCTTTTGGCTCCTCTGGAAGACTCGTTACGCTGGGTTCGTCCTTCTTCGCTGCCTCCTGAACGTCTTTCAAATCTGTCTTCTCGGTAGTTGTCGGCGATAGCGACCCTTTCGATTCGGCGGGGCTAATAGAGGCACGTGTCGCGTCAGGGGATACCGATTTCTCGGTCACTTCTTTCAAGTCCGCCTCGCTGGCGATGCTCGGAGACTTCGAACGATCTGTAGATATCGATTGTCTCGAGTCCTCGTCGCGGACGCTCGTCACGCTCGTTGGGCTGTCCTTCTCGCTCGCTTTCTCGTCCAAGTCTTTGAACGGCTCGCCTCCCTCGGTGACGGTGGTTGGTACTTCTGGAACTTTGCCAGCTTCTTCAGGTTCTGCTTTAGCTGTCAAAACCGGAGACTTTTGATCGACCGATTTCTTCCGTTCTACGTCCACCTCGGTTACTTTGGCTACTTCGGGTGCCTTGTCCGCTGCCGACTCGATCGCAGCTTCCTTCGCTACTTTTTCATCGACTACCTTTGCGACCTCTTCGGTCGGTTTCTTCTCCTTTTCTTTGTCGAGTGTCTCCACAGAAACGCGGCGATCTTCGGCAACTGGTCGTTCCGCAACCGATTCACGTCTCTCTTCCTTGACTATCTTCTCTTCTGCTTTCTCTTCGACCAATCCTTTCGATTCTTTATCATCAGACAAAGCAGGAGAAGGTGACTTCTTGGCTTCGCGTTCGTCGACAGCAACATCTGCGACAGATAATTTGCGGTCTACTTCCTTTTCTTCTTTCTCCTCTTTTGTCAGTTCTTTCTCTTTAGGTGATTCGGGACTCTTTTCGCGCGGTGTGACCTCTACCTTCTCTTCTTTATCTTCGGGAGTTTTCACCTTCTCTTCTGGAGTTTTCACTTTCTCTTCTGGAGTTTTCACTTTCTCTTCGGGAGTTTTTGCTTTCTCTTCGGGAGTTTTTGCTTTCTCTTCGGGAGTTTTTGCTTTTTCTTCAGAAACAGCTTCTGGTTTGGAAGGAGGCTTCGGTGCTTCAACCTTTGCTTCTTCCTTCGCGGAAACAATGGCGTCCGCCGGTTCTACGTCTTTGATCGCGTCCAAAATCTGTGTGGTTTCCCGTTTTTCCGTTGGCGATTTCTCAAAGATGGTCTCCGTCGGAGAAACGTCTTCCGATTCTGGTGACTTTGCTGCTGGAATAAACTCAAGAGGCTTCTCCATTTGTGATTCGATCGAATCAATCATGGCCTTTAAATCGTCGGTCTTCTTTGCTTCCTTCTCTTCTGGCGATTTAGACAATTTTTCATCAACAGAAATGCTTTCCTTTCGTTTTTCAGCAGTCACTGCTTTCTCTAAACTGTCCTCGAGATCCTGCGAGCCGGAGTCAAGTCGATCGACCGGCGATTTCTCGAGACTGTCCTCTGGCGTTACCTTCCCGACATCTTTGACTTCCGTTGATTTCTCGGAGATGCTGTCCTTCTCCGGGCTGCTTGTTCCCGAACGCAGCGAGTCTTTGTCCGTGACCAGAGAGTCCTTGTCAGGGGTCGATTTTATCGACGTGTCTCTCAGAGAATCGTCCGGTGTAACGGATTTTCCTATCGCGACGGCGCTGTCGGTGGAGCAAATTTCTGTCTCTGCTCCGCCATCTTCGCTGCTGGCTGTAACCAGCATTCGTCGAACGAATCCAGAGTCTTCCTCGATCTTCTTCTCGTCGCGAGTTTCTGGTACTTCCTTAAGCTCTTGAATCGGCGACTTCTTCAAATCAGCTTCGTCGATTTGTTCGGTCTTAGCTACGTCAATCTCCGGGACAGTCTCCTTCTCCTCTTTCTTGTCCTCCTTCGGTTCCTCTTTTTCTTCTTTTGGTTTGCGGTCAACGTCGACTGGTTCGACCGCTTTTACAGTATCATCGACCTTTGCTTCGACCTCGAGTGGCGACGCTTTCTCCTTTGGTTTCTCTTTTTCTTTCTCCGGTTCTTCTGTCTTCGCCACAGCGGGAAGCTGTTCGTCGACGAGTGACAATTTCTTAATCGGTTCAGACGGCTCGACCGGTTCCGGCTTCTTCTCCAGTTTTACCTCTTCCGGCTTCGTAGGGGACACTTCTTGCTCTTTTTCTTTTTTCGGTTCTGGTTCCTTCTCCAGTTTTACCTCTTCCGGCTTCGTAGGGGATATCTCTCGTTCCTTTTCTTTCTCGGCTTCCGGCTTTTCAACTTTTACCGCCTCTTCCGGCTTCGTGGGGGATACCTCTCGCTCCTTTTCTTTTTCGGCTTCCGGCTTCTCAACTTTTACCGCCTCTTCCGGCTTCGTGGGGGATACCTCTCGCTCTTTTTCTTTTTCCACTTCAGGTTTCATGATGTCAGCTTTTTCTTCGGCTACAGGTTTCGCCACCGCCGCTTCGACTACTTTGCTGACGGTTTCTTCCACCTTTTCTTTGGCCTCGTCCAAGTATTTTTCAACTGTGTCAAGAGATTCGGCTGCTTCCGTTACTTCCTCTTTCACGACATCCTTTTCGCGTTCGTCAATCTTTTCGTCGTACGTTGGCATTACATCCTTCTTCTCAGCCTTCTCTTTCGTCTCGTGTACAAACTTCTCGTCGGCTTCGACCACGTCGCTGCCAGCCTCCTCGGCTTCTTCCGCGTACTCCCGTTCCCTGGGTTCGGCCAATTTGTCTGAAACGATCGACGTCACGTCGCCGACTTTGTATTCCTGTTCGACGGCTTCGAAGTCGTCTTCTTTTTCTTGGTCAGCCTTCTTCTCGGCTTCGGTCGTTGGTTCGAGTTGAACGGTGGACACCGATGCTCGCTCGGGTGGAGAGATCTTGTCCTTCGATACTCTTCTACTTTCGATACGGACGAAACCGTCTTCCTCCACTTCCGCCTCCACTTCTATTTCCTCCTCTGCTTCCTCCTTCTCTTCGGGCATCTTTGCAGAAGGTGCCGGTTCTTTCGCAGGTTCTGCCTTGGCTGTCTCCACCTCCGTTTCCGATAACACCGATTCGTCCACGGTAATGTCGATAGATTTGCTCACGATTATTTCTCTAATTATTCGAATGACAATTACTCTCGGGATCATCGTCCTCGTGCATATCTCCTCGATTATTTCGATGGTGATCACGCGCCTTCCTTTCGTGACGTACTGCTCGATGATGTACTCCTCCAGGTCTGTTCTCAACTCCGGTGAAATCGATGTCTCGTCGATCTTCAACGCGTCGACGTCGTCAACGACATCCTTCGGAGCGAGTCCTCTTCTCGTGATGATCTCCTTGATAGCGTAGATAACGCGTTCTCGCGAAACGCGTTTTATTCTCGTCACGTATTCGATGATCTCGATCGTGATTCGTTTCTTTGTGATGATCAGTTCCTCGATGATCTCTATCACCGTGCGACCTGCTCGGTCGACGATTATCTTGATCTCGGTCGGTAACTGAATCGATAATCGACGAATCGTATCGTCCTCCTTCTCCGGCTGCTTCTCCTCCATCTTGTCGGTGACGAACTTCGGCGAAGTCGGAGTCGAACCGGCCGAGACCGTCACGATTTCCGCCTTCGCTGGCGAGATCTTTTGATCGAAACTGATCACCGCGTGCTCCCCTTCTATGTCCAAGGGAATTTGCTCCTTCTTGCATACAACTTCTGTCCCGGCCTCCATCACGTCCATCTTCGAAGGCTCTTCCGTAACTTCTTTGCCCGAGGGAATCTTCAAATCCATCTTCAAAGTTTCTTCGCAGATCTTCTTCAGGTCTTGTTCGTCCTTCTTTTCTCGGGGAAACAGGAGCTCTGCTGGTTTTGTCAATTTTACGCAAGGCTCTTCTTGTGGTTCCATTGGTTCCATGAGTTTACCTTCGACGAGTTCTTTGACTTCTTCTTGAGGACGCGGGAATTCTTCGGTAATGCCAACTTTCGTCGGTATACCGATCGCCGCAAGTTTCTTATCGTCCACTTTTTCTTTTTCTTCTGGCTTCTCTTTCTCTTTGTCTTCTACCTTCTCTTCTTCTTTCACTATCTTTTCTTTTTCTTTGTCTTCTACCTTTACTTCTTCTGTCACTGCCTTTGCTTTTTCTTTATCTTCTACTTTTTCTGCTTCTTTCTCCTTCTCTTTGTCCTTGTCCTCCTCCTCCTTTTCTTTCTCCTTTGTCGGTGGCTCGAACAACTTTTCGTCCGCCAGGAAATCGTCCTCCTTCAACACCTGCGCAACCTTCTTCACGATCTCCATAACGTCCTTAGGTCTCTTCTCGATCTCGATACCGGCCGCTCCGGCGAGAACCTCTCCCACGTCTCGCACCGCTTCCTTCACGTCCTTCAACGGGACTTCGGCAGTAATGTCAGTGTCCGCGACCACGACTTCGTGTTCCGCTTCGAAGGCCTCGTCCTTGGCTATATCGAATTTCACCTTTTCCGGCTCTTTGCTCTCGGCCGGTACGCTTTCAATCTGTGGTTTGATCGCTTCCAGTTTCTCCACGACACCCTCCAACGTGTCCTTAACGGTGTCTTTCACGGCTGGGGTTGGAGTTTCTTCGGCCACCGCGATCTTCTCTTCCAGCGACTCCAACGAGTCTCTCAAGCTGTCTTTCACTGTCTTGAATTTCTTCGAGGCTTCCTCCAACAGCGCTTGTATCTCCTCCGTGTCTTCTTCGACCGGCTCTTCTTCCTTGGCGATCTGATCTTCGACCTTGGCGATCTCTTCCTTCTTTTCTGGCTCCTTCTTCTCCTCCTCCTTCTCCACAACCTTCTTGAGCTGGTCTTCCGATACGTCCTTCAATTTGTCTTTGACTTCTTCCTTGACTGGGGAGGGTTCTTTCGGTTCGGGTACAGCTTTTGGTACTTCAGGCTGTGTTTCTAAAACTGGTTTACTTTCCCTGCGCTCGACAGGTTTCTCCGCAACGTCCACAGGCACTTTCACGAGTGTCGCCTCCTCGACGATCGAAGGTTTCCTACGATCGATCTTTGCCTCTTCTTCGCGAGGCGGTTCGACCTTCTCGCGAGGCGGTTCGACCTTCTCGCTAGGTTTGCCCACTTTCGGGAACATTTTGTCCACATCGACCTCCTCCAACAGGGTCTTCTCCTGCACCTTCGCCTCCTTCGGCGAACTAGATTTCGAGGAAGACTTGTCGTCGACGTCCTTGTCTTGCTCCTTCCTCGATTTCTTCGTCAACTTGTCAATACCCTTTTCAAACTTGTCGGCGACTTTACCGAAGAAGCTGAACACTCCTTTCTGCTCTTTGATCGGTGGCGTAGGAGGCTCTTTGATTTCCTGAATCGGTGGTGACACTTTCTCCTCTTTCTCCTTCTCGAAGTCCTCCATTCGGTACAGTTTGGGGTCGACTTCTTCGTGGACCGGCAAATCGGCCACCTCGTCGGGTGTCTTCACGATGTCGCGTTGCAACATTTGCGTGGCTTGTCTCACGTCGAATCGTTGGACTTCCGGTTTAACGGCGACTGGAGGAACGGCTCGAGTGACGGCAGGGCCGACGGAAACCGGCGCGGTCGCGCTGGCTGCGGCAGCGTCCGTGGGGATGGCGCTCACGGCGCTCACGGCTGCGACGGCGATTTCCTCTTTCTTCGCCGGTGCGTCTTTCTCCTTCACGTCTTCGATGACGTGTTTCTCGTCGATGTCCTCCTTTATCTCGTCCAGAGGTATGCGTTCGTCCTCGGGCAGGGTCGGCGCCGTCGTCGTAGCGCCGGATTCGACGGTCGAGATACGCTCTTGCGACTCCTCCAGTTTCTCCGGCATCTGCTCCTTTTGGTCGGCTTCTGGCTTCATGTCGGTATCGCTGGTCTTCTTCTCGAAGGAGTCCAGCTTGTCGGGGCTCAGACTGGACGGCTCTTTGGTGATGTCCTCGCTGTCCCTCTTGACGGAGTCTTCGGTGTCCTCGCGCCTCCGTTGCGCGGCGTCAGTCGCCAAAGCAGCGATCGCTTCCTTCTCTTCCTCCAAGCGTTCTCTGCGATCAGGCGACAGGTCGATGGGTTCCGCTGTTTCTTCTTCTTCTCTCTCTTCTTCGCGCTCCTCCTCTTCTTCTTCTTCCTCTTCCTCCTCCTCTTCTTCCTCTTCTTCCTCCTCTTCCTCCTCCTCCTCTTCCTCCTCTTCTTCCTCCTCCTCATCCCGAGCTTTTCTTGCTCTTACGGCCAATTTCTTTTCCACGCTCTCGTCTTTCTCCTTCTCTTCGACCTCCTCCTCTGTACCCTTCTCTTTCGCCGTTTCTGTGTCCTTCAGCAACTTCGCCTTCTCCGATTCTGCTTCATCTAATACGTGTTTCTGTTCACCGTCTCCGCTCTGAGCGGAATCTTCTGTGTACACCTCCTCCTTCTCGACGATCAGATACTCGTCCTCCTCGGTCAGTTCTTGACTGCCTTTCCTCAGGCTGTCCTTCTTCGGAGCGTCCTCGATCTCGGCGGTCACGTCCTCCTCGGTGATGTCCTCTTCCTTTTTATCAGTTACCTCCGCGGTAATCTCGTCGTCTCCTTCGAAGCGATCCTCCTTTCTCACTCCTTCTTCAATTCGCTCCGCTTTCTGGAGAACAGCCTCGATCTCCTCCACTACTTCCCGTTCCTCCTTCAGATCGGCGAGCACCTTGCTCTCGATCGAGTCCAACGAAACGTCTTCCGAGCGTTCCATCAAGCTCTTATCGATCAGCCTGGTTCCGACTTCCGGTTCGATTCCGGATGGCGTTGACACCGTCGAGGAATCTGTGGTGCCTCTGTCGCCCTTCACCTTACGCACAACGCCGTCCTTGTCGGACTTGACGGAAGCGGTGGGTGTGCTGCGAGTCGATTTTGCTGGACTTCCAGGAACGCGAGCTTTGCTCGGACTAACCGGTTTTCCCCGACGGCTGATAGCCTTTCGATCCATCGGTTTCGGCTTCGCGATCGGCGCCGCTTTCGCTGCGGTGACCGCTCCAGTCACGGCGCCGTCTCTTATCGCGGATTTTTCTATGTTCTTTTGTTCCACCACTTTCCTGTTGTTCGCGTCCTTGGTGCTCTTGGCCGGTGGCGCGGTTACCGATTTGTAAGCCGGCGCCGGTTTTGCTTTCGGGACTCCTCTCATCTCCGTCTTCGTCGCGACTCCGTTCACCACCTTCTTGGGCGTCGTCGGGGACGACTTCACAGCCGTCACGTCCTTTTTCTCCGGTTGCTTCGTTCTCTTCTCCACAGGTTTAGCCTTGGGAGGAGCTTCGATCTTCGCGGGCTTTGTGGGGACCTTGGCGTCCTTTGTTTCTCTTCTTCTAGTATCCACCCTCGATGGTTTCGAAGGTTTCGGTTCTTTCGGAGCCGCTTTCTCCGCTTCCGGTTTGGCGACATCGGCCTTTTTCACGGTGTCCTTGTCGCGTTTCTCGGACCGTTCTACCTCTGCCTTTTCTTGCTGCTTCTCCTTCTTCACGGCCTCTTGTCTCTCCTTCGCCTCCTTCAGCTCCTTCTCTATCTTCTTGCTCTCTTTCGTTTCTTTTCCCTCCACCTCGAGTTTCTTGCTCTCCGCCGTGGGCGCCGCTTTCTTCAACTTCGCCTCGGCTTTGGCCTGCGCGGCCGCCGCCGCTGCCGCCACCGCCGCCATTGCGGCTTGAGGTTTCGTCGGTATAATCGGTGTCGGAGTCGATTTCGCGTCCAGTTCCCTCTTCTCTTTCTTCGCCTCTGCCGCCACCTTCTTTGCTGTCTCTTTCTCCGTCAGGGCCAGTTTCTGTCTCGCCGGCTTGTCGCGCAGCGTCGCCAACGACGCGGACGGCGACAGACTCTTCGCCGAGCAGACTGGGTGCTTTAGGAATTCCAAGTGTTTCAATCGTTCGAAGCCCTCGAAGATCTTGTGTTGTGGTGTACTTCCGGGGAATAGGATTCTGGTGATAGTGTCTTCGGGATTAGCAGGTTGCCAAACCAGCAGCGCACATATCGAGACCATATTCTGGATCGGGAACGTTATGTTGTTCGAATCTTTTCGGTGAGATTCGGCGAACAGTTTCGAGTCCGCCGCGTGCCACTTGGCTAAAAATTCTCTGACTTTGCGACTGTCCTTGCTGGGGCTTAACACGTACATGTCCAGCGTGCCGTGGCCCACTTTGTGGTACAGATTAATCGGCTCCGGGTCCCTGTAGCAGGGGTGCGCCTTCAAATTGATGTGACGAAGGTCCACGACGATCTGCTGGCCGATGTCGGTGAGATTCAAGATCAACGGATCGATATCTTTGTCCCCGTCCGGTGAATTGGATTGTCTTCTCTCCTGTTACGTGAATCAAAACGTATTGATATACTTTACTAAACTCCACAGACTTTATTACGTAAAGGCGAATTAGTAACGGAGACTGGTTTAATCCTTCCGTATTCGTGTGTTCGCGAATCGAAAATTTTCAAATCCCCCAATTTTCAAATGTGTTCGAGAACTGATCGCGAAATAGGTCAAGATCGATCCCGAGATACTTACAACTAGATTGCAGAAGAAGTGACCAATCTGAGGGTAAACGTGCATCTCTTTCTTCTTCCGAAGAACGCTAGACATGCCTCCCACGTTGCCGTTGTTTATTCTGGTGAGTAAAACTGCGTCGAGGCGGTCCAAGTGTCTGGTGAAGTCCCAGAAACAGGCCTTCCTGGCGAAACCGCCGTCCACCAGCATGTTGAAACCGTTTATGCCGAAAAGAGCGGCATCGCCTTGGCCGCCGGGGAAGACGTACAATGTTGGATGACTAAATCTGATGTTCCCTACGACGTCGGACGGTTCCATCAACTGGTCCAACGTCTGGGCAACGAGATACTGTCCAATGTAACTCGTGAAACTCGTAATGGCCGGCACTCCAGCCGTTAGGACGTCGTCGGGATTCACCCGAACTCTGCATGATCTGTAGAAATTGTTACTACCGTTAGTTTTCCTTTCTACTTTCATTTTCGAAGTACGCGATATATACCTGGTGCAAGCTTCTTTCGACAGTCGATTCGTCGTCCATTCGCCGACACCGGCGCAATGAACGTCCACCGTAACGCTGTTTTCGTAGGCACGAAGAACTCTTTGTACCTCGTGCTCGCTGAAGGCGTCCAGAAAGTCTGCCAGACTAAAGGTTCCATCCTGAAACGATAAGTCGTCCGTCAGAAACGTGGAACCAACGGGAGCGTAAAGGTTAGGGAGACGGAAGGACGAAGAGAAAGGAAGAGAAAATTAAGTTCATACTTAAAGACTACTCGTTGTTCCGCGACGACGCTAACGTTCTACCGTAGATCTCATACGCGTGTTGTATCCTTCGTACGGCGCGCAAAACGATTACTAAAAGGTATGGCGACGTACTTGCAATATCCAGGAACCATTTCCACCGAAGGTGTAGCCGGCGTGTATAATGTGTCGATGTTTCGTGAAACTCGCAAGTAGATTACGAATGCACTGTAACAACGTGTTCGTTTGCGGATGAATGAGAACCTCCGTAACAAGGTTCTCGGTGGCGTATTGGATCAGTCGTTCGCCTAAAATTTTGTTCGTCACGTTAGCGGAAACAGTTCGCGGCTAATCATCGCGCGTTCCACGATTCGAAAGTTTTTTAATAGCGGATCATCGATGATTAGCGATACAATTCTTACAAGACTATCTAATACAAATACCGTTTCTAGCTTCTTCTCCTTCGGGAGCTTGCGCTACCAGCGCCGATAACTCTTTTTCTAAATCTACGTGACAACTATCCTTATCCCATGACAGGAAACCTGAAACACACGAAACATTTTACGGTCAGAGAAACGTCACGCGCGTGCGCGCACGATAATCGGAACAACCGCATACGATCGCTGTTAAAGATAGCTTCATTTTTACCGATTCACAGCGAATTAGACTGCTTCGACTCAATGAGAAATACCGATCAAAGTATTTCCTTCAGCAACATGGGATACATCAGTTTTTCTATGATCCTCATCTCGACGTGTTTGATAGTATCTATTACCGATCGCAATATTGGGTCATAACGATGCGTAACGCTCTAAGGGTACTACTCTGGCTTCGCACAACATATTGTTCAGGGCCGTATAATAAGGCGTAAGGTGAAGGTTAAGAAAGCGAGCCTTTCTTTCGGCCATCAATTTGTCAAAATACGTTACGTGGAAAGCGTTTAAGGTTGAACATTGCACTCGCATTAATCGGATAAGTCGTGAGCGCTTAATTGGCTTCCCCGAAAAATGAAACGTATACGTTTTCGAGGATCGAGGATTTCGCTTAAAGTCGCGTCGTAAAAATCGGAATCGAGTGAAATGACCAAAAATCCTAATTGAAATACCACGAACGAGACAGCGGAGTTGCGTGACGTCACGAATACCGCACCCCGTCACGTGGTTCCGTGCTAGTCAGCCAGCCAGCCAGCCGGCAATCGATCGACTCGACGCGACGTAACTACAGTACGTATATCCTGCACCCACTCTCTCGCTCGACACCTTTTACCTATCGAACGAAAATTCATCTTCTTTCGCGTTTAATAACGTTTAGCCGATAAAAAAGAAACCAAAGAGAGATTCCATAATGGAGATTCGAATGAAGGTTAAAATCGATGGAAACCATTCTCTGCACATCGATTTCCCAAGCAGTCTATGCCGATCTTTGCACGAATTTGCTCGAAACTCTTGCATGACCGAGAAAAAGAGATCGGCCATACATATTCGTGAAAGTAATCGCGTAAAGGTATCTAGAAGAGTAATACATTTACAAGAGGATTTGTCAGGACGATTTCTTTAACTGGTATAATAAGAGCAATCGTGGCCCTCGAGCCACTGAAATCGTCGTGTTGAACCTCGCCAGCAAATTCTCTATGTCAAATTGATCGGAAGCCCTAATGATGATACGGAGAGAAGCCGTGCGTCGCGGTCGGGGGTCGTACCTTTTTAATGCGCGACGCAACCCCTGCGCACCTTCTTTACCAAAGATACTTTACTGAACCCTTATTTCGTTACCTGTATCCGTTTAATCACCGTCTACAAATTTCACTTCGCAATTAACGATTTTAAATACTTGTAAGAGGAAAAAACCTGATTACATACTTCATTAGATAATGCAATTCAGAAAATATTATAACTATAGTTGCACTTCTGCAACTATATCGTGTCATATTTTGAAATTGTAGCAGAAAATATACGTTGCAATAGTGCAACGTTATTTAAGGGTTGATTTCGTAGTTCAAAAAGTACTTTCGCAAGTATAGTGCGACGTGGAAAAAAGTGAAAATCCACGGTAAAGATAAACGGGTAGGTGACGCGCGCAAAGCCTGTACTTAAAAACGGTATACCTAGTAGAAGATACCGAGTTAAATATAGACAAAATCGTGGGTTTCTTCGTCGGAGCATTTACCCCTCTCGTAGCATCTTTTAGAAGCCGAGGCTTTCTCATCGCGTTTCTCGATTTGCATCGACTTCCTTTCTTCGTTCTTTTTTAATCCTTTTTTGCTTTCTTTCTAACTCGACGAATACCCAGAACGTTAGGGGTTGACCGAACTATGTTTAGACGCTGTTTCTCGTTATCCTTCCTGCAACTTTTCGCAACGTTTGCGCACGTTTTTCGACCAACGCGAAACACCACCGAATTTATAGAGTACAGCAGAATTTATCCGAAGGACATCTCTTATCGACAAGGTCGCACGTGCGGTAAAGACGAAAAATGATCGCGTTCTGCGTAAACCGTATTCTAATGAAATATGTCGTAAAATGCAGGCGACAGGCGCACGCGACGTTATAAAATGTGAAACGAAGGCTTTTGTTGCCAAACAGGGTCAAAAAGTTTTCAACGAGTTTTCTTCGAACACTGCTGACAACGTTGTTCTCGATTGATCTCGCGAGAAAAGGAAACGTCGAACGAGGTCGATGACGAACCGACGCTGTTCGCCTCTCTTATAATCGTTGACGTCCCTCGCTTTTCTTCTTTAAATCTTACCTCGAACGTCTTCTACCACGGAAATAATCAATGTTTAAAACATACGGGTTATTAAAAACAGATCTTTTGGACACGACTTGAAAAAATTCAGGTACCCGGTAAAATCGACCCGATTTAATAAATTAGAAAGGAACGCGTGTTCGAGGAACAAAATGAACGATATTTGAACACGCTCGTCGCGATCTCGGTAGAATAGTACAGGGATCGACTTAACTTATACGCGGCTATTTATACTTTTAAGAGACAAGGGCGAAGACCCGATCCAAGGATTTGTCAAATACGATTCAAATTGATTCCGTCGCTGCACGAACCATTATTTATTAACGAATGCGATCGATCGAACTATAGATAAACATTCTCTAACTAATCTTTGAGCGTTTGACTTGAAATAGAATTTGTACCGGGGAAGTTTTCATTCGAAAGCTTCGTTGAGCCACGAAGATAACGCTATCCTTTAATCTACAATCTTTCACGGTCCGCGCGAAATGAACTTCACAAAAATGCGCCATTATACGATTATCTTATGCATTGTTCTTTCTGTCGCGCATAATTGTACGCGAAATGCGGAGGAACAAAGGAAAAAGTAGAACGAAAAGATAGAACGGAACAAAGTGTAGAACCGGTAGACGAAAGAGAAAGAGGCACGAGAAATCAATACCAAAAGGTGTTCTTACTTCGTATACAGTTTCAAGATTACATGGTATTAAAATGTACGGTACGATAGAAGGGTCAGGTTCAAGAACGAACTATAATCGAGAAACGGGGTTTCACGACTCGAAGAGCAGAAGAGCACGATGCACGAGAGAGCGATCACTGGCGAATGTCGTGATAAAATTAGATACGCTATATTCGGTTGAACGTGCATACAATGAAATTGTAACGGTCATACTAAATGTTCACGAATTTCTCGATCTACCAACGATTACCGATATCTGCGGATCGGCAAGTGATTCGTTTCGAATTCTCGTTAAAGTTCCTGTACCATAAGTAGGTAAACGCGATACGAATTTTGATTTCCTTTCGCCTTTCATATCCGATGTTCCGTTATTGGTTCCGCTTGAAAAACCTATACCCGGTAGTATTATTTGGATCGACAATTTCTTCCGTAGAAACTTCGCTACTTAGAGTCCCTGAAAACAGTGGATTCGATTCGATATAACCCTTCGTACGCGAGTTCTTCCGGATATTACAAGCATCGAATAACTCCAACTTTCTCGATGCTCCCCACGTCCTCTCAATCATGATTCATACCGACAACTATGTCTTCCTATCTTGCGTATGTATGGGAGGATTACCTCTACGAGATCTGTAAATACACGCGCGTACACGTACGTACCTTCATAAACGTTATTACATCAATCTTTTTCCACCGCATTACCTACCTTACCGGCTAAACTCGCATGAATATTTACGATCCTTTATCAACGCGAATATTAGCCTAACCTCTATCGATCTTGCCACTAATTCGACTAAGGACAAAATTGTATATCACATATTTGGTCAGATGTGTATTTCAATATTCTTATAAATTCATACGTTTGATCTTTTAGTCTGCCTCTTCGTCCTTTGTCAAATCGATTGATCGATAACTGATTATAATACATAGCAAATATAACCAGTTTTGATCATGCAAAAAGTACCAAGAATTATGTACCATAAGATTGTGAAATTATGCACTTGTATCACCAGTTGACCACCCTGTACCTTACATGTCCTCAAATTTGACTCGCACGAGTATACTATAAATTTTCATGATCATATGTTTTCACCTCGTGTGCATATGGAAAGCCGTATATGATACGGTTGTCAGAAATAATTGGTAAATTAGCGCATTTTAAGTACAAGTCGGAATAAGTATGCGAATGAATTCACGTCTCGCCTTCTTTCCGCTCTGCCAAACCTTCCCGTGATGTATCTACGTAAGCGTGCTGTGAGTCACGTGAAACCTGCTCACACGTTTATACCGTGCTCCTCGCATACAAAGTGATACTTATTATACTCGGATACATTACTCGAGCGAAACCAATATCGTACCCCTAAAAACTGTGCGAGGCGAGAAAACGGCACGAAAGGCGGTGAATTACGCGTGCAACGAACCGATGATGGCTGATCGATAAGAGACGCGGAAACACTGTCATACTAATTTTGTAATTTCGCGATTAAAAATTGATTGTTCGGGTTATTCTGAGAGCCATCCCTAGCAACCCTTCGTCCCACCGATCGCCTGACTAGCGTTTCGCGTGCACGCGCTTCGTTCAATTTTAAGCAACCCCGTTCCCTTGGTTTCCTCGGTATGCTCGCGTATAAATATACACAAGCGTTGTTCATTCAACCCGAAACGTACAAAACGTACGAAACGGATGACGAAATAATATCGTCATTGTACCGTAGCGACAGTTTTCGCTAGATACCGCGTAGACGGATTATTGATCGGAGTTCTGGGGACTGCGGGGATGTGGCTGTAGGCCGGTCTAACATGCGCAAGCCGCACCGACTTACAGCTTTTTCCTTTTTCCACGCATTTATCTCCCTCCTGTTTCTTCGTTTGTGCTCAATTTTCTTCCCTCGCCCTTATTTCTTTAATTCGCCCATCGAATTACGTAAGTTGCACGTGTACGCGTTTGAATACGCTATTCCCTATTCGCGACCAACACTGCACGCAAAAAATAGCGTGCGAAGCTCTTCAAAAGAAAGAAAAACGTAATTCGAAATGAAACTCTATTTCAAACGGACAAGTTTGTTTAGCGAGCTTGCACTTTCACGGTAAAAGAAGTGTGTATAGAATAAAGTAAGACAGTTATTTTAATTAAAAATCTTCATAATCACTGAATGTGACCAGGAGCGTAATTAACACGTAATATTGTACACTATTGTATATTTAACCAACTATGAAATTGTCAACAAATATCAAAGACCCGTATGCAGGAAAAAATTACTCGAATAACACCGCATATTTTAAACAATAATCTCTATAAATCCTTGCTAAATATAATCCACAATTAACCGATTGAAAGATTACAGTGTACTTTCAAAATCAGCGCATCTCTTATTCTTTCTGTCGCCGAGCACTGTCGAAACGAATTAAATCAGCGATGATCGAAAGAATACACAACCGGTTCCCTTACTCGGTAACGAGCAGTTGAAACTCCGCCTAGCAACAAAGAGCAGCGAGATTGCCGGGTGAATTGATTCGATTAATCGGAAGAAGCACGTAGAGGAGCAAAACGTTCGAGGCGCAGAGAGATAAAGACGCGTACGAATTTCGAGAGAAAATAAAAAGTCTTACCTTTTGCGAGGCGATTCAAAATGAGATCCGTGTGTTGCGCTGTATGAGGTTCTGGAAGCACGACGAGAAGGTAACAACCGCTCAGCGGTGACGGTGGTGGATGCTGCTGTTGAGAACCCGGTGGTACCGTCGTACCGCCGATTACCGGTGTAACCGGAGATGCATTTTGTTCAACGTTTGTCGGCGATGCGGTAGTTGTCTCCCCTCCCCCTCCTCCACCCCCGCCCCCGCCTCCGCCCTCGCCGGTAGGGTCCGTAGTGCTCATGGCTGCGAAAATATAAGGAAAAGTGTTATACCATTAACGTGTCATCGGTTCGACGAAGTCGATTCTTACTCCTCTAATCGTATACTTCACGAAAAGTGGTCGAACGCGAGTCGATACGGATAGTAATGATCGATCATCGAAACGAACGTCCGACTACTGCCGGAACGGTTTACAGTAGTTTCCACTATCGCGATCGGTCACCGATCACCGCGCGTCTGACATATGACATCCCGCTTCTACTAGAAACGTTCCAATAATGTTGCGGTCTCCGACGTTTTGTTTATTTTACCTTACTATGAACCATTACCATGCAAAAATTTGCATCAAACGAGTGGCGAAGCGTCCCATCACGGGTCACGTAATCCAGATTTTATAACGTCAAGCGATCAAAGGAACAAGTTCGTTCAATCGTCGTATAAATCTCCATCGTGTTCCCGTGAACCAATCGGTTTTCCAATAAAAGTCGAATTATCGATAATATTAAAAAATGATTTACTGCAAATCGTTCCATCTTGCAATGATTCCGGATCGCACGAGCGTACTAGCGTGCACCGATTTACCATATCTTCGCACGATTCGCTAATTAACCGAATTGCATCTAAATTGTTGTAGGTCTGGGAAACGTAGATATATAGAATTGTATACGTGTGCGTGTGTCGATGAAAATATGTATGTTATAATACACGTTACGTAACGGATTAAATATCGTACGATCACGAAGAGACTTTCGCATCGCGAACGGAGATTTTTCGTGACGAAATCTTACCAAAGCAACGAACCTTCGAAGAAAATCTTCTATGAGAAAGTCACCGGGTTGTCTCACCGCGATTTCATGCGGACAATGTTGGCGTTGGGTATTGCGCAGGATTTGCACGTCCCTTTCTCCGAAAGGCGGTAGGGCTATATCCTACCGTCCAATTGCGCAGGACCCGGCCTCTCTGCACGGCCTTAGATCATTGATCCAAATTCTGGCTAGCCAACTAGAAAACAGGACGTAAAACGCTTATTCTCGGTTATCGATTTCGATACGACTAATCGCACGCTTATGGATCGAAACGAGAGGCTATAGATCAAAGACACCGAGATGCCGCCGAGAGTAACGTCCACCGCTGCAATTCCGATCTCGCGCAAAACCGATGCTCGACGAAAATATTCGAATAAAACACGATCGCAACCGCGACGGTACGAACGGTCAAACGTTCGAAATTAAAATAAGCGACGAGCGGCACCCCACTGTGCGTCGGCACTGCGGTCTACCCCCTAGTAACAACCCCCTCCTGCAGACCACCCAAATACGCATATACGATCGATAGGAAAATCCATAGGCTCGATTCGCGAATTTCGTCGGTCTCACGCTCGTCTTCACATTTCCGCGGGCAACTATCTTTAAAAGGTGTCTCGTGTTCGCTTACCTCTTTACGCGGTGGCGGTACGTTCACTCGCGGCTTCTATCCCGGCAAATTTCGCGCTCCACGGAAACTGTAATCCTTCAGAGAAAACTGCGTTGATCGACGATCGAAAAAAGTAAAGAACAATCTAAACCGGCAATCGCTTCGCCCTCCCGTACGTGGCGCGGCACGTACAGAGAAGAGAAGAGAGACGAAAAGAGGAAGCAAAGCAAGCACCGATGGAAAAAAATGACAGCGACGGGAGACCGTGTCGGATACAGTGACAGCAAAGATCCGAATGAGGAGCGTAATTTGGCGAGGCACTGAATGAACGCGGCTCGAACAAACGTGTCTGTTAGACGATAACGAACGACGACGGTGTCCCGTGTCGTAACTAGTTTCTTTTCTTCTCTTACAATTAGAATGGCTTTTCTCCCTAATGTTACGACGGCAACACTCGAATCGACTCGGCAGCAACACTCGCGTTGCGGGCTGCCGGCTCTCTGACCAACTTTGCGATATCCTGCGTCGCTGCCACGCAAGCCACCCCTTCTCTTATCTACGTTCCACTATCCCCACTAGCGATGCGCGCCGACTCGATTTTACTTGCACTCGCGCACTTTAAACTCTTTCCTACCACCGCACCGTTTCGTCGATCTGCCATCTATACGCGCGCACGCGCGTACACACCAACACACTCGCATACGGCAACATACACGTATCGGTGCACCTGGTACACCGTCGAGAACCGTACACTTTGCTACAGAAATTTGTATTTTTTCCAAATTTTCCGGGTTGGAGATTTGGAGATTTGAAGATTTGGGGTGCTAGAAATTTGGGAATTTCTGGATTTGGGCATTGGGAACTGGGAAGTAGAGATTTTGAGATTTGAAGGTTTGAGGTGCTGGAAATTTAGGAGTGCGAGTTGGAATTTCTGGATTTGGGAATGGAGAACTGGGGAAGTAGAGATTTGGGGACTTGAATATTTAGAGAGCCGAAAAGTTGTGAAATTGGGGATTTGGAAATTGCAGAACTTCAGAATTTCAAAATTCAAAGATCTGAAGTTTCAGAATTTCAAAATCCGAGATTCAGAGACTTGATTGAATAAGAGGTTTCAAGTACATCTAACAATTAGAAAACCTAACGATTCAAGTATTTGAAGTCCAAGAAATTCGAAGATCTAAACATCAAAATTAAAAAATTCTCTGCTCGAAAAGCTGAAATTTTCACCCCCATAAATTGGGACTTGTAAACATCAAGTTAACTTTGCGAAAGAAATATATGGGGAGATATAGAAATATAGGGGGAGGGGGCATGATCAAAGTAGGTCTACATTGCAGCCAAGTGTACATCGTGTAGCTACATACACGTAGAGGAGCGTAATCAGATGAGAGCGTGCGCGTGCGCTCGGTCACATCGCCGCGTCATCGAAAAGTCGCAACGTAGATCCCATTTACCTCCACACGCGCTGCTGCTTCTTCGGCTACGTAAAGCGTTGTGCACATACGTGCCAGAGGGTGCATACGCGTGTATTTGCACGTATGTAGGTGCATACGACTGACTGACTGACTAACACGGACAGCAAGCCGGCCGGTACGACGTCAGAAAACGCCGCGTCGCGCCGGTTAGTATCGGAAAAAAGGACTTGCACCGGAAACGAGGGAAAACGAGAGAGAATCGAGACACGGAGGCCGACAATGGTCGTTCTGCGGCATACGGGTGCAGCAGACATTTAGGAGAAAATGTTACGAGGTGAAATAATGACCGACTGAAGAGCACGCGATCTACGCTTGTCATCCGAGCTGCGCCGACACATTGTGCCGGCCGGCTTATGATCTCGCCAAATTAAATACTAATTCCTTCCCTGCTAATACGCTTTAGTACACCTAACCCTTGTGGATCCGACTCTAACCCAAATCTATTCTCGTTGCTTTCGAGAAAAGCGAGGAACGCTTTCTTGCAGAAAAATCGATGAAACAGAAAAAGAAAAGACAATGGACTCGGGTTAGCTCGAGAATTATCGGTACTTACGTTTGTTACTCACCCCCGTTACGGTATTGGCTCGGGAATAGAATATTAAATAAACCCGAAGGAAATTTAATTTCTTTTCGAAATTCGGACTTTGTTTCGATCTATCAGAGTTTTGGACCCATCTAAACCGATAGAAACAAATCGGTTTTATTTATTTCAGATCGAGATATTTTTAATAGAAACTCACGGAGTGAAACGCGATGGGGGTACAAACAGGGTACAATGCACCGATGAGTGCTCGTCATATAAATTTGTCGCAATGCGGAAGGTAAGAATCTGTTCTCGCGATTCCACGCGTTCGATTTAGCCGAGATAATTCCGTACGTCCTAATCTTTTTAATCTTTCCACTAATTTATTCGTCGACGGTAAGGGACGTAAAATCGAACGCACTTAAATCGAAAAATTCGTAACTCGGCCCCGGGTTCGACCGTTCGTTACGAACCATCGGACATAATTCTTGAGTTAGATGTTTGTTTTCCTTTTAAACGCGAGCATTCGAAATGGAAGAAGGAAAAACGTAGACCGAATACAGAAGCAAACGATCGTGCCGTCGCGTCGGTTTAACGCGGGATCAATAAACTCTTCCGTGATACAGGATTTTCCCTGAAACTTACTTCCGTCTGCTGCAACTTTTCGCGAATTTCTCTACAATGTTACGCGCTGATCCCCCGAGTGCTGTAAAACGTTCATTTAAAAATCGTCGACATTAAACGGCGATTAACGAAAGGACAGAATAATTGCATTCGTGACATATTATAACCATGGTGCATCTTATCTGAAGTTCAATCGCGTCTCATGCGAAAAAAGGATCTCGAAAAATAATGAATTTAGAGATACGTCGTAAGGCTTTAAAGCCATACCTACAAAAAGCTGAGTCTCATAAATTCCGGATTAACAAATACTCTTTATGTACACTTTAGTTCTAATTTATATTCCGTTAGTACATATGTTCTTTTAGAATTATCATACGGCTATTGTATAAGTGACAGAACAAAAGTCCTGCGAAGGAAAAAGTCGATTTATCGATTCGCTGAAATTTTTCGATTACCGCATTGCATCGCAAGATCCCAGTCCTGTAGCTACGGCATTCGCCCCCTTATCGATACGCTTGCGAATTTTTCAAAAGTGGCTCACGTTTCGTGAATATTGCAAATACTTCCATTTGCAACTTTTCCAATCCTCTTCGATTCTCCTCGTGAAACTTTTATCAGTCTCGCTTCGTACTTCCCTCTGGATCATCTTGATTCGATAAATTTTCAGGGGGACGCGATTTTTGGGGAAGATAAGGTGAGAGGGAAAAGTTGTCGAAAAAAAATGTTATGTAATTAGAGTTTTTGGGAGTAAGATAATAAGTTGTATATTGGAGTTCTCGTCATCCTGGTTTCTCTTACGGTATATTTTACATGGATGCATACGTGATCGGGGTACGAGCTCGAATTTTCACGGTACTGGCCATAGTGCGCGGCGCTGGTATTGACCGGTGCCCCTTACTAACCGTGTCGAGAATATCAGAAACCAAAATATACGATTCTGATACTACCTGTTTCTCGTCATCGTAATGACAATCCTGTGTCTCCCCTTGCTCGATGTACCTGCGTGTAGTGACGTAGGAAAATGTATTCACGCGAGACGTCGCGTCGCGTCGCTGCGACGCATGTGACGTTTTACCTGCACCTTGCCGTACACGTGTTTAGTGTCAGTGAACGCATTCACCTTCCAATAAATTTTTATTAAATCCTTAAAAACGCCGTAGATGTTAACAAAATACTCTCTTGCATTTACTTTCCCTAATGTCTGTGAAGAAAAATTCTTGGAATTTACACGCGTACGGTACACGAAGTAAAATTCTCAAGATTACGGGCTGAAAATTCTCAAGTATAAGTCCTGATTACGAACCGTGAGTACATATGTACTATAATCTTAGCTGTACGATTCGTCTTGAAGAAACTGTTCCATTTCACTGACACGAGCACGAAGAAACTTAAAAAGGTACTCGTACTTTTTGCAATGTAATAGAATTTTTATACAACTACATGTGTGAGGTTTATACGTTTACTCTTTAAAAAGTAATTTACATTTTTTAACGTTCGTTAAATTTTATGAAGGAAAGAGAATGAAAACTGCACTTGCAATGGTCAAGTTTTGATTAATTGCATGTGATCTGATTAATTACTGCGAACGTAATTATATTAATTGAATACAAAATCCGTTATATGCCTGGCGTACGTGTCACATATTTAGTAACACGATATGATACTTTTCAATGGCTGTAAGGCCCGTGGCCTCCTTTTAGCAGATTTCAAATTCCTCATCCGCGATAAAGCAGCTTCGACCGCGCTTCTTTTAACGTCTGAACGAGCGTTAACCAATTGTTCGGCCGCCTACTTTCTCTGGCCAATTTAAATTTAATCGAAACGCTCATTGCATTCTACCTCAATTGTTAACGTAATCGTATCGCAAAATTATGTACGCATCTGCAATTTATTGTAAACGTACTAATTCTGTTTCGTCGATGCTTATTTTTTATTTTGTTGTGTCTGCTATGTAATCTTATGGTACTACATGTGTGTATATCCAAAATGTGGTGAAATATATATATTAAGGAAACTACGTATATGGGCCAAAAAGACGAAGTTTATCGAAAACGGCAGGGTTGGGCGTTTACGAGGCGCCACGACGACGGCATCTCATCGATCTGACTAGCCGAATACCGCAGCCACTTACAATATACACAGACTGTGTATAGCCGTGTCATAGAAAATCCACGTATCCGCAGAGAGAACAGCCAACCACTGCAAACAGCATACTACGTCCTTAGCTCGTATATCTCCCTAGTACTTTTAATCACACGTGCGTTTTTATAGCCAATATAGAAATACAGCCACATGACATGCCAAATTATTGTTTCCTGCGGAATATTTTCTTTTGCCTTCCACCTTTTGTCTTCATTCATCATTTCAGATGTCATCCGTACTCAGATGTCAGTGTTCGTTCGATAAATTCAATCCATAACAATGTGAAGATAAAAATAAAATACAAAATACGTCTACTTGCTAACAATACAATTTGTTGATCAAATATCAATGATCAGTGTTATAAGTAACTTTAATTATATTTTTATATTGAGATTCACTGTTTATACTCTCTCTGATCAACCCTTATTGAGACAGTTCGCACTTTAGGGTGAAACTCGACGGATACAGTCGGGTACTCATGATGACGGTAAACGATAGTGAAGACCGATAATTACGTCCTAATTTTTTACCACGACGAAGTATCGGGTTGACATAAATCAATAACCGAACATTTCTTTTTCGTTTTACGTTTCGGGGATCTTTAGAACCCTTTACCAATTTTTCTGTTACGTCCTACCATACCAACTGGGACCGACATCACAGCGCTTTCGAGAGGAATTAAAATTAAATGCGAAACTTCGGAAATCGTCATGCTCCGATATCGACCAAATTTTGCGAATAAACTCTCTTTTGCAGAAGAAGATATCTGCGGGAATCGTTTTTGGCTACTCGAAAGAAAATTTGTTGGCATTCGTATGTCATTCCTTATATCATCGACGAGATACAGTATAGTGTGCCAATTATTCTGAACACATAATCCGCAGTTTTGGACCCACGGAATATATTATAAACAGAATAAAAGCAATATTAATAAATATATAATAAATACATAGCATATTAATCGATAAAATCAATATTAATTGAATTTAAAAAAAAAAATGGAATAAGTGGCGCCATCTCTCCTGCGAACAGGGTGAACTACACACTTTTGAAACTGTAGTTTGATTAGTTCCCATCTTCCACCGCTAGATGGCGCCTCATAAGACAGCCCACGTAGGCTGATTAGGATAAGCCTAAAAATGGTTAAAAATTGATAATAGTTTGGTACAGTAAAAACAGTTCAAAGTTAATTGGTCTTCCACTCCGATGTAATTCAATACATATTGTAGTCAAATAAGCAAATAAATCGACTATATTGATTGAATTGAACCGAAAACGGTACATGTGGCGCCATCTAGCGGCAGCGAGTGGGAACTAATGGAACTACAGTTTCAAAACCGTGTAGTTCACCCTGTTTGCCGGAGAGATGGCGCCACTTGTACCGTTTTTTTGTAAAAATTCAATTAACAGCGATTTTATTGTTTTAACACGTTTCAAACTTTCTACAACCGATTAATATTGACTTCTGAAGCAAACTGACGCATATTATTGTCTAATAACCCGCAAAAAATCAATATTAATTGAATACGGTCTGACACGATACAAGCGGCGCCATCTACTGCTCCTCTTTAATGTACACTGCCCTGTATATCGATATGAAGACTATATCGATTTACGTGTCCATCGAGACACCGCTCCAAAATGCCGAACGAAGATACATTTTGTAAACAAATGCGAAAAGCAACAAGGGAGATTCATAGAATTAGTGACTCTTTAGTGAATGCAAAGTTAGCGATTGGTAAGATAAAATGTATATGAATTTGATCTCTTTAATTAACTTTTCATTTCTTGCTGTTCGTAATAACGTATAGGTTAATATTGGCACTTATGTTACTCTCAATTTTCGATCCTTACGTCATATTTCGTTTAAGAAAGTATCTAAATTGTTACATAGTGTACACGATGAATCTTTTTTTTACACTTTTCACGAGACCGAATAATAGTGTAATTCTATAAGACAGAATGATGTGCTAACATTGTTAATATCACTGGTATTAAACAGGTCTTTTTGATGATTCTGTGTGGGCGGATGGCCTGCTGATTTTTTATGAAATATTTCGATTTTTGGAATCCTCTATGATTAAATGGAAGCATACCAATGTAGGATTATTTTTAATTGATGACTTATGTCGCACAAAAGCTTTTGAACTTGATCTTGACTTTTATTTAGGAAAAGAGTGGAGAAAAAATTATACCCCTAGGTATGTTTTATACATTGATATTTGTGTGTAACTTGTAGGTAGTTGTAAATGTATATATATTTTTACTTGCACATGAATAATATATGAAATATAAAAAATACAATCAGATATCTGAAAGTTGCTGCTTGTTTTAAATATCATTATAATCTTTAGGGACAGTGTTGCTAAATATCTGATGCACTTACAACAAATAGAAAATGAGGACCCAACATTGCTAATAGCATACATTTATCATCTGTATATGGGACTTCTGAGTGGTGGAATCATTTTACGTAAAAAAAGGCATCTTATGCAAAAGATTTTCCCACAAAAAGAATCTCAGACAGATGGTAATAATGTAACAAACTTTCCAAATAGTAATATATATGAACTAAAACAACGCATGCGGGATACAATGAATAAAATTGCAGAAACCTTAGATGAAGATACGAAAAATAAACTTCTTGAAGAAAGTAAACAAGTCTTTGCTTTAAATAATGAAATTATTAAAAGTGTGCGAGGTGTAGGTACTACTTTTTTAAAGAAAGTAATGTATTTTATTATTGCTGCTATTTTGATTCTTCTTGTTTATCTTATTATTTTCAAGTAACATACTAGATTCCTTTGCATAGATCAGGGTTTTAAACGTTTTATGTACATATGTTAAATATAGGTATTTATAAAATAAAGAGATATACACATAAATTGTATGTTCCAATACTTTTTCATGTTAAAAACGGCTTGAATTGTGATTTATACTGTATAGCATATTTGTAATGTTTTTTATAGCTATTTTTTGTAGCATAATTTGTAAATATAGAAACTGTTTAGTCATTGTATATTCGGGATATGTGATAATAGTAATAATACAATAAATGAAAAAAAAAAGATACTTATTAATATTATTATTGTATCAGATAAAATCAGTTAAAAACAAAGTGCAGTTTAATGAGAGACTATTGAGATCGCATGTAAATATTTAAAATTATATTTAATTCTAAATTTCCGTACGCGACACTTCACAAATGTATATATTATACAGATTTAGTACAGCTATGAGTATAAACTCATTGAGTATTACACTGTTTCTTCCGACGTTTCCACATCCCTACCACAAATCATTTAAATAAAATTTTATAAACAATTAAGTATGGCCTGTTTATCAAACTTAAAATGTGCCCAAATCATTGAACAAAATTCCGTAGAACGATGATTACATTCATCGGGAAGAAAATGCGACATCTTATGGTTCATTATCATCAATGGAGAAGGTATTGTTTTCAAATCTGCTTTGTTAAATTGTATTGTTGCTTTGTTAAACAACAAAGATTTTATATTTCCTTTTGAAAATTCTGTACTTTGAAGTTCATCCGATGATTGATCTAAGAAAAAAGTACAATACAATAAATATATTATGTCTGAAAAGAAAATAATAATTATATCTTAAAATGTTCAACCTTTCACTTCCTTAGCCAAAGCTTGAGCTTTATAGCTAAAATCGTTGCATTTCACTGACTGAATAGCAGGATCCATTAAAAATGTGCAAGGTTGTTGACCTCGCGGACTATCTGTTAATTGTTTAGCAAGAACAGCTGATGTTTCATCTTCATTTTGTTCGCCGAATAAATTACGTTTAATTGCTGCTTTCGATACGATATTTTTATTATCGTATGTACCGCGACGATTTCGCGCAGGTGATGTATTAGATTGTCGAAAGTTTTTAACATCTTTAAAAGTTGCAATATCATTCTGGATGCAAATTCATAGATACTCATTAATGATATGTATAAATATAATACCTTCAATAGTAAATCTTAAATACCTGAACAGAATGAGAAAGTAATTGCTGTTGCCTTTTGTTCTTTGAGACAGTTTCAACATCTCCAAGAGATCTATGCCTGTGTCTTCTTACAGTGTTTACATTTTTCTCTCGTAAATGCTTTTCTTGTATCCAACGTCTCATTCTCCTACATAAAAACCATTGCATTTTAACACTCGTTTCATTCATTTTTTTTCCCATCTATTCAAACATTCTTTTATTCTTTCCAATTCTGTATCATCATGTATCTAATATAAATGTTACAAACAAATTTGAGAGCAAGCACATTAATAGAAACTACTTTTTACCTCACAAAGGGAATAACCATAAAAAATGCATTAGGACCAACTCCTGTCTTTACTTTTGGTGTCATATCTTTCTTATTATTGGGTAAGTCAGCTAAAGAAAACCACTCTACATTTTTTATTTCTTTCCTTGTTTTTGGTTGAAACTTTGTATCTTTCTGAACACCACATATTATATATAATCTCACTAATTGTTCATTTATCACTGACTCTATATATTCATTTTCATCTATTAAATTTGAAATGTCAAAACCAGTTTCTTCTAAAACTTCTCGAACAGCACAATGAGACGGATCTTCATCCTCGTTGACTTTACCTTTGGGAAAGCTCCAACTACTCTTTGCCCAATAACTTTGAACTAATAACACTTTTGTTAAATCTTCATTTAATACAATTGCTCCAAATGTTGGAACATTCTGTTTATATTCTCGCCATTGCTCAAGAATATTATCTATGTTAGCTACATGTGTTTTTAAAAATGGTATATGATAAAAAATATGTGTGGCAAATTCTCTCATGCTACATGATCGTAACTTTGGATTTTCATCAGTACAATAAAAGTCCAAATAAAACCAGTGAGCTAATTCAATTTGAAAACATATCCTGACTAAATCTTTTCTTTCTTCTTCAGGCACGTTGATAATAAATCGACTGAAAACATTAGAAACACGTACCGTATAAAAAAAGGTTTGCAGTATCTCAGAACTAATATTTGTAACATCAAACACATAAACATCAATAATAAATACATGTTTTCAAAGAATAATTAATAAGAGCTAACCTGCTTAAATCGTCTAGAATATCGGATGGTATCGTATGCTCCATCACTTCAACAATAAATCAAATAATTTGCCTATTTATTACACGCCACCACAGCCTTTATAATATAATTTTTTTATCAGACAACCCTGTGGTTATCAAGTAAATACCCAAACATTATGTGTAATATATTATTGCATACAAAACAGTCAGCTCCAACTTGTCTAGTTACTATATTAATGTTATTCGGTTATTTTTTTTTAACTCTTGCCATCTGACGTTTGTTACAATTCCGTGAGGGTATTCCCCTAGATTACGAATGATCATGAAATTGGTCAACGGTGATAAACATAGCTAATACGTAATTTTGATCTTGTATGGCGGTAAATGCTAATGTATTTATGTGTTCGATTTAGAAATAAATGTACTCGTCTGAAACATACAAAAATGAGTTTGTTTCAAAACAACACTGTTTAACGATATGTTGATTAACTGTCATTAAGATTTGTGTGTATCAAAAACGAATGAAAGGAATTTTGGCAAAATGTTTTGGAGCTAACAAACAGGTTAACGAAAACGCAGTGTATCTGCAAACAGACTAATTGTTTTCAAATAAAGAAGATGGAATCAAATAATATTTGTCAGTTTATATTAGAACGTGTTAATAATCCGGCTACAGTTATTCTTGATAAACCTGGACACACAGTATGTACATAATACTTGTTATCAAATCACTGATAGTACTCTATTAATAAAAATAGTAATTAATTAAGTGGTTCTGCTTTCAATTTCTGTGAAGTTATATTACAAATAAGTGTAGTTAATTCATGTATATAAATCTGTTTTATTTTACTTTGTTCTAGTACACTTGTGGCAGAGCCAAAGATAATCAAATAGTATGTCTTAGTTTGACAGTATCTCGAAATCATTGTATTTTTTTCCATGGCAAAAATGAATTATATGTTACAGATTTAAAGGTATGTTTATGTTAAAAGCTACAGTAAAAATTAATGTGTAATAAAAATACTTTTATTGCTGAATAAAGGATCCTTTCATTTTTAGAGTTCTAATGGTTTGTTCATAAATGGAATTGCACAAACACCATTTCAGACAACTAAATTACAATTAAATGATGTCATTGGTATTGGTTGCCCAGATGTTACTGTTACAGACAAAACTATGTTTGTATACAGATTACGCATGGTTAATGTAAGATGTTATTTCAATACATTGGATACCAGTTATTTCCCCCTTGCTTAATAAATTTCTATATTTTAGACACCACAAACATCTGAAAACAACCATAATAACACTCCCATTTCAGAAGCCATATCAGATTTTACAAATACAGCTACCACTAAGTCTGATGCTGTAATTAAACGTAAGAGGGATGAAAAAAACCATGACATAAAAATTTTACCAAATAAAATCCCAAAATTGCAAAATGAAGTTTGTGTTTTAGATAAGAACTCTTTTGAAGGTAATTTCATTATTATTTTTATTATTTGATATAGTAATAAATATGTAATGACTTAACTTGTTGTACATAAATATTGCTCAAATTTTAGATAAGTGCAAAATAAGTGATGCAAATGATATTGAAGTAATTCATGTTTCATTGAATAACAGTACATTAGATAAGAATAGCAGTCATCATAATTCTATAAAAAATAATGAATCAAATGATAAACCAAATGTAAGTAAGCAAAATACAAAAGAGATTGAATCATCTTCACATTGTGAGATGGGAAGCAGTATACAAGAAAAAGAGAATTCCGTTGCTATGTGTAAAGATCAGAAACAATTACATAAAAGTGTACAGAATGCAGAAAATAATCGTGTTCCTAATACACACTTTAAAAGTGTTACAAAAGAAAATGACGAAAACGTTCAAACTAATTTGAAAGATATGAATTCTAATGCGAAGCAAACGTCCAAACAATACAACAAAGCAAGTAATGATACAAACGAAAGCAAAACATTAGATAAGATTGAAAGTACAAATAGACTTAATACTCAAAATAATGAATGTAAGAGTCCAACCACACTACCTCCAAAGTTTATAACTAACGGGGATACTGTAATAAAATTAGAAGATGAATTACAATTAACAGATACTGATGAAGATGTTTACAATACTTTGTATCAAAATCAACTTCCAGCTGTATCTCCAATAAAACTGAGAAAGGTACAGCAAGAACCAAAAACGCAGTTTTCAGAAGTTGATGTTGTAAACTTAAGTGATAGCGAGGATGATATTTTTCCATGTTCCCAATTGTTTGATATTAAATTTGGTATGAATACCTCAGTCAAAGATGAAGTTAAAGAGGAACCTACAGAAATAGAGAATGAAAGATTCAGTATTCTTGATGATGCAGAGTTAGTTATCTCATTAACAGATAGCGAAGATGAGGATAATAATTGGTTACATAAATTATCTAGAAGTCAGTTGCTCAATGAAGAGGATGAAATAGATCTAATAACTAAAGATCCTGATGTAAAAAAAGAAACTAGGGATATAGAAATTATTAATGATTCAAACGAAATTGTAACAAATATTGTAACAGAACAAGAAAGAGAATTAGAAAAATGTATAGACAAAGAAAAAGATACAGATAATGTACTTACAATGCATGTATCAGATTCTACTGCAGAAAAAATGGATATTGATGTTGAAGATTTCAATAAAGAAGCAGTAGAATCTTCGACTAGTACTGCAGAGACTAGTAGCAAAAAAGTTGCCGAATCTGCGAACAATCAGAATTTGCATCTAAATCAGAAAGAAGCAGAAAGTCGTACAAATGCCTCAAGTCCCAGTACAACAAAAATTACGCCTTTAAAAAGACAAAAATCGCTTGAAAAGAAGGTGCCTCAAATTGATCCACCTCATTTACCTACTGGTAGGCGAAGCGGCAGCTCTAACACGCTGCTAGAAGTTCGTGCGAAACCTATTAAACAAAAGTTGACTGCTAAAGAGAAAAAAGAACAACAAGAAAAATTAAGGATAGAAGAACATTTGCGTATGAAAGAGGAAAAGAATCGTAAAATAATTCATAAATGGGCTAATTGTCTACCACCTACTAAAAAGAAAGCAAGTACTATTACCAAAAAAGAAAATATAATAGGTACTCTTAGTAAAGAAGAAAAGAAAGCATTAGCGGATTCCAGAAAAGTGAAACTAAAAAAGATTGCTATGGAAGAAAAGCGATCGTCGATGGATGATAATCAAGATAAAAGACGGGTTGTTTCAAAACCAAAAGCTAAAGTAACAATGAAATCACGAACTGATTTTTTGGTCGCAGAAACAATTTCTGCATCTAAAGTGGAAGATACAATAGAAAAGCCTAAGACCAAATCTAATAATTCCACGTCGACAAATAATACTTCAACAAGTTCAAAAACGAGTAAATCTGGAAAAGGTAAAAATATTCCTAAAGAAATATCAACGCAGTTTCAGCGTAAATTGACGCTCAATGACATAGGTAGAATACCAAAAAAAAGTAATGCAACTAAAGTAAAAGGAGATAATGCAGCACAAGCAATACTGCCAGAAGTTCAATTGGGAAAGGACATAGAAAAAATAATAGATATTAATCGAAAAGAAATAGAGTCAAGCGAGAAGCCAGGATTAGAGTCTACATCAGTACAAAAAGAATCTGATTTGGTTCGTGAGTCATGCTTGAAAACATCAACTAAAAAACAAAAGAAACGTGTATCTTTTTCTACAAACTTGAACAGTGTACACGTATATCAAATAGATCAATTAAATGTATTGAGAAAATTAGTAGGTAAAGATGCTCCTATACCCATTGAAAAGGTTTCAGTAAAGAAACCGGTAGGCTCAACAGAATTTAATGCAAAATTAAATGAATTTTTATCGCGTATCTTTACATGGAATCCAATTTGGCTAGAGGAACAGCAGTATTTAGCTATTCCTGCACCGGTTGTGAGAAACGAAGAGATTCATGTAATGTTAACACATTATAAATCATATGATGAATACTATAATATTCTTGCGCCGCTTCTGTTACTCGAAACATGGCATTCGATAACTAAAGAGTTTCAGAATATGGAACAAAATTATAGGCGACCGACATTAATGTGTTCTGTAGTTGAAAACTCCGTTCAAAGAAATATTGTTTCAACGAATGTAGTTATGACAACACTGATGCTAGAAGTGTTAGCTTCAAAAGACGATATATATAAACAAACTCAACCAGTTTTTGGGGATTTAGTATTTTTTGAATACGTTAAAAATCATGAAAAGGGACAAACGTTTCATAAAATATTTGCATACGTTACAAATGTACATGAAACAGTATTAACTCCTACGACTCGTTACAATAAGGATCTAAGAAATTATGTAAAAAATCCTCACTCGTTATTAACGTATACTATGAAAACAAAACCGCTTGATAACAATATTCCAGTAAATCGAGTTCAACGATTAAGAACTGTAACTTATTTACGTCCTAGTTTAAGATTGGTACAAGCTTTACAGTATTTACCAAATTCGCCATTAGGAGATTTAATTTTAAATCCAAAAGTCGAAATGTATCAGCTACCAAACGTATCTGAGATAGAGGCATTAATTACTGGAGATAAATTAAATAAGAAACAGTGTGAAGCCGTTTACAAAGTAACTGAGGCCGTGGTACAAAAAGTTGCAAAGTTATGTTTTATTCAAGGACCACCAGGCACAGGCAAATCAAAAGTTATTGTAAATATTGTCACTCAGATATTATATGGAAACAACAGATATGCAAATAACAAAAGTTCATTGAGGATCTTAGTTTGCGCACCATCAAATGCTGCTATCGACGAAATTGTCCTAAGACTGTTAGAAATCAGGTCCAATATAAAGAACAAAGGAAGAATAAAACCCTTTAAAATGGTTCGTATTGGACGGGCAGAAGTGATGCACGCAACTGTAAAGAATATTTCTGTTACTGAACTCGCAAAACGAGACATTGAAAAACAAATGACTTGTTCAAGTAGTATTACACCTGATAGTGTCGAAAATGAAAAATTACATCTTGAATCTAAAATGAATGCTCTGCAAAGTCAGCTTTCAACTTCTAATACCATGACTGAAGATTACAGACAATACATTAAAATGAAACTCGGAGATATGGCTGTGAAATATGAATTATTGAAAAACTGTAGACCATTGAATAACAGAAACGAACGAGAATACATCAGATTACAGCGTGCTGCGGAAAATAGAATCCTTGAACATGCAGATATTATAACATGCACTCTTTCGTCGTGTTATACTAATCAAATGGAATCCATTTTTGGTAGCAATAAAAAGAAAATATCTGTATGTATTGTCGATGAAGCTACTCAGAGTTGCGAGGCGGAAACTCTAATACCATTAATGCTAGGTGTAAATATATTGGTTCTAGTTGGTGATCCAAATCAATTACCTGCTACTGTATTAAGTCCCCAAGCAAAGACATATGGTCTAGATCAGTCTATATTTTCACGAGTTCAAAACGCTTTTGACTTCCATCCAAACAATCCAATAATAATGTTAGATACGCAATATCGAATGCAACATGATATTTCCTACTGGCCAAATAAATTCTTTTACGGTGGAGTTTTAAAAAATGCAGTAGAACCGAATCATAAATTTCCATTTTATCCGTATCGAATTTTCAACCTTAATACGTATCAAAATGACGACAATTTTTCAAATAATGATGAAGCAAAATTTGTTGCTAATATGATTTTTTCTATGTTAACACTTTCTAATTTAGACAATTGGGAATCATGTATTTCGTATGGTATTCTTACACCATATAATAATCAGAAATCTGTGATCATAGAAAAAATTAATGAAAAGTAAGTTAAAATGTTTGATGTAAGCATTCTTATACAGTGTTTATTGGTATTGGAATTAATTTTGATGATTGTAGGGTATCTTCACTCCCAGAAAATGTTAAAAGAAAAATGAAATTTGATGTAAATACGGTTGACGGTTTTCAAGGACAAGAGCGTGATGTGATAATTATGTCCTGTGTACGAAGCGAGAGGATTGGCTTTTTATCCGACAGACAAAGACTTTGCGTTGCTCTTACGAGAGCAAAACACAGTTTGATAATATGTGGAAACTTTAATGTCTTTATGGTAAGTGACAATAACCAAAAAACAAAACGAGTGTGGTTAATAAAAAATACTTCTATACAAAGGTTCAATTGCAGAAAGACTCAATGTGGAATTCATTAATATCGGATGCCAAATCACGCAAGGTATATTTCAATGTTAATGCTAATTCAGGACCTCATGAAATAAAACCTTACATTATTAAAGGCAGAACAAAAAAATGATTGTCTGCACATTCATTGTTAATATCATAATTGTATATTTGTACATCGTAAATTATCATCCTCGTTCTCGTGTGGTTCAAATATGTACATGTATTGTAAATTTTCATTCATTTTTCTATAATATTTGTTTTATAAATAATAAATTTTTTAAAATAACAGTATTTTGGATGGAAAACAAAAAAAAAAAAGTATCCTATTTCAAGTTTATAGTACTGTTTTCACTATGATTTGAAATTTAAGTTCGATATTTATACAAATTTTTATTTAAAGTATTCTGTACAAGTAATGACGTTAAGTGATGCTAATCCCCATTTCTTAGTTAGGGGTAAGATTGCGGATGTAATCTGAATTTTTTTAATTATGTATAAAACTATCATAAATATCAACCCTTTTGGAATGATTCACATGTCAACCATTCACATATAGGACTTATAGGCATCCCATAACAGCAAGGTTTGAATTGGGTTCGTTTATTACGCATCGATGAATTGCGTATGAAACATCTCCTTCGGAGTCAGAAATTTGTGTAAAAATAGTGAGAGTAACAACATTTAGATATATATAACCTTATTTATTTTATTTTCATAGTATTCAAAGGAATTACAAAAGAATTCTAAATTCATAATCGCCATGGTCCGTTATCGAACGATGACACTAGAGGAATATAAATCGGATTGCACAAAATTTAAAATAACTTATGCTTTTCATTCAACGCCCTTTGGAAAATGCTTACTGGGTATGACTAATACTGATAAAGCTATAGTATATTTAGCATTTGTTGATAAAAGCAATGAGGAAGGACTAATGAGATTACAGAATAATTGGTCTCTATCCGAATTAATAGAAGACACTAACAATGAAACTAATGAAACTATACAAAAGATATTTAATCATCGTGTGTTTATGGATGATTCAATCTTAGTTGTGTTAAAAGGTACAGAGTTCCAAATAAAAGTCTGGGAATCCTTAATGAATATTCCAGAGGGTACAACAACTACTTATGTACAAGTTGCTGAAAGTATAGATAAACCAAAAGCTAGTCGAGCAGTTGGAAATGCTGTAATGAAGAACAGTATTGCATATCTTGTGCCATGTCATAGAGTGATGGGGAAGTCTGGTAGTAATAAATACACATGGGGTACAGATCGTAAAGAAAGTATTCTGACACATGAAAAAAAATACTTGAATACTTAAATTTGTTATATTGATATTATCTATTATACTACATTTATTTTATTTTTGTATTTACATGTAATCAACATTGTTCATTTCAAAAGAGTAAAATGTATGTATAAACAGTTATAACGTATAATAATTTTTTATTATTTTTGTGTAGTATAAATACACAAATTGATGTACTGTAGACTTTGTATAATATTGTATAAAAAGAAAAATATATTTTTATAAAAAAAGGCAAGTTATGTTTGTACATCAAATATTGAAATACTACACAGAAACATTAAAACATTTGTACGGAGTCTCATAAGTATAGAATGTAACTTATAAGTATAGATGTGTATTGTGACAGGAGCACTATGATATTAGGATAAACTTTATACTGATATTGTAGAACTATGAAATAGTAATATAAATTACACATTTGTAAAATTACATATTTTTATATTTGCTTCTGCATAATGATTGATGTAGTAGGTTAATAAATTTTTTATATTTTACATTATTTTATAAAATCTTAAATGTTGCACAATTTAAAAATTTTAGTACATATTTTCATAATCACACAACTTAAGTTATAAAAACAACGTACTAAAATCAGAAAAGCTAACAGAAGTGAAATTTGGCATCTGACTTGTAATAATTTTATTCACAGTATGACTAAAAAATCTATCTACATTACAAATATTACGTAATTGACATTATACATTCCTAAATATGATATCAAGTTATAAATACATATGTATATACATTTATATATAAATATAAAAACAAGTTATAAAAGCATTTTATAAAAGTATCATTTCACAGGATACTTCATAAAAATCCTACTATAGTTACAAGTATAACACTTGTTGATATTAAGTTTCATGATTGTAGTATTATTATTTGCTATACAACTTTTTGCTCCTTTAAATAAATATCGTTATTATCGCAAAAATTTTGTATACGGTAAAATAGATTTTCTCATGATTTATTTTATGTTTATATATTCTTTTAAAATCTATTATTAAATATTAATATGTATTTTAGTAGAAAATAGAATTTCTTAAGTACAATTCGAAAGCAATCCTAGATGCTTATTTTAAATAATTTGAGGTTTATGTTCCTTTAAAAGTAAGTGGATACAGCTTTTAATAGATTACCAGAAACAAAATATTATTATCTATTTTACTATAAAAAAAAATAATTGCATATTCTATTAATGGTAGGCCACTTTATATGATGTATTTTATTCAATCAGTCTCATTGGTTAATTAGTAGTATTATTTATGTCTATCTAATTTACTCAATTTTGTCATGTTTGATGTTTTAAAATGCAAAATTTAAATTGAACACGAATTTTGTTGCATATTGTAGAATTACTACTATTATAGTTAGTGTTACGTCAGTAATTGCATTGCATATATTATTAATAATTTAATACAACATTGAAAACAAAAATAGAAAAGATGTACTAAAGTTAGAAAATATTGGATACTGGTTTCTTTGGATTCTCCTAGCAAAATGCAGTTTCCAGTTTACTATTACTTGTATCTTACAAGGCAGTGTTTGGTGATAGTATAAAAAATACTAAAAATTTATGTATCTACAAAAATATCGAGTGTAAGTATATTTAAAATATAAAATAGATCATAATACTCTTTACTAATATCAGATACAAGTAGTAATAGTCATATTGCTTTTTTCTTTCTTGATAGTCGCATTCTAAATGGATTTTCTATGTAAAATTTAGTTACACTTTGATATGATTTAAAATCAATTTTTTAGAACCTCTCACGAAGAAGTTTAGTGTCATTCTTCTTTTGATCATACCATAATAATGGTATTTTGTCAATTCTATAGAAATATTCATTTGCTAGTTCATTATTTGTTGTTAACGACGGTATGGCTATTCAAATATACACGTAAATATTTCTAAGAGCAGTAATTACCATTACAAATATTACAAAACCATGGGACACAGTTGCTCTGCTTGAAGCAAATGATGGAATGTTATTTCCTGATATACTGGGAGTACCTATATAAACAAAAGCGTATAATATTGATACAAACAACAATGTCGCGTGTATTATTCCATTTTTACCTGATATCCTGGACCGTGGTGTGGTTGTAATTCTCATTATTGGATTATGAGAAGTTGGTTTCATTGGAGTTGGTGCTGGACTTGGGGAATTTCCATAACATTGACCTTAAGTTAAATTAATTCATTGTACATTAAAGTTTCAATGTAAGTAGAATTTATAATTTAAACAGGTACCTTTTTTATAAAGACGCATTCCTTCTTGTTTTGGATCAATATTTCGCATGCAATGATCTCCTGCTTCTTTGATATATATTTCTTCGTCGTTCACAATTAAACCAACAAAACATTCGTTAGTACTAGTATCGTTTCTCATAGTGTACGTATACATTACACCTTTCTCTTCCCATTGTCCTAAGCATAAGTATGTTCGTTCTGAAATGTAAAAAATAATTACAGAATTTTGGACGATATTTTGTACTCAGAATAATAGCGGATTTGATACTTTACCTTCATAAAGTTCACCGGACTCACAGTCGGTAACTTTAAAATACATTATTTCGCGAGTATTACAATTACTACTCAATTCAGCACACATTCCCGATAAGTCAGTTATCATGCCCATATATTGACCAGTAATTGGACAGGGGGATTCAACTACACGTTCAACTCCTAATTTCAAAGATACCATATGTATATATACAATTATTGTATTATTTAAATAATGCGCACAGAAATTGAGGAATAACTTACGTGCTTGTGTCATCCAAACTGGTTTATCCAAATTTGGATCATCACATAAGTAAGTTTGGTAAACTGGACTTAATACCATTCCTGTAGATATGTATAAATTATGTTGTATATTATTTCATACATTATTGAAATATTTACTTAATTAAAATTAATCAATATTGAGATAAATGCTAAATACCTATTCTGAATTCTAATACATTTTCACTTCGTTGTCTCATCATTAAACAGACATAGGCAGCTTGCTCACTAAAAAATACACGGACATTAAAAGCTGTGAATATAAAAAGTTATTTTAAAACTTCGTTAATTCAAAACTCTATTTTACCATTGATCTTTAGAATAAACAATATAACGACCCGTTTCTTCATTCGAATCTACTGTAATGAAGGTATAACTGTTGTAGCCATTAAGATCAGTAAATGTCATAGTCCCATTGACTATGAGAGATTCTTCCCATAAACCTTGTGCCCATTTTGGAAATCTAAATTAATAGTAATTTATATTAAATTGAGACAAATAATTAACTAATAAAATGTTAAAAAAAGAATGTACTAACGTTGCCACATGAGTTTGTACATAATTTGGCATTTTCTTTTGAGTCGGAATTTTACTAAGTATCAATGTTTCATATCCACTGGTTGAATTATCTAAATCTTGCGTGCAACTCGAGTCGCTACTAAGTGCCATGTATGTCTTTCCTTTCTTGTTATCTACATGGAACAGCTGAAAAGGATACATTTTGAAATAAAAACCAGGAACAAACTACACTATCTTTTTATCTTCAACCTACCCCACATCTGTATTGCGGTCTGCCTTCACTGACTGCATTATTATCCAAAAGAGCAAAATAAGTGGATCCATTTGGACCAGGCCAGTTCCCCAGACAGTTGAATGTTAAATTTGCTACAATTTTAATGACAATAAATGTATTGATAAATGTGACTAGAATATTATACAAAATGAAAGAAATATTACTGTGAGACTCAAAGGTGCAGCGATTAAAATGCAACCGTAAAACGGAACCATCAGGACAATTGTTAAAGGAGGATGAAAAGCTGTTGCATTCAATGACCCTTTCAGATCCATTATTGACACTGTACTTGAAATGATACTGTCCACTTATGGGACAATATTCGTTACTGATGGAAACACTTCCAATTTCTTTGGTACCTGCGCAAACAATTAGTTTATCAACTCTATTACTTAAATTTGTTAGAAATAACAATTGCTTACGATATAAAATGGACGTGGAATTTAATTTATCACAGGATGCCAGAGCCGTAGACTCGGAGGTGTAACATTTATTCAGATTCTCCGAAAACACCTCTATAACGTTGCGTGACCTTCTGAGTAAACGGAAACATCGGATGCAGTCGCCATCACCGTATCTGAAATAAAATTTTTATTTCAATTCCTCGGTAAAATTATGTACATGTATTCTTATTCTATGAATTTTCTGTACATTTCCACAATTATACGTGGTTAGGCGAAATGCAGAAAATATACCCGACACTGTCTGGAGTCTGGTCTATTTCTATCCCAGACTGCACACGTCGGAACATCCCTTGAGGATGCTGAGTAAGCGAACTTGTTCGTAGACGACAAATGTTGATAATAATTCTAAAGTTCTGTCGCTACTTTATTTTAGATCAGTGGTTCTCAAAGCGTTACTTCGAAATTTGGGATTTTGGGACAAAAGTATCAGAAATTAGATGAACAGCTCCCGAAATTTATTTGCCACGATTGTTTTTACGGCCGAGATAGCAACAACCTGTAGGATGACTAATTATTCCTAATGTTAGTTTTACCTGTCCATTAGCAACACGTTATCGCCGACCCTCCTGTGACAATAACCCCATACAGGTATTGCGTTAAACGTGATGTTGATGGTGGAATATTGAATGGGCTCGCTGTTCGTGTCACCGGCTTCCTTTCCGCTCACCTGTGTCACGAATTCACCCTGAAATTCCGCGGGAAAGTAACAGCCGACCATGAACTGGGGGTCGTAGCCTTGAAGGCCGTCGCTCGTGATCACAGTCGCATCTGTAAATCAAATAACGCAGTCAGTCAACTTTATCGAACTTCATCATCGGCATATCAAATGATCAACCTCATCAACCCAACTATAATTGTAATCATTTCAATTCAATCTCTTCATAATTATCAATCGTACTTTAGACTCTTCTCATATCGCAACGAACAGGACAATAATTCTTGCAATTGGCAGAAAAAGAATTTTGCTACCTTTTGACTTTGGGTTCACCTAGGGAACTGTCTGGGAAAGTGTTAACATCGATAATTTTAGCAGGCACGCGGATCTACTTTCACAGGATTGATTGTTTCCGCGTGAAGATCAATACACCGAATAAAAGTGCAAAATGAATTCCCATGAACGAACCAGGGGTTATGTGAACGACCTTAAACATCCTTTACACGCGATGAAAGCCTCGATTAAATTGTATAACGTCAACGGCCTTTCAGGTAAAAGAAATCAGGTTGCATGTTAAGTCCCATCGGTTCAGAAATAAATAACCAGTTTTGATCACTTGATTAAGTATGATCCGATAATTTGCTCGGTTGTTATCGCCGGCAGGGGTGAAAGAGTATCGTCATCGGTAACATTAGCATAGAAAATAAATCGCATTCCAGCTTACTGCCCACATGTCGTGCGCCCAACGATCCATGAATGGTCATTAACGTTGGCATTAAGTGGTTACGAAGGCAGGTGCTACGCCGACAGGTGGACCACCAGGAAACTTCGCAACGTAACATAATACTATCGCTTCTTTGTGATGTATTCCGCTTGTTATCCACGTACTTACGTGGCGCAAATCACGTTACTCGAAATCAATTTCCTAAGTTGGAGTTCAAACCCGTCGAATTCGACCTCGACGCTAACCCAAATTCATACTTGCGGATATTTCGGGCTCAGACTAATGCAAATGCAACTCAACATATAAATCCAACGCTAAGTTGGACCTAATTTCAGAATGAATGAACTAGACAGGTCAAGGATGTGTTACTAATGTGAGGAACGTCCGAATGTCGTTGCACTGGAAATGTTGACACTTGGACGTCATTTAAGTCCAGAGGAATTCGCGGAGAGTGCCATTAAAGGTAACAGAATCCAGGAATGCATGGTACTGATCTGGTAACTCGACACCGTGACGCAAGCACGAAAGAGCAGCTTAGTTCTCTCTGTCGAATATAATAAAAAGGAATCGTTGAATGACGACGGTCACGTTGGATTCTATTTAACTTGGAGAGGTTGTAGAAGAGGAAGGCGCGGCATGGGATCGACGGCGTTATGAGTTTGGTTCTCAGGAACCTGAGACCACCGAGTTTAGTCCGTATATAATGCACGAAGGAGAACGCGACAAGCACCGCGAGAAGGAATGCGAGGAACAAGCTGCTTTGCTAAGGCATTACGCCCTTTCTCCGCGTATACACACACGGTACACACGTATTGTCTCTTTTCCTTTTTTTCTTTTTCCTTTTATTTCCATCTACCGACACAATTCGTCTCTTTCCTGTTCGGTCACTGGATACATCTTTCTTTCTATTTGCCTTACTTCCATTGATCAGCTGTACACACGTCTCCTACGGGGTCCCGTTCGTCTTCCCGAGCGGACACGAGTATTTTTAGGATCCACGTTAAAAAGCATCTTCGGTTCTCCCGATTCGCCCTACATGGATGGAAAGGTTTTTTAATTGGTTCCACTCGGAGGAGTCACGAAGAACATCTCGAGTTAGGTGTCCTTGTTAACATTTAGCGTGTTAAGGTATCGAGAAATTAATGTCACGACGGAGGGAAAAGGATCGTTTAATCGGTCTGAAAAGCACACGAGAATGCCAGAGAAACATTTAATGGTGCAAAGTATCTCGCGTGTCGTTGACGACCTTGCGTCTAAGTAACCATGAATTATAAATCTTCGATCTCTCCCCTTCGTGAGGAATTTATTTTAGATCCCTGTTCGATACAGTTCGCGTGACACCACACGCAGATGCTACCTTCTGTCGTATAAATGGATCCTCGAGGGCGATAATGAGCGCAACAAGTGCAGCTGGAAAGCACTGTGTGCACCATAAATTATATATGTTTATTTATCCTCCGATGGGACCGAGTCTAACAGCTTGTTGCTGATTTTTCTGACAATGAATACCTGCTTTACTTTGTACAATCGATATTTACTCTTCAACATTGGTACAAGATACTTTGTAAAATATGCAAGTTATTAATGTTTGACAAAATACAAGAATTGCATAATGCACTGTTTTATAGTATATTTGCAACGCGAGGCAATGAAAGCTCTACGAGATTCGGAGCTGCATGATCAGCCGTAACTTCGTTTGAAAACCCTAGAATTGATGTACCGCGATTCAATCTTGATTAGGGCTTGGCTTTTACCTTTCAGGTAGGTACCTACATAACATCGTTACCACGCAGCTTACCATCGTAAACCGGAAACACGCTATTAGCCGGGACTCTTGTTTTACCGTGATCACGTGTTCTTTTATAATTGCTGTGATGCTTTTTGTGTTCATCAGCCTTTTTTCGCGGGGCGTGCATGTATTTGAGGGAAAAGGACTGCGCGAAAGAATAACAGGATAACGTGACGGAATCCTTCGAAACAGGTTGTTTAATTGCATCAGCTAATGCTCGTCAATGTGTAACGTTCCCGTTTCCGTCCGAACTTCTTTCGCAATTATGCCCGACGTTGAATAATCAAACAACGTTCATTGAAATCAATTGTACGCTGCCGCAGACGCGTAAGCAACGAATTTGTTAAATTCATTTTTTAAATAAATGAAAGTAAGTTTCCTTTCTTGCGAAATAATCGCGAATTCGAATGGAAACGTAGTCTCCTCCTCTTCTTCTTCTTCTTCATCTATTGAATAACTAGACGATTGATTGCAACGAGGCATAACGCACGGCTTCACGCTTTCTGAAGCCGGTCTACGAGGTGAAAATCACGAAGAAGAACGAGGTCTTTCGTTTCCTTTTGAACAGCTTCGGCTAAATTGTACCGTTACATTTTTCATAGAATAAATTCCGGAAGACATTATATAATATTTCTTTACGTTACAACTTAATTTTAACTAATAAGAATAGGATCGCACAATGTTTTTATTACAAAACTTGGTATAAAAATTGTAATGAACATCCTGATGATGTACCAAGAAAATGGTCGACGATCCACATCCGGTGGTCCATCCTCTTCTCCTCGAGGTCAATGCGCTTGCAAAAAATGACCTTGCTCGATCCTGACGAGACCTCCTTCAGGATCTTCTTTGAGCAACATATGGACAAAGATGATTATAGTTGCTTCATCATCCTCGATACGAAACCGTGATCGATACCTAATTCGATATTGATGGTTTCCCTTTCTTATTAGCAAAAGTATAGCGAACGTCGAGAATGGCCGACGATGAAGAAGTGTTGTGAAAAAAGAGAAAGAGGCTGCTTTGCAATACCGATCCTCCACAAACGCGTTCAGAATTGTTATTCTACGTTCAGTCAACTCTTTTTCTAAATATAATCGGTCGGTTTCCGGTCGTGCCGCAGCCAGACAAGAAGTCGAAAACTATAAATACTTGTCCAAGCGGTAACGTGTACAATCGTACAGGAAATCGTGTACTCGTATAGCCAGGAATGTCTCTTCTGTCGATGAATAAACGATTGTTCGAACCTCTCTTTTGATAAAAACTGAAAATTCAGAATTCTCTCGTCAGGAATGATCCAGACCGACCGCAAACGTTTAGCAGTATCGAATGTATTATTCAGGAGGTCGGATTATCTACTTCTTTCGAGTATGGCTCATGTAACGCGAGGTTTATTAGCAGCAAGATCCCTTTACGATTCGCATACGAATGCAAACAGAGGCGCGAACTTTAACGCCTGTTTCTGTTCCGATCAAAGGGAATACCAGCATGAGAATAAGAACAGAAGCCCGTCGAGACGGGAAATGTCTAAATATAAACTTGGCGAATGGTGATGAAGGGTTCGTTGAACGTCGGAAAAAAGTCAAGAGAGACTAACATATGGTTTGCCAATCTCGAATTGAACTATCGCGGTTCGCTCATTACAATGCCGACAAAAATATGCGCAAGAAGGTTCCTCGAAATAAATTTCACGAAGGACCAAGCTGGACCACTCGGGACACACCTACGTCTATCCACGAATTTCCTCTTCGTTGCAACACCCACAACAAGAAACGGACGGGACGTTTCTGAACTAGCGCGAGACCATCTTCTATTACGTTCTTTTCTTTTTCGGTGTGCCGTCATGTTCCCTCGTGAATAATCGTCCGTGCACAAAGGAATATCGCTTCGATACAATAGAATGCGACGCCCACGAGAAGCTGGCGAATACATATTCCATAAGCAGTATCTTCCTTTCGTTACAGTGACATGTTCGAAGAATTAGCTCGTCTGAAAAATAATTACACCCGTGTTCAGCTTTTAACGACCGACTAAACCACGAGTTTCGTGAAGAAACGCGCTCGAAATTGCTCCTCACGAAATAACCACGAAGGTGCACGTCTACGGGTCCCAATATCCAAAGAAAGCGAGCTAGATTTCAGTCATTATCGCGACGCAGCTGACACGCAAGGGCTTCGGACGTTTCGATAGGCGGAACGTGCTCGTGCCCGAACATATGTCATACGTGGAACAACCGGATATTCTTTTGCGTCGTCCTCCCGCATTTTCGATGCTTCTTTCCTTTTTGTCGCGATGGGCTTCTCGCGACTCTGGTCCTTGTCGAGAACCTTGTCACATGGCGCAGGCTGCCTCCACGAGCAGGTGTGATCACGTGTCACGTCATTTTGGGACCGGGACAGATGGACTGGACTCCAGCACGCTTCCTGCACTTTCTCGTTTTCCGCGTGAACACGCTCAGAACGTACAGGATGTCAATTTTTGGATCAAAATTTCTACTTTTCAATTCAGAGTGGATCGCCGGTGGATCGCCGATGGATCGTGAGTGGACCACGACTGGATCGAGAATGGATCGACGATTCAATTTCGAGATAATAATATCTGATCAAAGTAAACGCGGATAGTACTCGTAAAGCGCATAAAAACGTTTCAGTTAAGTTTGATAACAGGATAGCTTTCATTACAACAAACTGTAACTTCAAAGGCGTCGGTAGTCTAGTTATGATTCAACTCGGAAAATGGTTTATGTTCAGATTAATGAGTTTGTCGAAGCAATAATCCGCGTCTGTAAATGAGATTCAACTAATTGGTACTGTGTATAATGGTAAAGTAATTGCGACACGATACACATTAAATAAGACGGATCGCCCTGGAATTTTAATGGATATCTGCACGGCGTTTCCTGCATGTCAGCGACGACTTCCAAAGCGTTCTCTAGTGGAGCTCTTTTCTTTTAGTGCGCGCTTTAACGATGCAGTTCACGGCTGCGATTACTCAACCGGCGTTAGTTATATTTAAAGCCGTTAATTGGTCCCGTGAATCACGATAGACGCGATCGGATGCTAAAATCGACGCCGTCAAAACGCGCCATTATTTTTGGGACGCTGAAGTTCGGTGAACGACCTCGTACAATAGATCACTGAACTCTTCATCCTCTTCGTTATAGAGAAGTTTATTCAAACCGCTTGCAGTTTAATAGAGTATTATGTTTCAACGAATGCTTTAATTTTGCATAATAGAGATGGGACAAATCTCTGCAAAATTTAACGCGAGGGAACACAATCTACGAAATGTACACCATCATGACTTTCTTCTGTTTCTCCCATAGAACTGCGCGTACATGCACCTTTTGTATTCGTCTAACTGTACGAAAGGGCTGTGAACCACGTTTATATACTACATAAACAGGGTGGATACCTGTTCCATACGGCGCACACGAGGTATCTGAACCGAGAGGATCCAAACTTGACAAAACGTTAGCACGATACGATTGTTTCTTTTTTTGTCGATAAACGTCGTGGACCAACTTTTGCAATAGCAGCTCTGCAATTTTGCATTGATAACCTTCATGGTAATCAACCTGATAACTTGTTTTCGAACAATTGGAGCTGTTCGATTTGCCTCGCTATCTTATCGAGACAGATAAAAGCTGAATTCTCAGAACGTTAACAACGCTCTCCAGATATTTCGTCTCGAAGTGACGTAATTATTAAATAGCTCGAGACGTGTCATACGAACCTGTTGTATGCCATCGCGATAATGTATACGTCAACAATTCCTAGAGTAGGTTTACCATTTCAAATTAGTAGTAAAACAATTTGCGGATTAGTGGAAAATTGAGAAAAACGGACCGAAAGAATAGATTTCGAGAAGGAAATCTTGTTACAAAGATAACATCGATGGATGTGGAGTTCGATCTGTAGCACGATGATCGATACAACGACCTCGAAATTATCAGAGTACCTCGTGAGATCGGGAATGTAAATGAAAGTGATCCTGTGAAAGAGGAAAAGAGCAAAGACACGCAGGTGCCGCGCCCTCGTTCGTTGGGTGAACTCCTTGAGTCAGGTTCTCAGCCGATTACTCAGACGTTTAAAAAAAGCCTAACAATCCAACGTGGCCTCGTTCCGAAGGAATTACGTTTTAGAACGTAATCGCGAAGCGAGGAAGAAGGTGTCTGAAGGAATGGATCGAGGTTGTCAGGTCGTCACACTCGCTGGCAATGCAACAATGACCATTGGAATGAGCGGAGAGCGAAGGAGGCAACCGGAAGTTTCTTATAATCCGCGGATGCCTACCTAGGCTACATACGTGTCCTGCCTCTGCTATAAGATATTGTACATACTTCTTCAGAAATCATCTACATAGATTTCATTTTCTATTTCTTATCCTTGCTTTTATTATTTACTACAATTCCTTCATTTAATTTGTCAAATCTCGCCTGCGAGAGTTCAAGAAACTTATAAAATGAAACCCGTACCGCGTAAAACGGGGGACCAGTGTGCGTGTACACCGCGAATTTAGTGCTTCAACAACTTCTGCTTCCAAACGCTTTTTGTTCTTTTCGCAAGCAGCAAACGTGTAATTTGCAACAGAATTGCACTCGACCCAAACATCTGGCATTTTTAAACGATCGAGGATCGCGTGTGAGGTCTGGGTCCAGGTTATTCGTTTTCAAATTCCTTGGAGCGTGATCGTTAGCTCGACCGCGCCCTAACGGAAGTTCTAAGCCGAGTTTGTCATTCGAAGGGACAACTCGCGTGACCAAAAAAAGGTAGCATCCTTTTGTTAAATTCTAGAGCTACCTTTTGGGACCCGTTCTGTACGGCGACCTATCATCAGAGGCAATTTTCGAATTCCTTCCTCTGATAATGACACGAATTTTCGTTCGCTGATGCTGGCTAAAGAATGGGTTCCTCACGCTTCATTGTTCTTTACGAAGAACGTTTAATTCGAACATGAATCTCAAAGTTTCAATTTTCGTAGATAATAATTCTAAACCACACGTTACATCTTTAAAATATAATCCAGATTGTTGTATTTTTTTCTTAATGAAATTTTTACACTACGAATTTTTATACTTCGACAGAAGTCGAGTTCTTGTTGGTAGTGGTAAAGCATGTGGATGAGTACCGTTTTCCGTAAGCCTACTCTAATCTAATCAATCTCTACCTTTCCGCAAGACACCCTGAAACAAACCCACTGCGAGTACACGGAAGACCTTTCGAGTTTCGAACTTAGTGTATCATTTATTATAATATCTATCCGGTTACAGGTCACGGTTTTGGTCTGCTGGGGGTCTCCCGTGGTTATTAAGGTTTCACATGGAGTCACCTTACCGTAACAACACTAGCTGTGACATGTCTTCTATGCGGAGATTACGCTGACATTCGTAGAAAATAATAATCTTCACAAACCCCAATTACCAAAATGGTACGCGTATTTCCACGTCCCAAAGTTTCAAACAACCAAATTTCCCAATTGCTCTCAAATACCAAATCCTCAAAGTCTAGAAGTTCCTAAAATTCCGAAAGTCACTCGACTCCGATGAAGAGGTGACTCATCTCGTATAAAAATCTTAGTTACGCCAATGATATGCAGCACACGAAGGGTCAAAAAAGCTTCGAGACTGTCCAACCGGCCAGGTGCCTTCTGCTGCTCGTGTCACGCGCCTTCGCTATCCCTTTCCTCTTTCAATGACCAAAAGGATTGAATATCGCAGGGGTGCGGAAGAGAGCAAAGGGGCGAAAAAGACGCGTAGTCGGAAGTAGGTGGTGGTGACCCTACTGGCAGATGTTCAGGAGCGCAGAATTCCTTTGGTCCTTTCTTGATCTCGTACACGCGCCATCATTGTTATAAAAGAGGCCAGACAGTTCCTGCGCCCGCGAACAGCTTGCTGTTTCTATTGTGCAACCCTTTTGCGCTCGCTTTTTGCCGTTTCTGTTCGCGGCTCGAACGTCTTTCTTGTTTCTTGGATAAAAAACTCGATAAAACTTGTCCTGTTGTTTTGAAAATGACGCTCATACGGAAACGTCCCATTACGGCGTGCACCCGTTTATCCCCGTATTTCTTGTTTAATGATACGTGTATCACGCAAATGAACGCTGAAAGTTCGGCACGAGCTACGAGGAGAGACTGGTTTTTCATGGCTCACGATTCTGGACAATGCCATAAGTATATACACATGCGAACTTACGCACGAGATGCATTGTGAACATAAGTGGCCAGGTATTCGCAATCCTCCTTTGGGAACCTTTCAATGCACCAGACATGGTTGCGTATTCTTTGCAACATTTGACGAAGTTTCTCCGTTAAACACCGAACAGGTGTAAATTCACGGCTCTTGAAATAACTAGGTGATTGTCGGCTTATTGTGCTCGGTAAGCTTCTTCAAATTTCTTTCAATCATCGTTTATAATAATGACGCTTTAATTGCTTCATTCGTATGACGTCTGCACAATGACTGCGCGAACCTTTCGACGATATTCTCGATGTAAAATGGCTGGTTATTTATAGCAAACAATAGACATCGGTGCAATGATTGTTAATACGCGTTGCATAAGAAGTCTGATGCAATTTCGTGACATAAATGTATCACAATATAACACTTCTGGAATATCGATTTAAACAATCTAACTCTCAAAACCTGCTCGCTACAATAGTAACACTACCGATGTGTTTCTTTTTTAAGCAAGGTTTCTATCGATTGGTGGAGGGTCTCTCAATGAGGTGATTTACAGGACCCCATGGAACGAATGCAAGGCATTAGAGTTAGAGGTTATTCCATTCGGGGGATGTTACCAATGGAACGTGTTCAAAGATTCAACTGGTCCCTCGAAAATGTGTCTCGAGTGTCGGCCACCCTTCGACATCCCTTCACCAATAAATTATTCAAACGGTATTACACTTTTTTCTAGCTTCATAAAACACAGACCACTAGAAATACTTTTTACCAAATAGCAAAGAATAAAAGACAGTTCCTTCGCAACCGAATATTAATCGCGCAAAAAGAATGTTGCGGGTTAATTGCTTCGGAGTTTCGCGAATTTCGAGCCGCTCTATCCACTTTACAGCCGGAACAGGAAACAAGAAGCAATCTTTTCTTACTCCCGTTTCTTCGGCCTCGAATCTTCGTTCCCTTCGTATACGCCCAAATCGATTTCACGGCAAAAGAATCAAAAAAGAAAACAGATAACCGAGCTACCCCGGGTACACCTCGCATCTTTGCGGTTTTCGAGGAACGCCTCTCTCGTCCTGGCTCCTCGAGACACAATATCATCGAACATGAACCGTGTTCTGTGCGCGCTTATTATTTTCCGACCGATCGAACATTTGCGCGGCAAACGGAACGGGGCAACGAACAAACTGTGGGAAACGTAACAGAGAGAGGCTTCGTCCATCGTTCATCGTACGATACGAAATGCCGAAGCCATTGAATCGCCCAAGAGACAAAGAAACCTAGGCCGCACACAGGACGGAACGAAACAATGAGCCGATCTTTGGAAATCGAGAACTGCTATTGCTGCCAATAAACACACCGGTATTGCACTCTGCCGCTTTTCTTGCGTACGATGTTTCTCAATTGGAAATTCGGAAAATGTGAAACTTTTAATTTTTATATATTTCTACATCCCCAATTCTCAGATATCCGAATCTTCGAATTTTTAACTTCGCAATCCCAACGTTTCGGAGATCCAAATGTATCCCCAAATTCCCTAAACCCAACATTTCAAATTTCTAAATCCTAAAATTTCCCAATGTTCAGAATTCCTAAGCCCCGAAATGCACAAAATAAATGTAATGTTCCCGAAGATGTCTGCCAAATTCTCCTAGGTGGACCTTGAATCATAGCGACAGTTCTTTCAAGTGGGTTCTATGACCCGTAATTTTTCCATGTGGTTAAATCGAACGTGTTAACGTTTTAAAATGGCCGCACGTATTTAGAAATGGAACTTCTTCGTTGATCATATTAGCTCGTAACGTTACATCGTCAATGCTATCTAGCTTAAAAGACACATTTGCATATCAATTATTCGCAGCCTACACACTGGCCAACATTATGCTTCGATATTCAACGAACAATCCCGTACAAATATTATCCCTCTGACATCCACCCACAACGTCTCGTTATTACGGAATAACGTGTTATACGAGATATTTCGGTTTCCGTTAATTTAACACTGGAAAATTGTGTATACCGAGACTGACTTGACGCGATGGCGTTTAATTTAATGGTGTTCCAATCGACTTAAAGTGGAAATTTATCGCATAAATTTAAGGAAGATGTATTTAATGTTATAGATATGCAACATTGTAAGAAAGCACTGGCATAAAAGATAAAAGCGTTATGAATGGCGATCGAAGGGAGGACCTCACGCACGGGGTATTCTTCAAGATTTCAAGGGCCATCTGTTTGAGAAAGATTCGTGATACGATCTGGAACCCTTCGCGAAAGAATGCTTACGTGGATCCTTGTAGGGAGGGGAATTATAATCCGGCCTCCCACGATGTTTCTAAATTCAATGTTCCCTATGAATTATAGTAACCCTACATTTTAACCTGGAAAGACGATAAAAACATCCTCGATTCATGATACTTAAACCGATATTAGCTAATAAACACACGTTACGTAAAACTCGTTACACGTATGGGCGTAATCGACCCGATTAACTAAAACCTTCAACGTCTAAGCATCTTGTTCTAAAAGTTTTAATCATAGTTTCATAATTACATTCGTTCGTCTCTCTAATTCTCTTCGCAGAACTATTACAAGAATAGAAACGAAATTAAAACAGTCGCTGATTCTCTCTATTTAATTCTTTGAAGCATGACAAAAACATCCCACACTTTCGACTGAACGTACGCAGTTGTGTCTCGTGTTTTAGGTGTTTAATCTTCTTTGCACTACGTAAGTTTATGACGAAACGGTTTTGAAATCAACGTATCACGATCACGTTCACGCAATCAATCGATCGAAGAATGTGCTCATGGCACATCTGCCTTTAGCAACTACCCTCGAAACAACAGGTAGATCGTTATCGGTAATGCCACTTTCGCCACGATGAAAGCCGTGTCTACCGATAATAGCGCATATGTACCGAGGAATACGTTTCCGGAAATGGTTGTGATTCCTTTTACCTTGGAAAGCTTACACGTGTTTCACACCTTCGTTTATACTGCACGGGAGAACTATTTCACCTGATCTCCCGCTTGTTCTCCATTTCATATTACAGAAAGAAAAGCGTGATGGTTTTGATAGCTTAGCCAAAGCAATGATAAATGACTTCCTCGCGGAACACGGCGTGCAGGTAAAGCGGTCGGATTCAGAGACGATGAAACTCCGTATTTTTTCCGGCGTTGCGACGCATTCGAACAGGATGATTAATGAGCTTGATCTCGTGACGAAATCCCGACTAATTGAGAAACAGGTGCGAACGAAGTCACCTTTACATTCTTCCACCCTTCGAACCGCTAATTAACGTCTTCCCTATGACGAATCTTATCTTCATGAAAATTTTCTTTCACAATTTGGAATCTATGTTGAAACTGACTAATAACCATTGAGAATGGTTTCTGGATATTTGGAAATTTGGGGATTTAGACATTTGGAAGAGTGGGAGAACTTGAAACTCTGGAACAAAGGAAGCGTACAATGCCCTGTTCTTTCCTACGTTTCCTCCTTCACAATATCTTCCGTAGAGAAGAGCTCGGTATTCTTTCTGAATGTATAAAGGTAGACAGTCCATTCTGAACAAAAATCCATAATTTGAGACCCATTGCATCTTGAATATTGCTTTACATCTCCAATAAGGCAAAGATAAGCGTATTTCACTTATCCAAGATCAGAGCACGAGAACAGTTTCTCCTTGACGTAATTACTGGCCTCCAAAAGATCGAGTTCTCGTTGGTCCATTCGTTTTTCCTCGGTTCGACTGCCAAAAGAACGAGTCTCTCCTGTCCGCTTCAACGTGCTTGATCTTTCCGCGGTACACTTTAAGATTAGAGGAGACGGAAATAAACAAAAATGGACCCGCTGCTTGGTCCTGCGGTAAGAAACATTTTTGGCGGTCTACCATAATGGTTTCTTGAGTGCTCTTTTTTATCCTGCCACAGCATAGGTGTAAAACCGCCGAGTTCTACCTTGTTTTCGGAAGGACCTTCAAATGTGATTTTTACCAAAATACTATCCTTTGGTCAATTTTTGGATATTTACGAAATGGAACTAAAGTATGTTCACATTAGGGAAATAATTGTAATGGTGTGCGGACGAATAGCAGACTAATGGATTGCGGGTGGATAATGGATGACTAGAGGGTGGGAAATGGACGACTCGCGGATGAGCAATTGAGAGCTTAATCAATTAGAAATTTCTAAATATATTCTTCAATGTACTAAGTTTGTAATAATCTTAATCTACCACTGTTATTAGTCATACTGTACAAACTGGAATTGTACCACACAAACTTTCAATAAACATTCTCCAAATCTGCCCATAGAAATTGAAAGATGCTCAAACACAAATAGTTTCCTGGTCAATGTCCTTCACAAAGAACATCCTCCTAATGATACAATACGTAAGAAAAACCGAGGCAAGAAAATGAGCCTAAAGGACACAGCTCAGAGTGGATCATCCCTGAACGTTGAGAACGCGTATTTCTCGCGAAGGGGTTCAGGTAAATAGTTTCCTGGCTGTCGTGAATCCTAAAAGGCGGATTGACGGGTCAAAGGGAGGAGGAAAAAAAAGTGGAGACGTATTTTGGGCAGCTTTCGAGTTTACTGTCGATTATCTCGAAAACCGATCTCAATGCTGAGAACCTCTGTGAGGGACGATTCATTAGGGCTCACGAGTGAAATTACGACTCTCGTTTATTCGAGCAAAGAGAAATCGATTAAAGATTTATATCCGTGATTGGAAGCCTATTAGTAACGGTTGGAGATCAAAGTTTTAATCGGGTTTTTGTGCAAACCCTTGAATTAAAGTGAATACTAAAGCAGACATCTTGTTATCGTTTATTCGATATGTATCGACAGCCCATTAAACTCAAAATCGATCCTGTATTAAACGTGCAAACATTTGAATTGAAACTACATCAATTCGCTTGAAAGATATCGCAGAAACCGAAGACATCCGTTCAAGGAAATTTGTTGATTTCAATGATAACGAATCGGGGATTTCCGAATTATATATTCGTGGAAGCACGTCGATCAACCTTCAGAATGACTAAGGATAAGTATGACCGTGGCTCTGGTCAGTATACCTGAAACATGAAGCTCGAATTCCATTGAGATGAGCGATACCGTGCAAAACAATAAAAGATGTAATGTAAACAATTAGATTAGATATCTTTCAAGTTATTGGTAAAATAAGAGAAATATACAAATCTTTTATTATGTAACGACAATCCAACAAAAATGTGTCGTCGGTACTAAAAAGTGTTTGATCAATGACCAGAAACGCAAGCGTACCGTGAAAGAAAAACGAAAATTATTGGGTACGAATATAAGACCGAATCTCCCACGAGTTCAATGAAAAATTCGTTGAACCAATTTCAAAGAGTTCTATTACAAAGAAAATTTATCTACTAAAAAATTTACTTCCTTTATCCGAAGAGGCCACTTCTCTTATATTAAAAATTGTTAGAGGGTAAGTTTAATTAAAAAAAAATAGTACTCACTTTGACCGTAGACAACACTGGCAATGACCAACAGCACGAGCGTTCTTCTCAGCCTCATATTCAAAACGCGTCCAGCTTCCTGCAACTTGAATCTATTCCGGCACCTCTTGAACTCACTCGCGTTTACTTCTCGATATTAGATTTAACCGCGACGTATCGACTGTCGTTCAAAACGAAACTGTCCGCGCAATGTTCATCGAGTTACTGGCACGCGTCAAACGACGTTCGCGTTAATTACTCGTGAACCCATGCATCTCATTCACCGGAGCGAAGAGGTAGAAATATATGAATCGGCGTTAAATACGTCAACGAAAAGAGAGACCGTAAAAGCTCGGTCGTGAGCACGCCTTTCTTCGGTAAACGTGACTCTTCTCTTTCTTCCTCCCTTTTTTTCCCTCTCACTTGTTCCGTCCCTCTGAATAGTGTACCGTGAACCGGAGCGTACAGCACTTTCCACGAGTTTAGCTGTGAAGGATCGCGATAGAATACCGTTTGCTACTATTCTTTTGCAGAAACTGTTTATTTCTGTCAAGGTAGAGACCTGAGTCGACGATTGACGCGAGAGGATTTCAGGGAAATTTTGTCAGCCTATTTTCCTCAACGTTTCGTGATTCTTGAAAGATATCTTGTTTGACGAAACGACGGTGAACGATTCAACGTTTCCGAGTCACTTCATTTGTGCCGTGTCAATGGCTGAGACGCAATGACATCCAAAGGGGTTGAAATCGTAATCGGAAACGAGCACGAGATACAACCGCGAGCCGCACCGTGTTGCGGTTCGCAAACGAATGCCACTGAAGTTGCCGCTCTTCCGAATTCCGTGGGTTCATAGGTGTGCGTGCGCCTATCCCCCCACCACAACGATTTAACTACCCCCCCTCTCGGCTGTTTCTCGGTTGCGCGCACCATCTTCCTTCCCCCTTGCTACGAATACACCACCGTAGAGATGTGCAGCGTTCGATTAGCAATGGGTCCGATCTAATTTCAAGCTTTTTAAATTTATAATCTTCCGAAGATGAAAGTCGATACTTCTTGCTTTCGAAAAATAAAAATAAAATGCTGGCATTTGGCGCTACAAACGCGTGTCTAATGAAACACGTCTTGGCCACACATGTGTCGATAACTGTAGAATATTCGTTATCAATGAACTGCAGATATTTAATGCATTTATGACGTACTGAAACCTGCAAAGTATAAGCAAATTTGTAGACTGAATCTCACAGTGTTTTAAGGTTAGAAACACGTTGGAAGAATGAATTATTTAAATCTTTACCGTATAAAGTATCATACGTTACCGTAGGAACGTAACAGGATAAAGTTGCACACATGAGGATAGTTTCATTCTGTCTCTACTTTTCGCCGGCCTCGAATCCGGTATATCCGTACTTCCTTTATCCCCACCCTGTCTAGCCAAACGCGTGTACGGTCAATGCGTCAATTACATCTGAATCCGAAGGCAACGCCTCATCGCTATTACGTTAAAAATATAAACCAATATTATTTACTGTTTTTCTTTATTCTGATTACAAGATAATCGTTGTACAATAAATGTATTGGGATAAAGATTGCGTCTCTCTTTTACCTCCTTGACTGTAATATTCGCATAAAATAGTTGGCTGAACGTTCCGGTCCAAATAATCGATAATTTTATGAAATATGAAATTCACGGAAGAAAGTAGCCTTTTACGTAACGCTTGTTAAATCTGAAAAATGAAACAAACAGTAACGGTGATGTTACCGATAGTGTACATGGAATTTTTTGAAGTACACCAATCAGTGTACTAATATTATTCTGAAATATAATTTCTTTCAATAAAACAAGCAAATCTGTAAGACCTGTATACAGTTAAGATTTAACATACATCCCGCACATTTCTTGTGACTTCATTTCAAGAAACCAGATTACGGATGGTTATTTTTCACGTTCATGATGTGGTCACGTAACTTTTCCGTTTAATGATGTAACTTACAACGTTTCGCACAGTTCGCTTGCAGCACGTCGCTTTTATCATTAGTCGTGAGGAACAAGCGTAGGACTCCACGATTTATGAATGATTCGGAAGAGTGAATGAACGAGGTTGACGCATGCGCACTGCCGTTCGAATTCCATTCCCATTCCGATCTCGCTTCTATTCTCACTGCTTTATCCTTTGGCCGTTGCCGCGTAGGTATACGCCATGAACAGCACAACAGCTGTAGAATTCATAAAAAGAATCTGCTGCGACTGGGGTCCTTATCGAGGCCTCGGAATAGACGTTGCAATGAAACGGAGGAGGAACGCGGCTTTCTTTCACCCGTTACAAAATATTTGCACAACACCGTGCGTTGGTCCCCGTCACTAAATTGGGGTGTCGGCTTTTATAATTCCTGGTTCGCCACAAGCATGATTTTCCCTCGAGCCAGATAAGGAAATTGCTATTACTTTTCCCACGTTTCGGTCCTAAACAATCAAACTTTTCCCAAGGCACTGAAACAATAGAAATATTTTTTTGCTTATCAAATGAAAGATAGCTTTATTGTTTGAATAAAGCTTGATATTTTCATATTTGCGATTATTGCAAAGTTGAAAGATGAATCTATATTTACATATACAAGCCTGATTTTTAATGCTGTTCAAGTTTTCTGAACCAGTAGTAGTAGCGAAAACTGCATCTTGACGTGGATCGTCGAGATACGATCGCTTTTGAAAAGTCCAGCTTTGAAAGATCAGTATCTTTTCAACAGAGACCCTCTACAATTTCCCTGAAATACCTTTGAGAATATACAACGTTAGTATTCAAACAGGAATTACTCTCAATCTACTAATTTCATCTCTTGTTCGACAAGTAGCAGTAACAGGTTTTCCATCATTTCATCCTAACTCAATGCAATAATAGCAAGATTTTGAAACGCTGTAACAACCCTGTAATTATCGAAATTGTATTGAAATTGCAACTAAACGAAATTCGTTCCAATTTTCATTTTCAATTAATCATGCACGTACATCTTGTAGTTAATATTCAAAGAACGTATAGCACAGCATCGACGTCCAATATTAAATCTTGCTGAGTTAAAGGGAGGGGGGGGGGGCCAACGAGAAGAGGACACTTGTAATGTATATAACGGTCACAATAGCAGGTTACAACTTGTAGGTACAAGTCGTGAACGGTGGCTTTCCTTTTTAAAATTCGCAGCTGACAGTCAAAAGGCGACAATGCCACTGAATATTGAAGACATAGCTTCTTTAGAACACCATTCTTTGTAGTTGACCAACACAACAATTGTTGCGTTACGGTCTGCCTCATTTACGTAGATACTTCTCGTGTATAACTTAAGAGTATCGTTTTCATCTTCCTCGGAAGCATTTAATCTAAATTTCTCGGCAATTCAGTATGATTTAATAAATATAAGCTGTTTTAAGACCCAGAATAGGGCACTAAAAATCCAGATCTAAATAGCATCCTTTTTGTTGAACACTTCGTTATTATAGAAATCGGTGTGAGAAATGCGTGAACTACGTGAGCATTCGACTGAGATCCAGATTTCACGGATTTCTTTGTGGACCTTTGTGACCGAGAAGAGTTTCCAATGTTACGCACTGAAAAAGCGATCGAACCTTTAATTTTTAATCCATTTTTTACTTAGAGGAAATTTTTAAGGTAGATTGTTTACCGCTTGTTTTAAAGATCATTATACGAGAAACATACAAATCTACTATTATGTTGTCACACGATAACCCAAGAAAAATGGCGGCATCCACCTGCCAGTTTAGTTCATCAGTTTCTTTCTCCCTTTTTTTACATCCTCGCTTCTTAGCTTCCATTAAAGGCAGTTCTGCCTCTGCATAGCTGAATGAAAGGGCAAGTGTTTGCCGAACAATCCTGGTGGATAATGGTTAACCCAGAAACCCATAATTTCATCGATCGAATACTTCTTTCGCTTTCGAATAGTTTAAATATTTTCTTTTGCTTCTATTTCCTCCTCCTCTTCTTCTTCTGAGACTATTGACAAAATAGAATGATTTGACATGTATTACGAGAAATGTTAATTTGATTTCAGACATACCTATTTATTGTTTATAAAGATTTGCTTGTAAGTAACTTATAGCCATCTGCTTTGTCTGTGAAGTATTAATCAGGATCATATTTCTGCGTACTTAATTATACAGTCCATAACACAATAAATAGAGGGCTCCCTTTGGAACGCCCTGAAATTATAGAACATCTGTTACACTCGGCCTTATCTAAATTGTTTCAACGCCCCTTCAGAACTTATTACATTCGCAATGTTAAAAACTGAACGAGTTCCTAAATTAAAAGTTTAAAGTAAATTTGAAAAAATGTGCTATCTTGTATAATTGTTAATGTCAATTCGGGACGAAAGAATGATTCTTTTAGTAGCTTCAATTTAACGAGCGAATAAAACAATACATAATTGTTGAAATTTTTTCAGAAAATTTGAATGTCAGACAAGCGGTCGCATTAATTAAGCTAATATGTATCTTAATGAGGGCGAGGTCAGGGTGAAGAACGCACCGTAACATAACTGTTCATTAAGAAACACGTCGCCCACGTTAATTGAAATGTTACTGACAAATTTGTTATCATTAGCATAAAATAATCCTGAAGCATTCTAATTAGCCAGGCTCTCACGACAATTAAATGAAAAATGTTTGGGAACCTTGCTGGTTTACATTGAACATGTATGATTTTATTCGTACATTTCACGAGGAAGAATCTTCTTATCGAGTGTTTACTTCAATTACAAGATTAATATAAATAGTGAACATTTTTTTTTTCAACATTCTTTCATTCGTCCTATGAATATATGCAAACTACAATAGTGACTATATTACAAATAATATTATGAATTCAGAACTTCGTGTTACAGTTTAGCATTGCAAAAGACGGCAATATTAAATACTTATATGAGAACATTACATTAAATTAATACATGGTATTAATTCAACATTACGTGGTGTATAGTTTCCATATAATATAGAGTTTAAAATCTCCAAATGGACAACCCAATTTACAATTCAACGGGTTTGCACGTTTTGTGTTCGAGACAGACATCGTAACAGCATTTTTCCCATTCGCTGCAATCCTCATCCGTATGACAAAAAATCGGCGGCAAGTACAAATCGTATCTTCGTGGACAATGGGTTCTCAACGGTGGGCAATGTTTCTCAATTTCTTTCTCTTTTTCGACATATATTTCCGGCCAGGGTTCATGGAACGAAGGGGATTCATCGGCGCTGATCCACAGCAAAGGGTAGAAAAAGTTATGCCAGGCATATTCTATCCAACTCTCAGTTCTTCCCGACGGACAGCAATAATATCGATTGTCCGGCGTTCTGCACCAGTATCTGCAAAATTGCCCGTGGCTTTTACCGTGTCCTCCAGTTAAGCAAACGGTCGTGACGACGAACAACGTGACGATCAAACTACGCATCCTGGAACACTATAATAATTATAATAACATAGCATGATAATCATATGGTAACTTAGTAACATAGTAGATTAATGATATAGTAGATTGATATATAACATAACAACTTGGTAGCAGAGAAACTAAGTATTATGGATAGTTGATAACATAGAAATTTATTAGTATAGAAAATTAACAACTTAGTAGCACAGGAACTTGATAATGTTGGATCTTGATAACATAGAAATTACTTGTTGATAGAGTTGTAGCACCATTGAATAATAATATATTTCTATAATCATATAGAACAAGAATTATATTTCAATATAATATTATTAGTATCATTATAATATTATTATATGTATAATATTTGGTACATTATATGTACATATTTATAACTTTTCTTACAGAATGATTAGGCATGGAGATTAGTACTCACCCGTCTCTTAGTTTCCGTCTACAACTGATACTGCAGCGGACATTCTTATAAGAGGCGGAAAAACTGCTCTTACTTGTAGTTCTGTCACGGAACGGTTGTAAATTATTCCTCTTCTCGGGAGAATTAATTGTTTTGCATGCTTTACAACTCGAAACTCTTCGAAGTTTCATTTTCGACGAATCGTTGAGGTGACAACTGCTATGAATTAAGTGAAAAGAATATTTAGCGAGGATTTGAGAAAGCCGCTTTCTATTGAAAATACTAATGTCAAGATATGTTATTCTACATTGTATCCTATTTATGATGTTGTGTAATATTTTGCGTAAATAAAATTGTGTACGAAATTACTTGTTCGTTGTTCTTTCTGCTTTTTTCTTCAATGTATCCAGCATATTCAATTTTAAATTGGTAAAACGATCGGCTTCTATTCAAGTTCAAAATGAGTACAATTTAAACTCGTATGTTTTTGAGGTGCATCGAACTAATGCCAATTGTTGCCAAAGAATTACTAGAATTTACCAAGTTACTAAATTTCAATGAGTGTGCTATTATTTAAAAGTATTTTAAAACATAAACTATAACGAAAATATTTAAAGAAATATTTAGAAGAAACTGTTGAACTTCAGGAACATTCGATCACATTCAGTAATTTGTCATGGCCGAATAAATCATTCAGGGCTGGCTTAACAATAAAACGATGACAGAAAAACCATTTTCTGGCACCATGTTTCTAATTTTTAAAGTGGAAACAGAAAACACAAGTGAAATGAGATAACCTTCACAAAATTTCACTCTACTTTCTAAGGTAGACAAATCCCACAATTTTAAGTTACAACATTTTTCCAACTTTCGGTCTTCCCTGGATTATCGCCCCTCTTCACCCGCATATTACGCCGTCCCTGAATTTGTTCGATCGTCGTTTTCACTAAACGAGAACGAACGGATTCTCTCTATCGGTCGTCCATTCTAAACGCGCCCTAACAATGAACAGTTACGGCTGGTTACGAAGCGTCCTATCACACGGAGAGTTTCTCGGAAACGAACGAATCAGAAATATCCGTGAATAGTAGGCCGCATTTGCCACATAATTCCCGTATTGCGCAGCGATAGAATGCAAGCGTACGATTTTCAGAAATTTCTCGATAAAAGATGTGGATCAGTTAACAGTGGATAGTCAGTGTTGCATCGTTCCAGCCTCGTCTTCAGTGTTATTACACGAGTATGCGTGCACAAGCAGCCAGTGCAGTGCACTGAGCGCGATTGAAATCGTGTTCGTGGTCGAATCATCGAATCGTGTACAGTGTTGTGCAGTGTCGTACGAAGGTCGTGAACTTTCGTGAGATTGTTCGAGAAGCTCGCGTCCGGAAGCACGTTACGAAAAGGTTAAAAGGAAAGGTGGACGATCCTCGGTGGAAAGCCTCGGTAAAATGGCGGTGATCGGTACTCCGATTGGCGCTAAGCGATAGAAGAGGATCGCGCTCTATTCACACTCGTCAAGTTTTGTTTTGATCTCGTTCGATAGTCCAGCCCCACGGAAACCGGTCGATTCTCGTCGCTTCCGATCATTCGGTTTTATTTTCTTTTTCATCCCGTGTGAAATCGCGATCTGCGTCTCATTGGCGAGAAAATACGATCGAATCGAGGACGATCAAGGTGGTAAGAACCACCGACGGAACGGTTTTCGACGGCCGTGATGCCGCATCGTTCCGACCTCGAATTTATCGAAAGGCCGTACGACAAGGACCATTTTATCGAATCCTTGTCGGCTTATCTCTAGGTGAGTTTTGCCACGAGTACCACTTTTCCGCTTTCACTACCTGTCTGCATTTTCTGCGCGCAAATTTTTTTCATAATACTTTAATTCCTGTTCTTGTCACTTTTAAACTATATTCGTTATCTTGACATTTTTTTGTGCGCACATCGTCCCTTTGTTGTTGCTTCGTGCTCCTCGAATGGAGGCCTAGTTAGGTTAGGCCTTAGAAACCGATGACTCTGCATCTTAACGAGAATCCAGGTTGTTTTCGTTCCTATTGTCCTTCTAACGGTGCAATCTTCTAGAACATTGCAATATTTGTTGCAACTTTTTACATATTTTTCTCAACATCTTCTTTGTTTATTTTGTTTTCTTTGTAATCGTTCGTGTATTTCTTTATTTAGGTTTTTTCTTCGAATAATCATCGATGACGTAGATTGTACGTTTTGGTACAATTTGTCGTGCTTAGAGCTTTGTCGCGAGGTTTGTAACGTCATTGTTACTCATTTTATGAATGTCGTGTCTCAGGTTATTCCGATTTTTTTTAATCGATACAATTTTTTGTTGCGACATACAACTTTGTTGATAAATTTTTTCATTAAAATCATCGATATACAAAAATTTATTTATTAATATGCATTATTTTATTTTTAATTTTTTCGACCATATGGAAATTTCTTATAATTCGTTTAAAAATAATAAAATCTTTAATTTTTAAGTATTATGTTAATTGTTACATTGTAATGTTGCATTTCAATATTGTTTAAAATATTTGTATATTTAAAAGAAAAATTGAAATCCCTTAACCCATTAATGGCCAATATTTCATTTTAGGATATAACTTTATGTAAGAATTATACAAATTTTGTTTAACGTAAGTGATTTTATTTGTGCATAAAATTGCATTTAAAAAATGGAATATTGACCCATTAACTTGTTAATATATATATCTGTAGAAATGTATTTTAGAAATTTGATCAGAAACTTTTTACTAATATTGAATTATTGAGTGTTAAAGGATCTTGTTTCTTTTGTTAACCTTTAACCGCTAAGGTGACAACTTCTGTAAGTTGCTCGAGTTCAATCTATAAGACATTTAATAAAAGTTTTATCTAATTGATACTCTAAATGTGTAAAATGAGACTTGAGTCAATATTGCAGCAAATGAGTGATATAATTGCATAAATTGTATATGTGAATCATTCCATCATATTTTCAAAGATATGAAAGATACCTGATAATTTTATGTGATTAGATAATATTATGTTATAAATTTAGCCTATAAAAAATAAGTATTATATAAAATTTGTGATTTTATTGAACCTTTTGATTTTAAAAGGCAATGTGTATATACGTGTACATATAAATATATATCCTTATCCGTCTATACATATATAAAAGATATAACATATCCTTTTAAAACTGGATAACTTTTTGTAATTTGATCAATAATAATGTTTCAGATTTTAAATTGACAAAGAAACTCTCTATCTGCCAAAATGAAAATTGATAGAAATAAATTGAGGAAGTACACTTCTGTACCAGTAAGTAACAGTTTATAATGAAAATGAAAGTACATTTTGTATTAATGAATTAATACACAAGTTTTGTACTATAAATAAATAAATTTTTAGCCTGCAGAATGTCAGGCCCTTATAAGCAAACTGCGCTCATGCTCTCATGCAGAGTTGCTAGAAGAGCTAAAACAGATAGATGCCTGGACTTTTGGAAAATGTGAATTATTTCATTGGATTGATGTGTTAGATCTTAGCGATAGTATTTTGGAAGAAGCTGCGACAAAAAGTCCAGACAATCCATGGGAATTAGCCTGTGATCTCCCTCAAAATCGAGAGGTACAACTACCTTATACATTTGTTGTATAATTTCGATTAAAAGCGAAGTAAATATTTTAACAAATATTTATTCTACTTTTTATAGGCAAAAGAACTTCTTCTTTGGGTTCTCCATCTCACAACACTGGTCATTGAACATTCATACTCGCGGCATTTGTACAACAGTATGGAACATCTTGTAACATTATTGTCAAGTTGTGACATGCATGTTGTACTTGGTGTACTAAACATTCTTTATATGTTTAGTAAACGTAGTAATTTTATTGCACGTTTGAACAATGACAAAAGACAAGCTTTATTAAGCAGACTTAATCTCCTGGCAGAGGTAAATTAAATATTATTCTAATATATGTATAAAATAAATGACATGCTATGAACTAAAAACATTTTATGTAATTTTTAGAGTTGGGGCGGTAAAGAAAATGGATTTGGCTTAGCGGAGTGTTGTAAAGAATATCCAGATAAAGTAAGTATTTTTTACAATGATATATTATTTTTCATAATATATTTCATATTACAATATTTTAATGTTTTTTTATTCTTTTAGCCACTACCAGCAAGTGCCACAACATTACATTTTGAATTTTATGCAGAAAATCCAACATCTGACGCATCAAATACCACATCAAATAGTGATACAAAGAAATCTGGACAAACAAATCTTGTAACATGCATACATATAGAAAATGTAGACAAACTTGGCAAAACTCCAGCACAGATAATGAATGATTTATTAAAAGTCTATAATGTACCCCAAGATCGACAGATTGCGCTGTTCACACATATAAGACTGGCACATAGTTTTTCGGATTATCGAAGACGTTTGCAGTGCGTACATGCTCGATTGCAAGCATTATCAGTACTTGTGTATAATAGCGAACTGGAAGAAAATGCCCGTTGTTTACTGCATCCTGGACTCTTAGAAGAGTTAGTTGAATTATTGGAACTTCCGCACGCACATCTTGTTGAAATTCGTGCAGCAGCACTGCGAACTCTCACTAGTATTATTCATTTAGATCGTAATCCACATTTTCCAAAGTAAGCAAAAATTTAATAATGCAATAATAGAAATCTTAGTTCATACTACTAATGTATCGCTAATACTAAATCTATTTATCAGAAAACCTGGCTCGAGGTTAAACATGATTATCGACGTCACTGGAGCTAGTTCGTATCACGGATTTCTTCCTGTATTAATTCGCACTTGCATTACGTCATTGATTTCACCGCAATCTGATGGGCAGCCTTTTCCTTTGTCGCTTGTAACAGCGTTGTTTAGCTTTCTTTATCATCTAGCGAGTTACGAAGCCGGAGGTGAGGCTCTCGTCAGTTGCGGAATGATGGAAAGCTTATTAAAAATTATAAACTGGCCTGGAAGCGAACTGGAACACATAACGGTAAGATTTCTCTAGCCTTTTGTTGTTATATCACACATAAATTTCTTTAATGATTATTTTATATATACAATCGATTTTGTTACAGTTTGTAACGAGAGCAGTTCGTGTGATAGATTTAATAACGAATATAGATATGCAAGGATTCCAAGCACACGGTGGCCTAGCAAGCTTTATTAATCGCCTCGATATGGAAGTAAATATTTGCAGAAAGGAACAACCCTTTGAAATAGAACCGATGCATTATCAGGAAACTCCTCCGGCAACTCGGGAACGATCGATAGATCGAGACGAAAATCCTGCAACTTCTCGTCGCATGAACGAAGCGTTCGATGAACGCGAAGAATCCTCTAATCCTATGGAGTTGTCGGAGGATGAAAATATGAGTTCCAAAGCGGATGAGAAGAACGAACAAATACCGGATTATTCGTCTTTAAAAACTGGGAAAACTTGCCTGCCTCAACGTGCCGCGGTTTTAAAATCAATGTTAAATTTTACAAAAAAGATTATTCAGGATCCGGCTTTCTCTGATAGCATTAGACATGTTATGGAAGGCACTTTACCTTCCTCTTTAAAACATATTATTAGTAATTCAGAATATTATGGCCCTTCTCTGTTCCTTCTTGCGACGGATGTTGTAACTGTGTACGTTTTTCAAGAACCTTCTTTGTTGTCGTCTCTGCAAGATAATGGATTGACTGACGTTGTGCTACACGCTTTACTTATTAAAGAAATCCCTGCTAGTAGAGAAGTTCTGGGATCACTGCCTAACGTGTTCAGTGCCCTGTGCTTAAATCAACGAGGTCTAGAATCATTCGTGAAACGACGTCCGTTCGAACGCTTATTTAAAGTATTATTATCGCCAACGTATCTTCCTGCAATGAAACGACGTCGAAGCACGGATCCGTTAGGTGACACAGCTTCGAATCTGGGCAATGCTATGGATGAACTAATGAGGCATCAACCGAGCTTGAAGGTTGACGCAATTGCTGCTGTTATAAAACTGCTAGAAGAGCTTTGTGTAATGGGTTGCGATCCCCGTTATATTTGCTTGCAAGCTGAGGATAAATTCGATAATTCTCAATCGAACTCGAATTCCGGAAATCGTCAATCCTCTGGACAGTCTGTTGGAGTTGGTGTTGGAGATTCTGGCGGTGGAGGAGGTGGCGGAGGTGGAAGCAGTAGTGACGAAGAAGAAGATGATGAAGAGGAAGCCAGTACGAGTTCCCATCCTCAACGTGAAGAACAATCTTCATCGTCCTCCGCCCAACCTGGTCCACCACCTCAACCTAGAGAAAAAACTCCAATAGCTTTAATGGAATACATACAGAATGTAACAAAGTTTGTTGATGCTATTCTTAGCAATAATTCAACGGAAGATCACTGCAGAGAATTCGTTGCCCAAAAAGGCCTTGTACCACTATTGTCAATTTTGGGGTTACCTAACCTACCCGTTGATTATTCAGTCACACAGACAGCTCAAGCTGTGGCTACAGTTTGTAAAAGTATTTTGGTAAGACTCGTTGTAATTTCTATAAAAAGTTTGCAATATCTGACATCCTACACAAATTTTAATCTTTCAAACTACTTTTCTATTTTCAGAATCTTGCTCGCGAACCACTAGTTTTAAAAACCGGACTGTCTCAGTTAAACGAGGTTTTGAACTTGTTAAAACCATTGTACAATTACATGGAAGCTCCAGGAGGTTCTGTTTTGTTACACGAGCTCGTTTCTGCTCCAAATTTGGAAACAGCCTTTACCAGCGATACTGCGACACCCCTGCTTCATGCTATGAACGCTGCTTACGGATATATAATAATGTTTGCTCAAGTGTGTCGCACTAGTCAGAGTGAGATCAGAAATTTAGCCATGAACCACTGGGGATCAGAACTAGGTCTCACAGTCTTAAAAGGTCTTTCAGAACTATACACAGCTCTGATTTGGGAAAGTACAGCATTACTGGCACTTACTACAGAAGATTTTATTCCACCTGGTTGTGACTTTGGAAAAGAAGATATGGACAAACTAGTACCACCTGAATCGAAGACTGAGGGCGAGAGTTCTGGCTGGTCTGGTGCTGCATCCTCAGATATGGGAAGTAACGGAATGACAACAGCCATGGAAGCTTTAAGTACGGATCCACCACCAGTTCCCATGGAGGTGGATGAGAAACCAAATAATCCTAATACAGGAAGAGCATCTCCAAGTTCTCATCGATTTGCGTATCCGAAGCACTTACTAGGACTCACATCCAAAATGGGCAGAGCATTAGCAGAACTCTTTGCCATACTCGTAAAACTTTGCATGGGTTCTCCAATCAGACAACGTAGGGGACAGCAGATGTCTTTAATACCAGCTCTTCCTTCGCAAGCAGCAAGAAGTGTAGCTACTGCTTTAAATTATGTACTAATCCGTGGATTATCATGGGACAAGTTACCTCCATCAACGGTACCTAAACTTCAAGTGACTTTCTTAATGTGCACCTTGAGTTTTGTACCTCCTGCCCTATTTGATGAAAAAAGTTATCCGTTTCATCTGATGCTCCAAAAATTCGTTAAGCTAGGTGGACAAAATGCATTCTTTGCGTAAGTATTTAGAACTCATTCAATACATATACTGCTTAGTTTTCAGGTGATTTAATTATATGTTACATATTTTCAGTGCTTTCCATTGGGTATTATCCGGAGGAGGACAGTTTCCACTAGCTGAAGGATTAGAACATCCAAACTTACCTGATTGTACCGGAGAATTTTTGGACGGTTGGCTCATGATTTTAGAAAAGATGGTGAATCCTAAAACTCTACTGGATTCGCCTTACGTTGTTTCCTTAAAATGCACTGGAATGTATAAAGTGTACGAAACATTCGATCCAATAAAATATCTGACTGATATTCACAAGGAAGCTTTTGAAGCTGTAATGCTAATGTGGGGAAAGAAACCATTGAAGAGCTACGGAGCACATATGACAGAATTAATTTTATCTATTTTGCGACATATTCTAAGAAGTGAACAGATTATTAAAGAACATTCTCAGAAAGAAGAAAGCAATGAAGGAGCAATTTCTGGCAGCACTAGTGGCACCAGTGGAATCGCAAGAGCTGGAACAATATCCGACAGAGAGGAACTAGAACCAGACGTAAATCCAGAACATCTTAGACAATTAATGGATATGGGTTTCAGCAGAGCTCACTGCATAGAAGCTTTGCTTCATACGTTATCTGTTGAACAAGCCACAGATTACCTCCTGACTAATCCTGCTACTTTACGAAGATCAGATGTACCAGCAGGTGATGCGAGTGGACAAGACCTTGTTATGGATTTGGAATTAGTAGACGACGATCAGATAATGCACGCCATAGCAATGTCGCTTGGGGAAACAGAAACGCGAAAAGTTTTCGGCTCAGAAGAACAAACTCGTGAGACTACCATAACAGAAAGCATAGATGAATTCACACATAACGCGCTGAGTCAGTGCTTGAACTTACTGGACTTAATGCCTGATACCGTGTACAGAATCTGCGATTTGTTAGTCGCCATTGCTAAAAGAAATGGGGACGAATGGCGTGATAACATGCTACGACAACTCATGAAGGAAATTGGCAGTCTGATAGACTATCTGATAGGAATTGCTGAGAGCCAAGATCCAAATGCTGGTGCAAAGTTAGTAGAATGCGAAGAAGCTAACAAGGTCACAGGACGTATATATCTCTACACCATGTTTTTTGAGGGAACGTTTCAGGAAATGCGAGTTCCATGTGCCCAGATTGTAGAAGAATATGCTATCTTGAATAAACTTGTACGTTTGTTGGTGTTAAGCGAGGGACCACTTACAGCGAATAAAAATAAATTCGTTAAGGAAGGTAATAAAGATACACCCTCTGCGAAAACACCTAAATGGCTGGCACCATTATTGCTGCTGATAGAACGTCTGGAAAAAGTAGCTATATTAAAAAAACGAAAAGAATTCATGTACAAAATAACGAACAGATTGTGGAAGTGGTTCGACTTAAGTACAGGAAGATGGACCTTATACTCATCTGTAAATAATCGAATAATTAACGATGCATACTGGGCTGGCGAATCCAGCACCAGAGTAATGTGCAACAAACGAAGATACGTGATCAACTTTTCTACCATGACACAAGTCAACGAAGAAAGCGATAATAGGAGACCCATCACAATGGGTTTCAAATTACACATCGGCAACGAAGATGGTGGATCTGGTTCTGACTCGAACATGGACACCGACGAGAACCGAATAGATGATAAAAGGAACACCGTTCTCCAAGGACTGGACCCCAGCATGGCTCCAGGTATAATACGTGCTTGCGTAAAATTGATGGCCATTCCAGTAGATCGGGATGCTCTGCATGCCTCAATGAAGGTATGTTTGCGGTTCACGAGAGATTACGAGAATGCTGAGATATTTGTTCGAGAAGGAGGCGTGAAACTTCTTTTGGATATGGCTGAATCGAGTAGTTTCGCTGGTTGTATCAATCTCAGTACTCTTCTTATTCGCCACGCCTTGGAGGAACCGCGCACTCTTCGTCAAACTATGGAAAAGGTAATCCGTAGTCGTACCCAAGGTAATATACCACCAGCATGCAAGGAGATTCTGTTCATGACACGCCAAATCAACAGCGCTGTTTGTCGTAACCCGGAAGTCTATAGAGAAGTTTGTGCAAACATTTTGCGAGTAGACATCAGTTTATTAAGAAAAGAAGACGGTGATAACAGGTTAATCGTGAAGGCCCTGCCACCTAGTCACACATCAGCTTTACCTATGGTGGAAGAAGCCTCCATATCCGTGGTCAAGGACTTGCTGAATGCTCTGATAAAACCTATACCAGTTACTTCTGACGAGAAGTCCTCGACACCCACAAGAAGCCCTGAAAAGAAGGCGCCTTATCTAAATTCTACTGTGGAATGCTCGACATCTTCTCGACGGGATGTTCTAAGGAATAACGCAACGACAACGAATGATACTCTTGATGATGAAGATCAAGTTTCCCAAATAATTCCTATGAAGATCTATCCAGATGTCAGCAGCAACAGCAAAGCTGAACCTGAGGAGGCGAAAAAACCTTTGCTGGCGAAATCTGCTATCTTGAAGATACTTGCTGAAGCAGTTCGTTCATACAGCGCGGTGGCAGGTTTAATTACAGAACACGTATATAGAGCAGGACAAAGTGAAATGGTGACAGAGGATACCTCTGCACTTGCCTTTCTCTTGGACAAACTCTTACCTATGTTACCAGAAAATTCCAATGATAAACAATATAACATGGCAAGGATGTTGATAGCTGCGATAGCTTCTTGCAATCATTCTCCTGATGCTCAGACAATTTTGGTTACTGAGGTGAAAGCAGCATTGACAAGAACCTTGGCCCTCCCTGAAAGCTCAGAAAAACACGCGCAATTGCAATTGCTGATCGGTTTGATTTCCACCATGATTGATAGTTGTCCACCAACTCCTCATAATCAGTTGAGAGCTTCTCTGAAAGTTCAACAATGTAACAATGTCAATTACATTGTGAGAATTATGTTGAGGAAAGGAATAATAACTGATCTAGCAAAAATCCCACACAGTCTTGATCTTTCGAGTCCTAATATGGCTGGTACCATCAATGCTGCTTTGAAACCGCTTGAAACACTATCTCGAATCATAAATCAACCAATGCCTGGTGCTGTTAACAATAAATACTCAAAACCAAAAAGTAGGACGGTTCAAGAAGAACCTATTGGAGAACAAACAGGAACTACTACGTCGGAAGCAACACACGCAGTTGGAGAGGAGACAAACGAGGATGCAGAAAATACTGAACATGACATATCTGTTACGGCTGAAAGTCTTGAGCCTACTTCTGAAAGCCAAGTACACGAAGAAGCCGTCCTTGAAGATATCATGGATCAACTTCTTGAGAGGTAATCATAAATAATGTTATTTTTAAATAATGTACAGTATGCCAGATTTAAGTGCATACGTCCAATAATATTTATTTAATTTCAATCTCTTGCCCCAGGAATGGGGCGTTTGGTTTATAATAATCGTGATACTATAAATTAAAGGCATTTCAATAGGGCATACTGTATGTTTGTCAAATTTATATTAAAAAACTTTATTTTGAAAATTATTATTTTAGGTTCATGTAAGCTGCTGTACTTATAATCAAGTAGTGTATTGTTTTCCAGGGACGGCTCTGGTGTGACGGAAGATCAGTCCTTGCGCCCTCACAGACCAATGGACATCGACGACGAAAGTCTCGCGATACGGGATGGCGAAGCTGATTTCGACCCAACACGGGACGCCACAATACGTGAGGATCTGCTGAGCTCTGATTCAGACTCCGACAGCAATCCTTCTGACGATAACGAGGACGAGGTGCAAGACGATGAAGATGAAGAGGAGGAAGAAGAGGATGACGGAGAAGAAAACGAGGAAGAAGAGGAAGAGGAGGAGGAGGAATCTTCGAATTATGAAGAGGATGGAATAGAGATTTACGAAGACGTCGGGGAAAGTGGCGTTTTCCGCATGTTCCCGTCAACAGAACGGGACGGTAGCAATGTCGTGATGATTCGACACAATATCGATACTCAGGATAATGTAAATACCTCTGCTACGGTAACACCGCGATCTAGTCTTCCGTGGAATACAACGTTTCCTTTACCTCTCGGCTTATTCGAAGACCCTCCTTCAGTGTCCGAAAGTAGCGGTATAAATTCCCATCCACTGTTAGCACCGCAAGGTGGTTTGGATGCCAGTGGCACAAGAACTCAGAGAGCTTTACGGCCACGAAGGTATCAATATTTCCAATTGCCAAATTCACGCAACCCAAATCCACCGGTAATACTGCAAAGACTCTTAGGACCAGCCGCACAAGCGCTTCCTTTATCTGCCAGTCAGGTTTTAGCTTCCAGTTTCCGAGATACACGGGTTGTTTTAATGGATAACGGTCTTGGAATATTAACGAACCAAGAAGAAGAGCAAATAGACCTCGTGGATCAGTCTGGTTACCTTCTGGGACCTAGCCTAGCAGCCACATTAAATAGTACTCCGACCGCTTTGCATTGGTGGATCGAGGAAAGTAAATTGTTGGACGGTGATTCCCAGACAGACTGTTGTATGGGTGTTGTATATAAACTAATTCCGGGACTGGAGAAATATAGGAACGCTGAATTGGCAGAACGAAGGGAAAGACGCAAAAAGCAACACGCTTCTGAAAAGAAAAGTGAAAAAGATGGTAAAGAAGGGAAGGATCATATGAATAACACGGAATCTGGTTCTTCCGCTGTGATGCCCATAGAAGAACAAATATCAACGGCATCGACGTCGCAGAGAGAGGATATTGCCGACTTTGTCCCGAGATTCGAAACTTGCGTTGAAGCGAGTCGACCTGAACGCACACCCGACGAGGACATAATCGATGTAACGGGCGAGATGGACACGACGGTCCAAGAAGACGAGGAACGATCGCCTCCACCACCGCCAGAGGAACAACCGTCAGAACCCAGGGATCCTCGAATCAGCAATCGAAACCCCACTTTAGAACTCGCCGAAAGTATAGTTGACTCTGTTCTTGGACCTTGTGCATCCGAAGCGAGCAGACTGAGACAATCTGAACGTATTGTGGAGGGATCCAACACTAACGATACGTCCAACCGTTCCAACACATCTATAGTAGTCGATTTCAGTCAAGAAGCTAACGAAGTCTTGTTAAGAGAAATTGATTCGTCCGAATGGATTAGAATTTTCACCGACGACAGTCAGTCGAACGTTGAACGAAACGCTAATGTCGTAAATCAGGATCCTACTACTTCTACGTCAGGAAACGTTAGTGCAGAGACATCGGAACAGCAACAGCAGCAACAAGAACAGCCTCAACATCCGCGACAGGAACAACCACAACAATCACAGGAACAATCGCAACAACAGCAGCAACAACAACAACAATCTCAGTCTCAAGACCAGCAACTGCCGGATGGTGTAGATCCATCGTTCTTAGCTGCCTTGCCAGAAGATATGAGAGATGAAGTCATAGCTGAACAACTTAGACTTCAACGAATCAGGCAACGAGCACAGGCAACTGTGGTGGAGGAACTGACTGGACCTGTCGAGGTCAATCCTGAATTTTTAGCTGCTTTACCACCAGCAATTCAAGAAGAAGTCCTCGCCCAACAACGCTTGGAGCAACAGCGACATGCAGCTGCAAGCGCCAATCCTGAAGATCCAGTCGACGCGGCTGCATTCTTCCAGAATCTGCAGCCTGCTCTTCGACAAGCGATTTTGACTGACATGGAAGAGTCACAGATCTCCGTTCTTCCTCCGGATCTAGCCCAGGAAGCTCAAAATCTTCGCAGAGAATGGGAGGCTCGAAATCGACACATCATGCAAGAAAGATTCCTTAACCACGTTAGCCAAGGAAATACCACCTTATCCAGTATACTTAGGACTTCAGCTAGACGTACAGGTGGTGGTAATCGTTATGAAATTCACACCGTAGCACAAAGAGGTCAGTGGGATCCCTGGAGCAGCCGCTTTGACTCTGGTATAACGCATCAAGGAGCTAGCTTACGACTCAGAGGCAGACAGTTATTGGATCATGAATCGATGGCTTGCGTACTTGTGTTGTTGTTCGTTGATGAACCAAAAATTAACACGCTGAGGCTTCATAGAGTTATCAGGAATCTTTGCTATCACGGTAGCACAAGAGAATGGGTGTCTAAAGCTTTGTTAAGTATCATGGAAAGAAGTAACGACGAAAATAAAGATATTGCCATGGATTTTGGTGGGAAATTTAGAAGGAAAAGCTTGGTACCGATGATGCACCATGATTATTGGTAAGAAACTTTATTTTTTTTTTAACTTACATGAAATTTAAATCAGTATTAAAAGACGCTCTGTTTTTCCTCAGTGCTCCTAAAATTTTTGACCAAAGAAGTAATGCGCAGTCATGGTTAAACATTAGCATTGATGCTGCATTAGGTTGCAGAGCAAATGTTTTCCATATTGTAAGACACGGTGGTAAAAAGTCAGAGAGGCAAGGTAGCAGTATCGCAATCCATCCTCAAGCAGCACCTACAGTATGCAGGTAAATTAATTAATATAGTGACTTTGAAGTTTAGGAATATACATTGTTCTGAAATGCAATCATATGTATTTTTATAGACATGCATTGGAACTTCTAATATCGTTGGCTAAAGGCTTCCCTGGATACTTTGTGCCAATCAAATCTAAAGACTCAGATGACAAAGAAGGTAACAAGGATAAAGATTCTAGTAACAAAGAAGAAGCTGGTTTAAAAAGTAAATCTACATCGAAACCAGATTTCTGGGACATGCTGTTAAAACTCGATTCATGTGCCTCGAAGAAAGGAAAATCTGTCGCTCGGTCACATTCGAACTCGAATTTAGGAAATGATTCAGAACGTAGAATGACCAGTTTCGAGTCATCTGCTTTCGGTCATTTAATTTTGATGCTGAATTGGTCGGTCATCAAACGCAGCAGCCAATTAACGGATAAACTTTTGAGACTGCTCTCTCTGATCTCGATTGGATTGACGGAAATGAATCCTTATTGTAGACAGGAAGGAAATAAGAACAAGAGAATGGAAATGAACAAATACCAGTGTATCGCTGTGCCTGAAGAACATCTCAGGTTGGCTGTACAAGTTTTAACCAGCAAGAGTTGTTCAGAGGAAGGATTAGAAGATGCAACTGCCTTGTTGCTTAATTTGTCCCATTGTCCTGATCCTACTAGACAATTAATATTGAAATTATTGTTGGAAGGCGCTATGGAATTGGCTAACGTCGTTTGCGAACACATCAAAGATTTGATGATGGAGTTGAAAGTTTTGAACCGTGAATTGAGACGAAATTCTATGGAAGAGCAACCTTCGACTAGCAGTGGAGGTTCCCGAGGAATTCTTTTAGATAGGTTTACGAACGAGAGCGTCGTAGTCACTGCACCTAGTAAAGTTAAAGCTGGAAGTGATCTTCAGTTACCATCCATGGCTGCCCTTGTTAGCAAAACTTCTAGTCAGGCATTCTTTTTAAGAATACTTAAAGTGATCGTACAAATAAGGGAAGCTGTGCGCTTAGCGAATAGTAAGAAAACAGGTACATTTGCAAAAGAAAATTTTATAGTTAAGCTTCACTTTTAAAAAGCAATTAATTATATTTGGTTTTAATATTTATTTACAGCCAATCAAACTTCTGAAAGTTCTGTAGATACTGCAAACACTAACCAATCTTCAGAAGGAGGTAATTATTTTATAAAAAATATGATTCCATTACTTGAATAAATTAAGAATAAAAAATACATAATTTAATTCTTTTTATAGGCGAAGAAAAGCTTCCATTATTAAGTGAAAGTTTAGTACTGGATCATTTGTGGGAAACACTTAGCGCCTGTTTATTGGAATTGGAATATACTCCTGATCATCATGCAGTCTTAGTTTTACAGCCCGCAGTAGAAGCATTTTTCTTGGTTCATTCATCATCGAGTATTTCTCGTGATCGCCAACTAAATACAAATGCAGATAATCGGGAAGTTATTCCCGATCTAGCACCAGTTTCACCTATATACTCAGATAACGAAGGTACATCTCAGTCGGAAGCTACTATTAACACTTCATGGGATATGACGCCTCCGCCACAGAAGACGCTACCACCGGATCAACTGAAGTTCCTCAAATTTGCTGGTATGATATCATTTTCTTCGAAAATTATATTTTTCCATTTTGTTAACTAATTCTTAAATATCATGAACATTAGTAACTAGCAAATTTTTAATCTTTTATATATTAATTACAGAAACGCACAGAACTGTCCTAAACCAAATTCTTCGCCAGACAACCACGCATTTAGCGGATGGACCATTCTCCGTTTTAGTGGATCATACTAGAGTTCTTGATTTCGATGTGAAAAGACGATACTTCCGTACAGAATTGGAACGGATGGATGAAAGTATCCGCAGGGAAGAATTAGCAGTACATGTTCGTAGAAGTCATGTCTTTGAAGATTCATTCCGACAACTTCATAGGCGGAATGCGGACGAATGGAAAAATCGTTTTTACATCGTCTTTGAAGGTAAATAAGAGGACAAGTAGTATGTCAAATTTGGTTACTTTTTAAACTATATTTATATTACCGATTATTCATTCTAGGCGAGGAAGGTCAAGATGCTGGAGGATTGCTTAGAGAATGGTATGTCATCATTTCTAGAGAAATTTTCAACCCTATGTATGCCCTGTTCACTGTAAGTCCTGGCGACCGAGTGACTTACATGATAAACTCTTCTTCGCACTGTAATCCTAACCACTTATGTTACTACAAGTTTGTTGGTCGAGTTATTGGTAAGTTTTTCTTTCCTCATATAATCAATAGCTTACTACTTAATTATTGTATGCTCATTTTTTATGAAATTCTATAAATATTATTACAGCCAAAGCAATTTACGACAACAAACTTCTAGAATGTTACTTTACGCGTAGTTTTTATAAACATATTCTGGGAATACTAGTAAAACATACTGATATGGAAAGTGAAGATTATAGCTTTTACAAGGGTCTCGTATATCTCACTGAACACAATATCGCCGATCTTGGATATGAATTAACGTTTTCCACGGAGGTAACTTGAAATATTCATTTGATTTATGTGTTAATATATCGACAAGTATTTAATTTATAATATATTATGTTTTTAGGTTAATGAATTCGGCGTTAACGATGTTCGTGATTTAATACCAAACGGACGTAACATCGTCGTGACTGAAGAAACGAAGCTAGAATACATTCGGCTCGTGTGTCAAATGAAAATGACTGGAGCAATCCGTAAACAGTAAGTAAAGAAAAGCAATGAGCATTATCGTATAAATACATAACCTTATCGTTTTATAATTGGGAGATATAAACCTTTTCTTGACTTGTTTCTAGGTTGAACGCGTTCCTAGAAGGTTTTTATGATATTATTCCGAAACGACTGATCTCTATATTCAATGAACAAGAACTTGAGTTGTTAATTAGTGGATTACCTAATGTAGATATCGAAGATCTTAAGGCCAATACTGAATATCATAAGTATAGCGCAAATTCTCTACAAGTATGTACTTCAGTTTAAACGTTATAGAAAAATGTGTAAATCAGTATTACATATACAATTTGTTCTTAATTTAGATCCAGTGGTTCTGGCGGGCATTACGTGGTTTCGATCAGGCAGACAGAGCTAAATTTTTACAGTTCGTCACCGGAACTTCAAAAGTACCGCTGCAAGGTTTCGCTGCTTTAGAAGGAATGAATGGTATACAAAAATTCCAAATTCACCGTGAAGATAGATCCACGGATAGACTTCCCTCGGCACATACATGGTAAATTTTGTATATGTATTTATATTTGATAACTTTATCAATCAAATTTCGTAATAAAGTGTATAGTTCTTGACGGACTTAAAAAATGTAAGATTGATAGTAATACATATAACGTAACACAAAAGTGAGAGTGTTATGTATGTTTAATGACAAATTTTTGTTCCTTAGTTTCAATCAACTGGATCTGCCCGTTTATGAAACTTACGACAAGCTCCGCACGAATTTGTTAAAAGCGATCCACGAATGTAGCGAAGGATTTGGTTTCGCCTAAATTACTGCAAAGTTGAGCAAAGTTGCGTGATTTTGCATGAAAAAGTCTCTGAGCGAAGAGAAACAAAAGATCAAGAACAGAGAAGAAACAGGATTAAAAACACAGAAATAGATTATAAAAGAGTATCGATAAGAATGTTTGATCTTCGCTCAAGATCTAGTATATAAATGTTTACTCCGCTATATACATATTAAAACTAAAAGCGTATGTATATACGTAAAATTAACGATGTAATTACCGATGATTACTGTCGCTAGAGTTTATTTTGTTGAATGATCATAAAAAAAGAGGAAGACGCAGAGAGCTTAACGATAATTTCCGATGAAATGGAAAGAAACTTAATCGGACACTTTAATTAAGGTCCTTAAACGGTTAAGAAAATAACATAATGATTCGATGTAATTCATCCTTAAGAGAGAACGGCAGCGGGCTGAAATAAATGTAATATAAATGCGACTCGAAGCTGCTCTCCTCTTGAACAGATTCAATAAAGGGGAAAAACAAATTGTTGCCGAGGCGGAAAGGCAGATGGAAGTGTGCCTGTATTCCGAGTACGTGTTTATTTCCTTATTATTACGCGTGGAAGGAAACAGCAAGCAAACTAGAATACATGAAAACCTGTGTACGCGTGTTAAAATATATTGTGCGTAAGCGTGTACGTGTTGTATGTATATGAGTGAATGAGAGAAAAAAGTAATATTATTCAAAAACCGATTAGACACGAGCCTAAATACAAGAAAAACATTTCACGATGTTTTATCCTTACGCCCGCAAGAAAAAAAAAATAACGTATGGTTGTACACTATTAGTATTAATATATTATCTAATTCTTAATCGCTAGTAATAATCATTAATTAATATCTTTTTAATATTAATCATTTAAGAAATGTGATGTTAAAAAGGATGTCATGTAACATTTTTCCTTTTTTTCTTTTTTTCCTACAGATAGGTAATGCAAAGTCACGTCCAATTCGCCCCAACTCTTCGGCTCCGATATTCCTCAACTTCCTTTAACGATTTTAGTCTACTTTTGTTCCGGAAACGAAACGAAATTTTTAATCGAACGAATGTTAATTTTGTAAACACATCGAATGGGACAATATACGTTGAAAAAAGCATAGATACACACCAATCTTTTTTCGCGGTATTGTTAGGAAATTATTGCTTAGAAATTCGCAGAATAAACTAAATGTTGTATTTCTTATAAAAAAAATTGCGTCTTTTTTTTAATTATACGAAGAGCAGCTTCTGTCTAAGATTTAGTATTTCTTGATCAATTCTAGAAAAATTGAGATTTCAATTATAATCCGGAATAATGAAACACCCGAATTATAAAATTTATAAATATTTCTTGTTTAAACATTTCCTCATTTGTAACGAAACAATTGATATGCATACAATACAAATGTAACTTTTACATCCGTTTTTCGTAATAGTTAATAATTAAACATTGATAAATGAATCTATTGGTTTTGAGGAAATAATATTTTAATGATTTTTAAATTAAAATAACATAGTATTAATATAAAAAAATTTTGTTTTATTGATAATACAACGTAATGGTATTAATTTGTTAAAATGTGATTGGATTTATATTTATTTCAAAAACCAAATAGATGAAGGATAGTTTTTGTATTAGTTTCGAGATGTAAAAGAATTTTTTACTAAAATTATTTTTTTACATTTTTACACGGACAAAAAAGGAATAAGACTCTTCTTGCATGTATATACTACTTTGTACAATAAGCTTGTGTGAAAAAGTGAAATATATACATAATGAAAATGTAAACTACAATTGTATTGTATATCAAAACTATTTACAATTTATTATAATGGTATATTGGCAGAAAATGTCTCGTGTAGCTAAAAGATAGGAAAGTTATAATTTATCCATAAGAACAGTATAACCTGTAATTGTAATTATAAAATCTAGCATCTTGAAACACATCACAGAATTCAGAAATTCGTTAAGTTAATTAGTCGGTGCTCCTCTGATTTACGGTGAGGCTTTAGGTTTTAGTTCTTCAAAACATGGTCTAAGAAATATGGAATTTTTCTTTGCTGGATTATAATATTCATGACCCTGTAACATAAACATATTAATATTAATAATCTTCTTTCCTAGAAATGTTAAATATAGTTGATATCATTTTAAATAAACATTAATTTCAAACAACATTATGTATAGAAATTAAAGTAATTGAAGTTTAAAAAGTATTATGAATATTCATAACTTTCTATTTCCTTCAGTCCTTTATAAGATGCAAAATAATATCTTATACAATAACTTCATATTAAAGTTACATATGTAATAATCATATAAAAAGAAATTACTTTTGACCAATCATAAGACACTGCATAAGCAAATATTTGTCCATTGTGATTAAAACAACAACGAGTAATAGGCTGTTCCATAGGTTCTGAAGACTTTAGTTTAGTTCTTGCATCTTTATCCCAAAATCCAAATGTGCCATCTCCTCCAACAGTTGCAACAGTACCATGAACTGGATGAAAGGCAATATCATTGACCTAAGACAATAAAACTTATATTAAATATGAAACAAATTTTAAAGAACAAAAGCATCTAAACTTAACCAACCGCGTAAATATCTTGATATCCATTAGGAGTTCCATTCGTTCTATGACACTTGAAAGTGAAATTTTCTTTGGAACTTAAATTTAAATGATGTATTGCTACACGACCTTCTGTACTACCAATTGCAAAACCAGTAGGAACCTTTTTCTTATCTCTAAAAATAGCAACACATCTATACTGGTATTTTAAACTTAATTCCACTGTTTTGTACTCCCTAGGACTGCCCTCTAATTGATAAACTATCAGTCCTCGACCTGCAGTCCCTACTACAGCCATTGGATAATCCTATAGTAATTAAATATTTTAGTTGTAACCGTTATAAATAGTCAAAACATTAAATATGTTCTAAAGTGATAGCTATATGTACTTACAACATCAGCACAGTAACATCTCTCAATTAAATTTATAGTCATTGCTGGCTTAGGATTTCGTAAATCCCAAAACTGTGAAGAATTTAATTATTAATATATGAAGCTTATAAAAAAGGATTACATTAAACGAATAAAAACGCACTCTTAATGTTTTGTCCCAGGAACCTGTCATAAGGCATGAATATGTACTAGCTTTGATCCAATGGCAAGTTTTAATGGGTGCATCATGAGCTGCTACTTGAATGCTCTGATTTGAAGCTAAGTCCCAACATTTTGCTGTTTTGTCACAAGATGCCATGAATACTTTTGTCCCATCCTATTTTAGGCAAACGCATTATATATTTTTAAAAATTTATTGCAATAGTGTTATTCTTAGCATTGTTTGCTATAAAGTAAGTAAACTTACGTCGCTCCAACAAACATCGAGCACTGGAGCTGACATAGACTGCATTGATTTAGGAACTGTTTTTCCAGATTGTTCAACTTCCCAACAGCGAACATTGCAATCCCACGAACCGGCGACAAGGAAATTTTGTGGAATAGATGCAGGACTAAACGCAAGACTAGAGATAGAATCATCCGGAGGAGAAACAACCTCAAAATCTTGCATTGGATTAGATGATGTCGAAGTACCCGTTCGTAGGCCACCGCTTTGATTGAACATCTTTAATAGTTTTTGTATTGAGAGGTATTATTCAATGCAAAACACGTTGCTCTCAACGTAGATACGATGTAATTATTTCAATTCGCGTATCACAAAACACTTAACGTTTTATACACGTGGTTTATTTGTGTGTCAAATAATATATAAACTGACATAAGCGCTACTATCTAGAAAACGAATAGAATGAATACTGCGTATGAATTTTAAGATGGTAAGTTCTAGAGAACTATATATCTATATAAATAGATGGCGTAGCAAGCGCTTCTGCAGAGACATTACAAAGTAGCGCCCATAATTTATATGTGTAGTGCTATTTCGAGTACAATCTATTCTTCTCTAAATTAAAAGCAAGTGTAGAAGAGAATTTTTAATTTAGAGAATTTAGGAGAACCTAGACGGAATCAAATATATGCAAAGAATCTAAGAAAGCTTAGGGAGAATCTAAGGAAATTGGAAGATTCTAGGGAAAACCCAAAAAGAATCTAGTGAGAACTTAGTTGTCAAATTGCAGATAGAATATACGATACCTACTTGGGTGTATTCTGTACCTTGTCTTATGTACCTCCCTATCTGTGATTTCAATAAACCTATTATTTTTAACATGTAATTGCACATATGTATAATGTTCTCCTTACCATAACAGGATACAGACTCTTTGAATATTCAGTAGAGTAATATTTGTTCCATCTATTACGTAGTTCTTGTTTTGTCACGCTTAATGAGTTAACGTGCTTCGTGTGAATTTACACGTGTCATCGTTGTTAATCCTTTACTCGATATAATTATGGATAAGAGTTTGCAACAATGTTTAGAACTGTTGAAAGAAAATGAAGACGAGATACGAAATGGTGCCGAGAATGCGTTGTTAACCATCTGTCAAAATATTTTATCACATCCAAATGACAAACAGTATCGAAAGTTGTTGCTCGATGATCCTGTAGTTATTCAAAAATTGCTCCCAGCTACTGGTGCCATGGAATGTCTGTTTGACATTGGCTTTGTAGAGGTAATTATATGATATGTTAAGGTAACTGTACAGATTTTTATTTTACTTTATTTAACAGGCTACAGACTATCTCTTATTACCACAAGAGGTATCTCTTACAAAGCTACAAACATTAGAAAGTTTCCTTGCAAAAAATGCTATAAAAATTAATCCTGCACGAGCACGTACTGTTAGGAATTCAGCAATTTATGACTTGTTACCTGCAACATGTAATAAGAAAGAGAAAGACTTTTTAATGGGAATTATAACAAATTTTCAACATGTCCTACGGTATGAAGATGAAGGGCTTCAAGAAAAAGCTAGAAAAGTAATACCAATTATGGAGCTTGAAATTGCAACCATGAAAAGAATCAGGGAATTGCAAAAGTAATTGTTTTTGGTTTGATAATATGTTTACAATATAATATTATCATTTACAGTGTATTTCATACATTGAATTTTTCACATAGACATGCCAAAATAGCTCAAACAGAAAAGACTGCCAAAAAGCAATACACTGAGGATGACATAGAAGATGTAAAAGAGTTGTTTCTTATGGAACTTTTACATTGGTTTAAATATGAATTCTTTACATGGGTCGATGGTTTGAAGTGTACTGCATGTTCCTCAGAATGTAAATATCTAGAGGTGATAAAATCTGATGACCCTACTATGTCACGAATTGAAGTGCAAAGGTAATTAATTTCTTCTTTTCCTTTAATTTCTTAAACAGTTGTTATTTTGAATAATAAGAAATTCACCAAATGTACTTTAGATGTACCAATTGTGATACACTGGTTAAATTTCCACGTTATTGTGATCCAGAACAATTGTTAATCTCAAGACGTGGGCGTTGTGGTGAATGGGCTAATGTATTCACCCTGTTCTGTAGAACATTAGGATATGATGCAAGATATGTACATGATGAAACAGATCACGTTTGGACAGAGGTGTGTAATGACCACTGCCCTTATATTAATGAAAAGTATATTCAAAGGTACTCATTAACTCACTCATACAGAAATGTTAATTACTTTTGTGATCATTAATGATTACCATTGAGAAAATGAAATCAACAATAGTATATTAATTTTTTAGGTATGGTCCATACGCGAACAACGATGGATTCACGTAGATCCATGCGAAGATATTATGGATCGACCTCTAATGTATGAAAAAGGCTGGAAAAAGAAATTAACTTATGTAATTGCGTTTTCAAAGGATGAAGTACAAGATGTTACCTGGCGATACACGCGAGATCTATCAGGTGTATTAAAGAGAAGAAAACTTTGTTCTGAAACTAAGTTATTACAGTTTATTGAATCATTAAATAAGTATCGTCAGTCTTCCGCGCATTATAACGCCTCTCGTAAGCAGTATGTAACAAAACGAAAGTTAATGGAACTTGTCGAATTATTACATATGCCCAAAGGACAAAATTCTGATGATGATGATAATTATCAAGAAAGATCCACTGGTTCCTATGAATGGAAATTAGCTCGAGGAGAAGTTTCTCAAGTATGATATTTATTTCTTAGATTTGTAGATTTGTGTATTATAAATACATATTGTTTCGTATTTTCATATTTCAGGCAAGCCCAAAGACAAACTATTCCTGGGATATTTCCAAATACGGCGATACATTCCACTTACGTTATTCGATTGTTCAAGATAGGTATAAGGTAACAAATAATGATAGTAAAGTAGTAGAACAAATATCTGGATGGCAGAATGGAGTGTATGAATCACAAGGTGGAATATTCCGCAAATTAGAACATGATTGGAAAATGGTATATTTAGTTCGTTCTCCAGGAACTAGTTGTGGCAAGATACAGTGGAATTTTGTAGTATCGAATCCAAATTTATGTATAAAGACCATTAGTTTAAAAGTTGCAGTAAAAACATTCTTCGAGGCTAATATATCGTGGGAAGTGGAAGCGTTTTTTGATAAAGTGGACCAAAATAAATCGACTGTATTTCCTATCGATGATTGTACCAACTATTATACAGAAGAGTTGAAGGGATCAATAAAATTGATTCTTACGGCCACAGTTTCCGGTGGTCACGGTGACTGTGCATGGCAACATGCTCAACTATTTCGACAAAGTTTGAAAAGCGAAGAAGACCAATCTTTAGTACTTAATATTCAGTTGGAAAATCGGTAATCACAAAAATCAAGTTACTGGGGATTGTTGATATGTAATACGAGCTTTCCTTATAATTGGCGTAACTAGGTAGGGACCAGGGTGAGTCTACCCCTCTTCAAAGTATGGATTGACTTTCCTATCCTTCCGACTTAGCGCGAGGAACGTAAGACCTAGGATACCGTATATTAGAAATTTTCAGATTCCTAAATTCCTACATTCTTAATTTTCCATCTTCGAAATTCTCAAAATTTCTAAATCCCCAATCCCAACATTTCTCAAATTTCCAAAAGCCGCTTATGAGGATCGTTAACGTTATAAATGAAGTTAGAAAACCTGAACCACTCTAGGAGAAAATCCTAGTTACGTAAATGCTTATTATAGCAATATATATTAATATTATGAAGATAAATAATTATGATTCTCCTATCAAGAATACATTAGAATCGATAAACATAATTTCAAAATAAATAAAAATGTCTCATGTCTATGAATTGTTCCTTGAAAGAAGAATAATGTATTTAGTCGCAAATAAAGAGAAGTCTTCATGACTTGACAAGTTTGAAAATTTTTATTTCATGTACAAAATAAGCAGACTAGTGATGGCACTTTATAAAGGCATTCGAGTCCAAATTATGTTATACAATTTTTAACAGTAATCTCGCAAACACTAACGCTATCTGAACACAACATTTTTATCTGTATATAAATTCTTGTTCAAAATGTATCGAATTATCGTATTATAGAGAATATGATCACTTAAATTTCTTTTAAAAACATTAATATTTTTTATTGAAATAACTTTGTCTATATTATGTATATATAATATGTCGTTGTGTTTCAATTCGTTCACAATATAAGTTGCAGAGTTGTAAAATAGTAACATAAAATATCAGTGTGCTTTTCCTTGAGATAACTTGAAAGATTATAACTTACGATTGTATAACATACGAATCAGCAAAAACAGTGATGTACAAGTTGTTGATAAAGAAGTTACGTTAGATAAAGTTTATTACGTTTGTATGCAAGAACGCATAGAGAATAAACAAATATGATATCACAACGTATAAAGATACAGAATGGAACATTGTTACTAAAATACATTATTAACATACCTTGCAGAATGCAGTGTGGGCTAGATATATTTTTGCAATGCATTTGTTGAAGTAATCTTTCATCTACCGTGCAATATATATTTTCAATAAAGTACCGAAATACAATTCCGGCCTAATGTTTATTTATTTACATATTATTAGCGTATATCCCAGCACCAATAAAGTCTTCAATATCGTCGTAGTCTTATACGTACGTCTCATAACATATTTCATACATACAAAAAATATTTAATATCTACATTGTTACAGATCATTAATGACTATTTAAGTAATGATTTTGCGTGTTAGCCGTATTTAATGAGTTTTTCGATTAATACTAAATAATATTGCTCGAAAATGATGTATAAAATAAAAGGTAGGCACTGGTATTCTGAGATTTTACGTGATTCACTGTAACCTCTGTGACTGTTTGGTCGTCGTATTTGTACCATCTAGACAAATAATACATTTAATATCATTATACTATTTTTATATAAAATGTATTAGAATTTCTGAAGCGATGTACAGAATCTACACAATTGATTTTCAAAATGTGAATCTTGTTCTACTGGTAGCTTAAACTGCAAGACTTAAAGTTTTTAAAACTTTGGAAAATAGTACATTACAAATAAATGAGTTGCAAAAAGTTACAATTTACGAAAGTAGATTTCAGTCTTATTTACTTACTTGTTTTGAGCGGCATTCTTACAGAAAGCCGTATAATGACCACCTTCCATGGTTCCGTAATGATTCGACATTGCATATAAACTATAACTGTAATTACGAATATTTGAAATGGTATTACTGTCCATTACCACGTATGGTTTCAAATTAAAACCTGTGAGAGGAAAATCGACAGCGGTATTTCTCTTTTCAAACCATCCACCGCTTTCAGCGAAACGATTTAAATGTATCACTATAATAGGTGCTAATTTAACGAAATCAAATTTCTTCGTTGCTTCTCGAGACGTCTGACATTTTGGGCATTTCCAACCAATTACCTTTTGACCACTTACAAACTTCAAAATACAATCCTGGAAATCGAATTAGTCAACTAATTGTAGGATTAACAAAACACATGCCGTAATACCTATATAACGATTATTGCTATAACAATAAATTGAAAGTATGGTTAGAAACTGAAGACTTACATTTAATGTACACCGGTTGGCATGAGGTAATGACATAGTCAAACTATTAAAAGTTTCATATGTAGTACTACTTTGTTTACAAAAGCTACACGTAATAGTGGATCTTAGCTGTCCAAAGAACAAATCAGATATGATGGATTTTTGGGATTCCATGGCTTTGTCCCAAGCTTTTTCAGCGACCGTCAAGTCGGATAGTACTTTACAACTCTAAAAATGTAACATGAAAATAAGAAATCTAATCTAGCGGTCAAAAGTATTTTAATTGAATGAAACTATACCTTCTTTAGATCATTGTGCATCCAATCCAAAAGGAAAGTCAGAAATTCATGAGAATCTTGTTGCTCGTAACTTTCAAATTGTAGTTTGTATTGTCCCACAACGATCTATCAATTATAATTCATACTTTAGTGCATAGAAATTCATTGAAATACCCATAAAAATATCTGCAGAAATACCTTAAGATCAAGAGGAGATATACTCTTATACTGTCCTCTCCAAAGTGCTTTAATTACTTGAGCTACCTCTTGAACAACCTGACCTTGAGTAGTATTATCGTTGCTTGTATTAAGATCGTCGGTGTACAAATTGTCCATAAAGTATTTCGCTAGGTGTGTGGTGTTACTTAAACACTGTATAATACTGTTCATATAACACGAATTGCCCAAATTCTTCAATCCTGTAATACCTGGATGCTGTAATAGAAGTCAACATACTGAATGCTTCATGTACTTTCATTAGAAAATCCAAGTACTTTAAGTATCATACATTAATCACATTAGTTGATCACTGAACATATTATATGTGGAGCAACAATTTCTTTCTATGCAATGAAGTTTATAAAAATCTGTTTCTTCCCTGTATTCACAGATTACCTTTTTAAAATAGTACACTTTAAAATTTGGCCCAAATTTTCTAGACAAGTTAACCATCATTTGTTTACAACTTATTTAATCATAAAGCAGGAGAATCACATTCATCCACGTGTTTTAAAAGTATATAATCGATTGGTTAAGTATCACTGAACTTTCTACACTATAATGAACACAATTATTCTTTATTAAACGTATTTACAAAGTTATTGATTTATGTAGTTAGCTTCTAATTAAAAAGTTACGTGAAGTAACGGTGAACGTCACACAAAATTTAGTGACGATAGTCGGATAAATACTAATGCATATATCGCGACCCATTGTTCCGGAAAGGTTCGAATAAATTGGATTGAGAAGCCATAGATGTACAAAAACTTTCTTTCTTCATATACATATATATAGATACCACGTAGAATTGATAAATAATGCGTGTTTAATTTAATATGTTTTCCTTTTAACTTTTCTTCATTTTGAGCTGAATTCTGACAATCGAATATTGAACATAGGTGTACGTTACATGTTATATTAATCGCAAATTGTAAATGTAAATCTTGCTTATTTGGTACGTGGTACTTCGAAACATCCACGTGGACTGTAAACACGTGGATGCCAGCGGTGACTAATACTTTATGCGTAAAAGCTTATGATAATGACACTTACAACACTTCCATGAACAGGTGTCATTCTTTCCTCGCGATTCGCCCAACTCAGATGAGACGTTTTATTGTCGGTATAAGTTCCATTTTGATTGTACGATGATATCTGTGGCTTTGAACTCCTGTCTATTTGCGGTGCTTTCCGATCTATTAACTAATTAATGAAAATAATTTTTTTAAATACATCTTTTGTAATGATAAACTGTTTAAATTAGAAGAAACGTACCTGTAATAAATTGGGACTGGAATACGATCGTTCCAAATTACCACCTATTGTATTATTATTATTCATTTTTAAGGGTTCCTTATGAATTGTACTTTCATTTTCCTTTGTAGACAAGTCTTTGTAATTATTCTTCGTAGATTTCCTAGAAAATTAACAAATACGTTTATAGAATATAGATAGAAATAATCATTTAAATTTGATGTAATACTTACTCTCGTACTTTCGTCCGTTCCGCAGATATATCTTTGATGCGGTGTTTTAATAAAGCAAGACTAAACTCTAAGTTACCCTTTTCATTTTCTTCTGTCGTATTTAATTTGATTGGATCTGTTTTTATGTGGTATTTAGTAAGTTCATCTTCCAGTTTTTTATATTCAGTTTGCTATTATATAAAATAAAAGTTATTTAGTTCCATGTACATTACACTCAAGGCATAAATTAACTTTTAGTATTTTTTACCTTCTCTTCTAACTTCATGTAGAGAGTCTTCAAATTACCACGAATATATTCTTCTTCATTTGAACTTTTGTATTTGGTACCATCTTGCATGTATAAAGCACGTTCCTCTTCTAAAATTTCTTCTTCTAAACCTTGCTTACTCTTGGCAAGTTCGTTCAACTCTCTCATTAATTTCAGCACCACTTTTGACTCAAACGTGGTTGTATTCATAGAAATTGGTTTGTTACTTCTATCTATGGTCGGTTTCACAGATAGGTCATTCTTTTTTGTAATATTTAACGACCTTCTATGTTGTATTTTCAGTGAATTATTATCGTACTGCCTTAAAATTGTACTACTTTTAGGTATTTTGTCAGTATCAGTAGAGGAATTCATCAAGTTGTTAGACTGCATAGAAATGTTATCGCTTATATCTGTATCTATATGTTTATGCCATAATTCTTCGTTTGAAATATTGATTTTTGATGTATTTTTCTCTTTATTTACAACTTTTAAATTCGTCATTTTACTATCACGTAATTTAATATTCTCTTCCTCTTCTAAATGTATCCATTCAGGATACTCTATGTTATCTAATATCTCGTCTGGAACACTGTTCAAAGTAGGCTCTGCTATTTTAGGATTTGTTGCAAATGCTGGGTAACGTGTCAGCCATTCTGCATAGCCACCGTTCAAGATAGTAATTTTTTTATATTTTATACCAGGATCCCAACCTTCAAAAATTTTTCTCAATTTATTTAAATGATTATCTGGTGTTAATGTTTTGCTTGACGTATTCCAATCAAGTAAAATTATAACATCAACATATTGAGCTCCCCTGTGTCTAAATAAGTATAAAGCTTTCTTATCTTTATGGAGGTATTGCTCAAAATGCGTTGTTACTCCACTGAAATGAAAACATTGATAATTAAACTTAAATGGAGTTAAAGATATAACATTATTTTCTTTGTATTTACCCACCCTGCTTTTATTTCAGTGTTTGGAATGTTAATGATTTTATCAGACGTTATCCTTGAGGCCTCATACTGAGACTTGAGTCTAATATCAATGATCAAGTATCTAGCATCACCATCTTTTTGCATCAACTGAAACAGCTGATCACAATTTATAATTTCTTCATTATCATCAACCAATGGATCTCTAGTTGGTGTTTCAGGCAATTTTATAGGTCCATCAATCGGAGACATATAAGAATCAATTCCTACTTCATTGTCTATATCCATTTTCTCCACACTGTTACTTTTTTCCAATTTTGGCTTTGTCTGTTGCTTATATCGTGCATCTAATCTTCGGTTCAAGACTGCAAGTATTTTTTTTACTTCACTGATCTATAAGGAACATTTGTATGTTTTATCTGTACATATAACCACTGAAGTAGAGCACTGAATATCAGCTTTAAAATAACACCTCAAAACTTCACATTCAGAATACCTTTATCTGTGAACGATAAGTTTAATAAAGCATACGCCACTTCCCACCTGATTGACATGCATATTCGATAAGGTGGACGCTTTGTCGTCTTTATATTCCTGTGTATTTTTCAACCATTCTATGCAATCTAGCCATCTCCTTAACATGATGAATTGATTCTCCTCATCTCCATGTCGCCTAGCATTTTCTGCCACATTATAAATATCAGGCAATCTTTTGTAAATATCAGATGGTCTTTTATCTTTGAAATTAATTTTAGCCTTCAGCAACAGATCTTTTATACAAGTGTAATGTAAAGGTACTTTATCGGACATGTTTATTGAGATACTGCAATGTTTCTTCAGTAACTGTTTCTAGAATACAAATTACTGCTCCGTTTCAACCTTTGAAATAAAAAGAAAGTCGTTTAATTACTTGAATTCATGCTTATGCTAAGGTTATGAAGAAAATAAATAATCTATGATTAAATTAATAGTTTAATATCAGTCATATATGTTTTTATAAAAATACATAGTTCATGTATTTACAAATTCTAATCTGAATATATATTTTCACCAATTAGAGTAGTTATAGGCAAACCACTGTATTTATCGAGGACTGACTGTTTTTCCACCCTTACTGCTTCGTTACCGAGACAATGTCCGTGAATTTTGATATTAGTACTTTTCACATTAATGTACAAAAAATAGCACGAAGTGACATTTTTGTTGATGATTAGAAATGTTAAACTTTTGTAAACACTTAGCCGTCAATGAAATTTTTTATTAGAAACGGTGTTCTACCGCTATTCTACATTATAGCAAAGTAACATGACGTTTATTACAGCAAATTTAGGCGCCCTCTAAGTCTCTGCATATCAATAAAGAGACTATAATAGTTTTTGCTACTAAATCAGTTTGCTCATGATACAAAAATCAATAATATTAGATATTCAGAGATTTTTTAAATATAGATATATATAAACAAATTGTTTTGTTTAAAAATATTAAACAATTTTAATATGTCGATAATATAGTTTTCGTGTTATAGTTAACGCTCACTTTTCGAGATGGCGGTTGTAGTGTATTATAGTATAGGGTTCTTTATACATATAATGATTGTAATCTTTATTCAATTTAGGACTAAATAAATAAATATAATTAATATTTTGCACAGTATTTCGTATATATTTATACAAATATATATGTATACATACAAAGATATAATAACCCGAAAAAGAAATCTTGGTTTTATATTGTTTAAAATCATTTAATACTATATACATTTGATGTGTTTTAACAATGATAACTTGTACATGGTTTCACCCCGCGTATGTACAGTTCAATAACATTGTTTAGGTGGTCAATTGCTATCACTTCAGCTTGTACAATTCTCTTTATCCGTGTCCCTAGTACGTCTTGGACGGTGGTCAGTATAAATGGGTTTGCTGTCCACAGGAGTCCGATAATTTGGCAGTCGAGAGGGTTGTAAGAGGGCTTTGACCAGTTTGTCAGCTACCAATGTACGTAAGAGAGGGTCCTGCGCTTCTCAAGCTCCGCTACGTCGATTTGTCTTCGACCACGATGGATAAACTCCCTACGATTTGTCACGCTGACGATTCCCTCATTGAAAATCAATTGACGATTACCTCTTCTGAATATTCTAATTTTTGTCCGGACATTAGTATCCTACTCGTTTGCTAATAGCGTTTAAACATTCAAAATTAATCTCACCTTCAAGGATTCATAAAATTGTAAGAATTTGAAATGGAATCAAAGTATACCTATTTATCCTGAGTATTCTTTAGGTCTTCGTGGACTCTCCTTTCTAGGCTCTTTCTAGGTTCTCCTTGGGTACCCTCTAATCTCTTCCTAAGATTTCCATAGATTCTTACTTAAAATTCATCTAGGATCTCTCTAGGCTTCCTTAATCGTCACAGAATTGAACATAGAATTTCTATTGTCATGCAAAATCATGTACGCGATTCGCACGAGAAGAATGTTAATGTTAAAGAGGTTGCATCGTTTAAGCCAGTAACAATATGGCTGAACGAACAGAACGGAACGGAATGGAGTGAAACGTGCAAGGCTGTCGGGATGGAGTGAGTACGGTCGACAGTAGTTGGTGGGCTATAATAACGTATAAAGTAATTAAGGACATCGGGCGACAGCCAGGAAAAGGGTAGGGTAAGGAGGGTGGAGGGGTAGTGGGGAGGGTGGAAAACGGACAGTTTAGGGAATGCGACATTTACATAGTAATTAAATCGCGGGAGCAAGTGGGACCGTTGGGGAAGATACTGGTGCTCGAGCAATTACAGACGCATTAGATTGCGGTAAGCACTTGTTTATGGCCTTACCCGGCGTCGCTTCACTCTACTCGATTCTGTTCACTCGTTCACCTCACAGTTAGATTATGCTAAACCTTCCTCTCTTTTTTTTTCTTTCTTTTCTTCTACTGATCGTTTGCTATTGTGTTTCGATTGCAATGGTCAGCTACTTAATCACCGATTATCTATTAAGATTTGTTTCGAAGCTGCAATTTATCATACAGGTTGAGACGATGTACATGTTTCTGATTTGCAATACTGCAGTAATTAAGTTGATCAATAAGTATATATAGCTAATATAGCGTATTTAAATATACCTAGGTATAATGCACCTAGTGTACTCAGTGGATTCAGTGCACTTGGTGTGCTCAATCTAACAGGAATATATATTTATGTTGACATCCTTAAATCATCGTCGCCCACACGCTTAATCTTGTTTCAATTTCATAAAGTAATTCTTGATGCAATAAAGATACATTTTCGAACAAACAAACTGGTCGATTAACGTTCTGGATGCACTATGCGCTTCATTCATTCCTTGTCGTCTCTCAATTAACTAATTGAAACGATTGCTGTACCTCGTTTCGATCGTAAACAAAACGGCTAGTGCTCCGCTCGCGAACGTCGCTCTATGGAAATGAAATTTTACTTAAAAGCAGTAGCAGCACTAGTAGCATCGCGGCAAAATGAAAACGGGGCCATATAAGGGTGCGATATTCAATTAGCGAGCGGCGACAACGATGACACATAGTTGTCTTCGTCGGATGTTAAACGAAGTAGAACGGACCCTTGGGGATGGCCAGCTGTTAGCATAACTAGACGGCAAGTGCTGCGAGGTATATCGCAAACGAATGACTTGGTTTCTTCATCCGAAAACTATAAATTTTCTTTCTCCGTGTCGCTCTTGGTACAATTTGTTTTACACAAATTTATATTATTTTCCGTTTCTTTTATGCTCCATTTGAAGAATTTCAGCCTTGGTTACGTCAATACCACGTTTTATATTTCGGTGAGAGTAGCTTCCAAATCTGAAAATAGCAATAAAAATCCAATTACTGACACAATGCAAAATAACATTTTTAATTCACAGATTAATAAAATTATATATAATAATTATAGTTATATGTAACAATTGTAAATTTAGTTATTCAGACAAAAGTAAATCAGATGTCATGTAACGATCACAATTCGATACGTTTTGGTAAAGCTGTTTGAAATTTGCTCAAACTAGTTCCCATCTCACCGTGACTTTGCTTTTCAAATAAATATTTCGATCTATTTGCACAAGGGGGAGGGAAGAAGGACTGTACACGGTCAAAGGAAGGGAGACAAGCTTATTGTTAGTCTATTTTGTACCCTACTGGTTGCTGCCATTGGGATACGTTTCAACCAACAGACGAATTGGAGTCAATAAACGAAAGCATGCTAGTCGTTACAATCACAAAAGCTTCTAAATTCTGCATGTACGTTCAAAGACTTTAAACGTGTAATTTGATTTTAATCACAGTTTCATGGAGGATCGTTTTACAGTTGTACAATTATTTCGACTGCTCTTTTATACTATAACTTTTGTCTATTCATCTTAATGCGAATAAAATGTGCTTGTAAAAAAGCAGAGAGAATGTGAGATAATATATCATTTTACGTACCAACGTAAAAAGGTTTGTTATGGCAAGTGTTTTTGGCGTAACTAAGAAGCTAAATTTTATTGTTGAAAATTGTACTTTTGGATTAGAAAATTACATGTACCATAGTAGCAACAGGACTCCTTGATAAATACGACAAAGCCACAGTATCATTTCACTTTCAACTCTACACCTAAGTTCAATCCCAAAATACAACCTACCAATATTAAAGCCATCATACAATTATGCATGTACATCCGAGTAATTAATGACAGAACTCCAAATCCTCCTAATCCACAAAAAGATATCCCTAAAAAAAACAGCAAGGTAGTCTGCGGTCTACCCAAAAAAAGGAGTATCCAACTCGTAAAAGCGGGGGTGAAGAAGGATGGTGTTAAAAGTGTGTACCAAAAAGAGCATCCAAATCTCGACGAAGACAGCCACATAACGAAACACCATGATACTGTAAAGGATAGAACACGATACAGGAAAAAATAGTGGGGACGAATAGGTTCTCTATGCTTGGCTCGAATGACTTTGCAGGCAACAATTGAGGGAGAGAAAGGTAGACGCATAATGGTTGGAGATCAAGAACCATAATAGACCATAGGGTATACGCGACGGGATACCAACTGACTGACTGACTGACTGACTTATTTGTATTATGGCATTATAGAAGGCAACCCTATATCCGGGGCCGTGAATCCGGTGGCCCCCGTTCAACGTCGGAGAATTCAGCCGACACGTCGGCGGCGAACAGGCGAAGGGACGCCCATCCAGTTGACCTGCACCGCCTAATTTGACGCTTTAACCTATTGTCGGTGCACGAAGGGCCTTTCAATCGAGGAGGGTATAAGGAGAATCGTGAAAAGCGCGTGGGTCGTTTGTCCTAGTCCGAAAAATGCGGACAGGATGCGGAGCCGGTGGCGGAACATCGCGTACAATGTCCATGTCCATTTCCTCAGACGTTCATTCAGAACATCAAAATTATTCGAGGAGATATGTACTGGAGTGTTTGGCAATTTGTCGATCTTCGAATTCAACCGGGAGTTACTTTGAGCCCTTTCGTGATTTATTCGGGACCATTTTACATACGTCAAAGTCCCTAGAACATACAATCTCGTGTCAATGACAATTAATTTCAAGCTATTTAATTAAAATAAATTATCTATACAAATGAAATTGATATTATAATGAAACATTTTCAAATACTAAATGCACTTTGAATTTCTGTCTTCGTTGAAACGTCAGTGAGGGTTTTATAACGCGTAATAAAAGAATAAATCGCGGCTTATCGTTCCATTTAAATGTGAAACAGAAAATCTATGTTATCTGCAATGCGTATTATCTCTAATAAACCGATACGCTCTACGTAAATATTCTCGCAAATTGTATTCGCACCGGGAAAACGCTTTTCATGATCTCTGTTATTGCTTCCGATAGCGACACGCGTATCTATAATCAAGAAATTACCTTTAAAATTATACTTCAATCAATTACTCTCGGTACAATTTTCGGTGATCGAACGAAACATGAATTTACAACTCACGATTAACACGATCCCGATAAGGGCACTTATGCAGTTAATTACTTCAAATTACACCTTTATCAAAATGCATCCACCATTCATAAAGATCTAAAATTACCTCAAAATTATGTTCCGAGTCCTCTTTTGCTTTAGTCAATGTTATACATTAGGAATAAAAATGAGGAGTAAATCCGAAGTTTGTACGTTCCCAGATTCGACCGATCTTGTGTCCCAAAATCGAAGTCTGCAAAAAAGAAGAAAGAGAAAGAAAATAATCAATGACGCCACTTTGTTCCCAGGGCTGATTTGCGAGATAAAGCGATAGGGCCAGGATCGAGGTATCGTTAATACAAGAGAGATTATACGCATCTGCCGCGACTCGTAGCTCACGTCCGGGCACAATTGTTGCCGATCGAGAAAATATCTTGGCTGGATGTTACAAAACCCCTAACAACAATAATGATGTCGATTTTCTGCGTGCGTGGCCCGTACCATCCATCATCGACTGGTTATTATTTAAGCCGCAACTTGACGCCATAAATACGTCGTTAGAGGTAAAGTCCTCGCTCGTACCGGGAACAATGTTGTTCGCGATGACATTGATGCATTGGACCTCATCTTTAGGCCAGCGACGGCGTTACTTATTGCACCCGCTTAGGGAGGATCGTCGACGGACAATTAGGACTCGGAGCAGTCCGCTTTCCAGATACGTTTTATTTCCACGAGCCTCAAACTGATTCGCTCTTGCGAAACCATGGACGACGAAGACGACCTTGCGCTACTTCCGAATAATACATAGAAAAAATTTGCTCGTTGCATCGGTCCCTTTACGGGGGATGGAAAGTTATGAGAAATATATTATTATAATTGGAAAAAAGAACAGAAGTAACGATAGAGATAGGAATCGTTTTGAATAACTGAAGAAGAGCTGGAGATATAGATGCTGTAGTGGAGGATCCTCCTTTTATTACTGTAATTTGAAAGAATTAAATCCTATTTCTAGAGCGAGCTAAGAAATTCAGCAAATTATGCGGGATTCAATGCGATATTCGGATCGATTTTCTGTCCGCAGGATGCGCCGTTTATGAAAACGAGCCCGACAAACGATCGGTCCTGAATCAATTTCGATTGAAGGATCGTGCAAACAATTACGTGGTGCTTTATTAACATTCACGCTAATATAGCAATAAATTCGTGCGAAGTAGCCGGCCACGTTCGGTACGTCGATCGATACGCGCTTTGTATATCGTTTCAAACCGGTTCTCGATAGTATATTATGCAAATATTTAGCTATTAATGTTTTCTTTATGACGGTGCGCAAGTAATTTGTTTCGTAATTAGTATTTAGCGTAAGAGTTATTCGTTTGGTAATTACGCGAGCGCGATACTCTTCCCGTCGATGAGAATCCGACAGTTTTGCATACAATTTTCATTAGTCCATCGTGGCGCATTAGAGGTTAATGTGATCGGTTAAATATTGGAATTTACACGTGCTAAACTCGCGACAGAAAAGTGCTGCGTTCCCGGCCGACTAATATTCGCTCATCGTATTTGGAATAAAGCTCATAAAGCGTTCTACTTTTTCTATCTCTCTTTTTCGTTGCAGAATTTTTTGGTAGAGATGGTTAAATTATGAAGAACAATTTCATTTATCTATATTAAAGAACTGCCTGTCCGTGTAACACACAAAATTATATCGAGATATAAAATTTTTAATTCCTAGATTGAAAACAGGAATGAAATTGCAATTATATTTTCTACCTCATCATACATTTACAAATGAAATCTACCTTCCATACTTTTAAAACTTCAACGGACTATAAATCCTTCATAAATGTACCACTCTGAATATTACTACCTTGCTTTAAACGATCTAAAAGTAATTATAAAATTATTCGAATGAATCTTTCTTAGAGCTTTTGTTTCTCATTCAAAAACTATTCATTAAAATTTTTGTTCGCTTTCGTATTTTCATTTAACGGCGTTAAACGGAGGAAAGACGATTAAAACGAGACAATTTCATTCGCGAGCGTACTTGGATGGAATATCAACAACGAATGCATTTTCTCGAGAAGATGTAGCGCTGTTGATGTTGTTTCAACGGAGAAAAAAGGAGTCGTGTATAGCGCAAAATGAATGTAAAAATAAACGAGATCGAGAACGAAGTAAACATGGTCGTTCACGATAGTCTGACTGAAATATGCAAATGCTAGCGTGTGTAGTAACACGAGGGATAAAGAGGGTTGGCGGCGTGATTCCGGACAATTCAAATCTTTCGTTGTAGGCGTCGCGAGGGTGGCCCTTCTCGAATACGTGATTTACCATCAAATTTTACGGGAGAACGAGAAAAAGAGGGTTAAGGAGACTTCTTCTACCGACATTCATTGAAATAAAGACATTTTTTGAGAAATATGGAGGCATTTTAAACCCTGCATCAAGTAAAAAATTAGTTTTTCAAATTAGACCCATCAGAGAATTTTTAAATTAACTGCTTTCAGTGGTTTACTGAACGACTATTATATGATACATTATAAACGTGATCTACTTATCCTCATACGAGATATGCAAAATCATTTCCAAAAGCCATCGCAAGCTGTAGTGCAAGACTGAAACAAGATAGAGCAGCGAGAAAAACAGTGTTCCCTCTATGTTCGGTCAGAAACTTCCTTATTTTACGGATCGGTGATAAATGAATCTCTCTTCACTCGCGAGAAGTTCACCCGTCTATCACACGAAGACGAAGAAGCTTGACAAATGATAAGCGCATGCAAAGCGAGGTAAAAGCAGATTTTGAGTAGAGTAAACGTCGCCACCGGGCACCAGATATCCACGGTGTGAATGGACCCGACACATAATGTTCGAACCTGTAGTCTCCTCTCTCTTTCTCACTCTCTTTACTATGCCGAATGACTGATAGTACGAAAGAGGATAGAAAGTTAAGCCTGTTTGTCGGGGTCCTACGAATCGAAGGCAGCTGTGCGTTTGGGCCGCGAAGGCTCCTTTATGGGGGACCCAACAAAGCCGGCTGTCGTATTTGGACAGTATTAGCGTTAAATTTGGTCAATGAAATAGTTTCACAGGGACGTGAAGGGTGTGTAACACCGGGAACGCGGATTCCTCATCGATGATCGACCATGTTCGACTTTTTGACGTGTTAAGAGCACTGGCGTAACTAGGATTTTCTTTCAGGGGTGGTTCTGAATATTCTAACTTATAATTGTGATAGTTTGAAGTTGCAAATTCGACAATTTAGAGATTTAAAGGTTTAGAAATTTGGAGGTTTAGAAAATTAGAAATTTGCAATTGGTATTTGGTAACTGAGAGTTTGAAGATTTGGAAGTTCCCAGATTTGGGGATTTGGACAATTGAGATTTAAAACTTCTCAAATTTCGAAATTTGATCAGTCCCTATTTCAGGATAGACAGAGCCGCCCTGGTCCCCACCTAGTTACGCCACTGGTCGAGAGTCCTTCTAGCTTCTCCTAGTAGTCCTCTCGTCGTCGGTGAACTTCTTTTGCGCCTTCGGACAGAGAAGAGCATCGTTATTAATCATCCATTCAACTCCCTCTGTTTCCGGCTTAACTCGGATCTGAGAATAGCAGGTAGCGGCTCTCGCGACGGTAATTATAATTAGCCTATTATCCAGCCGACTGGAATTTTCCTTCATTTTTTTTTCTCTGGTCCGGAGCAGAGGTCTTTGTTGATCCTCTTCGGTTGGTGAACAACGAGTTTAAGAGTGGTTGGTCGTCTGGGATCCCACGAACTGGCTCCTGGATACAGATTTTTAGAGATCATCAATGAGTTCCTTTTGGCAATCGTGATGAATATTTTTATTTGTTTTTAAGACAATGGATGGAAGATGTTAACATGATAATTGAAAAGAGAATCTAATATGATTAAACTGTTGCAGAGTTTCATACATGCGGATAAAATGCATAATCTATTGGCCTTGTTTATTGATTTTCGAATTAGGTAACGATTGAACCGAGTTTTATTAATACTGTACCCGAAAGATCATCGCATTATCGAGCTTCACAGTCGGGTTAACCGTTTCGTTACGCATCGGAACTTCTTTCGAAATGGTTCCATTAAATCCACCTCTGCTGAAATGTCTCAATTCTTTCGTCTCAATCTTCCATCCAGTATTAGATGCATGTTTTTTCACAATTTTCAATTTTCAAATTTTAAGGTGAATACTTCTTAACCAACTTAGTTATTAGTTAACGAGTTTGTTCCTCTTATTAATTAACATCAATTACAATAAACCTGATCAAAAGTTATTCAAATTCGCATAAATATAGATAATAAAAAGATAAACGAACACATAGGGACCACTAATATGCTAATCATTACCAAAGCTTACCTTCTGTTCAATTTAACCACCGATTGTCCCTCAAAGCGGAACCTGAACACGCATACGATTATAAGATTTAAATACGATCAAATGCTTAGAAAGCGTGACGTAAAAAAAAAGGACCGAGTCAAAAAGAGAAACGAACATAGTCCAAATTAGACGAGGGGGTTACAGGAGGAGGGAACGAGTGGCTAACTGTATGGTTATCCCATCATCTGCCGTGGAACACGATGACACGGATCAACAGTGGGCAAAAGGATCTCCGTTGCATGGCTAATATAATGCAATCATCGGCGTGTAATGATCGGGTCACAATGGCCGCCGGTTGGGTGCCCCTGTAAAACTGATTTCTCCGTCAGTCCGACACTTTTCGTTTGCTCTTTTTCCGTCGCGCGTACGACACTCTGTGGCCGTTAATAAAAGCCGATGATGCGTGAAATTAGCGAGCATTTATCACCGTACCGAAACCCCCCATAAGCTAGCTCAATTATCGCTTTATGTCCCGTAAAACGAAACGAAAAGAGAAGAAAGGAAACACGGAAGTTGAGGAAAATTTAGGATGCTGATTCCGTCTGGGCAGACGTTAGTTCTGAAGAAAGAACATTTGTCAACTGGAAAATTTGGTAATGTAGAAATTTGATTTTTCTACATTTTTAAATTTCTGTTTTATTACCCATACGTGAGTAAATGAAATTAGTTTAATTATTAATTATGAACTTTAACGCACAATCCTCAAAACTATAACTTGTATGCACAGAAATGAAGCTTTATACGTGGTTCATTCTTCACGCCTGAATGGTCGAACATCGACTAAACGGATGTCCCGTCATCCAAATAGTCAGGTCTCCCTATTTGACTGCAATTCGTAGCTCGAATAACGTTGTTGAAACGTTTCGAAAGGCTATCGAGGGCTGCATGAAAAATTAGCCCCGAAATGCTGAACAGGGAGAGTAAACCGACGGTCGAAGACAGGGAATATCGAATATAACAGATGCGTCCAGCAACAACGGAATATTCAGAGGGAATATATCGAGAAATTTATATTCGACCCGCGATTACGAGTCTCATGATCACGTCGTAGGCATTTGAACTTTTTACGAAATCGTTCCTATAGTTGTAACTTGGTGGACTTCTTCTTCGTGACACTCTTATCCTTTACTATCGTTCCTTCAACTTCGAAACAAGTATTTCGATAAAGAAATAGAGGGTGACGATGTGTCTTGTGTATGGGGTTAGTTGGAAAGGGAGATCCTTTTGCGAATCAAGGGACAAACCTTTCCTATCGCCATTTTTAAGCCTTTGTAGAGTCTGATTTATCGTCGGCCTTGTTGCTATTTAACTGGAGGGGTTGTTTTCGGTATGTTCTTGTTACGTATGGCACTAGGTTTATTATTATTCATGCGATTTGGAATATGCTTTGAATTGTAGTTGCAGTTGAACTTTTCAAATGTACTACATATCAATTAAGATGTTGCGGTTCGAGATCCTTTTCTAGTTAATACTCTCATTAGGTCCAAAAAATGGAGCTACTTACATTTTTCCTTGCAATCTCCTCAAGATCCTCAACGTTATCAAGGTTCCCAAGATTATCAAAGTTCTCATAATCATCAAAATTATCACTCCTCAAAATCCTCAGTCCTTAAACTCCTCAAGGTCTATCGAACAACCTGTTAATAAATAAATAAAAATGTCAGCTCAAAAATAAAATTGTAGACAATAGAACAGTGCATTGCTATTAACATTCAATTTACAATTGAATTTGCTAATTCGTAATTCATTAATCGTTTCAATTGCTCCGGAAGACCTAATGCCTGCAGTCCATTAATCGAGTCGACGAGTTGGAGAGCTTTATTGCCGGCTGATCAACGCGACGATGTAATTTGCACGATTTTATTGAACGGCCCAACTCGCTGGTAATAATTTCACTGTAAACAGGAAGGACGATTGGCAATGGGGAGGAATACCATGGAACAGAGAGACGTAGGTGGCAGGCCCCACACGGATAGTATAATGACTTTCCATAGGAAGCAGATAAAAGCGAATGATGGGACTAGTTCTTAACGAGAAATTTATGCTCCACGTTGCCACCTCGTACGAGGATTACGCCGGCAGAAATGCGATTTTTTTCGAATTACAAAGGACATGGAACGGATGTTAGGTTACATACGTGCGTGAGTGAACAACGATCCGGCAAATGGATTTTAAATTGCGGCTCGAGCTTGGAATGAACTGTTTAAAGGGATGAGAAACTTCTGGTAAGATCTTGACGCCATTCGTTGCTCGTTATTCGATTCGAAATTTTGATGATTTCGAGTCCAGATGTTGGAGAGTGAAGAAGAAGGACGATCATTTGATTGCGAATTTATTCACTTCTTTGTCCGACTATTTGTACCTATAATTAGAAATAAGATAAATATTATTTTTGCATGGTCGCGCTCCAAGTTTTTAAACTCAAAGTTGAAATTTGATGCTTTTGAATTTTTAAGTTCAAATTTCGTACTTTTTACTGAATAAAAAAGTAGTTAATGTAAAAGTTCTAACTATAAAACTTCAGTAATGATTTTAGATTTCTTTTTCGCTTCAAAAGACTTCAATTTACGTTCCATAAGAAAGTGCAGAATTCTAATTCAGAAGAAAATGAGGTTCTATATCGATTAGGTTCCATCTACCGACGGATACTCTTCTTTTAATATATATGTTTCATTTCAATTTTTCAGCTTCTGTTTTTCATACAATAATCTAATAACTTTGCATTAATTTTTTGTAATTAAATAAACAATAATTACACGTAGACACAAAGATTCTTAAAGTTGTCTTTAAGACGTATGTGCATTGAAACAGAAGAGGAAGATATTCTCAAGATGAGTTAATACCCAAGTATATCGATCGTTGTATAATAAAAGTCATCTTATTTAAACAGAGGATCAACAGATTATTTCCCGTAATTCAAACGGTGCTATCGAGAAGCATCGTAAAACCTGCCATATGCTGTGCCCTCATGAAGCATCAAGTCGCGCTTTTATCGCGTATCATTGTCTCTATATTATTATACCGCGCTGTATCGTGGCCGTTTAATACGGATTATTACGATAACCGGACGCTGAAGAGGTTCTCATTGATTTTGAGTTAAATTTTCCGTTAAAATTCTCGATATATAATTGCAATTATATCTGCACCATTGCAAATTTATGTATAACTAAATTTGCAACTTACCAAATTCTCAAATTTCCGAAAATTATTTGGCTATGCCTGATGTAAGGACGTAGCAATTAATATTCAAGCTAGATAATCCACCCCAGACAAAAATCCTAGTTACACCAATGCAAATAACTGAAGGTACCTGAAAAATATATAAAATATCCATTAGTACCACATTAATTGTACAAGATATCAAGCGTAAAACTTAAACTGAAAACTGGAACGATCACATCCCAAATAATCATCTCTACCACGTACCCCTGTTACTATACCCTGTCTACTGTGATATTCTACGTACTAAAAATGAACCCAAATGCAAACAATAATTTCCACATCCTTTATTCGTAACAAACTCTTGAAGTCTTTTCGTATAGAGGGTTGTACTGATTTGAGGTACTCCTCACCCCGAAGGCATTCGTTGAATATCAAGCTGGATGAAAGAGGACACGGAAGGAGGAGAAGCTCGCATAACCGGGCGAACGAGCGACTAAGAGTGGCATAAATTATTCATCTTCCAGTTGGAAAAGAGCGAAAGGTTTGGTCGATGGCGTGGCGATCATTAGATTGGTCGAAGTCTCGCCAGCCAGGCCAGCCTGCCAGAGCCAACCCCGTTAAGTTCATCCGACATTAGTTACGTCATCCTGAAAGCAATGGTTTAGCCGGATGAAGTAACCGAATTCTCGTTGACACGTGCATCGCCCATACGTAGAACGGCGAGGAACAAGCCAAATGGACCATCGGGAGCAAATAACTCGATTTGCTCGGGCTACGCGTACTTGACTGGTTGCGAGCTCGCCGGAGACGAGTGGCGAGGGTGGTGTGGGAGGTTAAAGTAAGAGAGAAAGAGGTACAACGGTGATGGAGAGGAAGGGTAAGGGGGTGAGAGCGCGTACGACAGTCAGGGTGGAAGGAAGCAAGGAAGCAAGGAAGTTATCGAGGCGGTAGTGTCACCATAGTCGTACAGAGGTGCCCAGTTGTCGAGCAAACTAGCGAGCCAGTCAGCCAAACAGTTCAGCCAGCAGCCAGCCAGCCAGCCAGCTCGCTAGCCAACCAGCCAGCCAGCCAGTAAGCGAACCAGCGAGTTCTTGTTTTATTCAGTCGGGATCATAAATTACGAATTTAAACACACAATGAAAGACGCTTAACAAGAAGCTAACGCGAGATTGAGAGGCCCCGCCCGAAACACCTCTTCTTTCGGAGGAACAAGCCAAGCGAGCCAATCCGGGCGCAGAACCGCCCTTCGTCGCGAAGCCGACCCACCATTTCCACGCCAATCCACAGGCTCGTTCGGTAGACGGGCTAGGAGGCTCGACCTATCGGCGGTGGGTACTGCGCGAACCCGAACCCAAACCCGAACAACGGCTCACATCCCGACCGAGCACGACCATGCCGAGAGAGTGAATCGCGAGGATAGCGAACAGACTCGTTGTTCCCCGATGCACCCCAGTCGCACACCACTTGGCGAGGCGAGTCACTCGGCAACCCCCTATTAGTTCTCTCCTCGTGCTTCCTCGTCGATTCTCGTTTACACGACACTGTCTCTGTTCGACGATCCTCGGAGTCCTTCGACTTTCCTTCCAGACCTCCTGGATCGATCGCTCTGGATTAGGCCTTCCAGGTGGCAGGGAGCCGAGATAAACGCGACGCGATGGATCGGCTGAACAGTGATCGGGGTTAACTGTGACACGGGCATCGTCGTCACCGGTCCCAGTGAGTGACAGCATGTCTGTTGTGTATCAGTGAAGGAAGTGGTGCGCCTAAATCCGGGCCAACTCGCGAGGACCTCCGCCAACATTTTCCACTCATTGCCGAACTATGCGTGGTGCGAGATGGTGTGTTCTTTGACCAACTACAACAACAACAGCGGCAAGAATTGCAACGATACCGGTGAGCCCTGCACGGACTTGGAGTCGCGGTCCAGCCCGGAAGTCGCGGGCCAGTTAAGTGAGAACATGTCCTCGCTGAGCGACGCTCACAGGAGGAACAGCCATTTGGAGGGCGATCGAAGTTCCTCGGCGGGTTCCTCGTTAGGTTCATGTTCACCGCCTCCGGCATCCAGCCACTCGCCGCCGCCGCCCAGACCACCCTGGTTGCACGACTTCCACGCGGCTGCAGCACCTCATGTTCTGCAGTTCCTTAACCTGAGTGCTGCCGGTGGCAGCATGTTGGCAAGCCAACCTTTGGCTGCTCTGCACTCCATGGCGGAGAGGAGCCACAATCAGCAGCACCAACAGCATCAGCAGCAACAGCAACAGCAACAACAGCAGACTCATCATCAACAACAGCAGCAGACAGGTCTGCAGTTGCCCAGGATCAGCGTACCCTTGTCCACCATTACCCAAGGACAATCCTCGCCTACTGGAAGTGGTAAACACAGTCCAGCGACCTCCATCACGTCCGTCGGAAGCAATCCACATGGGATCGACACAATACTCTCGCGGCCGGCGGCCACGCATCCTCAGGCACCCGTTTCGGCGACCCACGCCGCGTTACAACCGACGCCGCATCCTCAGCACATGACTGCGCCACGGTACGGCATGCACGCGGGATTCACCACTTCTTCGGGTTTGTATTTGTATTTTTATTCATTTATTTATTTATCGACTAACGATGTGACCTGTAACAAGGTGTAATGTAGTTAGATGGAGATTACTTCAAGATTTCTTATTCAATTGTTAGTTGTGCTTTATACGCGGGTATTGTATAACAAATAGGAGTGTTTGTATATGAGTAAACATATCTGATTTATAGTTTCATTTTTAACATACTTATTTGATTCCCAAAGTAGGAAAACTCCACCTCAAAGATTCTGCCATTTCATTGTTTGTAAATTACAACTGTACGTTGTTTAACAAATGGATGTGTATGATTGTCGTACAATATTTCACGTGTATAAGAGCGATTGAACGCGTTTGATTTCCAGTTCTATTTCTGAAATATCGACGGAGGAAGTTTGTGTTTGGTTGCTAGAGTATATATGTATATTTGCTGATGGATTAATTCTTCTTTTTTTATCTATAGATACTGTGTTCTTTCTTCACATTCGAGAAAATATCATAGGTTAATTTTGATGAAAGTTAAAATCTGAAATTTAAAGTGTTTTAATGTTAAACTGTATAAATAACTTACACAGATCATAAAACTATGTAAAGTTTAATTCTTACCACTAAATCACTAAAAGTAACTGACATTTTTACAAATCAATTATAGCTAATACCTGAAAAGGAATATCATTTTGTTATAATAAAACAATCATTTTTCTATAGGAAGTTTAAAATACTAAAAGCAAAATTAGCAATGAAATAAAATCGTTCCGAAAGACTGGTGAATTAATATTTATATTCGTGACAAAAATCTGATTGAATTCGTCTCAGCCATTTTTAAACTGATTTATACAAGTGCTACGCGAATGAACGTTAATTTATACGAATTAATTTCAATAAAATCAAAAGAGACGTGTTTTAGTTTTATAATTCCAGCAGACGATCGAAGAATAAAAATGATTGTTTCTGAAACGAATTCATACAATTATATCATAAATCCATATTTTCAGATTTTTTTAAATATTTTACTTACAAATCTTTGCTTACTTTGAAAACTATGTTTCCAAAATTCCATACAAAATCGAACGTTGAACATTTAAATTTGTCGAGAAACAGGAGAATCGCAAACTTCCATCTAATTATTCCGAAAGGAAATTAATTGTTGAGTAAATACAGGGATGTTCTATGCACAAGTATAATCTGTAACTGTCGGGGGGCTCTATCTTGAACTTGATCCCAGATTACCTGTGCATTTAAAATGATTAAAGCGGCAATTATTTACGAACCCGTTCGTGTCGCTTCACTAATGAAACGAAAGTGAATTGCAAACAATTTCCCCTCGCCATTACAGATCGTAATTAATCGTGTATCGATTTTAATTATCGTACATGAACGAACAAAACAATCAACGCGTCACGCAATATAAAAAGCATAAACAAAATAAAAGTCAGAAACTAATTTAAATTTAACATCAATAAATTATAATTAATTTTGGGAAGGTAGAACGTCATTTATTCAAGTGTTGATGCGTCGGGAATTTGTTTGAGAATAGTTGATTGAAAAGCAGGAACCGAAGGGTCGGAATCGATTCCGCATCGCAAACTCGCCTAACCGAATTAGATAAACGCGTAGAGTCTCGAAGTTAGCGTATTTTGGGTTAACCACCTGACGACGGTGGCCAACTTGCACGAGGGATGCTGATCCTTGTTCAAGCACACATTGAAACTGTGAAAGGGATCAGCTGTGTCCTGTTCTATTGTCTACCTGTAACATTAAAGATCGTAATGAGATTAATTGGTGCATCAAATTCGACAAATACTTTTGATAAACCTAATTTTAATATTCTTTCCTATCTTTTGATGTCTTGAAATTAACATAGGGGCAAATATTTAGTAAAATTTTGTATACTTGAGTAATCGAATACAGTATAGCATGAAGAAACTTTGGAACTTATAGATGTAGGGGTATCCGAACATTGAAATTCTTAATTTTCTAAACTTTAGGTCTTTGTTTACAATTCTTTGTATTATAAAACATTCATACACTACTAAAAACTGGTTAAAGGTGAAGCAATCGATGTCACAAATCTCTGACAAACATTTATAATATAATAAATCTTGCAAACGATGTTAACTAAATGTTATACAAACATAAATGTTTGAATCGGAAGTCCCCTGTAGAGTGGAGCCTAAACGATACCAGTTCCGACGGTTACGATCGTGAACGGGTGAAATGAAGCCTGTTGCGAAATCCGCTCGAAACTGTTCGTTTAGTCATTTCGACACATTTTATTGTGAAGTGTGAGAACCGAGGGTGTTCAATCTCATCGAACGGCTTAAGCGTTTATTATTAATGATACGGTGGCACAGGAGAACGAATATAAATTTAGAAGCATGGCCATCAAGAGAGAGGCATAAAAATACTAAACACATTTTATGAACGAGGGAGGCACGTGACCGGGGTTCATGAGTTCATGAATTAGGCTCTTGATGACACTGGCAAGGTCAAATTCTGGGGGTCCGCAAACTGATACGTTTACAATTAGTTTAAAACTACTGATTAAATTCTCTTTAACCTTCATCATTTTTAAATTATTGAACTCAATGTTTCGATCAATTTTTTTACAAATGAATGTTCATCACTTAATTTGTAAAACTTAACTTAACAGTCCAATGTTCAAGATTTCAATTTGGTTAGTTCAAAATCAATTTCCAATTACTTAATGTTTAGTTATAGAAAATCAATTTCATTTACTTTCTCGTTCACCCTCGTATTACAGAATCAATGCTATTATCACCGTTATCGTAACTTGTCTTATCAATGGTGTTATCAGTTTCAATATTTACTCTCATTATTAAACTGCTCCTTGTGGTATATGTATAATTAAAATGAAACCGATATCTTTAGATAAAATGAATACCAAAATTTAATAAAAATTGATGTATCAATCAAATACATCTAACGTGACAGTCAACGTATTATCGTCGAACTAATTTCAATATTCTTTTTGTGCGCTAAGCTCGGTTCATGTATGACAGAAAGGGGAAATAATACAGGAAAAACGATTGTACGAAGGAAAACGCGAAAAACAACGACAGAGTGAGATAGTAAGATACGAGGAGATCTTAAACAATGTTCGCTAAAGGAACGCGGCTCTTTTCAAACTATAGCTGGTTCCATTATTGCGAATTATGGCCACGATTTCTGAAGATATTTGAACGTCCACCACGGACAAAAGTAGCACGGCAGTCGGATATAAATCGCAAAAGATTCTTTCGAGAACCCCTTGGTAGCTTTTACGGGTGCCACGACGAAGATTTCTTCTTTTATTGGAAGGAAAACAATTTTATAGTGTCTACAGTGTTGCTCAACCATGAATCTTTTACAACTATCGCGGCTTCTGATGACCACTGATTAAGACATAATCACAGTGAATAATAATCTCGAATAGATAAACAATCCTGTAGAAATAAAACGCGACGCAATTCAAGTAATTCAATGCGCGATAACATCACACATAGCAGTTCAATGCGTGGGAATACGACGCGTGATAATGTAATGTGTAGTAATACAACGCATGGTAATTCAATGCAGAGTCATGCAATACGTGCAAGTACAAGGCTTGACTATGTATACAGTACAATACAACCCTTGACTATACAATGCGTGGCATAGCAACACTTGAATATGTAACGTGTAACCATCATTTCTATGCCTTATAATAATGAGGGACCACCAATACTGCACACGAAAGTCGATGTGGAAGTGGTAATATAACAGGAATTTATTGTATTAGCTTGACATGTATAGTCAATGAAATGCATTAAATAAATGTTTACTGAAAATCCTTGTACCTTCAAAAAGAGACAAAATTTCTTTCGTTTCATTGTAAGTAAGTTGTTGCAGTACCCTGTTCATGGTGCACGCTGTAGAAACGTGTATTCCGCCCCCGAAGTAAAATGGGCGAGCGATGCATGTCGCGCAATACGGAACGCGCAGGTTCGATACGCATCCGTGTGTTCATTCAGCCTCCTCTTGCTACCAGCCCTCGTTGCATCTGCTTTCGTGATAATTCACCGTCGCTTCTCCATAGTCAAAAGGAGTTTAACAACCCCTTTGTTGTATACCGAGACAAGAAATAACATAACAATTAATGGCAACAAGTTTACGGTACAAATGCATAGCTATTGACTACATTGTTTTAACTTTTTTAATATGCTGCTAGTGCAAAATACAATCATAATTTTCATTATTTTACCCTTCTGCTTGGATGTAGATAGATAAATAATAAATAATTCATAAATAAAAATACTTAACTCCACATAGTCCCAGAAATTTATTAATATTTCTCAAAATTGTCTCTGAAGTCTCGATCCATCTTCTTCGCCACAATTGTGTCAACATGAAAATGCTCGATCTCCAGAAACTGAGATTTTCAACCCCCTTAACTCATCCCGGATTATATGTAGGGCGAGCACCATAAAAATCTCTGTTGGAGGTTCAATTAAAGTTGAAGGATCCTCGAGCGATCGTCAGCTCCGTAGCCACTGAAAGCGTCGGATGATATCGAATATTTTTGTTGATGAGTATGCAGCCTTCAGTCGTTTATGATCCAATAAATTTTATTTGATTTCAACGTAACGGACAAAAGGAATAACGATCGGCCGATCGTTCCTGCTTCGAGCACACCGCTCGATAGGACACTAAAACAGGAAATAACGTTTTATATGTGGTGGGTTTTCAGGGAGTTGGGTTAGGCGGTGTGACAACGTGGTTAAAGAAAGGATCGTTCATAGTTTGCAACAATATTGTTGTTGGAGGATTTAGGTAGAGTAAGAATAGCTGGTTACTTTTTGTTGAAGGGGAAATTTCTGTTATGATTGGACTTGTTGGTGGCCACAAACGTCAAGTTGCGGCTATCCTACTGGCTATACGATCTCTTGAAAGATATAGTGAACTATAAAGGGTGATACAGGTTGCTTCTCATTATTTACACAATCTTCAAACAATACTCCATAATCCTTGATATTCTTCAGTCTTAAAATTTGTAACTTTTTATATTCAATTCATAAAAAAATACAAAGGGAAAAAGCGAGAAAAGAATAACTATTTGTGCATGCGCATACCATAGTCTGTTCATGGTATATTTGCTTTGAATGCAGGTATCGGGCAATTTCAACAAAGAACGGAACCACGGCATCCTGCTGTCTATTGGCCAGGTCTTCAGGGATTAGTCAGCGATCCTCTGGCATGGCGAGCAAGACTACACACACGTAAGTTTCCTTTTGCAATATATGTACATCCACTGTTCTCCTGTATTTGTACTTTGTACGTATTTGAACTTAGCAAGTTCTGCTGCCCCTGTAAAAAATAATTCACTGTAAACTTCATTCTTTAAATAACAATAAAAAAATTAAAAATATAATTAAAAAAGCACAGTAAATAATGAAATTAAGAAGTCACTTGCATCAATTTCAATTTCATTCAAGAACATTTCGATTCTCTCTTCATTAAAAATACACAAAATATAATTTTAAGATCATCGTCCTATACTATCTAATTCACATGTCACAGAAGATGGTATTACCATTATAAACGAAGAAACCGATGTTCATCTTCATGGTCACAGAAATAGAGACCTAGAGAAAAAAAGAAAAGAAACAAGGAAAAAACGAGGACGTTGAAATGAAAAAGATTGGATTGAAAACATTGATCCATAGCAATGAGGGAGCTCTAGATATTTTTCTACCTTCAGGATATTTCGGTTCGTCCGATTTTATACAGATTTGACAGCTGCTCGTGTTTGCTTTTGCGACGAGGAAATCGGTTGACCGAAACGAAAAAACACGTGTCGTTGAATCGCTAAACGCTGTTTCCGAGATCTAAGAAAACACCTTTTTTATGTGTACATGTTTCAACAGGAAATATCGATAACGGAACATCCAACTTCAATTTTACTTACTTGCATTTAATAGTAACCAATAATTGTTAACGATCAACATAGATAAAATCATTAATCGAATGTAACACCGATGAAAGCAAGTGATAATAGGTGTCCTACGTGTATCTGAAGAAAGCCTACGTTGCACATATACTATCAAATGTACCCCATAAAAACAATCTAAAGAAAGAGGAGAAGAAGAACTTTCAACTTCAACGTGTAACCACATCCTCAAACAAAATCCGATACCCTGAAAAGGTATCCATCTACGGTCCATCGAAGTCGCGTCTTCAAAATCGAATTCTCGGCCAACCCCGCAACCCATCGCCAAAGGTTTACTCTGAAAACTCTCATATCGTGTATAAAACTCGTGGTTAGACCTGAGGCGATTTGTAAAAGCGATTAAGGGTGCCGCAAAAGAAAAAAATCACAAACAAAGTGAAAGAACACGTGACGTCGAAGAAGAGAGCGAAGCATCCCCTTTCCGAGAGCATACATCAGCCCTGTTGTGGCACATGTGCCAACCCCGCACGCACACCAGCGTCCGACGACACGCTGTAGAAGGGATGTTGGTTAGCGAGCAAGGAGGATAAACGAAGGGAAAAGAAGGGTGACGAAGATAGGATGTAAGTACGCGTGGAAGGGCGTGGACGAGCAAGCGTGTGTTGTTTCAGCGTCGTCGGGTACGAATGTCACTGCGGGACGAATAAGAGGGTAGCATAGCGGTAGTCCGCTGCGGCGGCGTCGGATCCGGAATATCATATTCAATATCAACCCTCGAGAAAGCATCCCCCGCCATACCACAGCCGGCCCCTGGCTTTCCACACTCACGCGAATAACTCTGGCAATATTTTAACTGTGGCATCGCACGAACGACGGCTCTCAGTGTAGACCCGGTTTCTAGCTTGCTCTCGTGCCTTTTCTACCACCATCCCTCGTAACCTGACTTACGACCTGGAATACACTGACACTGTTCGATGTATGCTTTATACCCCGACTTGTAACGTCGATAGGCTTCCGCGTGAAGCGAGCGAGGAGTTCTAAAACGATCACCCTGGGACCTAACGCTTAAGGTCCATTTGTACATTGACGGCCTAAATGTGGACCCAGCTTGGAAGGACTGCACCTCTGAAATAAACATTGATGGTGTTCTGTCATTATTTTTTATCGTTTAATAACGTACACTGATGAGTGGAGACTGTATTTTACGAGAGCAGAGTATATTGGCTCTTTTAACTTGTCTAAATAGTATACCGTAGTATAATTTATATTGATAGAATGAGTACTGCAGTACATTAGCACTAGTAACTTGCTCCAATACGCTACTCACCTTTTTGTTCTTATTACGGTTCAGTTGTGAATAAAGTACACTGCTTGTTCCAATGTATAAATGAACCTTTATGCTACTTTTCGTTTCTATCCAAGTATTCGTCCCTGTGACAAAACAATTTTATAAACATGGATCGTTGATGGAGATGGTTTTTTAGTCCGAAAGTGATTACTGTAGGTAATCATTCTTACTTGCATTTCGTTCTTTTTAACACGAATATTTATGGCAGCTTTAGATTACAAGTTTACTGTCTCTTCGAGAGCCAGTTACGAGCGATGAAATAGTGTTTCCGGGTTATTAAGGACTGCTGGATGGTGGATTGAGGTTGCGAGCGACAATGTGGGTGGTGATATCGAAGGACAGGAGGAAAGGAGAATTAAAGAATGTGGAGATAAAGATATCAAATGGAATTGGGGGCAAACGTTGGGTGGACTATGGATAAGATTGCAAGGAAATTGTAAAAATATAGATCTGCTTTTGGATCGCGTACAATTGAGATTTTTAAAAGATAACTGATGCTTTGACACAGCAAATATTTCTCAATTGCTTGCATTTGAAACAATGAAAAGAGTGTAATCGAAATGTACAAAGTTGATTGAAAGTAAAAAGATGAAAACAAAAGGAAAATTGTATTTACATGAATTAAACACTATTTTATAAAATTTGGTAGAATAATTAAGAAGGGCACAAGCGGAGAAGCTGTGTGGACGAGCGATAACACGCGGTCAAACGCATTTACCCGCGGCACATAGAGAAGGGATGCAAAAGGAACGAAAAGGGAAGGGGAGAGACGTAGGGTCGTCACAACAGTATGGGTTGTGGGACTTTAATTTAATAAAGCAATTTGTAACGGAATACGGAACGAGGCAATAATGGCCAGTTGGCGGGGAGGGTTCTAATGAGCTGCTTACCGCACTCCACCCTCTGCTTCGATGGAGGTACACGTTTCACGCGATATCCCCTATTCATCTACTTAGAAACTGCGTAAACTCGTGCAACTTTCTCTACGGTAATTCGATAAGTCCTCGCTTTTTTGCCCTCATTTAACCCTCGTCAATCTTCTGCTGAAATTCGTCACAGAGATGTGTGAAGTCAATTATAAGTACAAATATATAAATTGCTTTTTTGAATATCTATAAAGCAATATTGATGCTTCTTGAAAGATTATCAACAAAAATATACCTTCTTTTATAAGTGGTAATATTACACGTTACAACGAAGAAATTAATGTTCAACCACAACATATCTTCCGATGAACTGTCTCTTCACAATGTTCCAATGTTGTACACTGCACACTCGATCTCCTGTTGATTAAAATACGTTCATTACCTTTAATTTATATACTATATTACTTTTATAATATTATTGCTATAAGTATGACTAACATGTTGTAATTAGGAAATTCATAGTCAATCGTAACACATACTTCATGGACCCTTAAATTCTCAAAGTACCAATTATGGTCTGAATTTCATCCCCCTGTTGATCAATATAACAAACGAGCAGCGAGATAAATTAGTAGATAATTTTATCACAATTTTCTGGACGATTGGTTAACTTTACGAGCAGAACGGACGGGGAGATCATGCTAATCGCGCCGGTTTTTCGCGTCACATCGCTCGTGAACATCTTCGCGCCGCGATAATGCCACCCCAATTTCACCCCTCTCGTCACGTGCCATCCTATCCGACGATAGTATCTATCCTGGGGATCGCGCATCGAACACGAGATTCAACACCAATGGCAAGGATAACAAGGATAACAAAGTCCTCCCTATTTGCGGAACACTAAACTCACGTGGCTGGCACGTGCCGGCAGGCGTCGGGACGCCATGATTGTGGTCTATCGCACAAGTGTTTAACCCTTGAACGACGTGATCCTGTCAAATTAAACGACCATCTCCTCCCCCTCTTTTTATGGCTTCCAAATCTCCAGCAGAATATTCAGATATTTTTCATCTATCAACTTTTTAATCATCGAAGTGAAATTTAAACTTATCTTATTAAAATTAATAAAAACCTTGCGAGTTATTTTTCAAGGGGTTGAAATATGTGAAATGATCAAGAGGAATCATTCAGAAGATTGCAATGTTTTTGGCATAGAGGTTTTTCACGTTTAACAAGCATTTGCAATATCGACTTTTAACGTTGATGAAGCGAACAGAGTTGAACGTCGAAGGAAACACCGCAAAAGGTTACAATCAACCGGTTATCGTGGAATAATTGGATGGTTTTTAATAGATGTGTTGTACACAACATTTTCGGCGTGTAACGAGATGTAAATTTATGACGTAATTATCGATAGGGTATGTAAATCGTTGGGAACAAATACGAGAGCCGATAGCAAGAAGAATGACGCAAAATTGATGAAGATTAATTACTTGGTAAAAGGGATGCGTACCGTGCTTGCGATTTATTGAATAAGTTTCGCGATAATGTGACCGTTTAACGAGGAACTCGACACACGTTGTTGTTGCAAAATTATCCTGCTGCACAATTTCTTTCCTGCAACTTTTAATAGATAATTAATATGCATGATCACGTATCTCGAAATGTCCAGATATATTTTACTATAGTTTATCTGTACTTCAATAGAGTATACCAACTTATCTCTGTCCCTTAACATATACTACTTTACATTAGTAGAGTGTATACGACAGCTAGAATCTCAGTTTATATTAGTAAAATAAATGACAGCGTTGATGCTACTACACTCACTCTACTAATCGTAAACCAGGCTTTAACGATGAAACAAATGTTATTAAGGTGACGAGAGTATCTCTGAAAGATATTGATGTTACAGTGTCGCAACAGCTGGGTTGTCAGCAGACGATGACAGGCTCCGGCGGAACTGGGGAACACGAGGGTGGCAAGAAGAAACACACGAGGCCAACATTCAGTGGCCAGCAAATCTTCGCCCTCGAGAAAACGTTCGAACAAACTAAATACCTTGCGGGCCCAGAACGTGCCAAATTGGCGTACGCCCTCGGAATGTCCGAGTCCCAAGTCAAGGTAAGAGTACAAGGAATTTCTGTCATCCCTTGGGGACGAGGGTGATTTTTTAGCGATTAGACTCCCTTAATCATGACAAATCATTGCGTCGGGGTAAAAATTAGTAAACTATCAACCCTCCTGATTTACAATTATTCCACAATAAACGAGACAAGTGAAATGCTAACACAAGAAGAACGTAGACTAATAAATCACAATTTGAAAAATTCAATATTCGAAGAATAATTTTACGTGATAGCTGTAGCAGCGTAAATAAAAGAGGGAGGAGATAGGAAGATTCGTTCGTCGCAAAATTAGATGACGATATTGCTAGAATGTGGCATTACAGGCACGGTTTTAATAAAGTTTACGGTAATCTTCAATAAAAACGTCACGATGATTTAAGTGGAGACCCGGCTAATTATGAGTAACAGATGTAGATGGGTTAATAAAAATTCATAACAGTTAAGCGTTCGCAGGCTCCGATATTAATCCGTGAATGATGGAACGAACAGAAGCTGCGATAAAAAGTAAAATCAACGGTAGCTGCCTGTTTTTAACGCTCGCCATCGTTTTAATATTTCCTTGTCGGCTTAATTGTTTAAGCGGGGATTACAAGCTTGAAAAATCATCCTTTTTAATGACCCGGGATATAACATTTGTTACTTCGATTTCGATCTTCTAACAGAACAGTCGTACGAAATTATTAATCCATTCTTTTTCTCCTATTGGAACTATATTTGTCCTATCCATTTCTATTCCAACATACAGTTCGAATAGTTTAAATTCTCTGTGGACAATTATCGTCATCAATATTTGTTTGTCATTCTCAACAAATGGTTTCAGCTTTTGTTTTACAATCAAAACTGTATGCTTTAAGAGTTCAAAGTTCATAAAGCATTTAAAAAGTTGTATTAGGTCTAGTATTTCGATGGGAAGTCGTAAAACCTAATCCATCCAAAAAAAAACCGTGTAACACATTGAGATTTAGCAGCTTTCATTACGATGTGCCAGTTTTCCGCGTGATCCGCAGCAACTCGAGGGGTAGGTAGCGTGATTTTAAAACGCATTTGTTCAACGGCGGCTTACTCCATCAACGCCGAGAGCAAGCTTCTAACGAGGCAGCCTGTAAAAAGTTCGAAGGATAAAAGAAGGTGACAAAACAGCCCGGAGACGTGTCAAGCTTTGCGGCACCTGCGTCATTCTCGGCGCCGCTCTCTCGCGAGAGCCCTCCATTCCCTCCTCTAACACACCCACCAGCTCCCCCTACCTTTTCGTGTTCGTCTCCGGCAATATTTTCAGCGGAACGAGAGGAACAGAGAAAGAGGGACAGCTTCCAGCCGGAGGTGACGACAGCCAACGTCACGGTAGCACTCTCACGTCCTTCTTCTCTTCGATCCCTCTCTCCCCTTTCTTTTTTTCCTTTCATCCACGTCTCTGTCTATCCGCCTATTTCTCTCCATCTTTTCTCCTCTCTCCCTTTTCCTCCCCTACCCACTTCAAGTTCCTATTACCTATCTTCCCATATCCTCCCACCCCCGCGACCATCCAGCGATCTCTACCGGAGGCTTCCACCTCCTCCACTTTTACTCCCGCCTCTTCCAGCTACATCCGTGGAGTACTTCTGCTTGCAGCTTCAGCTCCGAGAGAACTCACCGCTCGAAGCCTCCTGTTCGTCCTCCTCCTTCGTTCGCCATCTTCGACCCTCGCAACCAGCTTCCCATTTCGAAGCCTCAACCCCTCTGCCTCGCTGTGTCTCTTCCTCGCCTGCTATCGTTCCTCTTTTTCTCTCGTGTCCTCCTGCTCTGTCTGTCCGTCTGTCGCGGGCCCCGGACCATCGATGTAGCGCTGTCATTGGCTCGTTCTACGCCGCCATATTTACATTTTTATTGAAAGCTACAAGTCTGTGTCGGTGAGTGATGGCAAGGGGATGAGCGCAGCGCCCCCTCCGCGTTCGGGGTTGCACGGGGTGGTGGACGAACAGAGAAAGAGAACCGGAGGAGGGTCGGAAGGGTGGCAAAAGGGAGGAGGGTTAGCATTCAATTACCTCGGATTTCCTCGGCAAGAGGCGATTCACCTCTGCGTATATGCCATCTTCGAGGGTGAGATTGCCCCTGGATCCAACGGTGGCAGCGCGTTTTCCGAAATATTACGACAATATATACCCGCACCCCGGGTCCGTGCGGGACCGAGTCGCTGATTCAGAGGCATCGATTCCTCCTCGTCGCTCGTTGTTTAGCCGACGACGACGATGCTGCGGCCAGATTTGCATTTACTCCATGGTGCTAGACGTGGGAACCGATGCGGAGGGAGGATACTGGATCTGTAGGGCTGGAACATGAAATTGTTGTTTTTATTATTCCTGTATTAACCACTACCTGTTTGTAAAAATAATTAGTAGGTGCTACATCTGCAGATAATTTGATATTAGATTGTAGTTGTACTGTGCAGAAGGAGAAGAAAATTAGAGCTTAGAAATTCCTGTTGAAAGAGAAATGAACTTTCGTGAATAATTTATTGTTCACCTGTTACTCTATCAAGTATCTTATGAGGGTTGAAGATGCTTAAAGGAAATGAAATTGCTGTATGAATTATTAAAATCTAGAACTTTGATGAAATTCTATCAATGCTAATTCGTACTATGAGTTCTCTATTATTCAGAAAATTTTCTGTAAGTTATTAAAAATATAAAGCTAAATGGAGATAGTTGTCGAAATAAAAGGAGACAAGATTGAAGTTTCCTAAGATTATTGTGAGAAAAATCAAGGTGTTGTAGCTTGCTACTTTGATACACTACTGGAAAGGCTTCTTCTTCGCGAACTTTGCTCGTTTACTAGCGTGTTACGATCATGTGCCGACTATTACGTTCCTACTTGGTGCTTTCCTTGATGTCAACTGGTGCACATCAAAAATTTACTACTCTTTATCATCATGTACTAATATCATCGAAATCTCATTAAATAATTGACAAAAGAAAATCAATGTAATTTATACTCATCATCTGTTTCAATTCTACAATTATACAATGCTCTTATTTTAATTTTTAACTTTAATAGTTTAAGTTTTACTCAATGAGTCCAACATGCGTAACACACATTACCATCGTGCGTTGAAATCTCTAGGAGGTTAAAAATGATCTTGTCAACACGACTGAATTTATTATTCATAAATGACTACGATTAAATGTATTATATCTATAAACATTGACACTATTTTATGTGAAATTATTTGCTTGATATATATACACATATATTGGCGTAAACATTTTGTTTGAAACATTGCGCGATAAGCTTAACCGGTTTGACGTAACGAGATATCAATCATTAACATTATTTACGAAAGGATTTTCGTTCAATCGATATTATATATTTCAGATGAACGTGAATTTATGAAGTACATTTTGCAATGAGAATTTTCAATGGCAGATTCGATCTAATTAAATGAAAATTTCACTTTCAGAATTTTTTAACATGTTCATCTCTAAAGACAAAATTAATCCTGACACGTACGACTATGTTATTACATCTCCATATCGTACATTTAGGCATCATTTGACGAAACGTGATTTATACTAATCTAACAACATAGCTTATTCGTTAATAAATGATATATAAAATTTAGGAAGTTTAATTGAAACATAAAAACATTGATTATTTTATGCAGTTGTTTAAAAACCATTAAACTACCCGTGCAAATATTTTGTTCATACAATTGACAGAGCAGCTTAAACGTTAAACTTCTTATGGAGCACTTACGGATCGTCCTGTATACAAAATCGATATCCTACGTTCGTGGTTTTACATCCGAGATTTATCATTTTTTCAGTATCGGAAAAGGATTAGTACGGCATATAGGGATTCGCTAGTTCCGCTCAACGAAGATATATGTGTTCTGTCATTCCACATTTCCAGATTTATCACTTTTTCGTTTCCGAAACGCGTATCCCGCCGATATGCGTTTCTGTTTTTCCTTTTTCTGTTTTTTCCCCTCGAAACCAAACACACGTAAAGCTTTTACACAACAACTGATCCCATAAAGCGTCAACATTAATACATCGTTATGACGCGAAGATTAATTAAACATGTTTTTCTGTCTATTCTGTTCTTCAAATAATGGTTAAAACATTACTCAATTGTTGATTAAGTTTCCAATTTTTTAATTTAAAAGAATATTTGCAAATTTGGAAATCTGAAAATTTATAACACGAAGCATCCTCTCCTAATTTCAAAATTAAAATCATGAAACTTGCTGTTTTGTCATACAATCAACGAAGAGACATATCTGGCCTGACTTTAATCGAATCCGAAAAATAGCGAAGTTCCACTAAACTCACCCCTTGACCCGCAACTTGTCATATCGAAAAAATTGCCCCATCCCTATTTCCATCAGAATATCGTTTCATTTTCAAGAACAGCATTACATCACCAGAAATATTGCGAATTGGTCTGACGCGACGGCAATCGTCATAGCAGAGAACTGGTCCATGTACGACTCCGCTATTAAGACTATTACGCGGATCGTCGTTCAAATTGGCAACGTGATATCCGTCGTATGATTTAGTTATCTCGCTCGACGAAGCGTAGCAACAGCGCAAAGTGCAACGACAGGTCCAGGAACCGGAAGGGATGAGGGAGAGACCGGTAGCGATGGGGAGAATCCGGCAGCAATGGGGAGAGACCACGAGAACCAAGGGCGTTCAAAGCACAGTTAAAATAATTGAACTATTTCAGTAATTTTTATGGCGATTGTTTACTTGATTATTATTAACCATAGTTCAAAATACAAATATTCAAACTATTCGACTGTTCCTAATATCTCCAGACGAAAAAACGCTCAGATTTCCACAAAAAAATGAACACGAGAGAGAACAGGATCATCCATCCCCCTATTAGAATCTAATACGGCAAAGTGAACGCGGAGAATTTGCGAGTTAAAGACCGTGACACCCCTGCTGTTCGTAGGCGTATCACTCCGTGTATCAGAGAGTGAAGTGAGAGAGGGTGGTTAGATAGAGGAGAGACCAGGAACAGTAGCAGGAGCAGCAGCCGACCCGAGTAGAGATGGGGTAACAAGTTGAAGTGTTCGCGATGGACCGGAACAGGCCAAGGGTGGGGTATGACGAGAGTTCTGTCGACCAATGGTGGGGGGTTACGAAGCGACAGGAGTAGGGTATCGAGCGCAAAAGGTGGGGAGGGATAGGGATAAATAGCGCGGAGGGTAGAATCACAAGCAGAGGGAAGGAAAGGGCTTAGATGGTGTTTACGCAACGGTGGTGGTAGTAAAGTGGCGGTGGTGGTTCCCCGTGACGGTAGAACGCGGACGATGGGGGGTGGGAGGATGGTGGTAGGCTGCTGCAAGAGGGGTGGAGTTGTTTACGGCGGAGTAATCTGCTCGTCGACGGATACCAATATCGATGACGTCAATTAGTACGAGCGAAAGCCTCCTACCCGCTTTTCCTCCACCATGTATCATCATGGTGGTGTATGTATGTACGGCGCGGCGGCATGGCATGCCGTGATAAATCACGGCAGCAGGCGGCGTTTCCCTTCATTCACCTCCCACAGCTCGTACCCTCGAAATTGGCCCACATGTACTTGACTCCATAATGCTACGCCACCTGTCTCTCTTTCTCTCTTTCATTCGTTACCTTTCTTCTTACGATACCGACGCTTTATTTCGCGTCTAACAACCAACGGGTCCTTGACTTCCAGCCATGTATCGGGAGGGATATTATATCCAGTCCAGCCGCGACCTGTCCTTCCTATTACGTTTCATGCCCGGTGTAATTGCGCCAATCGACGACGATATTTCTTCCGGTGGACCACTTCCGTCTCTACTCACGCGTTTGCGGCCAATGAACGCGACCCTGCGGTCAGGTGCCACGTGATCGAACGGTTTTCCAGCTACTTCGCTCGGGAAAGGCGACTGGGAATGGGGCGACTTTTGAACTTTGCTGTTCTGATGCTACTTGGATTGGTAGATCTTTGGTAAGATACTTCGTTTGATCAGGATGAGTGATGTTTGCATGGGCAGTATAAGGAAGAATAAGATTTTACTATGATAAACTGTATTGGACTTTGGACTTGGAGTGAGATTTTTGGAAATGAGACTGATCACTTATCGGGGCAAATATTAACGATTACTATCTTTTACTCGTAAATTTTATTAGGTTTTGGATTCTGAAGTTTCAGAGAAACAGGAACTTAAAAACTATTCACCACAATTAATTCCTTGCGTTATATATTCCTATAAATATCAAGAATATGCCTAGAAAATTGGAATATACATGTACCTTAGACTTTAAACTGTAGGACTTAAATACCGCCAACTTCTGTTTCTTATGATTTCCTGTTCCAAAATTGAATCTCCATGATCGATTTCGCTTCGATATCTCCTGCGTTGAATCTGTAATTCGATTACTGGTTATTATTTGATACAATCTTTCCACAGTCATATATACTTCAATTTTTCTTTGGAAAATAAAAAAGGAGAAGCGAAACATTGTCGAGATATAGGGTAGAAGCTAAAAACCCGAGTTTGATCAAAATCGGGCTTCTATGAAGGGGACGAACTAATCCTGTAACACCCTCGAGTGTTTCCTTGATCAAATTTGATGAATGTATCTGTATCACTGTACACACGTATTAATATTCCCCCTTCCCATAATTCATTCAGCCTGCAGAGATCAGTGCGGCGCTTAGGAAACAAAGGAGGACACGCATCGCAGATGTGATCAATAAGATTTGGACGCGTACTACTTCTCGACGAGCAGGGGATTATTTAATTGACTTTCAGCCCTTTTGACAGCAGTAAAAGGCGTTTTGGGTGAATCGAAAGACCCTCGTGTCACACAGTTCCGTTCCATTAACTTTGTTTTAACACCCGTATTCACTGATACATGGTGAAAATTACTTAATATCTTGAGTACCATTTGAATACTTAACAACAAAATCAAAGATAAAACTTATTGAACTCCCTCACATATTTCTCTCAATGATATGATTACCTGTGTCTCAAACAACTCTTACGATTAACAATTTTAAACACTAGAAATATCTTTATATTGCTACACTTTTAATTTTTACAAATAAAGAACTAAACTAATTGAACACTGATATCATAAACTATAAATCGTCAATCATTTCCAATGGCCTGATACATTATTCCTCAAACAATCCTCTTGATCGATACTTTCAAACGCTAGCAAATAGCCTCAAACGATTAAAATCAAGCTACTTACACGAATCTGATCTACGATAAGAGCAATGATACTTGGTGGATCCTCACCGGGACCTGATCATAATTCTCTAAATCAATCGGTCCAAAGTAATTTCCCCGTAATATTACAAAGTGCTTGGAGCAGAATGTTTCTTCAAATAATAAGTAATGCGATCCGCGAGAATGGCAGAGGGTAGTTGGCTGTTGGCGATAATGCGCTCCTCTGTATTCCGTTCTCGTACCGCTTCCCCATATCGATATGTTTCCTCACCCTTCCCCGTTACCCTCCGACCAACCATTTGCCCTCACTCGAAGATCAAATGGCTTCACCGATTCGCGTTATCCCCAATATTCTATTTTTATTTCGGAATCAAATTTCGCGACCGGGCCAACCGAATTTTTACGACTCTCTCTCTCTTTTTATCTGTTACAATCTAAGAAGAGAAAAAGGAAAATACACCCTTTGGAATTTCGTTTACTTAAATCTAGTACTTCTGTCACGATTTCACCCTACTTGAAATGAATATCGATAATGGCTCTTGAAATTTCTCTGTTTTATCTGAGATTTACTCACCTGACATCTTTTAGTAGACGAACATGTTGCGTACAATTAACTATGTAACATTTTCCAAAATAATTGAGTGAAATGAATCGGCGTCTCCCAAATTGCTCCCGAGAAAGATATTGGTACCTAAAACATATTACTATGAAATACTATTTAAATGTATCACTCCTATATTAAGAGTAGTGCAGTATAAAAAGAAAGTACTATACCGTAGAATATAGATGTTTCACTCCAGCATGAAGAATATCATTACGCAATTAAAAGAAAGAAAGACAGAAAGACTCACCTCATTTCGTGATTCGACCGGATATAAGTTTCCAAGAAGACGATTTTGAAACAGGATTTTTCGACAGGTCTTTGACTTCGTCTTTCACGTACACAAATAGCTCGATCGACCTTAAAAATTTATTGACGTGTCAATGAAACGGTACCATTTGAATGATAAGCGGGTTCAATGATGTAGAAAGTGTTCGAGTGAATGTCACACACGACTTTCCACGCATCATTAAACATCCCGCTGTTCGGTAGTCGCGACTGAATTTCATTTTTCTACGGTTACACATGTCCACGGAATTCACGAATTTCTTTGGCATTCATTTATTCGTTATAAAGTGTGTAGAACTTACGTATAATAAACTGATATTGCTATGTACCGTTTACTATACTATTACCATACTAATATTATATCAATATTACTGTACTGTACAAAATTATGCTATCATAAAATGTTCTAATTATTATGGAACATGAAAAGTATCCAATAATTATTTACCTATATATCATTATCTAAAATTGAAAACTGTAGAGCGTTAAATAGCTCATTTCGTAATAAATCGTGTGCAATTTCCCAAACGTTGCAGACTGACAAGGTCTGATCACCAGCTCAGCCAACCACGGTCGACCGCATTCGATATAAATACTCTCATTTGGTAATATATCTCATTAAGGCCTCATTGATCCACCGGTCAGATAAATTCATCCGCCAGTTCAGAGTTATGCGCAAACCAATCTCTCTCGTCTATCGCTTCACCGATAAAAAGCTACTGAAGCTGCAAGTTTATCATGCTGGATTAATTTATAGAAAAGTGAATCGAATAGAGGGGAAATATTTGGATCCTCACTCAATTTCGTTAACGGTTGTTTAACGTCGCGACGAGTCGAAATATTAATACTGTAGTTTTTCACAAAATGCTGAAACATCCCTTGTACTAGATTATTATATCAATAAAAGTAGACTGAAATTTGCCTGGGTGGTTGTTAAAACTTCTTCGCCTTTGCACGGTTAATTTAACCTGCAGTCCAATTTCATAATTAGAAGTTAGCAATCTCCATTAAGACCCTAAATCCCAATTGTGCCTCGGGACAACGTTTCATTTCCATCGACAGAGGGAATAATAAGAGCTGGCGCAGCAAAGTGGAATAACAGGATACGAAAGCAGGGAGAAAGTAAAAGTTGAGTGCGGACCGAAGACAACATGAAAGTTGAGCTGGAATATGTGACAGGGTGGAAAATTTGAGGACGAGAGAGAAATCATGAAAGAGGGGTAACTTTTTGGTCTAAGTGACCTATAAATATTATTGACAAACTTATACTGATGAAAAGTTTGATTTCATTTTTAAATTAAAATGGAAGGTACATGGATAACAATACATAGATTATTAGGCTAAGATTGAATAAAACTACCACTAGTGTATAATTTGTAACATGCTGTATAAAATTAAAAAAAGAATAATAACTAATATACAATATTAAAAACAGCAATTCCATTTTCAACCTTTAAACAAAACAATAGTAATCTCTATTCTATTCTTGAATCAGCCTCCTACTGTTTAAATTCCATACTCATCCCCGAAATCCATCCTATCCAAAGTAACGCGTGTTCATGCAAATTCTCTGTTGTTCGATTCGTGTATCAAGATCTGAGTCACGCCTATAATCTTTCGCATAGTAAATTATCCGCCAATATCAACGAGATTAGATACTGGCTGTTACATTATCTGTTACGAGGGGGGTTGAAAGAAAGAAACAAAGCTATGGGGATGAACCAAACTAGAGAAAGAGGGTCGTAACTGAACAGATAGAAAGAGAGCGTCGAATAGAAAGAGAAAAAGCGAGGAGACACTTCAGCCAGGCTATAAGGGCTTTGCGCAGTTATAAATGCGGTTTTGTATCTAGCTTTACAGGACAAAGTAATGGGCTTAGATAATCCTGATTTAATAAATCGAACAGTTGCGAGGGACGCACCCAGCCTGAGCGTTTACAACGCGTGCGTGACTAACACGTTCAAAAACAAGATGAATGACACGCTGGAAGACCTGGTCGTGCATTTACATTTCACCACTATATTTCTTTTTTTCCTGGCTGGAAAAATCCCGAAAATACCGATCCAAGTCTGGCAGCATTAACCACCAAGAGGGATTTGCCGATAGAGGGTTCGTCAACCGTTAGGGACAGGTGTTAACAACATGTATTTATGGTATATTAATTTGAAGTTTAAAGTTCGATGCAAGTGGCTATAAAAATGATCCATCAATAGTTTCAAGAATATTATGTATATAATATTCTCAAGATATAAATGATTAGATTTTCCAATCATTCGAATGAATTAACCAGAGTTATAATGTTAAACGTTCAATTTGAGGGCACAGTGCAGAGAGATTTTAATGGCTTATTATCGGTTACTTGCGTCACGTTTTGGCCCCATTACGGTCTATTAAATTAGAGGTAATTCCTGGTTAAACAGTGTACCGCTATAATGTTATCCGAAAATCAATTCTTACGATGTAGTGGAATGATTTTGTCCTGCTTGATTAGAAATGAATTGCTGTCGAAACAAAAACGAAATTATAATGTTAAGAAGAGGAAATCTAATGATAACAAAATGTGAAAAAGGAAAATTTATCCTGAGAAATTAGGGTGGTTTAATAAACGTAATTACCTGATTAGGAAGGGCAGGCGCAGATGAATTTTATGCCTGGGAGGAGGTCAATAACCTCTCCGTAAACCTTGACCTTTGCCCATGAAAATTATTCAGGGAGCTTTGCACTAGATGGCAGGGACATCAGTTCTTTAAAAAGCACAAATTTTCCTGGAAAATTTGAATAGAAGTTTTCTTTTTAAATTGAATCTCTTTGAAACTGTCCGTAAAATTATGTAAAACCCGCGCAGTGTAATTTAGAAGAAAGTATTACAGAAGTTGTTTATAAAATAAGATCCAAGACAAATTCGACTACCTCTTTGATACAGTAACTTCAACATCTATGATATTTAATTGTTAAATAACAAAAGCAATACAGAAAATTAAAACGCAATACTTCGTGCATAAGAATTTTGTTCGTGATATGTTGATCTGATCATCAATCGAACATTTTACCGTCATAGATAAAAGAGAGCGCAATAAGAGAGATAAGCGAAAGCTAGAATAGCGAAGAATAAATTTTTATTCGTAGCTCGGCCAACCACTTATGCGATTGAAAATCCTGTATTTCATTTTTCATACCAACGTAATAATTTCTAGCTCTTTGATTACTATTTACGCCACCATCGAAGTATCGTCAACGCAGGATGTTTAGTGTCCTTCAAGCGACATATTGAACTAGCATCCACTTTGCTTATACATGGCAATTAAGGTTTTAAAATAAAAACCCTTGGCAAAAAGACAATGATCAAAAAATGCGAAACTCGCTAAAAACTGAAAGATGAATTTAACAAAACTGGTAAAGAAGAAGGAGCCCCCATTTAAAGAGGAAATTGACATTTTATGTGTCGGCCAAGCGAAGAGGAGAAACAGTCAATCTCGCCCAGATTGTCTGGCTTCCTTTCTCTCCGTTATCTTAATTCCTCGAGTGTTTTAATTTTCATCGGAACAGCTATTAACTTTTACGGCTGGTCGTTTACTTTTTAATTCGTTTACCGCTTCTCGCGCCCGCGCTCACGCTTATATCTTTAATTTAAGCTCTCGACTTGGCGGCCATTGAACAAGCCTGCGGATTGGCGAGAAAAGAGGGGTGGCCAGGGGTGGAGTTTAGTGGGGTCACGCGGAGCTGGCATGGATAGAGAAGGGTGGTTTGTGGGTGCAATCGGTACGCTCAGAGTCCCGCTCGCTCCCCTGACGCCCGTTACGTTAATTAAATACATTGTTGTGGGGACACAGACTCCTGCTGCGTATTTCGAGCTTTATAGATGTACAAGGCCACCTCAAGTCGCCCTTGTTTCCTTTTTTCCTTCAGGTACGCTTTTGTCTTCTCCTTTATAACTACAAGTTTGTCCTTTTTTGTTTCAATTTTGATTCAACAATCCTCTGTATGGCGTGGAACTAATGGTGACTTGGTGGCACATATTTAAGTACTTATGTTACTGAGCAAAACCGATTTCTTGACATCATTTTCCTAGTTACTTAAATGAAACTTTTCCCAGAGAGTTAGGAATGTGTTAACTAAATTTCCAAAATAGACCTTAATCAATTTTCTGAAAGTTAAATTAACGATGTATATAGAGTATTACATAATACGAAGACACAACTTTAATGGTATATTCAGCACATATGAATAATTAAAAAGTTAATGTAGTTAAGATCATACTACATTGATTCAATTGGAAGAAAACAGTAGTTCCAATGAAGCTGTTGATTTGCTTGCAGGTCTGGTTCCAGAACAGACGGACAAAATGGCGGAAAAAGCACGCAGCCGAAATGGCGACGGCAAAAAGGAGGCAAGAAGAGGTCGAGGGTGTCGTTGCAGAGGGTGAGGATGGTTGCAGCGACACGGAAACCGATGGAAATAGCGAGACTGCTGCGAAGAGACTCAGAAGAGAGCTGGAACAACAATACAGGCATTAAATAATCTAAAAAACAACACCGATTTTAATGATGAATAAAAGACATTCACTGAGTAACTTCCTGAGAAAGGATACTCATGAACAGGACAAGATTGATTCTATCGACCAGAGTATAGATAAATAAATTTTGAAATTTGGCCTTTCACTAATAATTCATTCACTTATTATATGAATCACTCGTTTCCGATTTCCTATATCGATTTTTTAATTTTATACGAAAAGAAATTAATTCTCGAACGTGGCCATTTAAATTTAATTTTAAGCTTATTCTTTTTATAAATTTTATACCATTTTCTTGGAAATTATTTTGCAAAGTACAAAACAGTTTGAAATTTAAAGATTTGAACGAATTATTGACTCAATCTCGTAGTTCAGGGATTAAGAAGATTCTGTATTTTAAATTTCGTTCATCTAATATTTCCTGTCGTTAATAGAAATCTATCGTCATTGTATATATTTGTACTAAGATACTCGTATACGCATCACGAGCAAAACGATCGTGCCATCTCTCTCGACGTACGTTAACAAAGTTACACGAGAAATTATTGTTAAGTCGCCATGCGAAAGTGGGTGAAATTATTTGCAGGTTGTGGTGAGTCTTAAAAAGAAACAAAAAAAATCTATGTAAATTTCGAGTGTCTCTTTATAATGATTTTAAGGCAAGAAATGATTCTTGTAAATGATAAAATTAAGTTTTTGTTAAGTTGATTGTAACTAGTCTAGTCAAACGTACGTTAACGCTTTCAGGTCTAAGTGTGTAATAAGACACATTGCAGAGGGACGGTGATCTTTACACCTGTAACCCTAAGATCGAAAGTGTTAAACCATTAAATCCTTGCAAGTCGAAAGCTACTGATTTGAAAATTTCTCTGAACTAATTATTCTTTATTTAATATTGCAAGCTCAAAATCTCAAATTATATGGAAAGGAAAAATTGTAAAAAGCGTGGTAAAATTTCTTGCAACTTGCCTTAAAATTACTTTCAACTGATCCTGCAAGTAATTAATTGAAAAAAATGAATGCAGATAAGCTCGTATCCAATTAACAACACGTGTATAGTAAAGATATGCTGAATATCGGACAAACCATTACCACCACTATAAATATAAATATATAAATATAATAAATAACACGCAAATGAGAATGCAAGTAAAGTAAGAAGAAGAAGGAAATAATGATTCCCCTTACAAATTGTCTATTTACGTCCCAGTGAGCCAAGCCAATGAAAAATAAGTGGATCGAAATGGATTTTGTATATTCTGTAGATACGGTAAACGTGAATGTGATATTTAATAAGAGTCTGATATAAATATGCAGGTCGATTCTAAAGCTGGCCACCAGATTCTAAATGTATATTTATGTTTGTTCTGTGAATGAAAAATAATCTTAAAGATTAACTGTGATACTGGATATTAAATCTTAACAAATAGAATGAGTTTTGAATGGTTAAGTTATAGCTGTCTATCGAGGTTGAAAGCTAGAATAACAGTTAAAGTAGTAACCGACTCTACTCCAAAGTTAGAACAACAATCTACCCTCAGTTAGAGTAGTAAATTACTTCAATGCAAAATTAGGGCAGTAATCTATTCTTACTGAGTAGCAAATTACTCCAAAGTTAAGTAACAATTAGTGATCTCTAATGAAAGGTCAGAACAATAATCTATTTTTATTCAGTGTTATAATCTACTCTAATAAAAAATTAGAGCAATAACCTACTCTAGCAAACAGAGTACTAATCTACTTTCACTCAGGGTTAGAGTAATACGCAATTCAAACTTAATGATGCACTCTAATTAAGAGTAACAGTCTACTCAACATTTGAGTAATAATCTACTCAGGTTTAAGCCTATAGTAACAGTCTACTAACTTGAAATTAGAGTAGTGATCTATTCAAGCCCTTATTACAAAAAATAAATTTTAATACTTTTTTAACCTGGTTGAAAAATTTCAAATGAACTATTGCTATAATTTAACAATTCCTTACAGGCTTAGACACTTTTTCCTGTAAATTGGTTCTAAATTCAGTACATATGAAATCTGCTTGCTCGCTTTAGAATCGTCCAGTGAATAAGTATCACCCGTAAAAAATAAAATCGAGAAAAGGCAAGCAAAATAGAAACGTAGATCTAAATATGTATAATCGCATGAAACGTGCGTCTAAAAGGACACGTAGATTATCAATAAATGACTGGAAGTCGCGTGCAGAAAAACATTCAAATCAACCCCGGTTTTCGCGGCGAATCGCCTTTCCATACACCAATCTGCGTCGTTCGGTTTAATTGATGTTTTCTGAATAAAAAAACAAAGTGGCATATAAAAAAAGGACGAAGTGGATGCCGTGGCACAATTAAGAGGAATGATCGGAGAAAAAATCTAGCGTACCACCGAGTTAATCGAGCATTCAGCGTTACTGTACAGTATATTTAGATAAATTGCTAAGCGAACGAGGTAGAGACAATCTGTATAAAGTATTGTATAAATTATACATACGTGTTATCTATCGCTTGTGTATTATATCTCCAATTTAATAAATGGAACACGTATTATGGTAATTATAAAACTACTCTGTGTACTTTTCATTGATTCTTCAATTTTCCAACATGCATCCTTTTCCCTTTTTTCTTGCAATTACTAAATCTGTTTCTGTTTTAATTTGAAAAAAAGATTCGATTAAAAATTAAAAATTGTACTTGCCGGAATCAAATTTAATAATTAAAGGTCAACATTAAATATCTTAACAAACATTCTTAATTGAGAGAGAAAAATACGTAAATTGAGGGCGAAAATCGCTAAGACCATTAGGACCACTGACAATGAAATGCAAGGGCTCGTAATGAACTCATCAATCATAAGGGAAGACACTGATAGGTGTCATTTTGAACACATCAATTATCAATCAAAGTTGGACAATGTTTACTAAAAAAAAAGATCGTTACTTAAAATTTGCATAATTTCAGTAGAAGACATCTCGAATGTTAAAAAATTCCCTATACATTCTATAATAAAATAAACCTAAAAACATGAATTAGGTATTTAAAGAAACATATAATCGTTTCCGCAGATATATAAAGACCGTATAAAAAATATATATAATATTATATAAATATCTCAATAAAGGCAACATTCATTGAACATCCTATAATTTATTCATTATGGATTTAGAAATTTATTATACAGACCTCATTAAAAATATCTTCTTTAATTCTTTTATTAATCTTCTATCTTTCTTGAAACACTGAAACTTTTGGATTTAAAAATATTTGCTCTTACAAAATCTCAGGCCCTTGGCGGAAGTTCGCTATCTTTATAATACTGTTTATTCAAAATAAATTTACGCTGCATCTTATTGTATAATCAAATGAATATTACCTGAAAAATATATACAAACATTAGTTCATTCAGAATTACCAAATCATCCCCCAATGTAGACAAGTCATTGGACGAAGATCATTGCTCGCAAGCCTAATGAACCGAAAACGATGTTTCGCAGGGACTGAAAGGCAACGCGACAACCGGTACGCAATAAACCGTGGAAAAAGTCTTGTTGGCTGGCGTTTTCGTAACTGGTATCGATTTCAAATACGTACGCGAAGGAGGGTAATGGGGTGGTGATTAATGTTACGAGAGTTTTCGTGAGTCATAAAGTTAGCATTCGCAGAGAGGTGTTAGAGAGTGGTCCTTTACGCCTCTCCACCCTCGATCGGTCCGAGAACGGAGAAACCTCGTCCGGGGCCATTGGCAGTGCAAATTTATCGTGGTGTTAAGCCGTTAATATTTGCTCTCGTACGGCTTTAAATCAATGAAAAATATTCTAATTGGAATATGAAAAAAGTTGGCACACGGTCCGCCTGTGACAGAGGGTGCTGTTTGCCGATGCCAATAGAGTGGCGAAGGGTGGCGGGAACTCTGGTAAGGTGGCCTGTCTGCCACGTTACAGAATAGAATATAAATTGTCTTAACGAGTTGCCGGCACAAAGAAAAATGGCAAAAACTTTTCGACTCAAGACCATTCGCGCTCGAGCAACTCTGTATTGACCTATAGATTCCATCCGACCGTCACGATTCGCTAACTACAAAGCAAGTTTACTAATTTCCTGAATCGAAGCCGAGTAACGTTCTGCTAACGCACCCAACCCAACCACCACCACCACCTTCCAACACCCTCTGTCACGACCCATTAATTCGCCAAGATCCATTAACATCTCGTGGATATCGTATCGGGCAACGTACGCTTAAACGTTGTCGCTAATTGGGTGGATTTAATTGATTTGGCATTTCGAATGGTATACGTGGTTCGCTCCAGAAGTAATCAGGCTGTTTGCTTTGTATTAAGTAAATTGCTCAAATCTATGAACCTTTTGGAACATTCAAATTATTTTAGTACATATCTTTCAGTTCTTAATTATCTCCAATGAGTGTATCATAAAAATAAACGACATCTTCATACTAAAAAAATTGCAGTTACCACTGCAGTTTTGTTTCGCAGTTTACTTGAAAGAGATCATGAGTAAAGTGGTTATCGTTAAGATTAAAATCAGGACTAAAATTAAAAGCAGCGCTTCCCACGGACCAAGTAGGAACTGTAAACTAATTAACATTTCACTAGTCATCGAGATTAACCCTTGTCGGGGATACAAGAAAAATTGGTAGTCATGGGAAACGATCGGGTCCGATCGATTAGCAACGAAGAATTGGAAATGTCGGAATTAAGGGATGACGATCGGTTACACGAGGATTTTCAAGAACACGGCACGCGGCCGTAGATGAAAGCTATCACCCTATCCGTGCACGCGATGGGTCCTGGACTCGATTTCGAACGAGATCGACCCCGATCGCGATTCCAGCTGGCAATAATTCCTCTTCGGTAACCGGCTGACAGGAAATCCCAGGTTTTACTTCGAATACCGCATTGATTAACTTATCTAATCTAATTTAAATGCGAACCTGGTTGGGGAAACGGGCTTTCTCGCTTCCACTTTTCACAGTGGAGAGAAGAAGACCCATGGCCCATCGGTTAGACAGCAGGGGATGAAGGCGAACCCTTGTGGTGTAACCGATGCTGCACGGGGTAAGAAAGAGAGGGCGAAACGAGAAACTAGGAACATTAAGCGCGATAGTGAACGGCGGCCAAGAAACGAGACGAAGAGAAAAATGGGGATTTGGGAGAACGTGTAAGGGTGGATGTTCCGAATCGGACAGAGAAACAGAAAGGAGAAAAAGGTCCGACGAGCGAAAGGGAAGAAGACGTTCGGGGGCAGAGAAGTGGTTGCACGAGATAATGAGAGAAGCGAGGGTGAAACAAAATGAAGCGATCTAGTATGGGCGGGTCGTAGGAGCAGTAATACGAACAGGGTTGTACCGTGTTGAGTAAGGCGAGTTAGGGCATACAAACCGCTGTGTAACGTATCAAATCGAGTGCTGAATCCGGGATTAAATCGGCGAGAAGCGAAACAAGAGAACTAGGGGCCGTGAACGACATCCATGGTACCGTTGAGAAGACGAGGCAAATCCACGTAGGTGCAATTTTGACTAACGTTAACGTCCGCGCGAATGGGCTACCAAGTTGTATCGTTTACGTTAATTTTATTCGTCATCAACGACATGCGAAAGTCGTGATCTTCTGAAAATTAAAGGACCTGTTAAAGAAGGAATATGGATTATGGATCAAACAGTCCCAATAACTCTCCTTTAATAAAAAATACTTTTTATTAAAATAAAAAATTGCAAATTACAACTATGTATTACAATATTTTACAACTACATACTATTTACTATATTAGTGATGGACACCAATAAGTATTAAAAATTACCTCTATGATTTCTTACAGATCTATTTCTCAATAATTACCATCAATTGCCCATTACTGTACTACACTACAAACATTAAACCATACTACACTAGTATACCATAATTATTATACTTCAACCATATGTTCAAGACTTGATCAGACTTGTATGGATAATATGTTCTTTTCACAAATTACTCGACGCAAATCGTTCGAACAATTTGAGATGATTATATTCCTCCTCTGTCGTGGAATAACGTATGATTGACAGTATAATAATAACGGCGATTACGACAATATTGAAGCAACGGCTGACTTTGTTACCGTATCTAACCAGGGGATTTTCCCCTTATCCTCGGACACCCTAACCGGCCTTAACTTACTGCATTAGTTTCGCAAATTGAAGAATTCCGGCTATATTTCCATTCTATCTTCAACTGTTTCTTCCTTCAACATTAAAAGCATGGTGTTATCACATGAATACGATATCAGAGACGAATTTTCGACAATCTTCTGTACGGATCTATAAGTAGATTGAAACATTATTGATACTAATAGTAAATCATAAATTGAAAATATAGAAAAAGATATTACCTGTTTTGTCGGAACAATATAACGTAATGAATAAAAGAATTGATATTACGGCGGTATGAATTCAAATGTAACGGTTACGTTACAGGTATCTTAAACAATGAAAATTCATTCAAATACATAGATGGTTAAATCGATGGAAAAAGTAAGGAACATCGGAGGCTTACCTCCCCCGTTCCAACCTACATCTTCTACTTTTCGATCACCGTTTACTATTCTTCCCTTCTCTATTTATCATCCGACTACTCATCTGCTGACTTGTTATTAAATTAATCCTTCGTTTAGTCAAATTGATGCATTGATATCATAGAGCACTCATAACTCACGGCACCCTTTCCGCCACGATTAGTACACGCGCAGCCGTTTTCACGCGCGACCCCTGATTCAACCAAGTGAGGGGGCTTTACTCTGCAATTCCCTATTTGCACCGATGCAGACTCCACTATTTATTAACATCATTACTTATCATTTCAACCACTCGTGCATCACGATGACGTCACTGAGATAAATGCATCCTCGCGCTGGACCTGCGACAAGCTTTGTTTAATGGTTAACCATCGAATACTTCGATCAATGAGTAACGAGATCGATGCATTTCCTTTTTGATCAGCGCCACGTCGCGAAAGAACTTCGCAATAGCATTGACTTGAATATCGATTGTTTCAAATCGTTTCATAGATCATCGCGTATTGGATTCCACGCGTTAGCAGATCTTTTTATGAAAACAATAACAATAGAACAAAAATTTGAATGAGCCTAAGCACGGAACCCAGAGTTAAAAGCGAACAGTTAAAATTATTGCATAATTTTGGGTTAAATACATAAGTTAATAATAAACTTCGAAATAACAGGAACGCTCGGAAGATTTACCGCTAAAATGTTTGATTCGATCAATCACAGAAACGACAGAAAGCAAATACCGAAATCGATAAGACCGCGTATGTAATTAGTATACGCGATAGAGACGTTGATGGCCGGGGAAGTTTTATTTTCCGTTTCCTCCTCGGTACGTTTTCAATTTGAATACCGATTAATCTGGTCGAATAATCTTACCGTATATTTCGAGCGGTCCTCCGATATTCGTTTGAGAGCATTCCTTTTTTTTTTAAACTAAACGTTTCACTTTATCGGTGGTGCACAGCAATTAATAATAACACGCAATCGCGGCCGTATCTTTTATAACCTTTTGGAGTATAAATCGCGAAATTCTGGAATTATCAGGCAGCCGGGAATGAAAGGCTATTTCCGTCGCACGGAATCACGGGCAATATTTTACGTGGGATTGGGGTTGAACGCGGACACATCGACGTTTGATATTTTTATGCAGTGGCGCCACCGCGGAGAGATTTACGAGGCAGATATGCGATCACAAAATGTCCGACACTAAATCAAACATGTTGCATCGGAAAACATCAGAAATTATTATTGGGACTTTTATGGGATCGACGGGAGCGAAAGAAACGTACAATGTAACTCGACGCGCCGTTTCATTGTGAGTATCTTACGGAGGATCTATCACGGAATAAATCGTGATATATTAGGCGATTTTTTTTATAAGTATCTCAGAAAAAAAATTGATGACTACTTATGGAAGCTGCGTCACTATTGTGAGCGTTAATTTTACGACAACATATACTACATTGTCTATATCATTTGAAAATATGTTTTGCGTTGGCAAAATAAGATGAAGTTTATTACTGCATGACGTTAAATTTGCCTACTACGTTTAGCGTACTGTACTATAAATTTCATCATGACACTTTTTCCACGGAATAAAAACTATCATAAATCCGTGAATGTATCAATTCAACGATCGTTAATCATATTCAATTGGAAATAAAAGAAATAAATTTTTCCACGAACAATACGGCATAACTATAAATTTACAGTAAAAATGCCTTCTTATTAAACAATTTCCTCGTATATTACTAAAGAAGAAACTATCAAATTATCGAAACTATCGCATATTAAATGCATTACAATGCAACTAATGAAGGAACACAGGTTTTCCTTCCATCTAAATCCCTCCCTCTTAGGCCCTTATACATTCTTTATCCTTAGAAGAAATAAAGGCACAGTCGTAACAGCGGAATGATTAATATCCGGCTGACAGTTTGTGAAACGGGCAGCCAATAAACGGGATAAAAATACTGGTGAAAAATAGCGCGCTCATTAGGGGTACAGTGACATCTGCGACTGCTGCGCCCGAAAGTCTTCGAAGAACGTAGAAAAGGTTCTTGGATGAAGGGAACAAAGAGGACAGGTTTATTAAAGTAATGGCGGATCATTTTAATATTGCAATGAAAGCGCACGCCATTTGCTATCTTCGAAACTTAATAACTTTTTATCAAGGGTATCCTATCCTTTTCTACTTAATTTGAAATCTTTTACGTAATTTCCATTTCAATTATATGTAAATTATTTAAACTTTTAGTATCACTATGAATACTAATATGATGTTATTAACTTGAATTTCCCATTTGTTAAACTATACATGCACACATTTTTATTTACTCTTTTATATTTTTTAAATATTTATTTTTTCGGTATATTTATGTGAGATTAATGACCACACTTTTATATTTTTTAAATTAATTACTTGCGATCATTCATATTTTTCTTTTTGTTAATACTTACATTGTATATTCATTCTTTTATACATACGTGTAACTTATTCAAATTTCCCGCTAACTGGATTCAAATTTCCCGCTAATTCTGTTCAAATTTCCCGCGTTTGATGTAGATGACGCTAAACATCAATTTAAAAGATTTCAGTCGTAAAATGGCGCAGAATGGAGAAAGCCGGTTTCAAAATAATATCACATCGTTAATATTAGATATATAAGTAACATACATTTGATATAAAAGTTGATATATTATTAACTTAGATAATTTATACAAATATGTGTGACGGTAATCTACTTGTATTAATATATAAACATAACCTATTATAACATTTGAATCTTCATTTGTTCTAATCTGTATAATTAATTTTATTTTCAGAAGAGGTAATACGTCGGAGATTGCTCATAGATGGAGATGGTACTGGAGATGATAGAAGAATAAATATGCTTTTGAAATCATTTATTAAATGGGCAAATTCGTCAGATGTGGACAATACATTGCATGAAAGAATGTTATCACAATTGGCTCAGTGTGAATTTGCACAGAGAAAGTCTAGATTGGTCTCAAATATGAGCCAAGAAGAATTAAAAAATTATGAGAAATTATCTAAGGAAATTGAAGTACAGATAGAAGAAGCTAAAAAAGACATAGAAAAAACAAAAGCAGAATTACAGGAAGCAAAACGTGTAAGGAAAAATAGGATTGAATATGATGTATTAGCAAAAGTTATCAATGAACAACCAGACAGAGTGGAAACTAATTTAAAGCTTGCTACATTGCGTGAAGAATTAGGCAAATTGAAGGTAAAAATAATTTACATTGTAATAATTAAAAAAGTACAACTTGTGTTTGAAACCCACAAATATAATCTATGAATATTTTGGTATATAGGAAAAGTCTGAACAATTAGAACACAAATTGGAAATGAGACGTAAACAGTTTCATGTTTTGATATCCTCTATACATTCTTTACAAGGAATGCTAGATGAGTGTGATGAAGAAATAATGGATGTAAGTTTAGAAAATTATGAAGATGTAGACACTTCAGTATCTGTTAAAACTGAGACATCTTGAAGCAAGATTACAAATAAATTTTTATGTATTATTTAAAGATATACTTAGTAATTTTTACAAATATCTCAAAGCTTAATCAAGCTTAATTTTTTATTATATTTTGTATGTACTGTACATCTCCTGAGTTCTTTTTAAGATATAAAAATTAAAAAAAAAGTGTATATTAAGGACTGTGTAAAGTATACAAATGTATTATGCAAATTTCAGTTTTAATTTGCTAGTTTTAGGGACATGCCTAATAGTTAAAGACAATCTAACACCTCGCTTTAATATCTGCTCTTCTTTAAATTCTTCTCCACATATGCTCAAATTTTGTATAATTGATCCTGAAATAACATCAGTATCTTTTTCTGCAATTGAATGTAAATAATGATGATATAGATCTCCTTGCAGAATAAGCAAACTTCTGCGTTCTAATAAAAAGCTAAATTCTAAGTTTGGTTCATGTTGCTGAAAAAAAATCATTAGTAATATATAATACTTAAATATGATAATATAATAATTATAATAAAGGGTGGAACCTGTGTGCTATCAAGTCGTTTATAAAAATCAAGAAGTGTATGAGATCCACAGCTAATAGTTGTTACAATGGGATGGAAAAGTGGACCATCTGAATGTGCCTAATAAACATACATAGTGATATTAATATTATATTTTGTATTGATTGCTTTATAATTATACACAATCAGACATGTACCATTATTCCCTGACCAGGTAAATATTCATTGATCAGAACATGATTAGGTAACTTTCCTTTCTCAAATATATTACAGGATGAAATTTTATTTACATATTTTATTAACCACTGAAAATCAAAAATATATTTGTACTACTTTATATTAATATTATTTTAAATACATTATTATAAAACACTTACACTTGGTATTTCCTCTGCTATCATACCTTTGGGATGTGGAATGCCTCCCCAATTTTGTAATCTTCGATGACTTAGCTGTGTCCACTTTGGTAAAGGTGCATTATTAACACATTTTATTATTTCTTCTTCTTCCTCTGGTGTAATAAAATTTGGTACATACATAGCTAACTTGGGCACCTATAATAAATTGAATACAATAGCTTTTAATATAAAGATTAAACATAACCTTAGATAAAAATAATAATTGTAATAAAATAAACCTTAGGAATCACGTTGTTAGGAAAAACACAATTGTATTCTTCCATTTTGTGATAAAATTAATAAAGATATCACAAAGGTAATAATAAAGAATGACTTTTTATTTATACAATAATAAATATTTCAGTACACTGTTTTTGTGCATGTTTTTATCGGCATGCATAGCTGAAAATGAAATTACAAATTAATCGAAAAGCTTTTGTTTCACTATTACATATTCAATGCAAGCGCCTATACCATTTTATGATAATTGTAAGTTTTCAAAAACTATTAAATTAATCTTCTCTCATATCACTATTTGTTGGACAATAAATTGGAAATTGCATTTTGCATAAAGTATTTCGTCTTTTTTCATATAATATTAGAAAGCGTTTTTTGTTAAACATGTAATTGCAAACAATTCGAATCGATTGAAGTTATGTTTGCATAAAATCAATCAATTTATGGAAGGGAAGATCTTTTGCGCGACTGTACGTAACACGCAAATATTTAAACACAGAAATACTTGAAGACAATATTTGATATTGCTAGTGTTGTACAGTTATTTAAATTAATAAAGAACGAGAATGGATAAGAGTCAGACAACAGATAAAATGGATAACAACGAATTAAGACTTATTCACCAGGTATATCTTGAAAATTACTGTAATTATTATATTATAAATTTCCGCAAATCAATTGATATTTTAATTATTCAAAGAAAACGTATATAGTTTCTTATAGATCACAATTTTGAAAATACTGCTGATGCATTAATGATAGAAGCTGCGATAAAAGGCCATAAAAGTTTGGAAATTCAAAATGTAACTTATGCAGCTAATTTTGAAAATATGATGTTAAGTTATAAGACAGGAGATTGGAAAACATTTTTTAAAGTAAAGTATAAATACATGTTCACTTAGAAATAATATTATTTAAATACACCTGCTGTTTTTAGCTATGGAATTCGTTGGTACCCGAAGATGTTAAACAGACAAGAGATTATAAAATTTTGATGTTGAATTTACACATATATTTTGCAATGTTACCTAAACGTATGTTATTTTTACATTCTTATAAAGACAAAGGTAAGATAGTAGAATGTACTTTAAATAATTTTAAGAATGACTATAATGTATTCTCTTTGCCTTTATCTAGATAAAAGTTATTCAACTGATTCTATAATACCCTTGAATCAACAAGATTTTGAACAGAAAGAGGTAATTTCAATAATGTCAAATTTATTTTTTTTTCATTTACTATATTTATTTTATTTTAAATTATGTATTTTATTAGAATTCTAAGTTTAATAACTGAAAAAAGCAGCTATGATTGATTTAAAATTAATAACACACAGCATGTTATCACTGAAATAGAGAAGAATATGAATGAGAGTATGGAACAGCTATGTGCATTTCTGAATACATCTGGCAAAGAGTTAGAAAATGATACCAAACTACGGCCTTTCTTTGCATTACCATTTATCGAAGATCCATATGCAGAACCAATTATCTCTAAAATATTTGAGAAAAGCTGGACAGATGAATTGAGTGAAAATATGCAACTATTTCTTGACAAATACAAAGTAGTAAGTGAAAGAAAATACATAAATACATACATATAAAGTAATTCATAAAAATTTATATCATTTTAAGAGTTTTAGTGATACAAAATGCAATGATGATGGTTTGAATCAATTTCCTTCAGATCAAGAATTTCTATCAGAAGAATTGAAAAAAGATGTATCTACAGATAAACTAATTAGAAACAGCAATGTACCAATCATCCCAAATGATAGAAACATTCCAATATTCTTAGAAGATGGTGAAACTGGAGAACAGTATAGCTTATGCAGTGATTCAAATTATAATTACAAGTCAAAGTGAAAAATATTGTCAATATTGTGATAATATAATATCCCTTCAGTCAAGTAAGCGTAATAGCATTTAATGATTTTTTTTCAGAAGCATACAAACTGCGTCTGTGAACTCTTCTTCAGAAGAAATACATCCATCATTTATTAACAAAAACAACAAAAAGTTAATGCAATATATTCAGGAATTAGCCATAACCCGATCTCATTTATGTACCGTTCGTTCCAATTATGAAAAACTAAAGCTGAGATTTCATAAATTACATGCTGATTATCATAAATTGATGAGTATTGCGAGAGTATTAACAACTTCTTTAGAAAATTCGGTGAAAGGGCAGTCAATTAATTTCCAAGCCATGTTAGAGACATGTATACAAATTTTTCCAGATTTGTTTAATCAAAATATACGAGAAAGTTCACACGTAAGCAATAGGTTTTATGTATATGTAGAGTATTATGTTATTTTAAATGATAATATAATAATACTTTTCATGTATATGTACAGTGTTCTTCAGAATTGTTGTTAGACAGATCTCGTTCTGACATGAAAATTAGTGAACATTCTATGTCGTACAGTATATCTGTTCCTCCAAAATTATTAGATTTCAAAAAGATCAAATTACATTTAATCAATGGAAGTATTAAAGTTAAATTATTTCTTCTGCAAGCATTGAGAAGGGTAAGCTAATAAATACTTGTTCATGTTATCAAATTTATAAAGTTTTAGTACCGAAATATAAATTGTCTGTAGAAAATAACATTTGGTCAACCTGGAGAAAGGGATGAGACCTTACATGAGTACATAAGTAAAGATTTGTTGGGTCTTCATAGTCAAATTGCAAACTACAAAGGCAGATCAATTTTGCCATATTTATTAACGCCAGAAAATTTTATTATACCTCACCCCTTGCAGCAGTCAGTTACAAGATTATTAAATACTTTAGCTTCGTTCAGATGTGGAAGAGATTATTTGTCATTTGATTCCACTGTTGTTGATATGGTACTGATATTATTTTATTAATCCGTACAATTCCTAAGTCAGTTATGCAACGTGTTTGAAGTAAGATAACATAATTAACAGAATAAATGTTTTAGGTATATAAATGTCTAAATAATATCTGTGATAATAATATAGATACAGTGACTTGTAATATGATGATTGCAATGCTGCAGAAGTTATCATTACGGAAACAACAAAGACTATATATGATCGAAAATGGATTAGTAGAATGGTTGATTCATCATTTGCATAATCAATGCCGAATCATGGATTCTTATCGATTAGAGTATGCTACAGCTCTTTTAATGAACTTATCGTTACATCAAGTAGCTCAAAGGCGGGCATCTGCAATGGCGTCTTTACTTATCTCAACGTTAATTTCTTTGCTATTAATGGATCATACATCGGTATATTACATTGTTTCCTTGCAGATACGAGTTTTAATAATGCAAATTTTAATCGAAATATTTGTGTTAGGCATTACCTTATGTTAATGGAGCATTAAACAACTTTCTGACAAATTATACAATTAATGAAGAAGCTAAAAGGATGAAATTTTCATCTATGTTAGAACAGTATAGCAAATATAAAACTGGAGAGATAAGGTAAAAAAAATTTTCTTTTTATACTAACCGTATAAAAATTATTTCCTTAAACTAAAAATGGTATATTAAAATGTGTAATAGGAAACATTTAGATCATATTTTAAAGATACACAAAGGTGAAATTACTATTATAACAGAAGTTGAAGACATGGCGGATAACGATAATGTAAGTAATAATTTATAACATGTGTTGCTTCTTATCAATAGAAAATTATTTATTCTTCAGGAAGAATTTGATGTACTAGACAGTCAAATAGAAGAAAATGATCCAGTAAAGAATAACTATGGAGAATTATGTGGAGAAGCGTTGCTTGCATCTTGTTACACGATAATACGAAAAGTAATTCAGCGAAAGGAAACGAATACGGAAGTATCGTCAGTGACAAAATTTAAAACTGACGCAGCTGATCCTATTTTACAAACTAGTCAACAAGTTAAAAATTTATGTTCTGAACATGAAACAGTATTGCCGGAAGAAAATTGTTTAAGGTATTACTATGATACTTTTATTGAAGTTTATTTCTTTACAGATTCATTTAAATCCATTTAATCTATAAATAGAAAACATGTGAGAAGCAAACATAATATTATGGTAGTACAAGATTTTAAAAGAACAGTATTATATCCAAATTTACAGTCACATGAAACTAGGTTAATTTCTTCCTCGTCTAAGGTACTTAATGAGAAAATAACACGATATTATTATAATAATATGCTATTGCTTAAATCACATTTTTAAGGAGCATGTTTCTAAGCAAATTACGACTAGAAAGTGGAAGCTTTCTTCTAATGCTTTAAGGAGTTCTAAATCATTAATTGAAAATCGTAGTCAAACTGACTCAGAGATTCAATTTGAACCAAAATTACAGAAACATCATAAAAAAAATACATTAAATGATCAAAATTCAGAAGACACGCAATTACGGATAATAAAAGATAACAGAGATTCTGTTAATGAATTATTTAACGGAAGTGCTGTATATTTGTTTGAAAATCAATGTTCGAAGTTCGTTATTGTTTTGTCAAGAATATTAGAAGATTATATTGTTTTAACATTACATTGTTCTCACAATTAACAGTAAAGTTAACACAAAGCTTTTGTACAGGCAAAACAGTAAAATGACTGTAACATCTTCTGTGTTCCTAGCAGTTGGAAGTGAAGCTGAATCAACAGGTGAGAATCAATGACATAGGTTTTTATGTTGCACCTCTTTCATCAAAACAGGTATACAGTATCTAATTACTAGTTCAAATGGTTATACGTCCAGATGTCTAAGCACGTTTGACAAGTAAGGCATAGTTCAAGTACTGTGCAGTGAAAGCTCTATAACTTTCTCCTAAACGCATGTTTTGTCGTGATCTTGGAAAAATTAGAGCAAGCGAATGAAAGTGATAGGGTCAAATAAGGCTTGTAATGTCAAGTATGTCGTTAATCTATTTAAAAAGTTATTACTTTTTTCAGTCATGGGAAAGTTGAGCAGCATTGCATCATTGTGAGTCAAGATTTTAATGTTCAATTGCACTTTATGATTTTGTACATAGTTATGCACCACACTGTCCATTTTATACTGGTATTAAAATCTTTTTATACGCTGTGAACTTTCAAATAAATTATATATTTTATTTGACTATTATTATACTATTCTTTCAAGATAATCTGATTATTACTTAGAATTAGACATCTTTTTATAGGAACAGTAATGGAAATGAAACTGTAAATCGTAAGAATTCAAGGACACAAGAAACAGATTTCGATTCAGAAGAAGCATTCTTATCTAAGCCAAAACTTCCACGGACTCCACCGTGATTAAAATTAAGTTTTTGAGAATAATAAGAAGAATAAATACTTTGTATGACTTTTAAATAATTTTATTTTAAATAACAATAATAACAATCGTGTCTTCAATTAATTTTAAATATTTCATACAATAAATATATACAAAACGTAACAAATGTCTCATCATCGCACTCATCTCACGTAAAACATTAATAATAACCAGCATATGGGCTAGTATGTGCAGGTACTACATAGTTACTACTCCGATACCTCCTTAACAAAGGACTGTCAGCATAGCTACTACCACTGAAACTACTATGTAAATTTGACATTGGAGAATAACCAGCAGGAGAACCACCGGAGTAGCTTATAAAGCTTGGTTTACTTTTATAATTTCCAATAATTTTACTGAGATACGAAGGTCCTGGAAGATACGCTTGACTACCGTAACTACTTGGTCTGGTTTCTTTAAACGGTCCCAATTTCCCACTACCTTTACCATAATTGCCAAGCAGATAATCAACATCTTGCTCTTTGGAAAGATAATTTAAACCTCCGCTAGGAGTGTATTCACCCATATACTTATTATATTTACTATATTTTCCTGAACTATAAGGACCAGCGCTACCTCTCGTGAAGGGGCTATTTGGAGAACTTGACAAATATACGTGTGATCCCATGCCTCCATGGTTTCCTCTCACATAACGCGTTTCTGAGTGAAACGGATGCATGTCATTCATGAATTTACTACCTCCGCCTATTCCGAACATACTATCCTTTTGTTTGCCATAGGGATAATCATTAGTAGAAGCATGGAATGAATTTGAAGGCTCTCTACTAAAGACTTGATCACCATCCATGTATTCTCTTTGTGATGTGTGACCTCTGAAGGCATCGCCAGAGTACTCCTTAAAGGACGGAGCTTCAGCACCTAATTCAGAGTATGCTGCTGTACTTGAGGCGCCAGAAAGATTATCACCGAATCTCATGTAGGCAGAAGTCTTTGGTTTGCTGGCGAATTGAGTATAATCAGAACTCGCCTGATCGGTGCCCTGAGTATAAGTCTCAAAACTGGAATCACCGTTACCGCTGCTACTTGTATAAGTCTCGAAAGTGGAGTGTGCCGGATTGCTCACGAGGTAGGGGCTGCTACCAAGACTATCGCGCGCGTTACTAGAGTACTCTGAATAGCCAGCGTTATGGGTGCTTGGAGAAAATGCGCTGTAAGAGCTGCTTCTTAAACTTTCTTCAAGATTTCCTTGGTTCCTGCTAGTGGTCAACGATTGTCCATTAGACCCCCCTGTATAGTAGTCCGCGTTTTCTCTGTGACCCTCTTTGCTTGCCATGTAGGCTCCATTCAGGAGGTTGCTGTTGTATTCGTACCCATTGTTGTCCGCATTAAGAGTATAGCCTGTAATAAGTTGAAGTACTCTTTTAAAAAATGGCTAGATAAATTATTGGTAATTACTTACGTATATAAATTACAAACATAAATTATCTTAACAATAGGTAAACCTAATTATTTGTAAAAAAAGTCATAATGAATCTTCGTAGAAACACACAATTTATCTTCTAATGATTTTCAGAAAAGAAATGCAATTAATATACATACTGGTAGCTGGAGGTTCCGCGCGTGCTAGTAGGACGCAGCTGAGGATTACTGCGCTCTAAAAGTAGAACAGTTTCACCATAAATTAACAATCGCGATGTGATGGTAGATGATCTTTCCAATTAAATCACGGAACATTATCACGCTAATTACGAGTTAACTGAACCGTGACCTTACTACAAAGCGTTAATAGCACAGTTTTAATATCCTGGGAAGAGACGAGGTTCTCAAAGATGTTAATCCTTTGTGATCCAAATTTTATACTTTACTATAGATGATCACAGTACATTTGAATCGTAAGCAAAAAATAAAAGACTTAATAATATCACACTACAAATATAATGGAAGTACATTCAAGATTTCAGGATGATAAGAGAAAAAACCTCTTTAAATAAGGAAATCTACATGTGCCCAAAAAATGATAAAAATGAATTCTAATAATCGATATGAATGTATGAAATGTATTCAAATGTTGAAGAAATGTCAACTATTCCTTCGTTACTCACGAGTGAAATGATTTTCCCCATGGCAAGGGTGGACCGATTACAATTCTATTGTGTTTAGCAATCCCGATGTCTCTCAATCAAATTGAAACTACACACATACTGGCACGTGAATCGGCTCCTTACTGTTTTATACTCCTAGGAATCCCTCCTCGCTCACAAAAAGGTAAAAGCGATCTTGATGTGCACATACTGATAGGACATTGGTTGGTATCCGACCATACAGAGCAGGGAGAAAGAGTCAACCTGATTTAACTCTTCACTTTTACGGGGAAAGCAATGGGTCAGTGTGACTGGCTATCCAGTGAACTATGAGTAGCATGACCTACCTAGCGTAATTATACTTTTTAATATATATACATAAATATATATATATTAGATTGAGAGAAAGGCCAGTCTACATTTTATGAAATGCTAGACCCACCCTTGCTCCTATTTAGTATAGCACAGTATATAATAGTTAATAACAAAGATGGTATTAAGTCTAAAAATATAGCGAATTTTTTTGTTTGGGACATCCTGTATGAAACTGTAATTTAATGACATTAATCTGCCTGACACTAATACGAGACATTACAAAGCTGTATTGTATATTTCTGTAATTATATATCATTTAGAAATCATCCATGAATGAAGTCTGAGTCGAAGACTGCTTTTATTTTATTTTAATTAGCACGGTGGAAGGATTTCAGTGTACCCGATGCAACGCAGGCTTTCGTAAAAATACTGTCCTGATTTCTATGCATTACCATTGCCAAGGTTAACATATATTTGTTACGGTGGATGGATAACTTTCCTTCAGTAAGGCTCGAGAGAGGAAAAAGAACAATGTTACGTCTGCGTTCATATTCTGAATACGATAATCTAATTGTAAGTGTGCCCGGTTACAATTTTTCAAGAAATTTATTCGATCTTATTGAATGATATGTATGCAATTATTTTACAGAACATGTCTCAGTAAATATACAGCATTTCTTTTATCGCTGATAACAAATTCTTTAAATTACCATACTAATACGTTAAACTTATCTCGTTTATAAGTCACAAGCCAACGTATATAAGTCGATGGAAAATAAGTGTTGAGTATGTTAATACAATACTCGAACAATATGTTCACATAATCTGAGTACATCTACATCATGAATAAAACATCGCGTTAATAAATAGCATTTTAAATTCCGTTTAATAGATGCGTTTAAAGTTAAATAATCGTTGCACAAGATCATTGTTCCAGCAACGGTTAACTGTATCCTGTATCAACGCAAGCACGCGATCTTTTTGTCCGCGATCGTAGGAATCTCGAGAAGAACCTACTTAAGAATGGACGTGCTTTTATTTTAAAGTACGAGTATAGAAAATGCTCAGAAATACCTCTGTACCAGGATCGAAATGCTTGAACATCGGAAAGAATACTTTGCTCGGTTTATATCCTGCATAAAATGCACGAGTTTCTTGAATACCAATTGCTTTCCTTCAAAAGAAAGTTTCTCGAAACTCCCTTAAGCACCTCGACGGTTCTTTCAGATTTAATCATAATGCTATTTATTGGCATGTTAAAATAGATTTAATCTGTTCCATTTTCTTCTTAATACAGGTGGCCAAATATTGCGTTGCTAGCGTTACATTGCCTAGCGTTATACCGTTAAGTGTTACAAAGATGAAGTAGGTGTTCTCTCTCATCTTTCTTTCTATCGAATAAGAGACTCAACAATTAAGTGCATCATGAGATGGATTCTTCCTATATTGGCAGTGCACAGAAACGATTACACGCTGCGTTGTGACACGAAAACCGGAATGACATCGCTGTATCCTTGTCATTATCTTCTGCAATGCTTTCTACTTTCCGCACACACATGAACCTAAGTGCAATTGCATTCATTGAAACGTACAACCGTGCACTTGAATCAGCTTGAATTTCCAATAGGTTAATAGCGAAATCTATATAAGACGCTTATCGCTCATTTCCGTTGTAAAACAGCGTCTTAAAACGTGCACGATATATCAACTACTTAAAAAGTATTATACATTTCCTCAAAATCAGTTCCGTGGTGAACACTGAGAATTAAAACGACGGAACTGCGTTAGAAACCTTGCGAAAAAGAAAGCAAAAGTAGTAGGCATCTTCTATTATGGTCATGATAACTCCATGAGTCCCTATTTGATCTTGTGCATTTCCGACAGTCGTATTACACATTATTCTCCTGAAATTAAGATGCAAATTGTACTTTTCTAACAGATAATTAAGCACGTTGTCGTATGGTAAAAGTATACTCGTATTAACGCAAGGCATTAGTATACTACGAAGAAAGTAAAATGAAAATGGAAAGTAGACGTTAAACTAATGCCAAGTAGACGCTTCTTTGATGTTGCTGCATATCAAACATTCTGCGTTCTGTGAACCACGCTAAACATGCGTGCGGTGTTCTGCATCATCAATAAAGTTACTTCTTCACCCAAGGTCAGCTCATATTACGCATTCTAAGCTACGAGTAACAAACGTAAAAATAATGATTAAGTATTTTCGATACATACGATTCATCATTATACAGTTATGAGGTTTTACTGATAAAATAATTGTTTCAGCTCAATTTCTACACTTTCTTCAATTAATCAATCATCAATCAGTATGAACGGAAAGGAAGAAATGTCTATCGTAAAATTCGTGGAAAGAAATGCAGCACATTTAATAAAAAAGGGATAATAAGATACGCGTTTAGATGCATCGTACTTTCAACATGGGATTTCTGACGCGAAAGTGGTCAAGATATGTAGTAATACTTGTTCTAACACAAACAGTTCTTCTGCATTGATATATCTTTGATCTGTTGATGAACGCTTTTAAAATTGCAATTAATTGCAGTCTTATTCGATTTCTCAATAATGAAAGAGAATTGATTCAAATAAAAGTTAGATTTTCTTGTTTCCGCGCCTTTAAAATGGAACCTGTGCCAACTGTGTGTGAAACGCAAGCGCATTGTATTCTGGTATTGCGCCAATTGAAGAAACATTCAATTCTATTTGTAAATATAAAGTTTCTAAATTTCTGAATTTGAAAGCTTAAAGTTTCTAAATTTCTAAGCTGGAAAATTTGAACAGTTGTAAAGTTGAAAATTTGAAAATCTGTAAATCTTTAAATTTCTAAATTAATATAGGTGCATGAAGAAGATAATCATATTTGGGCATTATATACAATCTCTATATTTCTAGATTATTTGGAACATTTTGTGTACATGTAATTGTTGCAAGATATGTCAAATGTTGAGATCATATGTTCAATGAGAGACCATACTTATCATATTGCAATTTTTCATTCGTTTTGCGCATATCAATTTTAATTGGTTCGTAGATCATGGGCGTTTACGACTTTTATGATGACGTACGTATACACCTAGTGATCTTTTATTTCAGCATGATTAATGCTGTATGTATGTACAAATTTGAGAATTAGAAAATTGGAGACTTAAAAAGTTGAGAATTTAGAGATTTACAGATCTGATGAAATTCGAATATTGCTGACAAGCCATTATGTTTATCCTACATCATCATCATTTCTTCTCTTTATTCATATATTTTTGTCCACCGTGTAAATGGTGGACAAAGTAGGAAGCATATGAAGGTGGGGCAACAATAATTGGTGGGGAGCCTATTGAAGTTAGCTGTGTTGCGCAAATTGGGTATGATCTCTCGCTGAACGGAGTATAGGAAATATAACCTAAATTATAAATTGAAAGATTCAAACCTCATCATATCTTTTTACTCCTTTGTCGTTAATTACAGTTGTTTCTTACAAAAGTAATACGACCCAATAAAACCATCAATAATGTCTTTCAGTGAGTATATTAAATGTCAACGTGTAAATTTTGTATAATTTATTCTTTACACATGTATACTATACATACATGTCTACTTACACATCTTAACACAGGTATACAAATATTTAACTATGTAGAAGATCATATTTCTTTTAAAATGATTTTATATTTAATGTATATGATTTATCATTTGTATTATGAATCTATAAAATTCTTTAAAATAAAATAATGATTATATTTTAAGTTAACCTCATTACTCCGGACAGTTTGGAATATCGGTATTTTCCCATCACGAAGTCCCATTTTGATTTAAGCATACAAGCTGCTCATGATGCAAGAATTTCTTTGCGTACCCATTTGGGTGAAGATTCTAATGTATATGAGGTACAATTTTGAAGTTTTCAATTATTCATGATTTCTTCATATTTGGAACTAGATATATTTTATTATTATAGATTATTATTGGAGGATGTGGAAACACAATATCAGCAATAAAAAGAAATAATGAAGAATCTGATGTTGCAGAAGCTGAAACAAGGAACATATTAAATGCACAGCATATGTGTAATTTTTGGATACAGTAAGAACTTGAAATAATTTTATACGATTCCAATGATGACCAATAGATTGATAATCTCATATTCAACAGGTGGTCATGTGATGGATTATTAAATGTTGGTCATGGAGATGGAGGAGTTTTCCTAAGTTACAAAGACAAAAATCCATTTGTTATAAATTACATAGGAATGAGCACAGCATGGGGTGCTACTGGTGAATTCTTAATGGAAGGTATGTTTTGAAATGTTATGACATAGAAAAGCTTCAGTTATTTACCTATCTCTTTCAGAATCAAGTTGCACATCTACAGCTATTAGGCAACAGTTAATGGATACAGCTCATTTCTGGGTAGATTATAATGAATCAACTGGTCTTCCACCAAATGCTACAATAGCTTCTGAAGATGATTTGTATATAGGTCGTGCTCATCATAGAGATTCTGTTACACCTGGAGGTATTAAGAATAACGTATGCACTATTGCATGGGGTGGAGCTGCTCATGATAAAAAGGAGTTTCAAGTATTATGTTGTAAAGATATAAGTTGGGTGAAGTCATGGTCAGGTAGTGTTCCATTACATGCACTTCCTGCTGGTGAAAGCGAAGATGGATATGCCCTTTTCATAGGCAGAGTTTTACATGCAGGTATATATTATATAGGCAAGATACAACCAAACCATCAAACATGTTACATACCTATTGATGGTGAAGAAGCAGGTTTCACGGATTATGAAACTCTGGTTGTTTGCGACTATTACGTTGCTGAACATATTGAGAGATAAAATGTTCTCGGAAAAAAAGATATTTATTTTTCATACAAAAAATATTTTTTTATATCGCATATGTTTAAACCAATTCAGTAAAAATAACTTGTACATTAAAAAGAAGTCATGAATAGTATTATAATGCTAGTTAATTTATATTACGGGCAAGGTATAAGATAGACCAATCGTGATACAGAATGTGATATACTGTGATCTGACATCGCCCAAAACCTCGTCTGTGCCAGTACTTTTGTTACGCACTCTACGCTTAATGATTTATACGTATAATGATTATAATGAATTTAGAAACTGTATTGGATAAAATGGACAACGTTGATCAGGTAAATAATTTAGGAAATCGGTATCACGAATGAGATTATATATGCAATATTATAGCTGTGCCGTCAATGTATTTATTGATTCCAAAATATGAATGTTTTTACGATATATCCATTTGTAAGACATTTAATGACCTCATATCCTGAAAATTTTTGGCGATTCGAATGAAAAATTTTACCATTCCAATATTATTCCCTATATTACCGACGAGATACAGTATAGTGTACGAACTGTTCTAAACACATAATCCGCTTCTTCAGACTCATGGAATATATTACAAACAGCATAAAATCAATATTAATAAATGTATAGCATATTAATCAATAAAATCAGTAATAATTAAATTTTCACGAAAATGGAACAAGTGGCGCCATCTCTCCGGCGAACAGGGTGAACTACACACTTTTGAAACTGCGATTTCATTAGTTCACATGCATTACCGCTAGATGGCGCCACGTGTATCGTTGTCTGACCAATTCAATTAATATTGATTTTGAAAATACGCAAACTTTTAAAAATAAGCATTTATTTGAGAAATTTGTATTATTTATCAGTCTTATAAATTAAGCATAGTATGTGCCAATATTCAAAAGTATAGAGGATGGTGGGGCCCCTTTACATTGGTCGCCATTTTCCCTAGGAAAGCAAAATTTGCACTTGAGTATACTATTCCTTGTTTTAGAATAAAATATTTATATAATTTTCGGTGTCATAGCATATAAATGATCGTTGCAAGCTCTCTGAAGCAACGGTAAACGTCGATGATGCATGAATTACGGTTCCACGTGTGTTATAATTATAAGTTTAATCGATCAGAAAATATGTGTGTTTGGTACAAAGAACATATTCTTATCGGTCCAGTGACCGATGAATACTTGGCAAGCAAACAGAAGTCTTGTTAAATAAAATTTATTCAAAAGATTTAATAAATAATCTTTAAAAGCAATATGTGAATATGAAATTTTATATATCACAATGGTCTAAGTTTTGTGTGTGATAATACAAACACTTGAACAGAACATTAAACGTATCGATGCAGCGGTAATTTTAAAATATGTAAAATGTAACACGACTTGCATTAATTTTATTAATCAATTGTAAATTAAATACAATAATGAAAAATATATAAATGTTTTACTCGTTTTCTTGAAGTAGGACAATGCTATTGCATTGTTAAATCTTTGTAAAATTGTTCAATGAAAAGTTTACATACTTTTAAACTTAATATATTCTACTTACATACCTATTATTAGGCATGGAAGTTGTTTGGAAGAGTATAAAATTTAAATATATATTTGCTTGCATTTTGATCACTTTTATTATTTCATGTTTGATAAGTATTGCACCCATAAGTATTGGTAAGAGTTTGTATTCTTTATTTGTTAATTGTTTTGAGGCCAATACTTTAAGATTTCATAATTTTAGATGAATGCAAATGTGAAATAACTACTCAGGCAAGTCATTATAATAATAAACAAGGAAATAATGATGCTAAAACATATAGAAAGTCAGAACATCGTTTGGCTGTACTTGTGCCATTTCGAGATCGTTTTGAAGAACTATTAATCTTTGCTCCACATATGAAAAAATTTTTGGATAAACAAACTATAGATTATCATATATTTATACTTAATCAGGTATTGTTTTACTCTGATGTGATTATTAATAAATTTTAGAAAATGAATAATATTTAATCATAATAATATCTCAATATTTTCATAGGTTGATAGGTTTAGATTCAATCGAGCCTCTCTTATAAATGTAGGCTTTCTTGAAATTAGCAAAGCTTTTGATTATATAGCTATACATGATGTAGACTTACTACCAGTAAACGATGAACTATCGTATTCTTTTCCTAACAAGGGTCCTCATCATGTATCTTCTCCAGAATTACATCCTCGATATCATTATCCAACATTCATTGGAGGAATATTACTAATTAAAAGGTTCTTTTGATAGTGTTCATGACACAAAATATCTAATGAATAACAGTAATAATAGTAATTCAAATTGTTCTTATAGAGATCATTTTATACAAGTAAATGGAATGTCTAACAAATATTGGGGATGGGGTCTTGAAGATGATGAATTCTATGTTAGGTTGAAAGAAGCTGGATTAATAGTCTCAAGGCCACAAAATATATCTACTGGAACACATAATACATTCAAGTAAGATATATTATATTAGTTTATGTATGTTATAAATAAAAATTAAATACAAAATATGTATAACAATTACGAAGTAATGAGTTTATAATACTCATTTGATATAAGTAAATTAATTACATCAATTTTAGGCATATACATGATAGAAACCATCGGAAACGGGATATGATCAAATGTTATAATCAACGTGAAGTTACTAGAAAGCGAGATCGCCAGACTGGTTTAAATAATGTATCTTACAAAATATTAGGTACAATTAAAATGACTATTGGGGACACTTCATTAACCGTCCTTAATATTTCTCTAATGTGTGATAAGTTGAATACACCTTGGTGTGAATGTGATAAAGTAGTTGGATCTAAGGATGGAAAGTCTAAGGAGAAAAAAAAGGTCAATAATAACAAATCTGCCACTGGATTGTAATTATGCAAACAAAAGTGTATTGAAAGACAAAAATATATGTATATATATATACACACACTTATAAAATCATATTTACTTAATAGTTTTCTTTACCTCTTTTGCTTTGCATATATTTAATGAAGCAAATAAAACAATTTTTGTAACTTAGTATACTTTTACTGGATTACGTATATGTTAATAATCTGATTTGATATATTATGAATATTTTGAGTAATAGGTGCATTAAATAATTTCACTTATGCACAGAAGCATCATTACATTACTAATTTTTGATCATTGATTTCAACATAATCTATTTAATGGCTGATTTCCGTATTTTAGTATTAAAATGTACATGTTATTTCATTAAGCAGAATTTCATATGGATATTTTAAATCAGGCATAGGCACAGAAACGCTTGTTGAGCGATTTCTACGTCAGACTTATTCGGGAGGTTCGATTCTACTCTACTAGCAGCCTTCTATGCGTGATGCGGAGGCATCGTAGGTATGTACGGTATGAATGAGATGGAAGAATATTATTACAGAATATAACGGATATAAACCATACAAAAATTAAATTATGTGACCTTACGAAATTTAGTGGAAAATAGCATCTTTGCTTGTGAAGTTTATGTAAGTTCGCCGCTAAGTTCCGACCTGATATACTACTTGCTACCCATGCCTGTTTTAAACCATATAAAAGTATTATATAAAAAATTGTTAATGAAACATGATTTAATACTGTAACCGACTAATTAAAGTAATCGTTTACATTACACATATAATAACGTATATACATATATTTACAATTAAGTTGAAAACACGAGATACCATTGTACAATGTACATAATTGTTACTAGTATAATGGTAAATATTGTACAACGATGCAAGGAAATCTAAGTATTTATGATCTTTAATATTACATTTTCTAAATTGTAAAAAGCAATATCGTAAAAATACAAAATTATGGCTACATAACTGCATTTAGTTGCAAAATGAAATGTTCTCTCAGTTCGTTTGTACTAAAATCATCACCATCATTATTTTCATCGAAAATATCTTGTACAGTTCCTGTCACAGTTTCTGCACCTTCATACTCGGTTGTTTTAATTACCGAGTCAGGAAGTTCTATGTTCTTTTCATCGATTTCGGATTCATTATTTATATCGTGTGTTTTTTCTATTTTTATACTAAATTTTGTTGTAGAATTTTGTGTTTCGTCTAAATCACTTTTATTACGATCCGTAAAATCTTCATTTAGGACTTCTTTTCGTAAAGCAGGCAATGGTGGTAATGGAAAACCATAAGAAAGTAATTTATCATAACCATTTCTCCCACAAACTTTTCTAATATCAGCTGCCATACTTAAGGCTTTTCCTGAAAATTCTTGTTTACAACTATCAATTAATATTTCGTTAAACTTACTCATTTTTTCATCTAAAAGCTTCCTTCTTCTCATAACAGTTTGCATATTTAACATTTTTCTTCTATATGTGTTTGTGTTCTTTTCTGCTCTTTCAAGATATTTGGAAGCTTTCTCTAGCTTCCAATTCAGTTCTTTTATTCGGTTGTCTTTTTGTTTAATTTGTCCCTCAAGTTTTCTCTTTTGTTGAGATTCTAGTGTTACTGTCTTCATTAATTTCTTATTTACTTCTTCAAAATAGTTCACCCTATTTGATAAATCTTCTATCAATCTCTGTTTCGATTCTAAATTCTTTTTACTAAGCACTGAAGACTGCATATTATTTGATCTTGTATTAATTCTAGAGGTTTCCGTTTCTTTACTTTGCAATTCTTGTTCAATATTTTTAGTTCGCATACTATTTTCTAATTCTTTATAGATAATCAACTGATCAGTTAATTTTGCAATCACATTTTCTTGAATTTGTATTCTCTCTAACAGATCCTCATAATCAGAAGGAGTGCATCCGACGTTGTTTTCTAAAAATGTTTGAGTATTATGTGTACAATTTTGTGGAGGAGAATTGATCTTTATTTGATTTCTTTCTTCCTCGTCAGAACAAATACGTTTGAAACACGAAGAATGACACGTTATAGTATTCGGAATAGAACTTAAATTTGCAAGCTGTTTTCTCTCGCAAGAATAATGTTTGACGATCGATCCGTTCTTATCTGAAGATACATAATCATCTTTTGCTAATGGACTACTGAGATCACTATAAACAATTTCTTTAGGATTTTTAGGTGATAGTACTGTAATAACAGATGTGACAAATGTATCATTTTCTTCACTTTTATAAAGTGTGCTAAATTTTTGGGATGCCCGAGTTCCTAATGTATTACATGATAATTCTTCAATAATCTCAGTTACATCATCAGGATCACCAGTTACTTTGATAACAAACTTAGCTGTGTCCATTTCTGTATCATTTCCTTTACTTACATCATTTATTCTGTCTGGAGACAAAGATAATATGTGTCTAACTTTTCTTTCTTGTTCTATATTGTCAGATAAATCACTATTACTTGAAGAATTAATATCTTGATCAGAAGTACTTCTAATTGATTTTTTTATTGATTTCATTATTTCTTCCCTAGTTTTTCTTTTACGTTTCATTGCCGCTCGTATATTTGGTATTACATGTACTTCATCTTTAGTGAAATTCTCCTCTATATCTTCTTTAAAGACTTTTTCTTCATTTTGTACAGAATTTACTTCATCTGTATCATTAATTATTTTACCGATTTTTGATGTCACTTGAGATACTGACAATTTTTCATCCCCACTTTCTGTACCAAAAATGATTTCAACATTTTCTTTCTTATGTCCACTTTCACTTTTCAATGAAAAGTCATGATTTGCATTAACAGGCAAAGAACTTTTATGTTCATCATTAATAAGTTCATTATTTTCATCTACCACTTCATCATTTTTATTCTCCTTGTAATTCTTAATCATTTTCATCTTTTCCTTATTTTTATAATTTTCATCTTCGGTAGATCCACCATCACATATTTGCTTTAATTTTTCCTCTATTTCATCGTAACTATCCTCAAACACTGTATGATTCATAACTTCTGGTTTAGTTTCTTCTTTCTCAGTAATGCTTGGTATCTGAATAGCTTTTGAATTATTACTCATTAAGGACAATTCAATTTCCTTTTTATCATTATTTAATTGCATTTCAAGATTATCTTGTGTTGCTAGGTTACTAGCATCAGCAAGATTATCCTCTGCAATCATTTTAATATTTTCTTCTTGAAAAACAACCTTAGTACTTTTTTCTCCCCCTTGGTCTTCTCTTCCTATACACTTATTTATAGATTTCAGGTTAGTTTCAACAGATTGCATAGATGGTTCTTCAATGTCTTGAAAATCCAAATTCGTTTCTTCTAAATGTTCTACAGATGAATTTTCTGTATCATTTTCCATATGTTCTATATAATATTCACCTTGCTTGTCTTCTTTATTATTAAATATTTTAGTCCTCTTTTTAGGAGATTTTCTAGTAGATGTTACTGTAAATATAGAAGGAACTGCATTTTTTTTTAACCTAATTCTTCCGCTTTGACTAATAGACCATTCTTGAGGTTTAAAGTGTACATGGCAAAGAAATGAATTATTTGATGGTTCCCAGTCAGCTCTAGCAACACGTTCTTGCCAAATTTTTCTAAGTTTTGGATCACGAGGAAAACATTTCATAATATAACCCTTCTCGCTACGATTATTGCAGCCAATTGCTGCACAACCTGGCATATTTAAACATCCAGAAATTATTAAGTACTCTGCAACAATAAATTCATGATACAAAAATAAAGAAATTGATTAACTCAATCTTCTTAAGATAGATGATACATAATAAATCTAATAAATTATAAATTATTATTTAAAAATAAAATTTTGAATAGACCGAACCTTTCCTTTGGTGCTGATATCCCTGTTCTTAAGTGAAATAGTAATTGAAGTAATTCAACAGTAAACATGGTAAAAACCGTTCTTTTAATTGTTAGGTTACGTTATGTTTTATATCAAGGAATAAGTTATAAAACTTTTTTAATGTATTTTTAAAACATTTCAATTTTGTTTTGCACTGTTTATAGTTTTCTTATCGGCAGCGTACGCTTTGAAAGAATCCGAAACACGCTCACCTCATTCACAAACTTTATTCGAAATCCATTATCATATACACAAGAAAATATGTGAATTTATATGTAAATACGGTCCATTATTTTCACTTAATTACTAATCACATACATTTAAGAGCTTTAATAGAGAAAATTAAGGCTCAAAAATAATGTATTTTTGTTGCACTGCTATTAGCAAACCATTAGCAAGTGAATTTCAAGTTCTCTATGTAATTGAAATGTGTTAACATGGCCGTCTTCAAAGGACGTACATGATATGTATGAGTTAATTATTGCTATTTGTTGTCGGATTTAATTAAATTTGGTTACATTGTTGTTTAGCTCACATTATTTACTTTTATTACACATTATCTAATCATAGATGTGAAGTTATTATCTGATACAATCTTCACCATAGAGATAGATACTTCCGCATAAAAGAAAAGAAAACAGTCTATATCTAGTATCCTAAAAACTTTTACAAAAGAAACATAAATATATTTTTTAAATTAATTAAATGATTTATATACGCGCACTTGACTCTTTTATTCAATAATGTGTGTATGTATTTTATTATATCATACTGTATAAGAAATTTAGCTGTTCCTTTTATATTATATTATTATTAATTGAGTATTATAGTATTATAGTATTAAAAATATGGTACACTCAAGTGCAAATCTGACTTCTCTGGGGAAAATGGTAGCCCATGGGAACAGGTCCCACCCGCACTAACATTCATGCATTATGTCTAATTTACAATATGTATTTTTGGAATCGATAAATAATGAAATTTTCGTAAGTATACTTTTAAAAGCAAGCTGTTGTACTCCGCTCAATGTCCTGAGTGATTGGGATCTATTCTCTTTAATTTCTTTTTTTCTCTACGGATTGCAGGTTTGTATCTCGTACAAAGATTGCACGAATGTAACGAAAAGGAGAATATCTAAATAGCGGCTGTCGGTTTTGAAGATTGGCCTGATTCCCTTATGCTTCGTTCTTTTGTGAAACTAAAGCTTATTACCTGACGTTTGAATCACAAATAAATATGATACTGAGCGGCATGTAGTTTCATATGTATAATGTGTCTGTCATAAATTTGGCCTACGTTATCAAAATGTAATTTGTTATAAATTAATTTATAGAAAGTGAGGAACGATCTGTTAACAAATATTTTGGCAAAATGGCAACTTTAAATAACGTAATGAAAGCTATAGAAGCTTTGAAATCAACTCAAGAACCAGATAGTGTTCTGTCAGATTCAAATACAAGGTATATTAATAAAATTGCCCTTTTTATTCAATACTGATTGAAGAGATTGCAAGTTATATGATTGAATATGGCAAAAGTTCAATGATTTTTTTGTTTCACCCCCAGGAAAGATAAATTAGCATGTTGCATGACGATAGCAGAGGGGATGTGTTCACCAAGCGTCAAACTAGCATCCAAATTTCCTCAGGTTCTTAGTCTTTCAATTAAAACATTATTAAATTTGTGTAATGATGACGAATCTGATGTCAGAATGGTAGCAGATGAAACCTTAAATAAGATTATAAGGGTATAGATCTTATATTTCATGTCTTAATTGTAATATTATTTACAGTACTTTGTTAACAGTTCATTCATTTATTAGGCAATGACTGACAGTAATATTGTAAAGGTACAAATAGAACTTTATAATGAAATAAAAAGAAATGGACCAGCAAGAACATTGAGAGCTGCTCTTTGGAGGTTTGGACTTCTTAGCCATATGATTCGTCCTTCCAGAGGAAAAGCATATGTTTCTAATTTAATACCATGCATAATTTGTATTGCACGTCGTTCCGAAGAATCTGTAATTGAAACATTATCACAATCATTACTATTGATTATGAAAGCATTAGGGCCATTTATGACAGACAATGATGTGAAGGTAATTAATAAAACTAAATGTTTTCAATAATATAGTTATAAGCTTATATTTGTATTCTTATAGACACTGTTGAAAGCATTTCTTGAGAATGTATCCTCTGTACAAGCAGCATTTCGTAGGGCTGCAGCAAATATGATTCTTGCGACATGTTTGAATTGTCGTAAGCCACAATTCTTTTTAAATTATGTATTGAAACATCTTTTAGGTACATATTTCTTAAATATCGTACAAGTACAGCTAGAGTACTTTTTCAATTAAATATTACCAAATCATAGGTGTTATTGTCCCTATAAGTGAAGATGAGGATCGTGTAGCAGCTATAATCGGTACATTTGGATGCATAAGAATAATTTTACCACACATGTGTAAACTCTCAGAACTCGAAGATGATGATTCAGTGCAAACAGATAGCTTGTTACAAGTTTATGAACTATGTTTACATTATACAAAATGGCACGTTGATCATAATGTTATAAACGCTGTTTTAGAAACTTTAACTCAGCTTTTAAAGTCTCCTCCAAAAGCTCTGGTAGCCCTGTTGTTATCAAATAAAGGTATATCACATAGCAGGATAGTATTAAACGAAGATGAAACTGTATTATCATTAAGCCAAATGAGTACTTCAAGTACTACTATAGCTTGTGGGGAAAATCCTGAATTTAATTTACATTTACTTGATTCTGATGTCCCTGAAATAAATCCAAAGATAGAAAAATGGATATTGGATTCTGAGAGTGTACCTCCAATGGTACAAAATACACAATCTCAAGTAACATGTACAAGTAACATTGTAGAAATGAAGGGAAAGGTTTTGGAAAATTATAGTAGTTTGAAGATCGGAGTTATCGACAGTAAGATAAAAGTATAAAGTGTAACGAATATTTTGATGAATATCGTTTATGGTTTATTCTATTTTAGATGAGGCCATTGAAGAAGGTAGCGATGTAGGAAGTGAAATAGAAAAATCGGATAAAACGTATTCCAGTTTACAAAATGAAACGAAGGAAGTGGATTGTTCAGAAGATATTGCATCATCTATTGCTTCTCCTAAAAAACTTTCTTTCGATTTCTCGTTGCGAGAAATTGACGTTGGAAATTTTACAGATTCTGATATACCTCTCAAATTTTGTTGTCGTTATTTGGTGTCATCTTTTCTCTTAACTGGCTATGTTGGCCGTGTAATGCCAGATAAATATTTTCGTGTTAGTGTAAAATCTCTTGCTTTAAATTGCGTCGCTTATATCTTAAAACTTTGTCCAAACTTGTTTTTAATTCCTGTTGCTAAAGAATCGAAATCTATTGAAAATGAACAAATGATAACAGATATCTTATTGTTTGCAAATCATTCAGATCCTCAAATTAGGGGTAATATATCGATTATTATTGGTACATTTTTAAAATCCGTATATACACAGTATGGCGGATCTTTTAAAAATTTTGAAAGAGAAATCTCAAATAAGAAAGTAAATGAAATTATATCGTTAGAAAATTTAATGAAACTACTTTTGAAGGTAAACTATTCCTTATATTGAGCCATGTAAAAATTAGTGAACAATTTTTACTTATATGTCTTTTTATAAATTAGGGATTAGAAGATGATTCTGCTACTACGTGTCGACAAACGCTAACGGCATTTAGTTTATGTCTACCAGAGTTGTTAGAATCTGTCGACAATAAACATGGAATTACCGTATTAGCTGCATTACCTCAACTAGTAAAGAACCCATATTTTCTCGTAAAAATTAAATTAGTAGAACTATTAAGTGAGATATCGTACGTTACTATAGAACATATAACTGGTGGATCAATGTTCCAAGAACATTTTATCGATATTATTATAACGCTATTAGGTGACCAAGATCAGAGAATTAGACACGCAGCATCAGATGCTATTGTCAAGTAAAATTTAATCAAATTCATATCACTTAACATTAGGTTTCATTTCACTTAATTAATACAATGTTCTTTTTAGGAGTGTTCCTTTATTGTATTTTCAACAGCCACAAGAAGATGTTATTACAAGGAAAGCTGTGCAATACACGGCACAGTTTTTAAGTGCCGTGAACAAAAGTTCTATAGAATTATCTTCTTGTCAGGAGAAACAAAAGTTATTTCTAAATACTTCAATACAGCCATTTGTATCTTTAAATTCTCACAATGCAGTGGATTATCATCCAAACACAGAGTACTCTTTATCCGTTATAGTTAACATGTTAGCGGAGATTCTTGGAGTACAATCATCGAAGTATTTAGTGTATGGTTGTTGCGAAGCTCTATTCCATTTGAGTAATGTATATACTACTACGGTGTACTTCAGAGGATGGGATTGTATTTCACCAAAGACACTGTTAAAAAAATCTCACAAGAGAAGCGGTAGTCGACTAGATATCAGCGAATCAACTTTTGCAAGCGATATGATACCATCAACCGTTAGCAATAGTCTGTTGTCTTTAGCGTTACCCTTATTATCATCGTCCCCTATAAGCTTGGATTTGTCAACGCATAAACATTTGATTCTCCTGGCTGGGAATCTCGCATCCGGTCTAGCTTTTTGCAATTTCAAACCTAATGATCCAACTAAAAATTGGGGTACGTTTAAGGATAAACAACTAGAATTGCTGCTAATACACATTACAAGAGTATTAAACATATTTGTTCATATAATTGAGGATGTACAATTGACTCAAACCAGTACAAAAGCAACATTGCCATCTTTGTCATCCACTCAAACGTTATCCCCGAAGAAAAAGATGACCATTACCGAATCGAAGTCGAAAGAAAAGAGTGAAAAGATCGGAAGTTTAAAGTTTGGGAAAGAACAAATGGGATCGTTTATGACGATACCTCATTATACAAGAATGTACGAAATTCTTAAAGCAGCACACTTAAATTATTTAGCCACTCTCGAGCCGCATGCCAGTGAAATGTATTTATCTCTGTTAAATGCGATCTTGGATGTTCTCTCGCAAATCCTTGAAATTATATCCCTCAACGAAGTGGCTCAAATCGCAGAAGAGATTTTGTATTATCTACAAAGTACTATGATACTCTCGCCAACCGCGACAGTTCAGTGTGTTCAACAGTTGTTAAAGTGTCTGTTCAATACCAACGTATATGCACAATGGAGTGAGTTAGACGTACAGAAGAATGCAGATAAACTGATAGTGTTTCGAGATGACGCTAAAGGATTTTATAATCATTGCTTCCAAAATCCTGCGAGACAAATGGCAGATACGATCAAGTCTATGGGTAACAACTGCAGAGGTGAAAATGAACCAGAGACTGGGTGAGTTTATATCTCTTCGCATCAGTGTAAAGGAACGTAGTTTGTTATACCAGAGCTTTTTTTTTATTTCAGGTGGGTGGGACTGTTGCGTAGGAAAGGGGATAGAAAATTTTCTTCGGTTTTTAAAAATCTAGCACGTTTATCCGACCAAAAAACTTCCGTAGCCTCCTTTATTCGTCTTTTCGAGCCAATGGTTATCAAATCTCTGAAGCAATACACTGTAACGAGTAGCGTGTCGTTGCAATGTCAAGTACTGATGTTGCTTAGTCAACTTGTCCAGTTACGAGTTAATTACTGCTTACTGGACTCTGACAGAATATTTATTGAATTTGTGTTGAAACAGTTTGAGTTCATCGAAGAGGGACATGTACAACAAACGGAGGATCTTTTACCAAAGATCTTCAACTTCTTGGTACATCTTTCGTATGAAAAAAATCATTCGAAAGCCATAATAGGAGTTCCAAAAATAATTCAACTGTGCGACGGCCTAATGGCAAGTGGACAGCCAGCGCTTACACACTGCATTCCAGCTTTAGCTCCAGTAGTCGAAGACGTATTCCTAATTCGAAACGCTAGTTCGAGTCCGATAGAGCAGAGAGAATTAGAAACGACTAGGGAAGTTTTAATCTCGATGCTTTTGCGTCTCGTGGAGTATTATCAAATCATCGAATTGTTGGCATTATGCTTGACAGAGTCTAGATTTAGTGGCGATGGTAACGGCGAAGAGAAATGGAGGAGATGGTCCAGATCGACAATGGATTCCGTTCTGCCTATGTTAGCAGCTGGAAAAATCCGAATAGAGTCGGAGAAAGCTCACGTAGCTTTGGTTAAACTGTTCGCTGCTATTTCCCCTACTGTTTTTAGGCCAGTCGATCCTCTTTTGAAAGTACTTCTAGTTACACCCGAGTCCTTGGAAGTTTCGACTTTGAAACTGAAGCGATGGCTGGGAATGGTTAACGTGGTCTTGTTATCGTTAATTGCTTGCGCGAAAGAGGAGGCAATGTTGGCTCGACTTTCTGACCTGAGTGTAAATATGACTGAATTATCGCAATCGTTTCTCCTCCCAGAATGCTCTTCAGGAACCATGGACCCCCTGCACGTACTAGGCTTTCAATCTATTGAAATTCCGCCCGAAAGAATACTAGCCAGATTCATATTCAAAGTCATCAGTTTAATAAGTTCGAAAGTTTACGATCTTCTTGGACTAATTGATCACAAACGTAACGATCCATACGTTGGTTTCTCCGAGTCTACAGAGAACGATCATTATTTGGTCCATCAATTGGCATTCTTTCTTCAGCTGTGCATTCACATGTTCGAATCTGGAAGTCACTGCAAAGTTGCAAACGCGGCTATACAAATGATTCAAGGGCGCAATGTTCCTGAAGCAGAAAAGCTACCAATTGCTGATTTAAACTACTCGATGCTGAATATTGGACACAGATGTCCGATGTTGACTTGTCAGTGGGCTTATCTAATGATTTTATTGGGATACAACGAGATGACCTTCTGGTCAAAAATATTGGGTACTCGTCGTCCGGACTACACTGTGCATTGTTCTTCCCTAGACGAAAAGAACTGTTCCAGCGATCAGGACAGCAGTATTAACATTCAGATCATCAGAAAGGGTGGCATCATATTATTTTGCGATTACGTATGCGAAAATTTGAGCGACGCCGAGCCTCTAACGTGGTTGTTGGTAAACCATACAGAAGAAACGGTGAACAACGCCACTGAATCACCCGTCAAAGATCTACTGACAGCTGCTATTCACAGAAATTCAGCAGCCAGTGGATTGTTGGTGCAAGCGATTGCTACAAAATGCACAGATCTATCTCAGCCTAGTTTCGTCAAACGACTCTTGCAATGCATCGAAGGTGCTCATCATTCGCAAAGTGGAACGGTTCTATTAACCTTGATACCAAGATTGCTGTCCACAAGATATCTTGCTCTGTCTAGAATGGCAGCTAAAATAGCCAGTAGAAGAGTAGAAATTCTGTTGACCACTTCCGTCGAAGACGTGACGAAGCAACTGTCGAAGGACGATTTCACGAAGATAATGGACATTTTACAGTCGACCAAGCTGGCTAAGAAACACGGAGGACTGGTCAGCCTGCTGAACAAATTAGGCGTACAATATTACGATTTGTCTCCTTTGGAACTTGATCAGTGCAGACCATTTAATCCATCCACGGTAAAAAGTATTCAACTGGACCGCGGTTGGTTTTTGTCTCAGGTAAAGTTACGGTGTTGTAATCCGATCGCTAGTTATAATCCATCGGAGACGGCGCAGTTGTTGAAAGACTTGGACTTTGAAGACTGTCTCGGTATTCTCTCTTCCAAAGAATTCAATATCGCGATCTTAAAAGCATGTATAATACTGGGCGTACGAACTAGTGTCGAAAAGTGCCAAAAATTAGAGTTCGGCGTGACGCAGAATGAGAAAGACTTCAATTTCGAAACTAGTCCTCTGTACAGTGCTGCGAAGCAACGTTTATTGGAACACGTTCGCTACGTTACCGAATTAATGCCAAAACCTCATCACGTTTACGATCCTGTACAATCCAGTGGTAGTTCGAAGGGGTTGAAGTACGCGATTCGCCTCGACGAGCTTCTAAACGAGTCCATCTACTGGGACATACTCTACGTGTTGATACCAGCTGTAAGGGTGTACGTCAGAACACTGCCAAAACTGGCAAAATACAATTTGGCGAAGATAGACAGGAAGTCTGAAGAGGATCTCGCGAAATTTGCGATTCTATGTCTAGAGTTGACGCACTGGACGTTGTACTGTGACGAGAAAAATACGAGGAAGCTTAGACCTAAGGATATGGAGATCGCGTTGAGTTGTGCTTCGGAGATCATGAAGCATCCTGGTCCAGATAAAATCTTTTGGGACAACAGCAAGTATTCGTGGGTTTGCAGCGCTGCTGCTTCGTTGACGAGGACGGTGGAGCATCTACTAACGACGATCGACACTTTGTCGGTTATAGATACGCGTGCTCTAGAGCCAGCACTCGAAGACGAGAGTACCAAAGACTTTGCTCGTGCTTGCTCTCGAATGGCAGCTCTGGTTGCGTGGTTAGAACAGTGCCAGAGTGAAGCGTCATCGAAAAACATTCCTCGCTATTTGTTCGACACGATACAAGATCTAATCGTAAGCATCAGTCGTCAGCCACTGATCAATTCTTACGTCTTAACGCCACCGTTGGTTTGGAAGCACAATTGGAACGTGGTAGGTTCTGGTACAACGAAGTGTTGCTTCCCGTTGTTGCCCTCCGAGTCGAATCTCTTACAGGAAGTGGAGATCCTCGAGCAGTTCATTTTCAGGATAAATCTGCTGGGCTGGATATCCCGTTTGCAGTTCGAGGAAATATGGATGGCGCTGTTAGGGGTGCTGAACCTCTTGCAAAATGATAGTCTGCAATCAGAGGAAATCCCTGCGTTGATTCAAGCGAGTAGTTTAGCCGTGCAAGCCATCACCAGGTTGCTCTTGCAGACTCTGCTCCTTCCTTATCCCGGAAACCCAAGGGCCAGTAGTTTGATTCATCATTCGAGGGACCCACAGCTTTCCGTTCATAAAATTAGCTCGCAAAAGTTGTACGCGATTCAAGATCTACTCGCGTGGAAGTACGAATGCCTGAACGACTCGGAAACTACCGGTGCTTTGAGCATGGATCACATCTTTTGCCGAGGAAACGTGGAACGAGTTGCGAGCTCGAGTAAATACGCGTACAGTCAACTTTCCGTTCCTTATCTCTGGTCGTCGTGCAATTTGTACGAAGACAAGCTGAACGCCTCTGTTCTTGACTTGAAAAACAGACGAAACGACGCGTTGATGTCTGCCTCGCTCGATCTAGATTCCTGTCTTCGTTTTTTGGTAGAACTTTACACTTCTTGGATGTCATCGCAGGCCAATACACCTATACAGTTGCTCACGGAAATCGTCAAATCTATTCTAGCGATTTCAGAACTGTTTGTCGAGAGAAGTCAGTATCAGTGGATGTTGGACACGTGTTTAGAGATGTCGAGGATTCATCCTACGGAAAATGTGATCTTACATCAGTACTTAGTGGTATCCGTGTGCAAGGCTGCTGCTGTGCTAACGCCATTGGTGCGTGATTTCTTCTCGATTAAAATTCAAGATTTTAACATTAGACACTTTTGATTTATACGATAACTTTTCTCTTATAGGACTTTGAAACGTTGGACAAAGTTAAACGCTTGGTAGACCTGAACCTGAAGTCAGGTTTCTTGCCAGCAAGAGTATCTGCTCTTCACGGTTCGTTGTATCTTTTGCAAAGCGCTGTGCTCGCTAATTGCGAGGAAACGATGAATATTATACATCCTTTGGCAATTGAGTATATACAGAAGCATCTCGATGCTCAGGACTCGAATGGGTAGGCGATCAAAATATTGATAATGAATCTTTGCTTTTTTCCCATATTAACAATTATTATTCGAATTAAGCGTGTTGAATCAAAGCGAAGAGCATCAGGGAGTGATGTGGGCTCTGGTATTCTTTCTACTCGAACACGCAGAGGACACTCCACCGGATACGGAAGCTCCAGCTGTTCTTGAACTGGTTCTTACTTTACTTTCTTCCCACAATATCTCCTCCAGTTTGCATCAAACGCTCTTACAGGTATCCGAAAGTATTTGTTAGTACACTCAAAAAATAAACGTACAGACGTCTTCGGCTTTCGTTGACTTCTTTTGCCATTTATGTCTAATGTATGCTGTTGATACGACCAACAGGGCCTTGAACGACTCGTGGCGACTAAGAGCGTGGTCGGAAAAGTGGCCGAGCAAATAGTTAAAGTTGCGATAGATCGTTTGAAACAACCTAGTCCCGTGTTGTCGATACCCGCCTTACAATTGTTGCTGACTTGCATGTACACGGAAGCAGCCGATAGATTGAACCAACCAGAGGTAGAGGAACCGCTACCAGACGCAGAACCAGAAGCATTGGTTCGATCCATAGAAAGAACTTCCGCGATTTTCGACAAGATCAGACGAGGACACTTCATGGAAGTGGAACTTCTGTGCACAGTTCTGTCCGGCGTGCTTGGAGATTTCTTCCCGCCGTCTGAAATCTTGACTAAAGTTATAGGAGAATTTCTGTCTCCACAACAACCTCACCCACGGTTACTTTCTGCTGTAGTTTTTAAAGTTTGTATCATGAGCATAGAATCGGGAATATAAATGTGGAATCATTAACGATTTAACGACTGTTTTTTCTAGGTTTGCGAAAGAGCGTGCACCTGCGCTCAAATGGAACTTCTTCAGGATTGGGTCGTGTTTAGTTTACCAAATTTTATTCAGAGTTTACCAGTGACGATGTCAACGTGGTGCCTGTCTTGTTTCTTTATTAGCACCTCTACGAATCATTGGCTGAGAGCCTTGTATCCTTATTCGTTTTAAATCATTTTCAATCATTTGATTCTCAAAGTTTCTTTAACACGTTCTATTCAGATTTCCGTATATCCAATCAAGAATTGGTAAATACGAGTACGAGGATAAAAAGATACTTTGCATCGCCGCTTCTGATTTTTATCGCAAGGTACACGAATTTCGTGAGAAAAGAGTTAAGAATTGTTCGATAAATTTCATAATATTAATGTATTTTTCACTTTTATCAGTTGGCTAAGGAAACTCAAAGGAAAGCTTTCGTAGAAACTTTCGAAGCCGCGGCGAAAGAACCTGGGACTCCGTTCGGCGACATTTTAGCGTCCTTTTAGCTAGTTTTATTATCGGTCGTCTCGATGCAAGGAAATTGAATCAAAACTAGAGATATTCATCGAAACGATACACGTAATTCTCTTTGTAAAATTGGTGTACAATCATAACACGGTCGTGACGTGTCGCGTGTACAGTGTATGTATGTGATGATATTTATTTTACGTCTTGTCCCGTCGAGAAGAACTTGTTTTGCAATAAACAATATTTTTTAAATACTTTTTTATCGTGTATTTCAAACATTTCCTTGTACAATACAATGCAACATATATACTGTGGAGGTATTAAGGTAAATTTATCACCTTATCCTTTTTGTTCGTTCTCTTCATTTGGCCTATATAACAACAAATACGAAACGTAACGTAATAAATGATTTCAACGAAAGATAACACGCTAGCTCCTAGAAATAACCCAGCAGCTCCTCCAACGCCAGCTGAAATAGATTGTCCCTTTCGATAACATCTTAATTTTTTATAGCTATACTTACTTATAAAGTCCGTAAATGTGTAGAATGGCACTCGACTATAAATTTCTAGAGGAAATTCGATTTCTAAAGTTATAATAGACATCTCCTTTGGTGCTCCGGGTCTGAAATAGTACAACAATTTTATTTATCTTGTATTTTATAAGAATTCATTTTGATACTGTACATTTGGTTTTTTTCGTTGTCTGTTATCTGATAGAAAACCTCGGTGCATTTTGGAAGGCAGTCACAAGAAGGGGGTGGATATTCGTGCAGAAAAATATGCTTCGTTATCCCACCGATGCATCGAAGTTGCGTAGCATTACAAGTATTCACACCTCCTACAAAACGTTCTTTCCTCAAATTTATTCTTCATAAATTATGAATTATGAAATTCATAACTGTGTAATGGTAAATCAAATACCATAAGGTCTGGCGAAGTGCGGACGACACTGGCAATGCTTCTCTATCACTTTCATCCTGCATTCGATCGTGCACATGTTTAGCGTGTACACTGGCCACGTTTCCAAACCACCATCTGTCTGCAATTTGCACTTCCTTTGGTGGACACTTAGCTGACTAAGGCTTGACTTTGTCTTGATCTCAAATATCGATAAAGTTGAGTGTTGTACTACATTTGACTGTAGCCGTTTTATAGGGGTGCCGTACGTCACCACTTCGAAAGGATCACTCGCGCTCCACTGGATCAAAACAAATTATATAAAGTGATTAACAATGAGAATTCAGAATTTGCGAAGTATATATGCTATGCACAGAACGAATTATCATATGTCAGTTAATCGCAACAATAGTTGCATGAAAGAATTAGTTACAAACGTACTATGGCTGCTTTATTTATGGCAAGAGATTGTCGGCTTCCATCGTCATTATAACTGTAAGTATCCATTATGAGAGGTGGTATCTTAACGCTGGTGTCGTTAGCTTTCCAAAAACTTGCAACGCGCAGAAAAGAAATTCGATTTTTATTGATTGTAAATCTCTTGTAAAAGGAAGATAAAACAAAAGTACCAACTTCATGGTAGAGAAGTATCCATAGTGGCTTCTGGTAGCTAAACACAATCCTCTTTCTGTTACGACCCACATCTCATAACGATCATTTTCCTTCAATATATTAGGAGGAATGTCTTTTCGTAAGTCGTGAAGAATGCTTAGCCATTTGTCCGGTGATACTTTGTCGAACAGAGGTGTCTCCAACATGTTTTTGTAATCGACGTTCGCCAGAAAAGTGAAGAACTCTACCGCTTCCGAAGTGTTGTTGATTCCATATCTACAACAAGTAGTTCATAAAAGTTTAGATAACTGTAGAAACTTTCTGAAATTACGATCACTCTTACTTTTCAAATACACTTGGGATCTTGGCTCGATCTATGTTGTGTACTGGACAAAAAACCAGAGATGGCTTTGCAACGGCAAATTGTTCAGGATTGTTATCTACCACGATCACCGTAGCATTATTCTGGTACCGATCCCAGAAAATGAACGACAGTAATAATAAACACGTCAAAGCACCAAGGATGAAAAGTACCGCTAGAAATCTAACAAAATAATTATACATTTTAACAACCGTCAAAGCGTTAACATAAAGTTAATTTATATACTTCTCGACAGGATGTCGATTTGGAGCAACCAAGTGATTTAAACCGTGTATCGTCGAGGCACTTGCGAACTCTACGAAGTACTTTCCAACGTTAGATTTCGGATTAATCGTTCGCATGCCAAGATGCTTCGGAACATCGGTTGGCACGGATTCTTTTTCCTTAAGTGTGGCCTTTTGCCGAGCTTGAAAGTCTGCCAATATCTCATTGTCGTAAAAGTGTTTTCCTTCTTTTGCTATCGTTTTGCTTGGGTTCGCCGATATCTTTGGCATATTACCTGCTTTTCGAATAACTGCCTTCTTCCGTTTTTACCGCATAAAGATTCATCGTGAGCAAAATCACTGCACGCGATCATCGATTATGAATAAACTGGCAAGTAGAATAGATAAGCAGTTGATAATTCGTTCGACATGAACACGTAACAAGAACGATAATTTATTTATACAAGACAAGATTTCATCTTTTAGAGTAAAAGTAGGTTTATTGAAATTTTTTAGGGAAATAGTTCATTTTTCAGTAGAGAAGAGTAGAATATTTGAAATGTCAGTGCCTGCTACGACATCTATTAATGAAAAAAAGTGAAAGAAACAGTGGCAGATTCAAGGTTTAGTTTCCGAACGTCTTTTCATCCTTTCCTTTTGATTCCCTTCGATGGAAGCGAATCTTCGGACAAGATAGCCGAATTTATTATGAACGAAGGTGAATTCGGCTTGAGAGAGTTCCGGGTCGTCCGGGATGTTGAACAGTGCAATTACCACGGAAGAATCTGAAGATACCGATATGATGGCACGACACGAGTCAGAATTGGTTAAGTTCCACACATTCCATCGTTTGATCTTCTGCCAACGTACTTTCGTTTCGCTACTCCTTTAAACTGATCTAAAGAATACTCTTCTCGCGCAGGAAACAGAAGGACGATATGGAACACGGATATATCGTGGCTGTCGACAAAAACAACCGGAAGAACGTCGATCGTACCACGATATAGGATCTAGCGAGTGTTGCTGTGAACAATTGCGGAGATGCGAGCTACAGGAGCTCGAAATGAGACCAAGAAGAAGAACGAAAAGTCAGGTGCGACGTTACGCGTTATGTAATCACCCGCAAGAAACGTGGAACCACTCGATGGAACGGATCAAGTAATAAAATCTGAACCTCATCGTTAAATGTGTAATTCGTAGCGAACAACGAGTAGTATGTTGGATTTCAGCTGTCCCCAAAACGTGGATGCTACCTTAAACACGTACCAACACCTCTTGAATCAAACGACCAAGAAATCGCAAGATTTGTGTGCACACAATCCTTATCTCAGAAAAAGGCAAGTGAGCGTACATCGACGTTCGCGCAAAGGCGAACAGGATCAAATATCAGCGATGAGAAACACCATCGATTTCGACGCGAATCCCAGAGTTTGCTGCGAGTACGAGCAGTCCGTAAAGGACATACACGGCAGGGACAGCGAGGAGATCGACGAACAATCGGATGATTATTTTAAAAACCGTGAGGTATCTGTTAGGAAATTTTCCTTATAGATGTACCAAGTTTCACTCTCGAATACGTTTGAATAGGTGATGACAAGAATTTTTGAGAACATAGATATACGAAAGCACATATTGAAAAATTACACGCAACAGAAGGAACGGATGTTAAGATCGGAAGCGTGTATGTTGAGGCAACACGCTGACAAGATCAATAAATTGGAGGAGAACGGAAAAAAGCAGTTCAGCGACGACGACAATCGTGACCTGTCTCGAAGCAAACTGAGATTCTACCTACCAGATCACGAGAACTCGAAGGAGATAGACCTGAAAAACATCGAGGAGGATCGAGATCAAACGAGAAAGAAGCCTAACGCGTTACCGAATAAACCTTTCACGATGAAAAGCAATTTAAAAACTAGTGGCTTATCGATGTTGTCGAAGAACAAGAACATCGACGATTTGGTACAAGTTCATCTGCTTGTTTCTAAACGTAAATTGTACTAAATATCCTATATTCTTGCAGGTTGGCCAGAAGAATCTAATGCTTGATCGTTCGCAAGAAGAAGACGCGCGAAAAGAGATGGAGGATCGGTCCGCGAACAAACGCAAACAATCTATCGTTCGACAGAATTGTAAACCTAGCGAGGAAGTTACTTCCGGCAACAGGAAGGAAACTAGAGAAGAAACACCGTACGAATTGAACACGAAGGACGAAGAAGAAGAGGAAAATTCAATCAGGAAGAACATCTACGGCGGTGGAGACCTTGAACTTCGTGCTACCAAAAGTCACATTCTTAGTTTAATCGATAGGGCCATCAGCAGCGAATTCGGCAAGTTGTCCGATCAGCAACAGGTTAATTGATGTTCAGAGATTATTTAAATGATTGTTCGTGCGCAGTTTGTCGTGTCGATTGTTTCTTTTGCTTTGTTTTAGAGCCCAGACTCGAGTCGGGCAATTACGGGACAAGAAATTTACATAGAGATAATGCGTGTATTGCACAGTAATTGTTGTCAGTCGATCGCAGAGGATCTACTGAGTCATCAAGAACCGTCGGCTGATTGCATAAAGCTGCTAAAAATGCTTCGTTGGGATCACATGACTCACATCCAGGAAGAGTTTCGGAAACTCTGCAATCTACAAAAATTTCTGGATACTTATTCGCCGAGACAATCGTCGACAGCGTTTCAGTCGTATCCGGTCGCGGTGGAACAGCAACGAACCGAAGAACGGCAGCAACAACAGCACGAAGAGAAACAAAATTCTGGAACGATTCCTTGAACACGCTTTAAACGACAATAAATTTTCCTTGACAAAAAGAAGCGTGGTAACGCAGATGTACGCTCAGATTTTCTATTTTCTATGTTCTTTGCTAATCTTCTATTTTCTGTCGGAACGTATTTTTTTAATTGACTTGTGGAGGATTGGGACTACAATAAAAGACGCCCAGTATAAAATAAAATAAATATATATATTTTCTTATACAAAGAAATAAATACTACTCTCAGAGAGTTAGAATATCTGGAATTTAAAGGACTCTGGTGTCCTAAAGATTTTCAATCTCTACAAAAATAGTTGTAGTTTAAAACGATTATGGACGATTTATTGACAAATGTTTCCTGTGTTTCGTACGTGGAAAGATCTGTTTCTTTGAAATCAAGGTATCTACTACGACAGGAAAGATTATATTTTCACGAATAAGCGTTTCGTATAAAATGTATTTAAGTCGACGATTAAAATCTCGTGTTATCCGGCATTTTCACGAAATAAGCAACTTTGTCCTCCGCCACTCTGTAATTATGAATCCATCTGGATCCTTTTCTCAGACTACCATCGATTCCGTCCCTCCACACACCGGCGGGTAAATAAACTTCTCTCTGTCTGCTACCAGAATAGAGTACCGGCGCTACTATAAGTTCTTCGCCGACGGAAAACTCGTCCACGACTACATGGCAAGCTGGATCGGCTGGATCGAGCATCCACAGCGGTCTGATTATCGGTAGACCAGTGTCCAAAGTTTCTTTCGCGTATTTCTTCAGTAACGGTGTCACGGTTTTTTGTCGAAGAGTCGTCAGCCTCTTGGCTATCTCTAACACCGACTCGTCCGAATACTTGCTAGGCAGATGAGTGAAACGTATTACCGGTAGGAAGGTGGACAGTTGCAGCCATCTGACATACAGTTCTTTGTCCGGCAAACTCACTTCGAAATCATTGTCCGGATTATTGTCCGACATGGGCAAAGCCACGTCTCCGCCAACAGCACCTGGCATAATAAACGGATAGCCTATCATTCCGTAAGTTAAAACGGTCGGAATAACGGTTTTGATCGCCTTCCAAGACGACGAGAACGGCGGAAGAGACACAAAGACTGGGGCTCTCGGTCTGGAGATCGCGCCGGAGACTCCGATCACTGGCACAGATCCCAAAATCGCTTTCGTGAATATCGTTTTGTAATGATCCGGATTAGTCAACGGTTGCTCGCATTTGTAATAGTGCGGCATGTCTTGCGCCGTGCCCAGATCAAGGTAGAACGAGTCTACGTGGTACTTCATAATCAAGCTTTCCAACTTGGACTGCAGCCAAGGCAAAGTTTTGTTGTTTGTGATGTCTAGAACTCCGACGCTGTTACTCTGCTTGTATCTGGGAACAAAGTCATTTATCTCAATAGACAGTCGGAAGGAAATAACGATATAGAAAATAGGGTTTACCTCGTCAATGCAGGGATTCTAGGATCGCTTCCCCTCTCGGAAATCAACAACCTGTTCGACACCGCGTCTTTAAAGTTTACAGACTCCGTGGATATGAATGGTTGTATGGAGAACACGATCCTAAATCCTCGACGATGGATGATATTAATGGTTTCCTCCATCGAGGGAAATCGTTCTTCGTCCAACACGAAATCGCCAGGACTGGGTTGCCATTCCTCGCTCAAAAGGACGTGGCCTTGTCGCAGGAAACCCAAGGCTATCACGTCCTCGGTATAATTGTAAACCGCGGCTTCGTTGGTCGGCGAAATTTGCCAGACAGGCTCGGAGAGCAACGAGTGAACCGCGTGCAGCTCGTCCGGCTTCAGTCCGTCCCACAACGACTTCTCCGCCATGGAGGAGTGCAAGTTCTTCATGTTGTCCGTCGCGCAAATCGTGTAATTCAGTTGCGGCAATTGCGTCAAATGATTGATGTAGGCGAACGCGTCGTGTTTGGCTTGCAAACAGAAGTCGTTGCTTCTGTTGGCGTTGATGGACACGTAAAGAGGCGTTTCCGGATCAACCAGTATCGTGGCCCCTTTCGAGTTCAAGAAGTATCTCTTTAGCACGTTGCCAAAAGGATGCTTGGTGATGTCACCGGTGATAAAAGGGCTCAAGTCGAGACGTCCACGTTCCAGTGGATAAGGCATGTTCTGTATTTGGCCAGCACCGTACCAGTGTCCTCTTTTCGGAGACCAATCGAAGCAATCTTTGGGATTGTAGTAAGGATTGAGGCTCTTCCACGTAACGTGGTAACAGTTCATGTCCGAGTGTTTCGTGTGGGCGAGGTACAAACGAGCTTGTTGAAGCCACTCCAGACAAACCGAGTCCTGCTTTTGATGATGAGGTAGGCACGGGAAAACACCGGTGTCGGGTGGTATTCCTTCACCCAGGCGTGCTGCGATCACTTCCGCACCGGTGTTACTGTACACGTGCATCACTCTGACGTTTTTGTTAAATCTAAATTGAAAATGCATTGACATTAAACATCTAACGAACACTCAATGGCCAATCGTTCCTGTTTACCTGAATTTGTCAAAGTAAGCTCGCTGGAGAACATGTTGAGTGTAATAAATATGCGCGAATCCCACGAGGAACACGACGCAGAGAAACAGGATTCCAACGAAAGCTCGAAGTCTGCAAACAATTCGAATTGAGTCACGAAACCGCATTCGATGTCGATAGGATCAACCTCGTTTACCGATAGTCAGCGTTCTGCCTCTTCTTGCTGCTTCGTAGAGCTTGAGGTATGGAGAGTTGAAGTTTCTCCTTGAGCAGGCTACTAATGCTATTAACACTCGTTATCGTGGAATTTGCGCTCTGGCCGCCGGTGAGCTCCATCGGATCGTTTCCTAGCTTTTGATTCATCATTGGTGACATGGCTCTGCTTTTCCTTCGAGGTGGAGCTTGCAACGGTACTCTGCAAACATTTACTACTCGTGATCCAAGAAGATTTAATCAAACATCGCTTCTCTGTACCTCTGCAGCGATACTGCACTGCCAACGTCGTATCTCGGAATCATTCTTTTGCGTTGCACTTGACCAGCGTGATCAACAGTGTGCGAAATCACGTGTCGTTAAAATGGAGCACGATTTTTTTTATTAGAGGAAAACATGAGCGGAACATGAAAATGGAACATTCTTAGTGACTAAATATCGACTGACTGACACGACGATTTGGGAGCGTTTCGAGCGGACTCGTAAAGCGATAACCCTGAAGCGATACACGGAAGGTCGAATTCGAAGATGAGCGCGGCTCTGCACGAAGACGAGTACTGGTTTCGACTGGTTAAGCAAATCGTGTGACGTTAGTGTGTTTGTACTCGCGTAATTGTTATTTTTTCGTGGAAAGTTCAAGATACATACTTGGCCAACTCTTCGTCATTCGCTTCTTCCTCGGTTTCAGAGCCGAGCGGACTTCCATTGGGCGTCGAACCGCTGTTGCTGAACGTCACGCTGCTGCTGTCGTCGCTCTCCGATCTGGTGAACTTCGAAGCGGTTCCCTGTGAAAGCTTTTTAATGAAATTCGTTCCGATAAAAAGACGAGAAGTAAAAGCGTATCGTACGCATACGTACGCGTGCACGGAGACTCAGAAAATGTGAAAAGTTTTAGTCAAATTTCACGTATCGAGGGAACGGATAACGAGACCTATCGCTCCGAGCGTTATTCGAGAACTACTCTCTCACGGAGGCGTAGAACGTAACAGCACGGTGAATGCACAGGTTGACGATGGTAAACATTACGTAATCTCTGAGAAATCAGGCTTTTTCACGGACGAAAGAGGAACGAATCAGCAGTGATACCGAGGCAACTCGACGTTTCATCGATAAAGAGAGATTAAGGTCGAGCGTAAGATGCTCTTCAGAAAAATTGAGACACAAATGATTATACATTCGTGTCATGGGCTTCACTTTGCGTAATTAACTCGTTCTCTTTTCCTACTACTCGGTAACCACATTTTAGAACAATTTTTAAAATTGTTATATTTTGCATTTACATTATAGGCATTAATATTTATTTGGTGTGAGTCATACAAATGATAAGGCGATTAGCATTCCAGCGATACAATATACGTTTTCATTACGGTATTATTATCGATTGAAACCACGCTAACACATAAACAAATAATTACATAATTATATAAACAAATTATCAAGCTTTAACGACCGTGATCATAACATAACAGAGGAACGAACCTCCCGTATCACGTCCAACGTTTCTTTCCCAGCGACATGGAACGCTTTTTCCAGTGAATAGATCGAACTGTATTTATGATCTTTCGCATCCTTCTTGGACAACAATGGCTTCGTTTCGTCCATGTTATTCATGGAACTTACTGCGTAAAATTTATCGGACTCACGAAAACTGTAAGTCGAATTCGTGCGAACCAAGTCTGACCAGAATGCAGAAATGCACTACACTTCCCGTTTTCGATCAACGCATATCGACAAATATCGACGAATTGGCGTAAACGTTGCTTACGATTCTCTTGGTAGACACATACTGTCAGCGATTATTCGAGATCAGGGATACGCACGATGCGACGTTTAATTCACGAGGGGCGTAAACGTGTTTACGTGAAAGTTCGCAATGTTTCGGAAGCGAGTGTCTTCCGTGATTCGTTCTTATAGTAATCTCGTACGAAAGAAAAATCGAAATTATTTACCTTCGGCCTATCGATCCGCAGGGCCTCCATTTCGTCCAGATTGGTCGGCATCGAGATAGACGTTTTACGTATGCGTGATGCACGGAGACTCGTTTCTTTAGTTCCGCTGCTAATTTCCGTAATTTTGTCCCTCCGCGTAACAGGTACTCCGTTACGTTCCTCCACCTTCGTGTCTGAAAACACGTGGTTTCGTTTCTTTCTTGCTCATGATAAAGAGTCATTATTGAAAATTTACGCTACTACTACGAACCACCTGTCTACAGCATCGTTGCTTTGTTTCAAATGTCATTGTTTGCTTCTAACCTCAATGCAAAATTAGAATACATCGGAAGAATTAAACCCAGAGAAAATTGCATTATTAAACATTGCAGAAATGTGCGATTGCCCCACGAATAAAAAGGACGGTGATAAAGATGTGCCGGAAACGGTCACGCTATTCAGGAAATGTTTAAAGCCGCATCACCCAGGGAAAGATATGACCAGGCCGTCGAGCTGCGATATGACTTCCGATAAAAAGGATTGGATTCCAATCGATTCGTCGCAGTCTGATCTTGGACGCACGATCTGCGATCAGATCAAAGGGTTATCGAGCTCGAGTAGCTTCACAAGTTCTACCAGAACGGTGTAAATCTTGATAAATCCGAAGCCGAAACGATTCAAAGACACTAATCTTGTTATTTAACGTTAGTACAAGTTCGTCAGTCCTCGAGAATGCGTGTGTTTTCGCGGAGAAGCCGACGAGCAGGAGCCGTGTTATCCGATGGTCTCTTACGAACCCTGCGTCGAAGAGGAAGAAGTCGAGGAAGAACCGGACATAGAGCGTACGCTGATGATCATAAAACCAGAAGCTGTAATCTACAGAAAGCAAATAGAACGTCGTGTGTACGAGGAAGGTTTCGAGATCTATCAAACACGATGGCTGCAACTGACACCGGAACAAGTGTCCGAATTCTATTCGGACAAGTATGGACAGTTGAATTTCGCGCACCTGGTTGCCTACATGGCCTCCGACCCCATAATCGTCCACGTTTTGGCGAAACGCCGCGCCGTGGAAGAATGGCGACTGATCATGGGACCGACGAAAGTGATTTCCAAATATTTCAACTTATGAATTTCCAGACAGAATTTATTCGCCTCGAAATTTTAGGTTACAGAAGCTCGTTTGTATTATCCTGATAGTATAAGGGCCAGATACGGCAGAAAAGGCGAGGATTTTCAGAACGCTGTACATGGCAGCAATACTCGAGAGGAGGCTGAACGAGAAATTCACTTCTTCTTTCCTGAGAGTAAATACTCTATAATTATCTCCGGCATCCTGTACACGTATCGCTGTATTATCAATGTCGAATAATTATAGCAATACTGGAGCCACTATTGAAGAACGAAGCAGCTACAGGTTACTTGTGGCAAGCGCTCAATACTGTCCTCGTGGAAGCTTTGACCATGGTAAGACGAATGATTGGTAAACAGACGTTCACTATTAATTAAGCGAGGTTTTCTAACGCAGTGTTGCAAATTGAAGCCTGCGGATCCCGTGTTGTGGCTCGCCAATTGGCTGATATCAAACAACCCTAACAAGCCTCGGTTGTCACGGGATCTCGCGATGATCCCGACGTGATTCGTAACTTTCGTCGTAGCACGTAAATTTTCCGTCATCGATAAGAAAAATATCGTCTTACCTACTGTGATCGTTTCTTCGCGAGATCTGCGTCGACGGCATGGCGTTTTTCTGCTTAATCTTTTTTTGGCGCAGGTAAGAACAGGGCTGTATCTTTGAAGAAGAAGATACGTTGCGTTAAATTATGAGCTTGCGTTCTTCTCGATATTCCTCCTATTAAAATCTCGAAATCAAACTGCGGTCGATCGAAACAGTCACTCGTGAAATTTTATGCGATTCAGTGTTCTAAGATATTGATAGTAAACGAGTACCTTGACGTCACCAAATTTTGCACGACATTCACTAATTCTTTGTCCTCGAAGGATCCTCCGCGTTTAAGCGTTTCCGCGTCTTCGGTTTTGTATCGCTTCTTCTCGATATCTTCGTCATCGATCTTTTCGACCAGCCTTGCTTTTTCCGGCGCCGAGTCGTTTTCAAAATAACTCACGCTCGGCAAAAGGGTCGATTTCGTCGCGTACAAATAACTTTTTCCCGTTACGCTTTCCTTTTCGTCGAGCGAAGACGTCCAAGTGGAGCTCCTGCATTCAGAATGGTGATTCGTTCGTAAACGTTTCTAAGCGGACAAGAGATCATAAACGGAATAAGGCAAGTATTAAAGCTTAAAAAGATTCGGAGAAGAAATGAAGATGTACCTAGGTCGATCTTCGTTCTCGAAACGCACTCTGGCAACTGTTCCAACGGCGTGCTCGTGATCGAAATTATTACGCGCGATTTCCGGTGTCACGACGATTAATCCATTGCCATCCGGAATGGTCTGGTCGTTCCGGAGGCCACTTCTCGAGTTCTTTTGTTCACTCCCGTTTCTTCTTGATTTTGTCCACGTTTCCGGTGAACTGGATCGTGCTTCGATCGTTGGCCTTCAAATCGTCGACAAAAATATTACGCCGTTGGAAAGCGGAG